>CM053793.1:831055968-832450968 GCA_028749045.1 Cupressus sempervirens
TCTTAATGAGTTCTTCTCCATAAGGAAGAAGTTTGAGGTACAATACCTCGTGAATGAGTTCTTCTCTAAGAGAGAGAAGTTTTAAGGTAAAAGACCTCATTCCACCCTCTGATATGATTTATGATAGATGTCAAATGTATGTAGTGGATAGTGCATATGGTGATATTTGACAACATGCCATAAAGGATTTCTTTTAACTTTAAATAAGTTTTAAAATTATTATTATGACTTATTTATATATACTTATATATTGATCTCATAAATAAATCATTTAAGAAAGCATCAAGAGGATGAACTAGAAGTTATCAAGGAGGAATAGATAGTGTTGATCTTATTGTAACTATGATTTGATTCCTTCATTCTAACATAGATAACATAAAAGTTGTGATAGTATAAGTATTCTGTTAACAATAATTATATAAAATTTAAAAATATGATTATTATATATAATTATAATATTATATAATTATTATACTTTATTATATTATAATAAAATAAATATTATATTGTATTAAGTTGATAATTTTATTTTATTTTATTTTTTTGGCAAAAGTGGAGTACCACTATATATATTTATTATAAAAGTTGGTTCAAGAGCTCCATAAGGAAAGAACCAGTAAGAAAACCTTATTTCCTCGCATGAGTACAATAGAAAAATTATGTGGCATTCTCATATGCCAATCATCATACACAATCTCTTTCTTGAAATCACCATTGTTTACTAAAGCTTGGTCCAAGAAGCTAATGGAAGCCAATTGAAAATTGAAACAAATGGTTTGACTTCTCTCAATTCATTCTCGTTGTCCACATAATCAATGTAGGATCTCTGTTGTTTCTTTCTTGTCTAATTGAGAATTCATTGTCCTTAGCATATAGAGATGTTGACCAGTTCTCTAAATCATAATAAGATTGTAACAAAACTGTTCTTTTATAGTAGATTCTTGTGATGCATGGATGCCTTAAATCATCAAGAAAATTATAGTAGGTCTATTCTTTTATAGTAGCACTCATATTGTACTTTGTTATAATAAAAATTGCTACGAAATCCATTGGACAAAATCTTTATTATTTGGTTGACATAACAAGTTGGTTGCCAAAACATTCTATGACTGAAAAGACTTAATTATGATATCCCTTGTCCCATCAATATCTTAAGTCATGAGCCATTAGGATGTAAACAACCACCATCATTCCCATTAATGATGCTCCTATGATTTCATAAACACCATTTAATTCTCCATTATTTGTCTTAGTCCTAGGAAGTCGGTCCATTCAATTGGAGAAATTGAAGAACCCATACATACACCCTATGTCCCCAAGTTTGCTAGTTAGTTAGCTAGTAAATTCCCTTCTCTAACTGTATGATAAATATGGCATTCCAGCAAAGAATCTAGAAAGCTCCATATTTGTTTGGGGACATGTTTAATTTTCCAGTTAAGAAACCTTATATTAATACAAGCATTTACAATTACTATTGAGTGCCTTATTATTGGTCCCTTAGGGAATCATGGAATATTTAATACCTAAGATAGAACCTTTATGATCCCTAGTACAAATGCCAATGCCAAATTTACGCAGGTTGCCCTTCAAAGCACTATCAAAGTTTAATTTGACTTGTTTTCAGTGAGGGGGATGTCATTTAATGGTAGCTCTGATCTCATATATATTTTGGTGACAAATAGGAGCAAGGAGGATGGCAAAATCAAGCCCCTTCCAATTACTAATAATATAGCTATCCCATGAAGAAAAGGTAAGATTGCCCTTGAGATTACAAACATTTGCATTGATAATCTATGTGATATAAATTTTATTATATCATAAATTATTATTCTATTATATAATAATAGAATAATAAGCATATTATATTATATATTTATAATTATATGAAAGGTGTTATCCCTTGTCAATATGTTGTGATTGATCTAGGAAGTATTGTACACTTTTCATAAATTCTTTGGGGTTTGAGGCATCAACCCAAAAAAATAATAATAATAATAATAATTCTAGTTGACTCGTCAAGGATTTGTCAAGGGTTTTCTGGGTTAACTTTTCAAGATCATCTAGCCCTAATTTTGTGTGTAACAAAAGCTTGTATAAAATGGCTTAAGGTTAGGAATTTCATTATGTGTGAGGTGATAGTAGCTTCTTGCAGTGGTATTGAGTTGTAAGGGATTACAATTTGTAATTAGATTATAATCACTAGATAATAAGAATATTGGACTCATTATTTGGTGGACGTAGCTCAAGGATTGGATGAATCACGTTAAATCTATGTATCCTGTGTTCTCTTCTGTGTGCTTTATTATTTTTTGATATTGGTTATATTTCCATGTAATTGTTACGTATGTCTCTTTAATCCTAATGAGTGGTATCAAAGTAGTTGTTTGAACTATCCTCTACAGGAAGGTCTCACAATTGAGTGGGAGCAATAGAAAATGAGGGTAAGCTGAAGGTTAAGAAGTTTAATGGGAAGAACCTTTAGTTATGAAAACTACAAATGGAGAAATTTTTTTATCAAAAGGATTTATGGAATCCATTGCAAGAAAAATTTAAAAAAATGACTACTATTATAGATGAGGACTGAGATATTCTGGACTAAAACTATTCATTTATGTATGTTACAATTAGTGGTATTTAATATTACAAAAGTAAAGATGACTGAAGAGTTTATGCAAACCTTGGAAAAGTTGTATCAAAAGCCCTTCGCTTCAAACAAGGTATTTCTCATAAAGTGTTATTTAATATGAAGATGGCAGAAGGTGGATCAGTTGTTGATCATTTAAATGAATTTAAAACAGTTACTGGTTGGTTATCTTCTGTAAATATCAATTTTGATGGAAAAATTAGGGCTCTCTTGATTTTTTGTTCTTTGCCTGAAAGTTGTGATGGCTTGGTAATGGTTGGGAGTAATTTTATTTTTGGATCTAACACTCAAAAATTTGATGATTTTATTGGTGTTATTTTGATTAAGGAAACTCATAGAAAAAGCTCAAGTGGATCTACATCAAGAAGTGTCTTGAATACACAAAGAAAAGGCAGAATGAATGAGAGAGGAAACAATTTTAGAAATCATGAGAAATCAAGAAGAAAATCAAACAGAAAGAGGTCTCAATTCATAAGACCAAAAGATTGTTGGTACTATGAAAAACCAACGCACAAGAAGAAATACTAGTAGACTCGAAAAAACAATGGAAACAAAATGAGAAGGAAAGAAGGAGGCAAATATGGTAAGAGATAAATCCAAAGATGGTGTTTTCCTTCTTTCCTTAAAAAATGTTGATGATTCATGGGTTTTAGATATAGGGGCTTCATTTTATGTTACTCCCCATAGAATGTTTTTTTATTATGCTCAAGGAGATTTTGGGCTTGTATATTGGGGAGATAATGAACCCTATCAAATTATTGGAAAGGGAAAAATTAAGATTAAATTGTAGAATGGGAATCATTCGCTACTACAAGACATAATAAATATTTCAAGACTAAGTAAGAATTTAATTTCAAAAAGACAACTGGGTGATGAGGGTTGCACAATTTTTTTTTAATGATAAAATTTGGAAGGTTTCAAAAGGTTCTCTTGTAGTAGCAAAAGGTGTGAAAATAGACACCTTATATCTTTCTACAAGTCATATTGTTCCTTCTACTTTAATTATTTCATAGAAAATGAATGTTTACAAATAGTTACTGTAGTTGAGCAGGGAGTACAAACAGATGTACATTCTGCTACAACACTATGGCACAACCCATTTTGACACGAGTGAGAAATGTATGAAATTACTTCATTCAAAGAAAGTTTTACCAGTTCTAAAATGTATCAATTTGAATTTATGTAAAAGGTGTGTATAAAAAACAAAAGAGAGTTGGTTTCGTGAAGAGTGGGAAGGAAAAGAAAAATGAAAAAATAGAGTTTGTGCATACAAATATATAAGGACCAACTCAAGTATCTTCCTTTGGTGGCTCTTATTATTATATTACATTCATTGATAATGCAACTAGAAAATTATGGGTTTATTTCCTTAGACAAAAACTTGATGTATTTTAATTTTTTAGAAAATAGAAATACTTGGTTAAGAATGAGACTAGTAAAAAGCTCAAATGTCTCAAATCTAATAATGGTGGCGAGTATTGGAGAAATAAATTTGAAGATTATTGTTCCACTAATGATATTTGTAGGTAGATAACTACTACAAAAACTCCACAAGAAAATGGAGTGGTTGAATACATGAATGAGACAATAATGTTGCGTGCAAAGAGTATGAGGTTGCATGTTGGGCTACCCTTAAACATGTGGGCATAGATTGTCAATACTATTGTATATTTGATTAATAGAGGTCCCTCTACTCCTTTAGATTGTGGTATTCCAAAGAAAGAATGGACAGGAAAGAAGGTGAGCTATTTTTTTCCTTAAAACATTTGGTTATGAAACATTTGCACATATAGATTCTGAAAATAACTGAAAGCTAAACCTAAAAAATGTATATTTTTTGGATATAGTATTGAAGAATTTGGTTATAGGCTTTGGATTTCATATTCAATAAGAAAGTGTTGTACAAATTTTTGTTGCATCACCATGAGAAGAAAGAAAATGATTATGTAATATTGAACGATACTAAAAAAGGATGATGTTCCAAAAATCCCTCATGCTTTGCAACAATCACAACAACAAATACCACACACACCATTGCATGTTAGACGGTCAACAAGGCTAAGTAGACCTCCACAAAAATTATCTCTCTCTTTGTATTCTATTTTATTAACAAATGTTGTTGAACTTAAATGTTATGATGAAGATGTGTAGGTGGATACAAAGCTTCAGCGGGAGCCTCCAATGACGGGTGAAATGGACTCCTTGATGAAAAATCAAACTTGAAATTTATATAAGTTATTTGTAGGTAAAAGGGTTTTACAAAATAAATGGATTTACAGATTGAAAGTAAATGATGGAGGTAAGAAAATATTTAAAATCATGTTAGTTGTAAAAAGATTTGCACAGAAAAATGGAATTAATTTTGAAAGATATTTTCTCTAGTTGTTAAAGTTACTTCTATTTTAACTATTTTAAGTATTATCGCTATTGCAAATAGAGGGGCTTGATGTTAAAACAACCTTTCTTCATGGTGATTTGGATGAAGAAATATATATGACACAACCACAAGGACTTGAGGTCAAAGGTAAGGAGAACTTGGTGTGCAGATTGAAGAAAATTTTATATGACTTGAAACAAGCACCTCAACAATAGAATCTTACATTTGACAGTTTTATAAATGAGTCTGGTTATACTTGGTGTCATTCTAACCATTGTGTTTATTTTACAAGGTTTAAGTATAACAATTACATAATTTTATGTTTATATGTTGATGATATGCTTGTAGGTGGGTCTAACATGAATCACATAAAGCGATTAAAACAACATTTGGCACATTCATTTGCTAGGAAGGATTTGGGAGCAGCAAAAAAATCCTTGGTATTAAAAATTTGCTAAGATAAGAAAAATAGGAAATTGACTCAATTTAAAGTGGATTATATTGAGGAGGTGTTATGACGTTTCTCTATGAACAATGCCAAAGCTATCAACACATCTTAGCCTGATCATTTGAAATCAACTAAGGATATGTGTCCAAAGACACAAGAAGAGAATAAAATGTTCAATATACATTATTCTTTAGTTGTAAGAAATTTTATGTATGTTATGTATTAGGTCAGATATTGCACATGCAATGAGAGTCGCTAGCAAGTATATGAATCATCCTAGAATTAAACATTGGAAGGCAGTCAAATGGATTCTCAGATATTTGAGAGGAACATCCAATAAATGTTTACAATTTAGAGGCTCTACTATTGATTTACAATGCTATGTTGACTCAAATTTGGCAGGGGATCTTGATATCAGGTGGAGTACTACAGGTTATGTATTTATTGTTGGTGGGATAGCAGTTAGTTAGGTTTCTCGATTACAAATGGTGAATGCTTTATCCACTATAGAAGTAAAGTATGTTGTTATGACGAAGGCAGCTAAAGAGATTGTATGGCATCAATTCTTTATGGAAAAATTTGAGCATCCACAAACAGATAATTATCTATATACATATAATGAAAGTGTCATTCATCTTGCCAAGAATTTTGTTATGCATTCAAAGACAACACTTACAGTTGCGGTACCTTTTCCTTCAGTCATTTTTGGATGATGTACAACTAAAATTGGACAAGATACATACAAATGATAATCCAATTGATATGTTTATTATGGTAGTAACAAGGTAGAAGCTAAAATGTTGTTCAACTTCAATAGGCCTTCTAAAATGAATAGAATAAAGGAACAGTTGAGACCAAGGCATTTCGATCCAGTGGGAACCTCGTGTGGTATAGTATTGCTACAAGGTCAATCTCCAAGTAGGAGGTGGTTTAGTGTGGAGCCCAATTAGTCCTCAAATGGGAGATAGATGATATGTGGTGACTGATCAGGAAAGTTTTGTACAATTCTCATAAATTCTTTGGGGTTCGAGGCATCGCTCCAAAAAAAAACATTATGGTTGACTCTTCAAGGATTTCCCAAGGTAGACATCAAGGGTTTTCTAGGTTAACTTGTAAAAATCATCTGGCCCTAATTTTGTAAGCAGCAAAAGCTTGTATAAAATGGCTTGGGGTTAGGGATTTCATTATGTGGGAGATGATAGTAACTTTTTGCAACGATATTAAGTTGTAAAGGACAAAAGATTGTAATCGCTAAATAACAAGAATATTGGACTCGTTGTTTGGTGAACATAGCCCAGGGATTGGGTGAATCGCATTAAATCTTTGCATATTGTGTTCTCTTTTGTATGCTTTATCATTTTCTGGCATTGGTTATATTTGCATGTAATTGCTATTTGTCTCTTTAATCCCAACATCCCTTAGTTACAAGAAGTATAACACCATGCTCTCATTCATGTCAACGGTTCGAACATAGTAGACTTTATGTTGATGCATGATCAATTTAAAGGCAAATAGTATAAAAGCCATGTATATAATTTGACCATGCAAGATTAGAACCTTACCTTGTATATTGTGGGAATCAACATAAAGGTTTAGACAACTCATAAAAACTTTGCTTCTATCAATAACCAACTTAGGACCAATATAAAACAAGTTGGAGACTAAGGGAAGAGACGCAGTAGTCATGACTGACTAATACTATATCATTAAGCATGGTTATGCTAGGTGTCATTCTGACCATTGTGTATATTTTACAAGGTTTGAGGATGACAACTACATTATTTTATGTTTATATGTTGATGATATGCTTGTAGTTGGGTCTAACATGAAACACATTAAGAGATTAAAACAAGAGTTGACACATTCATTTGCTAATAAGGATTTGGAGGCAGAAAAATAAATCATTAGTATGAAAATTTTCTACAATAGGAAAAATAGGAAATTGACTCTATTTGAAGTTGATCATATTAAGGTGTTACAATGTTTCTCTATGAAGAATGCCGAAGTTGTCAACAAACCTTGGCTTGGTCATTTGAAATTCTCTTAAAAGATGTGTCCAAAGACACAAGAATAGAAGGATAAAATGTTGTAAAAGTTTGATGTATGCTATGTATTAGGTCAAATATTGCACATGCAACAAGAGTCGCTAACAAGTATACGAGTCATCTTGAATTGAACATTGAAATGCAAACAAATAGATTCTCATATATTTGAGAGGAGCATCCAACAAATGTTTACATTTTGGGGGCTCTACTACTAATTTACAAGGCTATGTTGATTCAAATTCGGTACGAGATCTTAATATCAGGTGAAGTACTACCAGTTATGTATTTACTATTGGTGGGATAGCTTGAACGTTTTATCCACTATAAAGGCAAAGTATGTTACTGCGACGAAGGTAGCCAAGGAGATTGTATTACGTCAATTCTTTGGACAAATTTGAGCATCCACAAAGGGATTATTATCTACATGCACGTTTCATTAATTTTTGAGGTTCGAGACATCGCTCCAAAAAAACATTCTTGTTGACTTTTCAAAGATTTCCCAAGGTTGACTCATGAAGGGTTTTCTAAGATAACTTGTAAAAATCATCTAGCCCTAATTTTGTAAGCAAAAAACTTTCATAAAATGGCTTAGGTTTAGGAATTTCATTATGTCTGAGGTGATAGTAACTTTTTGCAACGATATTAAGTTGTAAAGGATTAAAGATTGTAATCACTAGATAATAAGATAATAAGAATCCTCTTCTGTCTTTTTATTATTTTTTTGATATTGGTTAGATTTGCATGTAATTGTTATTTTTCTCTTTTTAATACTAACATCCCAGCATTACTTTTGGCCTTCCGTTCTTTATAGTCAAACATAGTAAGGGGCTTAGTCTTATCCTCCTTTTTACCATGGGGTTTCAAGTGTCAATTAAAAACGTATTTATGTGGGTGACTGATGTGTTTTTGTGTGGCCACCCTGGTCACAACATCTTGGTTGTTGACCTATTTCACCTTTGGACTGTTGTTTGGTTTGGTTTGGGCTTCATTGAAAATTTCATGACTTGTAAAGGGTTTCAAGAACCCGTCAAATCCTATTTTCTTTAATCAAAAACATCCCATCATTACAAGAAGTATAACTCCATGCTCCCATTCATGTCAAAGGTTTGAACATAGTGAACTTTATGTTTATGTATGAAGACAAACAAGAGAAAGATTTAACAAATCATAACAATTTTACTTTTATTAATAACCAACTTAGAACCAATATAAAAAAAACAAGTTAGAAACTAGGCGAAGAGATGTAGTAGTTATGACTAAAACTTTAATAAATTAAAACCATAAATGTGTTGAAGCTTTAAATTCTTTAAAATCTCTAAATTCCAAATTTGGATATTGTGGTGTATAGAATTAACATGAGCCAAGGTCAAAGCTACCATCTATTTACCCACAAGTTACCATATTCAACTTGTTACAAGTACTAGTTACAATATGGACTACAAGTTTTAAAAACAAAGGTCGAAGCATTGAGAAAGTTATCGTATTCAACTTGTTATAGGTACTAGTTACAATATGGACTACAAGTAGTTTTATAAACAAAGACCGAAACATTGAAGGATTTTCAATAAAAATAATTTCTTATATGATAAGCGTCTACAATATTAATAATTAAATAGAATAAAGCTATTAAGTATAATATTGTGATCATAAATAAAAACATGATAAAATGTTATATATAAATTATACATTTACAATCAATACATTAATGATTTTTAAACTGATATTTAATATTCTTATAGAGATCAATATTTTTGAATTTATTATATTTTTTAATAACAGTGCTTATAAGATGATAATAATATGTAGTTACATCAAAAGAAATTAGATTCATGTAAACTCATGTTTGTATTAAAATCATGTATACTAACATCTAATTTCAATATGGTATGTTTTATAAGATGGTAATTAATAATATGTAGTTTCATCAAAACGAATTAGATTGATTCATTTTTGTTATAAAATAGTGTCTACTCTAACATCTAATGTCAATATGATATGCTGATGTTATAGGACTCAATTAAAGCAGCATAACGTGGAATCAAGTTTGGTAATAAATTATAAGGAGCATACATATTGGTCTAACAAAATCAATGTATACAAGTGAACATAGTCATTTATACAATAATGAAAACGAATAAGACTTACATATTAGATTGAATGGACAATAATTTGTTGTAAATATGAAAAGAATTCGGAGAACACTCGAGATCCAATTAACTTAATATAGATATAAGTAGGCAAAATAGATGCCAATCTAGATTTTTCCAATGAGTTCATTCATAACTGATTGCATATATACTTGATGAGTAAAAAGATTACAGAAGAAAGGTCTTATACACGTAAACATATTTTCCTTAAGCCAATGAGAAACAATATACAACCTTCATTGTGAATAATAAGAATTCTATTATGAAGCGATAAATTATTGTCGATTTTGTCATGCTCATAGGAATCCATACATCCTTGTTGAATCTGAACATTTATCATGTTTCGGTGAAAATGCTAGGTTGTTGGTTTCAGTAAAAATGCTAGCTAGAGGAATTAGGGGAAGTGGGGGGCAAGGAATAGTGAGTAAAATGAATAAGATAAAGATGAAGTGTGAGATATTTGTGAAAAGATTGATAGAGATAATAAAAAATAGGTAGTGCAAAAAGGATAGTGTAGATAAATGTATCATAACAAAATATTAAAGTGATCATTGAGAGTGCATGGGGAGAAGAAAAGATAAAACAACAAAGATTACAAGGTTATAGATACATAGATAACAAAAAAAGAGAGGAATCAGAGTGACATAAAGAAGCTAAAGGTTGAGAAATGGAAAATATAGAAATAAGATATATTTTCTATTTCACTACCAGCATAGCTCTTGTTTTAGTTGTAAAAATTAAGGAAGAATAATTTTAAGCTTTGCCTACACAATTTTAGAGGTAACAAGCTTACCTAAAGAGATATCTAACTCAAAAGATATTTGACCTTTCCAAAAAAAATAATCAACTGAACATAAAATTTTTGACTTGAGCAATTTTAAGCTTGCCTACACAATTTTAGAGGTAACAAGCTTACCTAAAAAGATATTGACCTTTACTGAAAAAAATTAGAATTAACAATTTGTAAAATTATAGAATTTACAATTTTAAAATTTTAAGCTTGTCCATAATCAATGGTTATTGACTACACAATTTTAGAGGTCACAAGCTTACCTAAAAAGATATTGCCCTTTATGAAAAACCATTGACAGAGTGCCCATAATCAATAGTTCTTCCCTACACAACTTTAGAGGTAACCAACCGGCTTACCAAAAATGATATTGACCTTTACGAGAAACAATTTACTGAGTAAAATTTTAGAGTTAGAACAAGTTTAAGCTTTGCCCATAATCAATGGTTTTGAACGTGAAGATTGGTTTGAGCTTTCGTATTCTTCTGTCGTAGAGCATATCTGACCAGGGCTACTATTCTGGGGTAGTGGAACTCTTCTGAAAATGGCACCTACGGAAAAAAGGCACCTACAGAAAAAGGTCAACAGAATATTTTAAGGATATTTAAAAGAAATTTAAGAATGCTATTAAAAGCTGCCAATGGCTACACCTGCTTACATGTTTTTAGTCTAAATGTATTTCTATAGACGGCAACATAAAAGCTTGGGCAGAACAAAGACTACACCTATTACAAGGAGAACAAAGACCACACCTACTATACGTAGTCTGGGTAAGCATTCCAAAATAATTCTGCCTTAAATCTCCCTCTCCTTACACAGCTACCAGATCTTTGTGACATTGAACCAGCCCTGGTCTACAGCACAAGATGGTTAAAAAGAACATCAAGTACTACCCCTACTACAAGGTGCACAGATACCAGATCATTGTGCGTAACAACAATGTAATATAGGTAAGAATTCTTATGTCCTGCTACCTTCTAAGATGCTGACTCGTGAGAATTTTCTGTGCATAACGGATCTTCACTGGGTACACATTTGGAAATTTTATTTTTAAATGCTGAAATGAATAGTGGTTATATTTTTTACTTTGATTTTTTAAATATTTTTAAAATACACTGTTGATTGGCAAACTCGTTTATCTACCATTAAATAATGAGATAAATAGATTCATAAATCTGTGATTAAGCTAGACCTACTATAAGCTTAGCCCTCTGACCTAATAAGAACAGACGGGAAAGTATGAGACCATTAAAATCATAATCACGCGTCTCAAAATCATAATCACGCCACCTTATCAGAACAGATGACTAAAATCATAATCACCACCACTTTCTACACCGCCTTCTAAAATTAACGGGGAATGAATGTGTACCGCTATAATAGCCCCCTCTAAACTCTTCTAAAATTAATGGAACTCAAAAATCCCCTTCGCACCTTAAAATAATCCCACACCTTAAAATAATCCCAATTATAGCCCTGTTAAAGGTCACAGAATGAGCTTTACCGTACTACAAAAACTGTGACCATATCAGAACAGATGGCCAGGTGTAAAGATTACTAAACATCATAATCAGATCACATCTACACCGAGGTGGCCTTCTAGAAGTTTAACGTGGAATAAGTACCCCTAAAATAGCTCATGCAGAAAAAACAACCGCCTTTCCCATACTCTTCAAACATCTCCTTAACCCATACTCTTCAAACATCTCCTCCACCCACTCTACCAAATTTATATAGAATATTCACTTTAAAAATAATCCCAATCCAACATATTGCCCCTTTAGCATACAAAAAGATTCTCTCAAACGTAGCACTATTACAAGCTTAATAAAGCCCTCTTGCAAAATGGGCTACCAAATTGGTGGACCACCCCCTCTTACAATGGCTACCAAATTAATGAGATACCTCATTTTAAAATAATTTTAAGTATTGAATGTTTGACCACAATATAACCTTCTTACAGAATGGCTACCAAATTTAAAAGACTGTTCAATTAAAAATATTCCCAAATTTCTGGTGTAAAAATACTTCCAAATATAACCCTTTTCCCCATCTTACATATCTGTTACAATCCCTCAATAAAAGTAACTTACATAATTTTTTGGAGCTCAAAAATTATTGACTATACCATCTTACAAAATAAGCTTTAAAATGCTTCCAAATATAAACCCTGTTCAACTTAATATTAGCCCTCTTACACAGTACATAGCTCTCTTATACAATTGAGTACTCCCTATTACAGCCATGTTACAACCACCATAAAAGCTTCCAGAAATCTTGGAACTCCAAAATCTCTATAAAGAAACTCTCCTATTAGAGCTATGTTACAACCACTATAAAAGCTTCCAGAAATCTTGGAACTCCAAAATCTCTATAAATATAAATCTATCATAAACCTCAGAGCTCAAAAATCATTTTAACCCAAGTTGCCAAATTCACCTGTTACAACCACTATAAAAGCTTAGCCTTCCAAAAATCTTGGAACTCCAAAATCTCTATCATAAGCCTTGGGGCTCAAAAATTGCTTTATCCCGAACTGCCACATTCATGAGACTGCTACTTATTTCAAACACGAATAAAAATCTCTTTATCTCTTTACCAAATTTTCAAACACTCGAGAATATAGCTTGCAGCTTAACATGTCATAACACTCAGGAATATAGCTTGTAGCTGAACATGTCATAACCCCATTGCACAGTAACATAGCCCACTTCCAGCTAGGAATATAGCTTGTAGCTTAACATGAAATATAGTCCCATTGCAGCTCAACATGTCATAACACTCAGGAATATGACTTGTAGCTTAACATGACATATAGCCTCACTGCAGCTTAACATGTCATAACACTCAGGAATATGGCTTGTAGCTTAACATGTCATAACTCTTTTGAAGGTCATACAGTCAGGAATATAGCTTGTACCTTAACATGTCATAACCCCGTTGCAGAGTAACATAGCCCACTTACAACTAAGAATATAGCTTGTAGCTTTAACAAAGCCCTCTTAACTTGTAGCTAAGAATATAGCCCCATTGCAGCATAATACAGCCCTCTTAACATCAAATGCATACCCCTGTTATACAAAGCCTGTGCCCCAATGATAGCCTCCAAAGAAAACAAAAAGAACTTCTTTTGGAGCTCAGAATCCTCAACCAAAAAAATACCCTTAACCCAGACTACCAAATTCAAGACCACCAAATACGTTACATATGAGACTACTCACTTTAAAATACTCCCTAATATAACCCTGTTACAGCTTAAATGAGCTTTAAAATATTACCAAATATAGCCCCGTTACAGCTTAATATAACCCCTCTTAAGCAATAGCTTCCAAATTCATGTCTTCCAAATATAGCCCTGCACTGTTACACAATGGCTACCACAAATTCACGAGAATACTCATTTTAATATACTCCCAAATTCCTCTCCCAAATACTACAAGCCTGTGAAAGTAATAAACCCTCTTACAAAATAACTACCTCACTTTTAAATACACTCAAATATAATATTTTTGCCTGTTACAGCTCTTATAGAATAACTACCAAATTCACAAATATAATATTTTTGCCTGTTACAGCTCTTAGGGTCCATTTGGTAGCTGGAATTAAAATGGAATTGGGATTTGGAATTTCAAATATTTTCTAATCCGTTGTTTGGGTATGTAAAAATGGAATTGAAACTGAGAAAAAGTGGAATCCCGTATGCCCATTTACCCCCAAAACCAAGATTTGGCATTCCATCTAAATAAGTGGAATTGGTTTAATCCTCATTTTAATTCCATTTTTTTTTGCCAAAATGAGGATTTCAGAAAAGGTAAAATGGAAAATTTTTGAGGTCCGGATCTTCACCATTTCTTACAATATCTCGAGGTAAGTCTTCAATCGGTTTGTTTTGGAAGTGTTGACGGAGGAGGTGTGCCATCAGGCGACCATGGCCGCCCTGGAGGTGTTGACCGCAATGAGCTCCAGCAGCGGGAGCAACAGGATAAAGGTGATCCAGGTTAGTGCCGTCTCCGCGTTGTTTTTGTCGCTTCCTGATCAGAGTCCGGAAAAGAAGACCAGCGGCAAGAGGATGTTATGTCTTCTGGATGTGTTGTGTGACTGTGCAGAAGGGAGGACCGCTTTGGCCGACCACGCAATGGGCGTCCCTGCGGTGTCTAAGAAGATACTGAGAGTCTCCGACCTGGCAACGGAAAAGGCCATTTGGATTTTGTGGTCTCTGTATAAATATTCTCCGTCTCCGCAAATATTGCAGGAAATGGTGGAGATCGGGCAGTCATGAAACTTCCTGAGCTGCTGCTTTTCCACTTTGTAAAATGTCAGTGACTTTACCATTTCACAACGCACCTATGTTCACTCGTGTGGAATGGTGATAAGTCATTACTGAACCCTACAGCTTCATTATTTCGCAGGGGACCTAAATGCACCTTTGTGGAATGGAGAAAGCATTAAATGAAACATGCAGAGTTTCTAGTTGGTATTCCAATGCAGAGTTTCTAGTTGGTATTCCAATTTCAAATGTGCAACCAAACAGAAGAAAAGTGTATTTTTATAACGAATCCCTTGTGAACCAAACAGTCTGAAATCAAATTCCATAATGATAATCTAGATTACAAGTTCCAGAATCCCAAATCAAGGATACCGAATGCCAATCCTCAAATCATATTCCAGCAACCAAACGGACCCTTATAGAATAGCTACCAAATTCAAGCACACTCCCAAATATAATATTGCCTATTAAGCCCTCTCCCAAATATATTATTGCCTATTAAGCCCTCTACCAAATTCATGAGTCTAGTCCCTTTTGAAATACTCCCAAATATAATATTGCTTATTAAACCTTCTTATTGAATAGTTACCTAATTCACAAGTCAACTCACTTTAAAATACTACCAAATTCAGAGTCTCACTCACTTTAAATTACTCCTACATATAATATTGCCTGTTATAGCTCTTATAAAATACCTACCAAATTCAGGAGCCTAGCCACTTATTACTCCTACATATAATATTGCTATTCCCCATTAGCACAAATTCATGAGACTACTCACTTTAATATACTCCTAAATATTGCCTCCCAGATACTACTGCCTGTTAAAGGAATAAACCTTCCCATTACCACAAATTCATGAGACTACTCACTTTAATATACTTCTAAATATTGCCTCCCAGATGCTACTGCCTGTTAAATTCATGAGACTACTCACTTTAATATAATTCCAAATATTGCCTCCCAGATACTACTGCCTGTTAAAGGAATAAGCCCTCCTGTTACCACAAATTCATGAAACTACTCACTTTAATATATTCTTAAATATTGCCTCCCAAATACTACTGCCTAATATTGCCTCCCAAATACTACTGCCTGTTGCATGTTGCATGTTGCATGTTAAAGGAATTTGCATGTTGCATGTTAAAGGAATAAGCCCTCTTATTGAATAGCTAGTAGAATAGTAGCTCTCAAATTCACGAGTCTACAAACTTCAAAATTTTCCTTCCTGAATATAATATTGCTTGTTAGCTTAAAAGAATGAGCATTACACATAGCCCTAGACAGCCCTGTAACAGCTTAATATAGCCCATTTACACAAAGAGAACCTGTTACAGCCCACTATAATTAAAAAAATCATAAATTTTGAAGCATAAAACTACTCTAAATACTCTCAAATATAGCCTTCCCAAATATAATATTGCCTATTACAGAGCATTATATATAGCCCTGTGACAATATTGCCTATTACAGAGCATTATATATAGCCCTTATATATAGCCCTGTGACAGCTTGATATAGCCCTTGCACAATGAGCTTACAGAATGAGCATTATATATAGCCCTGTGACAGCTTAATATAGCCCTTACACAATGAGTTACCCTGTTACAGCCCTCTATTTAAAAAAAACTTCCAAAAATCTTGGAGCATAAAACTGTTCACCATTAGCCCTCTGAACAGTTACTACCACGCATCAGGCCTTCCGAACAAAACTAGTGACATTATTCTATAAACGTATACATCTCTACTAGTACTTAGTAAGACCATTATCCCTTTATTTTTAAAATAGTTTTCTGCATTGGGCCTTTCAGAAAATTGGATGCATAATTCTATGAACATATAGATCTCTACTTCATAAAACTATTACACGTCTACACTTAGAAAAACTATTATCTTTAATATAATATTCTGAGATTACCTATTTTTAAAAAATGATAGTGCGAGAAAACAGAAAAACCTACACTACGGGGTAGAGAAGCAGGAAAACATGTCTTCAAACAAGTCGATATAAAGTTACGTTGCCAGAAATCCAAGATATTGTTTTCCTTGTGCTGACCAATTCAGGCAAATGCCAAATATAATACGCTACAACATAACACATTCCATTAAACATAATGTACTCGATCAAACAGCGTAGGTAACATCACATATTTGAAGGACACATACAGAAGTTTGAGCTATAAATAAGTTACGTCTAAAATCTGTGAACTACCAGAAAAATTCTGGCTAAAATACCATCTCTCAACCCATCGACTAACAGGTAGTGGTCATTAGACGTTAAATATAGACCACGTATAGTGTGATTCCTTCATCAAAACTGCTACATCAACCAGCATACCGTTCTGCAAAAGGCATTCGCAATGGAACATTCATAAGATAAGTTGTGACTGATAAACATGCAAATAATAAGTAAGGTACTGTACTACTCACTGTAAAAACTTGCACATTAGGCATTCGCTAAAAAATCAGGTGAAGCTTTCACCAATATCATCCAGCTAAAATTACAAAATTATATTGTTCAAGGAATTATCAATCATCTAAATATATCAAAGGGATGCATATTATTTCGTGAATCTCACATATGAAATTAACGTCGGCGATAGTCATCACGATCACGAGCACCCCCACCCCTAGGGCCGGGGAATCTTGCAAACTGCAACCTCAGAGAAGGTGAATCCCGCTCATTTTCATCAAACTTGTAACCTGTAAAAAATTACAGTATGCAACTGGAATTAATCAACTTACTTGGGAAAATAATAGCCAATAAGCCACCATTTCTGTCCAAGCAAAATCAGTAGGCATAATAGATTTTTCACAACCAATTTACAGCAATAAAAACAAGTCTTCTATTATAAATTGTGCCACACCTTGCAAGGCTTCAAGAGCAGTTGCTGCACAGCTGGCACTAATGAAGTCCACGAAACATAATACAAGAGGCTCCCCACCAGGCTGTGATTTATCAAAGAAACCACTCAGACAAGGGACAAAAAGCTCAAACCTTTACAAATCTTACGTTTAGAAGTACAATCAATAGTACCTCATTAGCCAAATTAATTTCTAGTTCAGTAAAATGCCTTGAAAATAAAAGGAGAGTTAATAATCAGTCAAATTAATGAGAAAACGAAGTTAATATCCATCTAGTTATTGCTGTAGTTAAGACAATTCACGCCCCCTTTACAAGTTAACAATGACAACTGAAATTAACTCACATGTCTAGGTTCCTTGTTTACAAGCCTAACTTCCTTGAAACCAACAAACGGGCGAAAAATATCTGATTACGTGTCAAGAAAAACCATGATGCACACATGATCTAATACAATAACATATCAGCAAAATATCCTGTCGCTATATTTTTAAAGTATCCTATCGCTATATTTTTAGTCTTCGATTATCAGGCATTTTATTCAGAAGGATACGAGCTGCCTCTCTTCGAGTACAAGTAGTTGGCAAACCCTCAACGAAAAGGGTATTTGACGCATCAGGAGGGAGATGCTCTTCAGGTCGCCTCATTGGATCCCTCATAACCTGGCTATCTTTAAAGCCCATTCCAGGTGACTTCCCCTGAAGACCTGCATCCGCACTTCCAACCCCCATCCTGCGTGACATGAGGAGTTGTTCATCCGGGAAGGATGCAGGCAGACCGCCACCGACTGTCCTACCCAGCCCCATTCCACTCAAGCCACCCATCTCACCAGAGCTCAGGCCGCCTGATCCATACGAAGGAAGCTGTCCAGACAATTCTTCAATTAGTTATGTCAACAAAATTTTACAAGAATTAAAAATAAGACAAGTATGCTTCCATTACCCCATTCCGCGCATATCTGTCATAAGCAGGCCCGACTGGATCAGTCTCCCTCAACAAACGGCGAGACCTCTCATCAAGGCGAGGATCATCTCGAGGAAGATACCCAGGAACATCACGACCTCCAGCTGTGAGCATTTCTATCTCATTCAACCACACAAAACGCCATCATAATAAGAATATAATTTTATAAAAGAGTCCGTACTGTGCAAGCCCGTACTCATTAAAATTTATCATTACGTAACCTATAGTGATGCAACGTGTACATCCTCAAACACGGGCTGAAGTGCTCGCTACACAACCATATCGACATAAATTCAAACTATGCTGATGTTAGAATAGTGCAGTTTGTAATATCGACAAGTACGAAACATATACCATAAACGTGACTTGATTTCTGGGGAAAAGGAATACAGATGTAAGGAACGTAAAACGTGATTAGCCTAATCGTGAGAAGCTATTATCTGTCACCGTGGTCACGGTTAAAGGATCTCAGGAAACTCGAGAAATGCAATTAACTTCCACCTACCACCTAATTAAAGCACTTTCATATTTACCAGCGAGTGTCCGACTTGAAGCCAATGAAAAAATTCCCTTTAGTTAGTTAATACATCTAAACCGTTACAACCTTCTGTAACACTGCCTATTTTAAATATGAATAATTTAACATTAGTATAGTTTGAATATAGAAGCTCGAAGTTGATCAATTAAATTTTTATCATCGTAGGAATGTAGCCATGAGTTGCCACCATTGCTTTTTGATCAATCTTAATGGACTTCAAATCGAAGGTGGAGATAAATATTTTTAAAAATAGCTGTCTCCTTTAAAAAAAAAAAAAGAGAGAGAGAAGAAAACGGCGTCGGACACAGTTCCAATAGCACTCAAACCCATGGCGGAAGAATGGAAGAGAGGTTCCCACGGTCCGCTGATTATCAACTGTTTATTTATTGAAATTTTCAAAAGGATTAAAACTAGTGCAACCAATTAACTAAGGTACAACGATAAAAAGCCATAGCCTTTCTCTAAAAGAATTCTGGAGAATGGGGGTTGAAGTATGAGGATTGGCTGAGGTCACTGACTTTAGTCAGCTACAGTGGCGAAGTGAAACCCAATACAAATCAGAATTGAGAGAAATTCCTAGTTTAGAAGTGCCGCGCACTAATCCAGAAACATGAACATAGTTCAACCTCATCCATCAAATCAAACCTCATCACATGATAATAATCCTACCATTACAATATTCGTAACAAATAAATCCTTCTAAACAATGCATAACTTCTATAAGCCTTCACAACAAAGACGAGGCAGACCAAACGAGCCCTGATAAATACACATTTCAAGCGTTAAATCAGAAATCGACGATAAAATCCGCACGCAAGGAAATACACGTAAATTTATTTTGAAATAAAAAGTAACAACCACGGCCAACGCGACGCTATGCCGTTCGATAGGTACCAACACAAGTACGGAAATCGACAAAATCCAATTAAGTCAACGATGCTTCGGAAACTGCGCTAAAAATTAGACGCCCATTAATATCAAAATAGCAAAATTGACACGCGGTAAAATGGACAAACACTTGGACATTCACTTCCACTTCTACTCGTAATACCAGAGCATACAAAATGCTGAAACTCTAATAACTAACCGCAAACTAAAAACATTGAACAGATAATTTAACTTCAAACTCAGTATTACGCTTCACACAGAAATCGACCGACAGCACGGAGGAGCATCCACGAATGCGATTAAACGAAGGTCCCGAACGCACGAAATCGTTAAAAAAACAACTCAAATCGCCAGGTCATCGACAATTGAGATGCATTTTGACAAACAACGACAGGCCAAATCGTAAAGCCCCAAAACAACCCTAATAAGGCGAAAAAAATATAAATCACCTCTTCTGAAACGCACTTACCCTAAAAACAGAAAAGAGCCAAATTTTTTAGTTATAACTCGTCTCATTTAAAAGCGGCCGCGTTTTTACATACCGTATTCCGGTCGAGGGCGCTTAACAGCGGAAGCGAGAGCTGCAGAACGGCCGTCCCTCTCAGCTCCTGCATATCTGCTCCAGTACGCATCCGCCATTGCTTTTTACTACGAAACCAAAACCCGCTGCAAATAACACGAAAAACTCTCGGATTAAACGAAACCCTAGCGCAACGGGCCGACTTCGAAGAAAATAAATCTGCAAAAGGATCGCTAAACGAAGTAAAACCCCTGGCAAGACAAAAACCCTCGAAAATTTAACTAAATCGTTCGCAAAAGAGGTCGATTAGCGAAACTTGTAACCCGTGAATGGAAACGACGAAGCTTGTCGAGACTGTCTGGTAGTTTATAGCGAAAGAAAGCGCTTACAGATCTACAATGGAGTTCTGTCGGCGTCCAAAACCCTAATACAAGCTTCTCGGTTCTTCCACGGCTGAAGAAACGAATAAGGCAACAAATCAGCGTTCTCCCACGATTATTTATCCTAGGTTAACCCGTATTGCTTAACCCGGAGTTAAACTGACTGGCCTCGGGTTTCCTGATCCTAACAGAATACACCCAAGACTAGCGTGACGCCACACGCGTGGATAGATTGATTTTTTTAATTTGTTTTTTCGAACTTGATTGTGTTCATTTTTTTAAGGGTAGGTCACACCTAGGGAAGGACAAGAAATTTCCATGTCAATTGCAAGCAAATTTTTCACAAAAGAATCTCAGTTTTTAGGCTGATAAGAAGAGCACGTACGTGCTAGTTAGGGGAGAGGACCTAATAGTTGACCGGGGTCCAATAGTCCATCACCCTATCATAAACATAAAGTCTAATCTTCCAACACATTTTTACTATATATTATAATTAATTGATCTATTTGTAAAAAAAAAAATTTAATTGTTGATAGAAAATATACCAATACTTGAACACATGAAAACTTATAAATGTAATAGAAAAAATAAATATATGAATTCATTAATGAGTGAAATAAATAATTTTTTGTCTCAGATAAAATATCATAGCTATTTCACATATGTGCATCACTCAAAACATAATATACTCAATTAAATAAACATTTGATACTACTCTTATGTGTACAACTTGTTGGTGTTTTTACACTATCAAGTAACAAAATGCTCGATAACAAGATAGTGAAGAGCAAGTTAGCCTAAGGATTGGCTATTTCGTATACTCAACTAAAAGGTCTTCAGACTTGGACCCAACTTCAACAAAATCATAAAGATTTTCTACTCTTTAGGCTCTGCAAAACCAAGGCGAGTGCACCTGATGGATAAAAAGATTCAAAAACTTGATGCTACCTTCACATTTCATTTCTCCAATGACATTCTATTACAATACTCATCCCTTATAGCATAAGTTTGGTAATAATTCTTCTCAGATTTAAAGACAATTTTGGGTAATAACAGCGAACTAAAAGATAGAGATTGAATGCAAACAAGTATTAACCAACTGTGATACTCTTCATACATTAAAATAAAGTTGATTTTGATTTTAAGATTTTTGCTTGATGTTTATCTATGATCTCTTCATATGCAAACCGAAATAATTGATCAATGCCTCAACCAATGGGTTTCAGAGTCTACCCAACTATTGTGACCTAATTGATTGCATTTACTTAATTCATTGAATTAAAAGCAATAATGAATTGATATGCAACCTATCCTAGTTGCATTAAATTGAACAAGCTTTGCTCGTACAACCTCAAGATAACCAGTCAATAACAATGGAGACAAGACTAAGAGAAAATAGATATGATGGTGATTCATCTTTATATTAATTCTCTTTGAAAATTATGTAACATTGGAATAGTACTCAAAACAACTCAAGACCGAACATATTAATCCTTCAAAGCTAATGTATCTTCGAATTTGCAAAGAAAATACATCATAAAATTTTGAAATCAAGGAAAACTGGACCGAATGCAAACCTAGCAAGAAAACTAAAATTTAAATAATAAATCAAACCCTTTCTCTAGCCTTGGAATGTCATTTATATAGTGTGAGATGTGTTAGGATAAACCACGGATAGAAATAAAAAACTACATGCAAATATAACCAATAACAGAAAATAATAGATCACACAAAAATGAACACAAGGCACCAAGATTTAACGTGGTTCACCCAATCCCTGGGCTACGTCCACCAAAACAAGTCTGATCTTATTACAATCTAGTGATTACAACCTGATTACAATCCGTAATCCCTTACAGCTCAATACCGCCGCAAGAACCAATTTTGCATCACAACATAATGAAAAATATCCAACCCTAAACCCTTTTATACAAGTATTAAACCGCTTTAGGGTTATAACATGTCGGCCATAATATGTCAGCTACCATGTCGGCCATGGCCCCAAACCCCACTATTTATGAAGTATGTACAGTACTTTCCTGATCAGTCACCATAATCTAACAAGATGCAACAAGCTTCAGACATAGAGAGTATTGACAGTTGTCCTTAAGACAGAAAGATATTTACAAAAGTTTATGTCACTAAAAATAAAAATTGGTGCAACAGAATGATTTAGAGCATGAATATTCTTTTATGGGGACCACTTTTGCTACACTTCTTTGTTGCTGAGGAGTTCATGATTGACTTTGATGGTGTTGTCATTCCTCGGAGGGTATAACCAATGGACTTAATTATGATGGACCTAGTTTTGATGTTTGTAAACTTAATTCAACTCGAGATTCTCCATCCACGTCATCTTGTACTGACAATTTGACAGTCACACTTGATTGTCCTATTGCCAAGTCATCAGTTTGAACATTTGTATTTGTCTTTGCAGTTGGTTGTGTACCTTTGTCTTCTTCTACTTTAATCGAGGCATTAATTGTTTGCAAATCATCTTGCTCCATTTCATTTTCATCGGTTTCACCAAGTTCTAACTGCTTTGCATGCACAAAATCTGTCATCCACTTGTCAAAAAATGTGTCATCTAGCTAATTAAAATTTAGAATCTCATGTTGTTTCTTCATTACATGTTCTCCTAGTTTATCTATTTCAATAAACTCTTCTCTCAAAGAATCATAAAATATTTGCACTTTAACAACTTATTCACTTGTATTCGCTCACCATGCATGTCCTTTTCATTTACGACCCTATTCATCCTAGGCACAACAAATCATCTAATTCTTTGGCCACATTCATTTTTATCTTTTAATTTATCCTTTTTATCTAGGGCATGGGGAAAGAGTTCAAAGTTTCTACTCTTATACTTTGCAAGATAGTTTGTGATTTTCCTTTGTAATGCAATTCTCTTATTATCAAACTCAGAGAGATCATTAGTCAATGTTGAGAAAATGGGTGTTGCACACATTGCATAATATTTTTATATTATTTTATTTTATCTTATTATGTAATGTTGCATCTAGATGGACGTGCAACATGCAAAGATTTTCATGGGATATACTTGATGAGTTGTATTATAACATTGTGATAATATTTCAGGTAATTATTTAATATTGGAGAAAAGAATTAAAATTCCAATATTAAATGTGGGGTCAATGGGTTAGATAGCACATGGTTTAGATAATACCACTTGGTGGTTTTGTGAGACTTGCTACTATATAGGCAGTCACAAAGGGTAGTTGTTGGTGAGAGTGAGAAGATAGAAGGCAAAAAAGTAAGAGTTGAGCTGGACAAGGCTTGATAGGTTAACCAAGGGAGCATTTGTGAAGGTTGGAAGTATGGCATGAGATGTGTGGATTCGTGCTTGTTCACATAGGTTGCTTGGTTGTGGTTATGGCTTCAAAGGCTTCCATGGTTGTATTACAATGGTATTTTTTCTTGAATGATACATGGTGGCGGATGCTTTTGGAGGCTGAGTTTTCCCCTCAATGAGGGTTTCATAGGGTATATCTTGTGTCACATTTTGTGGGTATGTTGTTTATTCTCTTGCATGTGGATTTTAATTCCATATATATTTTATATCTATTATGGGTTATGTGGAAACAAGTTATATTCTTTATTGCAAGTTTCCTTACAAGTGGTATTAGAGCTAGGGTTGTGTTATTGTAACCCTAGATTGAATCCATGGAAATGCATGTCAAGATAAAAGAAGGGGCAAGATATATGAGTTATTTATTGCAGATCTGAGGATTTTAGGTTTGTTGTTATGATAGGATGTTTGAAGATTTTGGACATGTGAAATTGTTGGACAAAAGGATTTTTTGGATGTTTCGTTTAAATGAGAGTTTTAGGGGCTAGCTTGTAGAAATGACCTCCTGGGTAAAAACAGACCTCGCCATTGGATCCAGGTCAACATTTTCATAAATTTTGATATATAATATGCTCTAGTTTGGCCATGTTCAGAGGAAATAAAAGATATTTTTAGTTTCAACCCGCGATGGCCATCAAATTTAATCCCATCGGAAATTTTGTCACCAAAAAAAAAATCACAGTGGAAATGGTTAAAAATTTGTCTTAATAAAATGGTCATAAATTTCTCTTAGGAAATTGGATTTTAGACTTCTTATAGGCGTTGGAAAGCTAATTTAGAACACTACAACATGGTGTAGGCTTGGGTCTATGATTTTGACACTTTGTCATGTTTTAAGAGCACAGATTAAGGCATAACTTGGGCATATGGAGTCGAATTTTGGACTTCAAGTAGTCAACAAAAAGCTCTTGGAAATCTCTACAATTGGTTCAGATTTGGTACAAGTTTTGCATGGTTTATTTGGTGATATATTGATCTAAATAGTTTATGGTATATATTAGCTATTGTAGCATTGTGAGTTTATGACATTGTATGTTTGGAGATTTAAGACTTGATGTCATTGTATACTCGGTTCATATTTCAAATTGGTCTCATAATGATATGGTTATTAGTATTTAATTTGGATATGTATGATGACTTGTTGGATCTACAAGTTTTGCAATGTTGTAGTAGCCTATACTTACAGGTTGCATTTATAGCTTGGATATGGATTGTCTTTGCCCATTGATCTTTCATTATTGATGCATATTCAGATTGGTGGCTTGTATTTGAGTTGTATATGCCCTAAGTCACATGATTTGTTGATTTGTCTTCATGTAGAAGGGATGAGATGTTGTTACCAGGTACGATCACGGTGGAGGATTGTGGTTGACTATTCTATGCTGACAAGTTAGACATATTGAGAGTCAGATGTTTGGTTCATGGATGTGATCATGGTGCCATGAATTTTGGTATGACATGATTGGATATACAGGTACATCCTTGATGTTCATTGGTTTGGATTCCCGATTTGGTTATGGTGGTATATCTTCTTGGTTGAGGATCATGGTCATTTGGTTTCTTTTGAGGAGCTCATGATGTGCACTTTGAGTTATTTGATGGTTTTATGCCTTGGTTGATTCTCATAGTTAGAGGATGGTTTTTCATCATGATGTCATTGATAGCTTGGATACAGGGTTTAGTGGGAGCTTGTGACAGTGATGAGGTGATAGTGCAGGATTAGTTCTTGGTTTAGTTTGTATCTTGTTGGTTTGAAGTTCTTGGTTTCACTTGGTATTGACACTTTGGTTGTGCGAGTGTAGACTTGGAGGATCTTCATGTAAGAGATGGATTTTATGATGCCATAGATGACTTCGTACCATGGTTGAGTGGGAGTTTTCTGGCATTGATATATTTATTGAGTGTTTGCAGATGTTAGAGGTTTGTCTTAGATCTTGTTGCTACAGAAGCATCTTTGACATTTGCATGGTGCACTTGTTATCTTCATGGTGTGTGAAGATGGTTAGATTTTGAGGACTCATAGGGTTCTTGGTTATCTTCATAGTGTGTGGAGATGGTTCTTCATGGTATGTTGAGATGGTTTTCTTCATGGTGTGTGGAGATGGTTGCATCTTGAGGACTCATAAGGTTCTTGGTAAAGGTGTGGTTTATGCTTTCATTTGACATGTTATCCCTAGAGTGAGGATAGTTTTATTATTATGTCATTATATACTCTTGATACGCGTTTAGAATTTTGAAATGTTATAGCATGTTCATATGGAGCATGTTATCTCTTTGGTTGAGATGGTTAGATTATGTTGTCATGTTTATTTTCCTAAGGCCGTGGTTGGAACTTTGACAATGATCTTGGTTTAGTTTCTTGGTGTTGAGTACATTGATCATAAGCTAGATACTTCATGATATTGCTATGTTGCATTTGGAGTTGGCATGGATTGATTGGTTATAGATGCTCATGGATACTTAGAGATGGTGGTGATGTTGATTTCTCTTAGATTAGAGAAGTATTTGTTGGAATGGTTGATGATTTCAGTAGGAAGTCCGAGGGGCATTCACCTAATATGGGCTCTAGAGGAGATTATTCTTAGATGAGTCTTGGTTGAAGACTTAGATATCTTGATGAACATTCTCATTCCCCACTCTTGGTCTACTCGGTGGTTTTCTACTCGAGAAGTATAGCCCATTGTTTCTCTCAGGTGCATTATGTTTATGCTTGTCTTTCGTGGATATGGATCTTGAGCTATGGTACATGAGTTAGTTCTAGAGGGTTCATTTGAGAGATTGTTTAGCATTGGTTATCTCCATTTGCATATGTTGTTATGTTGGTTGAGTTTGGGAGATGGTTTTATATTGGGCATATTCTTTGGATTAGGAATGGTTTATGAGTTTGATCTTCTTGTGAGAGGCTTACATCCATGATTAGTTATATGGTACGGTTTGGGTGTTGTTGAGGCTTCTTCATTTGAGGTTTTATGGAGGAGATCATACTTGCAAAAATTACATCTAGAGGTGTGTAGAGAAGGACATAATATAGGTTATGATTTGCATGGTTTCTCTTTGGTCTTGGTTATCTCTCTAGTTGTTTGATTTCACTTACATTGGATTTGAGATTGGTTAAAGATTGTGATCACTAGTTTGTGCTCATGTATGTCATGTGAGAGATGACATGGTTATTCATTTATCTCTTTCCTCTATTGATTGTGGAGAATTTGAGAGAGTGTTGGAGACTTGTTATGAGATTTGTTCTTGCAAGTTATTAGTTTATGTGTTGTGGATGCCCTTGATACTACATGGATTCACTTCTTTGAGATGTTGTGAGTGAATTGGGAGTTTCTTGGTATGTATGTGACAGCTATTGCTCTTGAGGCTTCCGATTGTAGGTTACAGATTGGATATATGATGATGATGTGAGATTCACTTGGTATACCTTTGGAGGTATGGATAGTTGGATGGGTTTGGCACTTGATATGGGTGGTATTTCAGCTATGGATATTTTGACAACTACAAATACATGTGATTACCTTTGGATCGGATTTTTGTGCTTGGCATTACAATTGGTACAGAATTTTATGATCTTCTAATGTGACAGGTTGGGTGGCTTTCTCTTTGGATGGCTTCTATGTATGTTCAGTGGTAGTGGCATAATAGGAGGTGAGATCATTATGTTTGAGATGCTAGATACTTTTATTTTTTTGTGGGTACCAAGATGGAGCGCTTCATGTTCTTTGATCCATGACAGTGGATGTGCTAGGAGGGATTGTTCCCTTATTCATTTGTGTGGCTACATATTGACCCTATGCAATGTATACAACAAGTGAGAGATTGTTGAGAAAATGGGTGTTGCACACATTGCATAATATTTTTATATTGTATTATTTTATTTTATTATGTAATATTGCATCTAGATGGATGTGCAACATGTAAAAATTTCCATGGGATATACTTGATGAGTTGTATTGTAACATTGTGCTAATATTTCATGTAATTGTTTAATATTGGGGAAAAGAATTAAAATTCTAATATTAAATGTGGGGTTAATGGGTTAGGTAGCACATGGTTTTAGCACATGGTTTATGTAATACCACTTGGTGGTTTTGTGGGACTTGCTACTATATAAGCAGTGACAAAGGGTAGTTGTTGGTGAGAGTGAGAAGATAGAAGGCAAAAAAGTAAGAGTTGAGTAGGACAAGGCTTGACAGGTTAGCCAAGGGAGCATTTGTAAAGGTTGGAAGTATGGCATGGGATGTGTAGATTCATGCTTGTTCACATAGGTTGCTTGGTTGTGGCTATGGCTTTGAAGGCTTCCATGGTTGTATTGCAATGGTATTTTTTGTTGAATGGTACATGGTGATGTATGCTTTTGGAGGCTATGTTTTTTTCCTCAACGAGGGTTTCCCAGGGTATATCTTGTGTCACATTTTGTGGGTATGTTGTCTATTCTCTTGCATGTGGATTTTAATTCTGTATATATTTTAGATCTATTACGGGTTATGTGGAAACAATTATATTCTTTATTGCAAGTTTCCTTACAGTCAAGTCAAAAGTCTTTTCTATCTGTTCACAGGACAAACTGATAATTGAAAAACACAAGAGAGTGACATTCTTGTCCTTGTTATTCCATTTATTAATAGTTGACTTCAAGGCCTCCTCATTTCTTTTAAATTCATTCCATATGTTATTACCTTTGCCAATTGTTCATAGAATGTAGGCCAACCAATTTGATCTACTAAATACATAATTTCTTTCCTCAACTTATCCGCATATTGGATATCTAATTCCACATGTGATGCCCAAAGTTTGTTTTTTTCCTCTTCAAAATCCTTTGCACTACAATATTAGGTCTATGTGGTGTGTCTGAAATTTCTATGAGTGGAGTGGATTTAAAAGGCTCCTAGTGGACGAGAATAAGTAATTCTAGGTCTACTAGGTCGTCTTATCATCTTAGTCTTAAGATCCATTCTTTTCTGCACTTCCTTATTATAAGCTTCTAGGACCTTCTCTTATTTTTCTTGCAATTTTAACTTTTGCAATTTCTCCTTTCTAGCTTTGGCTAGGGTGAGATTAGTTGTTTCGACACTTAATTCTGTAGCCTCCTCATTAGGAGTATCCTCTACCATTTTTATAATTAAGTTTCCCATCAAGTTAGTATCATCAAGTGTAAGGTCCCTCCTCGCATGTACTTATTAAATTTGCATTCGCTATTAAAACCATCATAGGAGATTTAAATGGATATAAAGTACTGTTTATTTTTTTTGTGAATGTCCTAATAAGAATTGAGATCCTAATACATTCATGATTTAAATAATTAAGTCATTCAAGAACAAACTACATTATCTCAACTATTTAAACATTAAAATTTTAGTAACAATGATATTGTGAGGCCTCGCCCCGACCCTTCGTAGCCTTAGTTGTTATTTTATCATTTTGATACTCACGACTCGAGATGTCGAGACATTATCTGATGCTTAGAACATACTATATTATTTTATGTTGTGTGATGTTATTTTCAAGATATTTGATGTCCGTCATTTAATGCTTTATGTATATGTATGTTGATGAATTAAGTAAAATGTAGGATTAACACATGGATTTTGGAATCCTTATGATTAAGGATATAAGTAGGATGCAAGAAACCCTGATTGATGTATGTTTCAATTTATGTGAATTTTTGATACGTATATATGTACATGAGATTTTCGGGACTACTGATGTGTGCAATGAGTGTGCAGATATTTTAGTCGAGGAAACCGACGGAGGAACAGAACTGATCTCTTTGTGCTAATTTTGGAAACCTTGTTGTTTGTAATTCACGTATTATATTGTGAGATATATGTATGTATCTTCTTTGTTCAATGAATGTTAATGTTCGTAATTATGTTCTTTTAGTGTCTCTTGACACTCATAAATTGTTTATGTGTTTTCAGTGTGCTGTTTAGGGTTAGTTGGTTTAGTTGGTGTCAGTTTTCTTTTGGGTTCTTAATCAAGGTTAGTCATCCCTAATCCAGATTAGTGCTTAATTTGCATTTTAGAGTTGTTAGTTGGTCCTAATTATTTATTAGCTTTTGTTTAGCTCTAAACCTTTTTCCTAAGGCTTAAATCATGAAATTTTTATACCCAAAGGGTATGGGTATGGGTTAGGGGTCTTTTCCAACGCCTAAGCCCCTTTTATTGACTTTTGAGGTCCCTCAAAAAGTCCCTTTTTGCCTTTGTGCGAAAATTGACCATGGTTATCTTGAGTTACCTCACCTCATCTCCACTTAGGGTTTAACCATAGTGTAGGTTGAGTTAGGAGTTTCTAGAATTTGCAAGTGGGTGGGGGTAGTTATTGAGCCCTTGGGTGGTTGAGTTGGAGGCTTATTTTAGAGGCCTTCCTTGGACTTGTGGAGGGGGTTACCCAATCTCTCCATTTAGAGAGGAGTTCTTGAAGATTGAAGGAAGGAAAGGGAAGCTCTACTCAAACTTATTCTTTTGCCATTACCTCTTTGTGCAGGTAGGAATTGTCATCTCCCTTGTTCAGATTTCATTCTTGTTTCATGCTTATGCTACCTTGTTGTTGTTTGAATGTTTGTATGTTTGTGGGTATGTTGGGAAGATTTGAAAATCATGTTATTTTTGGATGATTTCCTTTCATGGTTATGTTTGCAATTTTGAGATTTTTTTTTTTCTTGCATGGGTGTTTTGGTATTACTCACCCTTAAAGAGGGCAGAAGTGACCAATTTTGGGAAAGGTCTATTTAGTCGGACTCCAACCAGTGTAGAGTCTCTTCTAAGGATAAGAAGAGGGAGAAGGGGTAGGGTGTTATGGGCCCCTACCTGTCAGCACAAACCTGGTATGATTATGGTATGTTGAAATGGAATAATGGAAGTTCTTGGTATATAGCCCCGATTGGGCATCTGTTTGGTGTTGTGCTTGACTTCTCCTAGTTGGAAGAATCCACCTTTCCCTAGTTTTGATTCATTGTGAATCCTATTGTGTAAACCATGTATGAATATTTATGTTTGATTGTCTCTTGGTTATGCTTGGTTGTCACCCGATCAGATTTTGTTTCCTCCACGGTTCATAGAAATGTGTTGCAAAATTTGATATGGATCCCTTGATGAGGGTCATGAAGGAAATGTAATTTAAGTGTTGTAACTCAGGATTGAAATCCTATGTAATTTGTATCTCAAAACCTTGTTGTAATGGCAACGACGTCAGGTTTTCTTCCTGGTTCTTTCCCGACTGAGCCTTTGAATCAGGTTTGCCAATAGAATGGTGTTTGAGTAAATATGCTTGCATTGAGTCTTATAGCTCCGTTTTCAGTTTTGCATATGTAATTTAAAAATCAAATGTGATGGTGTTACCTTACTGTATATTTTTTTTATGATTGGTAATCACATTCGTTTAAATTTGAATAATCAGATCATATGTTGATATATATATACTTAGCTATGAAATTTTAAGTTTAAAATATGTTAAAGAAATTTGTTTTCGAGTTGTGTTTAAATTTTATAATTATACATGTGCGTGAGGAAGTTAAGTGAATTTACTTGAATACTTGTTTATCACATCTAATCCTTTTATCACTTTTAAATATTAAAACATAACTTGTTGGCATTTTTGGGCATGACATCAAGCTAGGAGGAATTGGCTCTGATTCCTCTTCTGATAGACCAAATCACCAATGCAACATGATCCTCACTAAATTTGGCACCTCTTAGCTCCTTTTTCACCTTTTCATCTACACTTAATTACTTTGTAATAGTGTTAAATACCATTGCATCTACAATGTCCCAATTTGGTAGAAGCAAAACCTCGAATGATCTTATCATTTTTCTTCCCTCTTTAGGGGTCAAGCTTTTAAACTCTTGCATAATCTCATATTTTATTTGGTCTTGTGTGGATGCCTCTTCCATTTCAGGATGCTCTGCCTTTTTTCTTATTACACCTTTCTTCAAATAGTTCAATATTAGTCCTCCACACAAACTAATAAAAAGCTCTTGATTTAACAAAGTTGTCATCAGAAAGAAATTCATGACTAACTTGTTCTACAACAAGGTCCAATTCCCTTCCTCTGTAATCAGCAACCATTAACCCAAGGCTAGGCATGGGAGGCTCTTCAAGATTTCCTTCTTCTAATTTTGAAATAGTAATAAAATCTCCCCTTTGGGATCCTAATTGATCCATTTTCTCCTTAGTGAGTTGTTCATCTCTTTATGCAATGGGTATTGAGTGGGTGAGTATTCCTCTATTTGGGGTACCTATTTCTCTTCTATCTTTTGCCTCTTGGGCTTTGGCTTGCCAGGCCTTTCTTCCATAACAGTGCTAGCTGACCCAACTATGTGTTTACCCTTGTCAACTGGAGGCTCTTTATTCTTAATGATATTATAACCAGATTTCCTCTAAATAACTAATTGCCCTAATCCTACTATAGGGGTAAACGATAACTTTTCCATTACGTCTCTAGCCTTGTAAGGATAAAAATTAATAAAGAATGTCTTCTTCTCATTCATTGCCTCCATAATCTTTGGAAAAGTGATCATCAATTTGATTAGCTTATCTACCTCTATCTTTGCATCTTTTAGAGGCTTATAATATTTGTCAAATCAATTAATAAACTCTAAAACCCTAGAATAAACTCTCCATTTCTCATTTTTTATCTCTTGTTCTTAGAGCGAGAATTCATTTCTTATTATATCTTCAGGGAAGTAAGGTTGATATTTTTTGGCACCAGTCTTAGCCCTCTATCTAAATATATCAAAAAATCCTTCACTGTCATTAAAACAATTGTAAGAGACAACCATGTTGTATTGGTCTCATAATTTATACACAAACAACCAACCACCTTTTGTAATTATGAATTGATGGGCCACTGTACAAGATGGGAAAATAGAACCCCTAGACCTACCAATTAGTTGTGCTTCCTCCAATCCACCTATCTACCATAACATTTAAGCTATTCCCACCTTCAGAGGTACTTGGTAGGGAAGTACATGTGGAGTTCCTTAGAATCCATATACTCTAAACACTGTTGACACAGGGTATGGTATGATATCTGCCCAATTATGGGAGACCTTCAAACCAATAGGGCTATCCGTAGGCTTGATGAAATCCAACAATGCCTTAAGTATCCTAAGATTTATCCTTTACAAGCAGGCTCCTCAACCTAGATGAGAAGTATCTGTCAAATCTCACAAAACTTGCCTCCTCTACATCTTAGGTCATATCTACACTCCACAATTGAACTGACAGAGCTTCTCCCTCATATTTTCTATTTAACATCATTTCCTTTTCAAATAATTTAACACCTTTATACAAGAACATACACATTAATAAAGAATATCAACCAATTTTTTTTCAATTTTGCCCTTTGCAATTCCAATTAGACTTGTGTGAATTTATTCTGCTAAATAAGATGCAAAATAAAAAATAATATCCACACCAAAAGAAAAGATCTATGTCATCATATACATGAACTTAATTGGCATAAACTCTTGTTCATCTTCACCAAAAACTCTACATAAAGTCATGTAAATATCAATGGCCCTAAAATTGAAAAACTACTTCTTAAAAGGCTCTTTTATTGATGTTGTAACAAAAGTAAACTTACCAATTATGGCCAGGTGTTCTCTTAATGCACCTTGTTTGATTTGATCTTTACGAGACACATATTCTTTCTCCAATCATTGAAAATCAATGACCTCATGATAATCCATGGTTGGCTCCAATCCAAAAACCTCTTGAATTTCTTCTACAATAATTTTTATTAAACATTCCCCATCTATTCTTCTCACCATCCTAGCTCCTAGGTCATAATTTAGGGATACAATTGTGAGAAAGTCTAAATCCATGAAAACCCTAGGGACTACTAACTTATCTAAATCAAAATTCCAAATATTCCCATGAGGGGCAAACAATTTCCTTTCTGAGAACCATTTCTTGAACAATCGGAGCCTTGTTTTGGAAGTTATGGAATCCCTAATCCAATTCCCCTTATCAAACAAACCAACTACAATTCAAAGCCTAGGGTTTATAGGAACTATTTTCTTAATTTGGGTTGATTCATTTGTGCATTCACTTTTAATTATTCTAGGAAATCATCATGGATATTTCTACTGGCATATTCTACTTTCCTCGAGAAACCCTTTTTTGGAGGCATATTGGACAATAATGCAAACCAAGATACTTACTTGGCTTTATGGTTTCTTCTCTGATTGCTGCAATGAATCACTAATATAGAAAGTTTTCACAATTCAACCAGGTGGGAAAATAAGCTCGTCAATAGGTTATGGCTTCAGGAAATAAAAAATACACTTGCATGAAGAAATTCTTGATTGTTTTCACTATATTTCTGGTTTTATTTTGCACGAGGAACTTTAATTCTCATAAATGGATCACAGAGAAGTAGAGTAGCATCACCTTTCAATTTTGAAAACAAGGTGTCATTTTTTTTGAAAAATCTGACGATTTAGAAATAAAACATTTTATGACTTAGCACCCACCTTCCTAGTTGGTAGTCAATCCAATTTAATCCTTCCACGTAAGCCATTTCTTTCATTTTTGGCAACTTACATTGGACCCACTTACGCCTCCGGACACATGTCAGGTTTTCGCTATGTCGCCAAGGGTAAAAGTTGAGCAACCGTTGGTGATAAAGAGACCACCATCGATCAACCTTGCATCAAATGGTAGAGCTTTATGATAATCACATTACACACGATGTGGGCCCGTGACATTTCCTTTAGGTCACTATGTCCCCAAGGATAAAGTTCTTGCAATTCCTGTTAACTACAAAGCAACCACTATCGATCTGGAAAAGATCTAATGGTGCAGACCAACATTTCATTTCCTTTGAAGCAAATCCCTTATGACATCTGATAGTCTGAAATCCTAACAAGCTATTAATAACATGGAATTTGCAATGCCATCTTCAAGGGTTGGTCTTGCTACATATCCATGTGGTGGGCTATCGCTATGTTGCCAAGGATAAAGTTCTTGCAACTTCCTTTGGCAACAAAGCAACCATCGTCAATCATGAGAAGATCTGATGGTGCAAACTTTATGCTTGAAACTTTATTTCTTCTAACTGGGTCCCATAGTTAAGTACTGCCTAGTCGGTATGTCACTAGGGGTAAATAACTTGCAATTTCTCTTGGCGACAAAGCAACAACCCTTGATCTTCCTTAAGATCAAGGGTTATTGTTATTCAATTGATTTTTCAAATAAACTCACAAGATATTAAAATGAAAGCTTTGGTTTAAAAATGATTTAAGAGACTTAGGAAAAATTAGACTATGCAAATGAAATTTAAAAGGTACCTGCGAATAAAAATAAAAAGGGGATTTATAAGTTTTTTTCCCGTGCATTTTTTTTATAAAGGGAATGCTATGTAAACATAATCCAAAGGCTTTCTAGGGCAACACTCAATGAAGCAAAAAGTTAGGGTTATTCTAGGGTTAGCCAATTTTAAAACATAAAACCCTAATTTTTTGTAATGAGAACCGGAACATTCCCTTAGAGATGCATTAGGATAAATTTTAATTGAAAACCAGACAAACACAACTATTGGGGTAGCAATGTATATGCATAGAGTAAATCATATCAATAATATGTCTCATCACAAATATAAAAGGTGAATACTAATAAATGTCTTGTATTTTCTTATGAAATGTGTGAGATTGTCAATAACTTTTAGTGTTCAACTAATGGTCCCTTTGTGTTGGTTATAGGTTGTATTTAATATAATAATGTGTTATTTTTATAACAACAATTTTATTTTTTGTTGAAGTATTTGTCCTTTTGTGTCATATATAAAAGTTAAATATATAACAAATATTTATGATTAATAATAACTATTTGGTCCATTTAAGTTACATATATGTTACGTTTCATATAGTTATGCATTTCTTTATTAACAAATGATAATTTTAAATTCAATTATTAGATATTTTTAGATTAAGCTTTGGTCAAATGTTTAAAAAGTCATTTTTTGGATGCATCTCACTAGGTGCACTATTTTAATGAGTTGCGTGATGAGTCACAGCTTCAAACCTTAGTTGTAGGTAGTTCAATGTCCATTTTACATTTTTAAAAATAAATGAAGGCCTTACGATATCCCATGTAGTGGCTACATGTTGACGAAGTTAGCCCTCACAACTACTGGTTCCTCTCCCACGTTCAACATAAAATGCACCAATTTTATTTTTTAAATGGTTAAACTCTTTATTTTCTTAGATTCACCAAAATATAGTGACTTTTCTTATTAAAAAAATATTATTTTTTATCATCATGTGAAGAACAAATATTGATAGAGTTTCTGAATTTTAGTCAAAGGTACATTTTATTTTGAGCTTAGTCACATCCATAGGTGAGTGGGGTTCAAATATAATTTGTTAGATTGACTAAATGAACAAGAGTTGTGCCCATATAATTTTTAAAAAAAGAAGATTAAAATTAACTTGTATGCCTTTCATAAAATAGTTTGTGTATAGAAGTCTTTGTATCAACAATAAAATAGTTTTAAAAATCATAAGGGGGTTGATTACTAGTATGAAGCATTTATGTCAACCTTTACCCATTTTATAAAATTGGGGACTATGTGAAGAACAAAGTCTTAATGATTTATATTGTACAAGCATAAGAGAACAAACATTAGAAGGTTCTTCATTTTACTTTTAAAGGGTTTAATCACAGTTACATGTAAAAGATAACAGTTAAGTTATTGATAAGCATTAATAAGTATTTGTACATTAATTAGTCTCAAAATTCTTTCAACAACATGCTAATAGCTTTAATCTTGTAATTGCATCATTCCATTAAATAAAAAAATTAATAAAGAGATAGATTTAATGTAGCCTTGAGATTATTGTCAAAACCATACAAGCTTACCTTCACCACTCTACCCTTTGTGTTAGGGTTGTGAAATCACAATTTTCCATTTGGTTGAAAGATAATTTTACAATAGTTTGAGTCATTTTACAACATAAAGTAATGGCTTTATGGTATCTAAAGAAATCAAATTGTATAACATTATAATTTTGTAAAATCAACCATTGATCATCATTGATAAAGAAGATATTAAAAAATGGAGCAGCTTCATCAATTATTAATTGATGAGACCAATCAACTCTCTAAGATTTATCCACTTTTGAACCTATGCATCTATTTTATCTGAGACACACAATTAGAAGTTTGCATCTTAAAATAGTGAAGACAAATAAAATAAAGTAATAAATAGTTTTGACATAATATTGGTAATAGAAAGAAATCGATTCAAAGCGTTAGAGCATTATTGATCTTTCGAAGGACTGGCCCAATTTGACTATTATTATGGATCTTCTATATCTCTCTTTTTTGTGTAGCTAAAAACTATTGATCTCATATTGGTTTTGACAAGTGAGTGTCAGTACACTTAAGCTATTTACTCAGTTCATGCCGAACTAGTAATACATGCTGAGCACAACATGTAAATATTAGACCATGCTGAGTTGCAATAAGTGTTGAGTCACTCATATGTCGAGTCACTCAAGTGTCGAGTAGATAGACCATGCCAAGTGATTCAGGAGCCAAATAAACAATGGATGCCAAGTAATGCAAGTGCCGAGTCACAACATAAATAACAGAGCATGCCAAGCATCAAAGACTTCATATACCAAGTGACACAATTTTGACATATTTGTTTGTAATGACACAAACAACTATGTAAACCATTTTTGAGCTGACTTAAGTTTATATTTTGATATTTTGAAGATAAGGACGAATCTATATTTGGATTCCCTATGCAATTGCATGTAGTTAATCAAAAAATGGGAAGGATTAAGCGACAAAATGAATGATTCCTCGCCATAGATTCATACCTAACCCTAAGCCACCAAAGTCTTCTTAAGGAAGACAAAGGCCTAAACTCTACATGGACATCTAATTGATGGAGAGAAAAAAAGGTGCGAAAAAGATAGTTTGCATGTAGTGCATTCAAGGTGAATTAGAAGTTACGAAGAAAGAGTGAATTACATAATCAATTGGACAAGAATAGAGGATAAAGAAAAGGATACAACATTGAGACATCTAATCGTGAAGGATCTATAAGACATTGTTTAGAGGTGATCTGTTATCAAGCAAGCAAGTGCTAATCACAGGATCTATGCTAAGACATTTTAACAGATAATTTCAGTTAAATCTCTTAACAAAGTAGTCCTAACAGGCTGTATGAAATCCTTTAATAGGGTGCTTAGTTGTAAGTTGAAGTCCTCTAACAAGGCACACTTCTACCAGGTTGTTGAAATCCTTTAACAAGGTGAGACCTAACAGTCTTTGTAAGCCTTTAACAGGGCAGACCTTTCACAGGGTAGATCATGTTTCATGGTCAAAGCATTGTAACCTTCATTGGATACACTTTATTACTACAATAGTGAAGATTTGTGGGTGTCATCCCCACCCCAGTTTTACCTTCTCACTTGGAGGGTTTATGGGTAATTATATATGGTGTTATGTGTGCAAATGCTTACCTGGTTATATGATTTAGATGCATATGCTTTACATGTTATTTTAGCTTACTTATTGAATACATGTGATGAATGTATGGTGAAAGTTTTATGGGTCCAAGTTTAAACTACTGATTCTCTCCCCCCTCCCATAAGTTTACCTATCCTCTTGTAATTCCAACAATTAGTATTAGAGCCTTGTTCTCTAAGAGGGAAGCTTTGTAGCTTTGAGGAAAGATCTTGAAATGAAGTTGACAAGTTGGGAAGGACTATTGAAAACTAGGAGATTGTAATACATATCATAATACATCAATTGAATGATTCAAGAGAGGAATTAAAGAAATCCTTAAAGAGAAGGAAGGAGATTGCTATTGTAGAAAATGACACATTATATAAAGATATAAGCACTACCAAGCTATTTGTAGATGGTGTCTCCAATGAATTTGATGCAACATTTGTAGATCTAATGGAAAAGAATAGAGTCCAAGTTGAGAAAATCATAAATCTCAAGATAGAATAAGAATCACAAGCTATACTACTATGTGAGGTGACTAAACAAAAGAAGAAAGCTATGGAAGACAAGGTCATGATTGAAGAAAAAAAAAGAATTTTGACCAATAGATTGGAAGAGAAGTAAACAGAGCTAACCAAGATTTCCAACATGCAATTGGATACCCTAAGTCAAATGATGAATGCCAACTATGAACTAAATGCCAAGGACATTGAGATAACTACATTGAAGTTACATAATGAACAATTGTAGAGTGACCTAAAGAGAGAAAAGGAATTTGCTGAAAGTTTCAACAAGCCAAATGAAGCCATCAAATAATTTGAGCAACTATTGAGATCCCCTAGATCCAACAATGATACATCAGGACTAGGCTACACAAGCACTGAAGAAGGGGAATCATCCAAAGTTGTAGAAGAAAGGAACATCAAAGGTAAGAACTCCAAACCTACTTGTCATAATTGTGGTAAGAAAGGACATATTGTTAAATTGTGCAAGAGTAAAACTATAAATCAGAATGTCAAGCCTAAGAACATGACTCATTGTCATAAGTGCAACAAGCAAGGTCATTAGGCACATGAATGCAAAACCAGGATCGTGTATACACAAAGATTTGAAGGATACTGCTACAATTGTCAGAAGTATGGACATAGAGCTTTTGAATGTAGATCCAAATCCATGTGGTCATCAAACAAGCCAACAAAGGTAAGAAACAATGGGAACTCTTACAATTGTGATTATAATACAAGATATAGCTGTCATTATTGTCAAGAATATGGACATATTCCTTAAAATTGTATCAGGACACACTTTAGTGGCAATTAAAAAATATGGTTAAGTTAAACTACATTTTTTAGCTATTTGAAGACTGGTCACATCGATAAATATTGTCCAACTAGGTCAAAGGCACCAAGTTGTAAATTGATAAAGGTAAAGGCAAGGCAGATGTTGAACACTTCAAAGGTGAGATGAACAAGACATGGAAAAAGAAAGATGTTTGCAACACATTAAATGGAGAAGGGATCACTTCACCCAACGGGTCAAGCGATTACACCTCATCAAACTAGGCAAACAAGAGGTATGTGGGACTAATATTTAAAGGTTAAAGCATGCATTAGTTCGAAAAAGGAGATAGTACTAAAAAAAATACATTAGCATGAATGAAGATGCAAGATATCATTAGAAATTCAAGATAAATCTGTAAGTTTTTCATGTTGTTGCCAAGTATGAAAAGTTTCTTATATGTGCCGAGTGGAATGCTAGTTGATGCTGAGTTGTCTGACTAGGTAGTTGATGCCGAGCTCGTAGTAGTTAGCGAGTGATGGAAATGTCAATGGATGCTGAATGAACCTAAAATTGGTTATTGCTGAGCTTACAACTGTGTAAGCACTTAGCATTAAATGCAAGGTTTTCAAAGGGTATATGGTCAATTTGAGCTCACTTTTCATCATTTCAAAATTGAGAAAGAGCGAGAGGAGCTAGAAGCAACCTAAAATTTGTCAAAAATGATTACAGAAGACTTGCAACAATTCATTGCTAGTTTTTTAGATTTTGTAAGGTATTTATCAAAAGTCAAGCTATGCAATTTAAATTCTCATAAACCCTAGCTTGTCACAATGGCATCAAGTTTGAAAAATGTTGAAGTGAAAGAAGTTTTAAATGTTCAGCTAGTTAGTAATGAAGTTAAGCAACCTGTATTTAAAGCCATTCCTAACATCACCTATAAACAAGACCCTTCTAGCACATTGTCAATGATCTCGCCAAATGTGATAATAGTGCAAGATGTGAGAAAATGCTATAATTGCAAGATAGGAAGCATCAATGACATGGAAATAAGAGGTGTGTACAATAGACTGCGTGAAAATAGTGTTTTGAAAGAAGAATACAAAATTGTTGAGAAAATGGGTTTAACACGAGCCCTAGATTTTCTTAATGTATTTAAAACTGAGTGGATACGAATTGTGCTAAATCAAATTCATGATGGTTCCTTGTGGCTGGAAGGAGGACCAATAAAAATAACTAAGAGAATAATTCATAGGGTTAGTGGCTACCCAACCCTAGATCAACCCAAGACACTCATAAGTGATTCCAAGGAAGTGATTGAGAAAAGTATTGGAGTAGTTTGGAATAAGAGAGGTATGACTATAGATACAATCTCAACTCCTCTTATCAATTTTTTTGTAAGGGTAATCTCACATAAATTTTATCAATTCAATAGATTGAACACTGTACCTTGCATAGCTGTGGATGTTGGTTATAAAATTGTTAAGAAAGATCATACATATGATCTAGCAAAACTTTAGCTACAACAACTTATAGAGAACCTTGGAGCAATAAGGAAAACCAAGAGTGCACAATGCAAGTTTGGTTCTATACTAGTATGTATATTATTTTATGTACAAAACACATTTTCCCTCATTTGGAAAATTAGGATGGAAGACTAACAGATTAGTTGTAACACAGATTGGAGACTACATTGAGCAACTAGGAGAAAACTTTGAATTCATAATGACTGGTTACTTTAAAGATTTTAAGAAGTCAATGAAGCAGAGACTTAGGATTCTAGTTTCCTTAGTTGAGAAACATTATAATGATGTATGTTTTCTTGTTGATGTTGACTACACATTTGTGCAAGTTGCCACACCAAGGGTAAGATGGTTAAGACACTTAGGTTATGAGGTAAATGATGAGCCTATAAAATGTCATATTTATATCCTTTTATTATAAAACTTTGTTAGAATTCTTTAGAATAACTGAGAGGTGGGGGTGGGGGGGTGAATTAGTTATCCAAGGTCCAAATGCCCTAATAATACTTTTTTCTCAAATTATAGTGAATCCATAAACTTTTCATCCATCCAAGCTTAAATCAATCATCTTAGTAGATTACAGTAAATCAATATGCAGGGATAAAACATGCAAGATCAACACATGACACAATGATTTATGTGGAAACCCAATTTGGAAAAAACCACCAGTAACATGCTACTTGATTTTCACTCTTCTAAAGTGATGCCCTGTTAAAAACCTGCCTTGTTAAAGACTTACAACACACTGTTAAACGTGACCTTGTTAGAGGATTTCACCATACTGTTAGGAATGGGACTGATCAAAGGACTTTAGAACATTAACTTGGAATGTCACCCTGTTAAAGGATTTACAGCATGGCTATTAAACCAACCTAAGTCCATAGGATTTAAACTAACTGTTACAATTGCTAGAAAGTAACAATAATGGTTTTTTGATTTGATACAACTTACAACATATCTTGCAGATTTCATATCACACTTTAGCTCAATCCTTTGCTTGGCTTTAATCACTTCAGCTTTGACAGCTTATCATCTCAAGCTTCAGCTCCTTGAGTCTTCTTACTCATCATACCAATGCAATCATGTCTGTGGTCATCTATTGAAGTAGAGTAACTATGCTTTCTTACTCCTTAGCACCTCCTTCAGCGCTTTATACTTTCATGCTTGACCTCTCCTCTCTCTTTGCTTCATGACCTTGTTATTCCTTAAATAGAAATCTGGATTGCCTTTGTCGGTTGATTCTCCCTCTCCAATTTTAGGGTTTCATATGGATTAGGTAGGATACAATGTATCTACTTCATATCTTGCTCTTTTCTAGAAACTTCGTCTAGAGTCTAGTTGTATTCTCCAAAAAAATGTTCTGCATGGTGTTCTATGTCACTAGCTCATCACTCTTATCTTCTATTTAATTCACAAAATTTAAGATAACAACCTTGTCGGCTCAGATCTGACGAATCTTTGATCTTTGAAATAATGTAGCAACTCAGCACTATTGGTTTACTAATGCTCAACATCTCTATGTTACTCAGCACTTGTATTTGCTCGGCACTTGTTTCTGCTCGACACTTGTATCTGCTTGGCACTTGTTTCTGCTCGGCACTTGTATCTGCTCGGCACTTGTATCTACTCGACACTTGTATCTGCTCGGCACTTGTTTATGCTTGACACTTGTATCTGCTCGGTACTTGTATATGCTCGGTACTTGTTTCTACTCGACATCTGAAGTTCACTTGGCACTTTTTGAAGTTGAACTTGCTCGGCTTCAACTAAAAAATTTGTTCGGCACTTACTAGCTTGCTCGACTCTCTCTCTCTCTCTAATGAACATAGTTAGGCTTTACAAATGACTTAGCTAAAACCTTGCATCTTTGATATGTTTCAGTGTGCCCATTTTCTATGTCTTAGAGTATGTCATCAATACACTTTTTCATCAATGGCTTAGCTGATCCTTGTACTTCATTACAACATCATAACTTCAACCTTTCTCCAAGTGTTCTGGTTACATCTTATTGATTGCCTCCTCCTTGTCAATCAACCATTTGATAGTGTTTGGATCACTAAAGCAATTATCATTCTTGCAAGTAGCAAGTTTGACATCAATGACAAAACAATGATTGAGAACATTCTTTACCAGTTCCATTACTTCCATTACTTTTTATATATGATCATTTCCAACAATCTCCCTTATGATCTTTTCAATCATTTCCAACAATCTCCCTCTTTGGCATTGATGGCAAACCAAACTGATCAATTGATCAACTTAGTTACCACCAAGATTGTATGTGTTATCTTGACTGCTGCATCCTTACTACTGATCTCATATATCTCCCTCTTTCATATATATCTCCGTCTTGCTTTGTATTGATTAGTTTTCTGCATATTTCTCCCTTTTTGACATAAATGCCAAAGATGTAGCATCTTTAACATGCAAAGTATAAGCTTTGCATCTCATGTTTTCTCCCTCTGTCACCATGCTTGTGATTGATTTGGAGTTTCTGCTCCTGCTGTCATCCTCTGGATCATTCTTCTGATATTTCAATGATTTGTTCCTATTGATGCAGGGCAGATTCCTTGTTGTTTTATACTGCTTGAGTTAGGGGCATTACCCCCAACTTGCCTCTAAGATATTCATAAGCATCCTTGGGCAATGGTTTGGTGAAGATATATGTAGTTTGTTCCTTTGTATGAATGTACTCCAACTTCACTTGTTTGTCTTCTACCAATTCTCTGGCATAGTGATACTTGATTGCAATATGCTTGGTTTTTGCATGCATTACTGGATTTTTGGATATGTTTATAGCACTTGTATTATCACAATACAATATCACAAGTTTAGTTACTTCTTCTTTCATTCCTTTCAATAGATGTGTGAGCCACACAATGTTTGTGCAATTGACTACTGCTGCCACATATTCTGATTCTACAGTGGACTGGGATGTGCATGTTTTTTCTTGCTGGTCCAAGTAACTAACCTTTTACCTAAAAATAATGCACCTCCACTTGTGCTTTTTCTGTCATCAATGTTGCCTCCCCAATTTGTATCTATATATGCATTGAGTTCAAACTTCTCATTCTTTTTGTAATATAGACCAAAGTTATCAGTTCATTTGAGATACCTCATTATTCTTTTTACTGCTATGAGATGATTTTCTTTGGGATTAGCAGAGAATCTAGCCATTATTCCAACTGCTAATGCTATGTCTGGTCTGCTATGTACAACATATTGTAGTTTTCCAATCATGGATCTATATATTATTTGATTGAATTCAGCTGATACATCATTTTTGGATAGCTTATTTCCTGTTGCCATTAGTGTGCTGATTGGTTTGGACTCCTCCAATCCAAACATTTTAATTATCTCTTTGATGTATTTTGATTGTGTCACAAATATACCATGTTTTAGTTGATGTACTTGCAATCCAATAAAGAATTTGATCTCTCCAAACATAGACATCTCAAACTCATGTTTCATTTTGTTAGCAAAGCCTCTGCAAAGCACTTCCTTTCCTCCAAAAGCTATGCCATCCACAAAGATCTTAGATATAATAATATCCTTACCTTCTTCTAATTTGATGTACATGTTTCTGTTATCATCAGTTCTTTCAAATCCTATTTGCACTAGATACTTGTGAAGTCTCTCATACCATGCTATGGGTGCTTGTTTCAGACCATAGAGTGCTTTATGTAATTTACAAACCATATCCCTATTGTTCTCATCAACAAATCCCTCTGGTTGTTCAATATAGACTTCTTCTTCTAGTATACCATTTAAAAAAGCAGACTTTACATCCATCTGATAGACTTTAAAACCTTTATATGCAGCATATGCAAGTAAAGTTCTTACTCCTTCCATTCTAGCAACAGGAGCGAATGTTTCCCCATAGTCTAATCCTTCTTCTTGAGCATAACCCTTGCATACTAGTCTAGCCTTGTTTCTAGAAATCTCACCATTCTCATCTAGCTTGTTTCTGAATACCCACTTGGTGCCAATCACATTCTTCTCAACTGGTTTGGGAACCAAACTCCAGGTTTTGTTCTTCTTTATTTGATCAATCTCTTCTTCCATAGCTTTATACCAGTCATCATCTTGTAATGCACCATATACTGTCTTAGGTTCAAGTTTGCTAATCAGACATGATTCATGTCTTAGTTTGTTCCTTGGCATTGGTCTTGCATCTTTGTCACCAATTATCTGTTCAGCAAGGTGATGTCTTTTTACATATTTGGATAATCTTGGTTTTGTCCTTGTTTGCATGTTTGATCTTTCAAATTCAGGATCACTATGCACTTCGTTGTCAGGTTGTTCTTCATCTATTTCATGTGTACTGACTTCAGAATCAGATTGTGCATTTTCTTCATTCTGTAACTTGGCTTTTGAATGTAACTCGACATTCACTGGTTTTGACTCGACTAAAATTGAAATTTATTGTTGAATTTCAATTTGATTGACATCATCCTCGTCAACAGGCATTCCTTCATAAGAATACACAAAGGTTCTATATTCGTTCATTCTCTTTGGTTCTTCAGCTTGGGCTTATGTATGCTCATCAAAGGTTACATTTGCACTTTTCACAATTTTGTTAGTGTTAGTATTCAAACACTTGTATGCTTTACTTCTAGTGGAGTAACCAAAGAATATACCTTCATCACTTTTTGCATCAAATTTTTCATTTCTAGCATCTTTAAGGATAAAACATTTGCAACCAAATACTTTGAAATGTTTTACATTGGGTGAGTGACCATACCATAATTCAAAAGGTGTTGCACTAGTACCTTTCTTGACTTGTACTCGGTTTAGTGTATGAACAGCTACACTTACAGCTTCTCTCCAGTATTTTAGAGCAACAGTCTTGTCCATCATTAATATTCTAGCACAGTCAATCACAGATCTATTTCTTCTCTCAGCAATTCCATTATGTGGGGGAGTTCTAGGAGCTAACATTTGTCTTTTGATTCCTTTGTCATTACAAAATATCTCGAATTCGTTTGATGTGAATTCACCACCTCTGTCTGATCTCAAGCATTTCAAACTTTTTCCTATTTCCTTTTCAACTCTAGCCACATACCACTTAAACATTTGAAAAGCATCAAATTTTTGCTTTAAGAACATAACAGTCATCATCTTAGAATAGTCATCAACAAACAACATTATGTATTTATCTCCTTTGTAGCTTTGTACTTCCATTGGACCACATAAGTCAATATGAACTAACTTAAGCACTTCTTTAGATGTATAGCTTTTGCTTTTGAAACTTGACTTTGTCATCTTTTCTAGCTGACATTGTTTGTGCATGATATTGTTAGGTTTTTTCAATTTAGGTAAACCTTTGACTTTCTTCATTTTACTGATATTGACCAGATTGTCAAAGTTGACATGACATAGCCTTCTATTGCATAACTACTCATCATCAAATTTTGCAACAAAACAAGAAACATCATCCATATCAAGGTAAAACAGATTACTTCTTGTTTGATCTCTTTTTCCTATCAATTTGCCATTAGTATCATAGATTTTTGCAGTTTTGTTTCCAAATTCTACTTTGCATCCTACATTGCCTAACTGTGAGACACTCAGCAAATTTTAGTTTAATCCTTCAACATAGTATGCATTATCACATGAAATTTTTTCTATAAGCTTAATGGAGCCTTTTCCTTTTATTTGACATGGAGCATCATTACCAAATCTAACACTATTTCCATCATACTGAGTAAAGTTAACAAACTTACTTTTGTCTCCTATCATGTGATGTGAGCATCCACTATCTATGATCCATCTATCATTTTTGTTCATACATGTTACCAGTGTTGTAGGTTCTTCTTCATCAGACTGATCCTTCATCGCTACATAAACAACTTCATCATCATTATCATCAGAATTTTCTTCAGCAATATAACACTTCTTGCATTTGTCTTTGTAATCTTTCTTGTCATCTTCTCTTCTATATTTGTGTTTGTTGCCTTCCTTGTAATCCTTTTTTTGTGTACACCTTGCAACAATATGTCCTACTTCATTGCAATTGAAATAAATGATAGGCATCTTACCTTTGAATTTTCCTTTGCCTCTGTGAAATCTTCTAGCTACCAATGCTTCCAATTGTTCCACATCTTCCTCATCAGTGCTACTGTCACTGGATACATATTTCATTTTTCTTCCTTTCTTTGATTTTACTTGTTCAACATCTTTCAGTGATAGCTTGGCTTTGAAAGTAGATTCAACATTCTCAGGTTTGTAGTTATCAAAGTTAGATAACTCAAATGTAGTCAGTCTACCCACTATTCCTTCAAAACTTAGATTGTTTCCTAGTACACATCTTAGTTCTTGTATTGCTGATACTCTAATAGCATAGATAGTGAGCAAGGTTCTTAAGAACTTACTATTAACAGTATCTTCATCCAATTGACCACTGAAACATCTTATTACACTTACCACTTCCTTTATTCTTGCGCCATACTAAGCAGCATTCTCAATTTCCATTTTCATATCATCAAACTTTCCTTTGAGGCTTTCTCTTTTTGCTCTTTAGACATTCTAATCTCCTCCATAGATGTCTGATAGGGCTTTCCACATTTTGAATGCAGTGTCACATCCTTTGATATCATCAAATTCAGCATAGTTGAGTGCAGAAGCAATCTCCAACATTGTCTGATTGTGTTCCTGTTTGTTTTTCAAATCTTTTGTAGTAAGAGTACCAGTAGGATCAACATGCTCAGTAACAATTGAATTTTGGGCATAATCTCCTATGGATCCAGATGTAGCTTCATCAAACTTTGCCATGCAACAAAGTTGTCTTTGTTGAGCTTGGGGACTACTCTCTTAGTCATTCTGATCTTTTCTGCTTGTAGTCCTTTTAAACCAAATCAATAGTTTGGCTCTGATACCAATTGTTAGAATTCTTTAGAATAACTGAGAGGGGGGGGGGGGGGGGGGGGTGAATCAGTTATCCAAGGTCCAAATGCCCTAATAATACTTTTTCTCAAATTATAGTGAATCCTTAAACTTTTCATCCATCCAAGCTTAAATCAATCATCTTAGCAGATTACAGTAAATCAATATGTAGGGATAAAACATGCAAGATCAACACATGACATAATGATTTACGTGGAAATCCAATTTGGGAAAAATCACCAGTAACATGCTACTTGATTTTCACTCTTCTAAAGTGATGCCCCGTTAAAAGCCTGTCCTATTAAAGGCTTACAACACACTGTTAAATGTGACCTTGTTAGAGGATTTCACCATACTGTTAGGAATGGGCCTGATCAAAGGACTTTAGAACATTCACTTGGAATGTCACCCTATTAAAGGATTTACAACATGGCTATTAAACCAACCTAACTCCATAGGATTTAAACTAACTGTTACAATTGCTAGAAAGTAACAATAATGACTTTTTGATCTGATACAACTTACAACATATCTTGTAGATTTCAGATCACACTTCAGCTCAATCCTTTTCTTGGCTTTAATCACTTTAGCTCTAACAGCTTGTCATCTCAAGCTTCATCTCCTTGAGTCTTCTTACTCATCATACCAATGCAATCATATCTGTGGTCATCTGTTGAAGCAGAGTAACTGTGCTTTCTTACTCCTTAGCACCTCCTTCAGCACTTTATACTTTCATGCTTGACCTCTCCTCTCTCTTTGCTTTGTGACCTTGTTATTCCTTAAATAGAAATCTGGATTGCCTTTGCTGCTCGATTCTCCCTCTCCAACTTTAGGGTTTCATATGGATTAGGTAGGATACAATGTATCTACTTCATATCTTGCTCTTTTCTAGAAACTTCGTCTAGAGTCCAGTTGTATTCTCCAAAAAAATGTTTTGCATGGTGTTCTGTGTCACTAGCTCATCACTCTTATCTTTTATTTAATTCACAAAATTTAAGATAACAACCTTGTCGGATCAGATCTGATGAATCTTCAATCTTTGAAATAATGTAGCAACTCGACACTATTGGTTTACTAATGCTCGACATCTTTGTGTTACTCAACACTTGTATTTGCTCGGCACTTGTTTCTGCTCGGCACTTGTATCTGCTCGACACTTGTTTCTGCTCGGCACTTGTATCTGCTTAGTACTTGTATCTGCTCGGCATCTGAAGTTCACTTGGCACTTACTGAAGTTGAGCTTGCTCGACTTCAACTAGGAATCTATTCGGCACTTACTAGCTTGCTCGGCTCTCTCTCTCTCTCTCTAATGAACTTAGTTAGGCTTTACAAATGACTTAGCTAAAACCTTGCATCTTTGATATGTTTTAGTGTGCCCATTTTCTGTGTCTTAGAGTATGTCATCAATACACTTTTTCATCAATGGCTTAGCTGATCCTTGTACTTCATTACAACATCATAACTTCAACCTTTCTCTAGGTGTTCTGGTTACATCTTATTGATTGCCTCCTCCTTGTCAATCAACCATTTGATAGTGTTTGGATCACTAAAGCAATTGTCATTCCTACAAGTAGCAAGTTTGACATCAATGACAAAACAATGATTGAGAACATTCTTTACCAGTTCCATTACTTTCATTACTTTTTATATATGATCATTTCCAACAATCTCCCTCGTGATCTTTTCAATCATTTCCAACAAACTTTACCCCATAGTTTCAATATATTTTCAACCCATTTCCATACATGAACTTGATTTATGGAGCATTAACTATGATAAATGATTTATTGATTAACATTTGTATGTAGCTAGTTAATGCTAAATTGTGATGATTTATTATGATAAATGGTTATTGTTGAAGTATAATTATTTTGAGGTGATTAACATGTTGTTTGTAAGGTATTTGAGTCATTCTGAGCTAGAAAGAAGGAGAAGCAAATTGACAATTGTCACCATTCATCAATTGGAGAAAATGTAGAAAAGTCAAAAGTCAGTTCCAGTAAAATAGGCATATCTTACTCAATTATTAATGAAATTAAGAATGTCTTATGGTTTTGGAAAGCTGAAAGCAAGGCACACAAACTCTTTTAAGAATTTGAGTTGGTTCAAAACAATTAATGAGCACCATGGATTAGAAGTTGACTGAGGAAAAGGTGGCACATTTTCAGGTAGCATAAAACCACTTTCAGTAAAATGGCCATAACTTCCACATTTTTTGATAAAATTAAGATTTTTAAAATGATCTAGAAAAGAAAAAGGAGGATCACAATGTGGTAAAAGGGTTTGATATAATTCAAAATAATAAAAGAGCATCATGCATTTTAGTGGACCACTAAAATGTGGAACTGAAAATCAGCACAATTAGTCATTAATTTTGTAATAAATCTCTTCCTTGTTTAAAAGAATGATGAGACACTTGTTAGATGGTAGTTAGAGATTCAATATTCTTATATATTCAAAATTGTAATCAAGCATTTGGTGTGTAGACATATATGGAAAGTTGTAGTTGTAATATACAGTTCTTGTAGCCACTATTGTGTAGTCTTTTGCAGTTTCTTGTAGCCATTACTATATACTTAGATTTATTTTCAGCACCATTATAGTTTATGTTTTGCAACGATAGAATAACTTAGAGAGTTTTATAGTGCATATACTTTGCATACTTGTTTCAAATATACGTCCTTGGGTTGACAATTTAAATGAACCTTCTCTATTAGAAAGATAACTACTCATTTTGGATGTCTAATCTGTGAGTTGTGTTTGTAAACCAAGTTATTGATCTAATCGGGAAGCCAACAATAAATTTAGATGAAGCCCTAGTAGCCATAGTAGCCCTACTTGTAGAGGAATTAGATAAGACTGTTAAATTTTTTGGAAATTATGAGATGGTGAAATAAAAGATTCTCATAGAATTGAAGACTACCTCCACAATCAAGAAAAAGGACAAGTTGGTAAAGAAGTTAAAAGCAAAATTTGGAGAAGGTGCTAGGGAGAAAGAGGAAGAAGATGAAGAGGAGGAATAAACACAAGCTCATGAACCTCTACCTTTAACTCAGGGATTGGGAGAAGACAAAGAAGAGGAGGTGGCTAAAGGTGTCGAGGGAGAAGAAGCTGAGGAAGCACCTATTCCTGTCGAGTCACAAAAGAGGAAGCCCAAGGCACAACCCATAGGAAGGGCAAACAAAATTATAAAACCAAGTCAGCCAAAGCCTACTATACCTACTACAAGGGTCACTACATGTGCAACTACCCAAAAAGCTAAGTAAAAGATCAAACATATAGAGCAAGGTGGACAACAGTAGAAAAGATAGAGAAGAAAGTATGTGGCTCAACCAAATTTCGATGAAGAGAAGACAAAATCAAATGATAATAGTCAATTCAATGTGGTAAGTCACAATCCTCTCTCTAATCTTGAGAACTTATGTGAAAATGTCAAGAATAATGTTGCTTTATCTAGTTTTAGTTATATTGATTTTGATAAACCAGGAAAAGAAGAGAAAAACCAAGTGGAGGAGGCATTATATGCCATGATGTCAAAGTTCAAGAACACTCCAATATAATTTTCCAACTCAATACCTAAAAGCCTATATGACATTGTTGAGCAAAAATGGCATTATTGTCTGAATTTGAAAAAATAGATCAGGGAAACAACATTAGCACAAGTAATGTTAGAGTTGATAAAGGGATAAATTGCTAAGGCTGTTAAGAAATATATAGTTAGGTTTGCACCTAAATATAGAGCCTTCAACATTCTCCAAAATAATATTGAAGATGTTAAGAAATCAACACAAATTTGGAAACTCATTTATGGGTTAACCATTGTCAAGAAAGGAGAAGTTGACCCTTCAGATGACAAGATGAAGATAAGGAAGAGGATGACAAAGATAACACAGTTGAAGGAAAGACAGAGAAGCAAGATGATGACAAGGTAACAGTTCAACAGTAGCAAGAAGAACAAAGTGTGCATGACACACAGTTACTGAGTGTCTGTCCTCCTCATGACACAACCAAAACTACTAAAACTATAGTTGTTAAGGATGTGTCTGATTCATCAGTTCAGAACATCAATCCTCTTACTGCATAAGATTTAAAGAAGATTTTAGATGAATCTACTTTGCAAGCAAAACTATGTGGTAATCATGTTTTGGTTAGTGTAGAAGAATTACAAAAGGTAGTAACTGATGTCACAAGGGAAAAGGTGAATCCATAAGAACCACCTTCCATCATCCCTTCAATTACTCTTGTACAACCTTTGATCCAAATGACAGTAGATACATCTACTAAGGTTGGTACAATTGAAAAGAAAGTAGAAGAGAAAGACACAATTGTAGGACAATGAAAGGAAACATGACAAATAGATTCATCTGTACCTACAACACAAGAACAAGATGCAAGCCAAGTCATAGTAATAAACTAGGGCAAGCCTAAAGAGACAGAACCAAAGGTGAAGCAACAAGTGCCCATCCAAGCATTGGTAGCCTTACTAGGATCTGATACTCCTTCTACAAAAACTCTTTAGAGGCCGAGCATAGGTGCTACTCCATTACAGATCTTAGTGTCAAGCCCAAGCTCATCAAAGGTTGAAAAGGTAATACATTATGGAGACATAAGACTTGATGAAGAAATTGCTATTCCAAAGTATGATTATGATACTATGACATTGTAACAAATAGGCATTTTACAACAAGCCTTAGAAAGGAAAAAGTACCAGGAAATGCTTAGGAGAGAACACAGGCAGAAGCAAGCACTTCAAGACATCAAGGATATCTTTCTAGATGCATTTAGCTCGCCAAATCTTGAAGAGACCAAGCCACTAATAGAACAACTGATAGATATAGTGGAGAAGGTCAGTAATGAAGACCTTGATACAAATGCAAAACTATTGGAATGGTCATAAAAGAAGTTTCAAAGCAAAGTAAATGAGAAAATATCTAGTGAGATAGCACTACAACAAGTTTCATTAGCAACCAAGGTTTAGGATGTGAAGAAGGTACTTGAAAATATTCTTACTGTACACAAAACTATGCATTCCTACACTCTTCACCCAAGAGACTAGAAGTCACACTCCAAGCTTGGAAAGCAAATATCTGCATTAGGTGCAAGACTATCTACAAATCCAGCTCAGAGTGAGAAGCATTTTAGAACATTACTTCAGACACAAAGTCATTTAGCTATCTTAATAGTAGATGAGGCTAATATTAGAGACAAACTGGCAAGTATTCAGGCTACCCTCACCTCACACATGGAGATAAGGCACAAGGAACTAGGCTATGCTGAAACCCTATTGAAGAAAGACCCTAATCTTTCTACTCTATATGGTCTAGTACACCTTATTGCCGAGTTTACAGTCCAAATTAAGTCATTGGATGTTGCACGTAATACTTGGGATGCAACTCTAAGGATAATAATGGATGTCCATAAATCCTTTTTGGACAGACACACCATAAATGTATAACCCATTTGACATAAGTGTCAAAAAGGGGGAGAAATAAGAAAGGGGGAGTATGAACAAAAGTAAGAAAGGGAGAGCATAGCAATAGGGAGAACATAACAGAGCAGAGTTATACATTTTTGAAGCAACAAAGAGAGAGCATATCAGATGAAAGAGTATCAACATCAGATGTGTTGAAGTCAAAGTGTATCATTAGAGACACATTTACTCAGAAAGAAGCATAGATTTTAGATACAAAATAGACACATTAACTCAGGGGGAGTTATACAATTTTGAGGTATACAAGTTGTGCAATTTTTTTGAAATTTTGTATATAAGCTGAGTCATGGATATGTTAAAGATCATATTGTATATTTAAGTGTTTTTGACACTCATGTCAAAGGGGGAGATTGTTGATCTCAGATTGGTTTTGACAAGTGAGAGTAAACACACTTAAGCTATTTACTCAATTCATGTCAAACTAGTTATACATGTCAAGCACAACATGTAAATATTAGACCATGTTGACTTGCAATAAGTGCTAAGTCACTCATATGCCGAGTCACTCAAGTGTCAAGTAGATAAACCATGCCAAGTGATTCAGGAGCCAAGTAAACAATGGATGTTGAGTAATGCAAGTGTTGAGTCACAACATAAATAATAGAGCATGCTGAGCATTAGAGACTTCATATGCCGAGTGACATATGTAAACCATTTTTTAGCCTACTTAAGTTTATATTTTGATATTTTGAAGATAAGGACAAATCTATATTTGGATTCCCTATGCAATTACATGCAGCTAATAAAAAAGGGGAAGGATTAAGCAGCAAAATGGATGACTCTTAGCCATAGATTCATACCCAAACCTAAGCCACCAATGTCTTCTTAAGGAGGATGAAGCCCTAAACTCTATATAGACATCTGATCAATGAAGGAGAGAAAAAAGGTGCGAAAAAGATAGTTTGCATGCAGAGCATTCAAGGTGACTTAGAAGTTATGAAGAAAGAGTGAATTGCAAAATCAATTAGAGAAGAATAGAGGATAAAGAAAAGGACACAACATTGAGACATTTTATCATAAAGGATCTATAAGACATTGTTTAGAAGTGATCTTTTATTAGGCAAGCAAGTGCCAATTGTAGGATCTATGCTGTGACATTTTAATAGGTGATTTTAGTCAAATCTCTTAACAAAGTAGTCCTAACAGGCTGTATGAAATCCTTTAATAGGGTACTTACTTAGTTGTAAGTTGAAGTCCTCTAACAAGGCACACTTCTAACAAGGTATTGAAATCCTCTAACAAGGTGAGACCTAATAGTCTTTGTAAGCCTTTAACAGGGCAGGCTTTTCATAGGGTAGATCATGTTTCATGGTCAAAACATTGTAACCTTTATTGGATACACTTTATTACTATAGTAGTGAAGATTTGTGGGTGTCATCCCCACCCCAATTTTACCTTCTCACTTGGAGGGTTTTTGGGTAATCATATCTAGTGTTATGTGTGTGAATGCTTACATGGTTATATGATTTAGATACATATGCTTTACATGTTATTTCAGCTTACTTATTGAATGCATGTGATGAATGTATGGTGAAAGTTTTGTGGGTCCAAGTTTAAACTAATAATTCACCACACACACCCCCTCTTAGAAGTTTGCCTTTCCTCTTGTAATTCCAACAAAAACTATTGTAGAGTGATGTTCCTTATGCTGTCCAAGTATATCTTCTCTATCTCATGCATAAACTCTCTAGCACTTTTTATTTCCTTGTGGACTTTTCAAGTAGTTCTTCTTCTTCTAATACAAATATTAGCACATACTTATTGCTAACAATAAATAAACAAAAAAGTAAATATAAAGTTAAAATTAAGATCAACAATATTAGTGACTTCTATTTCTAATAAACCATAATAACTCTTGTAAAAAATAAATAAATGAACAAATAAGCTCCCTAGCTTTTATTTCTATTAAAATATAACTTTCACAAATTACAAGCTAGGTGTACTTATAATGCTTGCATACATGGATATTTAAAGTTTTTTAGTAAGAGTGCAGTTATAAGGCAGTCTGACTAGGAGCTTTATAAACAATTATTTTTGTTTGCATCTTAGCTTAAGGCACGTATACTATTTGGGGGAAATGTGAGTCCAAACACGTGAAGATCGTCATACACCTTCTAGAAGATCATGATGTGAATCACATGAAAGAAACATATGTTTGTTCTAAAATGTAGACTTAGAGTGTCCTCAAATGTTTGAAGAAGAATTCAAAATGTTGTTTTTTAAAAATGAGATGAAGTAGCATCCCAATTGTATAATGGATGGAGAAAAACTTAATTAATATGAGGAATTATGAAATATAATCACTTGACATAGAGTCATTTGTTGGATACAATCATTTAATTGTATGTTTTATTTGATGTTACACAAATTCAAGTCTTTTACCAAGCAATCAGTGTTAGTTGAGCTCACTCAGGCATTGAATGATGTTTCATGTGTATGTCGAGCATTCCAGGAAAGACAACACAGAACCAATGTTAACCGAGTTCACTTAGTTACCAAATGAAGTTGGCATAGAACCAGTGTTAACCAAGCTCACTTGGTTACCAAAGGAAGTTTGAAGGAAAGTCATTTTTTAGTTAGTGTTGACCGAGTTGGGTCGGCTAACAAAGGATTTTCCTGTATCAATATATTTGATCTGATAGTTTTGTTTATTTAGTTTTACCTTACTCATGGGATGAATTTTATTTGTTTGAAAGTGTATTCAAGCTGACTTGACAAGGTAAAACATATAAATATAAGGTCAAGTTGAGGATTGAATTGTGAAGAGGCATGGGATTGAAAAGATAAATCAAGGAAGTGAATTGGAAGGATACCAGAGTATCTAAGTTGACCAAGCTGCAAAGAACATTCTGATTAAGGAGGATCAAGTATTCAAGCTAGAACATTGATCTAAAATTAGAAAAGATAGTTGCATCAGTAACCAGGTCAAGTCATTGTTACTCTCTAATAATTGTAGTAGTGAATTAAAACTCCTAACAGAGTTAGCCTAATAGCTATTTGCCAAATCCTCTAACAAGGTGGCATTTCTAGATTGAAGTGTCTAAGGACCTCTAACAAGGCCACTCCTAATAGGGTGAACTAAATCCTTTAATAAGGTCACACCTAATAGTGTGTTTTGTAACCTTTAATAGGGTTGGCTCCTAACAGGGCTCACTTTAGAAGAGTGAAAAATATTAACTAGTTGCAATTGGTGGTTTTCCCAAATTGGGTTTCCATGTTAAATCTTGGTGTCTCTTATGTTCATTTTATTTTCTTATGATTCTGCAGCTAAGTTAATTAAGGTTAAATTATTTCAGTGTTTACCAAGTGAAAATAATTCTTAGTGTTAACCGAGTGCTTCTGTATTAACCAAGTTACAACAACATTTCAATTTTAGTAGAGTTTTGGTTTTGTATTATATTGACATTTTAAGGGATCTTGGATTTTTTTTTTGTGCGATACTACTCATGAAATGTGGAACAAGCTTAAGGATATCTATGGCAGTGATGACAATGTGAGGAGAGCTAAGGTAGAAAGTCTTAGAGGTCAGTTTGATCAAATGAAGATGAAAGAAGATGAGAACATTGCATAGTACAGTGAAAGAATCAAAGCTTGTGTGAGTGGAAATTGATGATGTAACAGTGGTCAGCAAGGTACTCATAACACTTCTTCTTGCTTATGAAATTAGAGTGTCAACCATTCAAGAAATGAGATGCGATCCTAAGAATGATATAACTTTGGATGTACTAGTGGGAAAGTTGGTAGCCTTTGAGTTAGATAATTTTGATAATTATGTTCCTAACTCTAGCAACCTTGAGTCTGCATTTCAAGCCAAACTATCACTCAAGAAGAAAGCTGGAAAGTTTAAAAGCAAGAATTCTAGCAGTAAGGATGAAGATGGTTCTAATGATGATCCTAAAGTCATTGAAGCATTACTTGCAAGAAGATTTCCCAAAGGCAGAGGAAAGTACAAGGGAAAAATTCCTTTGATCTACTTTTATTGTGAAGAAGTTGGTCACATTGCTACTAGGTGTCCAAACAAAGAAGGCAAAGAAGAACAGAAGCACGAAAAGTACAAAGGCAATAATGATTTCAAAAGCTACAAATATGACAAGGATAAAGGTAGGAAATCTTGTTACATGGCTAAAGATTCTAATAGTAGTGAAGAAGTTGAAATGGTTTACATTGTTGTTAAGGATGAATTAGATGATGAGAATGATAAGATGGCCCTCATTTCTCATGTTAGTAAGAATGATACATGGATTATTGATAGTGTTTGTTCTCACCACACGACTTGTGATAAATCTAAATTTGAGCACTTAGAACACTATGATGGTGGGAGTGTCAGATTTGGAAGTGATGAACCTTGTTATGTGGAGGGAGAAGGTTGTATTGCATTAACCAATGATCTCAAATGTGACAATATTTATTGGGTTGAAGGACTAAAATATAATCTACTTAGTATGACACAATTGAACAACATTAGATTCAAGGTAGAATTCATGAATAGGAAAGCCAAGATGTTGGATGGAAAAAGAAATCTAGTTGGGACTAGCAATTAAACAAGAGGTAATCTATTCTACCTAGATCTAACTAAAAATTCATGTTTCATACCTCAAGTAAAAGAAAGTTGGTTATGGAGTAAAAGGTTGTGTCATGTGAATTTTGATAACCTGTTCAACACAAGAAAGAATAAAAGGGTTAGAGGCATTCCAACCCTAAAGAAACCTAATATGGGCATGTGCAAGAATTGTCAAATTAGAAAGATGGGAAGGACAAGTTTTAAAAGAAAGAATTATCATTTTTAAGAATTCTTGGAGCTAGTTCATACAGACCTTTGCGGACCTATTGGAAAACAAAGCTACTCTAGAGATAACTGCTTTATTTTGGTTGTTGATGATTATTCTAGGATGATGACATTTATGTATTTAAAGGATAAATCAAAAGCTTTTCAAAAGTTCAAATCGTATCTGGAAAGAGTTGAAAAAGAAAAAGAAAGAAACCAAAGTGTTTAAGGTCATATAGAGGAGGTGAATTCATCTCAAATGAATTCAATGAATTCTACAATGAAAGAGGAATCAAAAGATAGGCATTTGCACCTACTACACCTCAGTAGAATGGCATAGATGAGAGAAGGAATAGATTAATCATAGATTGTGCAAGGAAACTGATGATAGAGAAGAACGTTGCTATCAAATATTGGAAGGAAACAATCAACACTACAATTCATACCTTGAGCCAAGTTTAGCTGAAGGACCAAGATCAAACTCCTTATGAATTATGGTATGGCCATAAACCTAATGTTTGTTATTTCAAAGTATTTGGAAGAAAATGTTATATCCTTAAGGAGTCAAGAAAAGGAAATTTTAATGTGAAAAGTGATGAAGGTATATTCTTGGGATACTCCAATAAGAGCAAAGCATACAAATGTTTGAATCTATCTAGTCACAAAGTTATAGAAAGTGGACATGTAAAGATTGATAAATTTGCAAAAGAGGATGAAGAAAAAAGAAAAAAGAACCTAAAAACTATAGAAACTTTGATTTCTATGAACCTGATACTTTACCTAAAGTTCAAACAAATCAACAGTCTTCACTACTTGAGTCCCCAAAATCCCTAGTTCAACCCAAGTTACAGCCAGTGCAACTCAACTCACAGTTTGAAGGACCTAAGTTGTAGTAAGAAGGAACCAAGTTTCAACCAGTGCCAACCAAGTCATTTGATGGACCCAAGTCATATACAGTGAGATCCAAGCATGATTCAAAAGATCATGGTAAACTAAGTGAATTCAGGAAGAAGGAGCCTAGACTTGATGGATATGTTATAAGGCATCATGCACCCGAGAAAATCATTGGAGATCAATCATAAGACATAATGACAAGGAAAAAATTAAAAGGTACATGTTTTCTAATTGAGTTTGAACCTAAAACTGTCAAATATGCATTAGAAATGAAATTTGGATTGAGGCAATGAATGAAGAGATTGATCATATTGAAAGGAACAAAACTTGGACTCTTGTTTCTAGACCTAATAACAAGAATGTAATTGGCACACAATGGGTATTCAAAAATAAGTTGAGTGAGAATGGAGAAGTTTCAAGAAACAAAGCAAGGTTAGTTTGCAAGGGTTATGCTCAATAAGAAGGTATTGATTATGGAGAGACTTTTGATCTTGTTGCTAGACAAGAAGGTGTTAGAACACCACTTGCATATGTAACACACAAAGGATTCAAAGCATATCAAATGGATGTGAAATCAACATTCTTAAATGGAATCTTAGAAGAGGAAGTCTACATTGACCAACCATAAGGTTTCATTGATCCTAGCAAAAGGGACATAGTTTGCACATTACACAAAGCCTTGTATGGTCTCAAAAAAGTCCCCAGAGCCTGGTATGAAAGATTACATAATTATCTCATAAAGATTGGTTTTCAAAGGACTAATGATAACAATAGCCTATACATCAAAGAAGGACTAAATAAGAAAATTGTGTTGGCAAAAATCTTTGTGGATGATACATTATTTACTAGAAATAATGACTTGTGAAAATATTTTTTTGTGGAAATGAGTAATTAATTTGAAATATAAATGTTTGAAGAGATTAATTCTTTGTTGGCTTGCAAATTCAATAGATGAAGGATAGTATCTACATTACTCAGTCAAAATACATCAATGAGATATTGAAAAAATTTGGAATGGAGGATTCTAGACCTGTTGGAACACCTATGTCTATTAGACATAAGCTTTCCAAAAATGATGATTTCAAGGAGGTAGACCAGACTACATATAGATCAATGATAGGAAAACTTCAGTATGTGGTGCACACAAGACCTAATATAGCATTAGCAGTTGGTATAGTGGCTAGATTCTCTACTAAACCTAAAGAAAATCATATGATGGAAATCAAAAGAATCATGAGGTATCTGAAAGGTACTGAAGATTATGGTTTGTGGTATAAGAAAGGAGGCAATTTTGAATTGAAAGCATTCACTAATGTCGATTGGACAAGAGGAGTTGATGATAGGAAGAGCATTAGTAGTGGAGCATTCTCTCTTGGAAAGAGGCTAGTATCTTGGACAAGCAAGAAGCATAACTGTATCTCTCAGTCTACAAAAAAATCAAAATATGTTGCAACAACAATCACTTGTTCCAAAATTGTGTGGTTCAAACAACTATTGTTGGGTATGAAGGAGGAGATCAAGAACCCAATTGTTACCTTCTATGATAACATAAGTGCAATCAACATATCCAAGAATCCAGTGATGCATACTGAGACCAAGCACATTGCAATAAAATATCATTTCTTGAGAGAATTGGTGCAAGACAAGGAGGTGAGATTGGAATAAGTGAATACAAAAGAACATAGTGTAGACGTATTCACCAAGTCATTATCTAAGGATTCATTTTTGTATCTAAGAGGTAAGCTAGGGGTCATTCCCTTGTCCAAAGCTCACTAATAGTATTTTAGTGATGTATCAACTGAGCAATTTGAAGGTCAAACAAGTTGATGCAACATTGACAGAGAAGATTGCATATGAATCACTACATAAGGTACATGGAAACTACATTGATTTTTTTCTTTGGCATGAGATGTCAAAGAGGGAGAGTTTGTCATATGAGAGAAATTTTTGTATCAACAAAGAGGAAGAGTTTGTTATATCAAAATTCATAAATTTTGAGTTAAATGTCAAAGAGAAGAGTTTTTTGTTAGAGGGATAAATTACACTTAGAGAAATCAAAGAAATAAGAGAGATTGATGTTAGAGGGAATTCACACTGATAGAGGGAGTTCTCATGGATGGATATCAGAATGAAATTAAGGATATTATCCTTACTTTTATTTTTCTCTAAAAATTTCTTTGTATCATGACATGTTGTGTTGCCATCAATGCCAAAGAGGGAGATTGTTGGATACAATCATTTAATTGTATGTTGTCTTTGATTTTACACAAATTTCAAGTCTTTTACCAAGCAATCAGTGTTAGTCAAGCTCACTCAGGCGTTGAAGGATGTTTCATGTGTATGTCGAGCATTCTAGGAAAGACAACACAAAACCAATGTTAACCAAGTTCACTCAATTACCAAATAAAGTTGGCATAGAACAGGTGTTAATTGAGCTCACTCAATTACCAAAGAAAGTCTAAAGGAAAGTTGTTTCTAAGTTAGTGTTGACCGAGTTGGGTTAGCTAACAAAGGATTTTCCTGTATTGGTATATTTGATCTAACAGTTTTGTTTATTTAGTTCTAGTTGACTCATGGGATGAATTTCATTTGTTTGAAAGTGTATTCAAGCTGACTTGGAAAGGTAAAACATATAAGTATAAGGTCAAGTTGTGGTTTAATTGTGAAGAAGCGTGAGATTGAAAAAATTAAATCAAGGAAGTGAATTGGAAGGATATTAGAGTATCCAAGTTAACCAAGCTATAAAGAACATTTTGATCAAAGAGGATCAAGTATTTAAGCCAAAAAAATGATCTAAAATTAGAAAAGATAGTTGCATAAGAAATCTGGTCAAGTCATTGTTACTCTCTAATAATTGTAGCAGTGAATCAAAACTCCTAACAGAGTTAGCCTAACAACTATTTGCCAAATCCTCTAACAAGGTAGCATTTGTAGATTGACGTCTCTAAAGATCTCTAACAAGGCCACTCCTAACAAGGTGAATCAAATCCTTTATTAGGGTCACACTTAATAGTATATTTTATAACCTTTAACAGGGTTGGCTCCTAATAGGGCTCACTTTAGAAGAGTGAAAAATAGTAACTAGTTGTAATTGGTGGTTTTCCCAAATTGGGTTTCCACATTAAATCTTGTTGTCTCTTGTGTTCATGTTATTTGCTTTATGAGTCCACAACTAAGTTAATTAAGGTAAAACACACTAAAAATCTTAAGAAATAATTAGTGTTTATCGAGTGACAGTAATTTTTAGTGTTAACCAAGTTACAACAACATTTCAATTTCAGCAGAGTTTTGGTTTTGTATTGTATTGACATCATAAGGTATCTTGGATTTGTTTTTGTGGTAATTGATTCACCCATCCCCTCTCAAGTAATCCTCTTATATTTCCAATAGTGGCTACTATACTAAGGATGTTGATTAGACTATGGCGTAGATGTTTGAACCACAACATTCATTCTTTAAATCTCCATTTTCTTCAAGCATATGTGTTCACCATCTTCCTCATCAATTAAGGACAAGTATTGTACAAACTCTTTCACAAAAGCTCTTACATCTTCATCAAATGCCAAGCACCTAAATTTAAGTTCAACAACTATGCCAACACTACCCCAAAGTTTTACTTGATGCTTTTATTAGAGGGATGGAAGTTTTGGTGGTATTAAGGATGCATATAGCCTGGAGTTCCTTGGGGAGATATAAAAATGAAGTTCAAATTCCTTAAAATACCAAAAAATGGATATATGGATGACTTAAAATGGTCGAATGGGTATTAAAATGGCATAATTCATAGCATTGAATTTTAATTTCAACATAGTAGGGGTATAACACATGTTTAACAAATAAAGTCACTTGTTCTCTTAATGTAACAACTATGAGAATAATGTTTACCCTTGTCATCAAATAACATATATTGAACCCTATAGGAAGTACTATTGTAGAAATCAACATTTTCTCCTAATACTCTGATTGTCACTACCTAAAATCCTAGGGTTCCACTTATGGGATATGCGGAAATATGTAGAAACAATCAAGAGTTAATTAATTTGTTTGGAATCTGATGCATATTCACTCAAAAAAATGGAAATTTGGAGGAAAGAATTAGAGAATATAAATGTTTCTGGAAAGATGGATGTATGTTTTGCAAAATAGTAAAAGTCAAGGCTCAAACATCACCCCACACTTACTTGATACCCACATGAAGTGTAACCTTTATTGTAGTATTTTGGTCAAAGAGAAGAAATGGGTCCCTACCATAATATCATGTTGGTTTTCTTTCATATCTTTTCCTAAAGTTCTCATTCTATTTATAAAATGAGATTATTGTTGGAAACTACAATTGGGACAATTGTTATATTGTCATTGATGTTAAACCTTATTCATAAGATAGTTTGCTATCTGGTTTGAGTGCCATATCCAGATGATTGATGAAGAGGATTTGAGAAGTTAGTCATAACAATATCACCTAGAGGAAAGGTTGAGTTATGAGAGGAAACTACAATGGGCACTTGATTAGTTAGAATTTGACAAGATAAATCATGATACAAGTGAAGATGACAGATGTAATAAAGCCTCAAAGAAGTGATCAAAGATTGACTAAACACATAAGCTTGACTGAGAAAAATAAAATAAAATTAAGGAACTTGAAGTATATGTCGAGTGATGCTAGTGTCGACCAAGTGCCAATATGTGCCAAGTAGAAGTAGTGTTGATTGAGCATTAGTATTGACCGAGCAATAGTATATGTGTCGAACAAGAATGTTATTAGTGACTGAGTAACCCAATGATGACCAAGTGTCATAACACAGTGTTGGCCAACGGACAATGTTTAACAATTTATGAGAAAATAATGATTTCCAACCGACAAAGTTGATTTCTTGGAATATGTAAAGTGTCTTGAAGATAAGGATGGATGAACTAGAACATTTAAATCAAGGGAAATTGTGTGTGTGTGTGTGTGTGTGTGTGTGTGTGTGTTTCTATGCAAGGATTCAAGGAGAAGTTTGGAGAAGTTTCTAAAACAGAAAAGAGGAAATAAAATGTTGGAAGGATTCGATGAATCTAACCTAACCCTAAGATCTAAAATGATGTTTACGAGAAAAAAGATCATAATTACCTATTTAAGGAGGTACAAGGGTTAATCTAACAAGGTCAGAGCAATTGTTAATGCTATTGATTGACAAACTTAAGTAGAAGGCTGAAGAGAGTTGTGAAGAGGTGAAAAGTGTTGCTTGAGGGGTTGGCAAGAAAATATGATATTGAGATGACAATGAAGGCTAATCAGTGGACCAACATATGAGCCAAATTGTGATCCATGTTTATAAAGTGAGTTGTATTTGTCAGATCAAACCCTTACAGTTACTTTCTAACCATTGTATCGGTATTGAAATCATTTAATCAAGGTTGACCTAACAGTAATATGCAAATCCTTTAATCAAGGTGGCATTCTAATGGAATGTTATAAATTCCTCTAATAATGCTTCTCCTAATAGGGTGATTAAATCCTTTAACAAGGTCACATTTAATATTGTGTTTTGTAACCTTTAATAGGGATGACTCCTTACAAAGCTCACTTCAAAAGAGTGAAAAGATTGATGATATTTTACTAGTGGTTTTTCCCAAATTGGGTTTCCATGTTAAATCCTAGTGTCAAACTTGTGTGGATGTTATTTGTGATGTTTTATAGTTAATGTTTACATTTTGCAAATTTGTTTTATTAGGATAGTGGACTGCCAGTTTATGTTACTAAAATTTTACAATGGAGATTGAGCTAATGAATGTTCATATCTGAAGTACTTGAAGTGTTTATTTGTTGAATTGGTACATCTGGACCTTGGATAATTGATTCACATATTCTCAATTATTCTAAACATTCTAACAATTATTACAAAGTATAAAAAAGACAAGGGATTAATCCTTGAGCACTCAGTATGTTAAGAGAGACAAATCCTAACTAAACGCTTTTAGTGAACATTATAAAATTTGATACCATATTGAAGTTGATGAAATATCAACCCCATAGATCCTTTTGTGGTTTCATAATGCACACCCCATTTCGCCTAGAAATGGGGACCCCCAACTTTATTTTTTAGCATTCTAGATCCCTAGTCCAAGATTTGAGTCTTTTTTAGGGTTTTCGTAATGTCTTTGGCCAATCGAGGTCCTAGCCTAAAAACCTAGATTCTAGAAACCAAAATTCTAATAGTAAAAGTCTTTTTTTGCAAGTAAAAATGTGCACCTCAGCAGGTGCACTAGTGCGCTAAGGTAGTGAGAGAGGACTTCCTTCTTGGAAGTGCGTAGTAGCACAGCTATGCACCTCTAAGAGGTGCACTAGAATTGCAAGTCTATAAAACCCAGGACTCCACCCCTCTCCCCGCTTCATTCTTTCTTTTGTGCTCCTTGCCTTGCACCTGCACAACTCTATAGGTGTGCCAATGCACTCTCTCTACCCTCGTACCTACATAGAACAACCTTAAAAAATAACACCATAAGAAGGTGTGCAACTACACATCTATTTAAGGTGCATAACTGCACACCTTCCTTTTTTCTTAATCTAAAAAACTTAAAAACTAAACAAAAAACTTACACCAAGAGAAAGGTGCATAGTTGCACACCTTTACATAGACATGAACATCCCCTTTGGGCTATAAGGGTGCGCATCTAGTGCACCCCATGAGGTGCGCTAGATGCACACCCTTCATAGAGTTGGTGTATAGGTAAAGCACACCTAGCTCACTTCTAAGGTGCGTTAGGTGCACAATTTCATTTTCCAAAGAGTTTAATAAGCTTTTTTAATGTTTTCAGTTAGTTTTGGTAAATTAGGGTTTTTGGGTCGTATTTCATTGTTATTAGGGTTTTTCTTAATTAAGTTTTTTCAAACCTTGGACTAATAGATGTTGATCTTGTGAAAATTCAATGGCTTCTTCATTGTCCTCCCTCACTACAAAAATGGTCCTGAAACCAATGATTTTCAATTTTCAAGGTGTTCCTGCAAAGTCACACATCCAAGATAACTATTTAGAGATCCAGGACACTTAACTTAGCCATACTAACTAGAATGTATTCCTAGTATTGTGCAACAAACCTACAGAGAGGTCCCCGATGATATCTACTCTTATCTGATCAGGACTTGTGAATGCAGCATCACACCCAATATCGGTACAGTCCTCATAGTTGATTATGGCACTAGTAGAAAATTATGTCTCTGAGGAAAGGGTGGTAAAGAGTAAAATTGGAGAGATTGTTCTAGATCTTCAACCTAAGAACATAGAAAAGGTATTCCATCTTTCGAGAGTAGATCAGTATATCAAATTTACCTATCACTAGGCAGAAAGATGCTATAGAGAACATGTAGTGGAAGCATTGAAAATCATCCAATCTTCGTACCTCATTAAGAAGAGTCCTCTTGGGTGCAAAGCAGGCAAAGTGAATATGATAAGAGGCTAAATGAAAGAGGATATTATATATTCTATAATACTTTTGAGTAGAATCATGGGGTTACCAGCACTAGGACACCTGAACATATGGATGGTACATTTCGTTGAGACCATTAGAACAACGAAGATGCCAATCGATTAGGCTTTGATTCTTAGTGAGAACTTGGATGAGAAATTGGTGGAAATTAAGAATAATCATAAGTTCTACATGACATCATATTTGGTGTACCTATTAGCTGCAAGGGCAATAAACTATCTGGGACTATTAAAAAAGGGTAGCATGCAAGATGCGAACACATGGTCGTATATAGTTGTTGGTAAACAGATTTGTCCTTTCTTGTTTCTTGTGAAAATATGACTCTTAATGCCCGAATAATGAACAATATCTATTTACAGTAGTTGAAAAGCCTTTCTCTAATTATTGGCTTCTCTCTGAATTGGTAGGTACAACTCCCTATGTGAATGATGTTCAAGGAATTATGTTTTGTTCCTAAAACTAATGCAGGGTATGCTCTTAACTCGAGAGCAGAAGAGGTAAACCAAATTAAGCCTAACTAGAACTTAATTCAGGCAAGAAAAACTTCTCAATACTGAAACAAATTCACATACCCACACATCTTATGAATCCATAAATCTATTCACATAAGGCTAGAATAAGCTGAAATTCAAATCTAAACTATAATTGATAAATCAGGAATGTTAACAAAATCTTTTAGCTGAATGAATCATAACAATACTTATCACATCCATTCATGATCTTGAAAATAGGGGAAAGAAGCTCCGTTCCTCCCTAATTCTTTGTAAAGTGAAAAGGAAACATGGATTGGACACAATATCTACTGGAACAGAAAATGATTGACATAAAATACCATTTAATTGACTCTGGAACAAAAAGTACTTCACACCAAAAATTTGTCGACCTTTCATTAATCATTCAACTTCATACATATAGAGTTGAGAGATGACCATTACAATAGGAATTTTAATCAGTTCATCTTCTAAGGATGACAAATGGAAAGATGCCAGTTTGTCGTATTACAAAATTTGCAAAATTTCCAGTAGAGAACGAAAAGGGAGTGTCAAATGAATTACTTAGACTTCTTTCCCTTTTCAGTTTTTGCTCTATATGCCTTGGCAGCTACTATAATTGGAATCATTTCTTCGTGACTAGGCACATTTACATTAGTGAATCTTAAGAGGCACTTCGAATGCTCCCGAGCCAACTCCTTTACTGCATTTAGCTGACTTGTCAATTCCCCAGCAGACACATGTACGTATCCACCAAGCGTCTGCAACTCTACCACTCTATTTTGACCACTTGAAGTCATTCTAGATAGATTACTCAAGTATGTGGAGAAGTTAATTTTCATTACTTCTACCCCAATGAGAGCTTTCCCTTGCCCACTGTTTTGTGGGTTAGTGTGTAATCCTCACATGAGTTCAAATGCTCTGTCTTGGATCTTCTTCACATTTTCCCTTGTTTCTTTGAGTCCTTCTTTAGCCTCTTGAATCATCTCATGCTTAAATTGCATGTTTTGAAGCCACTCGAACAGAGGTTCAGTTCCCTTCTTCAAAATATTCGCTTCAACTACCTCTTTTGCCTTCATTTGGATGACCATATTCAGGAGAGAAATACAATCGTCACACCTTGCCTTTTTTGTGGCCAAAATGTTGTGATTAGAAATGATATTATCCTTCTCAATTTCCAATCGAAGGATAACATTTCCAATTTGATCAATCAGAATAGCTCCATCTGCATTGAGTTTCTCAATCCATTCTTTTTCGATCTGGCCAAAATGCCTATCCTTTTGAAGCTATGAGATGAAGGCTTGCATTTCTTTTGTAGTAGGGGTTTCAGTACTAGGCACACCAGTAATGGTTGCCAATGGAACAACCAATTGCCTGATAATTTTTTTCAATTCTTCAATCTTGGCCTTCATTCTGATTTTTGACAATTTGAGGTTCTCCAATTTTTCTTCTATCACTTCATTACTTGATCTCCATAGGCCCACCTTTGTATCATACCTAGCCTCTCCAAGATCAATTGAATGCAGAGTGAAATCATCTAGTGTCATGTCTTCAATTCTCCCTACTTTGTTTGGCTTTGCTACCTCCATTGTTAAGTGTCCTATTTCTAGATCTTGCCCTAGTATTGATAAAGTCTTTTTCTTCTTAGCTTTTACTACTATAGATCCAGAGCAAATTGCTTGAGATATAGTATCCTTTGCAGGGATACTCTCTTCTTTCCTCTTTCTTTTCCTTTCTAAGGTATCTTCTAGCCAGGACTCTATGCTGATCACTTTAGAAGTAGCCCCAAGTGACTCTATATTGAACATCTTCTTCCTCACTGGAGTCACTAGTGCTGAAGTTGCAGAAAAAGGATTCTTAGGATCCTAAAATAGAAGCCTAGAAGAACTCGGGACTTTCTCTTGCTCTTGAGTTTTCCTTGTGGCTTCGTTAGATTCAGTGGATTTGCTGCTACTACTCTATTCATCCCTGATCTTTACTATCTGAATGGAGGAACTAGTCAGCTTCAAAAGGGGAGTGCTTGTAGATGGACCAAGGCTATGATGAGGAGATGGAGTAGCAGTCACATGAGGAGGTGAAACTGGAGCAGCAATGTGAGGAGGTGAAACTGGAGCAGCAACATGAGGAGGTGAAACTGGAGCAACAACACCATCTTTCGACTCTTCGATCATCTTTTCTTCAGTGTTGGCTTGGGCTCCAATAACTGGTAGAGGACCGCCTTGGCAAGTTGGAGCTATTGAGATGTTCTTCTCCGGAGGTTGATCACCTCCTCCTACAGATTGAGTAGGTCCTTAAGCAGCTGAAGTTGTAGAACTAGGTGTGGCACTTTGAGAAGAAGTGGGAGTAGCAGTGGTTGGAGAAGCTTGAGTAGTCTTGCTCCTACTCTGGCCCTTTTTTGCTGTTCACTCAACCCATTTCCCAGTTCTTTTGACAATCCAAGCCATCATAACATCAAGGTCTTCCTCCACATCAACATACGGCTTAGAACTGATTGGAGTATTTCTCAATTTGGTCAAATATGTATTACTATACATATTTTGCCCATCATTCTCTAGCCCTTCCACCTCCAAGTTAATGCCATATGTCTTTATTTTCTCTATTGTCAATCTTGCAAAAGCCCGATCTCGACTTTCCAACTCATTTTTACAATCCGCCCAATAATCTTCCATAGTAGTAACATGCTTAATCACACTTTCAATTTGAAGCACATCTCTGGCATACCCATTTGGGTCAAACATAGGCCTCAACATTTCATATTCTTCTAATTTGAACTTGTTCTTGAATGCCTTGAGCATGTTTTTGGCATCTGATTGGGACTCACAACTGTATGCCTCAACTTTCATGGGAAATTTGTATCCCTTTTTCTTCAAACTGGTGCTCAACACATTCACCTGGATTCTTGTCTCATGATCTCAATGAGCACAATCATGTCATTCAGATATCTGGGCAGCTTCAGGGGAAATCCATCGAAAGCTGCAAGATGCAAATATGAAAAAGATGAGAATTGGATGAAATAACTACCCAACTGACTGATGGTTGCCATCACTTTTGGGCTGAATCTCCTCTCCGAACACCCTTAGAGTTCCTTGCAAAGCCTCTTTGTAAATGCATCATTAACTTTGATATACTCTGCATAACTATTCTGTAACTGCAAGCATGGGTAAAACTCATAACTCTTTACATCATCTGGAAAATTCTCTATTCTGGGAAGGCCCAACCATAATTTTAGGGAAACCAACATATATATCAAGAAAGAAGACATATAAAATGAATTGTAGAACTTGGTTGCACTGAGAGCCCTAGACAGATGCTCACTTACCTCATACGCCGAGTCAACATATTGTGTATTCGAGCAGATAATTTGCACTAAAAATAAGTATTGTTCTACAAAGTTAAGGGCTTTAATCTCACCTTTCAATCGATGCAAAAGAACTAGAATGTCCATGATCTCGATCTTGAGATCAGTGCCAAAAAGGGTTTTAGGAACTTTACTTTTAGCTCCTCTTGGCTTTTGGAACCAAGAACTCATGATCTCCTTTTGCCACACCATCTTCTTCAAAGAGAATTCAGACATAGCTCCTCCAATTGTTAATTTAGAGAACTCCTCTCTTTTCGGAATTCATAGGCAATTGACTACTGCTTGCCTATCAATTGAGATTAACACCGTTTGATCAGACAGTAAGATTTGCTTCGTATCTAGGTTATAGTGATTGATACATTCAATAATTAGCTCCGGGGCTTGCACTACTACGAGAAATCCTGCTGCTTCTACCAGCCCACTTCTTTAGAGTTTCTTCGTTATGGGATGGACTGGTTTTGCCCTCAATCTTCTTTGGAAATCTTGCATGTCAAAGAAACAGAGTGAAGCGTCTGTGATATTCTGCCATGTAGACTTGATTCCGCCCAATCCATCAAATCCAACAAATCTTGTTGCCATTTCGATTGAGGTAGAGATAATTTGGAAATCTTAAAACTCAAAATAAGATAGATATTAGAACTTTGTAACTATGGGGATTTCAAAATCAATAATCAACTTAACAACATAACAGTTCAAATGAGTAAGCAGTAGTTTGAAAATCCGTTATGTTCATCTCTATATAGAAACTCCAATCCACCCGTTAATCTTTAAAATCCGCGCCACACAAATGACTTGAATGATAAATCCATTAGATTAGTAAATGTGGAGGTTACAATAGATTCTTTCTTATCTTTTCATTGTTTTCGTTGGCCCAACGGTTATTTTCCTTTATTACAGCTTACTTTCCTGTTTTCCACCAAGCTGCGGAGAATTAAGAATAGAGTACTCCGTGAGTAAAATTTTGCTCGGCCAGAATTTGAATAGAATACCTCCCTCAAAGTGATCAATATGCTTCCCTTACCTTTTTTTAGCCTCCTTTAATCGATTCGGCAAATAACCATGCTTGCAAGAGTGATCTTCCACTGGATGCAAAAAAATGCCTTCCTGGTTCGAAACTTGCCGAGGAGAAGCTATTTCTGAGTTTTCTGTCAATGTCCTTTGTTTTACCATCACTGCCCTAATCACTTTACTTTAAGCCTTCAAAGAATATAAAACCGACTTCGCAAGTGAAAGGTGGGACCCACTAGCTCACTTTATTCTTTTACAAACACCTTTTTGAAAAATTGACTTCTTGGTTTGAAACCCGCCGAGGAGAAGCTGTTTCTGAGTTTTCTGCCATTGCCCTTTTTAATCATCTTAGTGAGTTTTTAAAGGTTCTCGTAGTGAAAATATGGCAACACTTGAATGATCTATCCATAACATAATTTGTTTCTCTTCATTTAAGCTTGAGAATCACATTTGGGAATCTCGACGGGGTTTCACCTTCGGGGTGTGAAACCCACCAAGGAGAAGATGAAACTGGATTTTTGCCAGTCCAACTTTCTATAAGTTCGAAAAAAAATGACTTGTAAGAAAGTTCATTTGAAGTAAAATAATTTAAGAATCTCCATCGAGTAAGGTCTTAAACTACCCCAAAGACTCATGATGATAAACAAAACCCACCCGACCATACAATGCTAGAGAAGGGAAAGATGGAAACCCAATGGGGATACTTATTACTTGAGGAAGGAAAAGGGGCAACCGACTCGACTAAACTAAAAACAATACAAGCTAATCTCCACTTTACAAAATTGGTACATGGTGAAAAGTGAGGCAACAATAGTGTATCCCTAGTTGGTGAAGAAAAGGCTTCCAAAGCACAGAAAGGAATACAAAATAGTGAATAATGCCTTTATTTTTGCAATTATCTAGTTCATTGAAGGGAATTACATGAAAAGGATGATAGATGAGGTAGCGACCAAGATTTCAAAAGTTGGCACCTATTACATCCAATTTTAGACATTCACTTATTTGAGGGTAGCGAGTATGACTGTCAATCCCAAGAAGCTCCCTAGGTATCCAAGTGAAAAAATTATATTAATGGAGATAACTCAACAACTCTTGTCTACATATGATAGAGTAAGGAAGCAACATAAGATAACCTGGGTGTGGCCCATTACTATAGGACTGTTTAGTGTGGTTCAGAGACATGATATTCCATCTTTTGAGCCTGAGTAGGATCAATATCCTTTGGATGAATATAACTCTCCTCATCACTATTTTGATAACATTAGAAGAGTGCAATACTTAGTAGGAAAAATGTTCCAACATGAAGATGCAATTGAGGACCATTGGATGAATGTAGTAGACAACTACGATATCCATATAAGGGGTTATTGTAGGATGACTCTCTATTTGGCAAGTAGTGCTTTGAACATAAAGCTTCCTTTAAATGTAGTGCAACAAGATACCAAAGATGTCTTAGATCCATTGTATAATAGAGATAAGATTTTTCATTGACCCATTATGAATGCGGAGATTGATAAGGAAGAAAATTCAGATATTAATCATAGGGCCAAGCACATCATCAAATTGACTAAGGATTGGATCAAAAGACCTTTCAAGTTGGATTTGATTCCTCAAGAAATAGTTTTCCATGCTACAACCTGCCCAACCAAAGGTAGAGGAGCCAAGGTAATAGTGCCCACTTTCATAGCTCAGTCCCCAATGAGGCCTAAAATAGTGGACCAACTAGATAGAGAAGTTGGATATTATAGGGCTTAGAAGGGTAAAGGAAAGAGGAAAAGAACTTCACCTCAACAAGATGAGCTAGAAGAAGTAACATCTCAAGCACTGCGACAATCAGGGGCAAAGAATGTACAAGGGGTAGAGAATGTACAAGGGTCAGAGAATGTAGAAGCTACACAAACCCAGGATAATCCTCAAGTGCCACTGCTAGGCCAAGGGCAAGGAGGAAATAAAATATAAGTACAAATAGGGTCTCCTCCTTAACAAGAAGTACAAGCCTCCCCATCAGCTCCTAAAAGAAGAAAGATCAAAAACTTCAGTAAAGAGGAGACAAAAGGTGATTAGAAGAGTTATTCTTTTTCCATCAGTCCCATAAGTCATTCCAGAAGAGGAAGAAAAGGATGATGAAGATGAAGAAGATAACCTTCCTTTGAGTGAAAGGACTCATCTTGCTAGAGAAATGGAGTTAGAATGAACAAGAAGCTCCACCATTACACCACCATTCATTCCCACTCAGCCTATTCAGTCTAAAACTTTTGAGGATGAGATGTAGTAATGGAGTGATGAATAGGAGAATGAAGGGTCTGATGTCTTTCAGATATTAGATTTTGATTTTATGCCTATGGGTACTAAGTTGGTGGGAGATAAGATAAGGGATACTCTGACTAATCCACCTCAATAAGAGGATTGGATCAATTTCTATCTCAGCCACAAGGACTTGAAGTAGTTCCACCACCACCAAATCAAGCTACATTTTACGTGGATAAAGGTTCCTCCTCTTCCTTCGAGCAATGAAGAAGAATAGGCCAAAGTAGAACAAGAGGATGAGCCACAACAAATACCCATTGATGAAGTGCCAAAGGAAGGGAAAATATGTGAGGAAACTAAACAATCTTCCCAAGACATAGAGGTGAGAATTATGGACGACATAGATATAGAGACTCTTGAATGGATCTCTCACAAAAGGAGAAGACTCCATAAAGGAGTGATAAGGGAAAGAGCATAGCAGAAAAAACTCCTTCTTCAAAAGATAAATCTTTGATGGAACATATTCCAAGATGGTTGAAGAAAGAGGTGTTTAGAAACAAAAGGTAGTAGTATGATATTGAGGAAGAGGGGATGAGAGGATTGAAGCTCTCAAGAAGCTTGAGTTGCCTCCAAAAGATGCACAAACACTGACCTTTGTGATTAGTGACCAGAATCAAGACTTGTTTGCTCATGTTGCTAGCCCTCCTCCCCATGCATATATTAAGGAATCAAATCCAAAGCATTATCAAATCAGGGAGGTTATGCTTGGAAAACCCACGGTGGACACTGCCAAATTAATGGTGAAGACATGAACCAAAGAAGTGTTTAGGCACTTAGAATAGGATGAGACAGAACTAATGACTCTTTGAAAGTAGAATGAGATCCTAAAGGGATATCTAAATGAAGTATTTGGTCTATTAGATCTTGAAAATCTTGAGGATACTTTAAATGGGGCACTAGAGAAAAGGGATAAGGAGATTGTGAAGTTAGGTCAATTTTTGAAAGCTTGTCAACAATGGTGAGAAAGTTTTGAAGAGAAAGGCGTGTAGATTATATAGGGAAATCTTAAACTACTACACCATATGAAAGATAATGTAGATAAGTTAGTGGCCATTTTGAACCAATATTTTGGTGAAATGGATGAAGTACATACCTGGGGTAAGGACTTGCAAACATTACTGTCAATCAAGGGTCAAAGGTATCATATATTAATGGATGTATATACAGTAGAAGAGTTAGATAAAATTGATGATTGGATAGATAAGATTACAGATGGCAATAAAGTAATGGAGACATTACATGTGGATATTCATGAGCTCAAGGATCAAACCCAAGAGGAGATTTTGGAGGCAGAGAAACATTATAGTGATGCGTGCTTAGATATTTTTGAAGATGATGCAAGGGATAAATTGATGACTGTAGAAGTAGTCATTGAATAGTTTCAGAATAATTTTGAAGAAGCTTCCAATGATGATGATATTAGACAAGCATTTAGGATTGAAGAAGCATTACTAGACTTGGATGTGAAACTAGGAGATTTTGTAGAGACTCACATCGAGGTAGGCAATTATAGGAAAAAGGTGAAAGATAAGTACAAAGCTTTAGATTTTCCACATGTAGCTCAAATCACTAAGATTATTGAGAAATTCAAGAGAAAATACTGTTAGTTTGTGGTGAGATCAGACAAGTACTGTACATACTTCATAAATTCTTTAGGGCTCCTCGATTTTTTTTGGGCCCTATTTTATCAGGATTTTGGGCTAACATGTAATTATTAATTATAACCCTAAAGTGGTAAAAATACATGTATAAAAGAGCTTAGGGTTAGGGATTATTTCATAGTTGTGATGAAAAATTGCTTCTTGCAGCAGTATTGAGTTGTAAGGGATTAAAGATTATAATTAGGTTGTAATCATTGGATCGTAATAATATCAGACTTGGTGTTTGGTGGATGTAGCCTAGGGGTTGGGTGAACCACGTTAAATCTTGGTGTCTTGTGTTCTTTTCTGTGTGATTTATTATTTTTTGATATTGGTTATATTTGCATGTAATTTTTATTTCTGTCTATGGTTTATTCCTAACAAATACCCAGACATAGCTCTGGTATAAAGGGGAACAAAACCCAATTTCTAGAATTTTAGTTTTGACACTTAGTGAAATTTTGCTTTTTTTGGACCTGCTTCTAAGGTGCGTAGGTGCACCAGGTGTGCTACTTCTGAGGTGCACCTTTTCAAAGGTGCACCAATTTTTTTTGAAAAAGTCAGAGGTGCACTGATAGTTAAGTGCCAGTTGTAAATTTAGAGCTTTCCATGCATCAGAAACACATTTTGACAACAATTTAACTCCTACAAAAGCCTAGTGAAGATGGAGCTTCTATTTTTGGCACTTCTAGATACCCCTACATCATCTAATGACTTTCTTATTCTTATTTTCTCATGCTTTCTTTGTTTTAAGACATGTAAAGGCTCATTATCCATTTAGTAATATAAATAAGGATGGAGTCCTACTAAGCACTAGTTAGAGAGTTAGTTTGTACATAAGTAGATTTTTTTTATTAGTTTAGAAGCATATGTTTGCAGAAAGATACATCTCACTCTCAACACAAATTAAGGAGAAAATTTCTTATAAATTAAGGAATGTAACATGCATTCCAGACCATTATTTTGATGCAATAATATATGCTATTGGTGCTCACATTTGGAGTGAGGTGATTCTTGCCTAAGTGTGTTATATTTTGTGAATATATGTTCATGGAATGTAATTGAGAAAATAGGTTATTGTGTTATTTTTATTGTGCAATCTTTTGGTGTTTGCTATAGTTCTACAAATTCCACTGATATACTTAGTTCAAGAAGAGATCATCCATATTGTTCATGCATAGTTTGTCTCGCATGAGCGCACTTTCTATGTCCTTGCAATTTGATGAGAAGTGAAACATCTTACAGTTACTGAATTCCCATTGATGATTGCATCAGTGGAATTAAAGAAGTGTTGCTCCTATTTTCATTAGTTACCTACTGATCTTATCAATGGCTCAACTCGTAGATGTGTTATTTCTGTGTTTTATGTCCATTAGGAATTTACTTTTCATGTTATTTGCTTAAATTTCTTATTACCCTATCTTCATTATTTTCTTTACTAACCCTTGGTTAAATTAGGAATCCATATAGTTGCTTTGTTAGATTGCATTCATTTAAAAATAGAAAGAAAAAAAAAATTCTTTTGTGTGGTTATTCTTTTGAGATAGCAAGCAGGTTCAAAATCTTATCCGAATTGGTTAGAACCAGCAAAGGCCTCCTTGTAAACAAATACATTTATTTTCAATTAAGCAAATTCTAGTAGGTTGCAAGGTTGCCTGAAACCTTGGAATTGATCCTAGATTAGCTTTTCAAGAGAGGAGTTTGAAAGGATTTCTTCCATTAAGCATCATGCACAACAATAGCTCAAAAACTCCCAAGAATCACCTACATGCAAGCATCTATCATAGAAAGAGAGAAGAAAAAGCTATGGAGGTTGGAATTCCTAGATCCACAGAGGAGACATTCTTGATGAGCAAAAGGAGAAATTACTTTTATCAAAGGTGAATAGGCATATAAGTACAAAGAGAGATCATCATTTTAAAGGAGATTAAAACCCTATGTAACTAACCTAAGTTGCATAACACTAATTAATAAAATAATTAATTAATAAATGCATAAATTTTAGCTTAAGTAAACTAGAGATATATCGAGGCACTCTAATACTATGTTGAAGTTGATGAAAGATCAACCACACAACTCCCAAGAATCACCTACATGCAAACACCTGTCACAAAAAAAGACAAGAAAAAATTATGGAGGCTTGAATTCCCAAATCCATAGATGAGACATTATTGATGATAAAAAAAAGAGATTGCTATTATCAAAGTGAATGAATTATTATAAAGAGATCAATCCTTATAAAGGAGATCAAAACCTCAAAAGGTAAAATCCAAGTTGCATGATAATAATTAATAAAAGAATTAATTATTATATGCCCAAAGTTTAGCTTAAGTGAACTAGAGACAATAAGTGACTTAATAATTAAGTCAATATGATTTAATTAATAAGAAATACTTTATTACTCTAATAGTTTCTTTACAATAGGTACTCAATTACAGGGTGGTCAAGGGGGATTAGGGAGATTTTTCTTATATTGTTCTCATGTTGAAAATGGAAGTATGACATATACAAAGGCAAAGACCAAATTGATGCATTTAGCAGCCAAGTTGCAACAATTTTTTGAGGTGGATTTGAGCTTGTATGAATATTTAGAATTGGGGGGGGGGGGTGGGTTAATCGATTATCCAAGGTCTAGATGTACCAATTAAATAATTAAATGCTCCAACCAATCTAGATCTAAGCATCTAATAGCTCGACTTCTAAAGTAAATAATCAACAACATAAACTTGCAGTCCATTATACCAATACTTATCAAACTTGCAAAATGTAAAACATTAACAGTAAAACATCACAAATTAAATCCACACAAGTTGAAACTAGGATTGAATGTGGAAACTCAACTTGGGAAAAACTACCAGTAACATGTTACCAATATTCTCAAGTGAGCTATGTTAGGAGCCAGCCCTGTTAAAGGTTACAAAACACACTATTAAATGTGAACTTATTATAGGATTTAATCACTCTATTAGGAGAGACCTTGTTAGAGGTCTTAAGAACGTTCCATTGGAATATCACCTTGATTAAATGATTTATATATGTGTTGCCAAACTTTTAGTCTTCCCCTTTTTAAACTTCTAGCTTGGTTCTAAATCATTACAAATGGGTTTATGTCCAAAGTCAAGGTGGTCATTAGGCAACTTTCCTTCTCATCCACTTTTCAAAGTTTACCTAAGTGAGAATTGAGCAAATTGAGTGCATACTAGTCAACTAGGTGACATAAGTTTTGTAGGATAAGTATTGAGAATTTTCGAGATGAGATGAAAGATGACTTTCTATTGAAACTCCAATTTGTGCTTATGTTATTCTCATTTTAAGTCATATTGCATATAGAGGAAAAGTTAGATGGAAATTCAAAGTCCAAGTGATCATGTGCCTAACTGCACCTAAGATTAACAAAGTTCATAATTTTTGGAGCCAGACACAAACTTCCTCAGTGGAAGAAATAGTGAAAATTATTCATTATTGGTCATTTTTGGAAAACCTCCAGTTTGTGTATGCAACAGAGTCAAATTTGCCTTTGTTTGAAGAAAGTCTTATTGCTGAAAAGTCGACTAGATCATACAGATCCCATTTCTCCCCACTTTAAATCAAGTTGCACAAAGGATAGAGTCTTAATCTGGACCATTCATCTAACATTGAAGAAGAATGGATCAAGGGTTGATATCCAATTTCAGAAACTACCTCCTCTCTATGTGCTAAGGCCATCACGGAGCCACAGACCTAGTTTTCCAAAAGAAATGTTTGGAGGAAATTTGAGATGTCTGAACTAAAGGAAATATCTTCCCTAAGGCATTTTCAAATACCCTAATAAATCCAATCAATCAAACCAAGTAAATTCAATCATGTATTAGCTATTTTGGAAAATCACTTTTATCACTTTGCAAGCTTAGGCAAGTACCATGTTAGGCACTTTTCTGAAATGGATGAATTTGGTCAAAAGTTAAGTTTTCTATGCTTGATTTGTATTCTAGGAGTGATATGAAACATTGTGAATGTGAAGAAGTAGGGTGCAGAGTGTTTCTTGATGAAGTATGAGGTTTCTCAGAGTTTAGCTATTCTGAGTACGTAGTGGTCTAATTGTAGAGCCGCTAACCCTATTTTTTGAGAAAAGTGGAATATGAGGGATCCTTGGAGTGTTTTGTGTTGATTTCACCCTAGGAGGAAATTGAGAATATATTAAGCAAATGATGAATCATTCTTAGAATCATTTCAAAGGTAAGAGAAAGATTTCAGAAAGTGCTTTGTGTCACTACGCCTTAGCCATTACAGAGTTGTGACCCCAATTTTTCAAAATGAGGACTTGGTGAGATTTTCAAAGGATATAGATAGAGTTTTCAGACCCTTAAGATGTCAGGAGAAGGCCTATGCCATAAGAATTAAGATAAACAAGTTGGAAAGAGAAGCAACATTGTCAGAATTTCAACTATGTAGCTTTGCTAGCATAATTTGAGAGACGCTCTTCTGAAATTGAAGATATGGCTTTTTTAAAGCTTTATATGTTGAAATCTCACATTCTAGAGATGTTGACAAGTATTCAGAGCAAGAAAAAACTATATTTTTAAAATCTCAAAGGTAGAGGAAGCCATATTAGACTTTGGTCATCCTAGGTACGCTCACAGATTTGCAACATTGGTCTTTCGAAAAAGCATAATAGATGAACTAGTAAGATTATGGAGATGGTGTTTTCAATCCTTGTGTAATATAAAGTTTATTACAAGCCTTGGATACTTTTAGAATGGAAGAATTCATGTAAAATGAAGTTGTATAAAAAATGCATGGTTTTAGCTATGCACTCGACAAAAGAGCACTTAATCAGGTACCTCTTTGATAAGGCAAAGACCATAGATGAAATCCTTGTTTTCAAAATAGAATATTCAGTGGATATGCTCATTATGTGTTAAGCTCAAGAAAGTAACAAAGATGTGAAGAATTAAAGGAAAGTAAGTGTTGAGTTTTGACAATATTAGGAAAGAAACTAAAGTGCTTTGCTCTCGATCCAAAGGCAAATAACAAGTTTTGAAAGGCATCATAAACTCCCCAAACAACCACACACCAAAAATAATGAAGAGAATTGTCACAAAAAATAAGAAATTGTTAACCCTTCAACTCAATAAGGAGTTCATGGTTGTTCATTTGAGTTGAATTCACACTTCAAGGGTTTATGACCCAGGATGCAATCGAGCATCAAAAAAGCACCATTTCTACTATGCTCAAGCTTTGAAGGTAAAGCTTTATGAAATTAATGGTACAAACAAATTTTAAAATTGGAATCAATTCAATAAAGTCATTTATCCACCAACATTAATGGAAAATATGATCATTAAGATCCCTAAAGCCATTATTTTCTTAACTCTCGTGCCTCACTCGTGTGGTGTGGGAAATCCAAGAAATGATGATCATATTCAAACTGAATAAAGATCAAATGGATGTTATTTTCATTCTATCTTGAAAAAACACTATTTCTTCCTACGTGCAAATTTTTTTGAGCTTATGTGTTGATTCATGGCCTTGAGAACTGATATACAAAATAATTTGCCTAGTCTGGTGAGAAAAATGAAGGATTTCATAGATACTTATTTCTTCTTCTACAACCTCTTTGATCTGCATAGAAGGTTGAATTCATAGCCAATTCATCCAATTACAAAGAAACTTAAGGATAGTGGTCTAGTTGAAGCTGTTAGATTTCCCATGGTCATTCCAGCGCCTAAACTAGTATAGGAGTGTATTTCCTAGTATGATCACAAGATAAAGCAGATAAGGATGTCAAATGATTTTGTGTTGTTGATTTTTGATAGAGCCTTGATGCATAGTGCTTTTGGATTGCTAGGCAAAGATGAATTTTGTGATATATATTTTGGGTCTTTGGCATCCATGTATAATGAAAAGAGGACTCTAATGTGAGGAGACATTCTGACTAAAGAGTAAAATGAGTAAGTTGCCCAAGACCATATTTAGTACTAATTTAAAAAGGGAAATTGTTTATATTCTAGTCTTGTTGCTAAGATTAAAGGGACATGATGAGGCATTGGATTTCAAGGAACACTATTTATTTTTGTACAAGCTATATGTGTTGATGGTTAATATATATATTGAGCACAAATAATATGTGATAAACTAACAAGTTGGATGAACTCAACTAAGGCTTTAAATAGTTTTATATGTCATGTTATCTAATATATGCCTTAGCAACACACCACCTACGACATGGTTTGTCATGAATTGAAGACTTTGATTAGTCTACCAAGGTACATGAGTTATATCCCTGCCTATAATTGGAAAAGCATTATGAACAATTTGTAAAGGTGAATGATGCCTTTACTATGAGGCCATGTAGAGAGCTTCAGGGGCGCCCTAAGAGGATATTTTCTCTAGAGGCTATTACAGTAGTGACTCAATATAGTTGTTGTTTTATACAATTCCCCTCTTTCTCTAACATTTGGATAGGTGGATTTGATGGCTTTCTGTGGTGATTATGCAAATATCTAGATGACAAAATAGTGTTAATTAAGCTTTGTAGGCAAATCCTAGAAGTAAATGCTATTGTATCGCTAATAAGAAGGCCAGAATCTCATTCTTGGTTGAGGTGGGAGCATTTTCATGTACATCAAGATCTGACATAAGGAACCTCATCAAGGCTTTTGATAATAAATATAAATCCAAAGATTATGAACTTATTAGGCCTCAATTTGATCTTGTGGGCTTTGGGAAGAATAATATTCAATTTGGTGCAAGCTTTAAGTACATTCCTGACTTGGAAGTTTATTGGGATAAGTGTTACACTAAGTATCATACCTGAGAGAAGTATTCGTCAATACTCACAGTGGAGTAGGTGAAATTGAATAATGTAAGCATCAATGTAGATGATATTTTTGATGATGGACTAATTTGGCATCTACAACTTATGAGAAATAAATAAAGGATAAGCCTATTTTGTCTATCCCACCTGAAGGCCTAGTAGTTGATAAATTGGAAATTTTGATGGATGGAGCTATTAAGAGAACTAAAAAATGGGTAGAGTCAACTAGAGCAAGAAGATAAAGGACTGGAGCCAGTGGCTCTTCAGATGGAGTATCTTTAGGAGCTTCCTAGCCCTCATCTATTGCCACTACAACTATGACTACCACTACTTCTACATCCATGGGACCTTCACAATTAGAAGGTTGAGGAGGTGGATATTAGCCACCTGAAAAGAAAATTCGAGTCCCTCCAACTTGTGGAGGAGGTTCTTTTCCAGACACTTGCAAAGATGTAGATGTTGACACAGAGAAGGAAAAGGATAAAGAAAAGGAGCAATCTAATGTTAAGGACTCCTCTATTATGCTAATTATCAATTTGAATGGAGATGATAATCAACCATGAGATAATGCTCCAAAAGGCAGAGATGATGGTGATCAACATACTCAAGTTACTCCTTAGCAACAAGAAAGCACGGATCAAGATAATCTCCTAATCATTATATTACTAAAATCATCACATTTCCCTTCTCTAGCAAGAAGAAGCAGACTCTTTTAATGGCTAGAAAGCTATTTGATCCATCGGCTCTTTGGTTAGCACTCAATGTCCAACAAGAAAAATCTTGGCTAGAGGAAACCATTGATAGGAAAAAGAGGAGAATGGAGGAGAGCATTCCACCAAATGATTTAATATCATAATCAATGCAACTATCGCAACCAACATCAAGAAAAGTGAAGAAGCAGGAGACACTCATCACTCTGGCCCTTAGATCTAGATACATGGCACATGGTGGTTGAGAGAGTTGAACCTTAGAAGGAGGGAGTAATCAAATATTTAACTCCAAGTGATTTATGGGTAAAGTCAATTAATATAGGACCACTAGTACATGATTCTATGGTCAATATATAGAAATCTACAAACATAAGGATAGAAGACATATTGGAGGAATTGAATATAGAAATTGAGACATTGAAAGCCTCCAATAAGGAATTAATTGATTACATTAGAACCATGCTTGGACCCTTCACCATACTACCAATGGATAGTGTTTCTACCAACACATTTGATCCAAGTGTAGAAGAAAATAAGAACTTGTTGATGAAGTTGCAACAAAACAAACATTTTAGGAAGATTGGTTGAGCATGGATTGAGGATTTGAAGGCCTAAGGTCCTCCTCTAATTGAGAACCTGGGCAATTTGATTTTGGATGCACATAGATTGAGAAAGGTTGTGTCTACACACCAAGCCTCGATGCAGACAGAGTTAAAGAATCTAATTAACAAATTGAATGTTGATCCAAGAAGTGATTGACATGAAGACTGATGTTGTCATTAGTCTTGCTATCCTTATGATTGATAAAGAGCCCTTGCTTCATTGGAAGAAATCAATTGGATTGAAAAAGGAGAGCTTAGTTAATGTAGTGCCTGCCCCTAGTCTACATTTTCGAGTTACATTTCTGATATCATTGCCAAACTCTTTTAGGCCAATTTATGTTTGATGATTAGTATTATTATTTTAGAGATTATCAGATGATGTTTACACTCAGTTTATTATATGATGAGATTACTTGGTACTCTATATTTCATGCATGTATGATGATTATTCAATGGTTTCAGTTATCGATGATGATTAGTTAGATGGTTTATTATTCCATGTGCTTCTTATGGATACTTACCACATACTGCATGTGTATGGTGTGCGTGTTGTTTTATTTAGGTATGGTGTTTCTGATATGGTTAAAGAAGGGAGTCGTAGTCACCTGCTAGTCGGGATCTACACGATGCACCACTTCCTGCCATTATCTGTTTAGCTTAGAATATTGTGTTTGTACATGCGTGGATTTTATGCAAGTTGCAGGTACCGGGTATCGACTTCCCTGAATTGTCAGGATGAGCGTACCCTATCGCACTGTCTCAATGGTAAGAGAGGGGAGATAAACTCTTAAGTCCAAATCCTAAACCCTTTAGCCAATTGTCCTAATTGATAATTAGGACAAGTATCTGAGTTAAGTACCCTCCGAATGCATCAAATGATGTAATTTTGTGATTATAACCCTTTTTGTTTGATTTGGTATGTGTTTTTCTATGATGGGTTTTCGTATGTTGCTTTATGAGTCCTTGGTGTATTTTCTATTAATTAAGTCTAATTAAAAAGATTAATTAATGATTTAATTTAATAGAGAATTATTATGATATCTTTATATTTAATTAATTGAGAAATTAATTAAATAAAAGAATTAAATTTGGAGATTAAAGTTCAAAGATAAATTTAGAACAGGATAATATTTATTTAATTTAATAATAATATATTTGGAGTTCATTTTTAAATAAATGCTAAATATTATTGTTATTTAAATTAATTAAATATGTTATCAATTAAGTTCTAAAATAAATTAAAAGTTGAAAGATATTAAATTATTAAGAATTCTAGATCGCATGATCTAAGCATGAGTTTAAATATGAGAATTAAATTAAAAGATTAAATTATAGAAATTAATAATGTTATTTTAATTTCTTAAAAGTGCACATAAGATTAAAGTAATAAATTAATTAAAAATAGAAGTCAAGTGGAATATTAAATAAAGTTATTTAATAATTCAACTTAATGTGCATGAAAGTTGAATGCAAAATAAAAGAAAAGATAATAAAGGTTAATTTGGAGTTAACTGAGTTGTGCAAAGAGTCTTCTCGGGTAAACGCACAATTAGTGCCCCGATTTGAGGAGAAATTGCTTATCACAACTTTGGGGGTTCATTTTTGGAGATATACGAAGTTGGACGGGAATTTTTGGGGAGACATCTTTTGGAAGCGATTTTCAGAAGGCAAATACCAAAGAAAGATTTTGGGAAGAAGGTTATTGAGAGGAGAAAATTCTCTTACAGTTCTTGGGGATTTCATAATAGCATCAGGATCAGGTAGGGTCTTGTGTTGTTGATTATCGATTAAATACGCAATTATCCGTTCCTGTCTTCTTCGTGTTTGGGGTTTGTAAATCCGAATTCTCTGTGATGAAAGTTTTAAGCTTTCAATTTTGTGAATTTATTAATTGTTCGTCAATAATTTCTGTATCCATGGAGGCTGGATGAATTATTAGAACCCTTGTTTTCTTGATTTAGAAATTAAGATTTGATTAGGTAAGGGTTTTGAATGTAAAATTGAAAGTTCTAATTTAAAAAAAAAAAAAAAAAAAAAAAAAAAAAATATATATATATATATATATATATATATATATATATTTTCCTTGGAGGATATTTTCTTAATGAAAATTAAATAAAACTAAATTTAAAATAAACATTATTTATTATATATATATATATATATTTATTGTTTTAATAAAATTAAATAAATCTATTTAAAAATAAAATTAATTTATTTTATACTTTTATCGAAATTGGAGATTTGTTTTAAATATTAAAATTTAAAAAAAAAAAAAAAAATATATATATATATATATATATAATATATTTGGGGTGGGGCGGGGCCACCACTTCCCACGCCCCACACCTTTCCCCACGCTGCCGCAGCAGTAACACCTGCGGCCGTAGGTGGACGGCAGGCCGGTGGGCCTTTAAAAACGCCGTAATTTCATATTACGATTTCTTTTTTTTAAAAATCGTTTAAAAAAAAAAAATCATTTTTATAATTATTTTATTAAATATTATTGTTAGTTAATTTAAAATTTATTAAACTTTAAATTATATTGAAATTATATTGTTTATTAATAATTTTATAAATAAATAAATTATTAATAAACATCATATGATTCTTTATGTATCATTAATTAATCTTATTTAGGTTTGACTTAATTAGGATTAATTAAATTGAAAATTTGTTTAAGCAAATTTAATATTATAACACCGATTTTAATGGAAGCGTAGATTATTATAATCAACAAGGATTATTAATAATTTAATTATTACCTTAGATTGTTTTAGGACTTTGACTTAAAATCAATTAAGGGTAATTAGGTGTTTCATTTGGAGTTAGGAACGAGATAATTTGTAAAGGTGAACTATGGGTTCTATCTGTTTAAAACTTACGTTCAACTGGAAATGGAAACCTCACATTAACGCAATAGTATATTATCAATCAAATTGAACTATAAAACTTTTTACTTGAATATAAACACTGGAAACTGAAACATAAACCTTACCTTAACTCAATAATATACTTTCAAATCCAATCTCTGAGACTTTGATGTTTTCTTTGTGCTTTGAATGTTATGGGGTTGGTTTAGCGTTGACCAGTTTAGGTTGTTACCAGAGGCTCGGGGTTGTGAATGTGATGTCATGATGATTTGGTTTCGATCTTTCTTAACCTGACCATGGTAATGTGATGAAGTGCTCTATGACATGATTGTATTTACTGTTTGTTATTGCTTTCCAGTTTCCTTGTGTGAAGCTGAGATGTACGTATTTGAGATACTTGACTTAACCATTTTCAAGTCTCGATCAGTTATATTTGATGACCATTTTGGAGTCTTCGATCAGTATTGTAATTTACTATTGGGATACTTTCTGGTTGCTTATTGGAGAACCATTGGATTTTGTGATCTATCATTGATACCTTCAGTTGCTGATAAAGAATTGTCGTGATCATATGATTGTTATTTGATGCTTATCTGTTGCTCATGAAGAACTGATGTAATTTTGTGGCTTATCTTTTATGATGTTTTTCAGTTGCTTGTATAGGACTGAGGTGGTTTTATTATGATTCTTTGATTTATGTTTTCATGAGCCTAGGGTAGGTTATCTATGTGTAGAGTCGGGAAGTGGCTTGCAATGGGGGTCGGAGCCCTAAGAGGCTACCTTGAGAAACCCATTGTAAGTCGTTTTTAATAAGTGAAAACATTTACACTAAATGAGAGAAAATGAACCTAACAAGATAATTGTATGTTCTCTCCCATGCCTTGAGTGCTAGTACAGGCTAGGATGGGGTAGAGAGGACGCTTGGTTACGACCTTGCATTCCATAGTAGGCCTCGTCAGTACGAGAGGATACTAGTGGCTGCAGGATCAGTAGGGACCCGAAATTCCTAAGGGATTGCTCGGGTAACTTCTACGTGACTTTTGCGATGACACTTTCTCACTTGCATATTAGGTTTCCTACGTGTCTTGTGGTACCTCTGGGATTTAGATGTCGATCTTTTTAGGAACCCTTGAGTTAGCATACTTATAGGATTTCCTAGACTTAGAGAGTATTTATGATTATAGGTTTTGTTATCCTATTTGGGACTTGAGACTATCTCCTCAGCGTGGTGGGAGTGGACCATTTAGGTTCCACGCGGTCGGGTGGTAGTGCTTTTACTCTTACCATTGAGATCCATTCCATGGTCACCGTAGCTGGAGTTTTCGTGATTGGCATTTACCTTCACTATGTTCTTGGATTATTATGATGGATGGTTAGATTTTATGATAGATGTTTTATCATTATGGATGTATGGATGTATCATGTATGGTGAATAGTTTCATATATTTTTACTGTACTTTGTATCATGAATTTGAGGATGTTGTATCTTGATCTTTGCATTTGTATATTCTTTTAAGCCTTTCATACCCTATGACTTGTATAGTGGATGATTGGGCATTCCGAATTAATTTGCCGAGAGGCATTCAGAACAAATGTATAATATGGACATGGGACTTTCTGATTATTCTTTCATATGTATGTGATAGTTTTTAGACTTAGAATTAATTAAATTTAAACGTGAGTCAACGTCTTGGGATCTTTAAGAAATTTAACTTGTAATGTATGTTTGTCGATGATTACATGTTATTGCTTCCGCTACTATGTGATTGATGTGTATGTTATATTTTCTTACTTTAAAAAAAAAATGTTTAGCAAACTTAGTGAAACTTTAGGTTAATTCTTTTGGATCCCTTGGCGAGGCGTTACAGTTAAGGCTGAGCTAGAATTAAATATTGTGTATGATAGTGTGAAGAAAGTCATTGAAAAAGTATATGTGTATCTCAAGGTCTTACACATTGAGTCATATGTAACCATAAATAACCAATTGGTCAACATTGAGTTAATGAAAGTGAAGTTCCTCTAGTTCATATAATAATCAACTAGCCTTGCTAACTTTCAAGATTCTAAAATTCTAGAGCTAGCTGTTGTTAATAGAACACTGAAGAGGGCATAAAAAAAATCCAATCCAAGGTCACATGGTAGAGAATCTGACATAAGATCATGACTATTGGGTGGTAAGAGCTGATAATGTCTACATCCTAGTTGTCAAAGAGATAAGGATGGTGCTAGACACATTGAGAGTGCACAAAGCCATTTCTGCAAAGAAGAAGTGAAGTGTTACAATGTTCATCATGATGATCCTTCAGTCATAATTGTGCCAAGTTTCTTTCTCAATTTGCCTCCTTTATTTATTGTAGCCAAATATGGCAATTCTCCCTGCACACATTCATTTTGTAATGGATGAGTGATAGTTAATCCTATTTTGGACCAATGTTATGAAATATAATTATACAATGTAACTGACCAAATCTAAAAGGGCCTATGTATGTAAATCTTCAAAGTGAAATAGAAGATCGACAAAATTTTGGATGAAAATGAGTTGTGTAGTTCCATCTACCCTATTGTCTTTGACGGTTTTATCACTCATTACATGTTAAGTTATTTTTTCTTGGAATTGAAAGACATTTGTGTGTGAAACTATTGATTTCTTATTGAATTCCATTTTGGAGAAGAATTAGCAGTAATACTAACTATGTTTTCCTCTCTCATGTGCATTTTTGTTTCTTTTCCTTGATTTTATTGCATCCTTGCATTTAATAGTAGTAATAGTAGGAGTAAGAGTGGATTAGGAGTTAGAGTTAAAGTAGAATCAATGAGTTGAAGGATAGCTTATAACCACCATTCCATTGGGTGTTGTGAGCTATCCAAATCCTTCTTTTTCCTAGCTTGTTTGTGGTTACAGGCATCCTAGTTAGCCTCTATTACTCTCTAGTTAAGAGCATCCCCCCTTGAACCCTTGATCTACTAAAAAAATCATTCATTACCAATCTTCAAAAGATAAGGGAATTGTACCTTCCAATTTAGAGGGTAGTAATAAAACACCTAAATTAACCCATATGTTGGTAACATCCTTTTGTCACTCCAAACACTAGGCATTTTAAAGAGTCAAGGTATAAACAAAACTAGGAGGACAAACCATTAACCAAAAATTATTGGTGACTTTGCTGGGGAACGAATCTTAAAGCATACAATTAAAATTGTTGCTAGTTAGTTGAGTGTGAGAAAAAATGGTCCTTCCTTGTGATGGCTTGATTCCTGTCTTATAACCAAATCTTCACTTTCAAGATGAACAAGAGGTCAACTTAAGTTAGTTAAACACTTTAGCCTTGAAAAATAGAAGATCTTTGGAGGAATACATAAGAATTAGTCTTGTGCTAGAAAATGAGGAAGCGCTAGTTGAAAATTGAGAAAGAATTATTCAACAGAGAAGGCTTAGGCGTGCCTAAGTCTATGTTTGTTTCAATTGAGAGTTGTGAATAGTTAAGGGTAAAATCATCTTGGATCCTAAGTATACCAGGAGTGTGAGGGGAAACAAAAAAGTTTACTCTATGTATGAAGAACTTAAAAAAGCCAACTTTCCCATCTTAGATGACCCTCTAAGGAGTGGAAGAGGTTGTACCAAAGAACCTATGCTGGAAGGTATCTATGGAGATATGTTCCCACCACCTAATCCTGCTTGGCAAAGACATAGTAAGTCCTCTTCTCCTCCTATATTTCACACACAACCTTTGTCATTGTGTAATGTCCTTACTTTACATGAAGTTGTAACACCAACAACAATTACATTCAAACCTGTACCTATTATTTTACTAGTAGTAATGACAATACCTTGAGGTAATGCTATTGGCCCTCTTTGCTTGGTAGAAAACAATGATCTTCCAAGTGCATTAAGAAATAACTTCCCTAAGTTTAATGGAGATGGGAAGGTTTTAGTAGATGAACACATTGTTGCATTCTATGCAGCTTGCAATGTTGTTTCCCCACAACATGAAGATGTTGTTGTGTGTATATTTATGGAAATATTAGTCGAAGGTGCAACTTATTGGTTTCAACATCTTCCTATTGGATGCATCACCACATGGGATGACATGTGCAATAGATTTGAGGTTCATTTCAAAAGTACCAAGGATGAGCACAACTTACTCTCTCAACTTACATAGATCAAGAAGGAACCAAGCATTCCAATGAGAGATTTTATTGTTAGGTTCAACAAGTTAATCAATAGGATACCTGCAACAAGTAGGCCAACTATAGATAATCAAAAGACATTTTTGATAAGCTCCATGCCACCTAATATCAATTTTCAAATATGAAGAATGTATGTTGCTAACTTGTAGGCCACTCAGGCTTTGGACAATGAATTGGAAGATGATCTCATTTTTGTAGGGAAATCAAAAAGAGAAATATAGATTAGAGCTACCACAAGTAACATCACAAGGACTTCTAATAATACAAAGGTAATGCTCCATAAGTTATCAAATGAGATGATCACTCTGAAGAGACAAATTGGAAAACCTGGCCCTTCAGGTTAACAACCTTATCAAGACATACCTAGAATGCAACATGAAGGAAAAGTCTCACAATTGCCACCTACTCAACATAGACTAGAAATTGAAGCCACTCCCAAGAAGCATAACATGTGTGAATTTCACTTGAGAGAAGATCATGATGGTAACTCATTCCTAGAGATGACTAGATATAATCAAATGAATAATGGTAAGGAGCATTTAGTGGAATATCTAGAGAGTGATGATAACTCTACTCCTAATGGCAACTCTGGAACTTTTTATCTAGAGTATGAGTTAGATTCAAAATGAGGAGCTGATTTTTTTGCCACCTTAGATGGAGCTTAAATGATAGTTATGACCAGAGGTTAGAAGAACAAGAATCAAATTTCCACCTCTACTCCTATTTAGAATAATGCAACAATGGCTAATCTAGTTAAGGCTAGTAACCCTGTGCCTTCTCAGAAGGAGAAAAGTGGTAAGTCATATGACTCATTTGATAAAGTATTGTAAGGATGTTAGGATCCAAATCTCTTGACTTGATTATCTTAGGTCCAATCCTGATTAGTTACAAAGACTTGTTGAATATTATAAAATTGATAATAATAAAGACCATGTTAATATGAATGCTATTGTGAATGATCATGTAAATCATGTTGAAGCTAGTACTAGTTTATGCCCCCACTTGAAGAAGAGTCTGTATTACCTAAGATTTTTCAAGAGGAGGAGTATACTATCCTAGCCACTTCTCTTGGTAAGAAACCATACCCTTTCTATGCCTCTTTATTTATAAATGACCATAAGCTTAGTAACTATAGAGCCTCTAACAATGTCATGCCTGACACTATGGCTAAAGCTTTAGGTATGCCTTTGACTAATAAATTTGCACATTATTACTCAATGGATGCTAAGAAAGTTCCTCTTGTTGGAAAAATTAATGATGCACAAGTTGTCTTAGATGCTCACCTTGCTAAAAGACTAAATCTCATTATGCCAGTTGTAGACATACTTGCTAGGTATGGCATGCTCTTAATTTGTAGTTTTTGTACAGACATGGGAGAAGAAATCAAGCTCGATTAGTCTCATGCAATTATTCCTATTGGAAACAAGAAGGTCAAGCTTGAACTAGAGGAGAAGGCTAAATTCACAGTCTTGAAGTTAGATCATCCTAAAGCCTAGATCTTCTACTAGGAAATGTAGTTTGGAAATTACATGTTGATCACTAATGTTCCTGAAATTTAAGAAGAATAAGAGCCTCCTGATGGTGACCATATGTGGACACTTGAGTTTGATAGAAGTTGTGCTTCTCCAAGCTCTTGTGTAGGTGTTGTACTAATATCACCTAATAGAGAATTGACTCATCTCACTTATAAGTTAGAGTTTAAGAATGGCAATAATACAATTGAATATTAGTCCCTTCTTCTAGGCATAACAAAAAAAAAGAGAGGAGTCAAAGTGTTGAAAGCTCAAGGTGATGTTGAATTAATTGTCAAGAAATTAAAGGACCAATATTCGGTGAAGAATCATAGATTGAGGAATTACAAAAATAGGGTATGAAATGAGATTGAAGGTTTTGATGCCTTCTCCATTATAACAATACCTAGAGAGAAAAATGCTAAAGATGATTCTTTGGCAGTATCAACATCATTACTTTTACCACATCCATAATTTGGGAATCAAATTTACAAGGTCAAATTTCTCTTCAAATCTAATGTGCTTGACAATGTTGAGTCATGGAAGGTGTTTAAAGCTGATAGAGATATCCAACATTTCCTTGAAGGAGCTAAGCCATTTGCAGAACAATACTTTGAGGGTAGCACTAATCCATACCATGACCTATTGCAACACAACAAGGAAGAATCTGAGTTAGGCATCATTCAATTAAAAGGTAAGAAGGTTCCTTCCCATTTAGTCTCATTAGAAAAACTTTTCAATAGACATGATGCATTCATTAGAAGAGAGCGACATAGAAAGGGAGGAACTAGTGGTGAATATGATGGGCTAAACATAGGAATAGAACTTAGCCCTAAGATGATAAACATAAGAAGGTGTTATATTGAATGAGAAAGAGAAGAAATGAAAAAGTTTCTCATTAATTATTAGGAAGTGTTCTCTTGGGGTGGTGAAGGCCTTACGAACTTCATGGATGGGAATTTCAAGCATAATATACCCCTCAAACTAGATGCAGTACCCTTTAGGAAAAAATAGAGATATCATAGTCCTATACTTGAAGATGCAATCTTTAGGGAGATTGACAAGATGCTTAAAGCTAGGATTATATACCCATCCACCATTCTACATGGATTGCAAACATAGTGCCTATTAGGAAGAATAATGGAGAGATAAGAAGTTCTATAGATTTCAAGAACCTCAACTAGGCCTTGCTTAAAGATAACTATGCACTTCCTTGTGTGGACCCTCTCTTGTAGACAATTGTAGAATAAAAAATGATGTCAATACTGGATGGCTTCTCTAGATTTAGTCAGATACAAGGCAATGAAGATGATTAGTATAAAATAATGTTACCACTCCATGGTGAATGTTTGCTTACAATAAAACATCATTTGGATTGATAAATATAGGTGCAACATTTCAACGTACTATGAACTTGTCTTTTGGTGATCTGAAAGACAAGATTATTCTTGTTTATTTGGATGACCTTAAAATTTTCTCCAAAAAGAGGAAGATCACATCAAAGACTTGGAGAGAGTACTATGGATATGTAGAGAGCATTACATTTCCTTAAACCCTAAGAAGTCAGTCTTCTATGTTACATAAGGCAAATTTCTGGGTCATATTGTGTCTCAAGAAGGCATAAGGATTGATCTTGATAGAGTTAGAGCAATCTAGCAACTCAGCCTGCCATTAAGTAAAATTCTTAAGACGTTTTGTACCATATTTTCTAGAGATCACTAGATGCATAATTAACATGATGAAAGGTAATCAAAGTTTCAAGTTGATGCTAGAAGGAAGGCCTTTGAAAATATAACAAGTGAAATTGCTAAGGTCCCTATTCTTGTTTGTCCTAACTACACTAAAGAGTTCATAATTTACTTCTATGCATCAGCTCATACATTCTCTATCATCCTAATGCAAGAGAATAAGGAGGGAGTACAAGTACCAATTACTTTCATGAATGTGTCTCTTAAGGATCATGAGCTAAAATATTATTAGATGGAGAAGCATGCTTATGTTGTGGTAAGAGAACTTAAGAATTTTAGGTTCTATATCTTTCATTCTCACTTTGTTGTACATGTACCAAAATTTGCAGTAAAGAGCATCCTGATCTAGCAAGATATTGGATGCAACAATAGAGGATCTTGGATTGCAAAAGTCCAAGAATATGATACTGAAATTAAGCCAACTAATCTTGTACATGAAAATTGATTGTGAAAAGCAATAACATAGAATCTACAACAAATTGAAATAGAGGATATTCCAAAATTTATCATGGTAAGTCCTCAAGACCCTTGGTTCTCCAATGTTGCATTTTTTCCAACTTATGGTGAATGTCCAAAATGATTAAGCACCAAACAAAGAAGAGATTTAAGAACTAAAGCCTTGAAGTATGTTATACATGATGATATCTTGTATAAAAGGGCTATTGATGGCACCTTCTTAAGGTGTGTAGATAAAGAACAAGAAGTTAAGTTGCTAAAAGAATTTCATAATTGTTGAGTTTTGTTCAGGAATTGTTGAGTTTTGTTATGATAATAAAATTCACTTGGGCCATTATTTTAATTACTACCCTCAAGGAAATGGCCAGGCCGAGTCAAGTAATAATAATTTGGTCAATATTATGAAGAAATTAGTTTTAGATAGCCAGAAAAACTAGCATAAGGATTCATGATGTAATATAGGCAGATAGAACCACACCTAATTGAGCTATTGACATCTCACCATTTGAGTGGGTCTATGGAGTTGAAGCTAATCTACCTTTACCTCTAGAGATTTTTACCCACAAGTTGAAGAAAATGATTGAAGATATTACATCCAAGGATTGTCTCGAGAAAAGGATCATGTACCTAACTCATCTTCAAGAGGAAAGAGAAGACCTCATAGATCGGATCACTCAACATCAGATGCGAGTGAATAATATGTTTGATAAAAGAGAAAGGGACAAAAGGTTCATGGAAGGATACATGGTCTTATTGTGGGATAAGAGACGTGAACCCAAATGTATGCATCATAAATTTGAGTCTCTTTGGAAAGGGCCTTTCAAGATTGTACAAGTTAATCATAAAAATGCTTTCAAGTTGGCCTATCCCATTAGAGAAGTCCTAGCATATTCCTATAATCACTAGGACCTAAAGTTGTACTAGATTTAGAATTGAAAGTAGGTAACCCTTGAAGTGTTAGTTTCTAGTTTAGGTAGGTTTGTTTTCCTATTATGTGCTTTAGCTTAGCTTTCTCATTTTCTTAGTGTAGTTTTCTTTCTTTCATGTGTGTTATTTTAGCTTCCCTTCCTGTATTTTCCATTCTTACTATGCAGAACTAGAGATGTTAGGTCCCTGCTTAGGCATTTGCATGTCTAAGTCCCTAGTCAGAGCCAGTTGTTGCTAGACTATTTGCTAAATCATTACAAATGGGTCTATGTCCAAAGTCAAGGTAGTCATTAGTAAACTTTCCTTCTCATCCATTTCTTTGAGATTACTTAAGTGGGAATTGAGAAAATTGAGTGCATACCTGTTAGCTAGGTGACATAGGTATTGGTAGGGTAAGTATTGAGCATTTTCCTAGATAAGAAGAAAATTGACTTTCTATTGAAACTCCAATTTGTGCTTATGTTATGCTTATTTTAAGTTAGATTTCATATAGAGGAAAGGTCAGATGGAAATTCAAAGTCCAAGTTATCACGTGCCTAACTGCACCTCAGATAAACAAAGTTCATGCTTTCTAGAACTAGACACAAACTTATTTAATGGAAGGAATAGTGAAAATTGTTCACTATTGGTCATTTTTTAGAATACCTCCATTTTGGGTATTCAATGAAGTCAAATCTGCCTTTGTTCAAAGAAAGTCTTATTGCTTAAAAGTTGATCAGATCCTATAGATCCCACTTCCTCCTACTAAATCAAGTTGCATGAAGGATAGAGTCCTAATCTAGACCATTCATCTAACATTGAAGAAGCATAAATCAAGGGTTGCTATCCAATTTCAGAAACTACCTCCTCTCTGTGCACTAAGGCCATCACGGAGCCTTGGACCCAATTTTATGAAACAAATATTTGGAGGAAATTTGAGATGTCTAAACTTAAGGACATCTCTTCCCTAAGGCATTTACAAAGATCCTGAGCAATCCAATCCATCAAACCAAGTAAATTCAATCATGTATTAGCTATTTTAGAAAATCAACTCCATTACTTCACGAGCTTAAGCAACATACCTATTATGGTTTCACAATTCATGACCTATTTCTCCTAGAAATGGGGACCTCCTAGTAAATTTTTGTCTCCCAGACCCCTAGTCTGGGAATTGGGTCATTTTTGGACTCCCCCAAGAATCTGGGTCAAGCCTTAGTCTTTGACTGGGAAAATGCAAAAAGTTAGATCTAGAGAAAAAGTGAATTTTTTGTGTTTTTTAGTGCAAAAATGTGCACTAGCGCACCTTATTTAGGTGTGCTCAGAGCGCAAGTGAGCACTCATCTCCCTCTGAAGATGTGCACATGCGCATGTGCTCACTTATGAGGGTACACACCAATAGAGGTGTGCACCCATGGCCCAAGGTCTATATAAACCCTAGACCCCCTCCTCCAGTTCATTGTTCTCTGTGCTTCACTTTCTCTCACACCCTTGCACCCCTTGATGTGCGCCATGTAACGCCCCGCCAAGGGATCCAAAAGAATTAACCCAAAGTTTCACTAAGTTTGCTAAACATTTTTTTTTTTTTTAAAGTAAGAATGTATAACATACACATCAAACACATAGTAGCAGAAGCAATAACATGTAATCATCGACCAACATACATTGCAAGTTACATTTCTTAAGGATCCCAAGACGTTGAGTTACTTTTAAATTTAATTAATTCTAAGTCTAACAACTATCACATACATATGAAAGAATAATCAGAAAGTCCCATGTCCATAATATACATTTGTTCCGAATGCCTCTTGGCAAATTAATTCGGAATGCTCAATCATCCTCTGTACAAGTCACAGGGTATGAAAGGCTTAAAAGAATATACAGATGTAAAGATCAAGATACAACATCCTCAAATCCATGATACAAAGTAAAGTAAAATATATGAAACTATTCACCATACATGATACATCCATAATGATAAAACATCTATCATAAAATCTAACCATCCATCATAATAATCCAAGAACATAGTGAAGGTAAATGCCAATCACGAAATCTCCAGCCACAGTGACCACGGAACGGATCTCAATGGTAAGAGTAAAAGCACTACCACCCGACCGCGTGGAACCTAAATGGTCCACTCCCACCGCGCTGAGGAGATAGTCTCAAGTCCCAAATAGGACAACAAAACCTATAATCATAAATACTCTCTAAGTCTAGGAAATCCTATAAGTATGCTAACTTAAGGGTTCCTAAAAAGATCGACATCTAAATCCCAGAGGTACCACAAGACATGTAGGAAACCTAATATGCAAGCGGGAAAGTGTCATCGCAAAAGTCACGTAGAAGTTACCCGAGCAATCCCTTAGGAATCCGGGTCCCTACTGATCCCTGTGGCCACTAGTATCCTCTCGTACTGACGAGGCATACTATGGAGTGCAAGTTCATAACCAAGCGTCCTCTCTACCCCATCCTAGTCTGTCCTAGCACTCATGGTATGGGAGAGAACATACAATTATCTTGTTAGGTTCATTTTCTCTCATTTAGTGTAAATGTTTTCACTTATTAAACAACTTACAATGGGTTACTCCAGGCAGCCTCTTAGGGCCCCGATCCCCATTGCAAGCCACTTCCCGATACTACACATAGATAACCTACCCTAGGCTCATGAAATCACGAATCAAAGAATCATAATAAAATCACCTCAGTCCTATACAAGCAACTGAAAAATATCATAAAAAGATAAGCCACAAAATTACATCAGTTCTTCATGAGCAACAGATAATATCAAATAATAATCATATGATCACGACAGTTCTCTATCAGCAACTGAAGGCATCAATGATAAATCACAAAATCCAATGGTTCTCCAATGAGCAATCAGAAAGTATCCCAATAGTAAATTACAACACTGATCGAAGACTCCAAAATGGTTATCAAATATAACTGATCGAGACTCAAAAACGGTTAAGTCAGGTATCTCAAATACATACACTTTAGCTTCACACTAGGAAACTAGAAAGCAATAACAACCAGTAATCACAAACATGTCATAGAGCATATCAACACATCGCCAGGGTTGGTTTAAAAGATCAAGATCAAAACAACATAACATCACATTCACATAATCCCCGAACCTCTGGTAACAACCTAGGAATGGTCAATGCTAGGACAAAACCCAAAACACCCCATAATATAGATAATACATAGAAATATAGAATAGTCTCACAATTTGATTTAATCTTAATTATATAATGTTAATTCAAATGTACGGGTTTCTATTCTCGTTTCCAATGTATAATTTAGGTACTTATGATTTACAATATATCCCTTAACCTATTCTTATATTATCCACTCTAGAATTATCAATTATTAATAATTAATATAATTACTAATAATTTCATTAATTAAAAATAAACTTATTTTAAATACATTATTATTTAAATAAACAATAATTTAAAAAAAACTTTGTTAATACTTTCATTTAAATAATAATTAAGAATTATTAATAATCTTATTAATAATTTTATTTATTTAATAATAATTAACAATATCATTAAAACATTTTTTAATAAATATTATTAATTAAAATAATAATTAATAACAATTAATATTATTAAAAATAATAATAAAATGTTTAGCAAACTTAGTGAAACTTTGGGTTAATTCTTTTGGATCCCTTGGCGGGGCGTTACACGCCATCTCTGCCTGCAACCTGCAATCACAAAATTTAAACACTGAAAAGGTGCACACATGCATACCTCCTTAAGGTCTGCATGTGCATACCTTCTTTCACTCCAAAAGGCTCACTTAAACCTGAAACAAAACCTAAGCTAACTCACCAAAAGGTGCGCACATGCACATCTCCTCAAGGTGCACATGTGCACACCTTTTTTAAAACTAAGCTAATGAAACACCTAAGGAAAAAAGGTGTGCATGTACACACCTCCTCAAGGTGTTCACATGTGTACCTTTTTTTTGGGCGCTTTCTAACACTTAAGTGCATATTAGGCACCCCATCAAGGTGTGCACCCTTATACACAAACACAACATAAAAAACTTAACTAAAATCCCCCTCACATGCACTTGCCACTACACATGTGCATAGTTGTGCACATGCACATGTGCACACCTCACTAGGTGCGTACATGTGCAACTATGCATAAATGGTCAAATAGGGACCATCTAGTGCATTTCTAAGGGTGCGCTAGGTCTGCTAATCTGCATAATAGGGCTTGTGGGGGGAAATTTACTATTTTTGACTGTTTTGGGTGAATTTGTACTAGGTTTTGATATTTTAGGGTTTGGTTTTAGGTCTAACTTTAGTTTTCCAGACTAATATTTCCTCTTTGAATAGAAAAGATGACATCTTCATCCTCCTTAATGGCAAAAAAGATAGCCCCCAAACCTGTTGTTTTCAAATACCAAGGTGCACCAAGGAAACCCCAGTTTCAAGATGGGCATGCAGAGATCAGAGATACTGAGCTAGGACATATTGATTGGAATGCATTCCTCACCATTTTTAATAAGCCTAAGGAAAGGTCTACCATGGTATATGTACTTATGCATTCTAGCTTAGTAAACATAGCCTCACACTCCACTTCAATATAATCCTCAGAGTTGATTATGACCTTGGCAGAGTATTATGTGTTTGAAGAAAAGGTTGTTAATAGTGTCACAAGGGAGATAGTCCTTAACCTCTAACCTAGAAATATTGAGAAAGTGTTCCATCTCCCAAGAGCCAATCAATATGTGAAGATAACCTATGACAGGGCAGAAAGATGGTATCGAGAGAATGAAAAGGAAGCAAAAGAAATAATTCAATCTTCCTTCCTAATAGACAAAACAATAGTAGGCCATAGAGTTAGAAAAATAGATGATGTGAGGGTACATGAAGGATAATATTGGCTAAATAATTGTGATTTTGAGAAAAGTAATGGGACTCCCTACATTTGGACATCTTTACACATGGATGGTCCATTTTATTGATACCATTAGGACAACAAAAATTTGAATAGACTGGGCTACTATCCTCAACAATAATCTGCATGAGCAACTCATAGTCATGAAATTTGATCCAAGATTCTCTATGACATCATACATAGTGTACTTATTGGTGGCAAGGACCATAGACTACTCAAGACTTTACAAAAGGGGGAGCATGCAAGATGCTAATGCTTGGCCCAATGTGGTGTATCCACAACTGGTGAAGAAGAAACTCTCAGAGCAAAGTATGGAATATATGGTGGTGAATGATAGTTTCATGTTTTCAATCATCAAGTTTATTAAAGGTGATTACACAAAAAATATGTCGGTAGAAGCAACAACCAGGATCACAAAGGTCAGTGCATACTACATCCAATTTAAAACATTCACTTACCTAAGGGTAGCTCGTACACTAGAAAACTTGAAGAAGCTCTCAAGATATCCATCAGATAGGCTCATTTTGCTAGAGATTGTATGCCAAATTACATTTGCATACAATAGGGTAAGAAGACAACATAAGAAGACATGGGTCTGGCCTATGACAATTGGTGCTTTCAAGGTCAAACAAATGTAGGATATAATGACCTACAATTCATAATGGGATCAATATCCCCTAGAAGAGTACAACTCCCCTTGCCCCTACTTCGACAACATTGGGATGGTGCAGCATCTGGCAAGGAAGAAACTTGTGCCTGAAGATGCATTGGAAGACCATTGGATGAATGTAGTAGATGATTATTATATCCATATAAGGGATCATTATAGGATGAATCTATATTTGGCAGAAAAGGTGCTCAAGATGAAGATCTTTTTAAAGGTTGTCAAGCAAGACACAAAAGACATCTTGGATCCTTTATACAATAGGGACAAGATTTATGAGAGGCCTATTATGAATGTGGAGATAGGAAGAGATGATAACACAAACATTAATCATAGAGCTAGACACGTAATTCAATTAATGAAGGACTAGATCAAGAAACCTTTCAAACTTTATTTAGTTCCTCAGGTTGTTCCTCTTCAAGCCACAACACACCTAGTGAAGGGTAAAGGTGTGAAAGTTACATTACCAACCTTCCTTGCTCAATCCCTAGTGAGGCTGAAAATGATACATCAACATGAGAGGGAGGTTAGGGAAAGAAAAAATAGAAGAGAGTGTCTACCAAGGAACAAGCTCAGCCTGAACCTCAAGAACCCGACCAATAACCATAAGCGCCCCCACAGGAAGAAAAAGTTTAGGGGGAAAAGGTAGAATAAGAAGAGCTAGAAGAATAGAGGGTATCTATAGTAGCTACACCAGAGGAAGAAGCCTCCGCCATTGCTCCCATAATAAAAAAGGATTGAATCAACTGTGGTGGGGACATGAAGGAGAAGACTGAAGAAGAAGAATACTCCACCCCCATAAGTCCTAGAAACAATCCCAGAAGCTGAAGTAGAAGAAGAGGAGGGTGAAAAAATTGAATATGTCCCTTTGAGTCAGAGGACTCACTTAGCACATGCAACATAAGAAGAAAGGAGAAGAAGCTGAACCTTTACCCCTACATCTGCTCAAAAGGAGCCTATTCATGTTTCAACATTAGGGGATGAACATCAACAATGGATTAATGATATTTTGGTGCAAGAAATAAATGTCATAGATATCTTTGATTTTGACTTCATGCCAATAGGTACTAATATGGTGGGAGAAAAGATAAGAGATACCCCCAGGAGTGAATCCTTGGGAGAGTATTGGAGTCAAATGCCATCTCTACCTCAAGGACCTTTCGGAATACCACCACTACCATCTCAAGATTTGTCATTCTTAGACAAAGGCTCAACAAAACCACTTCCCCTCACTATAGAAACAAAAGAACAAGCAACAAAGGAATCCAAGCCTCAACAATAACAAGTTGATGAAGTATTGGAGGAGGGGAAAATACCTGAAGAGCCTTAGCAAACTCCTCATGATACAAAGGTTATGACCTTAGCCCAAGTAGATACATAGACTCCAACTATTAATCTTTCTCAAAGGGAGAAGACTCTAGAGAGGATTGATAAGGAGAAGGGGCCTACAGTAGAAACTACCTCTTCAGTAAAATATATGTCTCCAATGGTCACCACACGAACATGGTTAAAGAGGGAGTTTATGTTTCAGTAAAAGAAGTAGTTGGATTTAACTCCTAATGAGGGAATGGGAGAGCTAATTAAATACATCAAGAAACTTGAGCCACCTATGGGTGATGCACAAGCACTAGCTTTCATTATGAAGCACCAAGATAAGGACTTTCTTGCTCATATAGCTATTCCTCCTCCACACACTAACATTAAGGAACTAACTCCTAAGGATAAATAGATCAAGGAGGTCATGTTGGGAAGGCCCACGATAGATACTACAAAAGTGATGATCATGACATGCATGAAAGAGGTGTTCAAACATATGGATCGAGATGAGTCTGAGTTGCTAATGTTGCAAAAACAAAATGAGCTTTTGAGAGGCTTTTTGCATGGAGTTGTGGGCCCAATAGACTTGGATCGTCTATAGATCACTCTTTCTATGACATTAGAGAGAAAAGAGAAGGGGAATGTACAATTAGACCCATTTTTGGAGGCATGTTAGCAATGGCATGACAATTTTGAGGAGAAAGGTGTTCAAATAATACAGGGAACTTGAACTTGTTACACCATATTCAGTCTAGTGCAGATAAGCTAGTGTCCATAGTGAACTAGGATTTTGGGTTGATGATGAGGTACATACCTGGTAAAAAGGCTTATATGCTTTGACATCAATAAAAGGTCAAAGGTATCATATGCTCATGGAAGTATATACAACTGAGGAGCTTGATAAGCTCGATTATTGGATCAAGAAGATATTCATTGGAAGTAAGGTCATACAAGGACTACATGAGGATATTCAAAGATTAATGGACCAAAATCAAGAGCAAATTTTGGATCTAGAAAGGTACTATAATGTTGCTTGCCTTGAGATTTTTGATGATGAGTCAAAAACCAAGCTCAAATCAATGCAATCAGTGGTCCAACAATTCCAAGGAACCTTCAAAGATGCTTTGTCAAATGAAGATATTAGGAAATCATTCAAGACTGAGGAGGTATTGTTGGAGTTGGACACCAAACTTGAGGATTTTGCAGCAACCTGGATAGAAGTCAGAAATTATTGACAATTAGTAAAGGATAAGTATGGAACTTTAGATTTACCAAAGGCTACCCAAGTAATGGAGATAATTGAGAAATTCAAGGGAAAACATCCAGACATTATTTTGGTCTAAAAAGGAAGAAAACCCAAATGCTGGAAATTCATTTTTGACACTTGGGAAAATTTTGCATTTTTGGAACCTGTCATCAAGGTGTGCAAGTGCGTTATCCTCAGAGGTGCATTGAAAATTTTGAAGAAGTAGTAGTGTGTTGATTGTGTCATCATTTAACTGCCAGTTGCTATTTTAAGAGCATTCCACACACTAGAAGACATTTTGATGGCAATTCAACTCCTAGAAACATTCAGAGAAGGTCAAGCTTCCATTTTTAGAGCTTCTAGTGACTCTCAGATCCTCTTGTAACTTCCTTCTTCTCATTTAATTCTTCTTTCATTTCTTTAAGTCATCTAAAGGCTCATGCACCCATTAATTGATGAAAACAAGGGTGAAGACCTACTTAGCACCATTTAGGAGTCAGTTTGTATATAATTATATTTGTTTTATTAGTTTTTAACACAAGTTACATTTTAAGAATTTTATCTCCTAGCACAAAGGGAGTATATGATTTCTTATAAATATATGGATGTAATATGTACTCCAAATTGTTATTTTGATGCAATAATATATGCTATTGGTGCTCTTATTCTGAGTGCAGTTATTCTTGCCATAGTGTATTATTTTTTGTGAATTCATGTTCATGAATAATAATGGAGCCAATGGTTTTATTGTGTTGTTATGATTGTGTGACCTTTTAGTTTTTGTGTTTATCTTATATTAATGAATTCTGCTAACATACTGAGTTGGAGAAAAGATCACCCATTATTCCTGCATAGCTTCTTGTCTCACATGAGTGCACTTTTTGTGGCCATGTGATTTGATAAGAAGTGAAACATCTTTTGGTTATTATTAAGTTCCCATTGATGATTGCATTAGTGGAATTGAGGAAGCACTACTCCTATTTCATTATTTTCCTACCCAATCTTTTCAATGATTTAACTCATACATGTGTTGTTATCAGAGTTTATGTCCGTTAGGAATTTCCATTTCAAGTTATTTGCTTTAATATTTTGTTATCTTATCTTTGTTATTTTCTTTGCTAACACTTGGTTAAAATAGAAATTCATATAGTTGCATTCATAAATTGCATTCATCGTAAAATAGAAAATACCAAAAATATATCTTTTGTGGTTACTTTTCAAAACAACAGATTAAGCATCTTATCCGAAATCGGTTCAAACCAACAAAGGCTTCCTCATGAACATACACATTTATCTTTAATTGAGAGGATTCTAGTAGGTGGAAAGATCGCTCAGAACCTAGGAGTTGATCCTAAATTAACTTTTCAAGTGAGGAGTTTGAAAACATTCCTGCCATTAAGCATTTGCAATATGACAACTCAACAATACTATGTTAGGTACTTTTTTGAAATGGATAAATTTGGTCAAAAGGTAAGATTTCTATGCTTGACTTTTATTCTAAGATTAATATAGAACATTGTGAACATGAAAAAGTAGTATGCGGAGTGTTTCTTGATGAAGTAAGAGGTTTTTTAGATTTTAGCTATTTCGAGTTTACAGTGGTCCAATTGCAAAGCTCTTAACCCCATTGTGAAGATATTAAGAAAATAATGAATCATTCTAGAAGCATTTCAAAGGTAAGAGAAATATTTCAAAAAGTGCTCCCTTTCACTATGCCTTAGCCATTGTGGAGCCGTGAGCCTCATTTTATGAAATGGGGAATTGGTGAGATTTTCAAAGGATATAGCTAGAGTTTTTAGACCCTTAAGATGCCAGGAGAAGGCTTGTTCCATAAGATCATTTAGATAAAAAAGTTGTCAAGTGAAGCAATGTTGTCAAAATTTCATCTTTGTAGCTTCGCTAGCAAATAATTTGAGAGACACTCTTTCGAAATTGAAGGTATGACTATTTTTGAAGCTTTATATATTGAAATCTCAAATTTTAGAGATGTTGATAACTATTGAGAGAAAGAACAAACTATCTTTCAAAAATCTTGAAGGTAGAGGAAGCCATATCAAACTTTGGTCATTCCAAGTACACTCACTGACTTGCAACACCAGTCTTCTAAAAAAGCATAATATATGAACTCGTAAGGTTATGGAGATGATGCTTTTAATCCTTGCACACATATAAAGTTGATTCCAAGCCTTGGATACTTTTAGAAAGGAGAAATTCATGTGAAATTAAGTTGTATAAAAAATGTGTGGTTCTAGCTACACACCTAATGAAAGAGCGCTTGATAAGGTACCTCTCTGATAAGGCAAAGACCATAGATGAAAGGTTTGTTTTCAAAATAGAATATTCATCAAATATTCTCATTATGTACTACTCTCAAGAAAGTAACAAAGATGTGAAGAATTAAAGAAAAGTAAGTGTTGAGTTTTGATAATATCGAGAAAAAAACTAAAGTGCTCGACTCCCAATCGAAAGGAAAATAATAACTTTCCAAAGGCATCAGAACTTCCCCAAAACAACCAGGCACCTACATTAACAAAGAGAATGGTTGTATAAAATAAGAATTTGTTACTCCTTCAACTTAATAAGGAGTTAGTGGTTGTTCACTCAAGCTGAATTCATACCTCAAGGGCTTATGAGCTAGGATGCTACCGAGTGTCAAAAAAGCACCATTTTTGCTACGCTTGAGCTTTAAAGGCAAATCTTTATGAAATTAATGGCAAAAACAAATTTTAAAGTTTAAATTGATTCAATAAAGCCTTTTATCCATGAAAATTAATGGAAAATATGATTGTTAGGATTTGTAAAGCTATAATTTTATTAACTCCCACGCCTCACTCATGTGTGGTGCAGGAAATTTGAGAAATAACTATAATATTCAAACTGAATAAAGATCAAATGGATTTTATTTTCATTCTATCTTGAAATGGCACTATTTCTTCCTGTGTGTGAATTATTCTAAGCTTATGTATTAATTCATGGCCTTGAGATTTGCTATACAAAATAAATTTCTTGGTCTAGAGAAAATCAATGGATTTCATAGATACTTTTTGTTTCTACGACCTCTTTGATCTACATAGAAGGTTGAATTTGTACCCAATTCATCCAATTATAGAGAAACTCAAGGAGAGTGTTCTAGTTGAAACTTTAGGATTTCCTATGACCGTTTAGGCTCTTGAGCTAGTATAAGAGTGTATTGCCAAGTATGATCACAAGATGAAGCAGATAAAGATGTCAAATGATTATGTGTTGCTAACTTTTGATAGAGCCTTGATGCAGAATACTCTTGGATTTCCAGATAAAGATGAATTTTGTGATATAGAATTTTTGTCTTTAGCCTCCAGCTATAATGAAAAGAGGACTCTAAGGTGAGGAGATATTCTAAACACTTGGTTCAAACCACCAAAGAGTAAAAAGAGCAAGTTGCCCAAGCCTCTATTTGGTACTAATTTAAAAAGGGATATTGTTGATATTATGGTTTTGTTGCTAAGATTAAAGGGACAAGAGGAGGCATTGGATTTTAAGGAATACTATTTCTTTTAAGTACAATTTGTATGTGCTAATGGTCAATATATAGATTGGGCACAAATACTATGTGATGAATTAATGAGCTAGATGAACTCAGCTAAGGCTTTTAAACAAATCTATATGTCATCTTATCTAATATATGCCTTAGCAACACACCACCTATGGCCTAGCTTTCCATGCACTGAATAATTTGATGAGTCTACTAAGGTGCATGAGTTTTATCCTGCCTACAATTGGAAAAGATTTATGAACAATTTATAAAGGTGAACGATGCATTTACTATAAGGCTATGTAGAGAGCTTCAAGGGTGCCCTAAGAGGAGATTTTATCTAGAGGCCATTTTGGTAGTGACTCTATATGGTTGTTTTTTTATATAATTCCCCTCTTTCTCTTACATTCAGATAGGTGGATTTTATGGCTTTTCTATTAGGATCAACCACATACAAAAATAACAATTACATGCAAATATAACTAGTATTAGAAAAAATTAAGTAGTATAGAAGAGAACACAAGACACAAGTATTTCACATGGTTCAACCAATCCCTGGGCTACATCCACCAACAACAAGTCCAATATTATTATTATCAAGTGATTACAATCTATAATTCCTTACAACTCAATACTACCACAAGAAGCTACAATATCATCATACATTATAAAACTCCTAACCCTCAGTCATTTTATACAAGATTTTTTCCACTTACAAAATTAGAAATATAATAAGCCATCCAATAGAAAATCCTACTCCTTTTACAATAATAGAGTCATTTCTGGCTTCAAGGGTGCTACCCCCAAAAACCCCTACAGGGTGTTTCCCCTTGACTCCATCCTGTATTGAAACGAGGACCGCACCTGGGACACTGCCCCAAAACCCCCATAGAAATAATATTAGGGGAAATCATGCCAAATAAACGTCCAATTCTGATTAGACTCCCCATCAGAATATTTCTATGGAAATTAACCAGATATATAGATGACAAAATAGTGTTGATTGAGCTTTGTAGGTAAATCCTAGAAGTAAACACTCTCTGTGTTGCTATTAAGAAGGGTGTAATATCATTCCCAATTGAGATTGGAGCATTTTCATTTGCATCAAGATCTGACACAAGGAACCTCATTAAGGCCTTTGATAGTAAAAATAAATTCAAATATTATGAACTTATTAGGCCTCAATTTGATCTTCTAGGATTTGTGAAGAATAATCTTTAGCTTAGTGTGAGATTTAAGCACATTCTTGACTTGAAAGATTATTGGGCTAAGTGTTCCACTAAGTATCAAATCTGAGAGAAGTATTGGTCAATGTTCATGGTGGAGCAAGTGAAATTATACAATGTAAGCATCAATATAGATAATATTGTTGATGATGGGTCTAATTTGACACCTACAATTTATGAAGAAGAAATAAAGGATAAGCCTATTTTGTCTATCTCACCTGAAGGCCCAGTAGTTGATAAATCAAAAATTTTGATGGATGGAGTTTTAAAGAGAACCCATAAATGGGTAGAGTGGACTAGAGCAAGAAGGAAAATGACTAGAGCTAGTGGCTCTTTAGCTATATTATCTTTAGGAGTTTCCTAACCCTCATCTGTTGCCTCTTCACCCACATCTACCATTACTTCTAAATCCTTGAGACCTTCATAATTAGTAGGTGGTGTAAGGAAACTGGTAACAAAAATTATAACTATTTCCACATTACTCGTAATAGATCTGAAATGAATACAAAATTAAAAAACACATGCAAGAGAATAGAAAACATACCCACAAAAATGTGACACAAGATATACCTTGGGAAACCCTCATTGAGTGAAAAATCCAGCCTCCAAAAGTATCCATCACTATGTATTATTAAGCAAAAATATCATTGGAATATAACCATGGAAGCCTTCAATGCCATAGCCACAACCAAGAAATCCATGTGAATAAGCATGAATCTACACATCCCATGCCATGCTTCCAACCTTCACAAATGTTCCCTTGACTAACCTGTCAAGTCTTGTCTTGCTTAACTCTTGCCTTTTTCCCTTTTTTTTTCTTGTCTCTACAACTACCCTTGTGGTTGCTTATATAGTAGCAAGTCCCACAAAACCACCAAGTGGTATTACATAGACCATGTGCTACCTAACCCATTGACCCCACATTTAATATTGGAAATTTAATTATTTTTCCCAATATTAAATAATTACATGAAATATTATCACAATGTTACAATACAACTCATCTAGCGTATCCAATGGGAATCTTTACATGTTACACATCCATCTAGGTGCAATATTACATAATAAAATAAAACAATACAATATAAAAATATTATGTAATGAGTGCAACACCCATTATCTCAACAATCTCCCACTTGTTGCATACATTGCATAGGGTCAACTTGTAGCCACATAAATGAACAAGGGAATGATCCCTCCTAGCACATCCACCATCATTGATCAAAGTACATGAAGTGCTCCATCCTAGTACCTGCGACAAAATCAAAGTATCCAACATCTCAAACATGAATGATGTTACCTCCTATTATGCCACTTCCACAAAAAATACATAAAAGCCATCCAAAGAGAAAGCCACCCAACCTGTCACACTAGAATATCATAAAATACTGTACCAACTGAAATGATAAGCACAAAAACCTAATCCAAAGGTAATCACATGTATCTATAGTTGTCAAAATATCTATAGCTAAAATAGCAATCACAACAAGTTCCAAACCATCCAACTATCCATACCTCCAAAGGTATAACAAGTGAATCTCACATCATCAACATATCCAATCTATAACTTGTAATCACAAGCCTCAAGAGAAATACCTACCACATATATACCAAGAAGCTCCCACTGCAAAAGATAATGTCAAATATATAACCAATCCACTCACAATATCTTAAAGAAGTGAATCCATGTAGTCTCAAGGACATCCACAACACATAAAACAATAACTAACAATAACAACTCTTATAAAAAAATCTCCAATAGTCTCACAATCTCTCCACAACCAACAAAGGAAAAAGATATAGGAATAACCATGTCATCTCTCACATTGCATACATGAGCAAAAAATAGTGATCACAATCTCTAACCAATCTCAAATCCAATGCAAGAAAAATTGAATATCTAGGAAGATAACCAAGACCAAAGAGAAACCATGCAAAAAATAACCTGTATCATGTCCTTCTACACACACCTCTAGATGTAAATTGTGCAAGTATGATCTCCTCCATAAAGCCCAAACCAAGAAGCCTCAACAACACCCAAACCATACCATATAACTAATCATGGATGTAAGCCTCTCACAAGGAGATCAAACTAATAAATTATTCCTAATCCAATAAATATGCCCAATATAAAACAATCTCCCAAACTCAACCAACATAACAACATATGCAAATGGAGATACCCAATGCTAAACCATCTCTCAAATGAACCCTCCAAAACTAATTCATGTACCATAGCTCAAGATCCATATCCATGAAAGACAAGCATAAACATAATGCACCTAAGAGAAACAATGGGCTATACCTCTCAAGTAGTAAACTGTCGAGTAGGCCAAGAGTGGAAAATGAGAATGCTCATTAAGATATCCAAGTCTCCAACCAAGACTCATCTAAGAAAAATCTCCTCTCAAGTCCATATCAGGCGAATGCCCCTCATAATTCTTACTAAAACCAAACAACTATCCCAATAAATACTTCTCTAATTCAAGAGAAATCAACATCACCACCATCTCCAAGTATCCATAAGCACCTATAACCAATCAATCCATGCCAACTCTAAATGCAACATAGCAATATTATGAAGTATCTAGCTTATGGTCAATGTACTCAATACCAATAAACTAAACCAAGATCATTGTCAAAGTTCCAACTATGGCCTGAGGAACATAAACATGACAACATGATCTAACCATCTCAACCAAAGAGATAACATGCTCCATATGAACATACTATAGCATGTTAAAACTCTAAATGTGTATCAAGAGTATATCATGATATAAAAAAGAAATCATCCTAACACCAAGAATAACATGTCAAATGAAAGCATAAACCACACCTTTACCAATAACCATATTAGTCCTCAAGATGCAACCATGTCCACACACCATGAAGAAAACCATATCCACATATCATAAAGAACCATCTCCACACACCATGAAGATAACCAAGTACCCCATAAGTCCTCAAGATCTAGCCATATTCACACACCATGAAGATAACCAAGTGCACCATGCAAATGTTAAAGATTCTTCTGTAGTGACATGATCTAAGACAAATCTCCAACATCTGCAAACACTCAATAATTATTTCAATGCAAAAAAAAAACTCCCACTCAATTGTGGTACCAAGTCACCTATGACATCATAAAATTGATCTCCTAAATGAAGATCCTCCAAGTCTATACACACAACCAAAGTGCCAATACTAAGTGAAAATGAAGGTCTCCAAACCCAAGAAGATACAAACCAAACTAAGAACTAATCTTGCATTGTCACCTCATCACTGCCACAAGCTCCCACTAAACTATGTATCCAAGCTATCCATGAAATCATGATGGAAAACCTTCCTCTAACCATGAGAATCAACAAAGGCATCAAAATATCAAAAAATTTAAAGTGCACATCATGAGCTCGTCAAAAGAAACCAAATAACCATTATCCTCAACCGAGAAGATATACCACCATAGCTAAATCAAGAATCCAAACCAATAAACATCAAGGATGCACTTGTATATCCAATCATGTCATGCCAAAATTCATGGCACCATGATCACATCCATGAACTGAGCATCTAACTCTCAATATGTCCAACCTATCAACATAAAATAGTTAACCACAATCCTACACCATGACTGTACTTGGTAACAACATCTCATCCTTTCTATATGAAGAAAAAATCATCAAATCATGTGACTTAGGGCATAGACAACCCAAATCCAAGCCACTATTTTGAATATGCATCAATAATGAAAGATCAATAGGAAAAGACACCCCATAACTAAACTATAAATGCAACCTATAAGTATAGATTGTTTACAACACTACACAACTTGTAGACCCAACAAGTCATCATACATATCTAAACCAAATACTAATAACCATATCATTGTGAGATCAATCTACATCAAATATGAACCAATATATAGATCTCTCCAAGAGCTTTCCATTGACTACTCGAAGTCCAAAATCTGATTCTATATGCCCAAGTTATGCCTTAATCTATGCTCAAAATAAATAATATTTGACTTTCAGGCTTTTATAACTAGACAAAATATCAAAATTATAGAACCAAACCTACACCAAGTTGTAGTTCTCTGAATTATCTTTCCAACACCCATAAGAAGTCTAAAATCCGATATCTTGAGATAAAGTTATGACCATTTTACTAAGACAGTCTTTTTACCATTTTCACTACAATTTTTTTTTGTGAGAAAAATTATGATGTGATTAAATTTGATGGCCATCACGGGCTGAAATGAAAAAACTCTTTCATTTCTTATGAACATGGCAAAACTAGGGCATATTATATATCAAAATTTATGTAAACATTGACCCAGATCCATGGCGAGGTTTATTTTTACCTAGGAGGTCATTTCTGCAAGCTCCCCCTAAAACTCTCATTTAAATGAAACATCCAAAAAAACCCATTTTTCCAAAAATTTCACATGCCCATAATCTACCAATATCCCATCATAACAACCAACCCAAATCCCTCAGATCTGCAACAAAAAAATCATATATCTTGCCCTTTCTTTTATCCTCTCATGCTTTCCCATGGATTCAATCTAGGGTTACAATAATAAAACCTGACTCTGATATGACTTGTAAGGAAACTTGTAAAATTATAACCATTTCCACATAACCCATAATAAATCTAAAATGAATATGGAATTAAAAAGCCACATGGAAGAGAATAGACGACATACCTACAAAAATGTGACACAAGATATACCTTGGGAAACCTCATTGAGGGAAAAACCCAACCTCTAAAAGAATCAATCACCATGCATTATTAAGAAAACATACCATTACAACACAACCATGGAAGCCTTCAATGCCATAGCCACAACCAAGCAATCCATGTGAACAAGCATGAATCCACACATCCCATGCCATGCTTCCAACCTTCATAAATGCTACCTTGGCTAACCTATCAAGCCTTGTCCCGCTCGACTCTTGCCTTTTGCCCTTTTTCTTTTTCTCTCTACAGCTACTCTTGTGGTTGCTTATATAGTAGCAAGTCCCACAAAACCACTAAGTGGTATTACATAAACCATGTGCTACCTAACCCATTGACCCCATGTTTAATATTGGAATTTAATTCTTTTCCCCAATATTAAATAATTACATGAAATATTATCACAATGTTACACTACAACTCATCAAGTATATCCCATGGGAATCTTTACATGTTGCATATCCATTTAGGTGCAACATTGCATAATAAAATAAAATAATAAAATATAAAAATATTATGCAATGTGTGCAACACCCATTATCTCAATAGGTGGAGGAGGTGGAGGTCAGTCACCTAAAAAAAAAATCCAAGTGCCTCCAACTTATGGAGGAGGTTCTCTATTAGACATTGGAAAATATGGAAATGTTGAGGCAGAGACAGAAAAGGATAAAGAAAAGGAGCAATCTGCTATTAAGGACTCCTTTGTTGTGCCAATTATCAATTTGGATGGAGATGATGATCAGCTAAGAGATAATGCTCCAAAGGGTGGACATGATGGTGATCAACAGGCCTAAGCCACTCCTTAGCAAAAAGAAAACACAGCTCAAGGTAATCCTCCTAACCATTCTATTATTAAAACTGTCATGTTTCCCTTCTCTAGCAAGAAGAAGCAAACTCCTCTAGTGGCTAGAAAGCTATTTGATCCATCAGCTCTTCAATCAACACTCAATGTCCTCTAGGATGAGTCTTAGCTATAGGAAACCATTCATAGGAAGACATGGAGAATGGAGGAGAGTGTTCCACCAAAAAAATTGATTTCACAATCAATGCAACTATCACATCCAACATCACAAAAAAGTGAAGAAGCAGAAGACACTCGCTACTCTGGCCATAAATCTAGATATAGGGAACATGGTGGTTGAGATAACCAAACCTTAGAAGGAGGAAAGAATCAAATATTTAACTCCAAGTAATTTCTAGGTAAAGTCAATTGATATAGGACAACCAGTACACGATTAAATGGTCAATATATGGAAATCTATAAACATAAGGATATAAGATAGATTTGAGGAATTGAAGATGGAAAAAGAGACACTAAAAGTCTCTAATAAGGAATTAATTTATTACATCAGAACCATGCTTGGACCCCTCACCATAGTAATAGTAGATAATGCTTCCACCAACATATTTGATCCAAGTGCATAAGAAAATAAGAACTTGTTGATGAAGTTGCAAGAGGAGAGGCATTTCATGAAGATTGGTTGGGCATGGATTGAGTAATTGAAGGCCTGAGGTCCTCCTCTAATAAAGAACTTGGGAAATTTGATTTTGGATGCACATAGATTAAGAGAGGTTGTGTCTGCACACCAAGTCTTAATGCAAACAGAGTCAGAGAAGTTAACTGACGAATTGAAGTTGATCCAGGAAGTGATTGACATGAAGGATGATGTTGCCATTAGTCTTGATATCCTTAGGATTGGTAAAGAGACCTTTCCTCATTGGAAGAAATCAATTGGATTAAAAAAGGAGAACTTAGTTAAGTTTGAGGAAGAATTAAATAATATGTATGATAGTGTGAAGAAAGTGATTGAAAAAGTATACATGTATCTCAAGGACTTGCACATTGAGTCATATGTAACCAAAAATTACCAATTGGTTGATATTGAGTGAATTAAAGTGAATTTCATCAAATTCATAGAATAATCAACTAGGCTGACTAACTTCCAAGATTCTAAAATTCTAGAGCTAGCCATTGTTAATGGAGCATTGAAGAAGTCATCAGTAAAGCTCCAATCCAAGGTCACCATGATAGAGAATCTAGCAGAAGACCATGGCTATTGGGTGGTAAGAGATGATAATTTCTACATCCCAAGTGTCAAAGAGATAAGGATGGTACTAGACACATTAAGGGTGCACAAAGCCATTTCTACAAAGAAGGACTAAAGCATTACAATGCTCCTCATGATGATCCTTCAATCTAAATTTTGCCAAGTTTCTTTCTCTATCTACCTTCTTTATTTATTGTAGCCAAATATGGAAATTCTCCTTGCACACATTCTTTTTGTAATGGATGAATGAAAATTAATCCTAAAAGGGCCAAATTTAAAAGGAACTATATATGTAAGTTTCAAAGTGAAATAGAAGATCGACAAAGTTTTAGAGGAAAATGAGTTGTGTAGTTCCATCTACCTTATTTTATTTGAAGGTTTTGTCACTCATTAAATGTTAAGTTATTTTTTCTTGGAATTGAAAGGAAATTGTGTGTGAAACTATTGATTTCTTGTTAAATTCTATTTTGGTGAAGTATTAGCAGTAAGAGTAACTACATTTTTCTCTTTTATATGCATTTCTATTTCTTTGCCTTGACTGCATTACATCCTTGCATTCAATAGTAGTGACACTAGGAGTAAGATTAGATTAGGAGTTAGAGTTAAAGTAAAATCAATGAGTTGAAATATAACTTATAGAAGTCATTCCATTGGGTGTTGTGAGTTGTCCAAATCCTTCTTTTCCCTAGCTTGCTTGTGGTTACGAGCATCCTGTTAGAAAGTAAAGTCCACCAAGATAACTAGGGGGTGGGGTTAATCAATTATCCAACTATTAAAACACTTATCTTATTAATCCTTAAGTATGTGGACAATATAATCAACAAGCATAAGAAGATATGCATACATAATAACTCTAGATATGTTAACTAGGGAAATTGCTTGATTAGAGGGAAAACCTTGGTGGGGATGGTACCTACAAAATGATGTACTAATATAAATGTTTCTTGTTAGAGGATGGATTCTATTAGGATCCAATGAAATACATTCAGCACATATCAGTCCCTATTAGGATACTTTGAATCCTTGTTAGGATATTCCAACCTTGTTAGGAGTTGTGATAACCCTATTAGGAGTTGTAGAAGGTAGATGGACTCACTATCCAAACAAATTTAGGAGCAAGACCACTTAACTCACTGTCCAACTAATCTTTGTATTATTCCTTACAAAAAAGAAATGAAATAACCTCAACTCCTTCTCTTTCCTCATGATTGGACCAAACCTCTTTGAATCTCAATACCAAATCACCAATTTTGCATCCAAATAATCCCTTGGATTGCTTACACACATTTACCAACTTTGCATATCACTTGCACCATTCATAGTTCACTTATTCAATTTCACATTTCATAAAAAGAAAAATAACCTTCCTTTATACCATGTCCTCAAAATAATTCCTTGAGTTGGCTTTGAGGCTTTCTTAATTAATTATAATAGGACCTCATTAAGATGTTAAAATTTTTTACATCTTTTCGTAATTACAAATTACTGTCAGCTCACAGTCTTTACAAATCTTCACACATGCAACCTTAGACCTTGTACACTCACTAACATAATCATTTGGGTTTCTACCATCACTTTCTAACTATTCTCATCATGATTCTATCTGAGTAAAGAGATACAAATCAATCACTAATAACCACTCATCAAGTACTATGTTTATATATTGTTTTCTATAAATCAAGCATATCTTCTGCATGTCTTTGAATTTCTTTATGGACACTTAATCACTTCATTAGGACACAATGTATAACATATTTTTAACTACACTTGACCTGATCATCAATACTCAGTTTGTATGATCTCATTTTCTAATTCCTACTCTACTATTCTTCACATAAACAATTCTATGTTGACATTAATGACAAGTACAATCATGAATACAACATGTCAATCATGCTAACAATCTCCCCAAGTGTTCTATCAATGCTTAGGATAATCCTCCAAAGGAATAACATCAACATTCATGCTAACAATCTCCCCCTTTGGCCTTGATGGCAACATAGATGAAAAACATCTAAGGTCCAAGAATACCAAATCAAACTCTATTTTTTTTGTCATTGTTCTCTCCTCTTCAAATCCTCTTAATCAATCAAATATGAAACTCATAGGAATACTATTCTATCTACGCTTCCTCTTTCTTAGGATCAACATTAGTTGTTCACACTCTAACTCTCTAGAACAAATTACATGGATGGTCATCAATTTTCACAATTCTTTCCCATTCAATGTTTCTTGTCATTGAGATTAATATTTTCATCCATTATAACACTTCTCCCCCATACATAGGATACACTTCTCCCCCATTCATAGGAATTTTTTTTCATGTATACTTCTCCCCCATTGACATCAATGACAAAGGTCGCATTATGTCAATCATCTATTCCAAGTCTTCAATCAGCTCAAGTGTCCAAACACATTTTTCTAAACCAATTACTAAGAGTCCTCCATGACTTTTCCCATCTTAGATACTCCCCCATATAGGATGGATCAACATTTAGTCTAGATAAACAATAGTGCTTTGTACCACTGGACCGATGTACTTTCTGTATCATTTGTTCAAAAGTAGGTAGAGGCATAACCCAAAGCATACCTCACAAATACTCACATATATCTTTAGGAAAAAGATTCATAAAGATATCTATAATTTTCTCTTTTGTGCTTACATACTCTAGTTTGATCTCTTTCTTTGCAAATTTCTCTCTAAAAACATGATACTTGATAGATATATTCTTAGTCTTAGAATGCTACATAAGATTCTTAGACATATTCATTGTACTTGTGTTAATACAATGTATGATAATATGTTTTGAAAAAATTATCCCAATATCCTTCAACATCTACTTCATCCAAATGAGTTGATTACAATTGTTTGTTTCTGCTACACATTCTACTTCTGCTTCTGTTGTACTCTGTAAAATACAATCCTATTTCTTGCTTAGCCAAGAAACCAATCTTCCTCCAAGAAAAAATGCTCCACCAATAGTGTTCCTTCTATTATCCATACTACTTGCCTAATCTGCATCAGTATATGCACACAAAGTAAAATCACTTCATATATCATACCATAGTCCAAAATTAGCTGTATCCTTTAAATATATGAATATTAATTTTACTGTTGCATAATGTGATTTAGGATTAACTTGAAATCTTGCTACTATCCCAACTGCATTTTCTATATCTAGTCATGTGTAAGTGAGATATTACAAACCTCCAATCATAGATCTATACTTCTTTTGCTCAACTATAGGCGTCTCATCTTTGCTAGATAATTTGTGACTAGTTATCATAGGTGTACCAACATTCTTACAATTTTCTAAGTCAAATGTTTTCAATAAGTCTTTGAAATACTTTGCTTGTGATAAGAAAATACCATCACTATTTTGCACAATTTGTAAACAAGAAAAAATTCATCTCACCAATCATACTCATCTCAAACTCACTCTTCATATCATAAAAAAACTTATCACTCACTCCATCATTACCTTGAAATATTATGTCATCACCAAATATTACAATGATCAACAATTCATTCTCAATTTCTCTCATATATAAGTTATTATCTACTGTACCACTAGAAAATCCCAATTTTGCCAAATATTTGTCCAACCTTGCATATCAGGTTCTAGGTGCTTGCTTTAGACCATATAGTGCTTTCTTCAATCGCTATACCATATGTTTTTCTTTTGTCAAGAAAAATGCTTGAGGTTGCTTAATGTAGAATTTTTCTTCAAGTTCTCCGTTTGGAAATGTTGCCTTTACATCCATTTGATACTTGTTAAACTTCTTACTTGCTACATAAGCCAAGAACATTCTTACTACTTTCATTTTGGCAATAGGGGAAAATGTCTCTTCATAATCTATGACTTCTTGCTTTGAATATCCTTTGCATATCAATCTTTCTTTATTTCTCACAAATTTTCTTTGTTCATTCATCTTATATTTGAATACCCATTTAGTTCTTATAACATTCTTGTCTTTAGGTGTAGGAACCAATTCCCATGTCTTATTCTTCACAATTTGATCTATTTCTTCCTTCATTGCTTGAATCCAATGATCATCCTTGCATGCATAATCTATTCTCTTAGGTTTAACTTGAGAAAATTAAAAATAATTCCTCATGTGCTTTCTTTCTTGTCATCTCTCCTTTATCTTTACTTCTAATAATCTAATTCTCAGGGTGGCTATTTCAACTCTTACTTCTTCTCTCGGTACCGATGTTTGTTCTTCTCTTTGTTCAAGAATTTAAACATCATTATGCAAATCATTGTTACTCTCAAAGAAAACTTCAATATTGTCTCTAATTGGTTTAGGATTATATTTTTCTTCATTGGAAATATAATCCAACATTCTTTATTTAACTCCAAGCTTTTCATCCACTTTCACATTTGCACACTCAACAATTGTCTTAGTTATCTGATTAAAACATATATAAGCTTTTCTTTTCAATGAATAACCAAGAAACATACCTTCATCACACCTTGCATCAAACTTACCAATATCATCATTTCTCTTTATTTAACACTTATTTCCAAAGATTCTAAAATATTTTATTGATTGTGCATGTCCAAACCATAATTCATAGGGAGTCTTGTTTGTACCATTTCATGGTATATATTATCGTGTTGACTACTTCTCTCCAAAATGTCTTGAATACATCATTCTCAAACATCATTGCTCTTGCCATTTTTGTTACAAACCTATTTCTTCTTTCAACAATCCCATTCTCCTTAGGAGTCTTAGGTACTAATAGTTGTCTCTTTATACCTTTTTCTTCACAAAAGATGTTAAATTCTATAGAATTAAACTCTCCACCTCTATCTAATCTCAAACATTTTATCTTTACACCAGATTCATTCTCAACTCTATTCTTGAACAACTTAAAATTTTCAAATGTCTCAGATTTTTCTTTAAGAAATGCTACCCACATCGTTCTAGTGAAATCATCAACAAAAATCATAAAGTATCTTTCACCATAGAATCCTCTTGTTTTGGTAGGACCACTCAAGTCTATATGAACAATCTCCAATTTCATTGTGGTAGTGAACTTCTTGCTAGGAAAATAAACTTTTTTTTAGCTTAGCCATAACACATTCTTTGCAAACAACATTAGTAGGTTTTATGATTCTAGGTAGATCTCTAACAACAAATGTATTTCTAGCCTTCACAATATTGTCAAAGTTTATATGACAAAACATTCTATGACATAGCCAATTGTTATCCACTTTTGCAACTAAACACGTTATCGTTGTAGGGTTCAATTGAAACACATTACCTTTGGATCTTGTATCTATTCCAATCAACTTACCATCCTTATCTTTGATAATGCACGGTATTTTTTGTGAATTGCAACTGATAACCTTTATCAACAAATTGTCCAATACTCAATAGGATATGCTTTAATCAATAAAAAAAAAAATAGCATCAGTGTTAGTCTTTCCATCAAGAGTAACAGATCCTATTCCCATGATATGACAAGTTGCATTGTTACCAACTCTAACAATTCCTCCATCATGATTTCTAAACTTAACAAACTTATTCATATCTCCAGTCATATGGTGTGAAAACCCATTACCTATAATCCAATTAGATTTGTTTTCAACTTGTGAATCTAGGGCTTTTTCTTCGCTAATTTATTTTTTAGGGTTTTTTTCCTTTTATAGCCACAAATCCTAATTCATCATCATTTTTACTCTAAACTCTTTCCTCAAACTCATCATCTTCATTTGCATACAAATAATATCTAGGTCTTCTAGGCTTGAAATTTTTCTTATACTTTTTCTCTCTTTTAGGACACATAGAAGCATAATGACAAAATTTATTTCAAGTACAACATTTAAAAAATCTATTACCATCTAGTTCTCTTCTTACAAGCAAGGCAATTCCTTCTTCAATTCTTGTATCCCCCTTAGATCTAGATCTATTACTGCTAGCATAGTCTCCATTGGTGCTTGCACTTCTTGATAAAGAAGGACAAACACTCAATGCACTAAAAGTTATGTCCACAATGGAAAATTCTTTAGATTTCTTCAAGCTCACTTCTGCCTCTTCTAATCTTCCAAGTAAAGTTTCTCTAGTAAACTTCTAAGTGCAAGGTATCACTTACTCAATCATATGCATTGTCTATCTAAATGGTGATGTCAATGTCTTCAAAATCTTCCATATAATCTCATCTTCATATTTAGATCCTTGAAAAGACTTAATTCTTGTAATAAACTTTGATATTCTACCAATATAGCTTCTTATAGATTCAACTTCTATCATTTTTACATCTTGAAAAAAACATATCCAATTCTATGGTTTGATTCTTTTAGCATGCTTATCACCTTCAATAGTAGATTCTAAGGCTATCCAAATTTTATGAGATGTATCTAAGGTTTTTACCTAACTATGTTCATTTTTAGGAAGAGTTGACAATAATGCTTCTTTGGAAAGCATATTACACATAAATATATCTCTTTCAACTTCACTGCATACCTCATTTTTCTTTCTTCCATAGTCTCCTTTTCATTCTTTCTCATCAGCCAATATCCTGGATGCATACATAAAAAATGAGTCTTCATCTTCTCCTTCTAGCTATCATAGTTAAATCCCTCAAATTTAGGACTTTCTTTTTTGAAGTGACCTATCATTGATCTCCCAAAGTTGTTAAGCTTTTTCTTTAAGGACATGATGCTTTGATACCAATTATTAGAAAGTAAAGTCCACCAAGATAACTGAGATGGGGCGGGGGGGGGTTGTGAATCAATTAACCAACTATAAAAAAACTTATCAATATTATTAATCCTTAAGTATGTGAACAAATATAATCAACAACCATAAGAATATATTGATATAGAATAACACCAAATATGTTAAATAGGGAAACCCTTGATCAGAGGGAAAACCCTGGTGGGGATGGTACCCACAAAATGATGTACTAACATAAATGTTCCCTATTAGAAGATGGAATTTTTTAGGAGCCAATGAAATACATTCAATACATATTTTTCCCTATTAGGAGACTTTGTATCCTTGTTAGGAGATTCCAACCCTATTCAAAGTTGTAGAAAGTAGATGGACCCACTATCCAAATAGCTTCAGGGGCAAGACCACTGAACTCATTGTCCAACTGATATTTGTATTATTCCTTCCAGAATAATAGAAATGAAATAATCTCAACTCCTTTTCTATCCTCTGGACTAGACCAAACCTCTTCTAATCTCAATACCAGATCACCAATTTTGCATCCAAATAATCCCTTGAATCGCTTACACACATTTACCAACTTCACTTATCACTTACATAATTTTTAGTTCACTTATTCAAATTCATATTTCATAAAAAGAAAAATAACCTTCCTTTATACCTTATCCTCAAAATAATTCCTCGAGTTAGCCTTGAGGCTTTCCTAATTAGTTATAATAGGACCTCATTAAGATATTAAAAAACTTTACATCTTTTCATAATTACAGTTTACTGTCAGCTCACAATCTTTATAACTTCTCATATGTGTGACCTCAGACCTTGTGCACTTGTTGACATTATCATAATGTTTTCTATTATCACTTTCTAACTCCACTCATCATGATTCTATCTCAGTAAAGAGATACAAATCAATCATCAAGAACCACTTATCTGTTAGAATTCTTTAGAATAACTAAGAGAGGGGGGGGGGGGTGAATCAGTTATCCAAGGTCCAAATGCCCTAATAATACTTTTTCTCAAATTATAGTGAGCCCATAAACTTTTCATCCATCCAAGCTTAAAATAATCATCCTAGCAAATTACAGTAAATCAATATGTAGCAATAAAACATGCAAGATCAACACATGACACAATGATTTACGTGGAAACCCAATTTGGGAAAAACCACCGGTAACATGCTACTTGATTCTCACTCTTCTAAAGTGATGCCCTGTTAAAAGCCTGCCCTGTTAAAGGCTTACAACACACTGTGAAATGTGACCTTGTTAGAGGATTTCACCAAACTGTTAGGAATGGGCCTAATCAAAGGACTTTAGAACATTCACTTGGAATGTTACCCTGTTAAAGGATTTACCTCATGGCTATTAAACCAACCTAAGTCCATAGGATTTAAACTAACTATTACAATTGCTAGAGAGTAATGATAATGGCTTTTTGATCTGATACAACTTACAACATACTTTGCAGATTTTAGATCTCACTTCAGTTCTATCCTTTTGCTTAACTTTAATCACTTCAGCTCTGACAGCTTGTCTTCCTCTCAAGCTTTTTCTCCTTGAGTCTTCTTACTCATCATGCAAATGCAATCATCATTGTGGTCGTCTATCCAAATATAGTTTCTATGCTTTCTTCTCCTTAGCACCTTCTTCAACACTTCATGCTTTTATGCTCGACCATCTTCTCATCCTTTGCTTCATGACCTTATGACTCCTTAAATAGAAATTTGGTTTGCCTTTTTCACTCAATTCTCCCTCTCCAATTTTAGGGTTTCAAATGGATTAGGTAGGATACAATGTATCTACCCCATATGTTTCTCTTATCTAGAAAACTTCGTCTAGAGTCTAGTTGTATTCTCCAAAAATGTTCTACATGATGTTCTGTGCCACCAACTCATCATTCTTATCTTCCATTTAATTCACAAATTTCTAGATAACAACCTTGTCGTCTTAGATTTGGGAAATTTTTGATTTTTGAAATAATGCAGCAACTTGACACTATTGGTTTATTAATGCTCGACATCTCTATGTTACTCGACACTTGTATCTGCTTGGCACTTGATTCTGCTCGACACTTGGCACTTGATTTTGCTTGGCACTCAGCACTTGATTCTGCTCGGCACTTGCTTGGCTTCAACTAAGAATCTGTTCGGCTCCTTAATGATCTTAGTTAGTCTTTACAAATGACTTAGCTAAAACCTTACTTCTTTGCTATGTTTCAATGTGCCTATTCTCTGTGTCTTAGAGTATGTCATCAATACACTTTTTCATCAATGACTAAGCTGATCCTTGAACTTCATTACAACATCATAACTTCAACCTTTCTCTAGGTGTTCTAGTTACATCTTATTAATTGCCTCCTCCTTGTCAATCAACTAATTGATAGTATTTGGATCACTAAATAAATTGTCATTCCTGCAAGTAGCAAGTTTGACATCAATGACAAAACAATGATTGAGTACATTCTTTTCCAGTTCCATATGATCATTCCAACAATTTTCCTCATGATCTTTTCAATCATTTCCAACATTATCATGTACTCTATTTGTCTACTCTTTTGTAAATCAAGCATATCTTCAAATTTCTTAATGCACACTTCATAAGGACATAATGTATAACACATTCTTAACTGTGCTTGACTTGATCATTAATAATCTATTCTTACTACCTCATTCTCTATCTACCACTCTCCTAATATTTACATAAATAATGCTATGTTGACATCAATGACAAACACAGTCATGAATGCAACATATCAATCATGCTAATAATCTCCCCAAGTATTCTAGAAATTATTAAGATACTCCCTAAAAGGAATACCATTAGCATTCATGGTAAGACATCTTGGTTAGCCTCGATTACTCTCTGGTTAAGACCATCCACCCTTAAACCCCTAATCTACTAAAAACATCATTCATTGCAAATGTTTTTAAGATAAGGGAACCATAGCTTCCAATTTTGAGGGTAGTGATAGAACACTTACATTAACCCATCTTTTGGTAACATCCTTTTGTAACTCCAAACATTGGGCATTTTAAAGAGTCAAGGTATAAACCAAACTAGGAGGACAAAATGTTAACCAACAATATGATTGTTAGGTCAACCTTGATTAAAGGATTTTAATACTGATACAATGATTAGAAAGAAATAATAGGTTTGATCTAACATATACAACCCACATTGCAAATACAAATCATAGTTTGGTTCACATGCTGATCCATTGACTTTCCTTCATTATCATATATGTCTCTAATCTTCTTAGCACTCCTTCAAGCAATTCCACTTTGACACTACACAACTCCTTTTAGTGCCTAGCTTAATTTTGCCAATCAATAGCATCAACTGTTAGTTTGTGGTGACTGATCAGGAAAGTACTGTACATACTTCATAAATAATTATTTTTTTGGCTACTATTCACCAATGGCACAAAATTTTGGGCTACTATTTTCCATTCGCCAATGACACAAATTTTTTGGCTACTATTCACCAATTGGCTATTGTTTATATTCACCAATTTATGGTCGACATGTTTTAACTAGTTTTAACCCTAAAGTGACACAAATACTTGTATAAAAGGGCTTAGGGTTAGGGATTGTTTGATAAGGTGTGATGCAAAAATTGGTTCTTGTGGTGATATTGAGTTGTAAGGGATTACAGATTATAATTAGGTTGTAATCACTGGATTGTAATAATATTGGACTTGCTAGTTGGTGGACGTAGCTTAGGGATTGGGTGAACCACATTAAATCTTGGTGTCTTGTGTTCTTTTCTATGCGATCTATTATTTTTTGATATTTTTTATATTTCCACGTAATTGTTATTTCTATCTATGGTTAAATCCTAACATCAACAACTATTTTGACCTCTCTAGGTCTTCACCGATTATGCTAACCTCTCCCTCTTCTATATTTAGATTAGCTCTTATGCCTCCTTAAATAGGAAATTTCAATCTTTTGATGCTTACACACCACTATAGATCTTGGGTTTTGGTTAGATTCATTGAATCCTAGCAGCATTTTGTCTCTTCTTTTCTCTTCTAGAAACTTCTAAACTTTGCCTTGAATTCTTGCATAGAAGTGATCAAACATGGTTTTCCTTAAATTAAATGCTCTAGGTCATCCATCCTTATCTTCCACACATTTTACATATTCCAAGAAATCAACTATGTCAGATGGAAATCATGATTTACTCATAATTTACCAAATGTTGTCCCTCGACCAACATTGTGTTCTGACACTCGATCATCATTGCATTACTCAGTCAATACTAATCTTTCTTTTCACCACATATATTGACGCTCAGTTAATACTGATGCTTGCTCATCACTAAATTTTTTTGGCTTATATTGATTCTTGATTGAACTAGCATCACTCGGCATAAACATCATGTTTCTTAGTTTTCTACTCTTTTGTGCAGTGAAGCCTATGTATTTGGTCAATCTTTGATCACTTCTTCAATGCTTTAGTACAATTGTCTTCTTTACTTGTAACATGATTTAAATAATCACTTTATCTTGTCAAAGTATAACTAATCAAGTGCCCATTGTAATTACTCTTATAGCTCAACCTTTTCTCTAGGTGCTTTTGTGATGTCCATCTTCTTAAATTGTCTTCATTAATCATCTTGATATGACACTTTACTCATATAGAAAATTGCTTTAATTATGAGGTTTAACAATATAGTAGTTATCTCAATTGTAGTTTCCAATAATCTCCATCTTTAGCATTGATGGAAACACCTCTACTTATCATACAATCCAAAACATGTACTACTTCGAGAAATCTCCCTCTCTATTTTGTATCAGATCTTTCATTAATATCCTTAGTCTCATTTTGATTCTCATCTCTATGTCCAACAATCTCTTTCTTTTAGTTTCATTATGATTCACATTCATGTAGCTCACATAAGCTCATCAGATCATGAAATCAATCAAATACTTCTGGCAATACTTTGCATAGATTCTCCTTCTTTGCAATAGCTCCTTGCTAAATAATATTACTCCATGATAACTATCATATTCTCCCTCTTTGATAACAATGCTAAAGACACTACATATGTCTCATACATATTTTCCATATAGATATCTTCATATTAGTACATAATTCACCTTTGTCATCTATTCTACGACTGATATAGCATTATGTTCTTCTTCTTTCACTACTTTAGGAAAATCCTAAAGTATGAATTTCTGCATCAACTTATAAGATATTCTAATCAACACATTTTATGCAGAGCTTCATCTTAGCTTAAGTAGCCTTGTCTAGGGGAATCACCCCTAATTTACCTCTTAGACATTCATGATCATCCTTAGGTAAAGCCTTAGTGAAAATATCAACTATTTCCTTGTTAGTGTCTCCTTGTTAGTGTTTACATTCTCCAATCTTACTTCTTTGTCTTGACCTAGCTCTCAAGTAATGATACTTGATAGAAATATGCTTGGTCTTTGTGTGCACCACAAGGTTCTTTGATATGTTTATAGCACTTGTGTTGTCATGATAGATAACAACTACATCAGTGACCTCTTCCCTCATCCCTTTCAACAATTGCTTGATCCATATAATATTTGAATAATTTAGTGCTGCAACCACATATTTAGCTTCAACTATTAAATTGTGGAATAAAATTATGTTTCTTTCTTGTCCATGAGATTAGCCTCTTTCCTAGAAAGAAAGCTACATCACTTGTACTCTTTCTATTAGCAACATTATTTGTCCAATTAGAATCAGTGAACACTTTCAATTCAAACTTGTCATTCTTCTTGTACTGTAAGCTATAGTATTCTATTCCTTCTAGATATTTTAGTATCCTTTTCATTGCCATCATGTGATTCACTTCCAGGTTTGCAAAAAATCTTGCAACAATCCCGATTGCTAATGCAATATCAGGTCTATTGTGAACAACATATTTTAGTTTCTGAATCATTGATCTATATGCTGTCTGGTTCACATCAACTAACTCATCATTCTTAGATAGCTTATATCCTATAGCCATTGGTGTAATAACTAGGCTTGAGCCTTCCATTCCAAAAGTTTTCAGTATCTCCTTGATGTATTTTGATTGAGTAATGAAGATACCTTGCTTCATTTGATATACTTGTAAACCAACAACGAATTTGATCTCACCACACATAGACATTTCAAATTCCTTCCTCATCTCATCTGCAAATGATTTGCATTTATTTCCTCCAAATATGATATCATACACAAATATTGTAAGGAAACTTACAACAAAGAATATAACTGTTTCCACATAACCCATAATAGATCTGAAATAAATATGCAATCAAAATCTACATGCAAGAGAGCATATAACATAGCCACAAAAATGTGACACAAGATATACCCTAGAAAACCCTCATTAAGGAAAAAACCCAGCCTACAAAAGCATCAATCACCATGTATTATTTAACAAAAAACACCATTGCAATACAACCATGGAAGCCTTCAAAGTCATAGCCACAACCAAGCAGTCTATGTGAACAAGAATGAATCCATACATCCCCATGCCATGCTTCCAACCTTCACAAATGTTCCCTTGGCTAATCTGTCAAGGCTTGTCCCACTCGACTCTTTCCCTTATTGCCTTCTCCTCTTGTCACACCAAAAACTACCCTTGTGGTCACTTATATAGTAGCAAGTCCCACAAAACCACCAAGTGGTATTACATAAACCATGTTCAACCTAACCCATTGACCCCACAATTAATATTGGAACTTTAATCCTTTTCCCCATTATTAAATAATTACATGAAATATTATCACAATGTTATAATACAACTCATCAAGTATATCCCATGGGAATCTTTACATGTTGCATGCCCATCTAGTTGCAACATTATTTAATAAAATAAAATAATATGATATAACAATATTATGCAATGTGTGCAATACCCATTATCTCAATAATGTCCCACTTCTTGTATACATTGCATAGAGTCAATCTGTAGCCACATAAATTAATAGGGGAACAATCCCTCCCAACACATCCACTATCATAGATTAAAGTACACCATGTGCTCCATCTTGGTACTCGAAACAAATTCAAAGTATCCAACATCTCAAACATGAATGAAACCACCTCCTATTATGCCATTGCCATTGGACATACATAGAAGTCATTCAAAGAGAGAGCCACCCAACCTATCACATTAGAAGATCATATAATCCTATACTAACTAAAATGCCAAGGACAAAAAACCTGATCCAAAGGTAATCACATTTGTCAAAATACCCATAGATGAAATAGCACCCACAATAAGTGCCAAACCCATCCAACTATCCATATCTCAAAAGGTATACCAAGTGAATCTCACAACATCAACATATCCAATCTATAACTTGCAATAACAAGCCTCAAGAGAAATATTTGCCACATATATACCAAGAAGCTCCCACTACAAAAGATAATGTCAAATCTATAACCAATGCACTCACAACATCTCAAAGAAGTGAATCCATGTAGTCTTAAGAACATCCACAACACATAAACCAATAACCTACAAGAACGATTCTCATAACAAGTCTCCAACACTCTCCCAAGTTCTCCACAACCAACAAAGGATAGAGATAAAAGAATAACCATGTCATCTCTCACATGACATACATGAGCACAAACTAGTGATCACAATCTCAAACCAATCTCAAATCCAATGTACATCCAAAAAGATAACCAAGACCAAAGAGAAACCATGCAAATCATAACCTGTATCATGTCCTTCTACACACACCTTTAAATGTAAACTATTCAAGTATGATTTCCTCCATAAAACCCCAAAAAGAAGCCACAAAAACACCCAAACCATACCATATAACTAATCATGGATGTAAGCCTCTCACAAGAAGATCAAACTCATAAACCATTCCTAATCCAAGGAATATGCTCAATATAAAACCGTCTTCCAAACTCAACCAACATAACAACATATGAAAATAGAGATACCCAATGCTAAATTAACCCTCTAGAACTAACTCATTTACCGTAGCTCAAGATCCATATCCATGAAAGACACACATAAACATAATGCACTTAAGAGAAACAATGGGATAATCTCTCAAGTAGCAAACTGTTGAGTAGACCAAGTGTGGGGAATGAGAATGCTCATCAAGATATCCAAGTCTCCAACCAAGACTCATCTAAGAACAATCTCCTTCAAGTCCATATCAGGTGAATGCCCCTAAGACTTCATGCTGAAACCAAACAACTATCCCAACAAATACTTCTCTAATACAAGAGGAATCAACATCATCATTGTCTCTAATTATCCATGAGCACTTGTGACCAATCAATCAGTGCCAAATCTAAATGCAACATAGCAATATCATGAAGCATCTAGCTTATGATCAATGTACTCAATGCCAAGAAACTAAACCAAGATCATTGTCAAAGTTCCAACCATGGGCTCAAGACCATAAACATGACAACATGATCTAAACCATCTCAACCAAAGAGATAACATGCTCCATATGAATATAATATAACATGTCAACACTCTAAACGTGTATCTAGAGTATATCATGACATAAAAATGAAACCATCCTCACACCAAGGATAACATGTCAAATGATAGCATAAACCACACCTTTACAAAGAACCTTATGAGTCCTCAAGATGCAACCATCTCTACACACGATGAAGAAAACTATTTCCACATATGATACCATGAAGATAACCAAGAACCACATGAGTCCTCAAGATCTAACCATCTTCACATAGCATGAAGATAAGAAGTGCACCATGCAAATGTTAAAGATGCTTCTGCAACAATAGGATCTAAGACAAATCTCCAACGTCTACAAACACTCAATAAATATATCAATGCCAAAAAATCCCACTCAATCATGGTACCAAGTCACCTATGGCAACATAAAATCCATCTCCTACATGAAGATCCTCCAAGTATACACTCACACAGCCAAAGTGTCAGTACTAAGTGAAACTAAGATCTCCAAACTAAGAAGATACAAATCAAGCCAGGAAATAATCTCGCACTGTCACCTCATCACTGTCACCAACTCCCATTAAACTATGTATCCAAGCTATCCATGACATCATGATGAAAAAAAATCCTCTAACCATGAAAATCAACCAAGGGATCAAACCATCAAAGAACTCAAAGTGCATATCATGAGCTCATCAAAAGAAATCAAATACCCATGATCCTCAACCAAGAAAATATATACCACCATAACAAAATCATAAATCCAAGCCAATGAACATCAAGAATGTACCTGTATATCCAATCATGTCATGTCAAAATTCATGGTACCATGATCACATCTATGAACCAAGCATCTGACTCTCAATATGTCTAACCTGTCAACATAAAATAGTCAACCACAATCCTCTAGCATGACTATACTTGGTAACAACATCTCATCCCTTCTACATGAAAAATAATAATAATTAACAAATCATGTGACTTAGGGTGTAGACAACCCAAATCCAAGCCACAAATATGAATATGCATCAATAATGAAAGATCAATGGGAAAAGAGAATCCATAATCAAGCTATAAATGAAACTTGTAAGTATAGACCACTTACAACACTGCACAACTTGTAGACCCAACAAGTCATCATACATATCCAAACTAAACATTGATAACCATATCATCATGAGACCAATCTAAAATATAAACTGGGTATACTATGACATTAAATCTTAAATCTCCAAACATACAATATCATAAACTCAAAATGTTACCATAGTCAATATATAGCATAAACTATTTAAATTAATATACCAACAAATATATTATGCTAAACTTGCACCAAATTTGAACCAATGTGTCAAGCTCTCGAAGAGCTTTTTGTTGACTACTTGAAGTCCAAAATTTGACTCCGTATGCCCAAGTTATGCCTTAATCTGTGCTCAAAATAAATAACATCTAAATTTTGGTCTCTTAAAACTTCAAAAAATTTCAAAATCATAGAACCAAACCTACACCAAGTTTTAGTTCTCTGAATTAGCTTTCCAACACTTGTAAAAAGTCTAGAATCTAATATCCTGAGAGAAAGTTATGGCCATTTTACTAAGATAGTTTTTAAACCATTTTCACTGCGATTTTTTTTTTGTGAATTTTTTTTTGTTGAGATTGAATTTGACGGTCATCAAAAGATGAAACTAAAAACCTCTTTCATTTCCTCTGAACATGGCCAAACTAGGGCATGTTATATATCAAAATTTATGAAAACATCGACCCAGATCCAATGGTGAGGCCTATTTTTACCTAAGAGGTCATTTCTACAAGCTCCCCCTAAAACCCTCATTCAAATGAAACATCCAAAAAATCCTTTTGTTCAACAATTTCACATGCCCAAAAATCTACCAACATCTCATCATAATAGTAAACCCAAAAACCTTAGATTTGCAATTAAAAACTCATATATCTTACCCTTTCTTTTATCCTCTCATGCATTCCCATGGATTCAATCTAGGGTTACAATAATAAAACCTAGCTTTGATACACTTGTAAGGAAACTTACAATAAAGAATATAAGCATTTTCACATAACCTATAATAGATCTAAAATAAATATGTAATTAAAATCCACATGCAAGAGAGTACACAAGATATACCCTGAGAAACCCTTAGTGAGGAAAAAATCAAGCCTCCAAAAGCATCCATCATCGCATATTATTCAACAAAAAACACCATTCTAATACAACCATGGAAACCTTTAAAACCATAGTCACAACCAAACAATCCATTTGAACAAGCATGAATCCACACACCACATGCCATGCTTCCAACCTTCACAAATGCTCCCTTGGGTAACTTATCAAGCCTTTTCCTACTCAACTCTTTCCCTTTTTTCCTTCTCCTCATGTCACACCAACAACTACCCTTGTGGTTACTTATATAGAAGCATGTCTCACAAAACCACCAAGTGGTATTACATAAACCATGTGCTACCTAACCCATTGACCCCACATTTAATATTGGAATTTTAATTATTTTTCCCAATATTAAATAATTACATGAAATATTATCACAATGTTATAATACAACTCATCAAGTATATCCCATGGGAATCCTTACATGTTGCATTTTCGTCTAGGTGCAACATTACATAATAAAATAAAATAATACAATATAACAATATTATGCAATGTGTGCAACACCCATTATCTCAACAAATATTTCAGATAACAATATCTCAATGTCACCTCTAGTCTTTTATACCATGCTCTAGGGCCTTGTTTCAAACCATATAGAGCCTTGTGTAGTTTACATACCATGTTCTTCTTGCTGGGATCTAAAAATCCTTCAAGTTGTTCAACGTAAACCTCTTCTTCAGGTATTCCATTTAGAAATGTAGATTTGACATCTATTTGGTACACTTTAAATCCTTTATAAGTAGAATATGCAAGTAGTGTTCTAACTCCTTCCAATCTTTCAATTGGGACAAATGTTTCCCCAAAGTGAATTCCTTCTTCTTGTACATATCCTTTGCATACTAGTCTATCCTTTTTCCTTGTTACTTCTCCCTTTTTATTTAGCTTATTTCTGAATACACACTTTGTTCCAATGACATTCTTATCCTTTGGTCTAGGTACCAGTGTTCAGGTTTTGTTTTTCTGTATCAGCTCAAATTCTTCACTCATTACATGAATCTAATACTCATTCTCCAAAGCATATTTTAATAATTTAGGTTTAAACTTACAAAGTAAACATGTATCACTTCTAAGCCTTTTCCTTGTCATAACTCTAGATTCTTTTTCTCCAATGATTTACTCAAGTGCATGATGTCTTCTCACATACTTTGCTAGTACAAGCTCTTTCCTTCTTTCATCTTGCATAGGTTCATCTTGAAAAATGATTTCAAGATCATTTTGTCTCTTTGGTTTAGATTTTTCTTGCTCAACATTGTCTTTCTAATGTTCAACATCTACTATATGTCTCTCAGCATCATTCTACTGATGCTCAACACCTCCAATTAGTTGCCCAACAACTTGCTGCTATAACTCAACATTCACTATTCTTTGTTGCTTGGTAGCTTTATTCTCTTCCATAGGTAAGTGTTAGAATGTTTAGAATAATTGAGAGTGTGGGGGGGGGGGGGGGAGGTAGTGTTGAATAAGTTATCCAAGGTGCAAATGTACCAATTGAACAAATAAACACTTAAATCAACTTCATATCTCAATAATTATTAGCTCAACCTCTGTAAACTTTTAGTGACATAACCTAGCAATCTACTATCCTAAATTGAACAAACTTTCAAAATATAAACACTAATAGTAAATCAACACAAATAACATCCACACAAGTTTGACACTGGGATTTAATGTGGAAACCCAATTTGGGAAGAACCATCAGCAACATATCACCAATCTTTTAACTCTTCTAAAGTGAGCTCTATTAGGAGCCAACCCTATTAAAGGTTAAAAAATTACACTATTAAATGTGACCTTGTTAAAAAATTTAATTACCATGTTAGAGTGGCCTTGTTAGAGGACTTTAGAACATTCCACTAGAATTCCACCTTGATTAAAGGATTTACATAAGACTTTTAGGTCAACCTTGATTATAGGATTTTGATACTAATTCAATGGTTAGAAAGTAACAAGTTTTTATTTGAAAAATATAACTCACTTTGCAAATACAGATCTCAGTTTTGCTCAAAGGTTGATCCACTCATTGGCTTTCATTGTCATCTTAGTCTCTAATTCACTTGGCAACCCTTTAAGCAACCACTCTTCACCTATTCTCAAATCTTCTCAGCCTTTTGCTTAAGTTTGCCAATCAATATTATCAAAAACTGCTCCAACCTTGTTAGGTTAGTCCTTATACCTCCTTAAATAGGTAATTTTGATCTTTTGTTGCTTAACCATCACCGTAGATCTTAGGGTTAGGTTAGATTCATCAAATCCTTCCAAAATTTCATCTCTTATTTTCTTTTTCTAGAAACTTCTCCAAACTTCTTCTTGAATCCTTGCATAGAAACACAAAAAAAACATTTTCCTTTGATTTAAATGTTCTAGGTCATCCATCCTTATCTTCAACATGCTTTATATATTCCAAGAAATTAACTCTGTTAGTTGTAAATCATGATTTTCTCATAAAATGTCAAAATATTACCCCTCAGCCAATACTGTATTCTGATACTCTATCATCAATGGATTACTCAGTTGCTACTAATTTTTTGTTTGATGCATATATTGCCACTCGGTCAATACTAATTTTTGGTCAACACTATTTCTACTCAGCACATACCACCGCTCGGTTGACACTAGCATCACTCAGCACAAACTTCAAGTTCCTTAATCTTCTGAGCTCTTTTGCTTGGTCAAGCCTATGCATTTGGACAATCTTTGATCACTTCTCTAAGGCTTTAGTAAAACTATATTCTTTACTTGTAACATGATAAAGCAAACACTTTATCTTATCAAAGTCTAACTAATCAAGTGTCCATTGTAGTTTATTCTCATAACTCAACCTTTCCTTTATGTGCTTTTGTTATGACCAACTTGTCAAATCCTCTTCATCAATCATTTAGATATGACACTCAAATCATATATAAAACTATCTCACCAATAAGATTTGACATCAATGACAACATAACAATTATTTCAATTGTAGTTTCCAATAATCTCCCTCTTTGGCATTGATGGAAATATCTCTAGTTACCATGCAATCCAAAACATGTACTACATTGAGAAAACACCCTCTGTGTATAGTATCAGATCTTCATTGATATCCTTAGTTTCATTCTGATTCTCATTTCTATGTCCTACAATCTCTTTCTTTTAGTTTAATTATGATTCTCATCCATGCATCCTTGATATGCAACTCATAAGCTTTCTCTACCATATCAGATCATGAAATCAATTAGATTCCTTTGTATTGCTTGCAATACCTCTTATGAGTTCTATGGACTCCCTCTTTCTTTCTAATTCAATCTCTCCCTCTTTTTGATCATAGCATAGGTAACTTCTTCAATATTCTCCCTCTTCATGGTAGCTTAATTGCATCTTCTTCCTACATCTTCTCCTCCTTTGACAATAATGCCAAAGACACTTTATCTATCTCATGCATCTTGATCATGTAGATATCTTCATGTTAGTACTGAATTATTTATTTTATCATCCGCATATGACTAATACAACCTTCTATCCTTCTTCCTTCACTACTACTTTAGGTAACTCCTAAAGTATAACTGTCTACATCAACTTGTAAGATATTATGTTCAATACATTTGATGCAGAGAACCATTTCAACTTAAGTAGCCTTGTCTAGGTGAATCACCCCCAATTTACCTCTTAGATATTCATGAGAATCCTTAGGTAAAGCTTTAGTGAATATATCAACTATTTTCTCCTTAGTATTCACATACTCTAATCTCACTTCTTTATCTTGAACTAACTGTCTCAAGTAATGATACTTGATAGCAATATGCTTAATCTTTGTGTGCATTAGAATGTTCTTTGATATATTAATAGCACTAGTGTTATCACAATAGATAACAATTGGATTAGTAATATCTCCATTCTTTTCAATAGTTGCTTGATCCATATGATATTTGAACAATTCACTATTGCAGCCACATATTTGGCTTTAGCTGTTGATTGAGATATGTAGTTCTACTTCTTGTTTATCTATGAAACTAGTCTCTTTTCTAGAAATAATGCTCCTCCACTAGTACTTTTTCTATCATCAACATCTCTTTCCTAGTTAGACTCAGTGAACACTTCCAATTCAAACTTATCATTATTCTTATAATACAATTCATAGTTTTCTATTCCTTTTAGATATCTTAGTATCCTTTTCACTATCATCATGTGATTCTCCTTAATACTTGCTTAAAATCTTGGAACTATCCCAACTACTAATGCAATATCCAATCTATTGTGAACAACACATTATAGTTTTCCAATCATTGATCTATACAATATCTGGTTCATAGAAGTAGAATCATAATTATTAGATAACTTATGTTCATTGACCATAGGTGTACTAACTGGTCTTGAATCTTCCATTCTAAATATTTTCAATATCTCCTTGATGTATTTGAGTTGAGTGATAAAGATACCATGCTTCATTTGATATACTTGTAAACCAACAAATAATATACTAAACATAGACATTTCAAATTCCTTCTTCATTTAATCTACAAATGATTTTCATAATGCTTCCTTGATCCAAATATGATATCATCAACAAAATTTTTATACAGTAGTACCTCATTGTTTTTACTAGTCTTCAAGTACAAATCGTTGTTATCATTAGTTCTTGCAAAACCAATCTTCACCAAATAATTGTGCAGTCTTTCATACCATGCTCTAGGGGTTTGTTTCAAACCATATGGTACCTTGTGTAACTTTTATAGCATATTATTCTTGCTAGGGTCAACAAAGCCTTCTGGTTGCTCCATATAGACTTCTTCTTTAGTATTCCATTTAGAAATGCAGATTTGACATCCATTTGGTATACCTTAAATCCTTAATAAGCATAATATGAAAGTAGTGTTCTAACACCTTTTAATCTTGCAATATGGCAAAATGTTTCCCCATGGTCAATTCCATATAGTACCTTGTGTAACTTGTATACCATATTATTCTTGCTAGGGTCAACAAAGCCTTCTGGTTGCTCCATATAGACTTCTATTTCTAGTATTCCATTTAGAAATGCAGATTTGACATCCATTTGGTATACCTTAAATCCTTTATAAGCATAATATGAAAGTAGTGTTCTAACACCTTTTAATCTTGTAATATGGGAAAATTTTTCCCCATAGCCAATTCCTTCTTCTTGTGCATATGCTTTGCATACCAGTCTAGCCTTATTCCTTGTGACTTCACCTTTTTTCATTCAACTTGTTCTTGAATACCCACTTTGTTCCAATAATATTTTTGTCCTTAGGTCTAGGTACTAGTATCCATGTTTTATTTTTTTGTATTTTCTTAATTTCTTCATTCATTTCTTAAAATCCAATCCTCATTCTCCAAAGCATATTTTATTGCTTTGGGGTCAAACTCACAAAGTAAACATGTCTCACTTCTGAGTCTTTTCCTTGTCATAACACAATATTCTTTATCTCCAATGATTTGCTTAGGTGTATGATGTCTTCTCACATATTTTTCCAGCACATGTTCTTTTCTTCTCTCTTTTTCTTCAAGTTCATCTTGAAAAATAATTTCAAGTTCATTTTCTCTCTCTTATTTAGGTTTTGGCTTATGGTCTGCTTGCTTGACATTGTCTTCATAATGTTCAACTTCCTTTGTCTGTGACTCAAAATCATTTTGTTGTTGCTTGACACCCATAATTTATTGATCGACAACTTGCTATTGTAACTCAACATTTCCATTTTTTTGTTGAATAGTAGCTTTGTTCTCTTGCTCAAGTTGGGTGCAAGGAGCTATTGACTGATGGAGGTATAAACATGATAAACAAGATACTGGGGGGTGGGGGGTGTGAATCAAAATCTTAAACACTTGAACTTGTAATCAATTCATTCACACCTATTAATAACTTGTGCATGTAAAACTTATAATGTCAATATGATGTAACATATAAGTCTAATCAATCATATACATGAAAGTAAAACACATAACACAATATTTGTTACCTAGAAACCCTCCAAGGTGAAGGTAAAACTGGGGTGGGAATGACACCCATAAATCTTCACTATTGCAGTAATAAAGTTAACTAGTTAAGGTTGTAATGTTTGATCATAAAATATGATCTACCCTGTGAGGAGTCTACCCTGTTAAAGACTTAAGAGACTACTAGGTCTCACCTTATTAGAGGATTTAACACTTACAATGAAGTAAGGACTCTTTTAGGAGATTTATAAAGATCTATTAAGACCACTCTATTAAGAGATTTACTCTAATTCTAGTTGGTTAAAATTGATTCAGTACCTGACTCTTGGTTTTCTCTGCAAGCTAATTTTGAGTCTTCTCCCTGATAACTGATCCTCTCCTCTAATCTAATATTAGTTGTCTTTCCTTTCACTTCATTGCCATAAATAGGTTACTTTCTTTGTTAGATGATAATAAAACCCTTCACTGACTTCTTGTTCACATGCATATACTTCTCTACTCTTTCTCTTAGTTCACACACCTCTCTCTCTCTTTCACTTCTCTCACTCTAATCTAAGTTAAGATCACCTCTATTTAGAAGGTTTCGTAAAAAGTTTTCTAGATCTTTCCATAATTTCTTCTCCATCTAAATCATTGATCACACAACATAGGGATCTATGGTCTGTGTCATTTAAATGTTTTGTAACAACGTCTACAATCTTTAAATGTTCCTTTTATGTATGCTTGTAAAATGCATTACCTCAAATAATGTTTCATTTCTGACTTTTATGTAAACTCTGTGTTGTTCAGTCTTTACTAATTTTTAATGCTTGGAATTACTGGTGATCAACCTATATTACCCTTTTGATGCTTGACATGTACTATTCTTGGCACACACTATGTAACTTGACACTTGTATACTTGGAACTTGCTTGATCGATGAGCTCAACTCATATTGAAATACTTAGTGACCATACACTTACTCGACTCCTATAGAACTCAATGTATACTTGCTTATGTACATGTCTTAGCCTATATACAGTAGCTCAGTCATAGTGATGACCATCAAATTCTACCTTGTAAATAAATAAATGGTTGACACTAAGAGACAACAATGGTTAGAGATACCAACAATCTCCCCCTTTGATATTAGTGGAAAAAACACTTTGTCATATTTACAATGTTACAATACAATCCGATAAATGAGCTCTCCCCCTTAATCTTATGACTTATGCCAATGAACAATGAATAAAAAATGAAAAAATGAATAAAAAATCCATTTCACCTTTATTCACATCTATTTGTCTCCCTTTGATATCACATATCATTCCGTCTTCCAAAACTCTTAACTATATGCCACTGCTACTATGGTTGAATAGGTGGAAGTAATCTAAAATTTTTAATGAATTCCTTGTGAACTCTAGTAATCATGGATAGTGCATGATCCCATATGGTTCTTTCTTCTTCCAATATATGATTCTACAATTATAATCTTGTAGCCAGATCAATTAAACTATCAACCACTAAAAGATTGTGATTTCTATGATAAGATCCTGGGCTGTTTTCAATTCTCTTTGCATGACCTCCAAATGAGGTATCATCATTGTATGAATAGAGATCAATTTGGATCTAATATTCCTGTCAACTACCTAAAGCTCAACAAATGTACCTTGAGCATTTAGTGAATTGTTGAAATGATCAATGCTTGATTCTGCTAACTTAGAAATAATATTGCTAGATCTCTTCATCTCAACCTGAATTTGATTTATTTGTGCTTCAATATTGTGAGTAAATCTTGGCACATTTGACAAAAAATGTGTTCAAATATTGTACCTTTTGAATTAATTCAATCATAACCTATACTTTCTCCTATATTACACTTTTTTCTTTACAATGGCTATGGAAACTTTGTCCACAACCTTGATTTCAAATCTTCTGGCAGTTCAATCTTTTAGCTTCTCATTTGATTCTATATTTCCAACATTTACTTGATCAACTATATTTACAATCTAGTTGACAATTGTTACATCTTCATCAAAATTATAAATGTCAAAGGCATCAACAAAAATATGCTTGACATCATGTAGTACCTATTTTTGCTTGTGCTATTTTCTGAGCTCTTCTTGTATTTTCTTCTTTGCTAAAAATTCTTATAGAAAAATAGTTTTCTCCAAGGTGATATTTTCTAGGTCCAATTGTGGCATCTCAATGATTTCATCCAAACTAAATTCAATATCTAGTGAAACATCTTTTATTTCTTTCCACTTCCTACTAGGTGAAGGAGTGTTGCTGATTAACACTATCTTGAGAGTTGGTGAAGGGGTGTCACCACTCGGTCTTGTTTCTACATCTATGCTTGAGAGAACAATAATTACACTCAATTTAGCTTCATTTGATTATTTTCTTTCCTCAATGTGAGGTGTTGAAACAATCTTAATATTTACACCTATTTCCTTCTCTTCACCATATACATTTGTATTTGTGAGCCTTAACAACTCGACCTCTAGAGTGTCAGGGGTGTCAGCATGTATAAGGGACATGCTACTTTGCAAAATTAGCACACCTAAGATTTCTCCATTGCTATAATCATCTTTGATGTTTACCATGTTTGTTACTCTTGTCTTTGGTGTTAGCCCAAAGATTCTCTTCCATAGAAATTCACTCGCTATTGTACAACTTCCTCTTTATTTAGTAAGATAAAAAATGATCTATATTTTGGAACAAATCTATTCCTATGTTGCTCCAAAAATGTGTCCTTTTTCTCCTAGGATAAGTCAGGCATTACTCTGACTAATGCATTAGTCCTTATCTTTTCTCTTCCTTCTTTGACTATTCCCATCTTATGTTCAATCTATCATATAAGTCTTAAGGTGTTGTTTTATCTATTTTAATAGGAGGTAGTTTGAAATTTGAGATCATTTCTACCATAGCCTCCTCAATTTTATTTCTATCATCATTATCTAATGTATCATATTTGACAAATCTAAAACAAGATAAACCTGGGGAACTCCTTAAGTTTACGCATACCTCATCAATAGAATTAGGTTTCCTCTGAGGTGGTCCTTTGACTAATCTCCTTCTTTTGATTCTAGGGGTATTGGGCTTTGTAGCTTTTGCTACCTTCTAATTTGTAGGCTACTCAACACTAGCAATTGCCCTGGTCCTTGGCTTGTTTGGTGGTAAAGGTATCACTGTTGGCTTCTTCTTTGTTCCTAGAACCTTCTTGCTCGGTGGTATGAAAACAACTAGGGCTTTTCCCTTGTCACCTTCTTCTTCTTCCTCTTCCTCATCACCACTATCTTGTTCTTCATCTTCAATAAGGCCTTGTGTTAATTGTAATGGTTCTTTCTCCTTGCCTAGGGTCCTGAGTTTTGCTTCTAAATTTTTAATCATTTTCTTCCATTTATTTTCCTTAGAAGCTATCTTTATATTTATAGTTATTCTTGATTTAGCTTCTTCATATCTCCCAAAAGGTTTGACCTTGACATCTATCTCTTCTTTCAATAGTTCATTAATGTTTGAACTCACTATATCACTATCTATCTCATTTTTAAAACTTTGTAACCAAGTTTATTTGCCTATAGAAAAGTGTTTTAAGTATCAACAACAAAACACATGTCACTAGTTTGTCTTGTTCTTATATAATGTTACCAATACTAGGAAAATACCTCTGGATATAAAAGAAAATATACAAAATGAGGGAACCAAACTTACACATTGAATTATTTTCTTTTCTTATGGATGACAATTTTTTTGCAAGTTGTAACCTCTATAGCTTAGCAAGATTAGACTCATGATCTTTCATTACAATTTTCCACACTTAATCCATAGCCATACAAGGCATACTATTCAATCTTCTCCATTGATATAATTTATAAGCGATAAACCTTACTACAAATTTAGTTAATGGATCAAAAATGTTTGTGATAGACATGCCATGTCCATTCCACTTGGCTCTTATAATTGCCTCAACGTCTTCATGACTCAAGCTTTAGATAGTTTTCTTCTTGTATAGGGTTGGATAGCCTATAACCTTATGAATCATTTTCTTTGTGATCTCCACTGGTCTATTCTATAACCAATACTTCATGTCATAGATTTTTCTCAAAACAACTTTAATCCATTCAACCTTAAAGTTATTTGATAAATCTAGGGCACAAGTTAACCCTTTCCTTTCAACAACTTTGAATAAATCCTTCAAAATTCCTTTATTGCATAATTTACAATATGCTTTCTTGATTTCATAATCTCCTACTTCTCCAATTTTACACATATAACAACTTTTGACATCATGGATCATAATGACTTTAGGTGGTATCAAGGATAACACACCCATTGAGTATCCTTTCATAATAAACTCTAGAATACCTAAAAACTTTGGTGCAGGACAAGTGTCACACTTCACTAGTTGAATTCTACTAACCTCTTGGCTAATTCTAGTGATTGATGAAGCTACCATGATTTTAGTTAGGGTTTGAAGTTATCTATTCTCTAGATACTCAACACAGTTCAAATATTCACTCCTTCAAGCCTCTTCATCTAAATCTCTCTTGAAATCTTTGCTAGTCACTAAAATCTGCAAATCACTTTGTGCTCTCAAAAATATGAATGCAAGGTATGTAATAATGTCTTCAAAATTTGTTATATACCTTCTTATTTTGATTAGGGTTCTCCATTAATGTTGTGTACTTAGGTAGATGGAAGCTATTGGAAGCATGAATGCTGATGATACTTCTATGGGGGAGTATTATAGAAACATGATTAGATCATTATCATGATGATATGTTACATTCAAAACTGTATTTTTCATTGATGTCAACATAGTGGTTTTTTGTAGTATCTGACAGAAGAACAACAAAAAGATCAAGTTGATATGGATAGATCATTGAGTGCTTTCACTAGCAAGGTTAAAGGGAGATAATACTAAGTGTCTAATATATGCATCTAACCTCAAAAGCATAAGATATTAAGTTTGAAATAAGTTATGCAAGTTTTGGTGAAGACTATTCTCAGATAGAGTTTACAGAAGCATGTTCTGGTAAACTTGTCATATCTCTTAGCAGAGTTGTTATTTTGAGAAGCTGAAGTTAAAGATGTGTAGAAGAATTGTTAGAGATGATGTAGCTAAGCTCACTCATCATAATGTTATAAGTATGTAAAGTTATTCAAGTTACAAGGAGAAAGGTCAATGTTATCACTAAGTGTAACATGTTCTTAATGTGGTCCTATAATAATTAATTAAGTAGGTGTAACAACTGGTTGAGGGAATTGTTTTATTGATTCAGTATAAAGGAAGGAAATTTTCGTTTGTCATGTAAGGAATGCAAGTGAATGATTGTAAGCAACATGAAGAATAAATGCAAAGATAAGAAGAGCAGAGTGAAGTTGGAGAAAACTTCATTGCTAAGGTTTTATTGTGAGATCTAAGGTTTTTTATTTGGATATGAGGTTCATGACCTGGTCTACAAGGTCTGAAAAAGATTGGTTTAGTTGATAGGATAGAGAAAATAAGTTAAATTATAGTTGTTGTTAAAAAGATTGTTCTTTTGTTCTACTCTTGAATGCCCAATATTCTTGAACAATATCTAATTACAATGATTAGAAAATCATAACTAAGTGATTGACTTTTTTTTGAGTTCTTAGGTACAACTCCCTCATATTTTGTGATTTTCAATGAATCTTGTTTGTTCTTAAATCTAAATGGGGTTTGTTCTTGACTAGAGAATATGAGAGGTAAACCAAGTTAGGCCTAGATAGGAACTAACTTAGGTGAAGATTGGGTTCTTAAAACTAATCATGCCTATGAATTCACACATCTTGTGAACTCACAAAAAATGATGAAGTGCTAATGAACTCTATTTATGAATTAACTTCTTAACTGGAAGCTTCTAAATCTAATAGGAAAGAGACTAACTTGAAGAGAAACACAAAATAGAACCTCTTTAAACTTTCAATAATACTATTATTATCTACAACTCGTTGCATTGTACAGGGAAACAAAGCTTTATTTATTCCTCAACTCAATTCTATGGAAAGAGATATCCTAAGCTATAAAAAAATAATGGAACAATAAATAATCGACACAAAATACATTCAACTTGTCTCTGCAATATGAAATATCTTACCCCAAAAATTAGTTGACCTTCTATTAATCTTTCAATTAGATACATATAAGATTCTGAGATGACCATTACAAAATGAGACTCAAATTAGTTCATCTCCTCAAAATTGATAAAAGGCAAGGAGCCAATTGTAAGTTACAATTATTACATCAAAATATGAAAAGGCAAGATAAGGATCCCTTTGCCTTCTTTCCTTTTTTTAACTTCACCCTATAGGATTCAGTGACAACAATGATTGGGATTAACTCCTCATGTCTATGAACATGAACATTAGTGTATCTTAAGAGCCACTTGGAATGCTCTCCGACTAAATCTTTGATGGAATTCAACCACTCCTGTATTTCCTCCATAGCCATGTGTATACACTGGCCAAGTTTTTGGAGCTCTGACACTCTCTTCTAGTGATTAGAAAATTTCTTTGTTAAGCTACCCAGATAATTGGAGAAATTATTTTGCATGACAAAAACCCCAATGATCTGTTTCCCTTGTCCACTAGCTTGGGAATCTATATGTAGACCTCTTAATAATTCATAGTCTCTGTCTTGATCCTTTTTAACTCTAACTTCTATTTCCTTCAATACTTCTTTTGCCACTAGGAACATTTCATAATTGAATTGCATACTCTATAGCCATTCAAATAAGGCTCATGTCCCTTAGGCATAGTCTTTTCCTCTACAACTTCCTTAGCCTTCATGTGGATGATCATTTTCAATAAGGAAATGAAATCCTCACTCTTGGCTTTCTCTGCTGCCAAGGTAGCTTACTTAGCTGAGATATTATCTTTCTCTATTTTGAGCCTTAGTAATACATTGCCAATTTTCTCTATGATTGCAAGTTCCCCAGACTTGAGTTTTCCACTCCACTCCCTACTAATTTGCCTGAAGTGCTTGTCTTTTTGTAACTAGGAGATGATAGCTTGAATGTTAATGGGTATAGGATCATTGGTGGTTGACATTCCTGAGATGCTTGTCAGTGGGGTGACTAGTTGCCTGATGAAGTAATTAAGTTCATGATACTCCACCTTCATTCTAACTTTAGCTAGATTAAGGCTTTCAAGTCATCCTAATATCACATCATTTGTTGACTTCCACAGGCCCACCTTAGTGTCATCTCTAACTTATTTGAGATCCATAGAATGTAAGGAAACATCCTCTGCAAACATGTCTTCAATCCTCCCTTCCTTAGTGGGCTTAGCAATCTCCATAATCAGATGCCTTGTATCAAGATCTTGTCCAAGAATTGATAGGGTCTTCTGATTCTTAACTTTACTAATGTTGATCCAGAATGGATAGCTGGAGATAAATTTTCCTTTTTTTGGAATCCCTCTTCTTTACTTTTCATCTTTCTATCCAAGGTCTCTTTCAACCATGATTCTATGCCAATCACCTTAGATGCAGTCCTGAGCATGTCTACACTGAACATATTTCTTTTAACCAAAGTCAATGTCTTTGTAGTTAAAGAGAAAGGGTTCTTTGGGACATGGGAAATGAGTTTTGAAGCTTTGGGACCTATCTCTATTTTTGTAATCTTCTTTGTAGCTTCATTAGACTCAGTAGACTCACTTTTGCTACTTCCACCATCTCTAAGGTCCACCACCTGAACTTGGGGACTACTTGGTAGGAGTAGTGCATAATTCATAGATGGGATTGGATTGCTATGGGGTGAGAGAGCCACTATGAATGTGATGTCTTTCAATTCCTCCACCTTCTTCTTCTCAGTCTTTGTTTCAGTTCTGATTACTGGTACTGAACCATCTTGAAATTTTTTATCAAGGGGGATATTCTTGTTAGGAGGTTGGTCACCCCCGTCAACCAGTTGAGAAAGCCCTTGAGTGATAGAAAAGATTGTACATGAGGCACCACTTTGGGAAGAGGAGGCTACAACTACATTCAGAGATGCTTGGGTGGGTGTACCTTTGCTCCTACTAACCATTTTCTAGTTCTCTTGTAGATTCTGACGATCATCATATCTAGGTCTTCTGCAACTTCTTCCTAAGTTTCTAAACTTATTTGAGTATTCATTATCTTATTCAAGTAAGTATTTCTATACATGTTCTGACCATCATCTTCAACTACTTCAACATTAATGCTAATTTATACATTTTCACTTGGTTGACTATCAGTTTGGCAAAGACTTGATCATGACTCTCGAACTTGTCTTTGCATTCAACCCAATTATCTTCAATTGTAGTGTGCTCCCTATTTGTGGAACATCTTTGGAATACCCATTCAGGTCAAACATGGGTCTTAGGACTTCATACATGACCATCTTATATTTCTTCTCAAACACCTTCATCATGTTTTTAGCATCAGACTAGGTGTTATAGCTGAAGGCTCCAACTCTCATGGAAAATTCATAGCCTTTCTTCTTTAGGCTCCTGCTCAATATATTCACTTGTAGGGCTTTCCTTATGATCTTGATCAACACGATCATGTCACTTGGATACCTTGGAAAGGACCTTCAATTACCATGGGTTTGAGAGGTAATGTAGCTAACTGGGGCCTACCTATGAACACTTTACATTTTTTTGGATTTTTAAACCTAGTAGAAAACATCTTTAAACATTTTAGGCCAATAATAGCACTGTCACAATATCCTAAAAGTAATAATTGAGGATGAGAAATGCCCTCCACACACTTCATCGTGAAATGTTTTCAACAATCTTTCTTGTTGTTGTTTATCTAGGCACCTGAGGAAAGATTTGTCTAAAGATCTTTCAAAAAGTTTTCATCCCAAATCATGTACTTAGTGGCTTTTAATTTGAGGTCTCTTCTTTTCTTTGCTATCAATCCCTCAAGACACTCACCATATGTTAGGAGATATGTAATATTTTTGAACTAAGGGTCTTGTAGACTCACTGCCAAAACCAATTATTTTTCATCTTCTTCTTCAACATTTCCCTTCTCTACTATAGCCTTGCATAAGGTGTTACCTCTGACTACCTTCATAGGCTTAATTTTGATGTCATACTCCCATGTTTTAGCCACTCATGTCCCTTTGGTATTGCACTCTATGTCTTGTTCGGTCAACATACTTTTCACTGCTACATCAAGTACGCGAACTACATAATAGGAGTGTAGGATATAAAATCTAATTTTTTTCAATGCTTTGACTATGGTGAAAACATGTTTCTCAATTTGAGATTATTTTAACTCATGATCCTTCAGGGGTATACTCATGAAGGAAATAGGAGATTGTATTCCTTCTTTATTTTCCTGCATGAGGATAGCTAACAAGGTGTATTCATAGGCATAACAATAGATTATGAAGTTTAGTTTATAGTTAGGATGAAAAAGGACTAGAGCATTAGCAATGACAATCTTTATAATTTGAAATAGTTTTTTTCCAACATCATTTCATTTAAAGCTTGAATTCCCTTTCATCATGTCTATAATACACTTAGTGGTTTAGGAAAAATTAGGTACAAACCTTTTGAGGAAATTAACTTGTCTAAAAAATGACTTAACTCCCATCTTTCTCATAGGTAGACTTAATATTTGGATGGCCTCAATTCATTCAAGATCAATTCTGATACCTTCTATGGCCAAGTAATTTTTCTTCTATTACACAGAAAATAGATTTCTTAGGATTCAAAGAGATTTCGTGTTCTTAGCACCTTTGTAACGTCTTCTTTAGATCTTCTATGTGATTTTTTTCTCTTTTTTGAGAATACAATAAGGTCACCTAGGTATATAATGGTGTTTCTATCTTTTAAGTCAGAAAAAGATTTTTTCATACACCTCTACAAAGTGGCACCGATGTTGATAAGACTGAATGACATTCTATGGTATGCGAATGTACCCCAATGAGTGGTAAAAGTTGTCTTATGTTGATCTCTCTCTTCCAATTCTATCTAGTTGTATCTTAAGAAGCTATCAAGTATGGAAATCCTTTCAGCTTTGACTACTATTTGTAGTAGATAATCCATGTTAGGAAGGGTGCAATTATCATTCAAAGATGCCTGGTTTAAATTTCTAAAATCCACATAGATCCTTATCTCTCCATTCTTCTTTCTAATTGGTACTATATTTTCTATCCATGTAGAGTGATGAATAGGGCAAATGATTCTAACCTTAAGCATCTTCTTGACCTCATAAAATATGGCATTTGTTACCTTCAATTGTAGTTCCTCAACTTTTGTTAGAAAGGAACTACATCAGGTTTCAAGGGGATATGGTGTTTTATTTTTTTGCCTCTATAACTTTTCAAATCTTCATAGCTCCAGGCGAATACATCTTGATATTCTATAAAAATTTGTTTGGTAACCTCCTTTTCCTTAGGTGAGCAACATTTTCCAATGTTGATAATTTTTGGACTTTGCAGATCTCCAATATTTTATTCCTCATATTCACTAGTAGTAGATCCCTTTTCTATTTTGTTTTCTTTAATCTAAGTATCATGCCTATTAAACAACCTTTCTAATGACAGAAAGTATGGGGGAATGATATTAACTTGTAGTTGTATTACATCAATTCCTTCTTCTTTTTTTTCTTTTTGTGAGGCTCTTCTTGGTTGATTTTGTTAGGATGACTTTCTTGGATAGTTCTAGCATCTTCTAGAAATAACTGTAGACTTTTGTCATCTTTGAACACTTACCATGTTTCTACCTTGTCAGGGACAAAAGGTCTGTACACAATTTCCACTTGATAAGTTTTGTTCTTGAATTTTGGATGAGGAAGTAGTAGGGAGGTAGAAATGGCTAGTGAATCTTCCTTAGAGTTCATTTCCCTTTAGATTGATTCAATCGAGAATGCATCAAGCCCTTCGATTTCATCCTAGACCCTATTTTTGTAATTTTCAATTTATGATTCTTTACAGAGTATTGCCCCTTGATTTGTCACATGAAAAGCTCTGTATCACCTCAATATTTCAACATTTTTATACCTTTTTCCTTTGAAACTATTATCCTGAGTAACAGGGCCTCATATTCTACCATGTTGTTTGTGTTTCCAAATTCTAACTTGAATGCCATGGGTTTAGGTTCTCCTTTAGGTGATATCAACACCACCCCTATGCCAGAACTAGATGAAGAACAACTTTTATAAAATTCTAGTGTTCATACTAATGATGATTCTTTTCATTCCATAAGAGCTTGATCTTCTTGCTCTTTGACCTTTTGGTTGCTTGAGACTTCTTCAGTGAAAAGTGTATAGTTGCCAAATTCAAATTGCTGGTAGAGAATTTGAGCTTTGGGGTCTTTTGAATTTAGAATTGTAAACTTGGTTGTCTCCTTAGGTTCTAACTTTACTTTCTTTCTTCTTATGGGTATGATAGCTTGAGATCACTCTAGTTTTATTTCTCCTCCTAGGTCTCTACAAAATGTTCTGCTTAGAAATAATCTGTAGCTACTTGGAATATTTGCGACTATGATAGTTAGTAGTAATTTCTTTTTTGGATAGGAGGCTAGTGCTACTTGAGCATCCTTGATTTTCCCTAGTAGGGGGACCTATTTTGTATCCAAAGAATAACATCTACCATGAACTTTAGTAAGAGTGAGTCCTAAAGCTTTAGCTACAGAGTAAGATATTACATTGTCTAAAGCACCTGAATCAATTATACAATTGCTCAGCTTGCACCCATTAATATTTAATGATATCTAGAATGGATCAGGTTTCTATCTAGGGAAAGTTTCTAGGACTATAGAATCTTCTTGATAAAAAAGGTTTGATGTTAACTACTCATCTTTTTTTTCATTAGTAACATTGTGGTTCAAGGTCAAACTATCTTCTTTGCAATGGTCTACCAATCTTTTTAACTTAGAAGGATGAGATTTCAAATAGTCTATTATGGAAATTTGAATCTTGGAGTCTTTACAAAATTGGATAAAATCCAAAGGATTTTTCTCCTTACCTGATTGAGAGGTTATGGCTCCTTGATCAATATGACTAGTACCTGAAGGAGAGGCATTATCACTTCCCAGGCCTTGATTGGAAGACTAATTTTTGTGCTTTTGGCTTCTAGTCAAAATTGTGTATGAAGTTCCATCAATTATTGTGTAACATTTTCCTTGTCTTTCTAAGTTTGATTCATACTCTAAAAATAAATTTCCAAAGTCACCATTTGAGTACAAATCTGACTCACAAACAAAAGTTGCGACATTCAACTCATTGGTAGACAACAACTGCATCATACAGACTGTTTTGGGACAACTTTCATTATCATGATCTATTTTAAAGTAGAAAAAACACATGTTTCCTTTCTTAGGTGCACCTTCTATAGGTTACCTTTATGTTGGAGCAGCAAGCTATGGGGAATTTCTATCAATATTCCTTCTTGATTGACTTCATTAATTCCATTGGTAAGAATTCTTGAATCCTAGAAGTTGCCTTTTTGTAGCAACAAGTTCGTTTAACAATTTTTGCAAGATCTTAGCTGATGAAGTAGTATTACTAGAACTCCCTTTGGTTTGGAGCTCTTGTTTCCATTTTTTGGTAGAGATTAAGTCATCCTCTAGTTCCATTTCCTTCTTTTGAGCATTCACCAAGTTCATGGGATGAGATCTCCTTAGGTCATAGCTGATATCTAGTGGTATTAAGCTTATGAATATTGTTTTCAAATTACCCGTAGTAGGTCTATTAGCAGTAGGGATTCTACTATTGATCTTATTGAAATTAGTAACAAAATCCCTCATACTTACAGTAGGTTTCTTCTTTATAAACATCAATTATGTTACCAAGACATATTCATCTTTTGCAGTTTTGAATATTGTTTTGAATGTCATTCTCATCGTATGCCAGTCAATGATTGAGGAATCAGCTAGATGATAAAATCAATATGCTACATTCTCTTTTAGAGTTTCTACAAAAATATTACAGCTACATCTTCGTGTGCCACTCCTAGGATGTGAGTCACTATGAAAAAGGCTTTGACATGTTCATCAGTGGTGACTCATCCATCAATTGAGAATTTAGGAAAGTTCTTTCTTGAGCTAGATAGGAGTGGATGATATGCTATAAGAGCTAGTCAACCTATTGCTGTGGTCCATGGGTGGCCGTAATTGTCCTAACAAGTTATGATGGAAAATTGACAAATGGAGGAGAAACTACTCCATATAAAGCTAATACCTAGATAGTGTTGTGCGATGAATTCTGATTTTTGGGGGTTGATGGTGGCTTTCTCCTACGAGCTTTATATCACCCTTTCATTGAGGTACTTCTAGGATGGGGAAACCAATTTTTGTAAGCTTTTCAAAAATAGGGTCTTGCCCACCTTGGTCTTTGGTGCTTCTAAGAAATCTTGTTTATTCTAGGGTGTTGATTTGATTTTGCCTCCTAGCTTCATGATCTGCTTGTCTTTCTTCTCTACGAAGTTCTCTCCTTTAAACAACTCTTTCCAATTCTTTGGCTCTAGCTTCTTCTTCTTCTAACACTTGGCTAGCATTTATGTAGTGCTCTGTATTTCTCCTATTCCTCTAAATGAATGTATTATGGGATAAGATTATATCTTCCTGACTGTCTTGGAATCCAAGATTAGGTTGGAGTACTAAGATTATGTTCTCATGAGGTAACACCATCTTTCCTAATGTCACAAGTCTATTTTTCTAGTGACTATTCAACTCCCTAGCAGAGTCGCCAAAAATTTGTTGGTAAACAGATTGTTCTTTTGTTCTACTCTTGAATGTCCAATATTCTTGAACAATATTTGATTACAACAGTTGGTAAATCATAACTAAGTGATTGACTTCCCTTTGAGTTCTTAGGTACAACTCTCTTGTATTTTTTTATTTGCAATGAATCTTGTTTATTCTTAAATCTAAAAGGTGATGGGGACACAACCCAAGAACAGAATGGACACAAGAGAAAAAGGGAAATTGTATTAACTGAAAAATAAGCTAGCACATTCAGTATAGAGAAAATAAACTTCAAAACATGCCCTAAGGGCTTACAATAACATAAATGTGGAGATAATTTCTCCTTTCAGTACCTCCTCTCAAACTCCACTCCTCACTGCCTTTTACGATGCCAGGAATCTCCTTAAATAGACCTCGGAGGGCTAAGGACTAGGAATACATTCTAGAAAGTGCTAGTAGGCATCCACTGACCAAATAGAAGGCTCCAGAAGCTGCGTTAGAAGTCGGTGCAAATCTAGAAGAATCCAGAAATGGTAACCGAACTTTCAAGAGGCATAACTTTTGAACCGTAGCTCTGATTGATGAACCGTTTACATTTTCGAAAAGCTCTCAAAGTGCTCTATAGCCCTATGGATGAGCTCTACTCATCCCCCATTTTTTGGCCCTTTTTGAGGTCATTTAATGCCCCTAACCTAACTTTGAAGCATTCTTAGGAGGTCTCCAAAACTTGAAAAACTGCAATAACTTTCAAACCATGGGGCCTTTTGACCTGATTCTTTTTCTAGAATGCTCTAAATCACAATTACATTCATCTAGCCAATTCACACCTTCTAGTTTACTAAAATGATGGCCCAATTACATACTCCTATTTTTTCAGGATTTACTAGCACACTGATAGTGGAACTGTGAGAGTTGGAACCTTTATTTGACCCAAATGGGTGTCCAAAAATGAAAACACATGAAACAAAAACTAAGTCTAAGTACATTTTTTTTGGGTAACACAGGATTGCCCTTATACCTCTGGATGCTCCTGCATCAAAAGCAGTTTGTTCTTGACCAGAGAATAGGATAGGTAAATCAAGTTAGGCCTAGATAGGAACTAACTTAGGTGAAGATTTGGGTCTTACAAATAATCAAGTCTGTGAACTCACACATCTTGTGAACTCATAGAAAATGATGAAATGCTAATGAATTCTATTAATGAATTAACTTCTTAACTAAAAGCATCTAACTCTAATAAGAAAGAGACTAACTTGAAGAAAAACACAAAAAAAAACCTCTTTAAACTTTCAATAATACTATTATTATCTACAACTTGCTGCATTGAATAGGGGAACAAAGCTCTATTTATTTTGCAACTCAATTCAATGGAAAGAGATATCCTAAGCTATCACAAAATAATGGAATAGTAAATAATTGACACAAAATACATTCAACTTATCTCTGTAATATGAAGTATCTCATGCCAAATATTAACCATCCTTCTATTAATTTTTGAATTAGATACATATAGGATTTTGAGATGATTGTTACAAAATGAGACCCAAATTGGTTCATCTCGTCAAACTTTACAAATGGCAGGGAGCCAATTTTTTAGTTACAATCATTACATCAAAATATGAAAGGGTGGGATACAGATAACTTCACCTTCTTTCCTTTTTCCAACTTCACCCTAAAGGTTTTGGTGGCAACAATAATTGGGATCAATTCCTCATGTCTATGAACATGAGTGTTAGTGTATCTTAAGAGCCACTTGAAATGCTCTTTGGATAGATCTTTGATAGAATTTAACCGCTCCTATATTTCCTCCACAACCATGTGTATACACCTGCTAAGTTTTTGGAGCTCCAACACTCTGTTCTGGTGATCAAAAAAATTCTCTGTTAAGCTATTTAGATAATTGGAGAAATTCTTTAGCATGACAGTAACTCAAACTATCCCTTTCCCTTGTCCACTAGCTCGGGAATTTTTATGTAGATCTCTTAATAATTCATAGTCTCTATCTTGATCCTTTTAAACTTTAATGTTTATTTCCTTCAATCCTTCTTCTACCACTAGGATCATTTCATATTTGAATTGCATACTTTGTAGCCAATCAAATAAGAGCTCATCTACCTTAGGTATAATCTTTTTCTCTACAGCTTCCTTAGCCTTCATGTGCATGATTATTTTCAATAATGAAATGTAATCCTCACTCTTGGATTTCTTTGCTACCATGGTAGCTTGATTAGTTGAGATATTTGTTGATCTTAGTTTGGTTTTGGCTAATGAGTTTCTATACACTTAAGTCATCTACTTAGTTCATACCAAACAAGTAACATATGTTGAGCATAACATATAAGACAATGCATGGCAAGTAAATAGTGAGTGTCGAGCCACTCAAGTGTCGAGTCACTTAGATGCCGAGCAGATAGTATGTGCCAAGTGATTCAAGTGTCAAGCAAGTAGTGCATGCCAAGTCATTTAGATGCTGAGTGATAGCATTGAAGTTACAATTAGTGCCAAGCACTAGGGACTTCAGATGCCAAGTAATATAGTTTTGACATAGTTGTTTGTATTGGCACAAACTACTATGTAAATCATTTTTGGGCCGACTTAAGTATTCTTTTATGATCTTTGTTGATAAGGATGAATCTTAATTATGAATCCCTATGCATGGCATATATCCAATCAAAAAAAGGGAAGGTCTTCACATAGGTCTTCATATATCCCTAATGTTGATTCATACCTAACTCTAATTCACATAGGTCTTCTTAAGGAAGACAAACTATAAACTTTCTAAGAATGTGAAGGAGAATTGAAGTGAGTTTTGAATGCACAAAAAGAGAATTCACGGTGATTAAGTTATTATGAATTGAGTTACATTGCAGAATCAGTTAAAGGAGAATATAGGAAAGGAAGCAAAGGACAAAAGAGATACATCTGATTAGAAAGGATCAAGTACACATTAGTATAGAGGTGATGTACCATCAAGCAACATAGTGCTAATCGAAGGATCATTGCTAAGACATTCCAACAAGTGGATCAGTTAAATCTCTTAACATAGTAGTCTTAATAGGTTGTTGTAAATCCTCTAACAACATGATTACTTCATTGTAAGTTAATGTCCTTTTACCAAGTATAATTTTAGTAGGGTGTTTAAATCCTTAAACAGGGTAAAATATAACAATCTTGTAAGCCTTTAATAGGGTAGACCTTTTACAGGGTAGATAATGTGTCATAGTCAAATATTGTAACCTTCATTGGATACACTTTATTACTACAGTAGTGAAGATTTGTGGTGTTATACCCACTCTAGTTTTAGCTTCTTCTTGGAGGGTTTTTGGGTAATCAAATATCTTGCTTCATACATGTGTTGAATATTTTACTTTCATGCCATGGATATATGTGCTTAATTTGGTCTTTTAGTTTATATGCATAGATTGTGAGATAGATGTGTGGTGAATACTTTTAAAGGTTGAAAAGTTTTAAGTGCTGATTAACCCCCCTTCTTAAATTTTACTTTCCTATTGTATTTCCAACAATTGGTATCAGAGCCTAGTTCTTTGAAATAAAAGCTTTGCAGCTTTAAGGAAAGATCTTGGGGATGGAAGTCTACAAATTTGGAAAGACTATTGAGAACTAGATAATTGAAATACCACTTTCCCTACATCAATTGAATGAAGCAAGATATGAGTTACAAAGATCATTGAAGAGAAGTAAGGAAATTTCTATTCAAGAGAATGCCACACAATACCAAGAGATTAAGACTACTAAATTATTTGCAAGTGGAAACTCCAATGAATTTGATGCAGTAGTTATATATCTGATGGAAAAGAATGAAACCCTAACTAGAGAGGTTAGAAATCTAAAGAGAGAAAAAGAAATCCAATTAGTATTACTTTGTGAAGTGACCGAGTAGAAAAAGAAATTTGAAGAGGATAAAGTCATGATTGAAGATGACAAAAGGATTTTGACCAACAGAATGGAAGAGAAAACATTAAAGATAACTAGGATTTCCAACATGCAATTGGAAACCTTGAGTTACATGATGACTGCAAATCACGAACTAAATACAAAGGATATTGAGATCACAACACTAAAGGTGTAGAATGAACAACTGAGAAATGACCTAAAAAAAGAAAAAGATTTTGTTGATAGTTTCAACAAACCTAGTGAAGCCATCAAATACTATAAACAATTGATGAGATCCCCTAGATCCAACAATGATACTTATGGATTGGGATACACTAGTACTGAAAAAGGAGAATCATCCAAAAGTGGTGAAGAGGATAATAAAAAAGGTAAGAAGTCCAAACCTACTACTCATAATTGTGGAAAGTTAGGTCATACTGCTAATGTTTGCAGGAGCAAGACTGCAAATCATAATCCTAAGTAGAAATTCATGGGTCATTTCCATAAATGCAAAAAACAAGGACATTAGGCACAAGAATGTAGAACTAAGACCTCAAGCACACAAAGATTTGAAGGATACTATTATAACAGTCAAAAGTATGGACATAGAGCATATGAGTGCAAATCCAAGCCTAAATGGTCATCAAACAAGTAGACAAAGGTAAAGCACTTTTATAACTCTTATAATTGGGATTATAATACAAGGTATAGTTGTCACTACTATCAAGAGTATGGACATGTTGCTGAAAATTGCATAAAAACACATTTAAGAAGAGACTACAATAGATGGTTGAGTCAAACCACATGTTTTAGCTATTTGAAAACTTGTCACATAAGAAGAAATTGTCCAGCAAGGTCAAAGGCACCAAACAATGAGTTCAACAAAGGAAAAGAAAAGGTAGATGTTGAGAATATCATAGATGAAATAAAAAAGACATGGAAGAGAAAGGAAGATTGCAACACATCAAGTGTAGAAGGGATCACTTCACCCATTGGGTTAGGTGATCACACCTCCTCCAATTAAACAATCAAGAGTTAAGTGGGACTGATATCTAAAAGGATATACTTTACATCAGTTTCAAGGATTTAGTTTTGAAAAGATTGCATATGCATGAATAAAAATGCAAAGTATTGTTAAGAATATAGAAGAAATCTTTAAGTTTTGTTAGTTTTCATGTTACTGCATAGTATGAAAAGTTTCAGTATGGTTGCTGAGTGAAATATTAGTTGATGTCAAGATATCACAATTTCCAAGTGGAAAGGAAAATTCATGGAAGTTGAGTGAGTTGAAAGCTTTATTGAAGTTGAGCTTAGAACTATGTAAGCACTAAGTATTAAATGCAAGGTTTTGAGGTCTATATGATTGATTTCCACTCATTTGACATCATTTAATTTTGAAGAAGAGCATATTTTCTCCTATTGTTAAAATGACTTCTATTTGCACTGTTTTAAGTATTGTGGCTACTAAAGATTAGCATTTGGAGTAGCTTGATGTTAAAATAGCCTTTCTTCATGGTGATTTGGATGAAGAGATATATATGGCATATGCATAGGGATTTGAGGTCAAAGGTAAGAAATTAGGGTGCAGATTGAAGAAACATTTATATGGCTTGAATCAAGCACCTCGATAATGGTATCTAAAATTTGATAGGTTTATGCATGAGCATGGATATAGTAGGTGTCATTTAGATCATGACATTTAATTTGAGAGGTTTGATGATGACAAATATACTATTTTATGTGTATATATTGATGATATGCTTGTAACTAGGTCTAACGTGGATCACATTATGGGGTTGAAATGCCAGTTAGCACATGCATTTGCTATGAAGGATTTGGGGGCAGCAAAACAAATCCTTGGTATGAAGATTTGTAGAGATAGAAAGAATAGGGAATTAAGTTTATCTCAAGTTAATTATATTGAGAATGTGTTGCAACATTTCTTTATGGAGAATGCTAAAGCTATTTGTAGACACCCAAAAATTGGCAAAGACCTAAATCATGCAATTTTGATCAATTAGTGCAAATTAAAGATAAAATTAGAAGAAACACAACAAACTTTCAAATCAAAAATTACATCAGGTCATTAATTATATATCAAATTGACAAGACCTAAATCAACTTTAAAAGAGGAGAAACAATTCAAACTCATAAAATGAAATTCAAAAAAGGAGGACAAAGACAAAAGTGTTGAAAATAAATAAGACATTTATTAAATCAACAAAATCATTTATCCTCACAAAATTGGAAATCTCCCTTTTTCATTTTAAAAGAATTCAAAATATCCTCAATTATCCTCAAAACCAAGTCTGTTGGACTCTTCCTCCTAGCCTCTTATGAGATATTTTTAGTTTCATTTTCACACATCAGTCAAAGGTAAAAATCCTAATTCTTACCCCAACCCCTTTCAAAATCCTATAAATATGAGGGAAATCCAAGAGGCAAGGGACCCAAGTTTTAGGCATCTACACTATAGGCATATTTTGATTAATCATTTTAGCAAATTCATAGCATTTTAGTATTACTTTTATGTTATTTAGAATCATTTATTACATGTTTAGCTTGTTGCATATCCATTTTGATAGCATATAATCTACATTATAGTCATAGATCTTGCTTGCATTCTTGTAGATTTACATTTTTAGCATACTCCCATTCTAGAATTGTTACTGAGATGCTGGTCTGAGAGCTATTTTAGCAGTTGTAGTTTGGGAAACATGAGACACTCATAGAGATTACATTCTAATGAAGATATCTTGGGTTTAGTTTAGTTTTTCATCAGTCTATTTGCATTCTACGCTAAAGTTTCATGAATATGCATTCACACTGTGTACAAATTGGTGCCCACCATGGGCCTGAACTAAAATCCTCCCGATTTTCAAGTTTTTTAGTCTAATCTTTCATTTATAGTGTAGACCTATGTTTCTTTCTATTCTCTTGTCTAGATTTGATCGAATATTGTCATGTCCCCTTTTCAAATAATAAAAAAAAAAAAATCTTTGCTAAGACAGGCAGGCCCAAGAAAGTGAAGTTTCGGAAAAAGGGGGGTTAATCTTTGGAAACCGTTGGACTAATAAATGAAATTATTATTAAAATATGTTTCATTAACCTCTCTTGGACGTGAGTTACAGTTATGGCCTCTTTTAAGGGGTTTGGAGGCATTTTGGGCAGGGAGGATAACTTGATTTTTGCTCATTCTTTGTTATTCTTCAGAGGCTGCCAAACCTGTGGAGAAGGAGACCCAAGAACGGGAGTTTGCAGGTTTCTAGGGAGACCCAAGAATGGGAGTTTACAGGTTTCCAAGAAGGCTAAGGACGTGAGTTTGAAGCCATTCCATGTGCATGCTCATACAGAGTTTTCCTTTGTGCTGAACAGTGCAGATTTGTGGGTTTCGGGTGTGTTTTTTTGTATGAGTTTGGTGTTTTCAATTGAGTATTTCATATCAGTTTTGGTTGCTACTGTATTTCAGACTTTAAGCTGTTAAAATAGAGTTGAATATATGTATTGGGACATGATTAAACTTCTGAGATAGTTTATTAGTGTTGTGTGGTGTTTCCGGGCATTTTTGTGTTAATTTCGGGAGCCCGATGAGCATAGTTTTTGTCGTACATTTGAGAACTGTTGTGTAAAGGTTATACGGATCTGGAAATGTCATTTTGTAAGCTGTTATACTGCTGAAATTTCTGTAAAAATGTCCACTTTCAGATTTATTAATCATTGGTGAAGCTGTGAAGCTTTGGGCACAATTTCTGGCATACCCGACTTGGGGTTTCTTGAGAAATTTGGAGGATCTTTGTGATATTAGTTGTTTGATCTTAAAGATCTGATTAAAGGTTGGAAATATCATACAAAATCAGAAAAGGGGCATTTCAAATATAGATTCTACAACATTCAAGAGGCCTCATATCAATGAGAACAACATCCCAAAGTCTTCCTTGAGTGCACGAGGGCTGGATTTGAATCTTCTGATGCTTCTACGCTTTGTTTTAACACTTTTGAGAGATATTCTAACATTTTTGAAATTTGTTTTAACACATTTAATCTTTCTAAAGCACATTTAAATTATTCTATAACGCAATTAAATCTTCCTTTAGCACTTTTGAAGCTTTCTATAATGCATTTGATCATTTCTCAAGCTTATATAAAGTATCTTAGATGCACTTGCTTTTGTTATAGTGCATTTTCTAGATTAAATAACACATATAATGCTTTCTGTAATGCATATGAGTATTTCTATTGTGTATCTGATTAAATTTATAGTTTCCTAAATCTAACTTCTAGATCTAAATCTCATTTGCTTACAAGTCCTTTCCAAGCTAATGAATAGCTTCCAGATTGTAGAAAATGTGCAACAGGAATGAAGACCCTCCTAAAAGTGCCTAGCGTTTGCTAGCTCCAATTTAGGTAAGTAGACATTGGCTCTTGTCAATACAAAGTACGACATTTCAAAGTTCCAAACATAGCTTAATAGAAGCATTCAATCTTGCTGATCCAAAACACAAGTAGGCCTATGCTCTCAACTCCTTCAAGTTGATCAAAATGCTTGACCTTCTATAAAAATCAATTACAATTGAACAAGGGAAAGAATCCACACATAGCATAACTAGGAGCCCCTCTGTCTTTAGTAGTATAAGGGTTGGTGATTAAATCTTTGTCTCTATTGTGTTTGGGGAGCCAAGATAGTAGGGATATGCCCTCACTTTCCTTGAGTGATCAGATTCCCAAACCTATTTGTGACTTCCATTTCCTACTTTTCACTAGGTAGGAATTTCTATCCATAGAAAGGCTACCTCTCGAGCTGCCTCAGTAGGGCCAGTGAGAGGGATTGCCTCCCAATCTTGTATTCCTAATTGAATGCAAGCCTCTTTTGTTTAGAATATAGCCTTCCTCCAGTAGTCTTGTAAGGGATTGTGCCAAACATCCTTAGTGTTGGTGGGAAGCTCTCTGTCACAAAAGAGGTAAATCCAAACATAGTTGGTTAAACACTAAGATCCACTAGTTACCGACTTTAGATAACCTTGTTAGGAAGCCATTATCTTCCATTTACTAGGTGCGTGTGGTTTTACATTTTGTTTTGTTCTTACTACTATCATGCTTGTAAGTTCTTTAAACTCAATAACAAACACCTGTGTGGACCACAATCCTTCTAGAAAGAAGAACTTCAAACCAATATTGAGAAACCAAGTCCAAGATGAAAACATTGCAGAGTAATCCTTAAAGTAGCGCATATACTGCATAAAACAACGCTTTTGAACATTCTTGTAATGCTTTTGATGTCTATTATAATGCATATTCCTATAAAAAAATGCACATGAGCCTTAAAATGATACATTTGCCTAGCAAAATGACGCATCTGAATCATTAAACAATGCATATGATAATTAGAATAGTGCATAAAAGCATTAAAACAATGCATATGATCAAGTAAACAATGCATCTAACCAATCCTGTGATGCATCTAAGAAAAAACATAAAATAGAGGCCATCTACGTGCATAATAATTGCAAACAAATGAAAAATTTGGATACCCTTTTCCTTGCTAGTATTCTACAAAGTCTAAGAAATTCCATATCTGATCGAAAACATCTTTTGAGACAAGTAGAGCTACAAACATCATTATCAACCCAACAATTATCATTGCTTCATTTCATACATCAAGTTAGAAATGTTCAGAGAGACACATCTATCTCTTACCTGAATTCACGAAAGTGAAACTCATCCTATCAACATTGGCAAACACCTTATCCAGTCTAGCTTGTTACTATAGACAAATCACAGTCAACAGAAACTCTCACAGTCCAAAAATGCCTAAGAACTAAAGGAATCCGACTCACATTTCATGCCACCACATAAAACTAGTACAACTAGAAAATTGAAGTGATTTCCTATATGAGTGAGTGCTAGAATAGCCAACAGAACCATTAAGCACACAAAACCTCTAAATCTCCTTGAGCCCAATACAAAAATAGATTGCCCACAGAATGAAACTATTCACAAGTCACCCTTGTTCAATTAAAAATTAGAATCCATGGCCACAATGCCTTCATCTAACATCTAGGATGATAGAAGTATTAAAACTAAGATTGAAGATTTCCAACAAAATCTTGAGCTTGTCAACATCATGGACAAGATACTCAAAAAACATAAGGAATGTTATATACTAACATGCAAAATTATCATCTGATTTTGATGTGACCAACTTGAAATGAGATGAAGAAGAGTCAACCCTAGATGTTGTCATGAAAAAGTTAGAAGACCTACAAATGGAAATGGAAATAATGAAGACATGAAAAACACAACCCATAGAATTTAGCCTCGAGAAGGTGTGTCCTATCTCCCTTGATAAGAACATTACCTTCATGCCTTTCCCAAAAAATGTATAAATACCAAAATATGATAAATATTTTGGCACATCAGATCTGTAAGACCACCTCAGAAAATTCTATACCTTGAGTATGGAATTTGTCCATGACACAATGTACTTGATGCAACTATTTCCTAGAAGCCTTGGAGGGCAAGCCATGGAGTGGTTCTCTAAGCTTCCCTCCAATATTAAAACCTTTGACCAACTAGCTTCTATGTTCATCTCCCAATATTTTTACAATATCAAAAGGGAAGTTACAATGATAGACCTATGCAACATGAAATAACTCCTCGACGAGTCATTCAAAACTTTCTTACAATGGTGGAGACACACTTTCACTAAGTATCACAGAGACATACCAGATAAAGAGAAGACATACATCTTTATTAATAGTCTCTCCAAACCAATGAATTATTGGCTCTAACTCCAAGGGCCTAAATATTTCAAAACTACCTTAGAAAATGCTGCTAAGGTAGAAGAGACCTTACTAAATAATGACATCATTAAACTATCAAAAGATGGTAAGGGCTTTTCAAATAACTCCATGCAAACTCATAATTCCTCCGATCGAGCCACTGATAAACAAAAGTCATGGTGGTGAAACAACAACAAGAACACTATTAATGATGGGATGGTTGAAGCCAATCATGTCAAACCTCAAACCCTATCCCATCTAAACCAATCATATCCTATTGTCAACAACACTAACCCATACACACCCCAACAAGACAATACCTGCCCATTCTATCGACATAATGTGAAAACCCCCTCGATGACCAACCAACAAGTTGCTTACAATAAAGCTTCCCCTCCTCATAGATATCAATCCTCAGATATACCCAAGGTGTATACTCCTATTGGGGTGTCTTATGAGAGTGCCTTGCAAACCCTCTTGGCTGATGAGCTCATTTTACTTCTTGAGGCCAAACCCTATGAATCCCATGTCAAACTGAAATGGTGGAATGACAAGCACATCTATACCTACCATCAAAATAGGGGGCATTTAACAAAAAAATGTTTTTCCCTTAAGGGGGCAATCCAAAAATTAATCAATGATGGGGTCATTGAAGTAAACAACATTAGTAATAATGAAGACCATACAACCTTCAAGAACACCTTCATGTGTCATGAAAAGGGTGAATCCTCTAAAACCAATTAGAACACACCCCCTCACACTAAGGTTAATTATGTGCATCTTTATGACAATACCATTAACACAATTTATGGCTTTGATGACACCATAAATGTCATCATAGTTAAAGATAAAAACAAAAAATAATCCTCAAATGTTGTTACCCGAGGCCAAGCCTCTAAAGTTATCCTACCAAGACTTGTGACAAATCCTAATCATGCAGCTACAAGCTCCTTCTTGCCCAAGTACAACTTGGTCAACCAATTACTTAAGACTCTAACCCATATATCCATTTTTTAACTATTACAGATTTCCTCGAAGCATAAGGAAATACTCACCAAAGCCTTAGTACCGAATGACCTGGATGTGAGTAGATTTTAGAACATGGTCAACAACCTAGTTGCCCCTCACTGCGTATCTTTTTCAGCCCAAGATGACATGTTTGTCATCAAACCACAAAACTCTCCTTTTCATATTAAAGTCTTTATCCATAGAAGAAGAGTTAAGAGGTCATTGGTCGATGGTGGAGTAGGCCTCAATATTTGCACACTCAATTTAGTAAAAACCCAAGGGTATATAGAGGATGCTATTGACCTAAGAAGGAAAATTACCATCAAAGCTTACAAAAATGAGGAAATATCCTCCAAAGGCATGGTTATTTTGCCAATCAGAGTAGGACCAATTGTGAAAGAGACTATTTGTTAGGTCTTAGACCTACAATTAACTTATAACATCCTATTGGGAAGACTGTGGATTCATGACATCCAGGCCGTTCCTTCCACTTATCATCAATATCTTAAATATCCTTACATGGGTCAAGATGTGACCATATCAGGAGATCAAAACTTTTCCCAATATTGTAATTCCCTTGTACCTCACAACATAGAAGAAATTGACACACCAATAGATGACATCATCCCATCCACAACTACAAACACTTCATGCTCTACTGATCGAAACATCAATCACTCATCAATGTCAACTAAGGGTAAAGAGAAAGTGGGTTATTCAAATCCTTCCATTCTTTCACCATCATCATCCAAAGACCCTAAATAGTCACACTACAAAGAAATGGATAGATTGATGAAAGAATTTGATAGAAAGTGTAAATTGCATCACAAAGGGGTGGGTGAGCACTCAATCTCCCTATTTGATCCCTTGCTTTCTCTAAGATCTCATGGAAAACTATCATCCACCAAGCCTTATCATGCACATTTTATCAAAGCAAGTAGCACACCTCCAAACTTAGTGACAAAAATTAGTCAACAAAACATTGACATCTTCCCCCACCTACATGGAAAAGGTTTTGATCTAATGAAAAAGATGGGATACATAGGAGATGGTCCTTTAGGGAAAGGGACAAGCATCATTGAGCCTCTAATGGCAAAACTCATGTCCAACAAGTCCAAAATGGGGGTAGGATATGATGAAAAAGATAGGACACAAGCCTCTTCCAAAGCTTGTCCTAAGCATAGTGATTCCTCCTCTTCCACCCTAGTTTGGGTACCTAGACAAAAGGATGGTTATAGCCAAAAAAAAAATGACATCATAAATGTGAATCTATCCCTCTCAAGTTCATATCCCATGAAAGAACCATCCATAAACACCTATAATAATGAAGATGATGATGATTCCACTAAATGGGAATTTGAGTTATTATTTGAGGAGTCTCTTCACGATAAAGAGTGTGATGTTGTTCACATACCCGCATTTAACAGTTTGGCTATGCAAGGAACAACCTCTTGTCTGAGACTCACTTCACCAAGAATTGGGATACAACAGAGCAGATTAGAATATGATGAACATGTTGTAGGGTTTCATTTTCAAACCCTATTCCCTAACTTCTTTCCAGTAGAAGTTGCAGATGACTACTACAAGCCTATCACAAGCTCTACTTTTCCTAATACTCTAGAAGAAGCTCATGTGATAGATCTAACTGATACAATGTATGAGCCATCCAATGAAATCATATCTTTAAACCCTGCCAAACTCTTTCCATATTACAAATCACTCCCCCTAGTCCATCCCAAACTCATTAACTAGGATATAACTAAACCTAACCACATCCCTCATTTTGACACTGACTGTGAAGTCTTCATCTACCTTAATGCAGTTGAACCATCTCATCGAAAAAGAACAAAAGAAAGGCATATAGTCAAGTCTAGTATCAATTACCCTAGTCACACTAGAATTGGTCAAGCATTCCATAAGCTCAATGATCACCACCAAGTTGTGGCTAACCTTGAGAAAAAAAATGGAAACAAACAAAAGTGACACATCCCAAGGTGAAAACCCAATTGTGGCACCCACAGATGGGGTGATTGATACTTTACCTAAACACTCTGAGGAAAGATATTCTATTTTTATTGAACTAATAGAACTAGTCAACATCAGCATAGAGCAAGAACCAAGGGCCATTTATTTTGCACAATATTTAAGCATAGAGGAAAGAAAGGAATTCATTCACTTCTTTGAGGAAAGATAGATAAGCTTTGCATGGTCTTAAGTAGACATGCTTGGCTTAGACCCAAATTTAATCCTCCATCATCTCAACATTTCTCCAGAGGCCAAGCCAGTCAAACAAAAGCTTAGAAAGATGTATCCCCATATAGCTCTACTAGTCAGCGTAGAGTTAAAAAATTTTATCAGCACCAACTTCATCTGGCCCTTAGTGTATGCATCATGGATATCCAACATTATTCCCATATCAAAAAAGAATGGCAACATGCACATCTACATCAATTTCTGAGATTTAAACAAAGCTTTTCCTAAAGATGATTTCCCCCTTCCCAACATTGACACCATTGTCGATCTAACTACATGTCATTACATGTTTTCACTCATGGATGGGTTTTTAGGGTATAGTAAGATCAAGATAACACCAAAAGATAAAGATAAAATAAATTTTACTTGTGCGTGGGGCACATTTTGTTGGAATGTGATGCCCTTTGGGTTAAATAATGCTAGAGCTACCTACCACTAGGCCATGACCACTATCTTTCATAATATGATGCATATTTTTATGAAAGATTATGTGGATGACATTATTTCCAAATCCCATAGCCAAGAAGAACATCTCCCCATACTGGCCAAAATATTCACCCACCTAGAAGTGTTCAAAGTCAGGTTCAATCCCAAGAAATGCACTTTTAGTGTCAAATTAGGCAAGCTCCTGGGATACATTGTCTCAGCCAAAGGGATAGAAGTTGAACCCAAAAAGGTAGAAGCCATAATCAATATGCCACCTCCAAAGGACCTGAGTTGGTTACACTCTCTTCAAGACAGGCTTTAGTCAGTTTATTGGTTCATTCTCAATTGGTAGAGAAGTGTATACCTTTCACACACTTGCTACACAAAGATATAAATTTTAAGTGGGATGACTAGTGCCAGAAGGCTTTTGACTTACTCAAAACCTACTTGATGAATCTACCCATGTTAGTACCTCCCATACCACACAAACCTTTGTTATTATACATTTCTGTAATGGAAAAATCAATCAAAGCTCTCCTAGCACAAGAAAATGACCAAGGAAAAGAACAAGCTATCTATTACATTAGTCATACCTTTGTCAATTATGAGCTCAATTACTCTTATTGAAAAGGATTTTCTAGCCATAGTTTTTGCTTCCCAAAAGCTACATCACTACCTCCTAACACAAAAATTCAAGCTCATGTCCAAAATTGACCCCCTCAAATATCTTCTCAGCAAAACAACATTAACCGATCGATTGGCTAAATGGGTGATGATCCTAAGAAAGTTTGACATTGAGCATGTTGATAGGAAGGCAATGAATGGGTAGGCCATTGCCAATCAATTGGTAGATGCATTTATAGAGAATTCAAATCTTATCCTAGAAGATTTCCTAGATATGCACATTCTTCAGATAGAGCTAGTAATGTGGAAATTCTATTTTGATGGTTCCTACACGCACCATGGATTAGGCATTGGCATCTTGTTCATCATGCCACTAGGTGGCACCATCCCTAAGTCTTACAAACTGCTTTTCCCCTGCACCATTAACATGGCCAAATATGAAGCTTTGGTCTTGGGTCTCAAGCTAGGTTTAGAAAGGAAACTGACAACACTAGAGGTTTATGGAGACTCCTAGTTGAACATCAATCAAGTCATTGACACTTATTAGACCAAAGATGAAAAATTATTGCCTTATAAACATATGGTTGACACAGTCAAGGTATGTTTTGTTCACATTGCTTTTGAGAAAATTCCTAGAGAGAAGAACAGAGTAGCAGATGCTATGGCCACCTTAGCCTCCTTACTCTAGCTCCTGAAGTAGCATGAGCGGTATGAGTTCTTAGTAGAAGAGGTGGTTCAACTTGCATTTATTAAACCTAACTCCCTTATCATCAACCACTTAGACACTCCCGATTCCCTATGGTATAGCCTCATCATCACTTACCTCCATGATAATACCATTCCATCTGACCTCTCGCATAACCAAAAAAAAAAATTCATTTGAAAAACCTCATGTTACACCTTGGTCATTGATACACTATATAGGAAAGATCTCGAAAATACTTTATTTAGATGTCTTGAAAGGATGTGTCTAGAGTTGCTCTGTAGGAAGTCCATGTAGGGATTTGCGGGTTACACTACAATGGGTTCACACTAGCAAAGAAGATTTTTAGGATGGGCTATTTTTTTAGAAATGCTTTAGAATAACTGAGAAGGGGGTTAAATCAATTATTCAAGGTCCAAATGTCTAATTAAAACTTTTTCATCAAGTAAGTTGAGCCTTTTAAACGATTCTTTCATCAAGTTACTGTAAATCAACATGCAAGCATAACATATGAAAAATCAATGCATGACGCAGTGATTTATGTGGAAACCCAATTTGGGAAAAACTAACAGTAACATGCTTCTCAATTCTCACTCTTCTAAAGTGATGCCCTGTGAAAGGACTACCCTATTAAAGGCTAAAAGACACTGTTAAATGTGATCTGGTTAAAGGATTTAACCACCCTGTTAGAAGTGGGTCTGGTTAGAAGACTTTAGAACATTCACTTGGAATGCCACCCTATTCAAAGATTTACAAATGGTTGTTAAACCAACATAAGTCCATAGGATTTTTTCCCTAACTAATATAATTGCTAGAGAGTAACAATAAGGGGTTTTGACCTGATTACAATTCACAACTTATCTTGCAGATTATAGATCACAATTTAGCTCATAACAATTCCTGGCTTTCAATCTCTACAGCTTTAACAACTTTTTCTCCTCTCAAGCTTTGTCTCCTTGAGTCTTCATGCTTAATATACTAGTGCAATCTTCTCTTTCTAATCACTTATTGAGGCAGAGTCTCTGAGCTCTATTCTTCCTTCTCCTAGATGCCTTCTCCTTGACACCCTTCAACCGCTTTGCAATTTTGGCACACCGAAAACTCTTGCTTCTTGGTCTATGACTCCTCAAATAGAAGTTCGGAATTTCTTTTCCTGCTCAATTCTTCCCTCCTTTAATTTCAGTTTGAATGGATTAGGCAGGATTCATTGAATCCAATCCATATCTTGCTCCTTCTAGAAACATCATGAAGAATCCTCTTGAATTTGCTAAAAAATAGTTTACATAAAATTTTGTGCCACTAGCTCATCATCCTTATCCTCCATTTGGTTCACAAAATTCAAGGTAACAACTTTGTTGACTCAAATTTGGTGAATCTTTGACTTTTCCAATAATACAGTAGCTCGACACTATTGAAAATTTGGTGCTTGGCACATACTATGTTACTCGACATCAACTATGTTTTACTAATGCTTGAAACTTACTTTGGTTTCACTCCACATCCACTAAGTTTTTCTGATGGTTAGCACCTGAACACACTTAGCTCCTTCTCTATCACTCGACACACACTAGATTTTGCATTTGCTTGGGTCCAACTGAAAATTTTCTTGACTTGAACTAGCTTGCTCAACACTCACTAATGAACTTAGTTAAGCTTTCTAGTCAACCTTGTTTCAACTTATTCCTCCAATGTTTCTAAGTGTGCCCAGCCTTTGTATCTTCAAGTATGTTATCAATACATGATTTAACCATTTTCTTAACTGATCCTTGCACTTCATTACAAAATCATAACTCAACCTTTCCCTTAGGTGCTTTTGTTACATCTTGTTCATTAAATCCTGTTCATCAATCAACTAAGTGATAACACTTGGATCATATAAGAAATTTTCATTCCAGCAAATACCAGGTTTGACATCAATGACAAAACAATGATTGAAAACATTCTTTAACAACAATCTCCCTCTTTTCAATCAATCTTCTTCATTCTTCAACAATGATCTTTTCAATCAAATTTCCAACATATTTTTGGCCAACCATGGAAAAGGAGCCAAGAGCTCAACCGTTTGGCCACACCATGGCCTTTTTATCAGTGGAGTTTTGATTTAATTGGAGCCATCTATCCCCCATGCTTTGGCAGACATAAATGGATTATCACCACCACATAATACTTCACCAAGTGGGTCAAAGTAGTGCCACTTGCTGACTCTACGAGAAAAAAAATCTCTTCTTTCATTCTCAACCATATCATTTTTCAGTTTGGCACATGCCATGCCATCCTCATAGAAAATGCCCTGTACTTTAAAAACCATGTAATGTATAAATTATGTGAAAATTTTCACATTATACACCACTCCTCATCAATTTATTTTTCCCCAAGGCAATGGCCAAGCAAAGGTCACCAACAAAATCATTATCAACATCCTCAAAACAACTGTCAATGATATTGGTAGAGATTTGAACTTACACTTGAACCCTACCCTCTGGGCCTATAGGATGAGTGTTAGCACACCTATAGGTGCAACACCCTTCTCCTTGGTTTATGGTTGTGAAGCCATTCTTCGTTTAGAAGTTCAGATCCCATCCTTGAGAGTTACTCTTCGAGATGTCCTATCAGATGAGGATTATAGAGTGGCTCGTGTAGAATAGCTAGAGTTGTTAGAAGAATATCAGTGTGAAACACATGAACACCTCAAAGTGTATAATCATAGATTATCAAGATATTACAAGAAAAAGGTCAAACCCTATGTTTTTCAGATTGGTGACCTAGTGCTTCGAGAAAACCCTAAGAACCAAGTGGCTAGAGAGAAGAAAGGAAAATGGGAGGCAAATTGGATTGGTCCTTACATTATCACAGATTCCTTTAGGACTAGTACTTATATACTTTCATATTGTGATGACACAAACCTAGCAGAACCCATCAATAATATTCATCTCAAGAGATTTTATGTTTAGAGCCTTGAGAAACACATCAAAAAATACCAAAAAAATAAAAAACACTAGAAAATACCAAAAAAAAAAAAAATTGGTACAAAATAAATGAGAATGCCACCCTTGGGTTGAAAAGGGGTGAGAGACAACACCTTTGGATTTTCCTGAACATCACATGTCTTTCAATGCTGAAAAATAGTCAAGACAGCCCTCAAACAACTGTCTCTAGATAAATTTTGCTTGCTTGAGGCTCCTCCAACATAGTCAAGTTAATTTCATGCATACCCAATTAAGGAACACTTGGGGGTCATAGTTCCGTGGTTCTTTGGCATTAGCTGTAGTTCATGTTGTGGTATTCACAACACACGCCCCATTCCTCACCAAGAATTGGGACCCCCTAAATTTAATTTTTTTTTTTCAACTGTTGGACTCACGATTCGAGAGTCAAGAGAAGAAAAATTCATTTTAAGTTAGTCTTAGAATTGAAATATTAAGGTCAAAAATTAAAAATAGTTGAAAAAATAAAATAAAATAAAAATTCATTCACCCCCTCTCCTGCCGTGCTTTACATTTTATGCAGGAGGGAGAGAGGGATATAAAACCCTCCCTCCCCCTTTATTTTATTTTCATTTTTATGGGAGAGAAAAGGAGGGAGTAGGTGAGGAGACCACCCCCACTCCCCCCACCATGGAACTTGGTCGAGCGTGCGTATGCAGAGCCCTCAACGCCAGCATCGTGGGCCATGCTGAGCACCGTGCACCCTTGGTGTAAGTGCCGTACATGCCCTTGGCATAGGTGTTGCATGTTGTGGGCCGACCACAATGTTGTGCACTTTGGTACCAGGAGCCGAGTGCAGCATTGCCCATAGCGTGCTTTGGCACCGTGGGCTGAGTGCAGCACCATGTGTTGTGTGCCTTGGCACTGTGGGCCGAGAATAATGCACTCTCACTCACGCATTCAATCCCACGTGCCTTGGTGCATGCACCCAATGCCACAAGCGTTCATGTGCCGCACGCCTGTGGGAATGACATTTTTTTATAATAAATTTAATTTTTTTTTTTAAAAAAGGAAAAAATTAATTTAAAAAAAGTTTTCAAATAAAATAATAAAATAAATTCTCAAATAAAAAATGAATAAGTCCCCAACGGGGACCTTTTTTTTTTCTCACTTGCATTTTTCTCACTATCTAATGACTGATTATATTTTCTTTCTTGTGATGTGTAGGTAACACAATCAAATGGCGTCCACATCCAAATCAATAGAAAAACCAGTTGTTTACAAATTTCAAGGCATGACCCCAAAATCAAGATTACATGATGACTATGTTGAGATCAAAGACACGGACCTTAGACACATAGACTTGGGAGAATTCTTGAGAGTTTGCAATAGTCCAATGGAAAGGTCATCTTTGAGGTCGCATTAATTCGATTTGGATTAGTGAATGCATCATCACATCTTGTGTCAGTACAGTTAGCTGAGTTGATCATGACCCTATCTTGGCATTTTTTTCCTGGTGAGAGGGTAGTTAAGAGCATCACTAAAGAAGTGGTTTTGGATATGTGACCTAACAACATCGAGAGAGTTTTTCATTTGCCTAGATTTGATCAGTTCATCTGACTCTCCTATTAAGCAGTTGAAAGATGGTATAAGGATCATCACCAAGAGGCCATCAACATCATACATTCCTTGTACTTCATTAAGAAGCCACCTTGGGGAAAGATAATTAGAAAATTGGATATGACTTGAGGATACATGAAGGATGACATTGGATACTCCATCATTCTTTTGAGTAGAGTGATGGGCTTACTTGCAGTAGGTCATCTTGCTCCATTCATGGTCAACTTCATTGAGACTATCAAGCATGCAAAGATACCACTAGATTGGGCCACCATGTTAAGAAAAAACTTGTGTAATTAGTTGAGGATAATAAAGAATAATAAGAAGTTCTATATGACTTCTTATGTGGTATACTTAGCTGTAGTGAGGGTGATGAGCTATCCTAGGTTATACAAGAAAGGTACTATGCAAGACCCTAATGCATGGCCATATATAGTCTATCCTCATTTGGTGAAGAAGAAGCTCTCACCATAGAGCAAAGAGTATAGGATTGTAAATGATGCCTTCATCTTTGCCATCATTTGATTCATAGAGGGGGATTATGGGAAGAGGTTGTCTAAGGAAGCCAAGATACATATCACAGCTCTCAAAGCATATTTCATCCAGTACATTTGGGTAGGTGGTGCATCTATAAATCCAAAGAAACTCCCAAGGTACCCTAGTGACAAGTTGGTCCTAATGGAAATATCACAATAGATTGAGTTAGCTTATGAGAGGATCAAAAGACAATGGAGACCTTTTTGGGATTGGCCTTTTATAGTAGGATCATATTAGGTGAAGAGAAACCAAGATATCCCAACTTTTGAGTGGGAATGGGAGAACTACGCTCTTGAAGAGTATAACTCTCATTGGCCATTCTTTGACAATTTTGGTAAAGTGGAAAACCTGGTAGGAAAGGAGTTCTATCATGAGGATGTCATTGAAGATCATTGGATGAATGACACAAATGACTACAATGTCTGCATCAGAGACTATTGTAGGATGACTTTTTATCTAGCAGAAAAGGCTCTCCATTTGACCATCCCTAATGAGATAAGGCTACGAGACTCCAAGGAACTATTGGATCCTCTATTCAATACATATAAAGTTGGTGAGAGACCCATTCTGAATACAAAAGTTGATAGAGAGGAAGGAGATGACATTAATCATCGAGCGAGACATGTCATTCAAATGACAAAGAATTGGATTAATAAACCCTTTCCACTTGATCCAATTCTAGATACAATGATCTTCCATGCACATGCTTGACCATAAAGGGGTAATGGAAGGAAAGTCACAGTTCCTATCTTTGCACTCTTGTCTCCTATCAAGCTTGAAATAGTCTACTAGCTCAATCATCCAGTGGGATACTACCACCCTTCAGAGAGGAAGGGAAAGAGGAAGAGAGCGTCTCCTTAGAGGATTTAGATAGATCATGTTGAATAATAGGTCACTTAATAGCAATAGGAATCAAGTCTACAAGAGCCCAGGATTGTGGAGCTTCTCAAATCTAGGTTGAATTTCTATTACCTCCTATTTTGTCAAGTCAATAAGAAGAGGGAGAAATTCTAGAGACCTCCATTCCTCTAGTGCATGAAGAGCCCACTTCTCCTATTTTTTATAGAAATAAAAGAGGATCAAGGTTAAAATGAACTAGAGGAAAAGAGTCCATAAAATATTAGTGTCTAATACATCTATTCCTAAGACCATTCTAGAGGAAGAATCATATGAGGAGGAAACATAATCAGATGAGGAGGAAGAACAAGTACCCTTACAAAGGAGAACTTAGTTGGCAAAAGCCACAAAATTGGAGAAAAGAAAGAGTGGCATGAGTACCCCTCCACCCACCCAAGAAGAACCTACAAAACTCTCTTCTTCGAAAAATGAAGTGCAGTGATGGGTGAATGAGAAAAGGGAGCAAGGTGAAGATGTTCTCTCCATCTCAAATTTTTATTTCATTCCTATGGGTATAGAGTTAGTTGGAGATAAGATCAAAGACACCCCTTTAGGTGAAATTCAACAACAAGATTGGATGCAGATGCCACCAGAAAGACAAGGTCCTCATTTCACTCCTCCATCTCTACCACAGGTCACGATGGTAGATAAGGGTTTAGTCACTCCTCCACCTCCAATCTCAGAAGAGGAACATGTTCAAAAGGAATCATTATTGAAAGAGTAACTTGAACCAAGGGCTACTGATGAAGCATCAAAAGAGGTATTGCTACCAGAATATGTGCAACAACCTTCTCAAGAATTTGAGGATCAAACTATAGGATCTACAGAGACTAAGACTACATAAGAAGAGTCCTCATAGCAAGAGACTCTGAGAAAGAGCGATAAAGGGAAGGATGTAGTTGAACACATCCATTCATCATCTAGAGCCAAGGTTGTAGAGAGACATATCCAAAGATGGTTTTGGAAAGAAATAATGAGAAGTGCCAAGCATTAGTTCTATGTTTCAAAGGATGACACTTGTGATATTGCAGATATTTTGAACAAGCCCGAGTCCCCATTACATGATGCAATGCCCTTTGCATTCCATATGAACTCAGGAATTATTTGCACAAGTGGCTCACCCTCCTGCTGGTATAGATGTAGAAGCTATTAGTCTTGAGGACTATGAAGTGAAAGATATTATGTTGGGAAAGCCTACACGGGATACATCCTGACAGATGATGACTATGGGAGTCAAAGAGGTTTCAGGCACATGGAATAGGATGAGATTGAAATTAGAACACTTCGTAGGAAAGTTGAGATCCTAAAAGGATATCTATTCAAAGTTATTGGTCCTCTTGATCTTGAATGCCACAAGGAGACTTTGAATACCATCCTTAGAGAAGGGGAAGGTGTACGGCTCAATCCATTTTTGTAAGCTTGTCAGGAATGATGGGATAGTCTTGAAGATAAAGGTGTCACTATAATCATAGGAACTCTAAAGTTGTTGCATGCTATGCAAGACAATGTTGATAAGATCATGACAATGTTGAGGTAGGACTTTTGTATCATGGATGAGGTAAGAGCATGGAGCAAAGATTTGCAAACTCTACAAGCCATAAAAGGGCAAAGGTACCACATTTTGATTGATGTATTTACTAGAGAAGAGTTAGACGTGATAGATGGTTGGATAGAGAAGATTGCCGATGGAAATAAAGTGATGGAAAAATTTCATGATGAGATGCATAGGCTCAAGGACCAAGCCCGAGAGTGAATTTTGGAAGCAGAAAAGTTGTACAGTGATGCACGCTTGGAAATTTTTGAAGATGAAGAACAAGAGAAGTTGTTGTCAATTGAGGTAGTCATGGAAAACTTTAGGAAGAATTTAGAGGAAGCATCCAATGATGAAGACATCAAACAAGCCTTTAGGATAGAGGAAGCACTGTTAGAGTTGGAAACCAGATTTAGAGATTTTGTAGAGACTAGAATTGAGGTGGACAACTACAGGAAGAAGGTTAAGGATAAGTATGAGGCTTTGGATCTTCCAGATGCTGTTAAGATTACTAAAATGATAAAGAAATTCAAGGGAAAACATCCAAACATAGCTTTAGGATGAAGATGAAAAAAACCTAGATGCCAAAATTTCAATTTTGACATTTAATAAAAATTCAAGATTTTGACCCAGTCGAAGTCTACAGCTCCGCAGCTCTGCATTTTTATGTAGCTCCGCAGGACCATAGCTTTTTAGCTCTACAATTCATAGGTGCACTGACAGTTGATTGCCAGTTCCAAAAATAGCACTTTCCATACATTGGGAATGTGTTTTGATGGCGAGTTAACTCTGACACACACCTAGTAAAGGGCTAGCTTCTATTTTTGGCACCCCCATGCACTTCCACTTTGACTATTGGCTTCCTCCTACTTTATCTCTTATGCTTTCGTTGTTTTTGACATGTGAAGGGCTTATGCATCCAATTAATGAATAAAATATGGATGAAGTCCTTCAAAGCATTAGTTAGATTGCCAATTTGTATATATTTAGTTTGTTTAAAGTTTTTAAAAGCATTTTATTGCATCAAGATATCTCTCACTCTCAACACAAATTGAGGAGATGATTTCATATAAATACCCCATTGTAAAATGTAACAAGGGCCACCATTATTATGCAATAAAATTATGCTTTTGGTGCTCACATTTGTATTGTAGTCATTCTTGCTTGAATGTGTCATTATTTTATGAATTTTATTCTCGAGATTTTGATTGAGACAAAAGTTTATTGTGTTGTTTCTGGTTGTGTGATCTTTTAGTTCTGGTGTTTGCTACAGATATACAAATTTTGCTAACATAATGAGCTTGAGAAGAGATCACCCAATTGTGTCTACATATCTTTTCATCTCACGTGAGTGCACTTTCTGTGGCCTTGTGATTTGATGAAGAGTGAAACATCATTCGATTTGTTAAAGATTCTCACCGACGATTGCATCAGTGGATTCTAGGAAGCACTACTCCTATTTTCATTAGTTTCCTACTCATTTCTTCAAAGGTTTAACTAGCAGTGTGTTGTGTTCTGTAGCTTATGTCCATTTAGGAATATTGATTTTATGTTATTTTCTTTTAGTTTCATTATTTTCTTTACTAACGCCCTATTAGAATAGGACCTCATAGTAGCTACATTGTTAGAATTGCATTCATTGAAAAATAGAAAAATACAAAAAATATTGTTCTTTTGGTGTGATATTTTGAGTAGCGAATAGATTTACTTTGATTTCAAGATAAAAGAGTTTTTTTAGAACCAACAAAGGCCTCCTTGTGAGCACTCACATTTATCTTCTATTGAGAAAATTTTGGTACATTGCAAGACAAATACTAAACCTTGGAGTGGATCCTTAAAAAGATTTTCTTTTCAAGAGAGGAATTATGCAATGGATTCTTGCCATTGACCTCATGCAAAATGAATGCCCAATAATTCACAATAGTAGAGACAACCATTATGACAACAACAAAGGGGAACACAACAAACTTAGCAAAATAGGGAGTTAAATTATGTATTGAGATACCATCGACATGAATTGCAAAAAAATTAATGCACATCTTAGCTATCCACCTTGACCAAAGATCACTAATGCTTATTTTAGCCCTTGTTTGACCTGTTTGATGTCCCAAACTCCTTTCAATACCCCCCCACATCCTAAACGTAGCTAGCCACACCCATGTTCTTGCCTTTTGGCCCATTTTGGTCTCCTTGCCTCTTTAGGTTCCTCACATGACCTTGGTTACTCTTGTATTCCAATAAATCTCACTCACATATTCAAAAATTGCCTAAAATTACCAAGAAAATTAAAAAATTGTTCAAAATTATCAATAAAATTTGAATTTTGCTAAAGGCATTCAAAAGGGGGTCATAATTATTGAACACAGCCATGAACACTTGAAAAATTAAGAACACCCCAAAATTCCTGTCAATTCTAGCCTCACTTTAGCTCAATTAGGCTATACAATAGGACATAAAATATTTGAATCCAACACGCCTCACTGATATTAAGAAGCATCGTAGTAATGTCCTGAATCATTTTGCTAGACTTTAGAAAATCTGGCACAATGTGGATAGTGCAAGAAGTGCCCCTATTTCCTTCCTCTTGTCATGAGCAACCATTCCCAATGGATCATTACTTTTATTTATTTTGTAGTGGCCATGATTAGTCTAGCCCCCTTTAAAAAATATATCAATGCTATCTTGAAATCCCAAATATCAGTCAGACTCTTTCATTGTCACTCAATCGGGGGCACATAATAAGTAAGCATTAGTGTGAGAGCTTGGACCCCCCCTCTACCCCCTTTTTCAGGCCCCTCAAGTGCCTTTTTCAAGGCCCAAGTGTCCTTTTGGACCCCTCAAGTACCTCTTTAGGCCCAAGCACCTTTTTCAGGCCCCTCTAGTGCCTTTTTAGGCCCACAACACTTTTTCAGGCCCCTCATGTGCCTTTTTAGGCCCAAGTGCCTTTTTCAAGGTCCATGTGTCCTTGTCAGATTCCTCTAGTGCCTTTTTAGGCCTAAACACCTTTTTTAGGCCTTTAGAGCACCCTTTTCAAGGCCCAAGTGTTCTTTTTAGACCCCTCCAATGCCTTTTTAGGCCCAAAGCACATTTTTTAAGCCCTTCAAGCACCTTTTTCAAGGCCCAAGTGTCCTTTTCAGACCTCTCCAATGCCTTTTTAGGCCCAAAGTACCATTTTTTAGGCCCTTCAAGTGCCTTTTTCAAGGCCCAAGTGTCCTTTTTAGACCCCTCTAGTTTCTTTTTAGGCCCAAATGCCTTTTTATAGGCCTTGCAAACCTTTGTCTTGACATGTACCTAGGAGACTATCCCAACATTGGCCTTATAATTATCTGTAACAACTATTAATGAATGTAGAATTATGCCTTGCACATCATGGCTCCCCATATATCATATAAATCTATTTTCCTCCTCCATTATGCACACACACAAATGTTCTTTCCTACCAGTAACTGAAGAACAAGACTTAGTGTGCAAAGAACATTAACAATAAGAGAAACATTCACAAACTAAAACTAAATTCACATATATGCTTAGACAAAGAAAGCAAACAAGAAATGCAAACCTCAAAAGAGAAAACACTCCATGCTTCCTTGATTTTGTAGATGTGTCCTTTGATGTGGATGTATGCTCAATTGCTTGCCCAATTTCTTCAATGGTGGAGATGGGTAATTGAAAATTGGTAGCCTTGTGAGCTCTCAATTTGGCATTATAAGGTTAAGATTGATGACTTTGGTTCTCAAAATAGCACGGTAACTTTAGCTCAAAGATTGTGATTGAATGGCTTGGGATGGGATTCAATTTATAGGCTAAGGGCTTGAGAGATGGAGGGCTAAGATGTAAGGAGAGATGAAGGCTTAAGGGGGGCTAGGATGCACTCAAAGGAGAGCACATGGATTGTGCTTGTTTAGCACCAATGGGAAGGTGACACTTGTCACAAGGAGGATGAGTGTGAGAGGGTAGGGTAAAGGGTTGGTTAAAGGCATGATGAGTGGGGTTGAGTATGTAAGAGAGATGTAAGAGGAATGAGTGTGGAAGAGGGAAGAGTGTGGAAGATGGATGTAAGAGTCACGAGTGGGCTTGTAAGAGTCTTTTATGTTTTGTAAGAGCACTCATGACTTGGTGGTTGGGATTTTTGAGGGGAGACTTTGATTTAGTTTAGGAAAGTCTTAAACTTGTTTAGGGAATGTGACAACATTAGGGGGTGGATTAGGCTTGGGTTTAGGATTAGATTAGGGATGTTAGAGATGTGCAAGTGGATGGAATTAATGAGGGTGGGTGAGTTAGTGGCTAAGCTTGGTTAGTATGGGTGGATGGGGTGGATTAGGCTAAATGGAGGATTAGGGATAAGTTAGGCATTTTTAGATTTGAGGATTTTATTTATCAAATAGATTTATTTAATAAATGGGGATTTTTGGAATTAGATAGGAGAAAAAGATTTAATTGATAAATAATAGATTATTTGATTTATCAATTAGGACTATAGATGATTAATTAAATTAATCAGCTAGGGGATGGCAACAGGATTAATTAAATAGAAATTTAATTAATGATGCCTTTAGAGATAGCTAAATAAGATTATCGAAGTGGTGTAATCAGATTTAGGTGTCTACATTTTGCCCCTCTTTGAAATAGTGTTGAGACAACACTATTTCAAAGAAGTTCAAATGGAGACGACACAAGGAAGATGTTTTAGCAACAAGGTTGCCCCAGTCTTGGATAAGAAGAGGAGAGACTAGAGTTAGATGATGCCCCCTCAAGAAGGTGGTGGAGAGAGAAATGAGGCTCGAAAGCTTCTTGAAATGTATAAGAAATTAAGATGAGCAAAGACACAGATTGGCAAAGAGGAGGGGCTGAATTAGCTCAAACTCTCACTATAGGAGAATGATAAAGGGAAATCAGAGGCACAATAGTAAAGAAAGCTTAAGACTTTCTAGGATTGGGGGGGAGGATGGAGGAGTGGAGTGCTATAAAAGGAATCCAGGATGGGGAGATGGATGAGGGGATTAAAAAGCTAATGCAATAGGATTTCAAAGAGTTAGATTGGTGGAAGATGGGTTTCAGAGATCCCTAGGACTAGGATTGTGGATCCCTAAAGCTAAGCGTGAGGAATGATTCAAAGAGATACTGATGCATAAGCTAGGATAGGTGCTAGATATGGATGGGGGATAATGGAGATGAAGGGAATCCATTGAAGCTTTTTGAGCAGGGGGATACTTCAAAGAGAATAACCACCATGTAGTTGAGCACTAGATTTGCTATAGGACTATTGGTTAATTGCCAAGGTTACCAAGAACATCAAGGCCTTTTCACCAACCGTCCAAAGGACTGACGAACTGACTCAAAACAAACACGCAAAGATTGCCCCAATATCACACATGAATCCTAGAGAAAGAAACATGGAAATGATACTGGGTAACCCACAAGCAGAAAAAGAAAACAAGCAAAAGACTTGATCAAGACCTTACGCTCTAATTTCCCCATTTGCAACATACCATGATATGGAAGATCATGGCAATCTTGAGGAGGAAACAAGAAGATTATTTGGAAAAGATATTTCAAGACCCAAAAGGGAAGATTCCAAATCAAAAGAAAGTGAAAATCCAAAAGAGAACGGTTTGCCAATGAGATGGGTAGGACGAGGTACTAACATACCAAGATCAGACATGAGGAAAGCTATATCCTAAAAGGATCTATTGGAGAGCACCTAAACTGATGTATCTGGATGAGTGATGCGTCTGGCAAGTTGAACTAAGAAGGATAACAGTTGGGTGATAGGAAATCTAGCTAAAGGATGCATTGGAATATCTAACCAAGATGTGTGATGTGTGCAAGACGTTGATCAAGGATGAACTGACACAAACACTGGATAGATACAATGGTACTAAGCTAAAGAGGATGTAGAAGCTGACAGACCAAGATATGTTACAAATGTACAAGTTTGTTCATGTTTTTGTTTTTGTGAGATGGAAATGTTTGTGAAGGATGGGATGTCTATAATAGTTGATAGGTGGATAGGTAGATGGTTTGTGAAAAGCTTAAGTGAAAATGGGGTTCTTTGTGTGCATGTGGTAGGATACAAAATAGGATACAAGATTATTTACAAGCTGGAATATGGTACAAGCTTTGGACAAAATTCAGATATACAAGGTATGGTACAAGATTTACAAGGTATAATACAAGCTTTGGTACAAGATTTTACAAGTTGTACAGGAGGTATTCACAAGCTCTATTAGATTTTGGATATTTGGTTGGAACACCAGGGGAACAAGTAGGTGTGTTATGGCGATGGTGGGTGGATGGATGAGGGATAGGATAGTGATAGATAATGGATTAGTCTTTAGTACACAAGGTGCCTGAATTACCAAGTTTTCACCAAGGTACCTATCCAAGGCACTTGAATTGCCAAGTTTTCACCATTGGACACTTGTTTCTCTTTACTATTTTTTTTTTTCTTCATATTTTTCAAAAGCTGGATATACCAAGGACCTTCAAGCATAGAACTTCTTGAGATGAATGATGTTAGTGGGATCATTCAAGAGTTCTCCTTCTAGTGTAGATAACTGATAGGCTCCGAAGCCAAAGGATGCAGTGACAACATAAGGACCGAGCCATGTGGGTTCAAACTTGCCTTTCTTTTCTCGATCTGCTTGGACTTTCATGTTTTCTTTGAGGACCATGTCACGTGGCTGAAAGTGTCATGGGAGCACCTTCTTGTTGAAATTTCTTTTGAGACAAGTTTGGTAGACTGTGAGATGGTCATAGGCTTGTTGTCTCTTCTAATCTAGGAGATCTAGCTGGGTGAGCCGAGCTACTCTGTATTCTTCATCTAAGATTTTCCCTCGCAAAGATATGTGTAGTGAGGGAAGTTCAACTTATATAGGTAATACTACTTTGGCACCATAGACTAGGGAGTATGGAGTTGTTCCTGTGGATGTATGGAAGGAAGTTTGATAGGCCCATAGAGTTGGATTTATTTGTAGGTGCCAATTGCGGCTGGAATCATTGACAACTTTCTTTAGGATTTTGAGGAGGGTTTTGTTAGTTGCCTCTACCTGGCCATTACCTTGTGGGAAATATGGGCTAGAAAAGCGGTGATGGATGCAGAGGGAAGTGCATAATTCTTTCATGTTGAGATTTTCAAAGTTACCTCCGTGGTCGGTGAAGATGGTGGATGGGATGCCGAAGCGGAAAACAATGTGGTACAAGATGAACTTGGAGACCTGAACTCCTGTAGCTGAGACTAGGGGGACTGCTTCCACCCATTTAGTGAAATAGTCTATAGCTATTATTATCCATTTATGTCCATCAGATGAGAGAGGTGTGATAGTTCCAATTAGATCAAGGCCCCAACAAGCGAAAGGCCAAGGTGGTGCAATAGGCTGTAGATCTTGTGCTGGAGCATGCACAAGATTTGCATGCTGCTGACATGGGAGACACTTTCTAACAAAGTCACAGGAGTCTTCTTCAATGGTAGGCCAATAGTAGCCTTCTCTAAGGATTTGTCGTGCTAGGACAATACCACTCGTGTGGGCACCACAAAGTCTAGAGTGTACTTCTTTTAACACCATTGCGGCCTCATTTTCATCTAAACATCGAGAGAGAGTATCGTGATAACCTCACCGATATAGGGTATTGGCTATGATAACATAGCGGGATGATTTTTGAATGAGGTTCTAGCATTGGGTACGTGTGAGGTGAGGGGATATGATACCATCGTTAAGGTAAGCGTGAATTTCATGGTACCAAGGGGGTTGGGGACCAACCAAGATACAAACACGGTTTGAGTCCTCATTTGCATAAGCAGGTGTGAGGAGCTGCTTGACTAAAAACTCATACTGCGTAGCTTCTTGGGGAATTTCCAAGAGTGAGCTGATAGTGGCCATGGCGTCTGCTGCCTTGTTCTGCATTCGAGGCACTTGTGTAAACTGAAGCTTTGTAAAATGCTGGGTCAACTAATAAACTAGCTCTTTGTAGGGTAACAACTTTTCATCTTTGGTTTGATATTCATTTAGGACTTGCTTGATGATGAGCTGAGAATCACCAAAGATTTGTAAGTTAGTGATAATCCATTCTGCAGCTATCTTTAATCCTGCTACAAGAGCTTCATATTCTGCTATATTGTTGGTGCTAGGGAATTGTAGCTTGAAGGCTTTTGGAATGTAATCTCCCTGAGGTGTAACCAACAATATTCCTGCCCCTAATCCATGAGATGTGTATGAGCCACCAAAATAAAGCTTCCATGGGGGCTGTTCTTCAATTAGGTAGATATGCTCGTCTAGAAATTTGGTGAGCAAAGGATATGCATCTACTAGAGGTGCATCAACTAGGTGATCTGCTATAGCTTGCCCTTTGATTGCCTTTCTGTCCACATACTGGATGTCAAACTCACTTAGTAGCATAACCCATTTTGCTAGCCGACCTGTGAGTGCTGTTCTAGAGAGCATATACTTGAGAGGATCAATTTTGGATACTATTTGGATGGTATGACTTAGCATGTAGTGGCGAAGCTTTTGAGTTGAGAAAACAACTACCAAACAGGCTTTTTCCATAGGAGTGTAATTGAGTTCATAACCAACTAGGGTTCTACTGATATAGTAGATGGCTCTTTCTCTGCCATAATCATCAAGCTATGCTAGAAGTGCCCCTAGAGCAGTAGGTGTTGTTGATATGTACAAGATCAAGGGACGACCAAGAATTGGTGGAACCAAGATAGGGGGATTGGTGAGATACTGCTTGAGCTGATCAAAGCTGTGCTGACATAAAGTATCCCACTTGAAGTTCTCATCCTTCTTTAGTAAATGTGAAAATGGTGTACACTTATCTGCAAGCTGGGAGATGAAGCGCCGAACGGATTGAAGCTTTCCCTGAAGAGAGCGAAGCTGTCGCAGTGTCTAGGGAGGAGGCATGTCTAAGATAGCCTTGACCTTTTTGGGGATGATCTCTATACCTCGTTTAGAAACTATGAAGCCTAGAAGCTTACCAGATGTGACCCCAAAGACACACTTCTTGGGATTTAGCATGAGATGATATTGGGCTAACCTATCAAAGACTTTCTCCAGGTCAGCGAGATGATCCATGAAGGTGTGAGATTTGACTAGGATATCATCCACATAATCCTCGAGAATGCTATGGATAAGATCATGGAAAATAGCTGTCATAGCTCTTTGATAGGTAGCCCCAACATTCTTTAGGCCAAAAGGTATCATGGTGTAGCAAAAGGTTCCCCAAGGAGTAGTGAATGCTATCTTATGCTGATCCTCTTCTGCAATCTTGATTTGATTATACCTAGAAAATCCATCCATAAGGGATAGAATTTCATGTCCAACTATAAGATCTACAATCATATCTATGTTGGGTAAGGGAAAATCATCCTTTGGACAAGCTTTGTTTAGATCTCTAAAATCAGTGCAAATTCTGATGTTACCAGAAGGCTTAGTGACAGGGACCATGTTGGAGATCCACTCTGAGTAGTCGATAGGTCGGATAACCTCAGTTTCTAACATTCGTTCTAATTCAGCTTTGACCAGTAATGCCACCTTGGGGTGCATTTTTCTAAGCTTTTTTTTGACGGGCTTGATCTTTGGATCGACTGCAAGATGATGAACTACAAGCTTTGGATCAAGTCCTGGCATGTCCTGATATTACCATGCAAATTGGCCAATGTTCTCTCTTAAGACCTCAAAGAGGAGAACAACTTGGTCTTGTGATAGGGATGTAGCAATGTGAACAAGTTTGGGGATCTCTGAAGAACCGATGTTGACTTCTCTAGTATCCTCAATTAGAATAGATGATACCTCTGGTCGATTATCTTGAGGAGGCAATACTAAATCCTGATGTTCTACTTGTGGCTCTAGATTTTCTTGCTAAGGGGTTCTCTTTGCTACCTTATCTAGTCCTGGTTTCACCTTAGTTCCAGTTTTGGTTGCATTGGAACTAGGTTGGGGATTTTCTCCAAAATACCCCTTAGGATCTAGCTTATAGATACAGGCAAAATATGGCTTTGTCTGCTTGTGAGGTGTTTCAGCTCCCATGAATCTTAGAAGTGCTTCCTCTGATGTGAACTCATCAATGTGTATGATGCTTGGTTGGTCCCAATCTATGAGTTGTGGATGAGCGAATGGTAGGTCAATGAGATGGATGGATAGTTCTTGGAGAACAGAGTCTCCTAGGAAGATTTGGTTTGGGATATCGTCGTAGGCTCTCTTTTCAACTTCCTCAGGAATGTCTTTGATTTTGACAAGGTCGTGGTGGATGTTCAAAAAAGCATGACCGTTCTTGTTGGTGCCCCCAGTTGTGGGTATGCCAAAGCCAAGACCTGACTTCGTTTCCCACTTATTGGCTTCGATGGGGCATTGCATGCCTCTTTCTTCTGGTCCTAGTCCACCACCTTGATAGTTCCATTTTTCAGTGATGAGCTTATGTTCTTGGGGATACTTCTGGCTAAAGTGATCAAGGCATGCTTGATTTCTTGGAGGTGCATCCTTATGTAACCAATTGTTGATATTCTTAGTGAGCTCTTCATGAAGAGGGGATTTTGAGGACACAAAGGTGGTTGGGCCAAACTATTTATATTGAGGAGGTGGAATCTCCTTAGCTTTGTGATATGTCGACCGTCCATGGGTATGTGGATCAAGTGGGATTGCTCCAACAACAAATGCATCTGATAGACTATATTCTCCACAACCTTTGTTGTTGATCTTTACGGTAGATAGGGTGGAGGCGAGGATGGTTTCTGCATCAATACAAGTGTGGGATGAGCTAGCAATGGCTGTGTCGATGTCTATTCCAGGGCAATGATTTGTATATGAAGCTTCAACTACATTTCAGTAAGCAAAGGGTTTTGGATCAGCATTGATGGTCACCTCAGTGCCCTGATGCAAAAATTTGATGCACTGATGGTAGGTGGATGGAACGGCCTTCATAGCATGAATCCATGGGCGACCGAGGAGGATGTTAAATGGTAGGTTTAGATCAACAACATGGAAAACTATCTCTTGGATGATTGCCCCATCCTTGATTGGTAGCAAAATAGTCCCCTCTGTGGTTCTTTCCAAGTTGTCATAAGCTTTGATGGTGATAACTTCATTGATCATATCTACCTCAGTATACCCAGCTTGCTTTATGAATTTTAGGGTGCAAATATTCAAGGCTGATCCATTATCCATCATTACTCTTTTCAAGGCGAAACTAGATACCATGATGGCTATGCGAAGCGGAAGGGTGTGATCTGGCTCGACCACAGGTATGTCGATGGGTTTGAATGATAGGGAAAATGAGGAGGATAGGTGTGCAACAAGATTACAAAAATTAGTAGCATTGATATCAGAAGGGACACAGGATTCTATGAGAGAATTTTCAAGGATGTCTTTGTACATAGGACTAGTGCGGAGAAGGTCTAAAATGGAGATTTGGGCTGGCATGTTCCCAAGGTGTTCCAAGATATTGTATTGGCTTTTTGATGGAGCTGATGGTACTGATGAAACTAGTTGGCCTGAGATGTTAAATCATGCTCTTTGAGTGGTAACTGCACACTCATTGTCTGGTCCTCAGATATTGATAACATTGACCGAAGGCTCTTTCTCGGATATACAACCTATAAGGCTACCATAGTCTATTTAGGATGAAGTGTGGTCATTATTCTTCCCATGCTGTTGGTTTGGCTAGCGGTTGTTGGTGTTGTTGTTGTTTTGGATAGATGCTTTTCCAAGATTTTGGTTGTTGTGTGGAGGAAAAGCATTTTGATAAATTTGTAAGCTTGCATTAGGAGAGATTTGGGCACCAACGATGATTTCTTTCCGATCAATGAGGTCCTGTACATAATTCTTTAGTTTCATGCATCTGAGGGTGTTGTGACCATTTACCCTATGGAACTTTCAATACTCATTATCTTTGTACCACATAGCTTTGGATTGGCTTGGATCAATTTTCTGGGTGGGAGGAAATTTGATGAGGTTTTCTTTAGCCAATTTCTCAAAAATAACATCCAATGGCTCACCAAGGGGTGTATAGTTTCTAGGTGTGGGTTGGAATCTGAGTTTTTGCCCTGCAGCTACATTGATGGCATTAGCTTGATTGTTAGACCCTTGAAAGTTGGGTCTTGTATTGTGGTTTTGATAGCTTTGGTTATTCCGTTGTTGGTAGTTGATAGCTTGTTGATTGTTTGTTTGATATGGTGGGTTAGACTAATTTTGGGAAGGACCAACAATATTCACATGTCTGGTGTCAATGACACCATCTACTGCAATGTACTTGTTTTTGTTCCAATACCTAGACTTGTCATTGGAATGTGATTGATTTTGGTTGGTTTCCTTGTAGATATTGACCACACCATCTTTGATGAGTCCTTGCTCAAGGATCATTCCTTTCTCTTTGATATCCTTATAGGTCTGCAAACAGTTCATGGTCATGTGGTGAGCCAAGCTGGGATGTGCATTATCAATAAACATTTTCACCATGTGGCACTCTGGCAAGGTGTAGGATATGTGGGTGGTAAGGGTTTGACATCTTTGCAGGTATTCAACAAGGCTTTCTCCACCTTTTTGCTTAGTGTGGACAAGGTCAACTATTGATAGCTCTGTTTCAACAAGATGGGCATATTGGGCTACGAATGCCTCAGATAATTCAGCAAAGTTTTTAATTGTGCCATAGGGGATTCTATTAAACCATTCAAGATCTGGTATAGCCAAGCTTTTTGGAAAAAGGAACAAGAGGAAGACATCATTGTATGCCACGTCTTGGCAGTGCATGTAAAATTCTTTGATATGTGTGACAGGGTCTCCTTTTCCTCTGAATTTGTCAAATTTGGGTACCTCAAAGTGTTTGGGAAATGTTGTCATGGTAATGGCTTTGTCAAATGGGTAAGGAAACACATTCTCAAACTTGAATGTCTTTGGATCATTCCCTTCTTGGATGGCTTTCAGAGCTATCTTCATTTGCTCCCATTCTGAATTGATAGGTGATGGCTGGGGTGCCCCCAATGTAGGAGTGCCTTGAGGTAGGTATACGCTAGGTGGGGCCACTGAATATGGATGGCTGTGAGGGATTTGCTGATATCGATTGTACATTGTTTGGGCAGCTGCATGGTGGATCACAGGTTGCTAAGGGGGAGGTGGCACATATTGCTGCATGTGCTGCGAGGCTTGCTGTTGATATGGGATTTGAGGTTGGGATTGAGGAACATAAGCTAGCTGTGGGATAAATGGATTGCTTTGTGGAGGTAAGGTATAAGATGGTTGTGAGGCTTGGGGAAAGGATTGGGGGGCTTGTGGGGTTTGACCAATATATGTAGGTTATGCCCCCATTAAGGGATGGTATCTGCAAATAATTGGTGGTTGGTTGGGGCGGTGGATTACCTCCTAGAAGTGGCATTGAAAAGCAGTTGGTAATAGGAGGTAATGGATTAGTTGGTGGTGGAGGTGGTGGGAATTGAAAGCTTGGGAATGGAACTGATGGGGTTTGATAGCTTGGTGGCTGGATTTGGAAGCTTGGTAGAGTGGTGGCGGGAGCTGAGGTCACTTGAGAGCTTGGCAGAAAATTTGTAGTAGCTTGTGGGATTTGATAGCTTTGTGGAGTGAAGGTAGTAGCTTGTGGATTTGTGACTGATGGTATTGAGCTCCCAAGACCTAATAGAAATGATGGGATTATGCTTTGGGCTGTGGTGAACAAGCTAGGGGTGATGAAAGGTTGATTACTTGGCCCCATGGGCGGCATCCCTATTGTATATTGCTAAGGTTGGCCAAAGCTGCTAGCACTGATTTGGGAGATGGGTGGATTTGGAAGGGTGGGTTGGGGAGCAGTAGCAACAATAGTGAAGGGGGTGAACGGTGAGGTGTTTTGGGTAAAGGGGGTTTGGAGCGGGGAGGTATGAACCAAGGATGGAGTGGTGGTGGCTGGGTTGGCTTGCAGCATGGAGATTTCAACTTGGGTGGAGGATGGTATGTTTGGGTCTGTTGGATCATATGGATTGGGTGGAGGCTCTTCTTTTGGCATATATTGAGGATAATTTGGATCATAAGAGCCTATGGGTGGTGGTAGCTACCCAAACAACGGGTGAGATGGATATGATAATGGAGGGGGTCTTCCAAAGTCAAATGTTCCTACATTATCCTTTTGAAAATTAGCCATGATTGTCTCTTTGTTCTTGTCTATAATGGCATTTACCAATACTGCATTTCCTGGTTGGTTCATGAAAGCTTCAATGTCAGTAGGTGATGACATAGCTTTTTCTGGGTTGAAGGATGACTGAGTGCTCAAGGGGGGTGATGTTATTCGATCCAAATGATAAGGCTCCATTGTTTCTTTCTTCTTGGCTAAGCGAGTGACGAGTGGCATGAAAAATGCTCCTAGGGATGAGATGCAATAATGCTGATGGATGCAAAAAGGGGAAGGCTTCTCTATGCAAATGATTTCCTAGGTTGAGACAAAGCTATATGACAAAACTTGTTGCCAAAGAATGAAAGGTTTTCTTTCCTATGTGCAAGCTTGGTGGTGATTGTGTCAACTTAAGGATAGACTTATGATCCTTTAGAAAGAACATGAGATTGACCACTTGTGGATCCCAACCTTTAGCTCAAGGTGATGAGGGATAACAAGTGACAAAGCTAGATTACCCTAGACAAAGCTCTATCAAAGGGATAACCTTGGTGAGATTGGTGGATTTGAAAGATTTTAGGAATGGAAAACTTTTGGCAAGGTGACAACAATTTTGAAGGCTTGGAATCAAATGTTTTTGGATTGCTAGCTAGATGGTTTGATTCTAAATGAGATGGATGAGCTAATAATACTTAAGGGGATAACCTAAGATGGCTGGCTTTTCTAAAAAGATGACTCTAAAGTGAAGCTTATCCAAGAAGATGTGGAGAAACAAGGGTGTCTAATCATGGAAATCATGCCTAGTGGGTAAGGCATAAGCAGGATTGACTCCTGGATGTTGGCTAAATTTGATGGTGCGCTCTAACAAGGCCTCTTGAAGTGCTTTGTCGACAGCTTTGTCCTCTACTTTGTGGAGTTTGGCAACTCGCGGGCTTGGTGTCATTTCTTTTCTCTTGGCTGAAAGTTTTTGGTATGCCAGAGATGGCTTCATTTTGACTTTGTGAAACTTCTGTTTGGGTTTGGGTTGTTTCGACATAAATTCTTGAATTTTCATGGCTTTTGGAGATTCTGGTTGTTTTGCTTCAACTTGTTCAACTTCTAAAATAGGCAGTGACTACGCTAAGTGTGTCCTAAGCTAGGATTGACCAAGTTTGGCAAACATTCATTCAACAAGTAAAATAAAATCAAGCAATAGATAGGAACACCCAGATAGAAGTTTGTGGTTTTCAAAATGTGATACTTGCACCAAGGAGTGTGTATGTTCTACAAATGTTTTGATCAGTCACTCCAAACACATTAACACCCTAAATGGTTTTTTGCAAGGCTAATAGTTGGTTTAGCTAGGGAGTCCTCGATATGCGCAAGGTATGTGAGGCCCAAATCTGTAGATGAGACCAAAAAGATGTCACACAGCCGAGAGGAGCGGTAACCCACTTCTCCTCTTTCAATTCTCAAGGGTATAAAGTTCCTTGAGGCTTAACTCGAGTGACAAAATCTTGATCCCAAGAGAGGTGTCTTTCGATTCACCTCCTGATTCTTATACTCCGCTGGAATGCTGGAGTTGAGGTCGTCCAAGGGGTGATGAAATCTCCAGGTAGGCCTCCTAAAAAGAAACAAGGTTTTGGATCCTAATCTTATGCACCCAAGATGGCCTCAAAAGATGACAAGGGGAGAGAAGACTTGGATGATCTTGGGCTAAAAAACAAGCTTGTTCTTTTACCAACTGACTCTTATGTGTGCTAATCTAGACTTTGCAAGCACTCATGTTTAAGAGATAATGTTCAATTCCAACTTGAAGCACCAACAAAAGTAAATCGATTGAAGAATGCAAACAAGAAGAAGAGTTAGGGTCAACAAAAGAAAACTCGTGCGCCTGGAGGCCCTCCACGTCAAGTATCGATTAATTTTCTTTAAGGCATTCAAGATTGAGTGTGTGTTCATTTTAAACCCAAAAGAAAGATGTGTGAGATTCGATTTCAAGCGCACACCCAGAGGCCCTCCATGTCAATTGTTGTTCAATTTTAGTGCCCAAAATTGAAATGTGATCGATTTAATCTAGAGTTTTGGTCATTTAAGAATTTTGATAAAGCTAAAGCAAACTTTCAAAGACCAAGTGAGTTAGTTAGATTGTGGAACACTTAACACCTTTTTCAAGTAGACCCATCCCCATAAATAGTGCTGAGATTGCAACCAATGGTTGAATTGATGGGTGATTATAAAAGAGGTGAGTCCAAAGAACTACTCAAATTGATTTTTGCAAATTTTTATTTAACTTAACAAAGTTTCTTAATTTTCCAAAAATCAAACTTTGCCTAAATTGCATGCAAAAGAGAGATTTGTTTGTTCTTTTTAATGCCCCAAAAATTGAAGTGTGAGACATTGCATTGATTCATTGATTCTTTGCATTCAAGATTGAGTTTGTTTGTTTTAAGCATGCATTCCAAGGAAAATTAATTTTAATCCATGGCATTCAAGAGTTTGTTTTGAGAAACATTCATTCAATGGAAAATGTGTTTAACGATTCAAGTTCATTTTAGCAACATGCATTCAAAGACAAATGATTAAACATTCAAGTTCATTTTAGCAACATGCATTCAAAGACAAATGATTAAACATTCAAGTTCATTTTTTAGCAACATGAGAATCTGCAAGAAACATATTTAGTGGTTTCATATGTTCTCCAACCTGCAATGAGACAAAAAAAGCAATTTAGTTAGTCACCCAAAATCTTCAAAGATGAAAGCTTAACTATGGGAAAATTTTTTTTAAACTTCTTTTGCTATTTTTCCTACGCATAAAAATTCTTAGAATGGTCTAAATCCTACGAAACCACTAAAAGTCAAATTTTGATTTATACTCTTTTTATTTTTATTTTTATTTTTAACTAAAAAGTGCAGAAATAAAGATTTTAAAATAGAAGTGCAATAGAGACAGGTGAAGATGACAGTTCATCAGGTGTAGATGCCAAACTGTGGAGAGGCTGATCTACAGAGACACTGATCTGCGGAGATGACAAACAAAGAAGCGGAGACGACAAGGTAGCTGACGGAGGCGCTGATCTGTGCAGATGACAGTCTAGGATGCATAGACGACAGTCGGAGATGCCAAACTATGGAGACGACAATTTGGTTGCAGAGATGACAGAGTAGCTGGCGAAGATGACAGTTTGCAGATGCAGACGTCAAATTGCTAAGACGACACTGCGCAAAAAAAGCTAAAAAATGCAGATTTTTTCTAGATTTTTTTTTTCTTCGTTATTTTCAGATTTTTGAGGGTATGTCTTCTTCCCAAGTGTGTTCTTTAACCTGCAAAAATAAGTGAAACACCCTACAACTCACTCAAACAACAAGAAACATTAGATTATTAGAAAAAAACAACATATAGATAAAAATGGATGATTAAATGACCCATAGTGGGGACCCACCAGGTGTGCCAAAATGTAGAACAAGACTTAGTGTGCAAAGAACATTAACAATAAGAGAAACATTCACAAACTAAAACTAAATTCACATATATGCTTAGACAAAGAAAGCAAACAAGAAATGCAAACCTCAAAAGAGAAAACACTCCATCCTTCTTTGATTTTGTAAATGTGTCCTTTGATGTGGATGAATGCTCAATTGCTTGCCCAATTGCTTCAATGGTGGAGATGGGTAATGGAAAATTGGTAGCCTTGTGAGCTCTCAATTTGACATTATAAGGTTAAGATTGATGACTTTGGTTCTCAAAATAGCATGGTAATTTTAGGTCAAAGATTGTGATTGAATGGCTTGGGATGGGATTCATTTTATAGGCTAAGGGCTTGAGGGATGGAGGGCTAAGAAGCAAGGAGAGATGAAGGCTTAAGGAGGGCTAAGATGCACTCAAAGGAGAGCACATGGATTGTGCTTGTTTAGCACCAATGGGAAGGTGACACTTGTCACAAGGAGGATGAGTGTGAGAGGGTAGGGTAAAGGGTTGGTTAAAGGCATGATGAGTGGGGTTGAGTATGTAAGAGAGATGTAAGAGGAATGAGTGTGGAAGAGGGAAGAGTGTGGAAGATGGATGTAAGAGTCATGAGCGGGCTTGTAAGAGTCTTTTATGTTTTGTAAGAGCACTCATGACTTGGTGGTTGGGATTTTTGAGGGGAGAGTTTGATTTGATTTAGGAAAGTCTTAAACTTGTTTAGGGAATGTGACAACATTAGGGGGTGGATTAGGCTTGGGTTTAGGATTAGATTAGGGATGTTAGAGATGTGCAAGTGGATGGCATTAATGAGGGTGGGTGAGTTAGTGGCTAAGCTTGGTTAGTATGGGTGGATGGGGTGGATTAGGCTAAATGGAGGATTAGGGATAAGTTAGGGGTTTTTAGATTTGAGGATTTTATTTATCAAATAGATTTATTTAATAAATGGGGATTTTTGGAATTATATAGGAGAAAAAGATTTAATTGATAAATAATAGGTTATTTGATTTATCAATTAGGACTATAGATGATTAATTAAATTAATCAGCTAGGGGATGGCAAAAGGATTAATTAAATAGAAATTTAATTAATGATTCCTTTAGAGATAGCTAAATAAGATTACCGAAGTGGTGTAATCAAATTTAGGTGTCTACAATAACAATTGTCCTTAATCTATAGATCATATTGTTCCCACATTTATAGAGATTAAAACCATTCCAATATCTATCACAAAACATAAAAACATTCAAATACCTATCAAAAACCCAAAAATATTTACATATTCCATAAAATGCAAAAACATCCAAATATACTCCAAAAATACCAAAAACACACATGACAATGCATTACAACTAACATCTATTTTCCCTTTGATTGCCACAACAACAAGCACAAACTTTTTTATTCTCCTATGATGGAAATGACAAGATTACATTCAAACAGTTTCTAGCAGATCATTTATTTTGGCCTCTTTGGGGGAGGTGGAATGATAGGGTATCCAATCAATGGTGTCTCTTCTAGCCTAGCTCCAGCAGATGAAGCCCCTAGTGTCAATCCTCTTTGTACCCACACCACATCTATGGGAATTGGAAACCTCCTACCATGTAATTGTGCATTTAGTAGCTATGTAAATTCCCTATCTATGAACTACATCTCTCACCTATCCTCATTCTAGAATGCTTGATAATAATGTCCGATCTAATAAGTAGCTTCCTAATGTAACTTTTCCATTTGGTGCATTTCCACGAACACATTCTCCACCAACTTGTTTACTCCTGGTGTAGTGATCACTCGTTGGGCCACATCCTACTCTTGTTGCATTTGATCAGTCACTATCCACCATTGCTCCACGTCTATTTTTGCCTCACCCAAATGTTGCTACAATTGCCTCACCTTCCCCTCACTTAATGCTAACCACTCTTGCAACTTCAATGCCAAGGAGTTTTCTTTTGTAATCGCCTCCCTAAATGACTGTGACTATAGTTGCAGTAACACTAATTCATTCTGTGTGCCCTCTAACCCTACTTGCACCATCTTTAGTGATTCCTCTAACCGTTGAGCCCGTGACCACTTTGCTCATGTTCCTACATCACTTCCCTCCACTTGCACATGTTCCATGTGTAGTTCCATTTCTAGTGACTACATTCGTGATCGCTCTACCTCCACCACCACTTGTAGCCATCTTTCCTCTATTTGCACCCCATCTTCCTATGCCTTCTCCATCAATCCCAATAAAAATGCGACCTCCTGTTTTGCATTCTCATGCTCAGACTATCTCAATAGCTAATAGTTTCCATAATTCCTTCAGATTCCATGATGATTTATCTCCACGTCCCACCTCTAGCCATGGCTCATCCATATTTACTCCACTCATTCTCTCTTTTATTGTCCCTTGTCCTGGTGTCCTAAGATTAATCAACCGATGTGTTTCACTCACTACTTCACCCCTACCAATGCCTCCTGCATCGTTTGAAGCTTCTCTCATGGACTTTTTAGGAGATTTTATTTCCCCTACATCCTCCTCTACTCTTGACATACTCTTCATCTCCCCATGTGGACTATTCTCCACCTGTGCCATCAACTCATCATCTAATATCACTTGCAATGCCTACTGTGTTGCAGTCCTCGACAACATCATTAAAGATGATAAGGGGATTTCCTCACCCCTAATCCCCACCTCTTTGGGTTGTGTTGACCTTTTCCCTACCTAACTTGCCTCACCTAGCCCCAAAATTAACACTTGGAGTTTTGATTGATCCATCGGCTCCTTGGAAGTTCACCAAATGGAATTCACTCTTTGCCCTTGCTTCATCCACCTTCCCTAGCTAGCATCACCCTCTTTCTATGATTGATCTAGTGAGCCCAACATACTTTCACTTTCATGATTCCTGCAACTTCTCAATATATCCAATAATTGCATTCTACTCTTCACCTCTTATTGTTCCATTCCCATGTTATCTACTTATAGCTGTCACTCACTTAAGACTTGTTCTTTACTAGCCTTCTACACATCTATTCTTTGCACCCCGTCGCACTAGTACTTAGTACACTTGACACTTGGCTCTGACATTTAGCCACCCTAATTCTCGCTAACACACACCACCCGGTAGCATCTGCTACTAAATCACTACTAACACATCCCATGCTTTCTTACTTACCTGGTATAATAATTGCTCCCTGACAGAACTAAACAAACTTGATACTATTATGTATAATTGGAAGCATGTCTAGTGCACAAATAATGGTTTTCTATGCTATCATGTGCTTTTAGTACCTTGATGATGTGCTTGAGTAGAGGTACTGAGATGAAGTCATGATATTTTTATTTCTTTTTCACTATTTAACTCCAATGATCCTTTGGTTTTGCACTTTATTGGTGTCCACTTGTAAGTACCTCCTCTCATTTGGAGAGCCATGTGTACCTCAACCAATTTTGTGCACTATCTCAGGTGAGGTCTTCTATCTGACATGTGACTATTTGTGTGCCTATTTCTTATTCTTTTGTGGCTATAGTTTTTGTTTTCCAATAGTTGTCCTATTTTCATGTACGTTATTCATCTTTGCTATTACTTCTCAGCATGACATAGTATTCATATCACTATAGTTGAGCTAGTGGCGGTTGTACTTAGTCACTTTTTATCACATGCTATATGATGACAATTAGTTTGCATCTCCTTAAAAAAGTAACAGTTAGTTTCATTCATCTAGTTTGCATTTTAATCTTTGGTTCCTTGAAAACAAATGGTTGGCACACAAATTAGGATGCAATTCAAAAATATTAGTTCGTGAATTTATAATTGGTTATCGAATAATAGACAATAACATCAATATCGACATTAAGACATGCTTCTAGCACTCAACTATCATGGACTTAGTCTCTTTGCAACATCCACACCAGCATTACACTTCATGAGTTCACCTTCTCATTCCACTCATGGTGTTATTTGACTTTTGAATTATAGACAATTCTAGTCACTATCCAATTTCACCACCTCATTTACTACCTTGTGTGGCTTTTGAATCTCAAACAATCTCATTTAACCACATTCCATCTCATCTGATTCGCTGCATCATCTTTTCTCACACTCCATCTCCTTTCATTTCACCATATCATCCATCCATTTTGTGTCTTTTGAATCTCAAAAGTTGACACTCCACCTCATAGCCTTCAAATCTTAGACAATTTCATTTCCTTCCATTTTTCACCTTCACTCACACTTCATTTGTCACATCGCATTTTATCACATTTACATCCCATCTTCACACGTTTACATTCTATTTTTTAATCCTTATTTCATCATTTTCCATTCCATGACACTTTGCCACACATTCATTCATTTACACTTTTATTTTCATTCACACTTTCGTTTCATTTTCATATCATTACATTACATTGCATCACATCACAACAAATTTCATTTCATTCCATATCATTACATTACATTACATTGCATTACATTAATTCCTATTCCATTACATACCATCCTATTTTTATCATATCTCGTATCATACTTCATAACATCATATCATTTCCATTTCATTGCCATTTCATCACATTTTTGATTCACTCACCAATTTATTTTCATTTCATTACAATAACTTTAATGATTCCATTACATATCATTTCGTTTATTAGACATTTCATTCCATTTCATTACCTATTACATTTAATTTAATTTCATATCATGTCATCACATATCATTTCGTTCATTAGATGTTTCATTCCATTTCATCACCTATTACATTTTATTTCATTTCATTTCCCATTTCATTTCATTTCATGTCATCACACAATATTTCATTCATTAGACATTTCCTTCTATTTCATTTTATTACATTTCATTACCTATTTCATTTTTTTTCATTTCATTTCATTACCCATTTCATTTCATTTCATGTTACCACATATCACTTCGTTCATTAGATGTTTCATTTCATTTTATTACATATTTCATTTTTATTCCATTTCATTACCTATTACATTTTATTTCATTTCATTACCTATCATGTTATCACATATGATTTCCTTCATTAAACATTTCATTCCATTTCATTACCTAATGCATTTCATTTCATTTCATTACCTACTTCATTTTACTTGCATTTCATCTCACTTCATTACCTATTTCATTTTATTTCATTTCATTACCACCCCATTTCATCTCATTATGATTCCTTTTTCACAATTCATTACATTACATTACATTACATTACATTACATTACATTACATTACATTACATCATGTTATGTTTCATTATATTCCATTTTATTCCATTCCATTACAACCAATTTCATTACATCACATTTTATTTTTACCACATTTCATTTCATTTCCTTACATTTATAGTATCACATCACCTTTTGATTACATCATTAGGGACATATCATCTATTCTAAAATCATTATCCATATGTAATGCTACATTAATTATTCACATATATATACACATCCGAATCCACTCCTACTGTATCCATCAAATCAAACAATCACATGCACACATAAGTCCATGATATCATGAGTACACACATCTAAAAAATCAATATGCTTGGATATCTCATAAAGAAATATCACAATCAAACAATCCATTAAAAGGCTAACATTACATGAATATCAGATAAAATGCACCAAAATGAACATCAAATGATCATATAACATGAACGTCCATAAGTCAAGAATCAACTAAGTACATCAACACAAATATCCAATGAACATCAAAAGAATAATCATACATAATGAGGAGTGAGGCCACAATACATAATATACACTCATCGATGAGTAGGTGCTTGATCCGAAGGTCCCTACTCACTAAGGGTACCAGTCCCCTCTCGAGGCACCTGCTCTGTCACATCTGTCAATGATATAATCTTCCCAATCACAACAGTCTAACTCAATGATGCCACATCTATCCTCTATGGTAGTGGTGATGGTGGCAGCCTTGGTGTCATCACAACTATAAATGTCTGTAGGGTGATCAACACCTCACCCATCTGAGCCTCTATGGCACTCATCTGAGTGCCCAAATTTGTTGAAGCCCCTAGCCTCTCTAGTGGCAGTTGTGCCTCTAGTAGTACCAACTACTGTACTTGTGGCTATACCTCTAGTAATACCTACTACTATCCTTGTGGCTATGCACTTGATGGATTTTTGATCGAATCCTACACTTGTGGCCTCTATTGTGTGGCCTCTGTTGCGAGACAAACTACACATCCTCTGGCAACCTACTCCTCACTTGCTTTGCTCTAGCCTGCTCCACCCCTCTATCTCACTAACTAACCATCACTCCACCCACCATACCTCCTCACACTCATGCATCACCCCAACCTCAGATCCCTCCAATCCTCCCTGCACCTATAGATCCTTGCACTAGGCCTCGTGCCACTCCCCCTGCAGTAGTACCATGACTACTCAGCCTCACCTCCCCCATGCTTTGACCAAACCTCTCACCCTGCCTCTAGTCTTCTATCTCCCTTTGCCTCTCCCCAAACCACCCTCATCATTATCATCCTCTCCTCCACTAGATGACTCATCAATCCCTGGAATAGGCTTAGCTAGATCTATGTATCTAAGGAAGGGATGCTCCCAAAACTATTGTGCATAATCTCCATCCATCCCTGCATCTACCACCCTATCTTGCAAGGCCCATGGATGTGGTGTGTCTATCATCTGCAAGAAGGCCTCTAGAAATTCCTTATACTCTAGAGTTGGCCCCCACACTACCCTCTTTGACTATACCTGGGCATAATGTGCTATTCCCTGTAGCATGCCCTGCCGCCGACCAAACTGTCTCACCACCCACCTGAAACAAAACCACTCTGTCTCGGCATGAATCCAACCAAGAAAATACCTCAAGCTGAAGAAATACACCATCTCATTGTCATCCTCTACCCACAGCTCTATGAACTTGTAAGGTCTCCACATGACCTCATCAACATCATCCAAAATCCGCTGCCAATACTCTATCTTGCCCAAATGGGGCTACATAATTAGACTAGAATAGGTATACATGAATGACATACCTTGAGGCCACTGACACACACACACTAGATGAGTAATGGGAAAATGCTCCCATTTCTATAATTGTAACAAAATCACCCTTGCTGACAATGATGATGCATCAGAATACACAACCTGATCTAAATCATGATATAAGTGGGCCAAAATGTAGCTGCCCCATGCAAATCTCCATGGTTCATCAATCATATCCTATATCAATCAGCCCCATCCAACTAGACACCCTTGCCCTTGATGGCTTGGCAACACAAATCCCCCTATTAAACTATCCTAAATTGCCAATAATGCATTATACTATAGCATCTAAAACTAGGACATGCTATCATCCCCAATACTGTCATCTCCAAACAAGTCCCAAAAAGTAGCACCATCAATAGTCTAATCATAATAAACCAAATCTCCTATGGTCAAGATCCAAAATATCCTGTATAAATCCTCGAGAGTCACTGCTATCTCCCTCATCGGTAATGAAAGGTGTTGTGGTTTGAGTGCCACCAATCAACCACAGTTATCAGTAATCCCCTATTCACTCAAAATTGGGGCATCTGTAACAAATATGTCAACCTACATCTGTCTATCACCTAGTGGTTTGCACCTGTCAAGCAGCCTACTACCTCTAAGGGCCATGGATATAGTCCTTGTACCATTAGCTTTTTCCCACACACCTATTTTTCATCAAGCCAAACAAAAACATTAGTTTTAGTCACAAAGTGATGATTAAAAATTAGTCTCATATTTATATCTAGCTACCTAGCTATTGGTTTTGTCGTAGACCTATTGCTTGTCTTTCTCTATCCTGAGTCAGACTTGCTTTTCTTCCCTACTCTGTATCCTGAGCTGGGGCATCACCTATCTATTATCAGATTGATCCTACAATATCACTTCATGAATACCTAATTACTCTTGCTTACTTATTCTAGTGATTCATGGCTAACAGACTTAAATCTAGCCTTTTGCATTATCTTATGCTCAAAAGAGGCCCTACACCCAATTTTTGCATTCCACTACTCTTTTGCACTATTTCCTATGACATATGTGCTACCAAATCAACTCAATGCATTGAAATAGGAAAATGTATTACTTTAACATTTAGAAGCACTCTTTTATACATCATATGCACTATAAAGTGTATATGCACTAATAAAATGGTCACATGCACTATTTAATAGGGAATAAGGGCTATTTAGTGCAAAAGCATTCAAATAAATAACATATGCACTATAAAAGCACTCAGATGTGCTAAAATTTTTAAATGCACCATTAAAATCCCTATATGCGCCATTATTTTGTCCTATGCACTAATTTGCCTAATATCTAGGGTTTTATATGTGTTGACTCACCCTATGCATGCACTAAAACATTACTCAAATGCATTGAAAGAATGCATATGCACTAAAAGAACTTATAAATGCACTAAAAGACTAAAATTACCACATTTACCTTAAGAATTCGTGCAAAAATACCAAAATAAGGTACAAATGCAAAAATCTCAAAAAGGGAAGATCTCGACAACTTATCGAGGCACCATAATCTGCTGGATGCTCATATCTATGACCTCGCTTGAATCTGTGCTCTTGTAAAGGGACCACCATCCTCGCTGATTTAGAGCTCTAAATAACCAAAAGCAAAAGGGATGTGTGAAAATGACAAGGGTGAAAGGTCTTTTTGACTTATTTAACCCCCCTAAGGGGAATTTATATTACTCCTTCACCCTATCTACCCACCATTTGAATCTTTTGCTCTCTCTCATGAATCAGGTATTGTATCAAACATCCTTTCCCATCAAATTTCAAACATTTCAAAACTAAAATTGGAACCTAATTAACTTTTTCACTCCCATATTTTCTTCCAATTTCATTTTTGAGGGGGTTGTATATTCATATCAAACTAGGGCATCCAAGCTGGGTCATCAAAATTTTATGAAAAATAAAAAATGGCCTGCCCCAGCCAAAAATTTCAAATATCAAGGCTACCAAAACTAGGGTATCTAAACATAAATATTGCAACACCAAATCAACAATGTAATGAAATCATCAAATCAATGACAATCAGAACATCAAATCATCAATGATCAAATATCAAACCATCAACAGACAGACACCACGACGACAACAAAATGTCAAAATATCATCAAACAGACATTCAATCATCAGAAGTTGACCCAAAATCAAAAAATCAAGACAATCTTTGAGCTAATATGCTTTGCATATTAGCTCAAAGAGGGGTATTTGTAGACACCCAAAAATTGGCAAAGACCTAAATCACATAATTCTGATAAATTAGTGCAAATTAAAGAGAAAATCAAAAGAAACACAAAAAACTTTCAAATAAAAATCACACTAGGTCATTAATTATCTATCAAATCGACAAGACCTAAATCAACTTTAAAAGAGGAGAAAAACAATTCAAATTCATAAAATAAAATTCAAAAAAGGAGGAAAAAGACAAAAGTGTTGAAAATAAATAAGAAATTTATTAAATCAACAAAATCATTTATCATCACAAAATTGGAAATCTCCCTTTTTCATTTTAAAATAATTAAAAATATCCTCAATTATCCTCAAAACCAAGTCTGTTGGACTGTTCCTCCTGGCCTATTATTAAATATTTTTAGTTTCACTTTCACCCATTAGTCAAAGGTAAAAATCCTAATTCTTACCCCAACCCCTTCCAAAATACTATAAATAGGAGGGAAATCCAAGAGGCAAGGACCCAAGTTTTAGGCATCTACACTATAGGCACATTTTGATTCATCATTTTAGCATTATCATTTTAGCAAGTTCATAGAATTTTAGTATTGCTTTTATGTTATTTAGCATCATTTATTACATGTTTAACTTGTTTTATATCCATTTTGATAGCATACAATTTGCATTATAGTCATAGTTCTTGCATGCATTCTTGTAGATCTGCATTTTTAACATACTTCCGTTCTAGAACTATCACTAAGATGCTGGTTTGAGAGCTATTTTAGCAGTTGTAGTTAGGGAAGCATGAGACACTCATAGAGATTATATATTGATTATGATATCTTGGGTTTATTTTAGTTTTTCGTCAGTCTATTTGCATTCTACACTAAAGTTTCATGAATATGCATTCACACCGTGTACACTATCAACACACCTTTATGTGGTCATTTGAAGTTGACTAAGGAGATTTGTCCAAAGACACAAGAAGAGGAGGATAAGATCTCCAAGGTACCCTATGCTTTAGTAGGAGGAAGCTTGATGTATGCTATGGTATGTACAGGGCTAGATATTGCACATGCAATGGGAGTCATTAGCAAGTATATGATTCATCTAGAAATTGGGCATTGGAATGTAGTCAAATGGATTCTCAGATATTTGAGAGGAACATTTAGTAAGTGTTTACACTTTGGGGGTTCTACTATTGACTTACAGGGCTATGTTGACTTATATTTTGTAGGGGATATTAATACCAGATGGAGTACTATAGGTTATGTATTTACTTTTGGTGGGGAAGCAATGAGCTGGGTTTCTAGGTTACAGAAGGTTAATGCTCTATCCACTACAGTGGTAGAGTATCTTGCTGCTATAGAGGTAGCCAAGGAGATGATATGACTTCAGTTCTTCATGGAAGAATTGGGAGACCCTTAGAAGGATAATTTATTTTTTTATAGTTAATCAAAGTGGCATTCATCTTGTGAAGAATTCAGTTTTGCATTCAAAGATAAAACACATACAGTTACAGTACCATTTCATTCGATTAATTTTGGATGATGGACAGTTAAATCTAGACAAGATACATATAGATGATAATCCAATAGATATGTTTACCAAGGTAGGAATAAGGGATAAACTAAATTCCTTTTTAGCTTTGGTTGGTCTTTCAGATTGAAAAGAATAAAAGAACAATACAGTCTAGGATGGTTTGATATTCTAGTGGGAGCTATAGGTTTAGCAATGCTATGATTAGTCTCCAAGTGGGAAGTTATTATTATGGAGTCTGATTAGTGTCCAAGTGGGAGATTTTTGTGATGTGGATCCTAATCAAATTTAGGGGTTTATTTAGTGTGGTTTTCTCTCCATATTATTTCTACGGAAGATGGGCTAAAGGGGCAGCACCCTTGCAAGGTTCTGGGGCAACTTCCCAGGTGTGATCGATATTGTAGTACATGGTAGGGTTGAGGAACAATTCCCTTATAGGGGTTTTTGAGTGTAGTTCCCATAAAACTAAAAATGACCTTATATTGTGAACGGTGTTGGCTACTATTTTTCCCATTGGATGACTTATTCAAGCCCTAATTTTGTGAGCGAAAAAAGCTTGTATAAAAAGGCTTAGGGTTATGGATTTCATAAGGTAATGATGGTATTGTAGCTTCTTGGGATGGTATTGAGCTATAAGGGATTATAGATTGTAATAATTGGATAATAATAGTATTGGACTTGCTATTGGTGGATGTAGCCCAAGGATTGGGTGAACCACATTAAATCTTAGTGTCTTGTGTTCTCTTCTGTGCGATCTATTATTTTTTGATATTGGTTATCTTTGCATGCAACTATTATTTCTATCTAAGGTTTAATCCTAACATCTAGTTTAAGTCATTAGAGGTAGCTTGTGATAATTAGAATGCAGCTCTAAAGATTATACTTGAGATCCACAAACAATTTTTTTGACAAACACACTATCAATGTATAACCCATTGACATAAGTGTTAAAAAGGGGTAGTAAGGATAAAGGGGGAGTAAGGACAAAGGGGAGTAATAATGAGAAAGAGTATGGGGGAGATAAGCGATAGAGCTAAACAAGTAGACAATCTACTTAGTAAGGGAAATATTTTGTATCATCTACAAAGTATAGCATAAAACAATCAACTCAGAGGGAGTTATGAAATTTTGAGGTAGGATTGATAAGTCATATGTTGCCAAATTTTAATATTTTGATTTTTTTATAGAAGTTGAATAGATACTAGTTATCTATGTTATGCTTGTAAGGATAAGATCATTAATGCATGACCAAGTGTTTTTGATACTCATGTCAAGGGGGGAGATTGTTGATCTCAGATTGCTTTTGACTAATGAGTGTCTTTACACTTAAGTCATTTCTTAGTTCATATCGAACAACTAAAATATTTTGAGTATAACATATAAGATAGTGCATCTAAGAAAGTGTATGTCGAGTAAATAATGAGTGTTGAGCCACTCAAGTGTTGAGTCACTTAGATGCTGAGAAAATAGTATATGCTGAGTGATTCAAGTGTCAAGAAAGTAGTGCATGCTGAGTCATTCAGATGCCAAGTGACAAAATTGAAGTTATAGTTAGTGCTGAGCACCAAGGAGTTCAAATGCCAAGTAATATAGTTTTGACATACTTGTTTTTATTTGCACAAACTATTATGTAAACCATTTTTGGGCCAATTTAAGTATTGTTTTATGATCTTTGTTGATAAGGACAAATTTTAATTGTGAATCCCTATGCATGAATGAATCCAATTAGAAAAATAGAAGGTTTAAGTGGAAATATCAGTGAATCACTACTATTTATTCATACCTAACCCTAAATCATCTAAGTCTTCCTAAGGAAGAAAAACCCTAAACTTTCTAAGAATGCGAAGGATAATTGAAGTGAGTTTTGCATGTGTAAAAAGAGCATTCATGGTGATTAAGGTATTATGAATTGAGTTACATTATAGAATCAGTTAAAGGAGAATAGAGGAAAAAAATCAAAGGATAGCAAAAATACATCTGATCAGAGAGGATCAAGTACACATCAGTATAAAGGTGATATGACATCAAGCAATAGAGTGCCAACAGAAGGATCATTTCCTAGACATTCTAACAGGTGAATCAGTTAAATCTCTTAATAGACTAGTCTTAATAGGCTATTGTAAATCCTCTATTAGGGTGCTTACTTCATTTTAAGTTAAAGTCCTTTTTACTAGGCACACTTTTAGCAGGGTGTTTCAATCCTTTAATAAGGTAAGATCTAACAATCTTGTAAGCCTTTAACAAGGCATACCTCTCACATGGTAGATCATGTTTCATGGTTAAACATTGTAACCTTCATTAGATATACTTTATTACTACAGTAATGAAGATTTATGGGTGTCATCCCCACTCTAGTTTTACCTTCTCCTCGGAGGGTTTCTAGGTAACCAAATATCTTGTGTCATACATGTGTTGAATATTTTACTTTCATGCTATGGATGTATATGCTTATTTGGTATTTTAGTTTATATGTATAGATTGTGAGATGTGTGTGTGGTGAATACTTTTAAAGGTTGAAAAGTTTTAAGTACTAATTCACCCCCCCTAGAGTTTACTTTCCTATTGTATTTCAAACAATATTATCTTTCTCTATTTCGAGCATCAGTACTACATTGCTGATTTTCTCTATCAGAGCAAGTCCCTCAGACTTGAGTTTTCCACTCTACTCCCTATCAATTTTACCAAAGTGCTTGTCTTCCTGTAACTAGGAGATGATAGCCTGAATGTCAGTGGTTGTAGGATCACTAGTGGTTGACATTCTTGAGATGCTTACGAGCAGGGTGACTAATTGCGTGATGAAGCAATTAAGTTCATGAATCTCTACCTCCATTATGAATTTAGCTAGCTTAAGGCTTTTGAATCATCCTTCTATCACATCATTTGTTGACTTCCATAGGCACACCTTACTGTCATGTCTAACTTCTCTAAGATCCATATAATGTAAGGCAAAATCATCTATAGACATGTCTTCAATCCTTCCTTCCTTAGCAGGCTTAGCAATCTCCATAGTTAGATGCCTTGTATTAGGATCTTGTCCAAGAATTGACAGGGTCTTCTTCTTCTTAACTTTACTCAATGGTGATGCAAAAATAATAGCTAGAGATAAAATTTCCTTGTTGGGGACTCCCTCTTCTTTTCTTTTCCTCTTTCTATCCAAGGTATCTTCTAGCTATGAATATGTGCCAATCACCTTAGATGTAGTCCCGAGTGTGTCTACACTAAACATCTTTCTTTTGATCATAGTCAATGTCTTTATAGTTTAAGAGAAAGGGTTCTTTGGGACCTAGGAAATGAGTTTTGAAGCTTCCATACCTTTCTCTATTTTTGTAGTCTTCTTTGTAGCTTCATTGAACTCAGTAGACTTGATTTCATTGCTTCCAAAAACTCTAAGATCCATCACTTGAACTTGGGGACTACTTGGTAGGATTAGTGCAAAATTTATAGATGGGATCAAACTGCTATGGGGTGAGAGAGGCACTATGATTGTGTTGTCTTTCAATTCCTCCTCCTCCTTCTTCTTAGTCTCTAATTTAGTTCCTATTACTAGTACTGAACCACCCTAACAATTTTTATCAATGGGGATATTCTTGTCATGAGGTTTGTCACCTCCACTGGCTGGTTGAGTAGGCCCATGAGTGATAGGAAAGATTGTACCTAAGGCACCACTTTGGAAAGAGGAGGTTGTAGCTACATTTAGAGATGCTTGGGCAAGTGTACCTTTTCTCCTACTTCATTATGTCATGGTCCGTTTGACCCATTTTCTAGTTCTCTTGTATATTCTGGCCATCATCATATCTAGGTCTTTTACAATTTGTTCCTAAGGTTCTAAACTTATTTGAGTATTACTTAGCTTAGTTAAGTAAGTGTTGCTATATATGTTATGACCATCATCTTCAATTCCTTCAAAATCAATGTTAATATTATAAATTTTCATCTGGTTGACTATTGGTCTTGCAAAGACTTGATCATGGCTCTCAAACCTATCTTTGCATTCAATCCAATTGTTTTCAATAGTAGTGATGTGTTTTATCACACTCCCTATATGCATAACATCTTTGGCATACCCATTCAGGTCAAACATGGGTCTCATGACTTCATACATGTCCAACTTATATTTCTTCTCAAACACCTTCATCATGTTTTTAGCATTAGACTAGGTATTATAGTTGAAGGCCTCGGCTTTCATTGGAAATTCATATCCTTTATTCTTCAGGCTCCCACTCAGTAAAATCACTTGTAGGGATTTCCTTATTATCTTGATCAACATGATCATGTCGCTTGGATACCTTTGTAGCTTTAAGGGGAATCTATCAAATAATATAAGATGCAAATATGAAAATGACAATAACTCAATGAAGAAACATCCAAGTTGACTAATGGTGGCCATGGCTTTTGGGCTGAATCTCCTTTTTGGGCATCCCTATGGCTCCCTACAAATCCTTATAGTAAATGCATCATTCACCTTAACATAACTTGAATAAATATTTTGTAACTATAGACATGTGTAGAATTCATAAGATTTAACATCATTAGGGAACGTTTCTAATCTTGGGAGGCCAAGCCATAATTGCAATGAGGCAAACATGTAGAATGTAATATAGAACTTAGCTACCTAGAGAGTATTGGACATAATTTTACTTACCTCTTAAGCCCAATCAATGTATTGGGTATTTGAATAAATTACTTGAACTAAAAAGAAATCCTTCTTGACAAAATGCAAAACCTCTACCTCACCTTTCAACCTATGCAAGAGGACCAAAATATCAATGATTTTTGGCTTGAGGTTTGTCCTAAACAAAGTTTTGGGAACTTTACACTTATCACTCTATGGTTTCTAAAACCATGTCCTCATGATTTCTTTCCTCTAAATCATCTTTTTAGCTGAGAAATTTGGGAAGGCTCTGCCAATGTCTAAATTAGAGAACTCTTGCTTTGGCATTTGAAGGCAGTTCACCACAATTTTCCTATCTATTGAGATTGGCACTATATCATTAGGTAGCATAATTTGTTTGGTTTCTAGATTATTGTGATGAATGCATTCATAAATCAACTCAAGTGCCTGGACCATGATTAGGAAACTAGCTACCTCAACTAAATGACATCCTTAGAGCTTCTTAGTGATGGGATGAATTTGTTTAGCTCTCAAACTTTTCTAGGAGTCTACCATGTCAAAGAAGTGAAGAGAAGTATCTGTGATGTTTTGCAATGTGGATATGATCCCAGTTAACCCATCAAAACCCACAAACTTGGTTTCCATGAGTTTGTGAATGATATTTTGAATTGAGAATGTGAGTGGGACAAAGATTGAAATAGTTTTAGGTTTTCCAAAAGTTATATGTATGGATAGAAAGACACTTCAAAGATAAGTGACAACTTATTCAACTTCTTATCTATCTTTATACGAGAGCTTCAATTCATTTGTTGATCTTTAGAATTCATGCCACACAAATGAATTTAAGGAGATACCCATTGAATAGTAAATGTAAGAGTTCAATGGACATCTAGAAGTATTTTTATTATTCCATTGAACTCAATGGTAACTTTCTATATCTTCATTACTTACTTTCCCATTTTCCTTTAAGTTTTGAAAAGTTACCATTAGGGTACTTGTGTTGCATAAAAATATAACAAAGGGAATAAAAAATAAGCAACTAATGCCTATTCCTACATGTTCATGCAAACCTCAAATATGAAAGACAACATGTAAATAAGGATAACATGAAATCAAAAGAGTTTAATCCACTCAAAATAGCACTAATACAAACCTCATAAAATTGCCAAGCAGTTGATGATTTCATTTTTGTGGGACGTGGTTGCTCATAAATCCTGTAGCATAACAATGGGCTAGATAGTGCTTTTGGAAATGAGGAGAGGGCTCTCCTTTTATATAAAATGAGATGAAATAGATAGTTGAGATTCAATGCAAGATGAAGGGATAAGATCTCTCAAGATCAATGAGGTGTCCATGAGGTAGAGGCCAAGTGGACTCCATGTGGATTAGGTTTTTTGACCATTTAAAGGGGGGAGGATGATCACACATGTGTGAGCAACCTTTTATGTGATAGGTGAATGACATGTGTAAGAGGTGTGAGAAACATGGTTTCTCATACATGTGTGAGACACCTTGATTCTCATGTGAAGGGGGACACATATGCAAGAGGTGTGAAAGGCATGAGGGGTGTGGAAAGTGTGAGTGTTCCTCACACACGTGTGAGGATTCCACACATATGTGTGAGCACACATTTAGGATTAAAATATGATTAGCAAGGTGATTAGGAAAAGTAAGTAGGATTAGGTAGTGGTTATTCTTAGAAAGATGGGTTAGGTTAGGAAAGTGAGGTTAGGTGAGGGTTAAATTTAGGAGCAATATGCTCAAATAGGATTAAATTTAATATTTAATTCCAAGTGGGATTAGAAGGGGATTAATTAAGTAAATTAAGTACTTTACTTAATTAAAGTGAATGGGTTAGGATGCAAGTGGAAAGGCTAGGATTTAAATAAACCTAAGTTTATTTAAATCAAGAAAAGAAAAATGTAATTAAATAAATGTAAATTTATTTAATTAAAGGTAGGGTAATCAAATAAATAATAAATATCTATTTAATTAGTTATGAAAAGGGGATTTGGACAATTTTAGGTATCTATAGTATCTTGTTGAGGAAAATCTACCAAATGAGATCCTTACTATGTTTCTTCATTTTTAATGATTCAATCCATTCTAGTATCAACTTTTCATGCTCCACATCTAATATGGGGGTTGGATTTAATTTTTAACTTGATTTTCTTTGGAAATTGGAAAACTGTCTTCATGTGTTGATAACTCGCTGAGGAGAAGACGTTTTCCATTTTTTTGCTATTGCTTCTTTCCAATTCAAATCTTCAACAATAATACTTCTAGAATATTGGAATGCTTGTTTAAGGTGTGACAATCTATTTGAGAGTCATTAAACATCTTGTTTCTCGTGTCAAGCCAATTTGGTGAAAAGTTATCTTCATGGGTTGAAAACCTACCAAGAAGAAGATGATTTTCAAATTTCTACTGACACTTACTTATTAAAGAGTGGTATGCCATGAGTGATAATGGAGTATGGATGATCATTGAATTAGAAAATTTGATCTCTATTAGATTAGGTACTAACTTACCTGACTAGCACATAGTAAAATAAACACCCACTTGGCAAGAGAGAAAGAGAAGGTAAAAGGGAAAATTTGATAGACATCACCCAACCTCAGGGACTTTGACCTAGACTCAAATAGGATAGAGGACTAGAATAAATTTTCCTACTAAAAAATACTCACTCTTTCCAATTGGTTTGAAAACAAAAAGTTGGGCAACAATAGTACATACAATTATTCTACAAGGAATAGTTGAAAGATCAATTGGATAGTGAGTTTAGTGGTCTTGTCCTAGAAGTTGTTTGGATAGTGGGTCCTTTTGACTTCTACAACTCCTAGTAGGGTTAACACAACTCCTTATAGGGTCAGAATCTCTTAACAGGGATTCAAAGTCTCTTACCAGGGACTCATATGTACTAAATGTTGTAATAGAGTCATAAAAAGGTCCATCCTCTAATAAGGAATATTTAAATTGGTACATCATCTTGTGGGCATCATTCCCATTAGGGTTTTCCTTCTGATCAAGGGTTTCCCTAGTTAAGATATTGTGTATGTTAAGGTTGATAAATGTTTTAATTAGATAACTGATTCACCCCTCAAATCCCCCCCCCCCTTCAATTATCTTAGTGGGCTATTATTTCTAACAATTGGTATCAAAGCATCAGGTCCTTGAAGTGAAAGTTTAACAATATTGGGAGATCCATGGAAAATATACTTAGAAAGGGTAGTCCAATGTTCAATGGAACAAATTATGATAGTTGGAAGGAAGAGATGAAGACACATCTGCTGTGTATGGGTCCAAGATATTGGATCTTGACAAAATAAAAAAAGACAATTATTGCTAAAATTCTAAATGATATAGTTATTGATCTCTTGTACAAAATATTTCATAAAGGAGACACTATTTGGGAGACTTGAAGTAGGTGAGAATGAGCTTAGATAGTCTGGAGAATTGACTAGAACAAAAACAACTTTCAATGCCCTAAATACTTGACCTAGTTTTTCAAGGAGCACAAGTGCTAGAGGATACTTTGCTAGTAGTAGCAGATCTCATGAGGATAGAAAGATAGAAGAAGGAGTAGCCCTTTTGGTAAGAAGAGAAAATTATAGTAAGAGATTTTTTAAATGTTGGACTTGTAATGAGTTTGGTCATTATGCATCTAGGTGTCCTAAAAGAGAGAAAAAGTATAAAGGAAAGCTCAAATCTAGAAGAGATAGAGAGTGTTTGTATGCAAATGAAGAAATGGTTTTGATGAACAAGTAGTAAGTTCCAGTGATGATGAAATAATATTTGTAGCTATAAAATAAGAAAGTCTAGAGAAAATGATTTTAGTATCATAGGTTGAAAATAAATATAATTGGATAATTGATAGTGGTTGTTCACATTAGATGATCGATGATATGAACAAGTTTCTTGACTTCAAAAGTCATGATGGAGGCATTGTCAAAGTTGGAAACAATGCAACATGCCATGTTGAAGGTAATGGATCTATAACTCTTGATGGTAAGACTAATAGTGAGGATGTATATTTTGTTGATGGTTTGAAATATTTTGAGTGTTGGACAATTAGTGGATAAAGATTATCAGTTACAGTTCACAAAGAAGACATGCATGCTCAAAGACAAAGATGGAAAGGTAATTGGACTAGGAACCAAATCTAGAGGTAATGTATTTTAGCTAAATCCAACTGAAATGACATGTTTGGTTACTAAGGTAGATGACAGTTGGTTATGGCATAAGATATTTTGTCATATAAACTTTGACAATTGTGAAAACTAGTAGTATGGTTGCAGTTAGATATTTTCCTAAGATTGTTAAGCCTACTAACACAATTTGCAAGGAGTGTTTATTTGTAAAGCATACTAGAATTTTTTTTCCTAGCAAGAAGTCCACTACTACATCAAAGTTGGAGATTGTACATATAGATATTAGTGGTCCTACAAAGACTAAAGGATTCTATGGTGAAAGGTATTCAATGACTTTAATTGATGACTTTTCTAAAATGATGTGGGTTTCATTTCTTAAAGAAAAACTTGAGGTGTTTGATAAGTTCAAGATGTTCAAGAATAGAGTTGAGAATGAATCAAGCATGAAGATTAAATGTTTAAGATGGATAGATTACTTCAAATGAGTTTAAAATCTTTTGTAAAGCTAATAGAATCAAAAGATAGTTATCAGCTCTAAGAACCCCTGAATAAAATGGCACTGTAGAGAGAAGAAACAGGTTAGTAATAGAAGTAGCAAGAGCTATGTTAGCTGAGAATGATGTATCCAAGATGTTTTGGAGAGAAGCTATAAATACAAAAATCTACACTATGAATAGAGTGCAAGTCAAGAAAGACACAAACAAGAGCCCTTATGAGTTATGGTTTGGTCACTCACCTATAGTTAAGAATTTCATAATTTTTAGTAGCAAATGTTATATCAAAAGAGCTGATGACATTGGTAAATTTGATGCTAGAAGTTATGAAGGTATGTTTATTTGTTATTAATTGAAAAGAAGAGCTTATAGATGTTATAATTTGAGAACTAAGACTATTGTTGAGAGTGAAAATGTAAGAGTTGATGGGAAATTTAGGATACAAGAAAGAGTAGTTGACTACAATTCTGATGATGAAAATGCTGCTACTAAACCAAGGAACGATGAAGTATTCTTTGAGACTAACAATGATTTGAAAAATGAAGGAGAGAAAATAAATGAACATAGCTTAGAACCTTCAATAGAGCTAAGAGTTGAGATAACAACTCCTACTTCTGGTAAAAATATGACAAAGAATCATCCACTAGGGAAGATCATCAGAAGTAGAGATAAAGGTGTGATGAGAAGAAGCATAATCAATGAAGAAATATGTTTGATATCTCAAGTTGAACCAAAGAATGCAGATGGAGCATGTAAAGAGGGCTATTGGAAGCAAGCTATGAAAGAAGAATTGGATTAGATAGTGAAGAATGAGACATGGGAATTGGTCCCCAGACTAGCAAACAAGAATGTGATAGGAACAAAATGGGTATTCAGGAACAAGATGAATAAACTAGGTGAAATTGTAAGGAACAAAGAAATATTGGTTTATAAACATTACTCATAACAAGAAGGAATAGAATATGATGAAACCTATACTCCTATGACAAGAATATAATTAGTAAGATTATTCTTGGCCTATGCAACACATAAGAAATTCAAATTGTATCAAATGGATGTCAAGTCAGCATTTCTGAATGGAGAACTTGAAGAAGAGGTATGCATAGAACGACCTAAAGGTTTTCCTTCAACAGATGACAAGGACATAGTATGTAGATTAAAGAAAGCATTGTGTGGCTTGAAGTAACCACCCATAACTTGGTATGCAAGATTAGACAAACACTTAACAAAGCTTGGATTTAGCAAAGGTATGGAAGACAATAATCTATATTAGAAAGAAATAGATGATGGATTGATGCTTTTGGTAATATTTGTTGATGATATCATATTTGGAGGAGATGATGATGAAAGTGGAAAGTTTGTAGAGTAAATGAAAAAGGAATTTGAAATGAGTATGACAGGATAAAGGAAATACTTCCTAGGATTATAGATTGTGTAGAGTAAAGAAGGAATCTTTATTTCTCAAACTAAGTACTTGAAAGATCTACTAAAAATGTTTGGTTTGGAAACATGTGAACTAGTTGGAACACCTATGGTAATTGGACACAAGTTATCTACAAAGTATGAGACACCTATTATTGAGTAGAAGAAGTACAAATCTATGATTGGAGGATTGCAATATCTGACTCATAGAAGGCTACATATAGCAAATATAGTTGGAATTATTGCAAGATTTGAAGCTAATCCTAGAGAACCACATTATGTAATAGTCAAAAGGATATTTAGATATCTTAAAGGAACACTAGAGTTTGGATTGTGGTATGATAGATCTAATGATTCTGCATTATTTTCTTATACTGATGCTGATTGGGTAGGTAGTATGGATGATTGAAAGAGCACTAGTGGTGGAGCCTTCTTTGTTGGAGGAAGATTGGTTTCTTAGTTAAGCAAGAGGTAGGATTGTATCTCATAGAGTACAGTAGAAGCAAAATATGTTGCAGCGAAAAATAAATGTAATCAAGTTGTTTGGATGAAGTAGAAGCTGAAGGATATAAGGATAGAATTTAGTGAAACTATTGTCATATATTGTGATAAAAAAAGTAAAGTGAAGATGTCAAGGAATCTAATATTGCATTCTAAGACTAAGCACAATTCTATCAAGTATGACATGTTGAGAGAGAAAGCTGCAGAAAAGAAAATAAGATTGGAATATATAAGCACCAAAGAGAAGATTGAAAATATTTTCACTAAGCCTCTTCCCAAAGAGACTTTTGAGTATTTGTGAGGTATGCTAAGGGTTATGCCCCTTCCTACATCAGCGTAGATGATGAAAGAGTGCATCATTTTAGTGTAACAGAGCACTATTATTTGTTTGGACTAAATGCTAATACTTCATAAATGGGGGAGTATATATAATGGAAAGAGTCATCTAGGAATATTGTTTGATGTTATTTTGAATAGTGTCTTTGGACACTTGAGCTAGTAAGAGACAATTGTTGCAAAGATTGATGGTTACTGAAACATTTGACATTCTTGTCACCCGGAGAGAGATTACAACATCAATTTTTTTTTGATATAGATTACATTGAAGGGAGAGATTGCAACATGATATAGAGCACATTGAGGTATATCAATGGGGGAGAATGATTGATGAAGAGTATTTGAAAAGAAAGGTTAACAATCTTTTATAGTTCATATTATTGGAACTAAATGTTTTCATCTATGTTTCCATCAATGCCAAAGGGGGAAATTGTGGGAAACATGAATGTTGATGATACTTGTATGGGGGAGTATTGTAGAAACATGATTAGATCATTAACATGATGACATGTTACATTCATGACTATATTTGTCATTGATGTCAACATAGCAATTTTCTATGGTATCCGACAAAAGAATGATAGAAAGATCAAGTTGGTACAGAGATATCATTGCGTACGTTCACTATAGGGTGTTTTTTAGTGGTGAATAATCATAATTTTGCAAATTTTAGAAATTTTTTGCTAGTAATTTGGCTAAGAATTTAAGATTTAATGCAACCTAGATCACCACATTTTTATTAAATTTAGTTCTAAAATATTTAAAATCACTTAATAATTTATTTTATTAAAAAATTAAACTCAAAGATTTGCCACAATATTTGATACATGATTAGATTTGATTCACCTAAATATTATATATTATCGAAGAAAACAAATTTATTTCACCAATATTATCATAATTATTAGTTACGTTAGGGACATATTACCAATATTTAGTTTTCATTATTGATGTAAAATATAATGCAATTATCCTCATAATTTCCATGAGATAAAACATGTTCAATTTTGGTTTGTAATATTCCACAACGATTAGCGAACTTCCTATTACTATTGAGATTGTCAATATTTTCTATTCAAAAATTATGATTCCAAAATAATCATCAATGTAAATAATATTTAAAATTAAAACATCAAGAGATTCGTCAATAAAAATAATTTGGTTTTTCAAAATAATGAAAGATTCGCCAATAATTTATATCTTTTTCTTGAGGAGGGTTTCTTAAAGTTTACCCTGCTTCACTAGCAAGGTTAAGGGGATATAATACTAAGTGTCTAGTATATGAAGCTAACCTTAGAAGCATAATATATTAAGTTTGGAAGAAGTTATACAATTTTTAGTGAAGACTATTCTTAGATAGGGTTTACAGAAGCATGGTATGGTAAACTTGTCATATCTCTTAGTAGAGTTGTTATTTTAAGAAGCCAAAGTTAAAGATGTGTAGAATACTTGTTGGAGATGATGTAGCTAAACTCACTCATCATAATGTTACATGTATGGAAAGCTATTCAAGTTACAAGGTGAAAGATCAATGTTATTGCTAAGTGTAACATGTTCTTAATGTGGTCCTATAATAATTAATTGAGAACCAAATCAATGAATTATTTTATGGATTTTGTATAAAGAAAGGACATTTTCCTTTTTTATGTAAGGAATGCAAGTGAATGATTATAAGCAACATGTAGAGTAGAATGAAAAGATAAGCAGAGCAGAGAAAAGTTGGAGAGAAGTTTGTTGCCTAGGTTTTATTATGAGATTTGAGGTTTGTTATTTAGATCTGAGGTTTGTGACCTAGTCTACAAGGTTTGACAAAGATTGTTTTGGTTGACATGACAAAGGAAAGAAGTTAAAGTATAGTACAAAAAATTATTCTACAAGGAATAGTTGAAAGATTAGTTGGACAATGAGTTTAGTGGTCTTTTTGCATAAGCTATTTGGACAGTGGGTCCTTCTGCCTTCTACAACTCCTAACAAGGTTGGCACAACTCCTACTAGGGTTGGAATATCCTAACATGAATTCAAAGTCTCTTTATAGGGACTTATATGTACTAAATGTTGTAATAGACTCTTAACAAGGTCCATCCTCTAACAAGGAATATTTATATTAGTACATCATCTTGTGGTCATCAGTCCCATTGGGGTTTTCCCTCTAATCAAGGGTTTCTCTAGTTAATATATATGGTGTAATTTTGTATGTGCATCTTAGAATGGTTGATGTTTACTTTGATTGAATGGTTAAGATTATTTAAGGTTGATAAATATTTTAATTCGATAACTTATTCAACACCCTACCCCTATTTATTTTGGTGAACTATTATTTCTAAGAGAAGCTAGCTATCTTAGTCGATGTTGATGTCTTTTAACTAAGTCTTTGTATTATAGCTCAATCTCTTCCATTTACTCAGTTTCTTCTAAACTGCTTAGTCTATGTTGCAATGCTCAGTCAACATAGACAATTTTACTAACACTCAAAAATCTTTCAAAAAATTATTCTTATGCATCTTCACATATGCAGATATGCACTTTTAGCACATTATCATGTGAGGAATTGATGTATGATATATCAATTAAGTATACATTTCAATACAAATAGCTATTAGGCTAACTTTGTTAAGAGACTTAGTTCACTACGACAATGATTAGAGAGTAACAATGAAATGACCTGATTGTTGATGCAATTGTACTGCTGATTTCAAATCTCAATTATAGCTCGAATACTTGATCCTTCCTGATCAAATTAATATTTGTAGCCCAACAAGTATATTCTTCTTGTCCTTCCAATTCTCTTCCTCTAAGCATCTTCTTATCTTCAACACATTATTACTTTTCTTCAATCCTCAACTTGAACTTATACTTATATTATATACATTGTCAATTCAGCTTGAATTTAAATTAAAATAATAAATATTCATCTCTTTATTCAACTAGAACCAATAAACAAATCCATTAAACTCAATATGCCAAAACAAGAAAATCCTTTGTTAGCTGACCTTGCTTAGTAGATAACTCTAAAATGATTTTCTTGTGTTAATCAAGTGAACTCGATTAATAATACAATATCATAAACTTCCTTTGGTAACTGAGTGAGCTCAGTTATCACTGGTTCCATCCAAATTTTCTTTGTTAATAGAGTGAGCTTGGTTAACACTAAAATTCTATGAACTTCTCTTTGGTGCCTCAGTGAACTTGATAGACATTATCTTCAAAACTTGGTAAACACTGGAATGCTCGATAAACACAAGAAACTATCTTCATCACCCAAGTGGGCTCAACATACACTAACTGCTAAAGATATGACATTTTGTGTAACATCAAAGACAATGCACATTTTAATTATTTTCAACAATCTCCCTCTTTGGCATTGATGGCAACACAATGTGTCATAGTACAATAAAATTATAGAGCAAAATAAAAGTAAGGATAATATGCTTAGTTTCAATTTGATTCTCATCCATGAGAACTCCCTCTATTAGTATGAACTCTCTTTGAATTCAATCTCTCCCTTAGACTTCATTTTATCCATCTATCAGCAAACTCTCAAAGTTTATTCTTCATTAAAATCTTCCTCTTTGACATCTTCAAACATTTAGAAAAAAATATCTAATGTAGAAAACTCTTTCTTTACAATTTTTTTTTGATATGACACAACAAACTCTCTCTCTTTGACATCTTATGCCAAAGATAGTATTAAGTTAATTTTAGTGTACTTGATGTGTTGATTCATATGCAATCTTTCCTTTCTTTATTGCATCAATTTGACTAATCTTCAAAAATACTTAGTTGATGCATCACTGAATGTTGTTTAATGAGCTTCAGATAGGGGAATAACCCCTAGCTTACCTCTTAAATACAAAAATGTATCCTTAGGTAATGGCTTGGTGAATATGTCTGCAATTTGTTCTTTAGTATTCACATATTCCAACTTCACATCTTTATCTTGCACCAATTCTCTAAGAAAATGATATTTTATTGCAATATGTTTGGTCTTGGTATGCACCATAGTATTCTTTGATATGTTGATTGCACTAGTGTTATCACAAAAGGTAACCGGTGGATCCTTGATTTCTACCTTCATACCTACCAATAATTGTTTGAACCAAACAATATTAGGATAATTAACTGCTACTGGAGCATACTCTACCTCTATTTTAGATTGATAGATGCAATTATGCTTCTTACTTGTCCAAGACATTAGTCTCTTACCAAGAAAGAATTCTCCACCACTGGTGCTCTTCCTACATCAATACTTCCTACCCTATCTGCATCAATGAAGGCTTTCAAATCTAGGTTGCCTCCTTTCTTATACCATAATCCATAATCTTTAGTATGCTTTAGATACCTCATAATTCTCTTTATTTCCATCATATGACTTTCTTTAGGATAATCTAAAAATCTTGTCACCATGCCAACTACAAGAGAAATATTAGGCCTAGTATGTACTACATATTGAAGTTTTCCAATCATAGATCTACACGTAGTCTGATCTACCTCCTTGGAATAATCATTTTTGAAAAGATTATGTCTAGTAAACATAGGTGTTCCAACTGGTCTTGAATACTCCATTCCAAACGTCTTTAGTATCTCCTTGATATACTTAGATTGAGTAATGTAGATACCATCTTTGTTCTAGTAAATTTGCAAGCCAACAAGGAATTTGATTTCTCCAAACATTGAAATCTCAAATTCCTTACTCATTTTCTTTGAAAAAGATTTGAAAAAATCATTATTTCTAGTAAATAATGTATCATCTACAAAGATTCCTACCAATACAATCTTCTTATCTGGTCCTTTTTTGATGTATAGGTTGTTGTTATCATTTGTCCTTTGAAAACCAATCTTCATTAAATAATTATTAAGTCTTTCATACCAAGCGCTAGGAGCTTGTTTGAGACCATAGACTACTTTGTACAATTTATAAACCATATCCTTTTTGCTAGAATTTACAAAACCTTTAGGTTGCTCTATGTAGACTTCCTCTTCTATAATTCCATTCAAGAATGCCAATTACATCCATATGATACACTTTAAATCCTTTATGTGTAGCATAAGCAAGTAGAGTCCTAAAACTTGATCTTGCAAAAAGAGAAATTTTTTTTGCCATAATCAATGCCTTCCTATTGAGAATTAAATTTGTATACTAATCTTGCTTTGTTTCTTGAAACTTCTCCATCTTCATTTAGCTTATTTCTAAACTCCCACTTTGTGCTAATTATATTCTTATCCTTGGGTCTAGGAACAAGAGTCGAAGTCTAATTCCTTTCTATCTATTCTATCTCTTCATTCATTACTTCAATCCAAATTTTATTATCCAAATCATCTTTAACTATTCTAGGTTCAAATTCAGTAAGCAAACTTGTTCCTTTCAATTTGTTCCTTGTCATTGTGGCTTCTGACTTATCTACAATGATTTTCTTAGGTGCATGGTGCCTTCTGACATATCTTGAGGTATAAGTACTTTGGATTTAGAGATTGTTTTACTTGTATCACCATGATTTTCTTCATTATGCTTGAGTCTTATTGTCTATGACTTGGATCCTTTAGACTGTGACTTGAGTTACACTGGCTACAATGTAGGTGCTTCTAGAGATTTTGGGGACTCAGAAGGTAAAGTCTATTGACTTCCTATTGGAATAGGCAATGTATCAGGTTTGAAGTAAATAAAATTTCTATAGTCTTTAGGTTCTTTTCTGCCCTCTTCTTCACTCTTTTCTGGAAACTCATCAATCTTCACATGTGAACTTTCTATGATCTTATGAATGGTTAGAGTCAAACATTTATATGATTTTCTTCTGCTAGAGTATCCTAGGAATATGCCTCATCACTTTTGAAATCAAATTTACTTTTCTTAGTCTCCTTAAAAATATAACATTTGCTACCAAATACTTTCAAGTAACTTACATTAGGTTTATAGCCATACCATAGTTCATAAGGAGTCAAATTTGAGTCTTTCTTCAGTTGTACTTCTTTAAAGATATGAACTATTGTACTAATTTCTTCCTTCCAATATTTGATTGCAACATTCTTTTCTATCATTAGGGTTATGTCAAGTTCACATGACACAATCTTTTATGCCATAGCCAAATTTCTTCTACTTGAGCAATGGAACATGAACTTTCACTTAGATCTAGGTAGAATAAGTTACCTTTTGTTTGATTGCTAGACCCAATTAGATTTCCTTTTCCATCTAGTAGCTTGGCCTTCTCGTTCATGAATTCTACCTTGGATTCAATTTTATTAAACTATGCCCCACTAAGTAGATTATGCGTTAGTCCTTCAACCCAATAAGCATTGCCACATCTAAGTTCATTTGTTAGAGAAATACAACCTTTTCCTTTTATGCAACATGGTTCATTGTTTCCAAATCTTACACCCCCACCATCATAGTGTTTCATATGTTCAAACTTTGTTTTATCATGAGTCATATGATGAAAAAAACCACTATCAATAATCCATGTATCCTTTTTTCTAAAATGAGAAATAAGTGGCATCTTATCTTCATCATTAGTTGATTCATCTTTTACAACAATGTAAATGATTTCATCATCATCAATACTATCAAAATATTTAGCCATGAAACATGAATTTTTACATTTATCCTTGTAGTCTTTGTAGTTTTTGAAATCCTTCTTTCCTCTGTACTTGTTATTCTTTTCTTCTTTGTCTTCTCTATTTGGACACCTTGTAGCAATGTGACCAACTTCTTTACAAGAAAAATAGATTCGAGGAATTTTACCTTTGTACTTTCCTTTTCCTTTGGGATATCTTTTGCAAGTAGGGCTTCAATGGCTTCAAGATCACTGTCAAAACTATCTTCTTCTTCACTTTTATATTGTTTTCCTTTATATTTTGCAACTTTCTTCTTGAGTGTCACCTTAGCTTCAAATGAAGATTCAAGATTGCTAGAATTAGGAATATAATTATCATAGTTATCTAGCTCAAATCCTGTCTACTAGAGAATCCATATTTATCTTATTATTGGGATCACATATTATCTTGAATAGATGAAACTTTAATTTCATAGATAGAAAGAAGGTTTTTGAGTACCTTGCTTACAACTATAACATCATCAATTTTTCCTTTAGAGGCTTTGATTCCACTAACACTAGCTTTGATTCTCTCAACATATTTTGAAATGTTTTCATCTTCCTTCCTCTTCATCTGATCAAACTAACCTCTTAAGATTTTTTCCTTGGCTCTTCTAACATTATCATCACCTCCATAGATATCTTTTAGCTTGGTCCATATCTCATGACTAGTAGCACACCCTTTGAATTCCTCAAATTTAGCATAGTTAAGAGTGGATGCAATGTTAATCATAATAATATTATGGTTTTTCTTTTTAGAAAAATCCTCCATAATCAAAGTTCTAGTAGGAGCCTTATACTGAGTATTAAAATATTTTAAACCTGAATCATTGATGGTTGCCAGATGTAGCTTCATAAGCTCTTGCCATGCCTTGAAGTTATCTTTGTTCAACTTTGGAATCTCTCTTCTGTAAGACATCTTGACTTAGGTCCTTGAAACCTTCTCTGCAAGCACCAGAGTCTTTGATACCAATTGTTGGAAATATTAGAGGAGTAACTAAGAGGGGAGGGGTGAATCAGTTACCATAAAAATAAATCCTAGATCCCTTAGATGTTAGTAAAAAAATATAATTTTTGCTGAAATTGCCGCCACTTGGTTAACAGATAGGCACATGGTTAACACTATCAATACAGTGTAACTTGCCAAGTTCTATAATATGAACTGTTACTCAAAAAATACTAAACATATAGATCTGAAGATATTAAGTGCGATTAACCTTAATTAACTTAGTTGCATACAGATAAAAGAAATAACATGAACACAGGTGACACCAAGATTTAACATGGAAACCCAATTTGGGAAAAACCACCAATTGTAACTAGTTACTATTTTTCACTCTTCTAAATTGAGCCCTTTTAAGAGCCAACAATATTCAAGGTTACAAAACACACTATTAGGTGTGAGCCTATTAGAGAATTTAATCACCCTATTAGGAGTGGCCTTGTTAAAGGTCTTTAGAGACTTTAATTTAGAAATGCCACCTTGTTAGAAGATTTACAAATGGCCATTAGGCTAAATTTGTTAAGAGATTTAGTTCACTACTAAAATGGTTAGAGAGTAATAATGAAATGACCTGATTGTTGATGCAATTGTATTGCTGATTTTAGATATTAATTCTTGCTCAAATACTTGATTCTTCTTGATCAGATTAATCTTTGTAGCCCAATGAGGTTATTTTTCTTATCCTTCCAATTTTCTTTCTCTATGAATCTTCTTATCTTCCACATATTCTCACTTTTCTTCAATCCTCAACTTGACCTTATACGTAAATCATATACATTTTCAAGTTATCTTGAATACCAATTAGAATAATAATTCTTGATCTCTTCAATCAACTGGAACCAACAAAAAAATCTATTAAACTAAATATGCCAAAACAAGAAAATATTTTGTTAGTTGACCCTACTTGGTAGATACTAACTTTGAAATGATTTTCATGTGTTAACCAAGTAAAATTAGTTAAAACTAAGCTTGGTTATCACTAGTTCCATCCAACTTTCCTTTGTTAACTGAGTGAGCTGGATTAACACTAAACTTCTACAAACTTCTCTTTGGTGCCTGAGTGAACTTGGTAGACACTGTCTTTAGAACTTGGTAAATACTAGAATGCTTGACAGACACAAAAAATTGTCTTCATCACCCAAGTGAGCTTGACATAGATTGATTGGTAAAGATATGACATTTTGTGTAACATCAAAGACAATATACAATTAATCAAATATTTTCAAACTTACAACTTTCCAATCTAAACCTCTTCAACAACTCTTTCAAAAACTTAGCTTGCTAAATAAAAATACCATCATTGTTTTATACAATCTACAACCCTAGGAAAAACTTCATTTCTCTAATCATACTCATTTCAAGCTCATTCTTCCTTTCTTAAGCAAACTTATCACTTGCTTCATCATTACCTCCAAATATTATGTCATCAAAAAATATTACTATTATTTTCAATCCACCTTTAGCAAATCTAGACTATGCAAAATTATTGTCCAACCCTACATACCAAGTTCTAGGTGATTTCTTTAGAGCATATAAAACTTTCTTTAGTCTACATATCATGTCTTTTTCTTATGTCAAAGGAAAACTTTCAGGTTTCTCAATGTATACTTTTTCTTCAAGTTCTCCATTTAGGAAGGCTGATTTGACATCCATCCAATACACTTTGAATAAAAATTCTTACTACTTCCATTCTAGCTACAAGGGCATATGTCTCCTTATAGTCTATTCCTTCTTGCTGTGAATATCTTTTGCATACAAGTCTGGCCTTGTTTCTCACAACTTCACCTTGTTCATTCATCTTTTTTCTGAATACCTATTTAGTTCAAATAACATTCTTGCCTTTAAGTCTTGGAACTAATTCCCATGTTTCATTCTTCACAATATGATCTAATTCTTCCCTCATTTCTTGAATCCAATGATCATCTTTGCATGCTTCATCTACACTCTTAGGTTAAACTTGAAAAATCAAACATAATTACTCATTAACAACATTCCTTTTCATCACTCCTTTGTCTTTCCTTCCAATTATTTTCTTTGGGTTGGGGGGGGGGGGGGTGGGGTGCATGTGATTCTTTGTCAAGTTCCTATTAGAGGTGGGAGTTGCTAACTCAACTCTTATCTCTTCTCTTAGTTCAGATATCTATTCTCCTCTTTGCTTAATAATTTGCACATAATTCTATAACTCTATGTTAGTCATATAAAAAAACTCAACATTCTCTTTGTTAGCCTTTTGAATAACATCTTCACTAGAATAATAATTATGAATAATAGCTACTAAAGCTATCTCTTCTATCACTTCCTAAACAAATTCAATTTCATCATCATCATTGCTGTTGCTCAAAAATCTTTCCATACTTGTTTTAAATTCTTCACGATCATCAAAAAGGAAATTCTTTCCACTCTTCCTTACTCTCTTAGGACATTTTGATGAAAAATGATCAAATTCTTTACATGTCCAATAGGAGAAAGTTTTCATACCTTTATCTTTTTCCTCTTTCCAATTGCCATAATTGATTCCATCAAGTCTCAAGCTTTTTTCTACCATAGATCTCCCAAAGTTGTTAAGCTTTTTCTTCAAGGACCTAAAGCTTTGATACCAATTTTTAGAATATATAGTCCACCAATATAACTAAGAGGGTAGGTGTGGGGTGAATTTTTTATCTAACTAATGTAACAATTATCATCCTTATTAAATATTAACCATATGAGAAATATAATTAGAAACCACAAGAAGATACTCATGCACACTAGCACTAGATATGTTAACTAGGGAAACCCTTGATTAGAGGGAAAACCTCGGTGAGGATTATACCCATAAGATAATGCACTAATATAAATATTTCTTGTTAGAGGATGGACCCTCTTAGGAGTCTATAACAACATTCAATACATATCAGTCCCTATTAGGAGACTTTAAATCCCTATTAGGAGATTCCAACCCTATTAGGAGTTGTGGAAGGTAGGTGGACCCATTGCCCAAACAACTTTAGGGGTAGGACTAATGAACCCACTATCCAAATGATCTCTATATTATTCATCACAGAATAATAGAATTGAATTGTACTTCCTTCCTCTTTTTGTATCCTTTCAACTATACCTTTGCTTCTTATAATCTTGATACTAGATCAAAAACCTTGCATCCAATAATCCCTTGGATCACTTACTCACATTTACCACAACACTTTTCTCTAATTTGCACTTTCTTGATCACTTCGCATACTTCCTTCGCATTCCATATGTTACAAAAAAAGAAAACATCTTTCCTTTATATGCTATTTTCAAAATAGTTCCTTGAGCCAGTCTTGACACTTTCCCAATTAATTATAATAAGATAATTAATTAATTCATAATTACAATAACATTGTCAGCTCATATTCTATACAAAACTTCACACGTGTGACATGAAGACTTGTGCATTTAGTGACTTCACCATTAGATTGTCCTAGATCACTTTCTAGCTATGCCTCACCAGATTATATCTCTGCTAAAAGAAATAATAGGATCATCAGAAACTACTTTTCATGTACTATGTCTTTGCACTGCTCTCTATAGATCACTTATAGTTTCAATGCATCTTTGACTTTTATTTTGCACATTTATCCTCATCATTAGGATACAAATTGAACATGTCCTTAACCGTGCTTCACTTGTACATCAAAACTCTATCTATACAAGTTTGAACTTTGTCTGCTATTCTACCATTCTTCACAAAATTACTACTATGTTGACATCAATGAAAAAAAAAGTCATGAATGCAACATGTCAATGCTCTCTAATGCCTAGGACACTCCCCTAAAGCAATACCATCAACATTCATGTTAATACTAATCTCTAAGCCTTCAAGCTTCCTTCAAATAACTAGAATCTTTTATACTAGTTGTTGGTTGATGAAGGTATAAACAAGATAAACAAGATACTAAGAGGTGGGGGGCATGGGGTGAATTATAATCTTAAACACTTGAAATTTTCATCAATTCATTCACACCTATCGATAAATTGTGCATGTAAAACTTATAATGTAATTCTATTGTAACATATAAATCTGATCAATCACATGCATGAATGTAAAACACATAACACAATATTTGTTACCTAAAATCCCTACAAGGTGAAGGTAAAATTGGGGTTGGGATGACACCCACAAATCTTCACTACTATAGTAATAAAGTTAACAAGTTAAGGTTACAATGTTTGATAATAAAATTTAATCTACCTTGTGAGGAGTCTACCCTATTAAAGACTTAAGAGATTTCTAGGTCTCACCTTGTTAGAGGATTTAACACTTAAAAGAAAGTAAGGACTCTTTTAAGAGATTTACAAAGATATATTAAGACCACTCTGTTAAGAGATTTACCTTGATTCAAGTCAGTTAAAACTGATTCAATGCCTGACTCTTAGTTTTCTCTACAAGTTGGTTTTGAGTCTTCTCCTTGATAACTAATCATCTCCTCTGATATGGTATTAATTTTCTTTCCCTTTCACTTCACTTCCACTAATAGTTCACTTCCTCTATTAGATGATAAAAAAACCCTTCACTGACTTCTTTCTCACATGCATATACTTCTCTACTCTTTCTCTTACTTTTCACACCTCTCTCTCTTTCACTTTTCTCTCTCTAATCTAGGTTAAGATCACCTCTATTAAAAAGGTTTCGTAAAGAGTTTTCTAGATCCTTCCATAATAGCCTCTCCATATAAATCATTGATTGTACAACATAGAGATCTATGATCCACATCATTTAAATATTTTGTAACAACCTCTAAAATCTTTAAATGTTCCTTTCATGTTGGCTTGTAAAATGTGTTACCTAGAATTATGTTCCATTTTTGACTTTTATGTAAACTCTGCATTGCTCATTCTTTACTAGTTTTTGATGCTCAAAATTTATAGTGCTCAACCTATATTACCCTTTTGATGCTCAAAATGTATTATGCTCAACACACACTATGTAACTCAACACTTGTATACTTGGAACTTGCTCGGTCATTGATGAGCTTGGCTCATATTGAAATATTTGGTGACCATACACTTACTCGACTCCTATAGATCTTGGTGCATAATTTATTTTGTACATGTCTTAGCCTATATATAGTAGCTCAGTCATAGTGATGACAATTAGACTCTACCTTGTAAATGACTAAGTGTGTGTTATGCAAGGAAGGATACGGAAAACTAGGGCCAATGCCACACCCAACTCTCCAAACCACCCTGCAAGAGTTAACACAATGGAAGCAAACACAAAGAACAATAACTGAAGGAGGAAGAAGAGTAAAATGATTTTATTGATTCATCAAAATATCTTCATACATACCCATCTATAAGGCCTGCTTGGTTGTGGCCAGATACAAATATATTCACATTCAAAGATCCAACAACAAATTCACACTTTCTAGTTCTGCTCTGCAATCCTCTACTCTCTAAAAAATACCCTAGCTCTAACCCCAAACACTCTACTTATACTAGCTAGAATGGATTATAGATCATTCTAGAACATGGAGAAACCACAAGTTGGCTCTCAGAAAACATTAAATGAAAATAAACGTAACATTAAATGTACAAGTCGGCCTACATCAATAATTAACTGTTCAAAAATTGATGTTTGAGAAAAATTGTGATATCTCCTAGCTCCAATTGAGTTAGAGCTGTCCACTTCAAATTATAGGTATATATCTAGGTCCTCTACAAATCCTTAGGTGCACAAAATCTGATTCATCAAGGAAAAGCATGCATCCACATTGAAAGTCAAGCACAAGAAATTGTCACGCAAAACTACCAAAAATCGATGCTCTGGGAGAATTTCCATATCTCCCAACTCATAAGGAGTTATAAATGTTTTCTTGTATCATAGATAGTAATCTAGGCCCCCTTCAATATTTCAAGTGAATATCCCTTTATTCATTATAGAAAATTAGTTACATGGTCTGCAACAAGCACCTAAAAACTAGAAAACATAATTTCAGCAAAACACAATTTCAGTAGCAAGATAAAAATTGAAAACATGTAGGATAGCAATGCAACCTAGGATGATTTTGCATCAAACAAATACGGTTGGAAGAAATGATTCTCTTGAATCATTAAGATTTCACAACCTAAGCTAAATCCAACTCATATTTAGAAATCCATGAAGCATCTTCCATAGGTCTATTCCTCCACTTCACCAGACATTCATAATAATATTTTCCTCTTATGCTCTTACCAATTCTCTGATCCAATATTTTTTCAACTTCTTCAATTTACTTCTTAGGATATTCCTTTGATACAAAAACTTCATCATCTAACTCATGATACTTATACAAATCAACAATATTGAATATAGGAGATATATTAATGTCATCAAGTAACTCAATTTCATAAGCATTTCCATTGTCAAATTTCTTCTAGATCTTACAAGGTCAAAACTTCTTCATCTTCAACTTACTATATGTTCCAATTGATAATCTTCCTTTCTTCAGATGAACCATCACCTCATCACCAACTTGAAAATAATGATGTCTCCTATATTGATCAACATTCTCCTTATACTTTTGATTACTTTGTTCTATCCTCAACTTCACTTCCTTATGTAAAGACTCCATAAAATCAAAAAATTCTTCTTCACCAACAAATATCTCTCAAATCTGATACTCTTTTAGGGTTCATTCTAGTAACAATCTCAAAAGGTGTCTTCTCTATACTCCTTTTCACAAAATTATTATATGTAAATTTAGCTTGTTCCAATACCATCTCCCAATTACTTGACTTATTCCCAACTAAACATCTCAACAAATTACCCAAGCCTCTATATAAAACCTCTATTTGTCCATCAGTTTGTGGATGGAATGTAGAACTAAACTTCAACTTAGTACCCATATTCTTCCACAAAGTCTTCCAAAAATAACCAACAAACTTACTATCTCTATTAGAAATAATACTTCTTAGTAATCCATGCAATCTTACAATCTCTTTGAAGAAAATTTCAGCAACATGTTTAGCATATGATGTCTTCTTACATGGTATGAAACGAGCCATTTTAGAAATTTTTTCCATTACAACAAATATGGAATCATACCCCTTAACTGTATTAGGCAATCCAAGAACAAAACCCATACTAATGTCACTCCAAGGTTTCTTAGGAACAGTATTTGGTGTATATAAATCAGTATTTTGACTCACTCCTTTTTCAACTTGACAAACTCCACAACTCTTTATAAATTTTTGAACATCCTTATATATTTATGGCCAATAATACTTCTCTTTTAGCAAACTCAATGTCTCATCAATTCTATAATATCCAACCAATCCACCACTATGCTTTTCCTTAATCAAATTCAATCTCATAGAACCTCTAGGAATACACAATTGGATACCTTTGAATACCATAACTTCTTGAATGAAATAATCCTCATACTTACTTATGTGATTGGTCAGATTTGGTGCTCTGCACTCTCTCCATGCCTTAGAAAAATTAGGATCAACACAATACAACTCTTTCATTTCATCAAAACCAAGAACTTCAACCTTCATTTCAGTCAACAAAGATAGTTTTCTACTTAATGCATTAGAAACTCTATTAGTAACCCCACTCTTGTGCTTAATGACAAATGTAAAATTCTGCAAATACTCAACCCACTTCATATGTCTCTGATTTAATTTATGTTGACTTCCCAAGTATTGTAAAGTTGTATGATTAGTATACAACACAAAATTCTTAGGAATCAAATAATGTCTCCACTTCTTCAATGCTTGAACAAAATCATAAAACTCTTGATCATACACAAAATTCTTCCTTTTAGCATCATTCAACTTTTCACTAAAGAAAGCAACAAGCTTACCTTCTTGACTTAATACATCTCTAATTGCATTACCACTTGCATCACATTCAACTTGAAATACTTTGTTTAAATTTGGCAAAACCAATATAGGTAATTTAGGAACCTTCTATTTCAAAATCTTAAAACTCTTACCAGTTCCATGTGCCCACTTAAATTCCTTTTTATCTCCCCTCATTGTCTAAGTCATAGCATTACAAACAACACTAAAATTCTTTATAAACTTTTTGTAAAAACTAGCCATACCATGAAATGATCTTACCTCACCCACATTCTCAGGTGTAGGCCATTCTAAAATAGATTAACCTTCTCAGGATCCATCTTCAATCCATCAACTCAAATCACAAATCCCAAATACACAATCTCCTCTTGCATAAAATAATACTTTTTTAATTAATCAACAAATTTTCCTTTTTCAACCTCTGCAATACTTGTCTAATATGCTCAAGATGTTCTTTCTTAGTCTTAAAAAATATCATAATGTCATCCAAATAAACAATCACAAACTCACCCCAGAATCTTTTCAAAATTTCATTCATCAAGCTCATGAAAGTACTAGCTGCATAGGTCAAACCAAAAGGCATAACCAACCATTCATACAAACCATCTTTTGTCTTGAAAGTAGTCTTGCATTCATCACCTTCTTTGATTCTGATATGATTATAGCCACTCTTCAAATCAATCTTGGTAAAATACTTTTCTCCACTCAAAAAATCCATCATGTCATCCATCCTCAGCATAGGAAACCTATATTTCATTGTGATTTTGTTAATAGCTATGGAATTAGTACAAATTCTCCATTCTCCATTCTTTTTAGGTGCTAATACAACAAGTACAACACATTGACTCAAAATTTTTCTAATACATTCATTTTTATATTAGGTACATTCATTGCATTAGACATTTCATTCATTATTAGATCTCATTGTTCATTACAGTCATCTATCCATTTTCCATCACATGTAGTCACATATACATCATGATACATCTCATAAAGCATATAGTAAATCCATAAATGTATAATTAAAAAATTCATACATCTCATATATCGACATAGAACCTACATCATCCACACATTAGTGATCATATGTGCATCATAAAAAATCTAATATCACACACATCTTGCATCACAATGTTAGTAACCACATCATAAAAATCACATGCATAAGAAACAATCATCCATATACACCTTGGCTCATCAAATCATGTCATATATGTATCAAAAAATAATCAATGTCTATGTATATTCCATATATAAAAGAATCATGTATTCTATCGTGCATAATGCATCATCAGCAAATCACTTCATCTACATCACTATGTCAAAACTACTCACTGTAGAAATCAAGAAGCTAGCTGTGAGGGCCCAATTCCTCTTGTACCCCCTCCTTGTAGAGGCCTACCTTGCCCATCTAATTTCTCTAATCTCTCATGCCCCCCTATGGTCCATGAACTAGACACCTCTTGGAAATCTAGCTGCCACTGATTTGTAGGCACGATATCATGATACAAGAACCTATAGTAGGTTGCCTCTTGCATGACTTGTACCTCCTATTGGTGAGCTGCCATGGTCTCCTACATCACAACCATAGCCACCCTAGGTTGTACCATCTATTGAACTAGGTCATGCTATTTGAGGTGTTCATGCACCTATCTTTGGTGCATCTTTTGCTCTACCTATAGAGTGGCCACCTCCTACTGTAGAATATCTATATTGGCCAGCTCATCCATCTCAACCTATATACCAAAATTGTTAAAATCTCCTACATCTATCCTAGCCTACAGTACTACCAAGGCCTCTTGGGCACTATCTTCCCTCACTTGCTATGCCTACATCTCAGCCTATAGGATTGCCAAGGCCTGCTAGGCACTATCTGCCCTCGCCGACTTCACTTGTGCCTCACCCTATAGATGGGCAATGTCTGTCTGGAGGCTATCTCACCTTTCCCTGACCATATCTGCATCCTCTAGCTGAGGTGGCCCCTATGGCCCTTGTACCTATGGTGGCCCTGCTAGTGTTGGTACCCTCCTCTAGCAGACTCTACACCCCCAAGGACCTTGATATGCCCCCTACCCTAGTGGTGGCACCACTATTGCCTACCCACCATCCCCTGCTCCATCCCCATCACCCTATACTTTCTTAGCTATTGGTGGCATGACTAGTACTATGATTGACACCGGTTGATGGGCTGCCCACCATTATGTATATGCAGGTGTCATCCTTGTGTCTCCCTGGTCCTATCCGTGCACCCAAGGCATCAACTGCATCCCCCACCATGAGATCTGAGCTAATCTTAATGAACTCCCAAAACTCCATAACCTACCATACCCACAAGATACTAATGGATATAAAAATCTATCTGGCATAGCATCCTAGATCCTCCTAAACTGTCGCTGCACCCTAGAGGTCATATATCTCATCACCATGTAAATGGTTTGACCAATGAGCCAATAGTCTATCTATGCATACCAAAGGTAGCACTGATCTTCACTGTCATCCTTGTCTCCTACCACTAATGTCATCCCCCATTGCTCCACACCATCATATGGAGTCCAATTGAACATAATAATCTCGTCCAAACATCTCCTCTAGAATCTGATTGACTTGGTTGAGGTGTACTAGATAGGTGGCCTGTATCAACATGAAAATGACTCTCTGAGCTACTGAGTCTCACGTCTTGTAATTGAATGTTTTACCCCTATATGCTCCCATAAACACACTATGAGTAATGTCAATTTTTGGCCAAGAGTCTATTGTGTCCTATAAGCACACATGTGTAAATCATGCTACAACTCGGCCAAGATAGTGTAACCTCAACACAAAACTACACCATCATCCTATAGTAGAGTGCTCAAAACTTATGTCTACCCAATTAGGAACCCATGCCTAGCATGGTCTAGCACCATCCTCCATATGAGTGATGCTAAGTAAAGAGACAATCATGGCAACCCTTTCCCTAATGCCTCTCTCCATCCTAGCCACAATCTCTAGATTAGTAGCCTCTGTAGTTGGTGCCAAAAACACTCTCATAGATAGAGATCTATACCCTCTCTGTCGTTGGTGCCAGAAACACTCTCATAGATAGAGATGTATACCCTCTGGAACATACTTTGGGTAACTCCAATAGATTGACACTTGAAGAATCTACCATACATTAAGTAGGGTCATTGTTGCCTCTCTAGGTAGGCAGATGGAAGCTCAAAGTTGGTGTGTACCACCATTCTGTAAGTGCTGATAATTGTGTTGAGTGTGCCCTCAGATCTGGCTACTCATGCACATGCTCTTAACAACATAGTCTAACATGCCCCCACTCTACCTCTATCAGTGTATCCCCTGGCACCATAGTCACTGGATAGTGCTCTTGCAATCAAAATATCACTGTCTCTATCTATAACATAGACATGTAATGGTTAGTATATCCTCTATCTTATCCTCATTTTATTTAGCTCAGCATGGGGCATCGTACTCTATTCACCCCTAGTCATTCCTATCCCCTCATTTTGGAGATTCATCCCAAACAATGAAGATGCCAGTCGATGTAGATGCCTATCGGTGGAGATGCTAATCCACGTAGACATAGATCAATAGAGACAACAAACTACAGATACGCTGATCCGACATCTTCGGTGGCTCCACAGATGTTGGGTTCCTGCTAGCAGTTGCTAGACTATCATTTGTAGAGAAGAAAACATAGAGATCATTGTCTCTAACTTGGCTCTAGTCCCCCTTTTCCCCCTTTTGTTGTTTGCGAAGACAACAAGATGCATCTAGTCATCTTCGTAGACCCTTTAGTGATTGGTTTGTCGTCTGTAAAGACAACAGAGTGGAGGCTATCCTCTCTGCCTCGATTGAGTTTTCCCCCCATTTAATATGTACTAAATGTTGAATTTAAGTGCATAATAATTTTTTTGACAAGGTGCTATAGTCAACTCACTGGTGGGCCCATCTTGACTGACCTTTGGTGCTCTTGAATGCACTCTCCAAGCTATAATTTATTGATCAGATCCATCTTTTTCTCTAGTTCTCTACTCTCTAGGTGTGCAAATGACTATTCCTTGACCCCTTTGGAGGCTTATATAGGCCCTCCAAGGGCCCTTTTCGAGCTTGTACCCTTTTTTAGGCCATGTCGAACCCTATTTATCCCCAAGTCATGCAAAATGTTCATGTATGCCTTTTTCCTACCCTTTCCTTTCTTCTAAAAACCTTTGCATGAAAATTGCCCAAAATTTATTTTTTGCGCTATTTTTGTGAGGCTGAACCCTCCTTCCTTGTTGTCACTTCAACATAGCTCCTAGGACTCCTATCCTCTCTAGGGCAACCTATATTTTCTTTTCTTTGATATAATGTCATTTTGACATCACATCAAGGAGGGGCAAAATGTAGATGCTTAAAATCATCCCAAACACTATATTAATTTATTTGATATTTCTTTTGACATTATAGTTAATTAATTATATTTTTTCATATTCTTCTACTTATTTAATTAAATGGATTCATTTTCTTGATGTATTTAAATTTAATTTAAATGCATCCCTCTAATGTATTAAATTTATTTAATACATAGTGTTCCATTAATCCTCTTTGAAATAAATTCTAATTTATTTAATTCCCTCCATTCCATTAAATTCTTTAATCCTATGTTTAAGTTAAATCTTATTTAATTTAATCCTAATCCCATCCTAAAACCTTGTCTATACCCATCACTCTCATCCTTCTAAGCCTACTCACTACTTAATCCCACTTTTTTATCCTAAACACCTTTGTAATCACCTTTTAGCTCCTAAGTGTTTGGTCACACATGTGGGAGAAACTCATGATCCAATAAAGCTTCCACTTCATTTACACCTCTTACACCTCTTACATCTTTGTCCCCCCACTCCTTTCCCCAAGGTTGCTCACACATGTGTAAGCACACCTGGAGCCTCTCAACCATAAAGGTTCTTTTTGACTTGCATGGCTTGTCCTTTAGCCCATGTGTCTCCCTTGTGGCACCTATGTGATAAAAAATAGATGCCACCTCCACAAGACCTCTCTCAAACATATAAATAGAGTCCTTGTCTCAAGCATTTCTCTATCTTCCTCATTTGCATTGTTATCATCCTAGTTTAATTTTAGAGCTTTTAGAGATTTGATGAATTGTTACTAACCTTTGGTAGTTACTAGTTCATTTGTACTTGTATTGTTAACTTAGTTTATTTCTTGCATCCACACTCACATCCTTTGAGTGCTTTCAAGCATGGTTTCTTCCATAGCTATTGTTTGAAATATTCTCTGTTCAACTTAGCATAAAATCATTATTATTGTATTTTTATCACTTCAAGATTCTATAGTTGTGTTTGGGAGAGCACATCCACATCCCTCCAATCTAAAGCATGCCAGCAAGGCCTCTCATGGGTGCCTCTTGTTAAGCTACTTTGAGGTTGCATGAGGACTCTAACATTTTAGTTGCATAGTTTTTAAAACTCAAGTAAAATGAGTAGTTTTTCAATCTTGTTTGAATCTTTGTTATGCACATGCTACTAACATTTGATTATTTACACGTGCTCCTGACAGGTTAAGTTTTTGTGTATATAGTACCATCTTTCACATTTATGAATATATTGTCATCTTCAGGTTTTGTCTTGCATTCAACTTCATTCTTTTCTGCATATTCATCAACTTTCACATTTGCACTTTCCACAACTTTCTTAGTGCTAGAGTTCAAACACTTATAGGTTTTCTCTTAATGGAATAACCTAGGAATATACCTTCATCACTTTTAGCATCAAGTTTTCTATTTTTATTGTCCTTAAGTATACAACATTTTCTTCCAAAAATTTTAAAATACTTTACATTAGGTGCATATTCATACCATAATTTAAAAGGTGTAACATTTATACATTTCTTGACTTACACTCTATTCAAAGCATAAACCGATGTACTTACAATTTTTCTCCAATATTTTGGTGATATGTTCTTCTCCATCATCAGTGTTCTATAATAATCCATGATTGGTCTATTTCTCCTTTAAACTATTCCATTTTGAGGAGGGGTCCTAGGTACTAACATCTGTCTTTTAATTCCTCTATCATTGCAGAATATATTAAATTAATTGAAAATGAATTCTCCACCTCTATTAGATCTCAACGGCTTCAGACTCTTTCCTGCTTCCTTTTAAACTCTTTCCAAATACCACTTAAACAATTGAAAAGAATCAAAATTTTCTATAAGAAACATCATAGTCATCATTCTAGAGTAGTTGTCAACAAATAGAATGAAATATTTGTCTCCATAATAGCTTTGAAAATTGATAGGTTTACATAGGTCAGTATGAACCAATTCTAAAATATCATCAGATGAATATGTCTTTCCTCAAAACTAGACTTTGTCATTTTTCTCAATTGACATTGTTTACACATAGCATTGTTAAGTTTCTTTGATAGTTTAGGAAAACCTCTTACTCTTTTTATCTTACTAATTCTAACCAAATTGTAAAAATTTATATGACATAACCTTTTGTGTCATAGCCATATATCCTCATATTTTGCAAATAAACATATCTCATCAGATAAATCCAGATAGAACAAGTTACCTCTTGTTTGATTATCACTTCCAATAAATTCATCATCATCATCATCAAATATCTTGGACTTTTTGTGATGGAATTCAATTCTGTATCTTAATTTGTTCAATTGTGAAACACTAAACAAGTTAAAATTAAGTCCTTCAACCCAATACATATTGTCACACTCAATCTTATTAGTCAATTGCATTGATCCTTTTCCTTTCACAAGACATGGTACATCATTACCAAATTACAATACAACTAAATTTGTATAGTCCAATTTTCTAAAATTTACTTTTATCACCAGCCATCTAGTTTGAACAACCACTATCAATTATCCACCTATCACTTTTATTCACATATGAGATTAATACAAATTTTTCATCTTCATCAGAATCTTCTTTCATAACAACATAGACAACTTCTTTATAATTACTTTTAGATTCATTATTAGTTTGTTCTTCAACAATGTAACAAGATTTCTTATCTTAGTCTTTTTAGTCCTCATTTCTCTTGTTGTCTTGGTCATCTCTTCTTTTTTTATACTTTCTTTCCCTCTTTTCATCCTTCTCTTCTCTGTCAGAATATCTTGTAGCAGTTGTTCGAATACTTTAGAATAACTAGGCAAAGGGTGAATTAGTTATTCAAGGTCCAGATGTATAAATAAAATTTTTCACAGCTTAGTGAACCCATAAAACATTCATATCATGCATGCATCCATAAGATTATGTAATCACTTAAAACTTGTAGGTTACTATCAAATCAACTAGCAAAAATGTAAAGCATGAAACATAATAGATTCATCATCACACTTGACACAATGATTTACATGGAAACCCAATTTAAGAAACACCACCAGTAACATGCTACTCCTTTTCACTCTTCTGAAGTGATGCCCTCTGAAAGGCCAACCCTGTTAAAGGTTACAATATACACTGTTAAATATGACCTGGTTAAGGGATTTCAATCACCTTGTTAAAAGTGAGCCTTGTTAAAGGACTTTAGGCAATTCACTTGGAATGCCACTTGGTTAAAGGATTTACAAATGTCTATTATGTCAACCTTACTCCAAAGGATTTACACTAGACTAATACAATTGTTAGAGAGTAATAATAGAGCTTTGATTTGATACAACTTACAACTTCTCTTGTAGATTATAGATCTCTGTTTAGTCCTCCATTCTACTCGGCATTCATACTTTGTAGCTTTGATAGCTTGTTCACCCTTCAAGCATTCATCTTTATTAAGCCTTCTTTCTTAACATGCCATTTTAGACTCTTCTCTAAGTCAATTGATGAAGAAAAACCCCTAACTCCTTCTCTTCCTTAGGTTCTCGCACATGACAACTTTTTGCTTCATGACTAGACATTCCTATAAATAAGAAATTAGGATACTTTCACACTCATTTTCATCATCCAAATTAGGGTTTGGATGTATTAGATAGGATACAATATATCTACCCCATATCTTGTATCTCTTCTAGAAACTTCTCCTAGAATCTGTTTGAATTCACCTAAAAAATGGTTTACCTCAAATTTTGTACCACTAGCTCATCATCCTTATCTTCCACCTAGTTCACAAAATTTAAGAAAATAAACTTGTTGGCTCAGATTCAATGAATCTTTGATCTTTAAAATAATGCAATAGCTTGACATTATCAACCTTTTGATGCTTGACATCTATTATAAATTCACTTGACATGAACTAAAGTTTACTAATGCTCAACATAAAGTAAGCTTTGCTTAGCATCAACTATCTTGCTTGGCATCTACTATAATTTTCTTTTACTCAGCTCCAACTAACTTTTTGCTCAACTTGCACTATCTTTTCTCGGCACGTACTATCCACTCAGTCAAGCTTGGTAGACAAACTTTGTGTAACTTGATCTTCTAAATTTTCTTAGTCTAGCCAACATTTGTAACATTAAGTAGATTATCAATACATCATGTCATCACTATCTTAATTGATCCTTGTACTTCATTACATAATCATAACTCAACCTTTCATCTAGATGCTTTTGTCACATCTTATTGATAAAATCCTATTCATTAATTAACTAAGTGATAGTAATTGAATCTTATAAGTAGTTGTCTTACTAGCAAATAGTAGGTTTGACATCAGTGACAAAATAATGATTGAAACAAATAGTCTTCTTCAACAATCTCCCTCTTTCAGTAATCTCTCTTGAATAATGATCTTTTCAATTAGATCTCAACAATCTCCCTCTTTAGCATTGATGGAAAATGCAAACTGATCAACCAAATCAATCAAGTGATGAACATCTTATTCAACCAAATTGACTAGATTAAAATAGTAAGCCAATACCAAAAAGAAAACTTGTATTGAAATTTCTCCCTCTATTAGCAACTTCCATCTTCTTATTTGGTTACAAAACTCTTTCTTATAACTCCCTCTGAGTTCCTTCTTGTGCCTCCCTCTTACTAGGTAGATTAAGATTTCTCTCTCTTTCTTTTATACTAGAATGATCAACAAAATATCTTCCTATTTGACAATAATATCTTGATATTTCCCTTTGATGTAATTTCGTTGATAATGATTAGTTTAATGTTTTTTCTCCCTCTTTGACAACAATTCAAAAGACATAAACCAAAAACTTGTCATCTTGAAACATGAAGATATAGACTTTTGCAGTTTCTTCAATTTCTCCCTCTATCACCTTGCTTGTGAGTAATTTGAAGTTTTAGTTCTGTGATTACTTTAGGCAGCTCCTAAAGTAAGATTCTCTGCATCAATGTGTAACATATGAACATCAACTTATTTGATGCAGGACACTTTTTCTATTACTTAGATAACCTTTGATAGGGGCATCACCCCTACTTTACCTCTTAGATATTCATGAGCATCCTTAGGTAATGGTTTTGTGAAGATATCAACAATTTGCTCCTTTGTGTTGACATATTCCATCTTCACCTCTTTATCTTGAACTAACTCTCTGAAGTAATGATACTTAATTGCAATGTGCTTTGTCTTTGTGTGCATCATTTGATTCTTTGATATATTGATAGCACTTGTGTTATCATAATAAAGTATCATTGGTTTTGTAATTTCTTCCTTCATTCCTTTGAGTAACTATTTTATCCATACAATGTTTGTACAATTTATAAGAGCAGCAACATATTTAGCTTTAGCAGTGGATTATGAAGTACAACTCTATTTCTTGTTAGTCCATGTAACTAGTTTCTTGCCTAAGAAAAATGCTGCTCAACTAGTGCTCTTTCTATTATCAATATTTCTAGCCCAATCAACATCAGCGTAGGCTCTTAGTTCAAAATTTTCATTTTTCTTATAGTATAGACCAAACTCTTCTATTCCTTTCATATATCTCATTATTTTCTTTATAGCCATTAAGTGATTCTCATTTAGATTGGCAGAGAATATTGCAACTATTCTTACAGATAATGCAATATTAGGTTTGCTATATACTAGATATTGTAATTTCCCAATCATAGACCTATATAATGTTTGATTCACCTCAGTTGAATTATCATTCTTTGACAACTTATGTCCTATCACCATAGGTGTACTTACTAGTTTGGAATCCTCTAATCCAAAAGTTTTCAATATTTGCTTGACATACTTTTTCTAATTGGTGTAAATACCATATTTCATTTGATATACTTGCAAATCCACAAAAATTTGATTTCTCCAAACATAGACATTTCAAATTGTTGCTTCATTTAATTTGTGAAATCCTTACATAAAGCATCTTGTCCTCCAAATATGATATCATCAACAAATATTTTAGATAGTAAAATACCTTTTCCTTTCTTTGTCTTTATGTACAGATTGCTGTTATCATTAGTCCTTTCAAATCCAATCTTCACAAGACAATTATGAAGTCTCTCATACCATGCTCTAGGTGCTTGTTTCAAACCATATAGAGCTTTGTGAAGTCTACATACCATATTTTTATTATTAATATCAACAGAACCTTCTAGCTATTCCATATAAACTTCTTCTTCTAATATACCTTTCAAAAATGCAAATTTAACATCCATCTGATAAATTTTGAAACCTTTGTATGCAACATAAGAAAGTAGAGTTCTTACTTCTTCCATTCAAGCAATAGGGGAAAATGTCTCCCCATAAGTAATTCCTTCTTCTTGTGCATATCCCTTACAAACTAATCTTGCTTTGTTTCTTGTAACTTCACCATTTTCATTTAGCTTGTTTCTGAATACCCACTTGGTGCCAATCATATTTTTGTCTTCTAATCTAGGAACCAAACTCCATGTTTTTTCCTTCTCTATTTGTTCAAAATCTTCTTCCATGGCTTTGTACCAGTCCACATCTTCTAATGCATCTTTCACTATTTTGGGTTCCTTCATGCTTAGCAAACATGATTCACTTCTAAATCTATTTCTTGTCATTGTTCTTGCATGCTTATCTCAAATGATTTGATTAGGAGGATGATGTCTCTTGACATATTTGGACAATCTTGTTTCAACTCTTATTTCTTCATTTTGTCTTTCAGCTTTAGAATCACTATGTACATCTCTGTTAGTTATCTCTACATCTCTTTCACATGTACTAATCTCAAAATCAGAATGTGCATCTACTTCATTCTATAACTTGGCATCTGAATGTAGCTTAGTTCTTGAATGCAACTTAACATTCATAGGATGTGACTTGACAATCATTGAAACTTGCTGTTGGTTTGCAACATGATTTGAAACATCTTCTCAAATAGGCATTCCTGCATAAAAGTATACAAATGATTTGTATTCTTTTGACTTTTTCATTGGTATAGGCTCATGTACTTTTGTATATTAATCAAAATTTACATTTGTACTTTTCACAATTTTGTTAGTGTTAGCATTCAAACACTTATAAGGTTTACTTCTTGTGGAATATCCTAGGAATATACCTTCTTCACTTTTTGCATCAAGTTTTTCATTCCTAACACCTTTAAGAATGTAACATTTACTTCGAAATACCTTAAAGTATTTTATATTGGGTGGGTATCCATACCATAGTTTGAAAGGTGTTGAATGAGTACCTTTCTTGATTTGCACATGGCTCAAGGTATAGAAAGTAGTACACTTACAACTTCTCTCTAGTATTTCAAAGCAACACTCTTCTTCATTAGGAGTGTTCTAGCATAGTCCATTATAGACTTGTTTCTCCTTTTAGTTATTCCATTTTGTGTAGGGGTTCTAGGAGTAGATGTCTATCTTTTGATTCCTTTATCATTACAAAATATCTCAAATTCATTTGATGTAAATTCTCCTCCTCTGTCTGATTTCAAACATTTCATATTTTTACCTATTTCTTTCTCAACTCTTACCAAGTACTACTTAAACATTTGAAAAGCATGATATTTTTATTTCAAAAACATGACTATCATCATCCTAGAGTAATCGTCAACAAATAGCATAATATACTTATCTCCCTTGTAGCTTTGCACTTCAATTGGTCCACACAAGTTAGTATAAACAATCTCTTGTATTTCTTTCGAGGTATAAGTTTTACTCTTAAAGCTTGAATTTTTTATTTTTCCTAGTTGACATTGTTTGCATGCTACATTATCATGCTTCTTCAACTTAGAAAAACCTCTAACTTCATGTTACTAATACAAACCAAGTTATCAAAATTAACATGACATAACCTCTTGTGACAAAGCCATACATTTTTAAATTTTACAACAAGATTAGTAGCATCCTCTATATCAAGATAGAATATATTACTTTTAGTTTGATCACCTTTTGGAATTAGTTTTCCATTTGTGTCATATATCTTAGCAGTCTTGATTCCAAATTCAACGTTACATCCCAAATTGTTCAATTGTGATACACTCAACAAGTTATAATTTAGTCCTTCAACATAGTAAGCATTGTCACATGAAATCTTATTTGTGAGTTTGATAGAACCTTTTCCTTTTATCAAACATGGTGCATCATTACCAAATCTTAGACTATTTTCATCACAACAATTTAAGCTAATGAACTTACTTTTGTCTCTAGTCATATGATGTGAGCATTCATTGTCAATGATCCATCTATCATTTTTGTTCACACAAGTCACAAGTATAGTTGCCTCATCTTCATTAGATTCATCCTTCATTACAACATACACCACTTCATCATCATGTTCATCAGAATCATAGCTTTTTTCCTATTTAGCAATGCAACATGACTTTTTTCCTTTATCTTTGTAATCTTTGTTGTCATCTTCTCTTCTGATCTTGTACTTTTCACCTCCTTTGTAGTTCTTCTTTTGTGTAAATCGTGCAACAATATGACCAACATCATTACAATTGAAACAAATGATGGGTAACTTACCTTTGAACTTACCTTTACCTCTATAGAATCTTTTTACAATAGTGCTTCCAGTTGTTCAACATCTTCCTCATTTGTATCACTATCACTAGACACATATTTTATCTTTCTCTTCTTCTTCTTCTTCTTTTTCTTCTTCTTCTTCTTCACCTTACTAGAGTTCTTCAAGAACAACTTAGGTTTGAAAGTAGATTCAAGACTCTCAGGTTTGTAATTATCAATGTTAGATAGCTCAAAAGTAGTGAGTCTACCTACCAGACGTTGAAGAGTTAGATCATTTCCTCGAATACATCTCAGTTCTTGAATTGCAAAAATTCTAATAGCATAAGAAGGAAACAATGTTCTCAAGACTTTTCTTAGCATAGTATCATCATCCATATGACTATTAGCTCCTTTTATTGCACTAACATCTTCTTTTATTCTAGCAACATATTGAGCAATATTCTCACCTTCTTCCATTCTCATATCATCAAACTTACCTTTGAGACTCTTAGATTTGGCTCATTGAACATTTTTGTCTCCTCCATAGATGTTGGCTAGGGCATCTCATATTTTCTTTGCACTATCAAGACCTTTGATATCATCAAATTTGGCATCTCTTAGGGTAGAGGCAATCTCCAACATCACCTGATTGTGTTCTTTCTTCTTCTTCATATCTTCAACAGTTAGGACTCCAACTAGATCAACATGTTCCACAAAAATGGTAGATTGTGCATGATCTCCAAGTCCTCCAAAGTGTAGCTTCATCAAAATTTTCCATGCAGGAAAGTTACCTCTATTGAGCTTGGGTACTTCTCTTTTAGACCACTAGTACATTTGGACCCAATTTTTGACCAAGGTTCGTCGCTATTTTTCTTGTTGAAATTTTGACCAAATTGCAGGTTGGTCAAAATTTTGACAAATACATTCATCAAAATTTTGACCAACCTACAATTTATTCTCCAAAATTTTCACCAACCTATAATTTGGTTGAAATTTTGATGAGAAAAATAGTGACAAACCTTGGTCAAAATTCAACCAAAATTGGTAAAAAATTGGGTCCAAATTTACTAGTGGACATCTTGATCTTTATGCTTCTAGTACCTTAAAACTAGTCCTCTTAAGTAGATGGCTCTAATACCAATTGTTGGAATACTTTAAAATAACTAGGGGGGGTTGTGAATTAGTTATTCAAGGTCTAGATGTATAAATAAAACTTTTCATAGCTTAGTGAACCCATAAAACATTCATATCTATGCATGCATCCATAAGATTATGTAATCACTTAAAACTTGTAGGTTATTGTGAAATCAACTTGTAGAAATTTAAAGCATGAAACATAATAGATTCATCATCACACTTGACACAATGATTCACATAGAAACCCAATTTGGGAAAAGCCACTAGTAACATGCTACTCCTTTTCACTCTTCTAAAGTGATGCCCTATGAAAGGCCAACCCTATTAAAGGTTACAATACACACTGTTAAATGTGACTCACTTAAGGAATTTCAATCACCCTATTAGAAGTGAGTCTTGTTAGAGAACTTTAGTCCATTCACTTGGAATGTCACCCAGTTAAAGGATTTACAAATGACTGTTAAGTCAACCTTACTCCAAAGGATTTACCCTAGACTAATACAATTGTTTAAGAGTAATAGTAGATCTTTGATTTGATAGAACTTAAAACTTCTCTTGTAGATTACAGATCTCTATTTAGTCCTCCATTCTTCTTGGCCTTCATACTTTGTAGCTCTGATAGCTTGTTCACCCTTCAAGTATTCATCTCCTAAAGACTTCTTGCTTAACATGCCATTGCAAACTGTTCTCTAGGTCACTTGATGAAGCAAAACCCATAACTCCTTCTCTTCCTTAGGTTCTCTAGCATGATAAATTTTTTCTTCATGACCAAACATTCTTATAAATAGGAAATTAGGATACTTTCCTACTCATTTTCAGTGTCCAAATTTGGGTTTGGATAGATTAGGTAGGATATAATGTATCTACCCATATCTTGTATCTCTTCTAGAAACTTCTCCTAGAATCCATTTGAGTTCACCTAAAAAATGGTTTACCTCAAATTATTTGCCACCAGCTCATCATCCTTATCTTCTACCTGGTTTACAAAATTCAAGAAAATAAACTTGTTGGCTCAGATTCAACAAATCTTTGATCTTTAAAATAATGTAGCAACTCGAAATTATCAACCTTTTGATGCTTAACACATCCTATATTGATCGGCATCTATTATGAACTCACTCATCATCAAATAAAGTTTACTGATGCTTGACATCAACTAAAATTTTATTGGCATCAACTGTCTTGCTAGAAATCCACTAGAACTTGCTTTTACTTGGCTCCAACTGACTTTCTACTTAGCTTGCACTATCTTTGTTCGACACATACTATCCACTTGGTCAAGCTTAGCAAACAAAATTTGTGTAACTTGATCTTCTAAAATTTCTTAGTGTAGCCAACATTTGTAACCTTAAGTAGATTATTAATACATCATGCCATCATTATCTTAACTGGTCCTTGTACTTCATTACATAATGACAATTCAACCTTTCCTCTACATGCTTTTGTTATATCTTATTGATCAAATCCTCTTCATCAATCAACTAAGTAATAGTACTTGAATCTTATAAGTAGTTATCTTACTAGAAAATAGCAGGTTTGACATCAATGATAGAACAATGATTGAAACACATAGTCTTCTTCAACAAAATCCCTCTTTCAATAATCTCTCTTCAATAATGATCTTTTGAATTAGATCTCAACAACAATATGGCCAACTTTGTTACATGAAAAATAGATTATAGGAAGTTTACCTATGTATTTACTTTGCCTCTTGGAATTCTTGTAGGCATTAGTACTTCAAGCTGATCAAGTTCATCATCAAATGTATCACTGTCACTTTTAACACATTTTTCTTTTCCTTTCCTACTAAGAACCAATTGTGATTTAAAAGAAGATTCAATAAAGGTATGAGTGAAATTACCAAAATTTGACATCTCAAAAGTAGTAATCCTACCAATCAGACCTTCTAGAGTTAGGTCATTTCCTAGAGTACATCTTAGTTCTTGTATTGCAGAAACTCTAATAGCATAAATAGGAAGCAGAGTTCTCAATACCTTGCTAATTACAATTTCATCATCAATCTTTCCATTGGCTCCTCTTATAGAATTTACAACCTCTTTGATTCTTCCATAATAATGGATTATATTCTCACCTTCTATAGTTCTCATTTCATCAAACTTACCTCTAAAAATATTTGATTTTTCCCTAAGGACATTCTTGTCTCTTCCATAGATGGTTTGCAATGTATTCCACATTTTTTTAGTAGTCTTCTAGGTTTTAATGTCATCAAATTTGGCATAGCTTAGGGTTGATGAAATCTCCAACATGACTTGGTTGTTTTCTTGCTTCTCTTTTAGTTGTTGAGCTATTAGAGGAAGTATTGTTATCTCCACATACACATTGTCCAAAAAATGTATTGCATCTTCTCCAATTCTTGCTAGATGTAGCATCATCAAACTTTTACATGAAGGGAAGTTCTCTTTGTTGAACCTTGAAACCTCATTTTTGTACATCTTGATCTTTATCTTTAATTACCTTGAAACTTTTATCTACAAGCACCAATGCTTTGATACCAATTTTTATGATGTTTAAAATAATTGAGAGGGGGAGGGGGGGTGAATCAATTATCCAAGGTCCAGATTTACTAATTGAACAAATAAACACTTAATCAACTTTAGATCTGAACATCCATTAGCTCAGCCTCTATAATAAAATTTTAGTAACATTAACTAGTAGTCCATTATCCTAAATATAACATACTTGCAAAATGTAAATAGTCACAGTAAATCATCACAAATAACATCCACACAAAGCTAAATTGAAGGTGAATGTGACTCTACAAGCTAATACTTGGCTCTATAATAAAATCATAACCCTAAAGAAAAGTGTTAGAGAGTTGTAAAATAATTTGGATATTAAAAAAAATAAAAGAATTGAGCTAGAAGGAAAAATTGGGAACATTCATGAGAAACTGATAGCCTATGAAGCTGGGTTGAGGTAATTAGTCAAGGATAGAAGCCAATAGATGGACACAATTACTATGGAGTGATGGTTAGCATTGGTATGAGGAGCAATGAGGAAATTAGTTCCCCTATACTTGCCTAGATGACTGGTGGATCAAGAAGAAGGACTAGGCTAAGCACAAAAATGGCCATTGAAGCTACCCCTATCTCCAATGCTGAGGGTCTCCTTCAGGAGGTTGCTGATACTACCAAAGACTTGACCAAGGTTGTGGAGAAGCTAGAGTAATAGGGTAATTTCTTGCTTTTGTTTTGGTAGTTTTGGTTGTTATTCTGGGTTTCTGGTTCTATCTCTTTGTGCTAGATTTCTTCTACTGTTATTTTTTCTTTCTAGCTAGTTTATGTTTGTATGCTACTATTTAGGTTCTAGGTCCTTGTAAAACCTAGGTTTATTGTTGCTATTACTGTAGGTTCCAAGTCCTTGTAAAACCTGGTGGACTCTATTTTGTATACCATTTTTGTCTTTTGTATGGGATTTTGGGTCCCCTCAAAACTTGTTTTTACTATAATCTAAAAATACCCACACAAGTTTGACACTAGGATTTAATGTGGAAACCCAATTCGGGAAAAAACACTAGCAACATGTCAACAATCCTTTCACTCTTATGAAGAAAGCTCTATTAGGAGCCAACCTTGTTAAATGTTAAAAAATACATTGTTAAATGTGATCTTACTAAAGGATTTAATTACCTTGTTAGGAGTGGCCTTATTAGAGGGATTTAGAACATTCCATTAGAATTGCACCTTGATTAAAGGATTTACCTATGAATTTTAGGTCAAACTTGATTAAAGGATTTTAATACTGATATGATTGTTAGAAAGTAACAATAGGTGTGATTTAGAAAATACAACCCACTTTGCAAATATAGATCTCAATTTGGCTCAAATGGTAATCCACTGAATGACCTTCATTGTCATCTCAGTCTCTGATTTTCTTAGCAACCCTTCAAGCAATCACTCTTCACCTCTTCTCAACTCTTCTTAGCCTTCTACTTAAGTTTTCCAATCAATAGCATCAACAACTACTCCAACCTTGTTAGGTTATCCTTATACCTCCTTAAATTGGTCTTAGGGTTAGGTTAGATTCATCGAATCCTTCCAAAATTTCATCTCTTCTTTTTCTTCATCTAGAAACTTCTCCAAAATTCTTCTTGAATCCTTGTATATAAATGTACAAACATAATTTTCCTTGATTTAAATGTTCCAAGTCATTTATCGTTATCTTCAACACACTTTACATATTCCAAGAAATCATTTCTGTTGGCTGGAAATCATGATATTCTCATAAACTGTCAAAATGTTGTCCCTCAGCCAACACCATGTTCTGACACTGAGTCATCACTAAGTTACTAAGTCAGTACTAATTTTTTTCAACACATATTCTAATGCTCAGTCGATATTGATGCTTGGTAAATATTGATGTTTGGTCAACACTATTTTTTCTCGACACATACTGGGCTTGGTCGACACTAGCATCACTTGACATAAACTTCAAGTTCCTTAATCTTTTTCTTTGTTTCTTAGTTAATCCTATGCATTTGGACAATATTTGATCACTTCTTCAAGGCTTTAGTATATTTATATTCTTCACTTGTAACATGATTAAACAATCACTTTATCTTGTCAAAGTCTAACTAATCAAGTGTCCATTGTAGTTTCTTCTCATAACTCAACCTTTCCTCTAGGTGCTTTTGTTATTACCAAATTCTCAAATCCTCTTCATTAATCATCTAGATATGATAGTTAAATCAAATAGCAATCTATCTCATGAATAAGGTTTGACATCAATGACAATATAACAATTGTTCTAATTGTAGTTTCCAATAGTAAGGTGCAGGGAGCATCTTCACCCACATAAATGAATGTTTTGTAGTCTTTAGGTTCTTTCTTGAATTTAACTTCATTATTTTCTACATATTAGTCAACTTTTACATTTGCACTTTCCACAACTTTGTTAGTGTTAGAGTTCAAACCCTTATAAGCTTTGCTCTTAGTGGAATATCCTAGGAATATGCCTTCATCACTCTTAGCATCATGTTTTCCAATTATATTATCTTTAAGTATATAGCATTTACTTCTAAAAACTTTAAAGTAATTCACATTAGGTGCATACCCATACCACAATTTAAAGGGTGTAACATTTCTACCTTATTGACTTGTACTCTATTCAAAGTATAGATTGTTGTCCTTACAACTTCTCTGTAGTATTTATGTGATACATTCTTCTCTATTATCAATTTTCTATTACATTCCATGATTGATGTATTTCTCCTCTTAGCTATTCCATTTTTGGGAGGGGTTCTAGATGTTGAAATATGTTTTTTGATTCCTCTATCATTGCATTATATATTGAATTCATTATAGATAAACTATCCTCCCTTATCATATCTCAAGCACTTTAGACTCTTGTTTCCTTTCCAACTCTAGCCAAATACCACTTAAACAATTGGAAAACATCATATTTTTCTTTAAGAAACATCACAATCATCATTCTAGAATAGTCATTAACAAATAGAATGAAATATTTGTCTCCACAATAACTTTTTACTCCAATAGGTTCACATAGGTCATTGTGAACCAATTCCAAAATATCATTAGATGTTTATGTATTTCTCTTGAAACTAGATTTTGTCTTTTTTTCCAATTGACATTGTTTACACATAGGATTATTAGGTTTCTTCAATCTTGGTAACCCTCTTACTCTTTTCATCTTAATAATGCTTAGCAAATTATCAAAGTTCACATGACATAACCATGTATCTTCATTTTGTATAAACAAACATGTCTCATCAAATAAATATAGATAGAACAAGTTACCTCTTGTTTGATTACCACTTCCTATTAGCTGACCAGTGGAATCAGATATCTTGGCCTTCTTGTGATGGAATTCAACTCTATCTCTTGATTTGTTCAACTATGAAACAATTAAAAAATTATAGTTAAGTCCTTCAACTGAATAAATAGTGTCACACTTGATCTTATCAATCAATTGTATTGATCCTTTACTTTTCACAAGACATGGTGCATCATTATGAAACTTAATACAACTACCCTTGTATGATTCTATGCTTTCAAATTTAATTTTATCACCAATCATATGATGTGAACAACCACTATCAATTATCCACTTATCACCTTTATTCACTGTTAGAAAGGTTAATCTTTCCTTGGATATATATATTAATTGGGATATTCCAAGGGTCCCTAAATGTAGTTTGTCCACTTGTACACATGTGGAGGACATGCCATTGTTTGTCCTTTATTCCACATGTAAGGAAAACTCTTGTTTATTTCTTTATTTAGTTTATCCTCCTTAAGAGGATTGTGACACTTTGCACACACCTATTATGAATGTGGCATTCATAAAAATGGGAGTTACAAAAGCAACTCCTCTCTCATCTCTATATAAGAGATGCTCCTCCTTCCTTCTTCAACACAATCTTAGCACTTGATGTTATTGTATTGAGCTACTTTTCCTCCAACACTCTCTCTCTCTCTTCTCTAGGCATTTTCCTTCATTCATAATACTCACAAGGGGTTTTCTTTGCTTTCCCCTTATAAATTCTTGTCTCCATTGTTGAACCATCTTGGTGTATGCTCTTGGAGTTGCTTATCTTATGGTAACATTGTTTCACACTTAACTTACTTGGATTGTTTCTCATTCCTTGCTCAACATTATCATTTCTTACATGGTATCAGAGCTTAGTTATCTAATCCTTGTTTTAAGTTTTGTGGTGAAGGTTGCCATTCATTGGAGCACACCTTATTTGGAGATGTTATTGAGAAAAGAAGTTTGTGTTGTGATTTTAGCTCTTTTTAACAAATCTTGTGTATGCAGGTTTCATATTTTTTTACTAACCCTCTTTGGAAGGCTTGCCGCCAAAGGATTTTCTTGTAAAGCTTCATATTTTTTTACTAACCCTCTTTGGAAGGCTTGCCGCCAAAGGGTTTTCTTGGTAAATTTCAATTTTTTTCTTGTTTTGGATGGCATGCCGCCAAAACAAAAATTTTTATACTCATTTTAAACAAAAATTTTCCTACTCTTTAAAAAAAAAATATTTTTTTTTCTATATTTCTTTGTATACTCTTGAAAATTTCAAGCATACAACATACATCTTTTTATAGGATTTTCATCCTTATAAATCAAATAACTTTGTTGTTTTTTCAAAACACACATTTTTTTTATATATTCATTTGTTGGGTGGACGCGCCACCCATGCGCCACCCCCGTGCCGCCGCGAGCCACCGCTGCGAGCCAGCACCACCCCCGCGCCGCCGCGTGACACCGCGCATTCCTAGAAGCACCGTCGCGTGACACCCTCTCGCCGTCGCGAGCCGGTTGTGCCGCTGCGCACCGCCGCGCGCCACCAGTCTGCAACGTCGCCAAATCTGCAACTCTGTCCTCACGCGCTATTCACTTCCACTCGCAATATAAACCTGCATACACAAGATTTGTTAAAAAGAGCTAAAATCAAAACACAAACTTATTTTCCCCATAACAATGACCATAACTTATTCACATATGAAATTAATGTCATTTTCTCATCTTGATCAGAATCTTCTTTCATAGAAACATAGACAACTTCTTCATCATTACTTTTAGACTCATTATTAGTTTCTTCTTCAGCAAAGTAACAAGATTTCTTACCTTTTTCTTTGTAGTCCTTGTTTCTCCTATTCTCTTAGTCATATCTTTTTTCTTTGTACTTTCTTTCCCTTTTTTCATCCTTATCTTCTCCATTAGGACATCTTGCAACAATATGACCAACTTTGTTACATGAAAAATAGACTATAGGAGGTTTACCTTTTTATTTTCCCTTTCCTCTTGAAAGTCTCCTTTCCATTAGTGTTTCAAGATCATCAAGTCCATCATCAGAATCATCATTGGAACTAATCACACATTTTCCTTTTCATTTCTTACTAATAACCAATTGTGATTTGAAAGTAGATTCAATAGAAGTAAGAGTGAAATTATCAAAAAATGGAATCTCAAAGTAGTAAGCCTACCAATTACACCTTCCAAGATTAAATTGTTACCAAGGGTACATCTCAATTCTTGAATTGTAGAAACTCTAATAGTATAAATAGACATTATGTCATCAAACTTGGCATAGCTAAGAGCTGATGCAATCTCCAACGTAGCCTAATTGCGTTCCTACTTCTATTTCATCTACTGAGCTATAAGAGGAACTATTTTTACTACCACATATGCATTTTTTGGACAATATATTACACCATATCCAATTCTAGCTAGATGCAACTTCATTAAACATTTCCATGTAGGGAAGTTTTCTTTGTTCAACTTTGGTACCTCTTTTTTGTACATATTGATCTTTAGCTTCAAATACCTTCAAAATTTTCTCTACAAGAAACTTAGCTCTGATAGAAATTTTTAGAATATTTAGAATAACTAAGAGAGGAGGGGGGAGGGGGGCAGGGGGGGGGGGGGGGGGGCGGTGTGTGAATCAGTTATCCAAGGTCTAGATGTATGAATTGAATAATTAAACACTTCAACTAATCCATATCTAAGCATCAAATAGCTCGGCCTCTATAGTAAACAATCAACAAGATAAACTATCAATTCACTATCCTAATACTTATCAAACATGTAGAATGTAAAACATTAATGATAAAACATCATTGATGACATCCACACAAGTTTACTCTAAGATTTAACATGGAAACCAAATTTGGCAAAACTACCAATAACATGTTACCAATATTTCACTCTTTTGAAGTGAGCTCTATTAGGAGCCAACCTTGCTAAAGGTTATAAAACACACTATTGAATGTGACCTTGTTAAAGGATTTAATCATCCTATTAGGAGTGGCCTTGTTAGAGTCTTAAGAATATTCCATTAGAATGACACCTTGAATAAAGGATTTATATATGACTGTTAGGTCAACCTTGATTAAAGGATTTCAATATTGATACAATGAATATAAAGTAATAGTAGGTTTGATATGATAAATAGAAGTCACTCTATAAATACACATTATAGTTTGGTTCACATGCTAATCCAATGATTGGCCTTCATTGTTGTCTATATCTCTAATCTACTTAGCACTCATTCAAGTAATCACACTTTGACACTACACAAATCCTTTCACCCTCCACCTTAACTTTGCCAATAAATAACATCAACAACTATTCCAACCTCTCTAGGTCTTCACCACTTCTGCTAACCTCTCCCTCTTCTATATTTAGATTATACCTTATGCCTCCTTAATTAGTAATTCTAATATTTTTTCTCTCAAACACCACATCAAATCTTAGGTTTTGGTTAGATTCATTAAATCTTTTCAACATTTTCTCTCCTCTTTTATCTTCGATAAACTTCTCCAAACTTCACCTTGAATTCTTGCAGAGAAATACTCAAAGATGATTTCCCTCAAATTAAATTATCTAGGTCATCCATCCTTATATTCTACACATTTTACATATTCCAAGAAATCAACTATGTTGAATGAAAATCATGATTTCCTCATAATTTATCAAATGTTGTGCCTTGGCCAACACTATGTTTTGACGCTTGGTCATCACTAGATTAATCAGTCACTACAAACCTTTCCATTTGGTACATATACTAATGTATGACCAATATTGATGCTTGGTCATCACTAAATTTGTTCAGCTTATAGTGATGCTTAGTTAACACTAGCATCACTCTACATAAACTTGAAGTTTTTGAGCATTCTACTCTTTTTCACTTCTTCAAGGCTTCAGTACAACTATCTTCTTCACTTGTAGCATGATTTAAATAATCAATTTATCTTGTCAAAGTCTAACTAATCAAGTGCCCATTTTAATTCCTATCATAACTCAACCTTTTCTCTAGGTTCTTTGGTTATGTCCATCTTCTCAATCCTCTTCATCAACCATCTTGATATGTCACTTTAATCAGATGGAAAACTATCTTACCAATTAGGTTTGACATTAATGGCAACATAAAAATTATCTCAATGTTAGTTTTCAATAGAGATTAGGTAGAAGTTTGGGAGGAACATTGATCTACTATAATTTTGATTTGCTTTTGATATCCGATTGACATCTTGGTTAAGCAATTCCATTGGGATTTTTTGGAAATCTATTGATGATAATAGATTTGTTTTTCCCCTCTTTTAACAAGTCATAATGTGATGTAATAATCCTCTTCTAATAGTGATGTTGATGGATCTCCTCCATTTGTCATGTTTAGTTAGATGACTATTCCATTGTCAGTGGTAAAAAATAGGTTAAAAATTCATATATATATATATATGACGTATTTTCATTTTATGGAAAAGGATCTAGGTTTAATAGCTACTCAATTAAAGTTGAGCTTATGGGCTCAAAAGCCTAAGAATTTTCACTCTTGATTTTGGGTTTTCTCTTTACCTTGTTGAATTAGGCATTTAGTCAATAATATAATATTACCAACAATTTTCAATTTGGTAATATAATTTCCTTCTCATTTGAATTATATTCCATGATCTATAATGAAAGATAAACTATTGACAACTTAATGATAATCTCTATGATTGAATTATTTTTCTTTTTATTTTATTTTTACGTAGACAATATTTTTATGAACATAAAAGATATTTAGAACAGACCAAAAAAATTGTAATTCAATGTTGCAAATTCTTTGTAGCTTAAATTAAAGTGTCTCCAAGTCCCAAAATTATATGAGGCTTAGCTTGCTAAAATTTAGGATGAGCAATCTAAGAAGACATCTAGAGAAAAAATAAGTTTCACAACTCAATGAAAACGTCTCTTTTATTTTTCTTGTTTGTCAAGAAATTAATGTATGAATAGATGTTTGGGTTGGGGCAAGTAAATCTGATTTTTAGTATTATTTCTTGTAAATGACTTTTAGACTAAAGTGAGGGATTGCAACATAATCAAGTTACATTTTGATCTTTTCAACTTGGATATAAATCAATACAATTACATTTTCACAATTTTAAAGCTAAATTCTGATGGGATGCTTAAAATAAAATATAAATTAACTTTGGACTCATGGTCCATAGCTTTTTGTATTTGATGAATTTCGTTGAATCTAAACCAAGTTAGAGATGACTTGGAGTATCAATGAGATTTTGAAGCAAAAATATAACTAGGTTCATTATAGCTTTACTATTAATTTTTTTAAAAAATTGGTGAGTATATCCAAGCAATAAATTAGAGTGTGTAGAGTGTTGGAATATACAAAGAAAGATATTAGTAATGGTGTTTGAGTACAAAAAATCAAGAACATTTTGTATTGAGGATTATTCTATTACCCTTCAATGAAACTACATTTTCATATAAGTGGTGATTTTTCAGTTTATTAATTAATGTGATGATTTACTACAATTTGACTATATAATTTTAAGACAATGCAATTATGTGACATGAGAGATGGACAATTCATGAAAAATGTGTTGATGAAGATGTTTTGATGCAATAAAAATGTGTAATGTGTAGAGGTATAATCCAAGTCCAAACACCCCCATGAGCCACAGATGGGAAAATTTGGGTGTGATTTGATGTGAAAAGAAAAAAATTGAAGGAATAAATGATCAACTTAGGTGAGAGAAACAACAACACCATTGAGATCAAGCTCCCATAAGAACTGTGATTGAATGGAGCCAAGATCAAGCTTTCATAAGAATTGTGATTTAATGGAGACAAGATAAAGCTTCCATAACCACTGTGATTGAATTCCCTTGGACAAAATAAAATTTCACAAGAAGATTAGTTTTAACATCCATTAGGTTTTCTAAACATTTCTTAGAATATTTGAGAAGACTCACTATAAGCTCCATAAGTTTTTCTATAGGTAATAGGTTGAAGCCAAGATTAGTAACAATTATTTGTTAAGCTCAAGTAAACTCAATCCTAAGTGTTAGGGATAAAGGTCTTTTTTGATACTTGGGTGTATTTGTTTGATGTTGTATGGATTACTAGTTATGTCATTGATGAAAACATATATTTGTGTCATCATGATAGACACAAATTATGTTTATTGCAGGTTGATTATGAGTACAAAATTTTTTGTATGTGACAAAATATGTTATGTGAGTTTATATTAGTGCAATATAATGAGTTTAGACATTATTTCTATGTTTACTGAGTCTTATGTTAAGTTATGGAAGAGTTGTAGCTTGTTTGGTGAAGAGTACTAGCGAACTAGTCTATAGTGAATAATGACAGATTTTTGATAGTATTATTATTTTTGTCTTATTGGAAAGTAGGAATTAATGTTAGAGAGGTTGAAATATGGTAAAATATTTTTTTTGTACATGTATTAGAGGTGAGAAGCATTTGGGCTATTTTGGAAAAGTCACAATTATGCAGCGTGCATTATATTTTTCTAGTAGTTGACAGTGTTAAAAAAGCTTATTATTTATCATTGTAAAATATAATATCTCCATCATAATGTGTGGAAAATTTATTGTGATATTTATAATTATGATTATGAAGGTGTGTATGCCTTAACATGGACCTATGTAAATGTATACAGAGGAAGTTCTAATAGGCTAACCTATTCAATTATTTGTGAGGGGTAAAAAGAAAATTTATTATCTTTGGTTGTGCAAGATATGCATGTCTATGGATGCAAATATTTATGTTGGATGATCAGAGAATTATAGTTGTAATGTTGAATGGTTGAGGTGAGCTTTAGAGGAACTATTTCAGCAAGTAAGTTATAGATTGGTCAATTCATGATTTTGGATATGTTATCCTAAAGGTTTATCTTTCACACTTGCTAGTATTTAGGAAGTGAGTCTACAACTATTAATAGGTTTTTCCAACCTTATAACAAGGGTTCAAGGTATCCTAACAAGGATTATTATACCAAATTCATGATTTTGGATATGTTATCCTAAAGGTTTATCTTTCACGCTTTCTAGAGCATTTAGGGAGTGGGTCTACTTGTTTCCTATCAACCTTTAATAGGGTTGGAACCTTCTAACAAGGGTTCAAGGTATCCTACTAGGGATGTATCCTCTAACAAGGATTGTTGCACTAAATGCATTATAATTAACTCCTAATAGAGTCACATCCTTTCACAAGAAATTTATTTATTATAACATTAGCTTATGGTGTCATCCCTATTGGGGTTTTCTATTTAATCAAGGATTTCCCTAGTTAACAAAACATTATTTTATGGTGTATGGTTTCTTGTTATTATGCACCATTGTTTTAATTGTTGGAGATCAGATTTATAAGTTTTGTTTAATTATATATTTGGTCACATATAATCCACCTCCCACCCCTCTTAGTTGTGTGTAGAATTTACTTCTTAACAAACGGTATCAGAGCATCAAATCCTCTCTGAGAAGGAAGCTTAACAACTTGAGGAAATCTATGGATTAAAGGAAGAGAATACTAAGTTTTATGGTTAACTATGAAAATTGGATGAACAAGATGTGAATACATTTGATCTACATGGGGATTGAATTTTGGTTGGTTAGAAAGAGTGAAAATTAGGTCAAAATAGAGATTAGAATATCTTCAAGCACATATAAGGAGAAAAAGTTATTTTAGTGCAACATAATTTTAAGGGAGACATTAATCAATGCCTTATCTAAATCAAAATTAAATGAGGAAAAGGAACTTGACCTAGAACATGATATTTGGATTAAGTTAGAGAATTTATTGGTAACTGTACAAAGATGAATCTTAATATTGTGGAAGTCCATTTTGTGGAATGAGGCATCTTCAGAAATGGACAGCCAATTTTTAAGAATTGGTTATCCATTATGCTTTGGGAGCCCAATCCGTATTCAATAATTGGGCACCCTATTTTTGAATATGGACTAAGCTCCCAAACCATATTTAAAAAATTGGGTGCTTGATTTGTAAAAACTTAAATCCCATTTTTGAGGCATTTTTTATCATTTGCATTGGTGATAGTGAATTTTGGAGACGTGATGATGGGGACACAACCCAAGCACCGAATGGGCACAACAGGAAAGGGAAAATTTTATTAACTATAAAAATATGCTAGTACACTTAGTATAGGGAAACAAACTCCAAAACAGACCCTATGGGCTTACAATAGCATAAAATTGGAGATAATTTCTTCTCCCAGTACCTTCTCTCAAACTCCACTCCAAACTACCTTTTACAATGCCAGAAATGTTCTTAAATAACCCCAGAGGGTTAAGGATTAGGAATACATTCTAGAAAGTGCTAGTAGGCATCCACTGACCAAATAGAAGGTTATAGAAGTCACATTAGAAGTCGACACAAAATTAGAAGAATCTAGAAACGGTAATCGAACTTTCGAGAGGCATAACTTTTGAACCGTAGCTCCGATTGATGAACCGTTTACATTTCCAAAAAGCTCTTGAAGCGCTCTATAGCCCTATGGAACAGCTTTGCTTGTCCCCCATTTTTGGGCCTTGTTCGAGGTCATTTAATGCCCCTAACCTAACTTTGAAGCATTCTTAAGATGTCTCCAAAAATTGGAAAACTGTGATAACTTTCAAACTGTGGGGCCTTTCTGGAATGCTCTAAATTACAATTACATTCATCTGGCCAATTTACACCTTCTAGTTCACCAAAATGATGGCTCAATTACATACTCCTATTTTTTTGACATTTACATGTATCCCAAGTTGATTAAAAACTCTATCTTAGAACACTAATAGTGGAACTGTGAGAGTTGGAACCTTTATTTGACCTAAATGGGTATCTAGAAATGTAAACACATGAAACAAAAACTAAGTCTAAGTACATTTTTTTGGGTGACACAGGATTGCCCTTATACCTCTCGATGCTCCTGCATCACGTGAGCCTGATTTTGGACATCCTAGCAACCCGCACAATTGATTTGTTTCATTCTTCCAAATATTTTAATTTGTTTTATATTATTTTATTTCATTATTTTTTGTTTTTTTATTTAAAATTTGGTCAATTTATTATTATTTTGTTCGTGATCTTAATAGTTTTACATATGTAATTCTAGATTTGCATTGTATTTACTTTAAACATTGTTTTCTTTGACAAATTTAGTATATAAAAACTAGGTCAACTATAAACTAAAACATAAATCATAGTTTCAACTAATACTGAAAACATAAACTATAGGTTCAGTTTCAATTAAAAAATATAAAATTAAAGCAGAAAAAATATAAACATTAGTGTTAGGTAAAATGTAATAAAAATATAATACAAATCAACAAATTAGGGAAGTAAATGAAAAATAAACTTCACCACACAAAAGAAATCTAAATTTGAAAATTGTAAACTTAGAAAAGCAAAAAATGGTAAAATTTGTGTTTATATCTTGTTGTCCTCAATCTCTTCCATATTAGTTTAAACACTAAAGACTTTTAATTGATGTAAATCAATACCCTAAACTTAACCCTAATCCAATTAAACCCTAATGAAATTAAATAACATTATGAAATAGTAAATGATGATTGTAAATGTAAACAACTTGTGCCAACTCTAAATACTAAACCATAGTTGTCAACAACAAACCATAATCCTATCCCTAATTACAAATGGTAAAATTATATTTTAAATGTTAAACCATAACCCTAATACTAAATGCTACATCATAATATTAAATGTAAGCCTAACTCATATCTTAAATGTTAAATTGTAACCTTAATTCTAAATGACAAAATTTTAATAGGAAAAGGTAAATCCTAAATCTTAACCAACATATATTAATGCTCAATCTCTAGTAAAACCTAATTTTGTAAATGTTAAGTTTCATAATTTTAAATCCTAACCCTAAAAGTAAATTCCAAGCCCTATTTATAATCCTAATTAAAAAAAAATCTTAAATGTTAATCTGTAATCTTAATCATTACCTTAAATACTAACCTTAATTATCATTTAATAATCTAGGATTAAGGTTTAGCGTTTAACATTTAGGATTAGGGTTTAACATTTAGTATCATGGATTGTATTCAATTTTAGATTATAATTATCAAGGCTTAGGATTTAGGGATAGGGTTAGGATTAGGATTTAAAAAAATTGAGATTAGAGTTTAACGTTTAGTATGAAAGGGTTAGGGTTTAGCATTTAGGATTACAAGGGTGTAATATTTATAACAATTATGATTTAACATTTACAATTAGGGTTCATGTTTAGGATTTATATTTAGGGCTCATTATTTAGGATTATTTTACCTGATAGGATTTAAGGTTTATTGTTTTAGATTTAGATATAGTATTTAGGACTATTGGTTAGAAAATTTGGATTCAACATTTAGGATCGATATGTTTCATTTAGACCCTAACTAAAAACCTAATCCATATATCAAATGTAACCATAACCCAAAATGTAATATAAACCCTAACACTTTAGAACCAAAAGTCTAAGCACAATCATAACACTAACTATACTGCTAACTCAAACCATAAACTTAACTGTTATCCTAATCATAACTTAAACCCTAACTCTAGCTCTAAAAAAAAATATTTATCTGAACTAAGACTAAATTTGATACAATAATTTTGTGTGCTAGAAAATGTGACCTGTTAGGAGCATGGGTTAACAAAAAAACATTAGCTAAAAACCTTAAAATTGCATCAAAGATTCGTCAAAATGAAAGGAACAAACACTAACTAATGCTTTCTTGGGTTTTGCAACCCTAAGTAGCTAACAAACTCAATCTTCCAGCCACCTCTACAGCTCAACAAAGGCACCCATAAGAGGCCTTGTTGGTGTGTTAAGATGGGGGTATGTATGGTGTGCTCTCCCAAACACAACAATGGAGTGAATCTCTTGAGTGGATGTGCAAGTGTGAGTGAAAATTCAATATGAACCTATGCTGCAATGAAATGAAGAACACCTCAAGAAATGGCTATGGAAAAGGCCATTCTTAAAAGCATTCAATAATGAAGATGATATGCAATAAAGGAAACTAACTAAGAATGTAAACTATGGAATGGAAAAGCAAATGCATGAAGAAAATTAAATGAACAATGCAAGATGCAAACTAAATCAGCTACCAAATGATTAGTATAATATTAGAAATCTCTATGCAAATCAAGCTACAATGCAAACTCTAAGCATGAGAACTCAAAACTCAAAATTGCATGGTAACAATGCAGAAATGGGAGATGCAAATTCTTGAGACAAGTGGTCTATTTATAGGCTTGAGGGAGGGCTTGGTGAGGTGGCATCCATGTAGATGCCACATAAGGTGACATGCAAGCCATGCAAATGGTCAAGAATTCAAAGTTTGCTCACACATGTTTGAGTAAACTTGAGAAGAAGAGTGGGAGACAAGAGTGTGTAGACATGCCATCTCACACATGTGTGAGCACACTCTTAGGCTAATGAGGGGGATTAGAGAGATGATTAGGAATGATTAAGTGGGATTATAGAAGAAGTCGACTTAAGAGGATGAAAATGATGGTTATAGGCTAGGCTCTAGGTTATGCTTAAGATTAAATTAAATGAGATTTAATTTAATCATGGGTTTAGAGGAATTAATGGGATGTGAGGATTAAATAAAAAAAAATTATTTTAAAAAGGGGATGATGGAGGATCATGTGTTAAGTTAATTTAACACATTAAGGTTAGGAGTATTTAAATTATATTTAAATACTTAAGAGAATGAACTCATTTAATTAATTAATTTAATTAAATAAGTAGAGGAATGTGAGCAATATAATTAATTAATTAATAATTAATTACAATGTCACAGGCAATATTAAAACTAATTAATAATGTGTTTAGGGACGATTTTAAGTGTCTACAGATTTAATACAAATTTTTAAGGGGTTTTAAGTTACGTTTTTGATTTATTTACATTTCAAGGGTTAAATAATTTTGTGTTCACTTTGTTAATTTTAGAGTTATCATTCAAAGTTTTTAGTTTATTTGGGGTTGTAGATCTCCTTATAAAACTTATATTTACCTTAATCCAAAAAATAATGTCCACTGTTAACTATTCCTAGTGATTGTCATCATCAAATGCTATAGTATGTATTGTAAACTTTAAGGTTGACATCAATGGAAACACATAACACTAACTAAAATATCATATTAGAGTTTGTTTCTGTAGCCATAGGCATGCATTATCCAAAACCTCAATGGTTGAAAGGTCACATCCATGAGTTTCTCAAAAGTCATAATATGTACTACTTATGGTGAATCTCTCATCCATTATGGATGATATATCCACAATATTAGGTTCAACTAAATATATCAAATTTACAAGGTTGATAGAATCTTGATTGTACTTTGAATTGTGTAAATGCAATTTTAACATGATAATTATTAATGTTTATTTAAATATTAGTTAATTCATTTTATTAATCTAGTTATCTCCTAAACCACTATTCCAATCATCTTAATATTTTTCAAAATTCAATACTTTATGAAATATTTACATAAAGAAAAAAAAAATTGTGCAAATAAAGTGAAAACATAATGTAAACACATTAAAATAAACACATAAATTCATTAAAATGTAATAGATAAACCCTAACACTTTAGAACCAAAAGTCTAAGCATAATTATAACACTAACTATACTGCTAACTTGAATCATAAACTTAAAGTTATTAAACCCTAATCATAACCTAAAACCTAACCTTAGTATTGAGCATTAGTACCAACCTTTCTATGACAAAATAGGTTTCCATTACATAATTGCAAACCCTTACCCTAACTATGACATGTATTTTAAGATGTTTAAATAGTTTTAAAGACATGTAATTAGATTTATATGTTTTATATTTTTTTAATTAAATAGTAATTTTGTGAATTTTTATGTTGTATACATATATGCATATTATATTTCATGGATGATATATTTGGTGAGGACCCACCCCCACTCCCACCCTTGCCCCCTCCATCTCCACCCCACCTCCACCCCCACCTACACGACCACCTAGTCCTCCTCCACCACCTATCCTAGAGGTGTTGCAAGAGAGTATGAGGTGTAACCTCTACAACCTCATGTTATATACAAACTATTAGGCGTGAGAACCATCCCCCCCTTAGCTACTCCACCTTGTAGATAACATGTGAGGTGTTGTATGGTCTATAGAGCACTTAGACTATGACATAGATAACTTTAGAGCTTGAAGGAAAAACATGCATGCCTTCTATTCTGATGACCTATCTGATAGATAGGTCCATGAATTGAAAATAAATAAATGACATTACAAAGATATTTTAAGAACCCAAAAATGGGTGATGAGATAAGTGACAAGAAGTCTATATATCTATTAAATGTTGCACACACATATGAAAGAATTTTTGGAAGTGACAATGCATGGTATTTGAACATCCACCTCACACTAATCATGAGTTTCCAATGTACTTTCCTAAGAAATTATGGGAAATGTTTGAATTGGGTTTGAAATCCAATTATTTTGATATAAATCTATTTCAGGGTCAATGGAGGGACGCCTCAGGATAGGCCTGAGAAAAAGATCAGTGATATGTAGAGGCCCCCAGAGTGATGCATATACAATACATGATGCCCATGATACCAAGGGTGGTGATTTTGATGATGAGGCATATGCTACTCATGGTGGTGTTAGTGATAATATTGATGTGCCATTTTTTGACCTTATTTGTGGGGAGGGAGATAGTCACGAGCAATAGGTAAAAATTTAATTAAAAATTATAAAGTATACTATTATTTACTTTCAACATATATGCATAATTTTACTAACCATATTAATGTATGTTGATTTTCAATTAATAGGGGATGTATGATACTATTCCTCCTAGGAGAGAATATAGTATTTTTTTGAGACCTTCTGACATCCCTCATACAATATTCACTTTGAATTACACTTAAAATAATGTACAATGGAACTTGAATTTAATAACATGTGCTCACATATTCTTTTTGTCTGATTTTGTAGGGATTATCATCTGTTACATAGTTAGATGCTTCTACAGGTCTTGATCCATCCACTAGTGAGCCATAGCCTCAAATGCCTACGGTATGAAGTTTTCCAGAAAGATAGTTTTTACTATTTTTATGTACACATTTTTATGAACTTATCTTCAACTTTGATTCATGTATAATAATGTATATTGGTTTTATGATCAGGGGATGGATTGTACTATTCCATCTAGGCCTTAGAATAGTCTATTATCAACACGTCAATGCTTCTAGTAGTGAGGTTGAACCTAAAATATGTATTGTATGTACTTTTTCAAGATTTTTTTGTTTCATATTTATGCTTACTAACTTATATCTACGAATTTGATTCATTATTGTGTTTTTTAATTGTAGGTCATTGGAGTACATGATCATCATGGTACAAGCATATCTCTTGAGTCATTTGTGACACTGGCTTGTAATCAAGTATGATATATATGATTTCATTTCAAAAAATTGTAGTATAAATTATGTACTTTTTTAATATACATACTTTGTAAAATTCATGTATATATAATTTTGAATCAAGGCTTATGTATCCATGATTTTAGGAGGTCACCATAAGTATTTGTGGGAGTGTAGGACTAATCTAGATGGAGGTACACACATCATCTTTTGAGGTCAATGTTCTTGTTTATATATAGTTCATTATGATCTTTATCAAATTTTTAGAATTTGTGTATTCTATTATAGGACTTGGCCACTACCATATTTGGTAGCTATGATAGTGTGCCTCCTCCTATTATAGAGGGACACCTATCTCACATGGTACAAATTTAAGTAAGTACTAAATATTTGATTTTATTTTCAAAGAAACCCATTTCAATTAATCATGTACAAACCATCTTCTCAGGATGCCACATAGGATGTGACACGCAATGCCCCACATGATGAGATAGATTAAGTTACATAGGATGATCCATCTGAGTCCTCTTCGCATAGAGTAAAGAGGACCACCGATTAGATAGATTAGGTCTTTTGGCACCTTTAATTTTTATTTTTATGACACATTTTGTATGATATACTTTGTATTAGGACAATTATCTATATATTTTTTTAACTTCATAGATCATGAACATTATCACATATTAGACCATGTTATATATTTTTACAACTTGTTATCATTCTAGTGTATGGTATCTTCTTATGTTACCATGTTATAAGTGTAGACACCTAAAAATCCTTTAGAAAATAATATTTTTATTTTCTGAAAAAAATCCCTGATGACATCATCATTTATTAATTAATTATTTAATTAATTAATTAATTAATTTTTATGCCATTAAATCCCTTTATCTTAATTAAAAATATTTAATTAAGGAATCCCTCCCAAAAATGTTTAAATCTTATTTAAACATTATTTCCTTATTTATTAATTATTTAATTAATAAATTGACCAAAAATCCTAAAATAAATAAAAAATTTATTTTTTGTCCAAAACTTGGCCAATTTCCTTATGACCAATAACCTCTTCCAAAATCTTCTAATCCTTCTTTAATTTCGATTAAAGGCTAATCTCATCATTTCCTACCCCTAACCCCAACTCAAAATATTTAATTAAGATTAAATATTAATCCTCATGTTTATTAAAAAAGTTTTAATAAATATCTCCTCAACCCAAACCCTTGAAATAAATAAAACTTTATTTATTTCCTAAAAATCTAATTTATCCTCATCCTAAGAAGTTCTAGACTCTTCTAGAAAGTCTTCATCCTCATCCTAGGAAATTCTAGACTATTCTAGAAAGTCTTTATCCTCATCCAAAGTCTAGACTCTTCTAGAAGATGTCTTTAAACCTAATCCTGATCCCCTCCTAACCTTGTCACATTCCCTAAAAATGGGTTAAAAATTACTAACCTAAGCCAAAGTTAACAAATATCTCCTCCTTCACCCACCCTCATTAAATGCCATCCACTTGCCTATCCCTAAGCTAATCCTAAACCATCCTAATCCATCCTCTAATCATTTGTACAAGCCTAAGCAAGCTTAAAACCCTCCTAATCAAGTCCAAGTCGAAATTGCTCTCATCACCCTCAAAATATCTCAACCATAAAACTTTATGAAGTCCACTAGGCCATAAATGACTCTTACAAGCCCTTTTATTGCTCTTACAAGTCATTATGAGGGTCTTTATGAAGATTTTATCCCTTGAGCCTCCTTTGTTGACTCATCCTTCCCCTTTCCTCCATCCTCTCACCATGTGACATGTGTCACTCCTTGATTGGTTGTAAGGAAGCACAATCCATGTGCTCTCCTCTCATGCAATCTGAGCCCTCCATAAGCTTTTTCCCATCCTTGCATCTTAGCCCTCAATCCCTCAAGCCTCTTGCCTATAAATTGGATCCTTTCCCTTTGCAAAATAACACAATCCATGAAGTAAAGTCATAATGCCATTTTGAGAAGCCATTTTACATCAAAATCATACACTCACACCCAAATTCCAACTCCATTTGAAGCCCTTTTTGAAGCATAAAGCTTGAGCATACATCCTATCTATTTAGACAAAGCTACTCAACAAGAGAGCTTCTCATTGAGAGAGCCCATTAATGGCTCATATTCTCAATTGAGAGTTCATCTTAGTCTATCTTGAAGTTTATGAATTTTGTTTAGTTTGTAGAAGCTTTATTTAAATTTGGTTTCTATTAGCATACTAACATTGCTCATATACAATAAGTATTTCCCTTTTTGTCTATTGTGACACATTTTATTCATGTTATGACACATTTTGTTAGTATATGATGGTATGAACAATAATTTTAATAATTTTAATTAAACATAGGAACATTAATTTAAACATGTTTGAATGTAAAATTAATGGAAAAATATAGGATGTCGTTACAAATTGACAAAGAATTTAATATCAAGTGCACACCAATAACTTTCAAATGGAAGTGAACTCCTATATTTTACACAACTAGACTCACATAAAAAAAAAAGTAAAGTCATATATTTAAATCAAGTGAAGTCATATAAATGTCACTCAATATGAAGGACATAAATAGAAGTTAACTCATGGTTTTAAATGTTTACAACATGTTTTGATTAAGTAAAAAATTGGTTGAACACATTTCTTCAAATGAGGTCTCGAAAAAAAAAAAAATACACAAATTAAAATGTTAGTAAAAGCATAAATTTATAAGACCTATCTACATCATGTAAATATGTTTAATGTACACTCACCATGTTTAATTGCACAAGATGTTGATGTTGGATCCACCTAAAATATTTAAATTTGTGTAAGTTGTACTTGAGACTTGAACAAGAGGTATATAAATTCTCTAATTTTCTATTGATAATGCATACATACAATTTAATTGTATAATTACATATATAAAAAGAGAATAATAAAGAAAAAACTTACATGTGTGTATTTTGTAGTCATCCTACTATACCATATGCATCCTCTCTCTCTTTTGCAATGCATCTATCATTGCCTCGTGGTCTTCCATTGATATTGTCCATAATAACTTATTGGTAGGTCTCTATTTGTATCTTTATAATTTGATATGTATTTCCACAACCAAATGAGAATAGTGTAAAATCTTATTTTATGATGGGTAGTCTTCAAATACTGGTAAACCATTTCTTCTTGTTAGGTATGAATGTAGTTAGGTGCGAACTACAATGATAGACCCAATTGGATACTCAAAACCATCATCATCTACTTGATGACATATCAAATTTTTTTGAGTTCCACACATCTAGTTATCTAATACTTACTTTGTTAAAAAATTATCATTAGGTGCAATAACAACATAAACATGTGCTACAAGATAAGATAAGTACACAAATAATAATGACATATACATAAATCAATAATATAATAATGAAATGTAATTGAATTATATTAATGACATGTACATAATAAATAATATAAATTGAAGCACAATCACAACAAAATTTAATTAAAATGTGCATACCAAGTTGTATGATGTCTAGAATACGACCATAGTCTTCTTATGCAAATGTATCATTTGGGCCTTCATTTGGTATATCATCTTCAATATGTGTATTAGTAGGTGCTAATAATTTTTGTTACCAATCTTCAACCCAATCTATATTCTCACATTCTTCCCATTCACTTGCAAGACAAAAATAACAAAAACAAGCAAGCTCCCTCATCCATATAGTCCAAGTGTTAGAATTTGAACTCCTAAATGAATGCCATTTAGCTGATCCAATAATTGTATCACAGTCATATCTTGAAAGAATATTATTCTCTTCAACTATGAAGAAGAAATTTTTGATTGTACAGTGTTGAAGTTGATGAAAGATCAACCCCACAGCTCCCAAGAATCACTTGCATGTAAACACCTATCATAGAAAGAGAGAAGCAAAAGCTATGGAGGCTAAAATTCCCAGATCCATAGATGAGACATTCTTGATGAGAAAAAAGAGAAATTTCTATTATCAAAAGTGAATGAATTAATACAAAGAGAGATCATCCTTATAAAGGAGATCAAAATCCTAACAGGTAAAACCTAGGTTGCATGATAATAATTAATAAAATAATTAATTATTATATGCCTAAAGTCTAGCTTAAGTAAACTAGACATAATAAATGACTTAATAATTAAATAAAATTGATTTAAATAACAAGAAAATACTTTATTACTCTAACACCCCCTCTTAAGATAAACTTGGAGAGTAGCTAAAAATCTAGAAACTACTACTGATAGTAAATTTGGATCTTGACAACAAAGCCTAATGAGGTACCCAAGCACAACCAAATCTCTAAAAAGAGAATAAATTTAGAAAACCACATGGGAAAAAACCTACGCCAAAAAGAGATGGAAATAATGTTGAAAGAGCAAGTGAAGGATTGAAGAAGCCTCCAAACAAGGGAATTCCTAGAAGACAGGAACAAAAGATGATCATGAAGAACACCACTAAAGCATGAAGCTACACACATAGTCAAATTGTTGATCTGAAGAACCTCCATTGTATACAACATGATTAGGTAGAGAGGACTAATTCTAAAGAGCTGATCAATTGAAGAGGGAAGGTATCTTCATGGCCTCCAAAAATGTGAATGAAAGAATGGTGCAGGAGGACCTCAAGGTCTTCAATACATTTTGGCTTGTAGGTTTGCTTCAATAAAGATCCATTAATAAGGACTAAGCTATGAAGTCCCAAGATGATTTGTGTTTGTGTGTGTGTGTGTGTGGATAGTTTAGGGATAAGTGTAATTAAGGGATTTGAGTGGTCTTTTAGGATCTAGGTGTTTAAGTCCTAGAAAGTCAACCAAAGGGTCAAAATTTGAACAAGAACCCAAAGAAGGATTTTTGAGATTTTGATGTATCTAATTTTTTAAAGGTATTATGTAATGGTTTCGATCAAGTGAACCAATAAGGTGAATGGTTTGGCAAAATTGTAAAAGATGTAAAAGTTGCTCATGAGAACTTTTCCTAAAACCTAGGAAAGGGATTGAATGGTGCCCAAACCCTGACCTAAGGGTCTATAAATGTGGGGGTAAGATACATAAGACCACTCTAAACCTAGTTTAATATTTAGTGAGTGGATTGTACATATTGTGGAATTGGAAAGAGCAAGAAAAGTCAAAAATTGTGTGATAGAGCCTTAACCTAGTGATTAATGGATTGAACAGACTAAGTTAATGCATTAATATTTTAGTAATTTTTGTTTTATAACTTTCTATAGAAATGGTTTTTTTTATTTTTTAGGTTAGTTATCATTTTGCTAAATTCTGGTGTCTTGTTGATTCACTACCTAGTTCAGAGCGAGTTGTGCAAAACTGACTCCTACTTGAGTTCCCATGGTTGAAATTTTGTGGCCTCTTGAAATTAAGCAGGATACTTTTTAAATAATGTAAATACATGTTTTGGAGTCATGGATTGTAGAGAAGCTATTTTTAATGCTGAGTCCTAGGTGAGTGCAGATGCATTTAAGCTAGGTGTTTGTTCAAAGCAATACCAAGAGGGCTTGTTGAATGGATTAGATTTTCCAATCTAGGAGTGTGAAAGTAAAGGGGCATGTGTCTTGGATATTTAAAAGCAAGGCTAAGTGTAGGGAAGACCTTTAATGTAATTTTTGAAAATAAATAATGCAGACTAGTTCACATGCCCAAGAAACCCTTGAAAATAGGGGTTTGGTGGAAATCCAGTGTATGGACAATATCAATACCTAAGACCTAAGAAATATTTGAGTCTTGATAGGTGGTAGGAAGAATCCATAATTGGTTCAATGGGTTTTTAAGGGAATTTGTGTAAAAACTAAGAAACCTAGTTTCTAGGAAGCCTAATTGGGGCAAAAGGGGTACAAGGCCTAAAACTAGGACAATAAGAAATTGATAAGAAAACCAAGTGAGAAATCATAAAGATGGATCAAGGAGGATTGAAACCTAACAATTAATAGAGAGGAAACTTATTCCTAGTCCCAAGAACAATTTGGGAGGGAGATTATTAATTGTGCCCATGAGTGCACTAGGAGGGAATCAGGGTATAGTTTGAAGTTTTAAATTGGTAGAGAGTTCTAAAAGGGATATGGATCTTAGTAGTGATCTTAAAGTGGGGTAAAGAAAGCATCCTAACAAGGCCAAAGGATAGGTCTTAGGAAGAGCTAGGAGATTTCTTGTGAAACAATTAGTCCTCCCCATCAAAGTGGTATTAGAGCCATTAAAAGGCTTGGGTAGAGCAGAGTGCATGTCTAAGGTAAGTTAATTCATCGGAGAAAGCATAATGGTGACTAGTTATAGGTTGGAGATTTGGAACAAAAAGAAAAGAATAGACTTCTTGAGGAAGTTGTGGAAGAGATGAAGAAAAAGCTAGAGGAAGTTGCTAAAACTATAGGTAAGATGAAAGAGTAGTTAGAAGTAGATAAGGAAAAGGGAAAGAATCAAGTAGAAGAGGAAGAAGAGGTAGAACCAAATCCTCCATTATTAGAGGAAACTTTTCTAAAATAATTGAAGGCACTGAGTGGAAAAGCACTAGAAGGCATTCCTATCTTTACCTAGAAGAATGGATGTAGAGTTGGTTATGGAGTGGATTGAGGGTATGGAAAATCACTTTGAATGTGATGGAATAATAGATGCTCAAAAGGAAAAGATAGCCAAATCTAGGCTAAGAGGACAAGCACTAACCTAGTGGAAAGTATTGCAAGAAGAAAGAGAGAAGGAAGGCAAAAAACCAATAGCAAACTAGAAATCTATGGTGGCCAAAGTGAAAGAGAATTACCTACCTAAGGATTATGAAATCCATTTATACACGAAGAAGAGAAATCATAGACAAAGAGACCTAGATGTAGCTCCTTATATAGAAGAGTTCCAAAAACTAAGCCTGAGGTCTAGAGTCCAATAACTTGAAAGCAATAAAGTGGAAAGGTACCTAAATGCTCTTAGATAGAACATTCAAGAAGAGTTGAGTCTCTTTACACTTACTACCCTTCATAGCTATTACTAGATGGCCTTTAAAGTGGAAGAAAAACTTAAGAAAAATAAATATTCCAATACTAGGGGTAGAGGAAGAGGTAAAGACACTAGAGGTGGTCAAAGGGGTAGTTCAAGTGGAAGAAATAATGACAATAAGGGCCAAGGTGACTCCAAGTTTTTAGAGCAAGGGCATGAGTCCAATAATAGATCTGGATATGGTAGGGGTAGAAGCTCTTACAATAGTGGAAGAGGAAGATTAGGTGAATTTTGAAGAAGTTCCGACTTTGCTTCCATGAAGTGTTACAATTGTGGGCAATTTGGTCACTTAGCTTATAGGTGTCCTAATAAAATATCACCCTCACAAGGAGAGAAATTTTTTGCCTATGTCCAAGAAGAGAATTGTCCAAAAAGATCAAAGGTGAGCCTAGATCTAGAGAAAGGAGAGAATCTCATGCTGAGGAGGACATTGATCAAAGAACCTACCAGAGATGAGCATAATAAAAGAAGGGCTCTTTTTAGGGTCAAGTGCAAGATATTAGGCAAGGTATGCAGGATCATAATTGATTCATGATCTACTGATAATTTCATTTCAGAGGAGATATTTCATAAATTGAAACTTACTAAGATACCCCATGACTATCCATATAAAGTCACTTGGTTAAATAAGGGGCATAACATATTGGTTAATGAACAAGTGTGGGTTGATTTTACCATAGGGAAGTACCAAGATAGAATAATTTTTGTTGTGCTACATATGGATACATGCCATTTGTTGCTTAGCAAACCATGGCAATATGGTAGGGAGGTAGTACAACATATTAGTAAGGAGAATAAGTACTCATTCAAGAGAATGGAGTAACTTATAAGATCTAGTATTTTATAGAAGAAGATGTAGTAGAGGAGGTAGAATCCAATGCACTCTTGATGAATGAGAAAGAGTTCCTAAAGGATAAAAATAAGGAAGAAGGAGTTGGCTATGCCATACTAGTGAAACCAAGGGAGGAGGAGGTGCCTAAACAATCACCCATGCTAGAAAAGGTGAAACAACTACTATATCAATTCAAGGACATCATTTGTGAAGGTACACCAACTATATTGCTTCCAAAGAGAGCAATCAACCATCAAATTGATTTTGTGCTAGTGGCATCATTGCCTAACGAGGCTACATGCAAAATGACATCATAATAACATAAGGAGATAGAAAGGAAAATGCAAGAGCTTTTGGATCAAGGAGTAATTAGGAAGAGCATAAGTCCATGTGCTGTTCTAGTGGTGTTGTCTTCAAAAAAGGGAGGTAAGTGGAGAATGTGTACTGATTCTAGGGCAATAAATAGGATATCTATTAAATACAGGTTTCTTATTCCTAGAATAGAGGATTTATTAGGGAGTGAAAAACACTTCTCTAAGATTGATTTAAAATGTGGATACTATCATATTAGAATGAAAGAGGGAGATGAGTGGAAGTCATCTTTTGAGACTATAGAGGGGTTATATGAGTGGCTAGTGATGCCATTTGGGCTTACAAATGCACCTAGTACCTTTATGAGTGTAATTAATGAGGTTCTAAAGGATTACATAGGAGTCTTTGTAGTAGTATACTTAGATGATATTCTCATTTTTAGTAAAACCAAGGAAGAACACATGAAACACCTAGAACTTGTGTTGAGGAAACTTCAAGAGGAAGATCTCACCATAAACCTTGAAAAGAGTTAGTTAATAAAAAAAGAACTAGTCTACCTAGGATTTGTAGTATCATAAGGCAAATTGAAGATGACAAGAGTAAGGTTGAAGCCATTTTAAGTTTGCCTACTCCTAGGACAGGGACTAAAGTTAGAAATTTTCATGGGTTGGCTTAGTTTTATAGGAATTTCATAAGAATATTTAGTGAAATTTGTACACCAGTCCTTGATACCATAAAAGGAGGTCTCAAAAAAAAAAATTGTGTGGACCAAGGAAGCCAATGTAGGTTTTGAGAGATTGAAGAAGGAAGTGGCTACCCAACCTATACTAGTATTGCCTAGTTTTGATAAATCATTCATCGTATAAATGTGATGGAAGTAACATTGCAGTGGGTGCAATCCTAAGCCAAGAAGGTAGGTTAGTGGCATTCTTTAGTGAAAGGTTAAATGAGGCCAATTCTAGGTATTCATCATATGACATAGAACTATATTATTTAGTACAAGCCCTTCAAAAGTGGAGGCATTACCTATTGTATAAGAAGTTTATGGTTTACACTAATAAATAGACCCTAAGTTATGCCAACACCCATAACAAGTTGAGTTTGAGGCATATCAAGTGGATAGAACTACTGCACTGCTACATATCCACTATCAAGCACAAGAAGGGAGTTAATAACAAGGCTACAGATGTACTTAACATGAGGTTTCTCACTATTTAGGTGATCTAGTTGTAGAGCATTGGAGTTGAGGAATTCAAATACCTTTATGGAGGGAATGCAAACTTCTTAGAAATCCATAAGGCATGCACTAAATTTCATAACCATTTTCGTAATGAATATGCTAACTACACAATGCAGAATGGGTTACCATTCAAGGGAAAACAATTGTGTGTCCCAAGAGACTTTATGAGGGAGAATCTTATTCAAGAAAAACATAATGGGAGTTTGAGTGGACATCTTGGATTGAATAAAACCCTAGACTTAGTAGAAATATTCTACTATTGGCCTAAGATGTAGAAAAACCTAAGGAGATATGTAAAGCAATGTAGAGTGTATCAGAAGGAAAAGTGGACATCATAAAATGTAGGAATCTATCATCCATTACCCATCCCAAGTAGGCATTGGGAGTGCATTAGTATGGAATTTATAGTAGACCTACATAGAATATCTACTAGTTTGGCTAGTGTGTTTGTGGTGGTGGACAAGGTCAATGAGATGGGTCATTTTATTCCATGCAAAATAACACATGATGCCAGTCACATTGCCTACCTTTTCTTCAAGGAGATAGTTAGGATACATGGCTTACCAATGAGCACAGTGGTAGATAGGAACGTGAATTTTATGGCCCATTTATTGAACACTTTGGAAGAGGTTAGGAACCAAATTGTCTCATAACTCTACCTACAATCTTCGAATAGATGGTCAGACAAAGGTAGTCAACAGGGTACTTGGTAATTTATTGAGGTGAATGACTAAGGAATATGGACAAGGATGGGAGAAGGTCATTCCTTAAGAAGATTTTTCTTACAATGATGGTACAAAAAAAACTATAGGTAGAATTCCATTTGAAATGGTATATGGGTTACATCCAAGAGATGTACTTGAGCTCAATGACTTGAAGGGTTATGAAGGAATTAATGGTCATGCTAATGACTTTACTCAATCAATGAGAGAGGTACATAAGTAGGTAAAGAAGACTCTAATGGAGGCAAATAAAAAATAGTAAGCTAAGAGAGATGAAGGAAGAAGAGATCTACAGTTTGAGGTAGGTGATTTAGTGATGGTATTCTTGAACAAAGCTAGATTATAAAAGGGTATACCAAGAAATCTATAGATGAGAAGGATTGGACCATGCAAGGTGTTGCCCTAATATGGACCAAATTCCTACAAGCTGGAACTACCAAAGGAGATGTGACATAGGGAGGAATGAAGAACTAGGGCCAAAGACACACCTAGCTATCCAAACCACCATGCAAGAGCTAACACAGTGGAAATACAACACAAAGAACTTTTGGGTGATCATTTTGCATGATTTCAATGAAAATAAACCATTGCACAATTCCTCTCTTGAAAAGCTAATCTTTTGAGGATCAACTCCAAGGTTCAGTATTTGTCTTGCGACATACCAAAACCTGCTCAGTTGAAGATAAATGTGACTATTCATGAGGAGGCCTTTTCTAGTTCTATTATGATATTATAATGAAGTAAATTTATTTTCTATCTCAAAATCTCATAGAAAAAGAATAATATTTTTTGTATTTTTCGAGTTTTCAATGAATGCAATCTAACAGTACAACTAAAACGAGTTCCTATTCTAACAAGGGGTTAGCAAAGAAAATAATGAAACTGAAAGAAAATAACATGAAATTGAAATAACTTGAAATTGAAATCCTAAATGGATGCAAGCTATTGAAAACAACACACTGCAAGTTAAGCTTTTGAAGAAATTAGTGGGAAACCAATGAAAATAGGAGTAGCGCTTCCTAGAATCTACTAATGCAATTGTTGATGGGAAATTTTAGTAACCAAATGATGTTTCACTCTTCATCAAATTGCAAGGCCATAGAAAGTGCAACCATGTGAGACAAAGAGTTATGCAGGCACAATTTGTGATCTCTCCTCAAGCTAGATATGTTAGTGGAATTTGTAAATCTATAGAAAACCCTAGAATTAAAAGATCACAAAACTAGAAACAATTCAATAAACCTTTGGCTCAATCACAATCTCATGAATAAAATCCACAAAAACATGATACATTTAGGCAATAATGACTACATTCCAAATGCGAATACCAAAAGCATAATTTTATTGCATAATAATGGCAACATTTGTTACATATTACAATGGGGTATCTATAAGAAATCATCTCCTCAATTTGTGTTGAGAGTGAGAGATATTTTCATCCAATAAAATGCATTTAAAACAATAAAACAAATTAAATATATACAAACTAACAATTAATCTAGTGCTTAGAGGGAATCCATCCATATTTTATTCATTAATTGGATGCATGAGCCCTTTACATGTCAAAAATAAAGAAAGCATGAGAGATAAAGTAGGAGGAAGCAATCAATCCAAGTAGAAGTGCATGGAGGCACCAAAAATAGAAGCTAGTCCTTCACTAGGTATGTGTCAAAGTTAAATTGCCGTCGGAATGTACTCCCGATGCATGGAAGGCACTATTTTTGGAATTTGTAGTTAAATATTGATGCACATTTGAATGAGTGAGCTATGGACCTCTGTACCTATGAAGCTGTGGACCTATGGAGCTACATGAAAATGTGGAGCTGTGGACCTTTGATTGGGTGAAAAACTCAAAATTTTATTGTGTTAAAATTGAAATTCTAGCATCTGGGTTTTGTTCTTCTTCATCCCAAAGCTATGTTTGGATGTTTTCCCTTGAATTTCTCTATCATCTCAATAATTTTAGCTGCATCTAGAAGATCTAAATCCTCATATTTATCTTTTACCCTCTGCCTATAGTTGTCCACCTCAATTCAAGTCTTTGCAAAATCTTTGAGTTTGGTATCCAACTCCAACAATGCTTCCTCTGTCTTGATGGCTTGCCTTATATATTCATCAATGGATGCTTCCTCTAATGTATTCTTAAAATTCTCCACTACAACCTCAACTATCAATAGCTTCTCTCATTCTTCATCTTCAAAAATGTCCAAGCATGCATCACTATACAACTTTTCTGATTCCAAAATTCACTCTCGGGCTTGGTCCTTGAGCCAATGGATTTCCTCATCTAATGTTTCCATTACTTTATTTCCATCCACTATCTTCTCTATCCAATCATTAATCATGTCTAGCTCTTCTCTAATATATACATTGATCAAAGTGCGGTACCTTTGCCCTTTATTGGCTTATAGAGTCTAAAAATCCTTACTCCATGCTTGTACCTCATCCATGATATTGAAGTCCTACCTAAAAATTGCTACGATCTTATTCATGTTCTCCTACATAGCATGCAGTAACTTCAAATTCCATATGATTGTGGTAACACATCTATCCTCAAGGCTTTCTCACCATTCCTAACAAGCTCTCAAAAATGGATTGAGCCGTACACCTTCCCCTTCTCTAAGAATGGTATTTAGAGTCTACTCAGGGTGCTCAAGATCAAGAGGACCAACAAATTTCGCTAGATATCACTTTAGGATCTCAACTTTCTTTCAAAGTGTTCAAAGTTCAATCTCATCTTGTTCCATGTACCTGAGAACCTCTTTGATTCCCATAGTCATCATCTATTAGGTTGAATCCCATGTAGGCCTTCCTAACATAACATCCTTTACTTCATAATCCTCAAGACTAATGACATCCACATCTGTACCTTCAGTAGGGAGAGCCACTTGTGCAAATAAATTCTAGTTCCATATGGTAGTGACAAATGCAAATGGCGTTGCATCATGTAATGGAGACTCAAGTTTGCTCAAGATCTCTACAATATCTCAAATGTCATCCTTTGAAGCATGGAATTGAGGCTTAGCACTCCTCCTTATCTCCTTTATGAACCATCTTAGAATGTCTTTCTGTGAGGATTCTTGTTGTATAGCCTCAATCTTTTTAGATCCTATAGCTTGCTCCTCAACATCTTGGGAAGCTTATTGTGCATACTCTACCATCTGTCCCTCCTTTGATGCTTCATCAGTAGCCCTTGTCTTTGGTTGCTCTTGTGGTGATGTTTCCTTTCAAACTTATTCCTCTTTTGAACTCAGAGGTGGGGGAGTTACTAAACCCTTACCTACCACTGTAATCTATGGTGGAGACAGAGGAGTAAGACCAGGACCCAGTGTATCTAGTGATATCTACATCTAGTCTTTTTGTTGGAGTTCACCTTTAGGGGTGTCCCTAATATTATCTCTAACCAAATCTATACCCATGGGAATGAAATCAAAATCCATCATGGAGAAAAAATCCTCACCTCCTTCCCTTTTCTCATTCACCCAGTGCTGCACTTCATCTTCTAAAGAAGAGAGTTCTAATGGTTCTACTTGGGTGAATGGTGGGGTACTGGTGGCACTCTTTCTTCTTTCTAACTTTGCAACATTTTCTAACTGAGTTCTTCTTTGCAGGGGTAATTGTTCCTCTTCCTCTTCTGATTTTTTTTCTTCCTCATCTTCTTCTTCCTTCGGAATAGTTTTAGGAATAGTTGGATTAGGCACTAATATTCTGCTAATCCTTTTCCTTTCTTCATCTTAATCTTGATCCTCTTATGTTTCTTAGGGATAGAAGAAGAAGTGGGCTCTTCTTATATAGGAGGAATGGAGGCTTCTAGAATTTCTCCCTCTTCTGGTTGGCTTGGCACAACAAGAGGTAACTGAAGTTCATCTTGGATTTGAGTAGCTTCAACACCTTGAGACTCTTGTAAGCTCTATTTCTACTGCTAAGGAGACACATGTTCTATTTGAACCCTCTTAGTAGAGGTCCTCTTTCTTTTGTTCTTTCCCTTCCTTTTAGGAGGGTGATAATAGCTTACTAGGCAATCAAGCTGGTAGACCGTCTCTGGCCTAATAGGAGACTGGAGCACAAAGATAGGAATTGTGACTTTCCTTTCTTTACCCCTTTCTGGGTGAACATGTGCATGGAAGATTATTGTATCCGGAATTGGATGAAGTGGACAAGGTTTCTTGATCCAATCCTTTGTCATTCTAATGACATGTCTTGCTCCATGATTGATGTCATCTCCTTCCTCTCTATCAACCTCTGCATTCAAAATGGGTCTTTCACTAACTTTATCTACATTGAATAGGGGATCTAGTAATTCTTTAGAGTCTTGTAGCCTTATCTCATCAAGGATATTCAAATGAAGAGCCTTTTGTGCTAGATACGATCCCTATTGTGGACATTGTAGTTGTTGGTGGCATTCATCCAATGATCTTCAATGGCATCCTCATGATGGAAATCCTTTCCTGCCAGGCTTTCCACTTTACCAACTTTTTCAAAGTATGGCTAAAGAGAGTTGTATTCTTCAAGAGGATAGTTCTCCCATTCCCACTCAAAGGTTGGAATATCCTATTTCTGCTTCATCTGATACAATGCAATGACCAATAACCATTCCTAGTAGGGAACTCAGTTTGCCTAGAGATCTCCAATAATACCAACTTGTCACTTGGGTATCTTAGAAGCTTCTTAGGATTGATGGATACACCACTTACCTTAAGATACATGAATGTCTTGAACTAAATAAAGTAGGCTTTGAGAGCTATGATCTATGCTTTGGCTTCATCAGATAACCTCTTCCCATAGTCTCCCTCAATGATTTAGATGATCACAAAGATAAATGCATCATTCATGATTCTATACTCCTTGCTCTACACTAAGAGCTTCTTCTCCACACATTGAGGGCAGAATATGTATGGCTAGACATTGGGGTCCTGCATACTACCTTTCTTGTACAAACCAGGATAGTTCGTTACCTTCACTGCAAGTAGGTACACCATATAATAAGTCATATAAAACTTCTTCTTGTCCTTCACCATCCTTAGTTTCTCACACAAGTTTTCACTTAGTGTGGTGGCCCAATCTAGTAGCATCCTTACATGTTTGATGGTCTCAATGAAGTTGACCATGAATGTAGTGAGATGACCCACTATAGGTAAGGCCATGATAATACTTAGGAGAATTATAGAATATTCGATGCCATCCTTTGTGTATCCTCGAGTCATATCCACTTTACTAGATATATTTCCTCAAGGATGTTTTTAAATGAGGTATGAGGATTGTATAATGCCAATGGCGTCTTGTTGATGCTCCCTATACCATCTCTCAACCATTTTATAGGAAATTCAGATAAACTGGTCTGCTTTTGGTGGGTGGAAAGCCTTCTCAATGTTATTAGGTTGAAAATTCAATACCACTTCCCCTGTGATGCTCTTGACCACCCTCTCATCAGGAAAAAAGTGTTGTGATAGGGCCATGAGTAGTTTAACCACTTATTCTAACACGGGATGTGATACTACACTCACTAATCCAGAATGGATCAATGTAGATACCAAGGCTGACCTCTCCATTGGCTTGATGCAAATTCTCAAGAAATCTCCTAAATCTGTGTGTGCAAGCTCAATATCTTTGATCTTAGCAAAGTCATTGTGGAGTCTTGATTTTGAAGGTAGACCTTGGAACTCAAATATTATAGGTTGGGGTGTTACTTCGGATGTGGATGCCATCTGGTTACCTGCACATTACGAAAAAAGCATTTTATCAGTTACAAATAGCGAAAAGCAAAAAACAAATAAACATGACTAAAAAAAAAGTCCCCTTTGGACATGTATTTATTTTCATTTATTTTATTTTATATTTTCTTTTTTTAAAAAAATTTTTAAAATTTTTAAATTTTTTGGTTTTTTTTTTTTTAAAAAATAAATAGGTCATGCCGTCGCACCAACAAGGTTACCACCACTGGTGCACATATGATTAAAGTCCAAAAAGTTGTGCAACCATATAGTCAAGGCTGCCACTATGGGCTTGCAAATGTTTAAAGGCCAAAAAGCTGTGTAACCACATAGTCAAGGCTGTGCTATTGCTCAGGCAGGGCTTCCACTGCAGACACACAAATATAGATAATGGTGAGATTACTAGAAACAAAGCCAGACTAGTATGTAAAGGTTATGCTCAAGAAGAAGAATTAGACTATGGGGAAACATTTGCCCCTGTTGCAAGAATGGAAAGAGTAAGAACTTTACTTGCATATGTTGCATATAAAGGTTTTAAAGTCTATCAAGTGGATGTAAAGTCTATTTTTCTAAATGATATATTGGAAGAGGAAGTCTATATTGAACAACCAGAGGGATTTGTTGATGAGAACAACATGGATATGGTTTGTAAACTACATAAATCACTCTATGGTCTAAAACAAGCACCTAGAGCATGGTATGAGAGACTTCACAAGTATCTAGTGCAAATAGGATTTGAAAGAATTGATGATAACAGCAACATGTACAAAAAAATCAGAAGAAGGTAAGGATATTATTGTATCTAAAATCTTTGTGGATGACATAGTGTTTGGAGGAAAGGAAGTGCTTTGCAAAAGTTTTGCTGACAAAATGAAACATGAGTTTGAGATGTCAATGTTTGGAGAGATCAAATTTTTTGTTGGACTGCAAGTACATCAACTAAAACATGGTATATTTATGACACAATCAAAGTACATCAAAGAGATACTTAAAACATTTGGATTGGAAGACTCCAAACTAGTTATCACACCAATGGCAACAGGACATAAACTATTCAAAAATGATGTATCAGCTAAAGTTAATCAAAAAATTTACAAATCCATGATTGGAAAATTGTAATATGTTGTACATAGTAGACCAGATATAGCATTAGTAGTTGGAATAGTGGCTAGATTCTCTGCTAACCCTAAAGAGAATCATCTCATAGCAGTAAAAAGAATAATGAGGTATCTCAAATGAACTGATGATTTTGGCCTATATTATAAAAAGAATGAAAAGTTTGAGCACAATGCATACACAAATGCAAATTGGGGAGGCAAAATTAATGATAGAAAGAGCACAAGTGGAGGAGCATTATTTTTAGGTAAAAGACTAGTTACTTGGACTAGCAAGAAGCAAACATGCACATCTCAGTCCACTATAGAATCAAAATATGTGGCAGCAGCATTCAATTGCACAAACATTGTGTGGCTCACACATTTATTGAAAGGAATGAAATAAGAGGTAACCAAACCTGTGATATTGTATTGTGATAATACAAGTGCTATAAACATATCCAAGAATCTAGTAATGCATGCAAAAACCAAGCATATTGCAATCAAGTATCACTATGTCAGAAAATTGGTACAAGACAAACAAGTGAAGATGGGGTATATTCACACAAAGGAACAAACTGCATATATCTTCACCAAACCATTGCCTAAGGATGCTTATGAATATCTAAGAGGCAAGTTGGGGGTAATGCCCCTAACTCAAGCAGTTTAAAAGCATAGAAGCTGCCCTACATCAATAGGAACAAATCATTGAAATATCAGAAGAATGATGCAAAGGATGACAATAGGAATAGGTACTCCAAATCAGTCACAAGCATGGTGACAGAGGGAGACAACATGAGATGCAAAGCTTATATTTTGCATGTTAAAGATGTTACATCTTTGGGATTTATGTCAAAGAGGGAGATATATGTAGAAAACTGATCATCAATACAAAGTAAGAGGGAGATATATATGAAAGAGGGAGATTTATGAGAAACTGAAAGGTAAAGATATGGAGATATATGAGATCAGTAGTAAAGGATGCAGTAGTCAAGAAGGAAGTAGAATGTAGTAGAAAACGTATATAATTTTGGTAGTAACTAAGTTGATCAAGTGATCAGTTTGGCTTGCCATCAATGCCAAAGAGGGAGATCGTTGGAAATGATTGAAGAGTATTGGAACTAGTAAACAATGTTTTCAATCATTGTTTTGTCATTGATGTCAAACTTTCTACTTGCAAGAATGAAAATTGCTTTAGTGATCCAAATACTATAACTTGGTTGACTGACAAGGAGGTGGCAATAAAAAAGATGTAACTAGAGTACCTAGAGAAAGGTTGAAGTTATAATGTTGTAATGAAGTATAACGAACAACTAAGCCATTGATGAAATAATGTATTGATGACATCCTCTAAGACATAGAGGATGGGCACACCAAGATATATTAAAGATACAAGAGCCAAGCAAGCTCTAGAGTTAGTGCTGAACAAATTCTAAGTTGAAGCTGACCAAAGTTCAACTTAGTGTGTGCTGAGAGGTCTTCAGGTGCTGAGTGAAGATTAGGTGCTAAGTAGCATAAAAGAAATAGGTGCTAAGTAAGTCTTCAGGTGTCGAGCAAGAAATAGATGCTGAGTAAAGATACAGGTGCTGAGCAAGATACAAGCATTGAGTAACATAGAAGAAATCAAGCATCAATAAATCAATAATGTTGAGTTGCTGCAGTATTTTGAAAATCAAAGATTTGCCAGATCTGAGCTGACATGGTGGTTATCTTGAATTCTATGAATTAGATAAAAGATAAGAATGATGAGCTAGTGGCACAAGACACTATGCAAAATTTTTTTGGTGAATATAATTGGATTCTAGATGAAGTTTCTAGATAAGAGCAAGATATGGGATAGATACATTGTATCTTACCTAATCTATTGAAACCCTAAATCTAGACAGGGAGAATCAAGTGGGAAAGGTATTCCAGACTTCTATTTAAGGATTCATAAGGTCATGAAGCATAGAAGTGGTTGAGCATGAAAGCATGAAGTGTTGAAGAAGGTGCTAAGGTGAAAGAGAGCACAGATACTCTGCTTCGATAGGTGACCATAGATATGATTGCATTGATATGATGAGTGAGAAGACTCAAGGTGACAAAGCTTGAGATGACAAGCTTATAGAGCTACAGTGATTAAAGCCAAGCAAAGGATTGAACTAAAGTGAGATCTGTAAATCTGCAAGATATGTTGTAAGTTGTATCAGATCAAAACCCATTATTGTTACTTTCTAGCAATTATAATAGTTCAAATAAATCCTATGGACTTAGGTTGGTTTAATAGCCATGTTGCAAATCCTTTAACAAGGTGACATTCCAAGTGAATGTTCCAAAGTCCTTTAACTAGGCCTATTCCTAATAGTATGATGAAGTCCTCTAACAAGGTCACATTTAACAATGTGTTGTAGCCTTTAACAGGGCAGACCATCAAAAGTGGTTGAAATCAATTGCACAGTTATTTTGTGGGTATCATCCCCACTCCAATTTTACCTTCTTATTCCTGGAGGGTTTCTGGGTTATCAAATTCTTAGTGTTATGGTGTGATGCATGTTTACTTTTCATGATTGCTTAAATGTTAAAGTGTATGCATGATAATTTTAGTTATGTGCCATTAAGGATTTGTAGAAAAAGTATTATTAGAGCATTTGGACCTTGGATAATTGATTCACCCCCCCCTCAGTCATTCTAAAGAATTATAACACTTGATTAGTATAAGACACACAATCATTGAATTTTTTTGACAAAGAAATACCTCTTCCTAAAATTAGAACCAAAAAGTGGTTAGTGAAATCTTTGAAAAAATCTCAAATACAACTTACCTCCCAGGACTGACACAACTTTGAAAGAAAACACACAACATGAAAGAAAACAAACTTGCACAAATAAACACACTTTCCAAAATGAAAATCTAAGCTAAATGAAGAAATAATCTAACTATTTTTTTAAAATGTCTTTTAGGCTTCAAAATAATGCTTCAAAAACTACCCATTTATGGGCAAGGGAAGAAATTCCCCCTGTAAGGAGCTGAGCCTAAAAGTATTTTCTCCTAGAATTTCCATGATTTGATAAGGGCCTATCCACAAGCGTTGAAACTTTGTATGACTACCTAGCTTTTCTTTCACCTTATCCCAGAGAAAAAAAAGGTTAGAAATCCTCAATGATTTGATCGTGGCTCTCTTGTCAAACCATCTTTTCACAAAAGCCTAATGTTTAGCCATGTGCTCCAATGCAACTATTTTTTTTTCATCCATCTCTAAAAGATTCATCAATCTAATTTATACTTTGTTAGCATCTTCAACATACGAACTCATGAATTTCAAAATTAGAATTCTAAGATTAAGTGGGAACATTGGTTCTTACCTGTAAACAAGAAAATATGCAGAATTCCCCAAGGCATTTTTGACTCTCACTCGATCTATCCATAGGGCATATATCGGTTGTATATGCCAATCCCTAGGATTCTCCTTCAACAATCATTTTATTACTGTGATCAAGTTCTTGTTTGTAGATTTTGATACCCTATTTCCTTGTGGGTAGTAATTTGAAGATAAATTGATAATAACTTTGTTTTCAAAAGCCCATTAGGTCAAGAATGCAGATACAAAAGTATATCCATTATCACACACAAGGGTGAATGGAATTTTGAATCTAGTAACAATGTGTTCTGCAAGAAATCTATCACCATCTTAGCATTGCAATTTGTGAATGTTTCTACTTTCGTCCATCATGTGCAGTAATCTGTAGCTATGAGAATAAATATATGTCCAGTTGATGATGGTGGGTTGACCGGACCAATGAAATCTAACCCCCACTTTGTAAAGGGGCATATCTCATACATAGGCTATAAGGGCATTTTCAGATTCCTTTCTTTGTTGGCATTGGTTTGATAGATATGCCAAGAGTGAACATGCTTGAAAGTGTCTTTGAATATTGAGCGCCAAAAATAACCTAATCTTAGAATCATGTGAGCTATTACTTCTGCTGAACCATTTCCTATACCATACTTATCATGAAATTGTTCCAAGACTTCTTTTGCTTCTTCACAGCCTAAACATTTCAGGTAAATTCCTTCATAGTTTCTCTTCTACAACTTGTTGTCATGTAGCATATAAGATTGACACTTCATTTTAAGTCCTCTACATTGTGAACTATTCATCCACTTGGGGCATTGGTCCTGTAGGAGACAATAGACAATGTCTTGATACCAAACATATATCACCACTCCTTGATTGATGTCAACTTGTGACACAACCATCCTTTTTTTAGCATCCTTATCCATTTCATCATCAAACTTGAATTGCTTTTCATTTCCATCCTAGTTATCAGCTATCATTTTTGACAACCCTTGACCTCTAACTAATCTCATGGATTGAATTTTGAGATCAAATTCTTGAAGTATGGCTATCCACTTTCCTCTCCTTTCACCAAGTTCATTTTGCATCAAAAGCATTTTTACTGTTGGATCAGGTACAATTGCATACACCTTACTTCTCAGTATGTAGTGATGAAACTTCTTTACTACATTGATTAACACAAAGGATTATTTATCAAGGTTTGAATATTTCAACTCTACATTCTTCAAAGGACAACTCATAAAAGCAATTGGTCTCTCATTTTACTTTTCCCTTTTCTATGTCAAGATCCCTGCACACGAATGTTCGGAAGCGAAGGAATAGATCTTGAAGGGTAACTCATAATTTGGACTCACCAAAACTAGGGCCATTGAAATGGCAACCTTGATATCTTCAAATGATTTTCTTTATTTCTAGAACCCATTCCATATTAGCCCCCTTTTTGAAGAAATCATTAAGGGGATGAACTATCTCTACAAATCCACTTATGAATTTTCGCACAAAGTTTATCTTTTTGAAGAAAGACTTCAATTCCTTCTGACTATGTGGAGGTGCTAACTTTAGAATAGACTCAAATCTATCCTGATCAAAGGAAATTCTAGCCTCAGAAATAACATGTCCTAGGAGCTTTCCTTTAGTAATGCCAAATGAACATTTCTTGGGATTGAGAGATATGTTGTATTTATGACATCTATTGAATACCTGCCTTAGATCAACAATATGGGTACTTCAATCTTTTGAAAAGATAGTCAAGTCATCCATGTAGGTAACTATACACCTATTAATGAATCCTTTAAGAGATTCATCCATCACACATTGAAATGTAGCTTCTACATTAATTAGTCCAAAGGGCATCCTTCTGTAGGCAAAAGTTCCCCACTTTGTTGTGAAAGCTATCTTTAGCCTATCTTCTTTGTCGACCATCACTTGATTATATCCTAAGTAACCATCCAAGAATGACATCATTTTTGAAGCATTAAAAATTTACAATACCTCATCCAAAGAGAGTAGAGGATAGTTATCCTTTTAAGATGCTAGATTCAAGTTACAAACGTCAACACAAAGATGAATCTCTCATGACTTATTCTGCATGGGAACCAAATTTTCAACCCATGTGGAATGGTAGATGTGAAATATGATCTTAGCAACTAGTAACTTCTTTACTTCTTTCATGATCAATGGTTCAATGAGAGGATTAATTAGTCTTTGTCTTTGTTGTAATGGCTTGGTATCAGGCTTCAGTGGGATGTCATGTGTGATAATCTTGGGATCATAAGTATTCAGCTCTTCATAGCTCTAGGCAATGACATCCTTCTACTTGGTGAGTAATTTGAGCATGTCATCCCTTTCCTATGAGTTGCACGCTTTTCCTATTTGTACCATTCTTGGCTCTTCATCAGTACCCAAATTGTATGAGTCACATTCTTTGATTCCCTTTTCTTGGGTTTCCCTTTTGTTGATTGCTAATTCATCATGATCAAAGATACATTCTAGTTGAACCATTCCCTTTGGAATAGTGTTAGTTTTTAAATTGAAAATCCCATCTTCATCTTCAAGTCCATCATCTTTAGGTTTTTCATTTGGTGTATCATCAATTTCTTGTCCCTCAAAATGGTAACTACACATGATAAAAACAAGTATATGTTGATCATCTTGAAAGACCTAAAAGTTTGTGATATTATTAGGGATGGATGGAACAGTGACCAATTCTACTGAAAATCTTTTTAGCTTGGTTCTTTCAACTGGTTGCAATGCACTAGCTGAGATGGTGAGAGCATCTACTACCATGTTCTTTATTATTGGAATGGACTTGATGTTTAAGGCTTCAAAGTCATCCAATATATCCCATACCCTTTTGCTATAAGCAAGTAATCTTTTGTCATTGCAAGATTATATGGATTTTACTTGTCGTATGACCAATTGGGAATCCCCTTCAATTTTAAGAGCTATGAATCCTTTCTCCAATGCAAAGAGGAGTCCTTAGATTAATGCCTCATATTCTATAGTAGTGTTAGTGCATCTAAACTATAACTTCTTTGTGACATAGAAAGACTTACCTTTTGGGTTGACCAATTTGATACCTACAACAACTCCCATCTTACACCTAGAACCATTAAAGGAGAGTGTCCAAATTATATTTTCCTTTAGTTTTCTAAGTTTTTTCTTATTCATCCTTAACTTCTCTTTCACTTGAGCCTTGAATGACTATTTCTTAGGAACCCATTGTAACTTTTCTTGTACAGGACTCGATGAGTCCCCTTCATAATTTGTAGATAGAGAAGTGTGTGTTTTTCTTATTTATCTTTAATTTCCCCTACAACTCTTTGATTTCCTCAATTTTAGGTTCAGGATGAATGACTATTGAAGTTCATCCTTTACCTTTCACATATCATCTTCTTCTTTGTACTTTCATCATCCTTGGAGGAGGAGAAGACAAACCTCCACCATCTGAAGAGGTATCATTGTATGACATGTTTAGATCCTCACATTCTTCTTCAGTCTTTTTAAAAAGGTGGGATGAGTTCATAGAATTTTAAATTTCTGTAAGTTTATCTGTTGAGGTATTTATATCCTTATTTTCCATCATATAGGTCAATACCTTCGCAAATGATGCTTGACATGATGAACATTTGAATTTAGAGTGACTAACTTTGTGTAACCAACAAAATCCTAGAAGGAGGAGGATGCTAGGATTAGCTTCCTCTTCTAAACATTGTAAATTAGTCACCATACTGTCTATGAACTATGTCATGGTTTCACTTTTGGGCACTGGCAGCTTAGGTTCTTCATTTTGATCTTGAGGTGTATTGTTTGGAATCATATCCAATACCATCACTTTATATGATCCCAAATCCAATTAAAAGAATGCTATCTCATTCGAGGAATTGTAATATGTGATTATTGTTTTTAATTTGGGCTCAATGTCTATCTTGATTTGATTGTTCAATCCTTTCCATGGCAACCATAATTGAGTGAAGTCTATAGAAAACCATCCTCTCAGACATTTAATCCATTCTCTTCTTAGGAGCAATCCATACATTTTTGGGATATCTACCACATGTATATCAATAACATCCTGGATCCAAGGGTCAACTATTAATTGTATCTGCACATCTTTCAATACACCAATGACTTTTATCTCTATTTTATCTAACTATATCACCACTCGATTAGAGGGCTGAGGACTAACTCCTAGCCTTTGAGCTATTGAAAATGGAATCATGTTACATGAAGGTCCCAAATCAATGAGGTAATTATGAAGATTCTTTCCATATATCCTGATGCTCAGCGAAAATGGGGGTACCTCAACTTTATCTTTGAACATAGTGGGTATCACTTCTACAACATTTACTTATTTTGGTACTATCTTTTGAGGGACAACATTCATATTGTGGGAAAACTTTGTATTATCCAATGTCTTCATGAGTGCTTCTCTTTGTTGTGGATAGTTCTACAACTTGTCAAACATGGACATATTGGCTTTAGTTTTCTTCAAATCTTCTAATGCATTGTACTTTTCAGTGGACCAAATGGGGTTCTTTAGTATTGTTAGTACATTAATTGGGTTTTGATACTATTTTCCTCCCTGCACTAGTCTTACCAGTGGTGGATTGTTACTTGCTCTTGGATCAAGTGGAGTTGGTTACAAACCTGGAGGAATCCCATCCATCAAGGGATCCTTTCTATTTTTGATATTGTATGTATTTTGATTGTCATTTCGAAAGGCAAACACCTCATCATGTTGAAGGTCTGGTTGTTGGCTAAATGGGAATGAGAATTCCTCATTTGCTTGTTATTCCACTTGTGTATTCAATGTAGAATCATAAGATTCCAATAGCATAGCATTGAATTGAATAGGAGGAGGATTGTCATTTACTTGTGAATTTTGATTTGCCTCCTGATTACCATTATAGTACGAACTGACATTGTTAGGTACATTTTGGCTCTCATCATACTGATTGATATTAGCATATTGCACATTGTTGTTGTTGTTAGTAGGATTGCTTCCATTATTTGGAAGAGTGTTCCATTGTCAGTTTTTCCTTTGGAAGCCATTGGTATGATCAAGAAGATTGAAGTTGTTTCCTCCACCATTATTTCTTGCATTGTTCTTGTTATTCCCATTGAAGTTCTTGTTATATTTCTGACCAAAATTGTTGTTGTAGGGTCCAACATTATTTCTTTGGAAGTTGTTATTTTGTCCTTGTGACAACCTAACACTAGTACAAAAACAACAATATATTACTAAATAAACTACTAAAAATTGTAGATATGTGACTAATTTTGATCATGTGACTAATGGTAGTTTATTGCCAGACATTTATCTCCATACCAAATTTATGACTAAGCTATTTTAATCATTGATTTAGTCATTTATTGCTGTTATTTGGTAGTTTATATGGTAGTTTATTTGGTAATTTTGGTACTTTATTTGGTAGTATATTTGGTATTTTTTGGTAGTTTATTTGGTAGTATATTTGGTGATTGATTTGGTAGGTTTTTGGGTCGTATATAAAGTAGTATATTGGGTAGCTTATTTGGTAGTTTATATGGTAGTATATATGGTAGTATATTTGGTAATATATTTGGTAGTTTATTTGGTATTATTTTATCATTAATTCAATCATATTAGGGCACGATGGAATTGAACCACCACCCTCCTACTTATAAAGTAGGTGGTCTTCCATTGAGCTAGTACCCTTTAAAGAATAATGCAAAACATTAACAAATTTGTCTTCCCAACATTAGATCTACCATGATCATGGTCACTGTAACATGATACACTCTTCTCAAAGAACAATAATCTAAATGTTTATCAATAACAATTCATCAATTTTAAATTCTTCTATTCAAGAATTTTAATATTATATTTCATGTCAATTACACTTATCTTTTTTAGTGTAGTGATAGACTCTTATAAAATATAATTTGGAGCACTTTGGCCATACACAACTATTGTTTCTTGAGCTAACTTTTCATAAAAAGATACAAATGATTATATAATTTATGTCAACAAAATAGACCTTTGCATTAAATAAAAACATCAAACCCCATTAAAAAATCACATCTATTAAAAATTATGAAACACAATCAATTGAAATACTCACTTTTTAACAATAGTACAAGTTGGATATCAAATACACTGTCAAAGGTTTACTGGGATAAAGAAAAAGTGATCTTAATTTTAAGTAAGCGATACACCATTTGGTAAAACATCTCTTGAAAACACATCCTATATTTTTTCACTCCTATGGCAATCAAATTAAGAGAATCATGAATATAAATTAGTGTATCCTAATACAGATGTAGCTTAGGGACATTTCTCAAACTACTACATCATATTAACCATTAATGGATGGATATTCACTTTTTCCACTCAAGAGTATAATACCAATTTGTACAAAAGATGGCCTGAGATGACTATTTAAGATTAATTAAAAAATTAGGATGTTTGTCATAGATATATCTATTATCTAATTCACTTGCACAACCTCCATGAACTTAATAGGAAAGAAATGTTTATTTGTACCCTGGAAAATGAGAACCATGGGGATTTTGCCTAATATCGATGTTTTTGATTTGGAAAATGCTCCATATTTTGTCAATGATGACGATGACCATGTTGAGGAAGAAGATGATAGTATACTAATTGAAATGTCTACATATTGCAAGGTGAAGGATACCAATTATATACTAGTGTAAGTTGGGGAGTCACTTTGTTTTATTTGAATCTAAGAAATTATTTTACTTATCTTGTATTGCTATTAGATTGGTGAAGTTTTGGACTTACTACAATCTGTTGAGTACCACTCAAGGTTGGAATTGAATTGTTGTCCACAATTTCCTATTAGTCCCCTTGCCTCAAATTTGGTGATATAGGGGGATATTATTGGTAAGGAGTGACATTGAGATTCCCCAAAACAAACATATAATCATAAATTATTTTTCACCAAATAACAAAACTATCTTAATCACGTAACTACAATTATAGAACCATTGTCCATAATTTCCCTATACAAACTCAAAGTGGTGGGGCTAAAATGGCTTCCAAAGTCAATATTGATGCTCATAAAAAATAGTTTGTTGACTAGGAAGATGATCATGGTGCTAATGGCAGACAAGGTAACAAAACTACTATGCTTGATAGAAGCAAATCCTTAGGACAGTCGCACCAATTTCTAGCATCTATCACAGCCACATCCACAGTTGTAGCCACAACTAGCTATGGCTCAAATGTAGATTTTCAATAACACCAATTCTATATTGAGAACAAAGAAAAAATACATAATTTTTCCAATTGATATGTTGGAAACTTTGCCACTTCTTTTCCATCATCTCGTTGCTAAGTATATGCTACATTATATTACTTGGGGAAGCATATACTTATTTATATTTTCTTCCTCCAATCCACAAAGGTAAAGAATGATTTCTTAAAATTCCTTCAAGCTGTAAGCTTTGGTATAATAGCATTCTTTTGAAATTTTCCTCTCTTTTCTGTCTATCTGATAGACTGGTTAATGTGTAACATATACTATTTTGATCCAATGACAATTTCTCTTTAGAGATTCCCTCTTATATAAACCCCTTAAACCCTCTTGTATTCATCATTCACCCTCTGTTCTATCATTTAACAATGTTGTCAAATATTAAAGGAATATTGTCAAATTGCAAGATATCAGGGTTAATGATGTCAGTCTCAGCACTTACAAGGGCAAATTTTAACGTAAAAATTCATCAATAATTCCCTTTTCTTGAATTCAATGTAGAAATTTTGATAATCTGTATTGGATATTGTCCAAATTCTATTGATTCTTATCTATAAGTCATGGGCAATAGCTCTACAAAACTGCCAACTTCTATTCATCACTTTTGATTGTTTCCGCCACCATTACTAGAGTTATTTGCAACTGATATTTTTACTATTAAATCTGAATTATTTGATTGCCCTCTCTTATCAATAATGATAGTGCTAGGTGCTTCAACTCTTACAAGTCGATGGCTCTTTTTATTGTACAAGAACTATAGTAATAGGTCCAACAATGATTTTAATAAGGGTTTTAGTATATCTTTTCTTTTTAGTGTCATCCCCTATTGTAGGGTGACTTGGATTGGCATCATTTTTTCCGCTTCCACCAGATGATGTGGGGGTGTTCACATGAGGCATAGACTTGTTTTGGGGGTGCTAAGGGTACTAAAGAAGGGGGACTACCTAAAGGACTTAGCAGAGAAGGATTTTTAGGACAAGGTCATGGCTTAACAATCAGACTTTTTCCATCATAGTGAACATAAAAATTTTTAGCAAATTTTGGAACAGGGGGACAAAGATTATTATCACTGACATCTAGAACACTCACATACTTCAATTGAGTTAAATTAGCCAGAATTTGACTAGAGAGATTGTTATCATTCAACATGATAGTCTTGAGAAAAGCTAGATTTACAAGAGAAGGTGATATATTTCCAGTGATTGCTTGTTAGGTAAAGAGATTGAATTAACCAAGTCATTAGCACATCTAATACCCATCCATAAATTGTAGGGATCATTTCCAGCCCATGACCCTGCTAGATCCACTAGGTAATTAAGAGTGGCTAAAAATTCCAAAAGAGAAGTTACTTCGGGTGCACAGAGCTTACGAGGGTCATATAAACAAAAATAAATTTCCTTGTAACTGAAACCACCAGCAGGAATCTTGAGGTTGGGAATTGGTCCAGTAAGCTTGTTACTATCCACCAAAAGAATGGTGAGTGGCAAGTCTGCAAATTGGGCAGGGATCGACCCAACCAGTTTGTTATGATTTAGCCTGATATCTTTCAAAGACACACACTTTAAGAGTGAAACTGGACTGTTCCATTGAAAGTATTCCCATATAACCATAAATGTTTTAAAGACTACATTGTGCCCAACAAGTCTAGTGAACTGGTCAGACTAGGTGTATCTTGGTTATTCAATTGGAGAACCTAGATTCCAAATCTACAGAAAGTCAATGGAATGGCTCCTGAAAGTTTGTTGTAGGCCAGTTCCAACAAAAATAACTATGCCATCTCCCCAAGAAAGTCTGGTATATGACCAACAAGATTAACCCAAGATAATGTCAAATTTTTTGAACTGACAAAACCTTTTAGGTCCACGGGAAGTTGCCATCCTTTGGTGGCATTGAGATTATTGTACTCCAAAGAGAAAAATTGCAAACTGGTCAATCCCACAAAGAAATTAGTAGGAATAGTGTCTAATTCATTCGTGCCAAGGCAAAAAAATTGTTCATGTGATAGAACATTGAAGGTGGGTAAAGGCTGTGAAAAATTGTTTCTCTGCAAACTGATTCTCTCTAGTGCAGTAAGCTGATTAAAATTGGAGGGCAAGGTACCTATTCGTCCAGCTTTAAAGAACTGAATTTGCTTTTGTAGGACCCATTTGCGATTGCACCAAAAGCCATGACTGTTAGTGAACATGAAACACCACATAGTTAATCACCTGTGGGCAGGGGAGTGCATTGCATCACCCAACAATCTCCCCCTCGACGTGCATACCAGGCACTTACATGGGTTGGGAAGGCACTGGGGAGATTTGAACCCATGACTAGGCCAAAACTAGGCTCTGATACCAATTGTAGGGCCCATTTTCCATTGCACCAAAAGCCATGACTGTTAGTGAACATGGAACACCACATAATTAACCACCTATGGGTAGGGGAGCGCATCGCATCACCCAACAAATTTTGTAGTGACTCCAACATAAGGTCTCTTAGAAGAAGATTTAAAATTTGTAATTATTTATAAATACATCCTCATAGAGGAGAGAATGAAAGGAAATAGAAGAGACACAATTTCCATGCACAAATATAGTCAATTACAAAAGTAGAAAGTTGGAATGAAATGTTGATATGTAACTTGCATATGAATAATTAAAAAACACAAAAATACTTGACCTTATAAATTGAAGAAGCTGGAAAACCTTAATTTAGGACTCATTTCAAAAAGGAGAGTTGTTGTATATACACCTAATCTCATATTCTCATGTGAGCCACATGCGCCAAGCAAACATATCTATACAAAGATCATAGACTTGATTGGCATTTTTGATGATAGAGTTAAGAGCTTCCTCAAGATATCCAACACAATGAAGAAGATCAAATATGCACAAGTAATGATCAAATTTAGGTATAAAGTAATAAGCATCACTCACGTAATTGAAGTATATACAACCCTCATTCACTAAGCCTACATGGCTATATGAAAATAACTAACAAGAAAAACTCACATGCTTAGGGTTTGTTCTAGAATGTACCGTTAGTTCAAAGAGTTTGAGAGCATCCTTACACATGCCATTCTATTCATATCCTACAATTATTGAATTTTGAGAGACCACATCTTGTTGATACATTTTATCAATAAGTTCACTTGTCTTCTATATGCTTCCATATTTTCTGTACATGTAAACCAGGGCACTCATAACTACAACCTCCGATAGCAATCTACTTTTAACTATTGTTTGATGGATGTCCATACCCTATTCTAAACCTCCCATTTTGGCACAAGCTGGTAGAATGCTGGAAAATGTTGAGGAATCTAGAATTGCATCTTCTTAGAAGCCTCCAAGGCTTTTTTAACAAGCATATTTTGTGAATATCCTACAATCCATTGCATTCTATGTGACCACATCTTGTTGAATCATTTTTTCAAATAGATTAGATGCCTTGTTTATGCTCCCACATTTTGAATACATGTCTTTCAAGGCATTTGCAACTTTGGTATCAGACAAAATTCCTAATTTGATTATGCAATGCTAGATGCCCATTCCCTATTCCAGAGCTCCCATTTTGGCACAGGCTAGAAAGATACAGGAAAAGGTCATAGAAATTGACACTACACCTACTGATTGTATTTACTTAAAACTCTTTGAAGCCTTTTGACGAATCCCATATCCCATAATCATATCATTCCATGAGACTCCATGTCATAGATACATTTTCTCAAATAGTTCCCGCGCATGTTCTATCCTTCTACATTTGGCATGCATGCCTATCAGGATAACCATCACCACAATATTAGGCTAAAATTGTCTTTTCCTTTGATGAATGTCCATGCCCTATTCTAAAGCTCCTACATTGGCGCATGTTGGGAGGATGCTGAAAAAGGTTGTGAAGTTTGTCTTTTTATCAGCAAGTTGCATTGCTTAAAATCTCCAAAGGCTTTTCAACAAACCTATTTAGTGAATATCCTGCAATCATGGCTTCTAATTTCACCCATGGCTTCTAATTATGCTACAATTAATTCAATACTCAAGAGATCAAGCTAAAGATGGGTAAGGAAGATAGAAAAAGATATTAAATGTTGATCAAATAGTGGTACCTATTTGATGGGGTTTTGTGGGCATAAATTTCATAACTAATCAATAGGTTTTATTCGGTGGCTCAGCGAAGGCACCAGTGAGAAGATTGTGGCTAGAGTACCAAGGATAATGGCTAGAGCACTAAGAAAACATGACATTTTATGAATATGGATTTCAGAGTGACAAAACATGACTTACTTTTATCTTGAAGCACATTACCGCTAAGCATTGCCTAGGGAAATGTAAGTCCTGGTCGAGATAGATTTTTTGAGCAAAAGGAAAAATGCTTATATATTTTAATTTTGAGGGAAGGCTACCAAATGACAAAAAAAAGAATGCAAAGTACACAATTTTAAATTTTATTGTTGTAATTTACCCTTAAAAGCATCGAGAGAGTCTCCAATCCCAATTTAGGGCATGCGGATGATGGATTGGATGACTTGAGGAATTCTATAGTGAATCAATTTGAGGATTGTGAAAAACAAACAACTAATTAAAATAGTTCCAAACACTTATTGTTCTAATGAAAAACCTTTTCTTATCAATTCAACTTAGGGAAATAAAGTTAATTTTTACAATGAGAGATGGAATGGGCGTGCAAACATTTTAACTCTTTATGTAGGTAGTCTATATGAAGAAAATCATGACTTGGATATAAATTTGTTTCTTATAAAAAATTACATTTCTTAGGGCTCTAAGTTGGACTCTCACAAGTGGTAGCCACTACTAATCTTACTTACAAAATGTGACTTTCTAATTAGAAGTTATAAGGCAAGAACATCTTATTAGATAATAAAAATGGCCAACTAGTTTGAAGTTTGAATAGGTTAAGGAAATGTAAGGTATAATATCTAGTATTTAAGTATTTTTTATTTAATAGTATTTTATTTTCATATCATAATTAACGTAATTCAATGTTCAAAAGTAATTATAGAATAATAAAAACATAATAATTTAAGAATAATATAAATATATATATATATATATAAACATATTTATAATTGCAAAATGCTTAGATTAATTTTGCAACCTACTAATGAGAATAGCTATCATTTAGTGGTTGGATTATTCATGTAATAAGCCTATCAATGAGAAAACATTAATGGTGAAATTCAAATTGTACCATGATGTTATCTATCTTTCTTGTTTCAGAGGGACTAGTACCCTGATCTTATGGCCAAAGATATTGATTGTTCTTTTGAAGGTGGATGTATTTCTTCTTACATGGGCAACTCTACACATTTTCAGGTTTTGATAGATAGAGATATCTCTAAAGCTCTTCATGGAAATCAAATAAAAATGATATATTTCCACTAGCTATCTAGTTTCTAATTGTTATTTCCTCTATGACACTGACTATTGTGCAACATATTTGGACCCACTCAAATCGCCCACTCAAATTGAATGCCACATCTTCCATCCCATGTCATGCATATTACTATCATATCTGACACTGTTTAAGGGACAAGTTGATGCTACTAAAAGAATGGTACTTTAATTTTAATTTTAGTATATTTATGCATTTTCTATGAAAGGAAATTTTTTATAATAAGTTATTGCAGTTATTATTTGTTTTTTATTTCTTATTTATTAAAAAAATATTAAATGTAATATGTTAATATAGCATATGAAGACATAAGTCCAATAGAAAACTTAGGAAAAAAATTAAATCTAAAAATATAATGGATAAGAGTTTTTAACTATGGTCATGTAGATTTCATAATGTGGATAGAACAGTTTAAAAAAATATTTATTTTTAATTAAGACTCTTCCTCTATTTTTCACGTCTTTTATATTGTATGTTTGGCCTTTGAAAATAAATAATTAAAATATATATATTTCTTAATACTAATATTTTATGGATACTAAAAATGTGGGGCTTGATAAAAAAAAAAGGACTAATATAGTGAAATATTGATGTACAAAATAACTGTCTAAAATAGTATATATGTGTGTGTTTGTGTCTTTTGATTGTTTATTTTTAAATTGATGATAATTAAAGTTGTTTGTAAGTTCAATTTGTGTGTGTGTGTGTGTGTGTGTGTGTGTGTGTGTGTGTGTGTGTTAAATATTATATTAAATTAGTGTATCATTATTCATATTAGGATTGTATAAATTTAATATTATAAAAGATATATTTTATTAAAAAATATTATTAAAATTAAGTAAGTTTTATTTTATTTTTACTTTAGAAAAAAATTAGTCTATCATGATATTTGTGTTTAAATTATATCTTTCAAAAATAAAGTATCATAATATATTAATGGTTAAATATATATTTAAAGTATTCAGCTAGGTCTAGAAGAAGCATTGTGGAGTATTAGAGAAGACCTTATAACAATTCCATCAACTGCCAACTATGGAATGCTCTATGCTAGGGGAAAAGAAGTTCCAACAAATTTCAACTGGGTAGAAGATTACATAACTAAGGACGAGATTTTGGAAGATGAAGGAATGGAGGAAGCGGTGCAAAACTTAGAGAGGAGTTCGAAGAAGATTCAGAGTAGTATTATCAGAGTCAGGTCTTTGTAAAGGATATTTGAAAAGTCTTAGTTTTATGTTTTTATCATCTCTACAACTATAATGTTTTCCCATTTTGTATATGGGAGTAGAATGAATAATTTTATATTAACAACTCTTATAAACATATAATATTAGACATCAGCGGTAGTAGCTTCGTATAAAGATATATTATTGTTAATTGTTAGTTGTTTGTTTTGGTTATTCGATGCCTCTTTTTAATCATTTAGATTTGCTATCCAGGATGGGTCTAACATATCATAAGATAAATTTGGGAAGTTGTCCAAGCCTCAGATGGATTTGGATTTTATTAATACAATTTGGTAGGATCTAATATGTTTATGCAGAAAAAGAGTAATTCTATATTATTATATCTATCGAGTATTTACATCATAGCTTGATCTTGAGGAATTTAATTAATAATGATGTATTGATAGGAGAAAAGCTCCTATCCTGAGTACCTGACATGATACAAAATATCAATCATTCATTTAGTTATTTGTTTGGGTGATCAATTTTAGTCATTATTTGATCATTTATTTAGTCACTTATCTTTGTCTAACATTGAAGTTTTATGCAATGACCAAATTAGTCATTTATTTAGTCACTTAGTCTTGTAAATTACAAATTATTACTAGAATATGATCACTTGTGGTCATGTGACTAAAACATTTAGTCTTGTGACTAAATTTTTTAGTCACATGGTCATTTATTTTCCAAAATTCTACTAGTGTAAGATGTGTCAGCTCATTGTTCATTTGTGACATAGTCTTCTTCATTTGACCAACTTTTGAAATAAGATTGTTATATGTTTCCACATGAACTATTGCTTTCTGTTCAATGAAAGCTATTTTTGGAGGCTCATACCCTATATATGTTATCACTTGAGTTTGTGGAGCGAGTGCCTACTATAATAGAATTGGGTTCATAGGTATGAACTGGATAGGCATAGTGGGTGCTCCCATAGGGCATGTTGGCATTGTAGGGATTTCTTGTGTTGGGAGCATCATTCCTCCTACATTAGGATTGGCTTGGTTCGTGAATGTGATCACTTTTGCAAAGACTTTATCCAATGTGTCAATATTTGCTGCAAGATGTCTTCTTAGAAAGCTCACAGTAAGATGATCCATAGCATTTAGATGAATCTAAATAGCAGCTTCAACTAATATAGTGTATGGCATTTCCAACTTGTAGTAGGCCATATGAAAGTGATGGTTGAAGCGGGAAACTATCTTAGCTAGGTCCCTTTTTATTGATATGAATTGTTGATGTATCACAACTGGATTGATGAATGTTTTGAATTGTTCCAAGAATAATTTTTTGAATGTATCCCAATCTCCAATGCATTTGAGTGGAAAATTGACATACTAATTGAAGGAAATATCTCCCAAATAGTAGGGAAATAAACAAAGAACCATGTCCTCATTAGCAACTTTCTTGCAATTACAGATTTCCTTGAACACCTTGACATGATCTTCAGTAGTTTGAGTCTCACCATAGATGAATCTTGGGGAAAACTTCTTGGGATTCTTTGGGAGGTCATGGAGTGCACCTCTCAAGTTTATTGGTGAGTCCACGATATTTGCAAAAAAGGCCATTTGAAGGTTTGGTGGACCTAATGGTGGTTGTTGAGGAGTAGCTATTGGAGTATGTGGTGGTCCACCAAGTGGTTGGAGTGGAGGTAGAGTTGACAAAAATGATGAAAGTTTGAATGGAAGTGGTTGAACTCAGAATGTTCCATTGTCACTATGTGGTTTATGGAAGTGGGTAAGCTTGAGAAACTCATGTGCACTTGGCATAGACCTTAATGCTCGCTGAAATGGGGATTTTGGATCAATATCCTCTAGCTTGCATCAATTCTAGAAAAAGTGCACCTCTTTGTAGAAGTACACTTTCTCACCTCTCTGAATTTTGCGCACCACAGAGTTTTGTGCACTTATGCACCTGTGAAGCTACAGACTTGAAAACCTATGTACCTGTGGACTTGCATACCTACAAAGCTATGGAATTGAATTTGTCAAAAAACTCATAATTTTTTTTGAACTTTTGTGAAGTACAGACTATTGTAGAAGTGCAAAATTCTAAAACTTTAACAAATTTTCTTCCTTTCTAGGAGTCAAAATGGGCCCTCCTTCTAGTGCCACTTCTGTTGGCCAGTCATTTTGCATGAGATCAATGGTAGGAATCCATTGTGAAATTCCTCTCTTGAAAAGCTAATCTTTTGAGGATCAAAAGGTTAAGTATTTGTCTTGTTATGTACCAAAATCCACTCAATTAAAGATAAATGTGATTGTTCATGAGGAGGCCTTTGCTGGTTCTATTATGATCTCAAAATGAAGTAAATCTATTTTCTATCTCAAAATCTCACACAAAAAGAACAATATTTTTCTATTATTTGGGTTTGCAATGAGTGCAATCTAACAGTAAAACTAAAATGAGTTCCTATTCTAATAAGGGGTTAGCAAAGAAAATAACAAAACTGAAAGCAAATAACATGAAATTGAAATAACTTGAAATTGAAATCCTAAACAGACATAAGCTATAGAAAACAACACGCTGCGAGTTAAAATTTTGAAGAAATTAGTGGGAAACCAATGAAAATAGGAGTAGCACTTCATAGAATCCATTGATGTAATCGTCGATGGGAAATTTTAGTAACCAAATGATGTTTCACTCTTTATCAAATCACAAGGCCACGAAAAGTGCACTCATGTGAAACAAAGAGTTATGTAGGCACAATTTGTGATCTCTCCTCAAGCTAGATACATCAATGGAATTCATAAATCTATAGCAAACACTAGAATTAAAAGATCACACAACTAGAAATAACGTAATAAACCTTTGGTTTAATCACAATCTCATGAATAAAATCCACAAAAACATGACACATTCAGGCAAGAATGACTACACTCTAAATGTGAGCACCAAAAGCATAATTTTATTGCATAATAACAACAACATTTGTTACATATTACAATGGGGTATTTATAAGAAATCCTCTCCTCAATTTTTTTTGAGAGTGAGAGATATCGTCATGCAATAAAATGCTTTTAAAATCTTAAGACAAACTAAATATATATAGACTAATAATTAATTTGGTGTTAAGAGGGACTCCATCCATATTTTATTCATTAATTGGATGCATGAGCCCTTTACATGTCAGAAACAAAGAAAGCATGAGAGAGAAAGTAGGAGGAAGCCATAAATCAAAGTGGAAGTGCATGGAGGCACCAAAAATAGAAGCTGGTCCTTCACTAGGTGTGTGTCAAAGTTAAACTACCTTTAGAATATGCTCCCAATGCATGAAAGGCACTATTTTTGGAATTGGCAGTTAACTATCGACGTACCTCTGAATTGTAGAGCTGCGGACCTGTGTACCTATAGAGCTACAAACATGTGGAGCTACATGAAAATGCAGAGCTATGGACCTCTAGACCTCAACTACATGAAATACTCAAAATTTTACTAAGTGTCAAAATTGAAATTCTGGCATTTGGGTTTTTTTCTTCTTTATCCCAAAGCTATGTTTGGATGTTTGCCCTTGAATTTAACTATCATCTTTCTAATTTTAGCCACATCTAGAAGATCTAAAGACTCATATTTATCTTTTACTATTTGTCTATGGTTGTCCACCTTAATTCAAGTCTCTACAAAATCTTTGAGTTAGGTATCCAACTCCAACAATGCTTCCTCTATCCCGAAGGCTTGCCTGATATCTTCATCATTGGATGATTCCTCTAATGTCTTATTTAAATTCTCCACTACTACCTCAATTGGAAATAGCTTCTCTCATTCTCCATCTTCAAAAATTTCCAAGCATGCATCACTGTACAACTTTTCTACTTCCAAAATTCACTCTCAGGCTTGGTTCTTGAGCTGACGGATTTCCTTGTGTAATGTTTCCATTACTTTATTGTCATCCGCTATCTTCTCTATCCAATCATCAATCATGTCTAGGTCTTCTCTGGTATATACATCGATCAAAGTGTGGTATGTTTGTCCCTTTATAGCTTGTAGAGTCTATAAATCCTTGCTCCATGCCTGTACCTCATCCATGATACTGAATTATCACCTCAAAATTGCTACAATCTTATTCATGTTCTCCTGTGTAGCATGCAATAACTTAAAATTCCATGTGATTGTGGTAACACCTCTATCCTTAAAGCTTTCTCACCATTCCTAACAAGATCTCAAAAATGGATTGAGCCATACACCATCCCCTTCTCTAAGAATGGTATTTAGAGTCTGCTTAGGGTGCTTAGGATCAAGAGGACCAACAACTTTAGCTAGATATCTGTTTAGGATCTCAACTTGCCTCCAAAGTTTTTGGAGATCAATATCATCTTGTTCCATGTACTTGAGAACCTATTTGACTCCCATAGTCATCATTTGTTAGGAATAATCCCATGTAGGACTTCCTAACATAACATCCTTTACTTCATAATCCTCAAGACTAATGACTTCTGCATCCATACCTTCAGGAGGGAGAGCCACTTCTGCAAATAAATCCTAGTTCTATATGGTAGTGACAAATGTGAATGCCATTGAATCATGTAATGGAGACTTAGGTTTGTTTAAGATCTCTGTAATATCACAAATGTCATCCTCTAAAGGACAAAACTAAGGCTTAGCACTCCTCATTATCTCCTTTCAAAACCATCTCAAAATGTTTTTCTCTATGACCTTGGCCCTTGATGATGAAGGGGTATGTTCAACTACCTCCTTCCATTTATTGCTCTTGCTTGGAGTCATCTTCTGTTGTGAGAATTCTCCTTCTCTAGCCTCAGTCTCTATAGATCCTATATCTTTCTCCTTAGCATATTGTAAAGGTTGTTGTACATACTCTACCATATGTGCCTCCTTTGATGATTCATCAGTAGCCCTTAGCTTTGGTTGCTCTTGTGGTGATGTTTCATTTTGAAAATTTTCCTTTTCTAAACTTGGAGTTGGGGGAGGTACTAAACCCTTATTTACCACCATAATCTATGGTAGAGATGGAGGAGTAAGATCAAGATGCTATGTATCTAGTGGCATCTATGTCCAGTCTTCTTGTTGGAGTTCACCTAGAGGGGTGTCCTTGATCTTATCTCTAACCAACTCTATACCCATGAGCATGAAATCAAAATCTTTCATGGAGAAAACATCCTCGCCTCCTTCCCTTTGCTCATTCACCCAGTGTTGCACTTCATCTTCTAAAGAAGAGAGTTCTAATGGTTCTACTCTGGTGGATGGCAGGGTATTGGTGGCACTCTTTCTTCTTTCTAAGTTTGTAGTGTTTTCTAATCAAGTTCTTCTTTATGGGGGTACCTATTCCTCTTCCTCTTCTGATTCTTTTTCTTCCTCACCATCTTCTTCCTCCAAAATAGTTTCTAGAATAGATGGATTAGGCACTAATTTTCTACTAATCCTTTTCCTTTTCTTCATCTTAATCTTGATCCTCTTATGTTTCTTAGGGACAGAAGGAGAAGAGGGCTCTTCTTGTATAGGAGGAATGGAGGCTTTTGGAATTTCTCCCTCTTCTAGTTAGCTTGGCACAATAGGAGGCAACTAAGGTTCATCTTAGATTTGAGTAGCTTCAACACCTTGGGACTCTTGTGAGCTTTGTTCCTACTATTGAGGAGACACATGTTTTGTTTGAACCCTCTGAGGAGAGGCCCTCTTTCTTTTGTTCTTTCCCTTCCTTTCAGGAGGGCAATAATATCCCACTGGGAAATCAAGTTGGTAGACTGTCTCTAGCCTAATAGGAGACTGGAGCACAGAGATAGGAACTATGAATTTCCTTCCTTTACCCTTTTCTAGGTGAGCATGTGCATGGAAGATTATAGTATCAAGAATTGGATGAAGTGGAAAAGGTTTCTTGATCTAATCCTTTGTCATTCTAATGACATGTCTCACTTGATGATTCATGTCATCTCTTTCCTCTCTGTCAACCTCTGCATTTAGAATGGGTTTTTCACTAACTTTATTTGCATTGAATAGGGGATCTAGTAATTCTTTAGAGTCTTGTAGCCTTATCTCATCAGGGATATTTAAATGGAGAGCCTTCACTACTAGATACAAAGTCATCCTACAATAGTCCCTAATGCAGACATCATAGTTGTTTGTGGTGTTCATCCAATGATCTTCAATGGCATCCTCATGATGGAAATCCTTTCCTACCAGGCTTTCCACTTTACCAACATTGTCAAAGTATGGCCGAGGAGGGTTGTATTCTTCAAGAGGATAGTTCTCCCATTCCCACTCGAAGGTCAGAATATCACATTTTCGCTTCACCTGATATGGCCCAATGACCAATGACCATTCCCATTAGGGTTTCAGTTTCCTCTTTATCTTTGCATAGGCTGACTCAATTTTCCTAGATATCTCCAATAATACCATCTTGTCACTTGGGTATCTCGAAAGCTTCTTAGGATTGATGAATGCACCAGGTACCCAAAGATACATGAATGTCTTGAACTAAATGAAGTAGGCTTTGAGAGCCATGATTTGTGCCTTGACTTCATCAGATAACCTCTTTCCATAATCTCCCTCAATGAATCAAATGATCACAAAGATAAATGCATCATTCACTATTCTATACTCCTTACTTTGCACAAAGAGGTTCTTCTTCACCAACTAAGGGTAGACTATGTATGGCCAGGCATTGGAGTCTTGCATACTACCTTTCTTATACAAACTAGGATAGTTCATTGCCTTCACTATAAGTAGGTACACCATATAAGAAGTCATATACAACTTCTTGTCCTTCACCATCCTTAGTTTCTCACACAAGTTTTCACTTAGTGTGGTGGCCCAATGCAGTGACATCCTTGCATGTTTGATGGTCTCAATGAACTTGACCATGAATGTAGTGAGATGACCCACTACAGGTAAGCCCATGACTCTTCTTAGGAGAATGATAGAATATCTAATGTCATCATTCATGTATCCTATAGTCATATCTACTTTGTTGGTTATCTTTCCCTAAGGAGGCTTCTCAATGAGGTACAAAGATTGTATAATGTTAATGGCCTCTTGCTGATGCTCCATGTACCATCTCTCAGCCACTTCATAGGAAAGTCAGCTGAACTGGTCTGCTTTTGGTAGGTGGAAAATCTTCTCAATGTTATCAAGTTGCAAATCCAATACCACTTCCCCTGTGATGCTCTTGACCACCCTCTCATTAGGAACAAAGTGCTATGACAGTGCCATGATTAGTTTAGCCACTTGTACTAACATGGGATGTGACGCTGTACTCACTAATTTAGAATATATCAATGTAGATACCAAGGCTAACCTCTCCATTGGCTTGTTGAAAATTCTCAAGAAATCTCCTAAATCTGTGTGTCCAAGGTCAGTATCTCTAACCTTAGCAAAGTCATCATGGAATCTTGATTTTTAAGGTACGCCTTAGAACTTGAATACTACAGGTTTGGGTGCTACTTCGGATGTGGATGCCATCTTCTTACCTGCACATTACAAGAAAAGTATTTTATCAGTCACAAATAGCATAAAGAAAAAAATAAATAAACATAAGTAAAAAAACAAAGTCCCCTTTGGACATGTATTTTAATTTATTTTATATTTTTTTAATTTTTTGGTTTTTCTTTTGAAAAAAAAAAGGCCGCGCTGCCACGTGGGCATGGCTGCCACCATAGGTGTGCATATGATTAAAGGCCAAAAGGTCATGCTATCATGTGGGCAAGGCTACCATTATGGGTGCGCAAATGTTTAAAGGCTAAAGGCTGCGTTGCCACTGTAGACACCTAAATTTGATTACACTATTTTAGTAATCCTATTTAGTTATCTAAAAAGGCATTATTAATTAAATTTCTATTTAATTAATCCTTTGTCATCCCCTAGTTGATTAATTTAATTAATCACCTATAGTCCTAATTGATAAATCAAATAATCTATTATTTATCAATTAAATCCTATTCTTCTATCTAATTCCAAAAATCCCCATTTATTAAATAAATCTATTTGATAAATGAAATCCTCAAATTCAAAAACCCCTAACCTATCTCTAATCCTCCATTTAGCCTAATCCACCCCATCCACCCATGCTAACCAAGCTTAGCCACTAACTCACCCACCCTCATTAATGCCATCCACTTGCACATCTCTAACATCCCTAATCTAATCCTAAAACCAAGCCTAATCCACCCCCTAATGTTGTCACATTCCTTAAACAAGTTTAAGACTTTCCTAAACCAAACCAAAGTCTTCCCTCAAAAAACCCAACCACTAAGTCATGAGTGCTCTTACAAAACATAAAGACTCTTACAAGCCCACTCATGACTCTTACACCCATCTTCCACACTCTTCCCTCTTCCACACTCATTCCTCTTACATCCCTCTTACATACTCAACCCCACTCATCATAACTTTAACCAACCCTTAACCCTACCCTCTCACACTCATCCTCCTTGTGACAAGTGTCACCTTCCCATTGGTGCTAAACAAGCACAATCCATGTGCTCCCCTTTGAGTGCATCTTAGCCCTCCTTAAGCCTTCATCCATCCTTGCATCTAAGCCCTCCATCCCTCTACCCCTTAGCCTATAAATTGAATCCCATCCCAAGCCATTTCATCAACAATCTTTGAGCTAAAGTTACCATGCTATTTTGAGAACCAAAGCCATCAACCATACCCTTATAATGCCAAATTGAAAGCTCACAAAGCTACCAATTTGCCATTACCCATCTCCATTGAAGCAGCTTTTGAGCATCTTGAGCATACATCCACAGTAAAAGGAAACATCTACAGAATCAAGAAAGCATGGAGTGTTTTCTCTTGTGAGGTTTGCACTTTTTATTTTCTTTCTTAGTCTAAGCATATATGTGAATTTAGTTTTTGGTTTGTGAATGTTTACTTCATTTGTTAATGTTCTTTGCATACTGATTCTGGTTCTACAGCCACATGGGTAGGGTTGCCAACATGGGTGTGCAAATGTTTAAAGGCCAAGTGCCATGCTACCACATAGCAAGCTACTTCAAGCATGCATATGATTAAAGGCCAAAAGGCCATGTTGCCACATGGGCAAGGCTACTACCGCTGGTGCACATAGGATGAAAGGCCAAAGGTGATGTTGTCATGCAAGCAAGGCTACCACTATGGGTGTGCAAATGTTTAAAGGCCAAATGCTATGCCATCACATAGGCAGGGTTGCTACCATGGGCATGCATAGGATGAAAGGCCAAAGGCGATGCCACCACAGGTGCGCATATGATTAATGGTGCAAAGTTTATGCATTACCTCTCTTTATCATTGAAACCCTACAAAAGGTGAACAAAAAATGAAGAGTGTTGGTTTGGGTGGGGGTTTTATAACCCTCTCCTCTATCCCAGGCCAAGTGTGTTGCCTACCTCGACGTGCATGTGGGTGCAGGTGCACATTCCACCTGCATGCACAATCATACAATTTGTTTCTTTTTTTTTTTCTTTTAATAAAAAATCTATTTTTTAATATTATTTTTTAATTTCCATTTCAATTTTCTCAATATTTTTGTGATTTTTTGATTTTCTAATTTTTTTTTTTTTTTTCAATTTCTAATTTAAAAAAAAAAACTTTTTTGACACTAAAATTCTAACTTTTAACCAAATTTTCTTCTCCTGACTCTCTAACTATGAGTTCACGGGTCAAGAAAAGTAGGGGGTCCCCATTCCTAATGAGGAATGGGGTTGTGTTGTGGACACCACAATAAGAATATCAACCAAGGGAGGGAGAAGAGCAGACACTTTTATTGAGTCATAAAATAATCAACATACATGCCTAGCTATAAGGCCTTCTAGGTTATGGCCAGATACAAAATACATTCCAATCTATAATCCAACTTTAAATTTGGATTTCTAGACACATATGCTTCCAAATTTTCCCTCTAGACAAAATTAAGCCTTAAATTAAATGCATGCATAGCCACAAGTTGGCTCACATCAAATACTAAATACTAATATTGAAATTAAATACATGCAAGGTTGGCCTAAACTAGAACCAGACACAGACAAATTAGTCAAAGAGGGACCAAGAAAAATACTAGCACTTGGCACCAATAGCAACCCTCAACACCAACAATAACACTTGACCTCAACAGATTCACTTGGCACATGAAGGAACACTTGGTTGAAACTAGATTGCTATAATGACTTAGTATCCAATAGAGCTACAATAACTCAGCATCCACTAGAGCTATAGTAACTCAACATCCACTAGAGCTATAGTAACTTGATATCCACTAGAGCTATAGTAACTTGACATCCATTAGAGCTAAAATAACTTGACATCCACTAGAGCTATAGTAACTCAGCATCCATTAGAGCTATAGTAACTCAACATCCATTAGAGCTATAGTAACTCAACATCCACTAGAGCTATAGTAAATCCACTAGAGCTATAGTAACTTAGCTTCCATTAAACATCATGGTAGCAATAGAATATAGGAAACAATTGGCACTCAACTCCAACATGCAAAATAAACAAAGATTATTAGGATAACAAGGCAACCTAGGATGCTCCTACATCAGACAATTGAGGTTGAAAGAAACGATTCTCCTAAATCATTGAGATGTTACAATATGAGTTCAATCTAACTCAAATTGAGAAATCCATGAAGCATATTCAATAGGTTTGTTCTTCTACTTCACCAAATATTTATTGTAATCTTTTCCTCTTATTCTCTTGCCAACTCTCTAATCCAATATCTATTCAACTTCTTCAATCTTCTTCTTAGGATAATCTTCTTATATAAAAACTTCATCATTTGACTCATGATACTTATATAAATCAGCAATATTGAATATAGGAGACATATCCATTTCATCAGGTAACTCAACTTCATAAGTATTACCACTTTCAAACTTCTTCAAGTTCTTACAAGGACCAAACTTCTTCATCTTCAGCTTACTATATGTTCCAAAAGGAAATCTTCCTTTATTCTAATGAACCATCACCTCATCACCAACTTCAAAATCATGATGTTTTCTAGACTTATCAACATTCTCCATATACTTTTGATTACTTTGTTCCATCCTCAACTTCACTTCCTTATGCAAAGATTCAATAAAATCAAAAAATTCTTCCCCTATAGAACATCTCTTTTCTTCACCAACAATATCTCTCAAATCTATTATACCTCTAGGCTACATTCTAGTAACAATGTCAAAAGGTGTTTTCCTTGTACTCCTATTCACAAAATTGCTATAGGAAAACTCAACTTGTGCCAACACTACTTCCCAATTACTTGGTTTATCTCCCACTAAACATCTCAACAAATTACCTAAGTTTCTATTCACAACCTCTATCTATCCATCTGTTTGTAGATGGAATGCAGAACTAAACTTCAACTCAGTACCCATCTTCTTCCACAAAGTCTTCCAAAAATAATCAACAAACTTACTGTCTCTATCAGAAATAACACTTCTTGGTAATCCATGCAATCTTACAATCTCTTTAAAGAAAAGTTAAGTAACATGCTCAATATCTAATGTCTTCTTACACGGTATGAAATGAGCCATCTTAGAAAATCTATCTACCAAAACAAATATAAAATCATACCCCTTCATTGTCTTAGGAAATCCAAGAACAAAATCCATATTGATGTCACTCAAAGGTTTCTCAGGAATAGTAGTAGGTGTATAAAAACTAGTATTTTGACTTACTCCTTTTGCAAATTGCAAACCTCACAACTATTTACAAATTTATGAACATCCTTATATATTTGTGGCCAATAATACTTATCCTTCAGCAAACTCAATGTCTTATCAATTCCAAAATGTCTAGCCAATCCACCACTATGCTTTTCCTTAATCAAATTCAACCTCATAGAACTTCTAGGAATACACAACTGAATACCTTTGAGCAACATAATTTCTTGAACAAAATACTCAGCATACTTACTTATGTCATTTGTTAGATATGGTGCTTTGCATTCTCTCTGGTCTGCCTCACAATAGGTGTATAATAATCATGCCAAAGGCCATATTTAGGAATAGTGTATTCAATCTAAGGACTTATTTTCCCCACCATGAGGTGCATTTAATTTTGTAAACCCAGGGACATATACTTGAAATGGTCGGCATAGTTTGTGCACTAGGTTTCTTAATGATTCATTATTCTTATGCTACAAGAAAGTAAAATGCAAGGAAAGAACCTACACTAGTGCTGCAGGAAACTAACACACTTAACTCTTTACTAAAATGAATACTGGAAATGCAATTAAATACTAAGATGTATTCCAACTTAGTTCATCTACTATAACTGTTCTTATAGATGTTGCAGGAACACTCACAAAGTATGATGCTGCAAGAAAGAACTTATAACTTCTACCTATAATACTAAAGATGCTTGAAAACAAATGTATACTACTATAATCTAATCCACTTCCCAAGTGGCCCCCCTTGGTTGGCTTTTGCTAATCTACTAACATAGAATGTAAACTAGGAGCTATTTCATTATATATATAATATTGGCAAAATATAACATACTATCTACCCATACATTAATCATCAGTTCAAGTAAACATGAGTTCACAAATGTCTTAGTGGAAGTAAAATAGAGTGTTTAAAACTATCATAAAATAGAGGCAATAATTAGCCTCATCATCTGCCCCTTGATAAAATGATGCTTGTCCTCAAACATTGCATTTTCTAGTTAGTGACCTAAAATCCTCAACTTCAGTCCTTCCTTACTTGCTACTCTTGAAGGTGTAGTAGATTTCTCGTGTTCTCTCTCATGTTCTCTCTCAAACTTCCCTTCTATTGTCCTCTTGTAACTTGTTAAGTTTGTTAGCATTAATATCATATAGGTGCCACATGAGCATTAGAGGTTGCATAGTGAGTGGGCACCATAGTTCTGGCCTAGCCTATTTTCTCAACTCTATATACTTTGGAACTCAATGAAGGGTAGCCTCTAAGTTGATAGGGCTATGTGGTTTTTATCTTTTAAGTGTCATAGGTGATCTAGCTCACCTACTTTTAGCACCAACCATGGCTCTCTGAAAGGAAAAGTAAGGTAGGTTCTCATATTATACATAAACCTTGGTTCTAGTAGTGAATATTTTTTCCCTTACTCCCTTGTTCTTATCCCCATAAGTTAATCTAAACTAGTCCCTAAGAATTTCTTCTTGTTTAATGCTCTTAGCTCTTAAGGATAGGGGCTCTGTTCTTTCCTCATCTCTATAATTATTCAATTGTTTGTATTAATTAGCTTCATTATGCATCCAGCACATCAAAGCCCTTAGATATATATGCCCTCTATAGAGTGAAGGATTCCATTGAGTTTCTATTGGAATGACAAAATTGTGCACATATAACTCACAGAGCAAGTTCTGCTAGCAAGATGGCAGAGTTTGGTATAAACCATATAATTCTTGAGCTGATTTGAATTCTACATTTATGTTCTTGAGGGTAAGTTGGAATAAAAATAATTATTCCTTTAAGCACATAGCATAAATCTAAGGTGGTGGTCTACAAGCAAGTTCTTGGTTAGCCAATTTCAGGGCATGTTCCATCCTTTGTTTTTGATTTTCCAATTGCTCCTCCAAATCTGTAATTTCCTCACCTAGGGACACTATGTCTTTCTTCATTTTCTTCCTCTCTTCTTCCCATAGGGCTGAAACAAATGTATGTTTTCCAAACAACTATAAAAGAAGTTTTTGTAGGGTAATGGAACCACTATCCTCTTCATAATTATTTTTCATCTTCCTCTGTTCCTTCCATAACTGCCTTACAAAATCTGTAAGCCATGTTGGTTTATAGGGAACTAGGCTAGTGTTTGAATATATTGACTCATTCATCATGGGAACTATTTGTTGGTCTACTGAAGGATCATTTTGATTTTCATTTACTTCAACCCTACATTCCTTATTAGGGTTTTTAGGAATGTTTTTAGTTTTAGGGTGAGAAGGAGAATTATTGGGAACAATTTGTACTGGGGATTCTTTAGTAGATGGTTTGGATGAAGTAGACTAAGCTTCTACTATCACTTTAGAAATTTGTCTCCTCATTCTAAGACTTCTTCTCACAGGATCTCCTTTGGTATCACAACCTTCTTCCTACTTCTTCCTTTTGGTGTCTCTACTATAGGAGTAACTATTGTAGAACTCGTCTTAGTTTTCTTTTGTTTTGTGACTGCAAGCTTTGGCTTTTCTACTACCAGAGCCAAGGTCTCCTCTTGTAATTTTTGTTTTCTCTTTGCTTAGGTAGAGGTAGGTTTTTGAGTCTCTTGAATAGGTAAAGAAACGTTTTCTTTAACATTCTCTTGCACATTTTCTTGCACATTGCCAGCTTTAGCATCTTGAGTGCTTTTCTTAGTAGGTTCATTAGTGGGAACTACATTCTCCTCACTAGGCTATTCATTAAGGACAACTTGGGGTTGTAGGGTTTTATCTTGTACAAATTTTGAGCATGACATAGGAGGGACATCCCTAAGTGATATTTCTATGAATAATTTAATTAGGGCATGATGGGTGATATAATTGTCCTTCCCCTTTTGGGTTTCTTCAGCACTAATGCATAACATGTTATATATGAAATTGGGAACACTTACTAGAAAATTGTGCTTTATACAGCTAAGAAATTTAAAATGATGTGCATGTAAAATATGAAAATCTTCCTTCATAGGTGAGGTACCTGATAATTTGCATAGCTAGCTCATTGTATGGCAGCAAAAGAGATGTTCGTTTGTAGCCTTTCTTGGTAATATCCAACTGAGAATCAATTGGTATGACAAACTAAACATTGGTTGATCTTGCATCATGCATATTAGGATAATATTCTCCTATTGCTGGTAACCTAGATACTTTTTCTATTCACTGTTCTATAGAAACAACTATTAAACCCTATAAAGTAGCTTCTCCTTCATTAAATGTTCTTGTAAACTTCATGAATACTTCTTCATCAAATGCAATTAAACTTAGGAAATACCCTAACTAGCCATACACATTAAATCTCCTCACTGCCTCTACATCTAAGAGTAAAATAGTATGCTCCACTAGTTCTTGTCATTGCAATTGTCCACCCATTTTACCTAATAATTTCACTCTCTACTTTGTGTGCACTATTTCCCTTCTATGAATTCAGGCTTTTAGACCCATCTTCAAATTTCATTTTTTTAGCTGATTAATGTCATAACAATTTTTTACGAGAAACAATAATGTGGTTTATCATGGATATGTGAAAATCATTCAAAAACAAAATTTAGATCACTTGAAAATTAAATATGGGTCACATCACAGCCTGCCAGTAAAGAATCATTCAAGAATAAGGGTACAACACCTAGACACTTGCATACTTATAGAAATTAAATTTCATAAAGGAAGTATAAAGATTTGGAAAAAATCTTTATGAATAAATAGGAATGTCATTGGGTTTTAATAACCTTCTCTGCCCCCTATGAAATATGGACAAGTGTCCACACTTGTCAGACTTAGTATGGGGTATGGAACTAGCATAACACCACCATAATATAAATAATGTAGTATTATTTATAACCAACAAAATAAATGTACTATAAATGAATTAAAATTTAAAAATCTTATACTTGTAGGTTGATTGTTTCATATACCAAAAGTGGTGGAAAGTACATCAACATTGATATCATACATCAGAAAACTTGCGATGTTTATTGAAAGCATTGGAAAATGATGATGTGGAAGGTGGGTGGGTGGTAGATAAAGAAGTGAGATGAGTTGGAAAAGAAGAAATTACAAGATGAATGGAGAAATTTAGAACTTTATGTGAACATAAAGTTTTTAGTATGAGGATGTACAAAGAAATTAATATTGAAGAGCTGTAGGTAGGAGGTTAGCACCTTCTATTATAGGAAGAGTTACCTGGTGTGCATTTGAATTTGGCCATTGAAACTACTACAGGAAGTCCTCTTTTGTTTGAGGCTATTTATATAACTTGAGTCTATGATTATTGACTAATAATTTAAGAGGCACTGGATCAATGGTAGTTAATTGGATGGCTCCATTTGCAAAGACATGGTTAATTTCATATGGACCCAGTAATCTTGTCTGTAGCTTGCCTAGAATATCTTTAAATCTAGAATCATATAGTAATGCCTATGTCATGTCCCCTTTTCAAATAATTAAAAATAATAATCTTTGCTAAAGTAGACAGGCTCAAAAAGGTGAAGTTTCGGCAAACGAAGCTAATCTTTGGAAACCAATGGACTAATAAATAAAAATTATTATTAAAATATGTTTCATTAACCAATATTGGTCGTGAGTTAGGGTTATGCCCTCTTTTAAAGGGATTTGGAGGCATTTTGGGCTCATTCTAGAACTTGATTTTTGCTCATTGCTTTGTTGTTCTTCGAAGGCTGCCAAACCTATGGAGAAGGAGACCCAAAGACATGAGTTTGTAGGTTTTTAGGAATTCTAAGGATGGGATTTTAAAACCATTCCATGTGCAAACTCATGCAGAGTTTTTCTTTGTGTTGAACAGTGCAAATTTGTGGGTTTTCGGGTGTGTTTTTTGTAAGAGTTTGTTCTTTCCGGTTGAGTATTTCATATCAATTTGGGTTGCTGCTGTATTCCAAAAATTTAGATGTTAAAATAGAGCTGAATATATGTATTTGGTTTTGGTTATAATTTTGTGATAGATTATTAGTATTTTTGTCGTGTTTCCAAGCTATTTTGTGTTATTTTCGGGAGCTTGATGAGCATTGTTTTTGTCCTCCATTTGGGAGCTATTGTGTAAATTCTATACAAATCTAGAAATTTCATTTTGTAGGCCATTATGCTGGTTAAATTTTTGTAAAAATTTCCACTTTCAAATGTGAAGCTGTGAAGTTTTTGGCACTATTTCGGGCATACTCGATTTGGATTTTATTGAGAAATTGGTGGATCTTTGAAATATTGGTTGTTTGATTTTAAAAAATTGATTAGAAGCTTTAAATATCATATAAAATTAGAAAGGAGAAATTTCAATGGTATCAGAGCTATGATCTTGTCAACTTGAGGGTTTGTAGAAGTTTGCATGCAACTAAGTGAAAGAGAAAAGAGATATTCACAATGAGAAAAGAATAATTTTTTTTTGATCAAACCTCCAATTAAAAGTAAAAGTAAAAAATCCAAGGTAGGAAAAAGTATGGCTTACCCAGATGAGATGGAAAAGAAATTCTTCCAAGACATCTAGAATACTTAGAAGAAAATAGTGGATAGTTTGGCAGAAACTAGAGAGGCTTTGCGAATATTGATAGAAAAATTGCAAGGAGTTGCATCTACTAATGAGAAAAGGAGCACTTTAGAGGAGCCGAGAAATCTAAAACCCACACCCTCTAAATCAACAAAAACTATTCTCCTGCTTGTAGATGAAACACCAGTACCGAATCTAGCCCTTAATCCCGTGGAAGAGGTTACAGGTAACTTGATTGCATTAGGAGCTACTTACAATGGCTTAGATGATGACTTTCATAGTTCAGTTCCTTTTAGAGAATATGTGGATATGATGAACACTTTGATGCCCAAGAAAGAGTACAAGAGGGAGCATGACATAAGTGGAAGAGAGCTCAAAAATAAAATAAGAAAGTTTACAACACCTACTTTTGATGGAGCAAATAAAATTTCAGCTAGAACATGGCTACAAAAATTAAAGACCTTCTTTACACTTAACCCCATGAAGGAGAGTGATGCCTATTCAATTTGCAAGTCTACACTTGGAAAATTCAACCTATGATTGGTGGTATCATGGAATGACTACTCAAGGTCATGATCAGGTAAATACATTTGATGATTTTAGTCAAAGAGTGATAGATAGATTTGACCTCAAGGATGATGAAGAGTATTTTAAAGAATTGTCAAAGTTGAAGTAAACCAAATTAGTTAATGTGTATATAGAAGAGCTTCAAAAAGTGGCTATTATGGTACCTGATATGAGTGAAAAGAGGAATATTTATCTTTTTCTTGATGGTCTGGAAGGTTCTATTAAGGGTTTGGTTAAGGCTTTCTCACCCTCAACCTTACAAGAAGCTATCAAAAGAAGCTTGCAACTTGAAACTTGCATGCCTATGAAACTAGTCACTAATAAAAAATCCCCCAAATCTTTGGCAACATAAGGGGAATTTTTAGAAAAAGATTTTTCCAACACTACTACCAAAAGATGTGATAAATGTGGCAAAAAAGAAGGTAGATGAAGAGACTAGGAGTGAATTACGAAGGAAAAAGCTTTGTTTCACTTGTAGAGAACAATGGATTCTAGGACATAGATGTTCGGGGAAAGGTCAAATGCACTATATTGAAGTTGCTTTAGAATTTGATTTAGATGAGCATGAGGAATTTTGTGACACTAAGGAGGAGGAAGAAGAAGAGAAATAAAAAAGAAATCAGAAAGGATGGCACTTTAGCAGCATTATCAGGAGTCCCAAGATACCATTCCTTTTGAATTTGAGGGGTACTAGTAGGGAAAAGGTTGACAGTTCTTCTTGATAGTGGGGAAACTCAAAATTTTATTGATGAGGGATTTGTCATGAAAAGAGGGCTTAAAGTAGAAGATTCACTATATTACTGTAGCTGATGGATTCACTATGCCTTGCGCATGGGTGGTGAAACAACTCAAGATGACCTTAGGAGATTATGAGTTATGTGATGACTTCTATGTTGTTGTCATTGGGGAGATAGATCTTGTATTGGGTGTTCAATGGTTGCACTATATTGGAGGCTATTACATGAACCATCAAACTATGGAGTTTAAATTTCATTCCAATGGGAAAGAAGTCTTATTGAGAGGCTTATCAAATGGATCACCTAAGGTGGTCTCTGCAAAGAGGATGGAGAGGACTTTTCAAAGAGGACAAGTAGCATGGGCAATAGGAGTCATAATCCATCCAAAAAACTCTCAAAAGAATCAAGGTAATTTCCATTTTGAAATTCAAAATATTCTTGATAAGCATAGTATAGTTTTCAATGACTTGCCTCCAGGATTACCACCAGATAGAGGTTTTGAGCATGTTATAGAGATAGAATAGGGTGCCAAACCAATTACAACAACTGCGTACTACCATCCAAGAGGTTATAAGGAAGAAATTAAAAAAAATATTAAGGAACTCCTAGAAATGGGATTCATAAGGCCTAGCTCTAGTCCATTTGAATCATCTATGGTACTTGTCAAGAAAAAGGATGGTACAATCAAAAATTGACTTAAGATCAGGGTACCATCAAATCCGAATGAGGAGTGAAGATGTGGAAAAGATTGCTTTCAGATGTCACTATGGGCACTTTGAATTTCTTGTTATGCCATTTGGCCTCACTAATGCACCCACAATATTCCAATCTTGTATGAATAAGGTATTCAGCCAACATCTTCGAAAATTTGTTTGGGTATTTTTTGATGATATCTTGATTTACAGTAAAACATGGGAAGAGCATCTAAAGCACATAGACACTATTTTGGGAATCTTGGAGCAACAATCCTCCTATGCTAAGCTTTCTAAATGTGAGTTTGGTTTGATAGAGATCCTATATTTGGGACATATTATAAGTTCTAAAGGAGTACAGGTTGATCAAAAAAAAATCCAAGCAATTTTGGATTGGCCTCCAACCACTAATCTTACATAGTTGAGAGGTTTCTTTGGGTTGTGTAGCTACTATAGGAGATTTTCCAAGGGATTTTCTCAGCTTGCTCTCCCCTTGACTGATTTGACAAAGAAAGGAGCTTTTTTTTTGGATAGAAGAGGCACAAAAAAGATTTGATAAGCTTAAGGAGGTAATGATTTCATGCCGTGTGCTTGCAATTACATATTTCTCTTTACCTTTTGTTGTTGAATGTGATACTTTTGGAGAAGGTATAGGGGCTTTCCTAACTCAAAGGGGACATCCAATAGAATTTGAGAGTAGAAAATTAAATCAATTAGAGAAAGGTTACTCCATATATGATAAGGAAATGTTGGCAATCATGCATGCACTTCATAAGTTTAGACAATATTTGGTATGTGGGAGATTCATTTTAAAAACAGACCATAATAGCCTCAAGTTCTTCTTGAACCAAAGGGATTTGAATGATTGTCAACAAAAATGGGTAAGAAAATTGCAAGCTTATGATTTTGATATTGAATACATGAAAGGAAAGAATAATGTGGTTGCTGATGCTCTCTCAAGAAAGCCCACTTTGTGTTCCTTAAAATCTATCTCTGTTGATTGGAGAGTCTCCATAATTTTTGAGTATGCTAAAGATTCCTTTGCCACCAAGATTTTGGATAAGTTAGTAGATGATAATAGGTACAAGGTTGTTGATGAATTGATTTATTATAAGAACATTATCTTATTAGTGCCAGGATCCAAAACTAAGGAGAGGATATTGAGGGTCTTTTATGACACACCTTTGGCTGGTCATCAAGGATACTTCAACACATACAGGAAAATTTGAGAGCAGTTTTCATGGAAGGGTATGAAGGAGGATATACTTAAACACATTAAGGAATGTATGGTATGCCAACAAAGCAAGAGTGAGAAAAATTTTCCTATAGGGTTGTTGCATCCACTTCCTATTCTTGAACAAAAATGGGAAAGTATTTCCATGGACTTCATCACTGGGTTGCCTAAGATTCAAGGTAAGGATTGCATATATGTGGTGGTAGATAGACTAATTAAGTATGCACATTTGTTTCCTATCACATCTAATTTCAAGGCATCACAAGTGGCCAAATTTCCTATCATAGAAACATTGTTAGTGACTAGGACAGTAGATTCCTTAGCTCTTTTTGGAAGGAGCTCTTTCATTTGGTAGGAACTGAACTCACTTCTAGTACTATCTATCACCCTTAAATAGATGGACAAATAGAGATAGTTAATAAATGGATAGAGGGGTATTTGAGGAATTATGTTTCAAATCAACAACATGCTAGGGTGAAATGGTTGCACCTAGGGGAGTATTGTTACAATACATCTCATCACATATCTATTGGTATGCCTCCTTTTCATACTCTTTATAGTTATGATTCCCTTTCCTTTGTTGATCTAGTACTTTAAAATAGTAGAGTACCTGCAACAAGTGATTTTTTCAAGCAAAGCCAAGACATAATAAGGTCCCTCAAGGATAATCTACAACATGCACAAAACCAACAAAAGTTGTATGCTGATAGGAAAAGAATTGAAAGATTTTTTGAGGTGGGATATTTGGTATTTTTCAAGTGGTAGTCATATAAGAAAAGCACCTTGAAGAGGAGTGGGGCAGAGAAGCTCCAACCAAGGTTCTATGGGCCTTATAAGATCATCAAGAAGGTAGGAGAGGTAGCTTATGAGTTGGAGCTACCAACAAAAAGAAAAATACATAATGTTTTCCATGTATCTTTCCTAAAGAAGGTTTTAGGCCAGAAAACCATAGTATCTACAAAATTACCACCTCTTGATGATGAAAGAAAATTAGTTTTGATACCAGAAGAAATTTTGGATACAAGAGAGAAAAGATTGAGAAATAGGAGCATCATAGAGCATTTGGTTAAATGGAAAGGATTACCATTGGAGGATGAAACTTGCGAGGGAACACATACTATTGATAATTCCAACCTTAATTTCTTGAGGACAAGCAATATTTGGGAGGGGAGGACTTTTCATGTCCCCTTTTCAAATAATTAAAAATAATAATCTTTGCTAAGGTAGGCAAGCTAAAAAAGGTGAAGTTTTAGAAAAAGGGGCTAATATTTGGAAACAAATGGACTAATAAATGAAAATTATTATTAAAATATGTTTTATTAACCCCTCTTGGTGATGAGTTAGGGTTATTCCCTCTTTTAAAGGGATTTGGAGGCATTTTGGGCTCATTTCAGAACTTGATTTTTGCTCATTGCTTTGTTGTTCTTCAGAGGCTGCCAAACCTATGGAGAAGGAGACCCAAGGATGGGATTTTTTAGGTTTTTAGGAAGGCTAAGGATGGGATTTTAAATCCATTCCATGTGCAAGCTCATGTAGACTTTTCCCTTGTGCTGAACAGTGCAAATTTGTGGGTTTTTGGGTGTGTTTTTTGTAAGAGTTTGGTGTTTCTAGTTGAGTATTTCATATGAATTTGGGTTGCTGCTATATTTTAGAAATTTAGATGTTCAAATAGAGCTTAATATATGTATTTATTCATGTTTATACTTTTGTGATAGATTATTAGTGTTTTTGTGGTATTTTCGAGCTATTTTGTGTTATTTTCGGGAGCCCGATGAGCATTGTTTTTGTCCTCCATTTGGGAGCTGTTGTGTAAATTATATAAAGATCTAGAAATTTAATTTTTTAGGCCATTATGTTGGTGAAATTTCTGTAAAAATTTCCACTTTCAGATTTATTAATAATATGTGAAGCTATGAAGTTTTTGGCACTATTTTGGGCATACCCGATTTGGGTTTTATTGAGAAATTGGTGAATCTTTGAAATAGTGGTTGTTTGATTTTAAAAACCTGATTAGAGGCTTTAAATATCATGTAAAATTAGAAAGGGGACATTTCAGCCTAGTCACCAACTTGAAATTGTTTATTGCCAATGTGGGAGTCATGCCATTGTTTTCTTTGCTTCTGTATGATTTCAGTGCATTCTAGAGTAGCCTTGCACATTTCATCCAAGAAATTAAGATGTAGAAGACATTATCTCTATGCTATAGGAAGTTCAATGTTCAACTCCAGTGTGGTTCTTAAAGTTTTATGTTCAAATTCAATTGGAAGCATTGTTATTTTCCCATACAGGAGCTCAAATGGTGTGAACCCTATAGTAGTCTTCGATGTTGTTCTATAGGCCCAAACAGCTTCAAGTAATCTGCTATTCCAATCCCTATAATGCAAATGAACTATTTTTGTTAAGATAGCCTCTATCTCCCAATTTGTGACTTTTTCTTGTCCATTAGTTTGAGGGTGATAGGGGCTTGATTTTTGGTGCCTGATATTATATTGTTTCATTAATTTTGTGATCAAATTAGAAGTAAATTAAACACCTTGGTTAGTGACTAGTTCTTTGGGTACACCATAGCAAGTAAATATTTCTTCATACAAAAGTTTTACAACTTTGTAATCACGAATATGCTTCATGGCTTTCAATTCAACCCATTTTATCAGGTAGTCAATGCACACAATGATATATGATTTCCCATTTGATAGAGGATCAATTGGACCAATGAAGTCCATACACCATTTGTCAAATGGTGTTAATGCTAATTATGGATTGGGAGGAATTTCATTTTTCCTTGTTGGTCGCCCCATCCTTTGACACTTGTCATACTTCTATGTATAGTTGGCTACATCTTTGTGAAACATAGGCCAATAGCAACAATTTGTTAAATTTTTTATGGCTATTCTTTTTGCTGCAAAGTACCCTCCACATGGTTCATTATGACATGCATATAGAATGTCATATGTCTCATCCTCTCTCACACATCTTCTCATAACTTGATTAGGTCCAGTGTAAAATAAGATATTATCAATCCAAGAGAAATTGAAACTTTTCTCTATGAGCATCTTCATTTCCTTATAAGAGAAATATTCTTGCATTTTATTATCCGTAATGTAGTTAACAATGTCTGCATACCATGGAGTTTGAACAACAATATGAAATAAATGTTCATCTAAAAATGTATCATCTACAAGAGTAGTGTCATTCTCATCATGGTGGATCCTTAATAAATAATCAGCTACCACATTGTCTCTTCCGGTCTTATCAATGATGGTGATATCAAATTCTTGCAACAATAGTAACCATCTTGCTAACTGGCCTATTATAGTAACTTTTTTCATGAGATATTTAATTGCTGGATGATCAGTATGAACAAATATGGGATAGCCAGTTATGTAATGCCAAAATTTGTTCAAAGCATAAACTATTGCTAATAGTTCTTTTTCAGTCACTGTGTAGTTTAATTCTGGTCCATAAAGGCTCTTGCTAATATAATATATTACATTTTCAAGATGTTGAGATTGTTGTCCAAGAACTACACCTATGGCATAGTGAAAAGCATTTGTATAAATGTGAAAAGGAAAAGTCCAATTAGGGCCTTGTAATACTGGGTCTATAGTGAGAAGTTTCGTAAGTTGCAGGAAAGCTTCATTGCATTCTGATGTCCAAATAAATTTAGCTTCTTTAGTTAGTAATGTAAACAAAGGACTAGCTATTTTTTTGAAGTCTTTAATGAAATGTCTATAATATCTAGCATGACCTAGAAAAGATCTTACGTCTTTCAATTTTGTGGGTATGGGCAATGTTTGAACTGCCTCTAGCTTAGCTAGATCCACTTGTATTCCTGCAGCTAATATGAAATGATCAAGTACCACAACTTTCTACATGATCATGAAACTTTTTTCATGATTAAGTGCTAGATTATGTTCTGGACACCTTACTAGAACTTTTTCAAGATTCATCATTGCTTCCTCAAAGGTGACTCCAAATGTTGTGAATTCTTCCATATATATTTCCATATAATCATGTGATATATCAACAAAGATGCTAATAATAGCTTGTTGAAATGTTGTAGGAGCATTACATAGACCAAATGGAAAAATAGAGTATGCAAAAGTACCCCATGGGCATGTGAATGTGGGTTTATCTTGGTCTTTAACATCAATACCAATTTGATTATAACCACTATACCCATCAAGAAAGAGAAATACTTCTTTCCAGCTAGAGCATCTAGAGCTTGATCTATGAATGGTAAAGGAAAGTGATCATTTTTTGTGGCCTTATTCAATTCTTTGTAATCTATACAAATCCACCATTTCCCTACCTTTTTGGGCACTATGACCAGGGGTGACAACCATCTACTATCAAATATGGGATAAATAAAACCAACATCAAGCAATTTTTGCAATTCAATTTTAATTATTTCTTTAAGGCTTGGATTTATCCTTCTTTGGGGTTGATGGAGTGGAAGACACCATTCATTGAAGTATATTCTATGAGTGCATAATGTAGGACTCAACCCTTTTATATCACCATAGTCCCATACAAAAGCCTTTTCATGCTTTTGAAGTAGCTTTGTTAACTGCTCCATTTGTGTGGATGATAATTTTGGGTTAACATGAAGATTATGACTTTTGGAAAGCTCAATAGTAGTGGTAGACTCTATCATAGCAGCTTTAGAAATTGGACTTGTATCTAATTCACATGGTAAAAGTTGATGAAGAATGTTTGGTTCTTTGTGCAAAGTACAATTTTCATCACATTCCTCATATGTGGTTAATTATAACATGAAACTTTTAGATACATCTTTTTCTACCACACAATTGTTAGTAAGAATACTCTGAAGTACTAAATCCTCTTCCTAAAGCTTTAGAAAAGATTGTCTATGTAACATCATAAGCTATGGTATAGAGTTTAATTATTCTTCTTCATCCCCTAAATCTAGCCAGATAGATATGCTTAAATTTGGTAATGGTTGTGCTGGAGGATACAAATTAAATTTCTTTGTTATTTGACCATTTGATATGGTCATATTTCCTTATCTACAACTTATATTTGCATTAGTTTTAGCTAACCATGGTCATCCTAAGATGACAGGGTAACTAGATAAATTAACTTTGGGAGATAGGATCATGAAATCTGCAGGATACTCTAGAGAGTCTAAGGTTACAACTATGTTTTCTATCATCTGATCAGGAGTGATAGTAGAACTATCTATAAGTTGCAAAATTGTTGGAGTAGCCCTTAATCCTTTTATTTTCAACTTCTTTGTGGTATCCTTAGTCATGACATTTATAGTAGCACCAAGATCTATTAAAGCATTTTTAACAGACTGACCATTTACACTCACTTTCACAACTAGACTACCTAGATTAGAATATTTTGGAGTGACAAAGTTTCCTAACATAATGTCAGCTAATTGTCCCATAACATGGACTATATTTGGGTCTTTTTTCTTCCTCCTAGTCTTCTTCAGGCAGGCTTCTCTAATGGGTTTTTCACAAATAGGAACATCTTTAATAGCTTGAAATAGGGGTATTTGGACATGCATGTTCTTCAATTGATCAACAATATCAAAAGACTATTCCATTGTGTGTACACATTTACTTTGTACAAGCTTCTTTGGAAAAGGAGGTTCCACCGTTGACTGAGCTTGGGTTGAGATAGCGACATTGGTTGGGTCAACCTCTTTAGAGATCAGGGGTTCTGATTCTATAGGAGTATCTAGTATTTCAGTTATAAGAGGTAGTTTAGGTGCTGGTAAAGTTATACCAGATCTTAGATTTATATTTGCAACATTTAGAATGTAAGCAGGATATTGCTAAGCATCAACAATACACATGGGTTGTTGTGGCTACTGGTTATTTGGATTTGGCTGAGGTTGTGCAAGTAACTATGTCTACTTTTGAGGGCTAGAATTCATAGGTGATGGCATTAGTGCAGGTTGTTGAGTTGGGGTTGGTAATTGTGGAGTACTAGTTTTTTGGTTAACCCACTGTTGAGGTCCTCTCCATTGGTTTGTAGACTACCAATTCCCCCAAGATGGTTGTCATTGGTTTTGCTAGTTGGGCTAGGATGGTTGGGAGTTCTGAGGCCATTTTTGATTATATTGCGGGGGGCCTTAAGGATTACATTTTTGCCATTGATTATCATATAAATTTGAATTTTAGAAAGGGTCCTAAGGCATACCTTGACATTGGGAACATGGCTAGCATTGAGCAACAAAGAATACTTGCTCATCATCTCCAACTATCTTGATGTACTAACTTGGAAGATGCTGGTTCTCCATGTTGGCAACCAGTTTGCATTGGCAATCCTTCTTTTTCTTTTGATAATGAGGGCAGTATTCAACTAGTTATAATTCAACTTCTACATGCTTCTTCTTTGTCATCATTGTGTGAAGATGTTTAGTGACATCATTTGTGATGTCTTGCTTGAAATTTGACAATAGGTTAGTTATCTCGAGCTTTGAAATACCCTGACTAATTTGTTTAGTGACTGTGGAATGAGGTCCTTAGCCTTTCTTCATAGTTGACCTTGAATAGTCTTGATAAATCTTCTTGAGGTCATCCTAGGAATCTTGATATACATCACCACTAGCTATCATGTCTAGTGCTTCTAAACAATTGTCATTCACACCTCTCAAAAAGACTAGCTTTTGTGAATCCTCAAACAACACATGTTGAGGGTTCTTTTGCAGTGTATACAAAAATTGTGAAACATTGTCTTTAGTTGTTTCTTCCTCCTTTTGTGATATCTTAAAGATATCATCTCCTCTTGAACCAAATGCTTTGCAATACTCTTTATATTTATCCAAAAATAAAGTTTTCATTTCATCCCAAGTTCCTGCTGCATTGGCTCCTAAGCCCATGAACCATCGTATAGATGACTCTTTCAATGTTGCTAAAATAACTTGAGCTTATGAGAATTAGTTTTGTAGTCAAAACTATGATAGAGTATGTCAAATTCAAACAAGAAAGTATCAGGGTCTTTGGTTGAAAGGCCATAGAAATTTGGAAGAGCAATTGTAGTTATATTCTTGAGATTATCAGTATTTATGAGGCTTGGGAGAGAAAATGGAAAAGTAGGTTGTGCCATTACTAGAGGTAGTACATTATTAGGTTTTTGTTGAAAAGGAACATTGGGTACTAGATTATTAACAACTGGTGGATTTAGAGCAGCATTATCAAGGAAACTAGTCAAAATTTCAGCAAAAGGTTGAAGACCACTCATATCTATAGGTTCTACTCTTGAGGATGATTCTGTAGGAAAAATAGGGCTTGCATCTTCAAAAGGAAACTTAACTTCTTCTTCTTCAATTTCTTTGTTCAAATTAATAGATATCCATGGAATAAATATGCCATATTCATCTTGTCATCTTCCTTTTCAATGCATGAAATTGAATTCTTCACATTGGTGAAGAAATCTTTAAGACTACAAATTTCTAAAAAACACTTAACTAAGAACTATGACTCAAGAATGCTTCTAGCTTGACACCATCCTTGGAAATGGTGCCAAAAATGGTCCACCTCACAATAGGTGTATAATAATCATGCCAAAGGCCATACTTAGAAATAGTGTATTCAATATAAGGACTATTTTTTCCCACCATGAGGTGCATTTAATTTTGTCAACCTAGGGATGTATACTTGAAATGATTAGCATAGTATGTGCACTAGGTTTCTTAATGAATCATTATTCTTATGCTGTAGGAAAGTAAAATTCAAGGAAAAAATCTACACTAGTGTTGCAGGAAAGTAACACACTTAACTCTTTATTGAAATGAATACTGAAAATGCAATTAAATACTAAGATATATTCCAACTCAACTCATCTGCTGTAACTATTCTTACATATGCTATAGGAACACTCACAAAGTATGATGCTATAGGAAGGAACTTATAACTTCTACCTATAATACTAAAGATGCTTGGAAACAAATCTATACTACTATAATCTAATCCACCTACCAAGTGGGCCCCCTTGGTTGGCTTCTACTAATCTACTAACATAGTATATAAACTAGGAGCTATTTCATTATGTCCCAAAAATTCATTACATGATAATAATACATGAAATTGTAATCATTGCAAGAGTCAACAATTTCTTGTCATAAAATTCCTTCTAACTTCTTAACACTATTGGTCTGATCTCTATAAATAGAAGATCAATGCTTATTCACAAACATAAAAGCAAAAAAAACTAACATAAAAGCAAAAAAAAACTAACTTCAAATCCACTGGAGAAAAAATAAGAAAAAATAATAGCTCAAGGCGGGAATAATAAAGTTTGGATAACCACTTTGTCACAATAATAAATGCAAAGAAATATAACAGTTCTTCATAGCTCCTCCATATTAGCGATCGTGTCCCTTGGTACCATTATGACTCTTTCCATTGTAGCTTAATGTCTTTTCTCCTCGAATGCCATTGGCCATCTTCAATGTTTCCCTTTGAATGCTTCCAACCATATTTAGGTCCCTTTGCTAACAGGTTAGTTATTATGCATAGATATTTGCAAATAAGCATTATCAAGTTAAATTCAAATATGATAACACACATTCTGATAGTTATATGAAATACTACATTATATATATAATATTGGCAAAATATAACATACTATCTACCCATAGGTTAATCATCAGTTCAAGTAAACATGAGTTCACAAATGTCTTAGTAGAAGTAAAAAAAAGTGTTTAAAGCTATCATAAAATAGAGACAATAATTAGCCTCATCACTCTCCACACCTCAGAAAAATCAGGGTCAGTATCATACAACTCTATCATCTCTTCAAAAAAAAGAACTTCAACCTTCATCTCAATCAATAAAGAACATGTTTTGCTCAATGCATCAACAACTTTGTTAGTAACTCCACTCTTATGCTTAATGACACATGTGAAATTCTAAAAATACTCAACTCACTTCATATGTCTTTGATTTAATTTGTGTTGACTTCCCAAGTATTGTAAAGCTTTATGATCAATATACAACACAAACTCCTTAGGAATAAAATAATGTCTCCACTTCTTCAGTGCTTGACCAATAGCATAAAACTCTTGATCATACATATAATACTTCCTTTTAGCATCATTCAAATTTTCAGTAAAGAAATCAACATGTTTACCTTCTTGAATTAATACAACTCCTATTGCACTACCACTTGTATCACATTCAACTTGAAATACCTTATTGAAATCAGGCAAAGCCAATACAAGTAACTCAACAACCTTTTGTTTCAAAGTCTCAAATTTTTTATCAGCTCCATGTGTCCATTTAAATTCCTTTTTATCTCCTCTCATTGTCTTAGTCATAACATTACAAATGGAATTGAAATTTCTTATGAACTTTCTATAGAAACTAGCCAAACCATGAAATGATCTTACCTCACCCACATTCTTAGGTGTAGGCCATTCCAAAATTGCTTTTACCTTCTTAGGATTGATCTTCAAACCATCAACTAAAATCAAAAATCTCAAATACAGAATCTCCTCTTGCATAAAAGAGCACTTCTTCAAATTAATCATCAACTTCTCCTCTTTCAATCTCTACAATATTTGTCTAACATGCTCAATATGTTCTTCCTTAGCCTTACTAAATATTAGAATGTCATCCAAATTACAATCACAAACTTACCCAAAAATATTTTTAGAACTTCATTCATCAACCTCATGAAAGTACTAGGTGCATTAGTCAAACCAAAAGGCATAACCAACCATTCATAAAAGCCATATTTTGTCTTGAAAGTAGTCTTCCATTCATCACCTTCTCTAATTCTGATATGATGATAGCCACTCTTCAAATCAATCTTGGTAAAATACTTTTCTCCGCTCAAAAAATCCATTATGTCATCAATCCTTGACATAGGTAACCTATATTTTGCTATGATCTTATTAATAGCTCTGGAATCAATACACATTCTCCATTCTCCATTATTTTTAGGTGCTAATACAATAGGTACAATACATGGACTCAAGATTTCTTTGATGAAACCTTTCTACAACAACTCATGCACTTGTCTATTAAGTTCTTCATTCTCTATAGGTGTCAATCAATATGGTGATTTATTCAAAAAACTAGCTTTAGGGATCAAATCCATACAATGAATTATACTTCTCATTGGAGGTAAACCATCAAGTATATTCTCTACAACAATCTCTATATACTCATTTAACAATTCTGCAATTTCTTCTAGTACTCGATCAATACTACTAGTTGTTACTCAGTCACCACTGACTAGCCCTTGGTTACTATTGACACAACTTGGTCTCCTTGCAATTATTAAAAAAAAAACTTGATTCTTTTTCATTTCCTTTTCAAAAAATTTCCTATTAACCATGCAAATTTTTATAGCAGTACAATTAACCTCATCTAGACTTTCAATCAAAGGCAACAATATTTACTTATTTCCATTCACCCAAAGAGTATATTGATTCGATATTCCATCATGTATAACATATCTATCATATTGGCAAGCTCTACCCAATAGAATATGACAACAATCCATAAGGATAATATCACACAAAACTTCATCAAAGTAATGTCCAATCTTGAACTTCACAAGCCATTGCTCACTTACCAATATCTTATGCGCATCTTTGATACATGAAAAATGATAGGGATTAGGATGCTTCACCCTCTTTAATTGCATTTGTAACTAATTTTTTTGATTCCAAATTTGTAGAACTTCCACTATCAATGATCACTTTGCAACATTTTATAGCCATCTTACATCTTGTCTTGAAAAGACCTCTACTTAAAACAGGTTCTTCATCACTTCCCTTATTATGTAAGGTTCTTCTCACCATTAGATTTTCTTAGCCTCATCATCTCCTTGAATCATAACATTTCTATTACCTTTCCCACATTTAGAAGATCTATAGTCAAAAGATCTATGTCCCTCTTTACCATATCTAAAACAATTACCATGATAACCACCTCTAGAATAATGATTACCTCTTCCTTACTAAGAATTAGTACCTCCTCAATAATAATCACCACCTTTCCTTTCAGTCTTGCCTTTTTCATCAGTCTTCCATTCAAATTTTCTATTTTCTTGTATAGAATTATCAAATCCACCACCTTTTCCATAAGATCTACCTCTGCCTCTCTAGAATCTACCACCTCTACCTCTTTGCCTTTATTCATGCTTCTTTGTCAAGATCTCCTCAGGCTTCAAGGCATATTGGTATGCTTCTTTCACACTTACTAGCTTCACAAAACTTATTTCATCTTGAATTCTAGATCTCAATCAAATCTGATGTCCAACCTATAGAATTTTTCAATATACTCCTTCACCCTCATGTCTCTTTGCCTCAAATTTTGCATCTTTATTGACAAGCTAAGTTGGTAATCAATAGGAAGGAATTTTTTCTTCACTTTGTTTACTATCTTTGGCCAAGTCTTGATCTTTTCCTTTCCTCTCCTTTATTTATTAGTTTGCATATGCTGCCACTACAGTGAGGCATGACCCTTTAACCTTGTAAAAACAATTTTCACCATCCTATTATTAGGAGTTTTTTCATATTCAAATAACTTCTCCATATCAAAGATCCAATCCAACACAAAATTGGTATCTAATTTTCCATCATAAGGAACAACTTCTACAACAAGCTTTGAATTTTCTTGAGACAGAACTCTCAAGAACCTTGCTTCATCTTGATCTTCTTCACTTATATTCAATCTTGGATCATATTGGCGTGGATTTTGTTCAAATTAGATAATGAATATGTAGTCATAATGGAGATATCATCAATACAACTAGAATATTTTTTTGAAGTTCATAGAATTTCATGTAGATGTTGCATTGTCTCTCATATAAATGTATCTTGCAAAATGAAAGGTTAGTAATAAGGAAGTTGATATGTATAGTAGCTATAGAGTTCAATATATGAAATGGGCATTGAAATTCATAATGATATGACCAAATCATAACAATTTAGTTATGGGAATCCATAGGAAAGATGTGAAGAGAATTAGACAATATAAGTTATTTGCAACAACAAGGCATGTAGGTGCATGAAAATCTTGCTCAAAAATGTATGAGATTACAAGAAAAAAAAAGACCTCTTCAAAAAAATATAGATAATAAAATAATATTATCAAAATATAGTAATATATTCACTTGATAAGTAGGAGATATTCACATGGGTCATCGAGTTTGACTCAAAAATCACACAGTTAAATCCTGATATTCACATCACAATATATTCACTACCAACACCATTTAAAAAAATAAAATTAAGTCACTATCACATTTACATTTCTCTTCAAGAAGCTAGCCCAAGAAAATCTAATACATTATAGCCTACTCATTAACCTAGGCCTAAATAAAAATATAAAATAAAATATCCCTTCTCCCAATCTAGGGGGTGACCTGCATATTTATGGGGGACAAGATGTTTTGGTTTGAATTTAAATATTATATTATATTAAATTAAAACATGCCTCACCCTAAATGTGGGTGCCCTTACCTCAAATGGCGGGGGGGGTGGGGTTTGTGGGGGTGCATTTAATACCAAAACTTAGGTGTCTTGGAAGAAGGATGCCAGCCACTTGCCCTCCCTTCCATGGGACCCCACCACCCTAGGCATAGCTTGAGTGCAAAAGAAAGATGTAATAATAGCCATGTTTGACATGACTTAATTGCTTGGGAGAGGTGAAACTTAGATTAAAAATAACAAAACATTCATACACAACTTCCTTTAATCATGACTCGCGTAGAAAAGAGGTTCTATGTTGGAAGTGGGTGGGTAGAGTTGACTTGAAGGTCATACCATGTCAACTATCAAATAGAAACATGGCGAAAAGGAACCCAACTTTACTTAAGGGTTAAAAATAATATGATAAGACTTTCTTTGAACATAGCAATTGTCTCTTAACATAGGAAGTCGATTTGAGGATGCGAGTAGAGTTTTATAAAGGGTAGATTTAATATATTACATTATTTTAGCATAAGTGGATTGTAGTTTAGGAAATTTAAAGGATTGTAGTTTATAGTGGAATGTAAGTGGTTAGTAGTTTAGGAAATTTAAAAAAAGATTGTAGTTTGTTTAAAATATGTTAAATGGGCTAGTTTATGATATTTGTAATAGAGGGGTAAGTGGAGTATTATATTAAGAGTGTTAAGTTTAGTATTGCATTAAGTGTATTAAAAAGATGATTTAGTTTTAGAGGTTTAGGGAAAAAAAATTATTATAAAGAACTAAATGTTCATTAAAAAATTTAAATGTTATTCTATGGGATTGAGAGTTTTAGTTTCAAAGTATTATTAGATGGGTGGGCATAGAAACACAGGAAGATAAAGTAATTTGTTACTTTTTAGTATGTTTATTTTTCTTATTTTATTTTATTTTTCTATTGAGCCATGTATAGATAGAGGTAAAATTTGGCTATAATACTTAGATGAGATTAATAAAAGTAGTTGAATTAAGGGTAGTTAAACTAATAAAATATGTTACTAATGTGAAAAATATTATATTAGTTTATTTTAATTAAATAAACAAATGAAACATTATTAGTGATGCTAGCCTTACATATTAAGTCTTTTGTAAATTATCATATTAATGCAAGTTTTTAAAATGTATTGATTTACCCTTGCAATTGGGGGTTGATGCTATTGATCGATAAATGAATGAAATAAGAATTAATCTTTATAGCTAAATCTAGACCTAAATTAGATAAGAAAATAAATAAATAAGCAACCTTAAATTATAACCAAGTAAATAATAACAATTAAATATAACTTAACATAGTATTGCAAACATTATAGACAACTAGGTAACCTGACATGGAAAACTTGACTCCAAAATTTGAGTGGAGTGATCTTCATCCCAACTGCTAAGTTTAACATCCCAAGTTAAAGTATAGACTAGGTTTTTCTTATCTAGTCAAAAACCCAAAACAATTAGCTACGTCCAAATCCTTGATGTAACTCGTAACCTTAGTATGCAGCTTATGCATATTTAGACATAACATGCACCATTCAAATATAATCACAACCTGGTTGAGTTTAAACTCATTCCAAACTTAACATCAATTCTTTTGACTAAATTATATTATTAAAGTTTCAAAAATATTAATTGTTAGTTGTGTTCTCTTTTTGCCTTGTACAATTATGGGCATGACATTTCCTTTGGGATGTCTTCATAGCATCTAATCTGGCTTCAATTTGTCTCGATGTATCCAATATTACATTATCAACATTTCCTCTACCTCAAACCATCTTAAAAATTAGGTTCCTATAAGATCGCAACCCTCTGCAAGCTATAGGTCAAATTTGTAGATCTGCAACCGTACAACCCATTTCACTAAGGGTTCTACATGATCCAATCACCATAAGGATGAACCTCAAGCTCTAATACCACTTGATTTAGGGAGGGATGAAGAACTAGGGCCAAAGGCACACCCAATTGTCCAAACCATGATACAAGAGTTAACACAATAGAAACACAACACAAAAAACATAAACCAAAGGAGGGAGAAGAGAAAACACTTTTATTGATTCATTAAGCAATTAAAATACATGCCCAGCTATAAGGCCTTTTGGGTTACAACCAGATACAAAATAAATTCAAATCCACAACTCAATTTTAAATTTGGATTTCTAGACACATATGCTTCAAACTTTTCCCTCTCTGTTCTACCCCTAAAACTCAATCCTAGACCTCCTTAAATACTTGCCTAGCCATAGGTCAACCTATCACAAAATTAAACCTTACATTAAATGTATGCATAGCCACAAGTCAGCTCACATCAAATATTAAATACCAATATCAAAATTAAATATGTGCAAGGTTAGCCCAAACTAGAACTCGACACAAACAACTCAGTCAAAGAAGGACCAAGACAAATATTAGCCCTCAGCACCAACAAGAACACTCAGCACCAATAATAACACTCAGTAATAATAGATTCACTCAGCATATGAAGGAACACTTGGTTAACACTATATTTCTATAGTAACCCAGCATCCACTAGAGATACAGTAACTCGACATCCACTAGAGCTACAATAACTTGGAATCCATTAGAGCTATAGTAACTCAACATCCACTAGAGCTACAATAACTCAAAATCCATTGGAGCTATAGTAACTTGACATCCACTAGAGCTACAATAACTCGACATCCATTAAACATCATGAAAACAACAAAAGATTGGAAACCACTGGCACTTGGCTCCAACATGTAGAATGAAAAAATATGAGTAGGATAACAAGGCAACCTAGGATGCTTCTATATTAAGATGTCCATTTCTCCCATATTTAATGTGAAGGATTTGATCAAATACAAAGGACCAGAGATGGAGGATGAACAATCCAGTACTAATGTGAATAGGGATGTGGATGAACTCAAGGTAACTTATTAGACCAAGCCACAAATTAAGAAGATTGTAGATTCTAGGGTGAAGAAGAAAACTAGGAATAAGATATACATGGAACACTTGGTGAAGTGGAGGCACTAAACTAGAGTCAAAGGGTACTTGGATAGTTGAGAGTGACTTCAAGAAGCATGGAATCAATGATGAGTTCTTAATACTTCATGTTCCCTAACTTGTTTGTTGCAGGGGAAGAATGGTCTTCAATACATTTTGGCTTGTAGGCTGGCTTAGCCAACCACCATATAATAAGGACTAAACTATGAAGTTCCAAGATGATTTATGTGTGTGGATAGTTTAGGGATGAGTGGAGTCAAAGGATTTGAGTGGTCTTTTAGGATCTATATGTTTAAGTCCTACAAAGTCAACCAAAGGGTCAAAATTTTACCAAGACCCCAAAGTGGAATGATTTTTTATATTTTGATATTTTTAATTGTTTTAAGGTCTTATGTAATGGTTTGGATTCAAGTTGAACCAGTGAGGTTAATGACTTGGCAAAATCATAAAAGATGTAAAAGTTGCTCATGACAAATTTTCCTAAAAATTGGGAAAGGGATTTAATGGTGCCAAAACCCTAACCTAAGGGTCTAGATATGTGGGGGTAAGATATATAAGACCACTCTAAACCTAATCTTAAATTTAGTGAGTGGATTATACATATTGTGAAGTTGGAAAGATTAAGAAAAGTCTAAAATTGCATGACAAAGCCTTAATCCAATGATTAATGGATTGAAAGGACTTATTTAATTTATTGAGATTTTAGTAATTGTTGTGTTCTTACTTTATATGGTACTATTTTTATTTATTTTTTAGGTTAGTTATCATTTTTTTTAATTCTCAGATGTTGTTGATTTACTGCCTAATTCAGAGCCATCTTTATAAAAATGACTCGTACTTGGGTTCCCATGGTTGAAATTCCATGGCCTCTTGGAATCAAGTTGGAGACTTTTTAAATAGTGTAAATAAAATTTTTTTAGTCATGGATTGTAGAGAAACTATTTTTAATGCGAAGCCCTAGGCAAGTGGAAATGCATTTTGGCTAGGTGTTTGTTTAGAACAATACCAAGAGGGTTTGTTGAATGGATTGGATGTGCTAGTCTAGTAGTGTATAAGTGAAGGGACATGTTTCTTGGACATGTAAAAGTAGGGATGAGTTTAGTGAAGACCTTTGATGTACTTGTTGAAAGTAAATAAATTAGGCTGGTTCACATGTGCAAGAAACCCTTGAAAATAGGGGTTTGGTGGAAATCTAGTGGATAGATAGTGTCAGAACCTAAGACCTAAGAAATATTTGAGTCTTGATATGTGGTAGTAAGAATCCATTATTGGTTTAGTGGGTTTTTAAGGGAATTTGTGTGAAAACCAAGAAGCCTAGTTTCTAGGAGGCCTAATTGGGGCAAAAAGACTACAAGGCTTAAATAATTAACCCAAGTAAGAAACCATAAAAATGGATCAAGGAGGATTGAAACCTAAAAATTAATAGAGAGGAAATCTATTCCTAGTCCCAAGAATAGTCTAAAAGGGAGAATGGTTAATTGTGCCCATGAGTGCACTAGGAGGAAATTGGGGTATAGTTTGAAGTTTGAAATTGGTGGAGAGTTCTAAAAGGGATATATATTTTAGTAGTGATCTTAGAGTGGGTTATATAAAGTACCCCAATAAGGCCAAAGGATAGGTCTTAGGAAGAGCTAGGAGATATCTTGTGAAACATTAATCCTCTCCATTAAAGAATGTCTATAGGGTAAATGATCCATCTCACTGAAATGCATAGGTATCCAACCACTACAATTTCCTATTACATAGGATCAAATAATGAATACATATCTCACTCTATTGAACCAAGAAATAAATAGAACCAACATAGCTCCCTATAATTCTAAGAGGTAAGACATGAACAATGAAACTAAATGCAATATCTTCTATAGAAAGAAGAACTAGGAACATCGAGAGTGCAAAAGAAGTACCAACACCTATAATGACATGTGTCATCGACACATCATGAGGTTAATGTTGTGGAAGGAATACTCACTTGACAAAGAAGATGGAAAATATGGCCAACATGAAACCTCACAAGGTACTTTATAAGGTAGTGCAAGTGCAAAAAAAGAAAGATGCGCAAGATCCCAAAATGCAATAATGTGACATTTTATCTTAGTGCGTTTGCAAAAATACTACAAAAGGATGTCAACAAAGATTAATAGAGACATAACGCTTATATAAGATATAGTACTATTAGAAATATAAGAGGAGTAATTGAGTGGGAAGGGGAGAATAAGTTACTACAAAAATAAATCCCAAATCCCTTATATCTCAATACAAATCAAAACTAAACTCTATTGAAATTGAAAATACTATTGTGACTTGGTTAGCATTGAATCACTCAGAAAACACTAAGAATTACTATAACTTGGTGAGCACCGAAATATTTTTTTTTTAATTATTTAACACAATTACAAAATTAACTTACTTATAGAAATAGAAAGAAAATAACATGAACATATATGACACTAGGATTTAATGTGGAAACTCAATTTGGAAAAAACCACCAATTGCAACTAGTTACTATTTTTTCACTCTTTTGAAGTGAGCCCTTTTAGGAGCCAACCTTATTAAAGGTTACAAAACACACTATTAGGTGTGACCCTATTGAAGGATTTAATCACCCCATTAGGATTAGCCTTGTTAGAAGTCATTAGACACTTTAATCTAGAAATGCCACCTTGTTAGAGGATTTGGCAAATAGTTGTTAAGCTAACTTTGTTAAGGGATTTGATACACAGATACAATTATTAGAGAGTAACAATGATATGAACTAATTGCTGATGTAACTATATTTTTGATTTTAGATCTCTATTATGGCTTGAATACTTGATCCTCCTAGTTCATATAAAACTTTGCAACTCAGTCAACTCAAGATACTATACTGTCCTTCCAATTCACTTACTTGGTTTATCTTTTTAATCCCATGCTTCTCTCTTTCAATCCCACAACTTGACCTTATAGTTTTTTTATAGTGAATTTAGGTTGAATACACTTATAAATATTCAATATTCATTCCTTAAGTTGGCTAGACTTAACAAATAAGTTTATCAAGCTAAATATCTTGATTCAAGAAAATCCTTAGTTAGTCAACCTAGCTTAGTCAACACTGACTAAGAAAAGACTTTCTTTAGAATTTCTTTGTTAATTGCATGAACTCAATCAACATTGCATTGTAAACTAAATTCTTTTGGTAATTGAGTGAGCTTAGTTAACACTGGTTCCATGCCAACTTCTTTTGGGTGCCTGAGTGAGCTTGGTAGACACTATTTTCTTGCAAACTTTCTTTGGTGCTTGAGTAGAGTTTGACACATATTGTCTTTGAACTTGGTTTACTCTATAATCCTTGAAAAATATTGGAAACTATCTTCATCACTTGAGTGAGCTTGACAAATATTGAATCTTATAAAGACTTGACATTTTTTATAACATTAAAGACAATATACAATTGAACAATTATTTTCAACAATCTCCCTCTTTGGCATTGATGGAAATACATGTCATAAAATAATGAAATTTTAGAGAAAAATAAAAGGATAATATCCTTAGTTTCATTCTAATTCTCATCTATGAAAACTCCCTCTTTCAGTGTGAACTCCCTTAGAAATCAATCTTTGATTGTCGTGGCTGTAATATCAAACTCTTCCTCTTTGATAAAAACTCAAGTTCATTCTTCCTCTTTGACATATTTGACATATATAAAAATATCTCTGATATATGACAAAAAAATCTCTCTATTAGACATAAAATTTCTCTAATGTATGATAGAACTCTCCTCTTTGATAACTCATGCAAAATATAACATTTAGTAAACTTCCATGTACTTGATGTACTGATTCATATGCAATTTTTCCTTTACAATACAACATCAAATTAATTGATCTTTAATATTCTTGGTTGATGCATCACTAAAATTTGATTAGTGAGCTTCATATAGGGGAATCACCCCTACCTTACCTTTTAGATACAAAAATGTATCCTTAGGTAATGGCTTGGTGAATATGTCTACGATCTATTCTTTTGTATTCACATATTCCAATCTTACTTCCTTATCTTGCACCAATTCTGTTAAGAAATGATACTTAATTGCAATGTTCTTGGTCTTGGTATGCATCACTAGATTTTTGGAAATGTTAATTGCAATAGTGTTATCACATAAAATAGCAACTAGATCCTTGATATCTTCCTTCATACATATCAATAGTTATTTGAACCAAATAATAATTGAACAATTGATTACTGCAACAACATATTCCGCTTCTACTGTTGACTGAGAGATACAATTTTTCTTTTTTCTTGTCCAAGATACTAGCCTCTTTCCAAGAAAGAATGCTCCACCACTAGTTCTCTTCCTATCATCAATGTTTCCTACCCAATCAAAATCAATGAATGTTTTCAGTTCAAAGTCGCCTCCTTTCTTATATGAAAAACCATAATCTTCAGTACCCTTTAGATACCTCATGATTCTTTTGATTGATCATATGATTTTCTTTTGGATTAGCAGAGAATATTTCCACCATTCCAATTGTTAATGCTATATCAAGTCTTGTATGTACTACATACTAAAGTTTTCCAATCATTGATATGCATGTAGTCTTATCTAGTTCTTTTGAATCATCATCTTTGGAAAGCTTATGTCTAGTAGAAATAGGTTTTCTAACTGGTCTAGAATCCTCCATTCCAAACTTCTTTAGTAGCTCCTTGATGTATTTTAATTGAGTAATATAGATTCCATCCTTCTTCTGTTGAATCTACAAGCCAACACAAAATTTAATCTCTCTAAACATTGACATCTCAAATTCTTTACTCATTTATTCAAAAAAAAATTCACAAATAATCTCTAAATAATGTATCATCTACAAATATTTCTACCAACACAATCTTCTTATTTGGTCCTTCTTTGATGTATAGGCTATTGTTATCATTAGCTCTTTAAAAACCAATCTATATGAGATATTTTTGCAATCTCTCATACCATGCTCTAGGGGCTTGTTTGAGACCATACAAAGGTTTTTCTAGTCTAAAAACCATGTCCCTTTTGCTAGGATTAGTGAAACCTATAGCTTGTGCAATGTAGACTTCCTCTTCTAAGATTCCATTCAAGAATATTGATTTCACATCCATCGAATACACTTTGAATGCTTTGTGTGCTGCATATGCAAGGAGTGTTCTAACAACTTCAAGTATAGTAATAGGAGCAAAGGTTTCTCCATAGTCAACACCTTCCTCTTGAGCATATCCCTTGCAAACTAGCATTACCTTATTTCTTGAAACTTCTCCATTGTCATTCAACTTATTTTTGAATACCCATTTTGTGTCTATTACATTATTATCCTTGGGTCTAGGAACAAGAGTCCAAGTCTTATTCCTTTCAATTTGATCAATTTCTTCATTCATAGCTTCGATCCAACTTTCATTCTCTAATGCATCTTTTACATATCTAGGTTCAAATTCAATAAGAAAACATGTACCTTTTAACTTGTTCCTTGTCATTGTACCAACTAACTGATCTCCAATGATTTCTCAGGGCATGATGCCTTCTGACATATCCAACAAGTTTTGGCTCCTTCATTCTAAAATCACTAGTTTCATCATGATCTTCTATATCATGCTTAGGTCCCACTATCTATAACTTGGGTCCATTATATTGTGACTCAATTTCCACTTGCTAAAACTCGGGTTACACTTGCTACAACTTAGTTGAACTAGAGATTTTGGGGACTCAGGTGGTGAAATCTGCTGATTTCCACTTGATTGAACATTAGGAATAGTATTGGACTCATAGTAAAAAAATTTTTTGTAGTCATCAAGTTCCTTATTTCTTTGTTCTTCACTCATCTTACCAATTTGACAATTCTTGCACATGCCCATGTAAGGTTTCTTCAGGCTTGGAATGCCTCTAATCTTTTTTTTCTTACTTATGTCTATTAGGTTATCAAAATTCACATAACATAACCTCCTATGCCATAACTGACTTTCTTCTCATCATCTAATTCATCCTTAAGAACAATGCAGACAATTTCATCTTCTTCTTCACTACTTTCAAAATCTTTAGCAATGTAACAAGATTTCTTACCTTCATCTTTGTTCCAAACTTAAATTTACTTCCTTATGCAAAGACTCTATAAAATTAAAACATTCTTCCTCTTCAACACTTCTCTTCTCTTCACTAGTGACATCCCTCAAATTTGATATTCCTTTAGGTTGCATTCTAGTAACAATCTGAAAAGCTATTTTCCATGTACTCCTATCACAGAATTATTATATGCAAATTTAGCTTATGCCAATACCAACTCTCAATTACTTGATTTATCTCCAACTAAACATCTCATCAAATTGACCAAGCTTCTATTCACAACCTCTATCTATCCATCTAACTATGGATGGAATCTATAACTAAACTTCAACTCAATAACCATCTTCTTCCATAAAGTCCTTCAAAAGTAACCAATAGACTTACTATCTCTATCAGAAATAATACTTCTTGGTAATCTATGCAATCTAACAATCTCTTTGAATAAAATCTCAAAAACATGCTCAACATCTGATGTCTTCTTACATGGTATAAAATGTGTCATCTTAGAAAATCTATCCACAAAACAAATATGGAATCATGTCCCTTTACTATCTTAGGTTATCCAAGAACAAAATCCATATCGATGTGACTCCAAGATTTCTCAAGAACATAAATAGCTGTATACAGACTATCATTTTGACTTACTCTATTTGCAACTTGAAAAACTTCACAACTCCTTACAAAATTTTGAACATCCTTATACATATGTGGCTAATAGTATTTATCCTTTAGCAAACTCAATGTCTTATCAATTCCAAAATGTCCAACCAATCCACCACAATTCTTTTCCATAATCAAATTAATTCTCATAGAACTTCTTGGTATACATATCTAAATTTCTCTGAACAACATACCTTCTTAATGAAATACACATCATACTTTGTGATGCGATCTAATAGATTTGGTGCTCTGAACTCTCTCCATGCCTTAGAAGAATTTGGGTCAGTATCATATGACTCTTTCATTTCATCAAAACAAAGAACTTCAACCTTTTATCTTGATCAACAAAGAATGTCTTCTACTCAATGCATCAACAACTTGGTTAGTGGATCCACTCTTATGCTTAATCACAAATGTGAAACTATGCAAGTACTTGACCCACTTCATATGTCTTTGATTCAATTTATCTTGACTTGCCAATTACTATAAAGATTTATGATCAATATACAACACATCATACACATAATACTTCCTTTTAGCATCATTCAACTTCTCACTAAAGAAAGCAACATGTTTACCTTCTTGACTCAACACAACTCCTGTTGTATTGCCATTTGCATCACATTAAACTTGAAATACCTTATTGAAATTAGACAAAGCCAATATAGGTAACTTAGAAACCTTTTTTTTCAAAATCTCAAAACTATTATCAGCTCCATGTGTCCAGTGGTAATCTATTTTTTCTCCCCTCATTGTCTCAATTATAGCATTACAAATATAACTAAAATTCTTTATAAAATTCTAGTAAAAACTAGCCAAACCATGAAATAATCTTACCTCACCCACATTCTCAGGTGTAGGCCATTCCAAAATTTCTTTAACCTTTTTAGGATTCATTCTCAAACCATCAGCTAAAATCACAAATCCCTAATATACAATCTCCTCTTGCATAAATAAATACTTTTTCAAGTTAATCATTAAATTCTCCTCCTTCAATCCCTGCAATACTTGTCTAACATGCTCAAGATATTCTTCCTTAGCCTTAGTGAATATTAGAATATCATCCAAATAAACAATCACAAACTTACCCAAAAATCTCTTGAGAAATTCATTCATCAACCTCATGAAAGTACTAGGTGTATTAGTCAAACCAAAAGGCATTACCAAACTTTCATGCAAACTATCTTTTGTCTTTAAAGTAGTCTTCTATTCATCACCTTCTCTAATTCTGATATGATGATTACCACTTTTCAAATCAATCTTGGTAAAATACTTTGCTCCACTCAAATAATCCATTATATCATTTATCCTCATCATATGAAACCTATATTTCAACTATGATTTTGTTAATAGCTCTAGAATCAGTACACATCCTCCATTCTCCATTCTTCTTAGGTTCTAATACAACAAGTATATCACATGGACTTAAGATTACTCTAATCAAACCTTTCTACAACAACTCATGCACTTGTATGTTAAGTTCTTATTTCTTGGTAGGTATCAATCTATATGGTGCTTTATTTGGAAAACTATCTCTAAGGATCGAGTCCATACAATGAATTATGCTCCTTACTAATGGTAAACCATCAAGTATATCTTCTGCAACAATATCTTTACACTTAATCAACAAATTAGAAATTTCTTCTAGTACTTAGTCAATACTACTAGCTTCTACTAACACTTGATCATTACTAGTTTCTACTGTCATTTAGTCATTACCAACTTTTGTTGCTTGGTCATTACTACCAAAATTCCTTACTCTAGGAATCATAGAAAAAAGACTTGATTCCTTTTTATTTCTTTTTCAAATTATTTCCCATTGAGCATGAAAATTCTCATAGTAGTACAATTAATGTCATTTGGACTTTTAATCAAAAGAAATAATATTTTCTTTCTCCCATTCTCTTAAAGAGTATATTGATTCAATCTTCTATCATGTATATCATATCTATCATATTTCCAAGGTCTACCCAACAAAATATGACAATAATCCATAGGAATAATATCACATAGAACTTCAGAATACATTGTTCACTTACCAATATCTTATGCTAATCTTTGATCCATGAAACATGATAGGGCTTAGGACGATTCAGCCTCCATAACTACAATTTTGTAACTAGTTCTTATGATGCCAAACTTGTTAAACTTCTACTATCAATGATCACCTTGCAAAATTTTCTAGCCATCTTACATTTGGTCTTAAAAAGACATCTCCTTAGAATAGGTTCCTCATCACACACTCAAGAGAGAACATGAAATCTAGTGAATGATATTGTGTGAAGTGACTAAGAAAAAAAAGAAATTTGAAGAAGACAAAGATCATATATCTACAAGACTTGATGAAAATAATAGTGAAGTGAAAATACTTACTCAAAATTAGTTTGATATGACTAAAAAACTTCCCTTTACAACTCAAGAGTTTAGTACAAAATATGTGGAGATTGCTAATCTATGAATGAGCATTTGAAAAATGAACTGAAACATGAAAGGAATTCATTGAAAGGTTGAACAAAACTAAAGAAGCTATGTGATACTATGAAGAACTAATGAGTTTACAAAAAAGACCTAATGACACATCTGGTTTAGGCTCTATTGAGCACCTCTCTGAGAAAGTTGAAGTATCATCAAAGAGTGGAGAAGAAAAAAATGCAAAGCCAAAGAACAAACCTACTTGCTATCAGTGTGGAAGGTTGGGACACACAACAAACATCTAAAGATGCAAGATTAGCAAGCAAAACCCTAAACCAAAGTCTAATGGATATTTATTTAATTACAAGAAGCAAGGACATGAAGCACATGAATGCATGTCAAAATCTAGGAATACACTAGTTGCACCTAGATTTGGAGATCATTTCTATAATTGTCAAAAGTATGGACATAGAGCTCAAGAATGTAGATCAAAGGAAAAACCTAATTGGATAACCAAGAAACAAACTAATACATCCAAACAAGATTACTCTCCTAATTGGGAGTACAATACATAGTAGAGTTGTTATTATTGTAGCAAATATGGAAAAATTGTAGAAAGGCTTATAAGGACACATTTTAGAGGCAAATCTAAGAGTTGGATGAATGGAAGCTTAGTTTTCTATAGTTGTCACAAGATTGGACATGTGAGAAAGAGCTCTAGGACTTGAGCACCAACACCTAGAAATGAACACAAAAAAGGAAAAATAAAGTCTTATGTAGAAAAAACAAGGAATGCGATGAATAAAACTTAGAAAAAGAAGGAAGTAAAAAGTAGTGGTGGAACTAGTGAAGTTGAGGCCATTGAATCCAATGGATCAGGTGATCACACTACTTCTAACTAAGCTAAGAAGGTATGCAATGTAAGTAAGAGGTGTAATACCCAAAGGATATCCTACTATCCCTTCCTAGGACCTACTCAAGATTAGGGTAGAGGGAATTGGTCTTTTCCATACACTAACTTTACCCTCTCAATCCTTTCCATATCTTCCAAGTAGCCCAAAGCCCTCAACAAGGAAAAATAACTATTACACACCTCACTCCCTTACACCCTCTAGGATCTCAAGCTTCTACACACCCTATTAGACCATTCTCCCACCAAGTTACATGACCATTTGATAGATTTTGGGCTTCTTCCGAAACCAATTCCACAAGTTACACTAGGAGGCCTAATAGGGGCTCAATCCTAGTAGCCTCATTTCACCCAAAATAACACTAAACTCGACAAACATACAAAAAATGCCCAAAATAAATTGCATAATCCATTATGATATAAAAAACCATATCTAAATCCTCAAGATGGGTGTAATGACCCTTTCTCCATCCATGTTTGATGAGATAAATGAGTCTAGAATGATGCAATTCCCTAAAAAATGACATCCTTATATATTTGTCATGTTTGAAGGGATGTGTCTCTTCTAATGCCCCTATTATAATTATTATTTATATGGTTAATATATTATTATTAAGATTTTCATAATTGTTATTATTTATTTGATTATATCATAAATATTATGTATTCTTTATCATTTAATAACTATACATTTTAATCATAGTATTTGATGTATTACTATTTTATATTATATTTATTATTATATTAATATAATATCATTATTATATCAATATGTTGATATATATAGATTATGTTATATTATGGTAATATATAACCTTATATCATACTTAATGAATATATTATATTTATTTGTCATTATATCAATAGTTAATAGTAATGTATTTAAATGAGATTATTTTATATCATTTATCTATCTCTTGTAGGTGGAGAACACTATAATTAGGGTTCTAAGTGGGGGCTATGACAGTACACCCCTCTCAAGTTTGCTTGTCCTCAAGCAATTTGTAACTCAAATTCATTTTTTTCCCTACATATGTGTTAAAATACTTGCAAAGTACACATGTTAGTATATGATGATCTATGAATGAAGACACAAAATAGACACATTAATGCACACAAACACAATGTAAACACAATGTAGACACATGAATGCAAGAAGACACAAAGAAGACATAATGAAAACATATTAATGCATGAGGACATGGTGTAGACACACAATATACATGTTAGAATCTTGCTTACAATTTGAAATAAGAAGAGGTAAGCAAACATTTTACCACTTTAATCGTGAATGTTGTGCTCCTTTTCCCTGTCCTGAAATCAAAAGTTCCTAAAGATGCATATTTTTAACAAATTTTCTATAGCTAGTACTATAATAGGGTGTATAATTCCATAGTGGATGGTAGATTTACTACTGTTCAAGTTTGGACATGCTTAGCTTGGCGATATTGGGATTCTCTTGCCCCAACATGACCAATTTACTCCTCCCCTTGTGCACACTCCCTATCCACTAGGAACATGCTTAATTTTGATGTGGATGGTAGATTTACTACTTCTTGAGTTTGAACATGCTCATCTTGGGGTTCCCTCAAATTTTTATCCATATTGGGATTATCTTGCCCCAACATGACCGATTTACTCCTCCCCCTATGCACACTCCCTACTCACTAGGAACATGTTTAATCTTGATGTGGATGGTAGATTTACTACTTCTAAAATTTGGACACACTCATCTTAGGGATCCCTCAGATTTTTATCCATATTGGGATTATCTTGCCCCAACACAACCGATTTACTTCTTCCCCTGTGCACACTCCCTATCCATAATGAATTTCATCATCAAAGGTTCTAAATTCTATTAAAAATTCTAGGTAATGTTATTATCCATGTATTAAATTCTATAATGGATGTTAGATTTACAACTACTCAAGTTTGGACATGATCTACATGAGGTTCTCTTGCCCCATGTGAACAATTTACCTCCCCCATGCAAACTCCCTACCCATTATGCAAAAATACACAAAAGGGATTTTTTTCTAGCTCACTAATAGTTTTACTTTTCTATTTATGTACAAGACCAATTATACATTTTTGACAATAATATATGCATGTATCTACAATCATGATGTATGGTGTATCAAATTTTTTTTTTTCCTTCAGATTAATAATAATATTATTAATGAGGGATGATGAAAGATTTGATGATGGATGAAATATGAATTTGGGACTAGGAATAATTTTGGACTTTGTGTTTGATTTGATTTGATATTAGATGAAGGTTTGAGATAACCTTGATAAGATTTGGGTCATTCAAGATAACTAGGATTAAAGTCCAAGGATTATGATGGTGCTCCTAAGTCCAAAGTAGAAGATTTTATTTAAAAATAAGTTAGAAGAATATTTGAATAAATGAAGAAAGATTGATTGATTTTAGATTGAAGATGTAAATGGATTTACTTAGGAATTAAGTAGAAAAGAATAAATTTGAAAAGGGATTGGATTAAGAATCATGAGGATGAATCATTGGATGAGGGAATTGGATCTTGATGTGGATTATGAATCATGACTAGGATGACGACTAGGATTTTGATTTAATGATTGAGAAGATGAGGATATGATTAAGAGGATTTGAGATTTTGAGGAATGATTTGAATGATTAAGACATGATATGCATGATTGTGATGAATTTGATGGATAGAAGAAGTGATGTGGAAAACTAGAGCTTCTTTTTTTTTGTATGTTTTTGGATTTTTGTGAAACACAACATGCAAAGCATACAATGAAATATATAAATAAGAAAAATATTAGATGGTGTGTCCCCTTCAAATGGGGAGGTTTTTGAACACTTAGAACATCAAACACACCAACAATCCTATAAGGTTTTGACTAGGATATACAAGCTTAGTTGGGGAAGTCCTTGATATATGCAAGGTAAATGAGGCCCAAATCTATAGATGAAAGAAAATAATGCCACACAATTGGGAGGAGATAGTAACTCAAATTTCAACCTTCACTTCTCAAAAGTATAAAGTTCTTTGGGGCTTAGCCAAGAGTGATGAGATTTTAATTCCAGGAGAGGTGTCTTTTGATTCACCTCCCAATATTTATAATTTTCCAAAACACTAGAGTTGAGGTCATCCCAAGGGCTGATGAAATCTCCAAGCAAGCCTCTTAAAAAATTTAAAGTAAGGCCACTTCTTTCTTGTGCACTCAAGATCACTCAAAGGCACGAGAAGAGTGAATAGAAAGTAGTTTTTGGTTTAATAGACACTTGTTCTTTCCCAATGGAGCTTTAGGTTTTGTAATCTATTTTTGAAGACACTCGTATTTATATCATACAATGCTCTTTTTAACTTGATAGCATCGTCAACATAATAAAAGTGAGGATTCATCAAAAAAAGTAAATCAATCATCATCAACATAAGTAAATCAATAGAGGTAGAACAAGTTCCCTTAAGTCATTCAAGATTGAGTAAGTATTCATTTTAAGCACTAAATCCAAATGTTCATTGTAATGTTCTTTGTCCCTTAAGCATTCAAGATTGTATGAGAATATTTTAAATTCAAATAAAAATATTTTATTGCATTCTTCTTTGATCCTTAAGCATTCAAGAGTGTATTTGCTATCTAACCATTCATTCTAATAAAAAATATGTCAATTCCTTAAGGCACTCAAGATTGCATTTTGTTATTCTACAAATTCATTCCAATGAAAAGCTTGTTCATTCCTTAAGGAATTCAAGATTGTATTTGAACAACATTCATCTAATGAAATATGTGCAAATTTACTTAAAACATTTAAGAGTGTGTGTGTGTGTAATGTTACCTTTAAATGCATTCAAGAGTTTGTTTGGTTTTTTAGTATTAGTTGCAACATGCATTCCAAGGACAAGTGATTAATTCAAACAATTTTATTCCCAAGAGAAATAAAAAATTAATGAAAACCTACAAGAAACATGATTAGTTATTTTTAGGATGCTCCAATTTACAAAACTAACAATAAACAACTTGATTAGCCTCACAAAAAATTTCCAAAATGAAGGCTTTACTATGAGAAAAATTATTTTAACTTAAAAAAAAAATTATATATGTAAATGAACTTAAGAATATCCCATATCCTACAGAACCACTAAAAGTCATTTTTTGTTTCATTCTAAAAACAAATGACCTCAAAATGCAAGCGCAACTGACAAAACTTAAGAGATGACAGAATATCACAGATGAAAAAATCTTAGAGAAGATAGAATATCACAGATGACAAAATACTAACAACATTGACTTTTTCACCAACCAGAGTGCAGATGAAAAAACACAAAAATTGGAGACAATAGTCTAAAGAAATGACAGAATAAAGTCCGCCCACAATGCAAATGACAATTTACTACTAAAATTTAGAGACAATAGTTTAATATTTCATAGATATTAGATCACCCACAATAGAGACAACATAATAGGGAAAATAATGTAGGCAACAATATGAAATACATAGACAACAGAATGAGGCAGTATGAAGTGATTTTGAAAAAAATGTATTATAGGTGGAGATGTTAAACCACAGAGATGCAGATCTATGGAGAGGATGAAGCATCTGATTAGATGACACTACATCCTAACAGAGATGATAGTGCATGGTTTCTATGGAAAACTCTAAGTTTTTGACCAATTTTCGGAAATTGAAAAAGGGATGTGGGTTCCACCAAGATGTCAAAATGTATGCATGAAAACCTAACCCATTGGGAGCACGCGTGAACAAGAAAACATTAGTTGTGCATGTGCATATCAAAGATTCAAAACAAAATAAAATACAACTAAATGTTAGACTTGAGTTTTAAAACTATGCAACTGAAAAGAAAGAGTCCCCATAGAACCTCAAAGTAGCTCAATAAGGGTGCCTATAAGAGGCCTTGTTGGTGTGTTTTACATTGGAGAGATGTGAGTGTGCTCTCCTAAATACAATTATTGAATCCCAATATAATGCAAATATAATATGCAGTATGTGAATCTTGTAACGCCCACTTGGGAACCCAAAAGAAATAAACTCAAAATGTTACAAAGTTTACTGAACTATTTTTAGTAAAAAGTTTCAAACAACATTGAAGTAACATTTTTGTAGAAGCAATATATACATACACATCAAGAACACATAATCAATTACAAATATAGTTTTAGTTCCTTAAGGGTTCCTTCACATTGAGTCACATTTTAAAAAGTTTTATTAATAAGTTTAAATCTTAATTACAATGTCCATAATCATAAAATGAGAAAACACATACACAGTCATGTAAGCAAATTCATAAGTAAAACTAATGATATGAAAGCACATCTAATAAATAATATCCACTGCATATGTCATAGTGTATGTGAAAATAGATACAAGTACATTAATATATAATATAATATCTCATAGGATCTCAAAACACATGATATAGATACATCAAATGAATAGAAGTCTTCAAGATAAGAGGAAGAATGATAATAATACCATTGTATCAAGGAGCATCCAACATCTGTCAATCTGAGGGGGATCCAAATGGTAAGAATGCACTACCTCATGACTCCATGGTCACCTAATCAAGCTCCCACTCCCACTATGTAGAAGAGATAATGTATGATCCACACACAGATAATCGAGTCATAAAATAATCCTAGGTAAGGAATCTTGATAGCCAAAATTATCTCAAGGGTAACACAAACTACTCAAGAAGAAGAGATAATCAAAATTAAAAGGCCACTCATTCAAATACTAACATCTCATACCAAGTCAACATAGAAATACCAAGACCAAAAATATACAACTACCTCAAAATCAATGTCAAGTGTCATAAGCACAATGACTAATAGATAACAACTATCATCAATAAAAGTAAACTACTAATCACTAACTTTAACAATAGAAACACCACCAATGAATAATTGATCATTCATTAATAAAAATCAATTATAAAAAATAAATGGCATCCAACCAATGAGTAAAAAATCACATAAATACACGATCAAAAGTAATATCCAACAAGTACACTGTTGGAAATATTCAAGATATAATAGGTTATTGAGAGGGGAGGGGTGAATCAGTAACAATAAAACTTTTTAAGTCAACCATACACAACATTTACTTATCTATCCTGCTGCATAAAAACTATTAAACATTTAAACCATATATGCACAGAGATTTGGTGACCCAAAAAGCTTCCAAAAATAGAAAGTAAAATTGGGGTGGGGATGATACCTACAAAGCTTCATTACTATAGTATGAAGTTGGCTGGTTAAGGTTTACAATGATCACTTCTGGTGATCTACCTTGTTAGGAGCATAGAGGATTGCTAGATCCACCTTGTTAGAGGATTTACAAACATACTTTATAAGTATGCACTCTGTTAGGAGATTTGAATAAAGACGGTTAAGTCTACCCTGTTAAAGGATTTACAAAAATGATTCACTTGTTAGGATGAACCAATAGATCAACTTACAACTTGACTGAGTTCTTTATTGTAGATCACCTTCTATGATTGATGAAATCATTTCTGCTCCTGGTAGACCTTGCTGAGTATTCTTTTCTGCTGATGAATTCACACTATCATTATTCCAGATATCTTGTATGTCTTCTTGAATATCTATTTCACTTGAATGTCTATAATACATTACATATATATACCATTCCAATAATTATTCATGCAAGGTCGGCCAAACACAAGTAAACAAAATATAACTGAGTTGGCCAAATGGTAAAATAAACTCGGGTTCTTTAGACAAACTTGATGACCATCTGATACGCGGCATCTACTACATTACTCAGCATCATCATACACTCAATAGAGGTAGGGGCTCAATTCATACTAGTCATACAACATTGCCTGGAACTCGGTAACCATTGGTGACTCGGTAGATATAGTGTCACTCAATAGAAACTAACTTCTTTGATCACCTTTTGAGCTCGGTTATCACTGAGTGCTTCCTCACTCGGTCAACACTGAGTGCTTCCTCACTCAGTTAACACTAATTGCAACTTTACTCGGTTGACACTAAGTGCAACTTTACTCGATTGACACTAAGTGTAACTTTACTCAGTTGACACTAAGTGCAACTTTACTCGGTTGACACTAAGTGCTACTTCACTCTATTAAAATTGTGTCTTTGATGCTTGGTTGAACTGTGTCACCAATGCTCAGTTTGAACTGTGTCTCCAGTGCTCGGTTTGAACTGTGTTGCCAGTGCTCGGTTTGAACTGTGTTGCCATCATTCGGCCTGCACTATATTACTCGGTGTGAACTGTATTACTCGATTAGAACTGTATTACTCAGTGTGAACTGTAAGATAAGTGCTGTCACTAATGGAAAATAACTTTATGCCAACAATCTCCCCCTTTGGCATTAGTGACAAAAAAAATTATGTGCAAAAATTAACATACAATTTTGAATTTTCAAAATTGATCTTTGCAAGTCTTATTACACATATCTCTTTCACAATTATCTCATGGAAGTGTGCTATCTCCCCCTTTTTGAAAATAATGCCAAATTAAACAATATATATTTACACAGAGAGTCCAAAATGAAAGATAAACTCAGAATGTACCTTGAGAATAAGAGCCAATGTCTTATCCCAATTTTCTTGCAAAAGTTTGCTGGTGGAGAGTGCTATTTGAACTTCTGCAGAAAGTTCAATCATATGATCTGCAATTGAGAAGTTTTTGTCATGAATCAATGTTTTGGAATGGGCAATATGCTTATGCATTGTGTCCATGATAGGAAGGATCATATTTTGGATGTCAATCAGAGTACACCTGATCCTTGCTTCCTCTCTCAACAATTCTGCTTGTTTCTCTGACAAAAATCTTATTCTGAGATGATGGGATGAACTTGAACTATGGTCAAGCTGCAACATTTGTGCACTGACCTTCATATCCTCATCAATTTTATTCAACTTTTCTTTTATTTCCTTAGTATACTCAGTAACATCACAAAGTTTGCCAAAAAGTGAAGTTACATTATTAAAAGAATGTTCAAAATTACTCAAAATTGTAGACAGTTCTTCCTATTTTAATGCAATATGCTGAGCAATGTGCTCAAGCACCTTATTGTCAAATTTCTTCTCTACTTTTTCAATCAATTTTTCTTGGCCGAAGGTATCCTCATTGAATTTATATACAGCCTCTTCTAACTGAATCAAAACGTGTTGAGTAGAATCTACTTCAACACCTATAGCCTCTGTTAGAATATTCTTAGCACTTTCAATAATACTATATTCCTAGTCTCTCTCATGCCTCAGTTGTTTTTGTCTTGCCTTCTGATCTAATAGCTGACTGACCATTCTCATTTCATCAACTGATGCATTATCCATATCTATCTTAGGAATGATAATGTCCTTATCCAAGTCTATTTCCTCATCCATTGCCTTGCTGGAAATCATGTATCTTATAGGTTTTCCTGCAGTGACTTCACCTTTTCCCTTTGAGACTAAAACAATAGTTGATGAGGCTGGACTGGCTGACAAAACTGAAATAGGACTAGCTAGAGGAAAACTAAGAGAAGTGCTAACAGTATCAAAAATTGATGTTCTTCCCAAGACTGATGTATAGGTTGGTATGGGAGAACTAACAGATGCAAAAATTGGAGCAGATGAAGTTGGCAAAATTGAAGTACTAGTGGGTACACTTACTGAACACTCTATAGTAGAAGTTGATATGCCTGATGAACTTACTGCTGTAGCTGATGATGCCTCGGTCAATGAAGATAGTTGCATCTCAGTTAATGAAGTGGTAGACACTTGCATAGATGGTGCCCGGAGCTGAGAGGAGACAGGTGAAGATTGAGCAATTGATGAAGCTATTGTGCACACAATCTCACTAGTAGAGGCTATCTCCACAGTTGATGTAGCTGCTTTAGGTGGAGAGTGAGGAAGAGATGCAATGACTTTGGCTGCAATTTTTATAGGATCATCTTCCTCCTTAGCTTGATTAGCTTCTTCTTCCTCTATTTCCTTGTCATCTTCCTCCATTTCGTCTTCCTTGAATTCTTCCTCAACATTTATCATCATTGAATGCAGATCCCCTAAAATATCTTCAATATCATCATCACTGCTATCATTGTCCTTGATTTCAACAATATCCTCACTAGGTTTATGTAGATGATAGACATGTTTCCACATGTTTGTTGCATTATTGACAACATGCTCAATTTCTTTGATTAATATCAAGGAAGTGTGGAATCTAATCATCATATTACCTTCATGATCTTTCAGTTATTTCTGTACTTCTGCATCAGTGAGACTCGGTAGGAGATTTTTCAGGGTTTTCTCAAAGATATCTTTGACAGTTTTGGTTGCAATTTATCATCTTGGTTGCAACCTCTCCAATAGCTCTGTAGGGATCTGAGAGGCAATCTCTTCAGGAGAGTATTTCCATCTTCCCATTTTATTCAATACCAATTCTTCAATCTGCATTTTCTCCTGTTCTGTTCTTGTCTCAAACTTCAATGCTTTGAAGTTTGTGAAGCTGATACCTTCTTCAAATTTCTTCAACCTTGCCTCAAATGTGAGTGGAGGCTTGACAAATACAGGTTCCTTCTTCCCCTGTTTTGTTCTCCTGGAGAAGACTACAGTAGTTTTCTTTTTAGGTTTGGTGATAATCACCTCACCTTTCTTCCGTTGAGGCTCCTCTTCTTTTTCTAACTCAGTTTCCTCTTCTTCTTCATCATATTCTCCTTTCCCTTCAGTAATCATCAGAGGACCAAGTTCTATTTTTATCTTTGCAATCTTCCTCTTTCCTTTGCTAATGACCCGAGGGATTTTGATTGAAAGCTCAATTCTGGCTTTAGCTTCATCATAAGTTCCAAAGACTGGTTTCTTTGGGTCTACTGGTTCATTCACCAGTGCTTCTATGATGTCTTTGGTTTCATCAATATTAACCTCATAAGGAAGAGGTTTAACCCATGCAACCCAGGGCTTGACTGCCTGTATGTATACCTTGTCACAATCTACCATAAAGCATACATCTTCTTTATATTCCTCAACTAGTTTAGGTGGAATCTGGAAACTATTGTTCATTCTTTCCTTAAAATCTTCAAAGTAATTATCCAAAACACTATCAAAATTTTCTCCTAACTCTGCAATAAACTCATTTATTTGATAGAGAATAGGAATATCCTTTCTCCATACTACTGATCCTTTTGATGGAAAAGATACCCTCTCGTGAAGATGAGGAAACTAGTCATACCTCTCAAGGTATAATCTCCATCTCATCCTTAGTCTATACAAGCACTCAAGGCTATTGTTTAGTGTGGATCTAGATCAATCCTCAAGTGGGAGATTGTTATATTGTGATGACTGATCAAGAAAGTACTGTACATACTTGATAAATTCTTTGGGGTTCAGGGTAGTGTCCCAAATTTTGTTTTTGGGCCATGGCTGACGTTATAGCCGACATATGACCAACATGTTGTAACCCTAAAAAAACATAAAATACTTGTATAAAAGGACTTAGGGTTAGGTATTTTCAATAAGTAGTGATGCGAAATTGATTCTTGTAGTGATATTGAGCTGTAAGGGATTATATATTGTAATCAGGTTGTTATCACTAGATCATAATAATATCAAACATGTTGTTTGGTGGATGTAGCCTAAGGATTGGGTGAACCACATTAAATCTTGGTGCTTTGTGTTATTTTCTGTGTCATCTATTATTTTTTGTTATTGGTTATATTTGCATGTAATTATTATTTTTGCCTATGGTTTAATCCTAACAAGTGGTATCAGAGTGAGGTTGTCTTTTAGTTATCCTCTGCAAAACATTCTCGCAGTTAAGTGGGAGTCTCACAATTGAGTGAGAGAGATGGTAGATGAGGGTAAGCTGAGGGTTGATAGGTTTAATGGGAAAAACTTCCAGTTATGAAAGATGCAAACGGAAGACTATCTTTAGCAGAAAGATTTATGGAAGCCATTGGAAGGAAAAGCCAAGAATCATAGATCTATTTCAAATAATGAATGAGATCTTTTGGATAGAAAGGCACTTGGAAGCATTTAGTTATGCTTGGCACCAATAGTGGCATTTAATATTAAAAAAGAGAAGAGGATAGAAGAATTGATGAAAACCCTAGTGACACTATATGAAAAGCCCTCCACTTCAAACAAGGTATTTCTCATAAAGCATTTATTTAATATGAAAATGGCAGAAGGTCAATATGTTGTAGAAGGTTGATCTGTTGTCAATTTTGATGAAGAAATTAGGGCTCTATTGGTTTTTTGTTCTTTTCCTGAAAGCTGGAATGGCTTGGTAATGGCTGTGAGTAATTTTGTTCCTAGATCTAGTACCCTAAAATGTAAAGATGTGATTGGTGTGGTTTTGAGTGAGGAAACTCATAGGAAAACTTTAGGTGGATCTACATTAGAAAGTGCTTTGAATGCACAAAGTAGAGGCATAATGACTAAGAGAGGAAGCAACCTTAGAAATAGTGGGAAATCAGGAGGAAAGTCAAACGGAAAAGGTCTTAATTGAGAGGACCAAACAACTGCTGGTACTATGGCAAACTAGGTCATAAAAAGAAAGATTGTTGGAATCGAAAGAAAAATGAAGGAGATAAACTAGATGGAGACAAGGAGGCAAATGTGGTAAGTAAAAAATCCAAAGAGGATGCTTTGCTTCTATTTTTAGAAAGTGTTGATGATTCCTTGGTTGTAGATTCTGGTGCTTCATTTCATGCTACACATTATAGAGGTTATTTCATTGATTATGTCCAAGGGGATTTTGGGCTTGTTTATCTGGGGGATAATGAACCCTGTCAGATTGTTGGAAAGGGAAAAATTAAGATTAAGTTGCAGAATGGGAATCATTGGCTATTACATGAGGTAAGACATGTTTCAAGGCTGAGTGGGAATTTAATTTCAGTAGGGCAACTCGGTGATGAGGGTTGTGTAGTTACTTTTAATGATAAAAATTGGAAGGTTTCAAAAGGTTCCCTTATAGTAACAAAATGTGTGAAAGTAGGCACCTTATATCTTTCTACAGATCATATTGTTTTTTCTACTTTAATTGTTTTAGAGAAAAATGAATGTTTAGAAACAATTACTACAGTTGAGCAGGGAGAACAAATAGTTGCTATATATTCTAATACAGTGTTGTGGCACAATAGACTTGGGCACACGAGTGAGAAAGGTATGAAAGTACTTCATTCAAAGAGAGTTTTACCAGGTATAAAATGTGTTAATATGGATTTCTATGAAAGTTGTGTCTATGGAAAACAAAAGAGAGTGAATTTTGTGAAGATTGGGAAGGAAAACAAAAAGAAGAAATTAGAGCTTGTGCATACAAATGTATGGGGACCAGCTCAAGTATCTTCCCTTGGACGCTCTCATTATTATGTTACATTTATTGATGATGCAACTAAAAAAGTATGAGTTTATTTTCTTAGAAAAAAATTTGATTTATTTCAAAATTTTAAGAAATGGAAATGCTTGGTTGAAAATGAGACTAGTAAAAAATTAAAATATCTTAGATCTGATAATGGTGGTGAGTAGGAAGGAAAGATTTAGTGGGAGTCTACAATGAAAGATGAAATTAACTCTTTGTTGAAGAATAAGACATGGGATTTGTGCAAGTTATCTACAGGTAAACAGGCTTTACAGAATAAGTAGGTTTATAGGTTAAAAGAAGAGGAAGGAGGTAAGAAAAGATTTAAAGTTAGGTTAGTTGTGAAAGAATTTGCACAGAAAAAAAGCATTGATTTTGATGAGATATTTTCTCCTGTTCTTAAGATGACTTCTAAATGTACTAAAGATTTGCATTTAGAGTAGCTTGATGTTAAAACAACATTCATGGTGATTTGGATGAAGAAATATATATGGCTTAGCGATGGGGATTTGAGGTCAAAGGTAAGGAGAACTTAGTGTACAAATTGAAGAAAAGTATATGTCTTGAAGCAAGCACCTTGGTAATGGTATCTAAATTTTGATAGTTTTATGCATGAGCATGGTTATAGTAGGTGTCATTTAGATCATTGTGTCTAATTTAAGAGGTTGGATGATGATAGCTACATTTATTTTATGTTTATATGTTAATGATATGTTTGTAGCTGGGTCTAACATGGATCACATTAAAGGGCTAAAATGTCAATTAGCAAATGCATTTTCTATGAAGGATTTTGGGGCAACAAAACAAATCTTTGGTATGAAGATTTGTAGAGATAAGAAGAATAGAACATTGATGCTATCTCAGGTTGATTATGTGGAGAAGGTGTTACAATGTTTCTCTATGGATAATGTTAAAGCTGTTAGCACACCTTTACCTAGTCATTTGAAGTTGACTAAGGAGATGTGTCTTTAGACATAGGAAGAGGATGATGATGCAGGAGCATCCAGAGGTATAAGGGAAATCCTGTGTCACCCAAAAAAAAATGTACTTAGACTTAGTTTCTGTTTCATGTGTTTTCATTTTTGGATACCCATTTGGGTCAAATAAAGGTTCCAGCTCTCACAGTTCCACTATCAGTGTGTTAGAAAATCCCAAAAAAATAGGAGCATATAATTGGGCCATCATTTGGTGAACTAGAAGGTGTGAATTGGCCAGATGAATGTAATTGTAATTTAGAGCATTCTAAAAAAATAATTAGGTCAAAAGGCCCCATGGTTTGAAAGTTATTGCAATTTTTTGGGTTTTGGAGACCTCCTAAGAATGCTTCAAAGTCAGATTAGGGGCATTAAATGATCTTGAAAAGGGTCAAAAAATGGGGGATGAGCAAAGCTTGTCCATAGGGCTATAGAGCGCTTTGAGAGCTTTCTAAAAATGTAAACGGTTCGTCAATCGGAGCTACGGTTCAAAAGTTATGCCTCCCGAAAGTTCGGTTACCATTTTTGGATTCTTCTAGATTTGCATCGACTTCTAATGCAGCTTCTGGAACCTTCTATTTGGTCGGTGGATGCCTACTAGCACTTTCTAGAATATAATCCTAGTCCTTAACCCTTCAGGGTCTATTTAAGGAGATTTCTGGCATTGTAAAAGGTAGTTCGGAGTGGAGTTTGAGAAGAGATACTGAAAGGAGAAATTATCTCCACATTTATGCTGTTGTAAGCCCTTAGGGCATGTTTTGAAGTTTATTTTCCTTGTATTGTTGTACTAGCTTATTTTCTCAGTTAATATAATTTCCCTTTTCTATCGTGTCCATTCTATTCTTGGGTTGTGTCCCCATCAGAGGATAAGATGTCCAAGGTACCCTATGCTTTAGCTATAGGAAGCTTGATGTATGCTATGGTATGTACTAGGCCAGATATTGCACAGGCAGTGGGAGTCGTTAGTAGATATATGAGTTATCCAAAACTTGAGCATTGGAATGCAGTCAAATGGATTCTCAGATATTTGAGAGGAACATCTAATAGGTGTTTACACTTTCGGGGCTTTGCTACTGATTTATAGGGCTATGTTGACTCAGATTTCTCAGGGGATATTGATACCATACAGAGTACTACAAGTTATGTCTTTATTGTTGGTGAGGTAACCATGAGTTGGCTTTCTTGGTTATAGAAGGTTAATGCTTTATCCACTATAGAGGTAGAGTATATTGCTGCTACAGAGGTAGCAAAGGAGATGATATGGCTTCAGTTCTTCTTGGAAGAATTGTGACACCCTTAGAGGGATAATTATTTGTCTACAAATAGTCAAAGTGCATTCATCTTGCAAATAATTTAGCTCTACATTCTAAGACTAAACACATATAGTTGTAGTACCATTTCATTTGGTTAGTTTTGGAGAATGAATAGTTAAAGCTAGAGAATATACATACAAATGACAATCTAGAAAATATGTTGACAAATGTAATAATAAGGGAGAAGTTGAACTCTTCTTCAGCTTTAGTTGGCCTTCTAGACTAACCATAAATCAAAGAATAATAGTTTAGGGTGGTTTGATCTAGTGGGAGCCCCATGTGGTAGCGGTATAGCTATAGGATCTATCTCCAAGTGGGAGATTGTTGTTTAGTGTGGAGCCTGATCAATTCTCAAGTGGGAGATTATTATATTATGGTGATTGATCAGGAAAGTACTATACATCATAAATTCTTTGGGGTTCGGTCGTGGCCAACATTGTAGCCGATATATGGCCAACATATGGCCGACATATTGTAACCTTAAAATGACATAAAATACTTGTATAAAAGGGCTTAGGATTAGGTATTTTCATTAAGTGGTGATGCAAAATTGGTTCTTGCGGTGGTATTGAGCTATAAGAGATTACAAATTGTAATTAGGTTGTAATCACTGGATCATAATAATATCGAACTTGCTACTTGGTGGACGTAGCCTAGGGATTGGGTGAACCACATTCAATCTTGGTGCTTTATGTTCTTTTCTATGTGATCTATTATTTTCTATTATTGGTTATATTTGCATGTAATTGTTATTTTTTCTTGTGGTTTAATCCTAACAAAAGCATGAATGAGAAAAAATCCCTAACTTATCTTTTTAATGTATCTCACAGAAAAGGGCTAGGCAAGATATTTTAATTACTATATTATCACTTGTTACACAACTTACAATGAGTTACCCTAGCAACCACTTTGGGCTCCAACCCCCATTGTAAGCCACTCCCATAGACATACACCTAGACTACCTTCCCAAAAATCACAAACCACAATAGTGTACCATACCATAAGAGTAATATTGATCGAATTTAGTTCCTTAACAAGTAACCCAAAAAAGAACATTGGTTCTCGAAACCCAAGTTCTCATAAATACTCAATAATATAAAGCTCATAAAACATAAATCTCAATTAAAATCATAAAGTTCATAATGACATCCAGTCAAATAATCATAAAAGAAATCTCAAAAAATGCCTCTAGTTTACATCCTAACTTGGCCAACTAAACAACGCACAAAGAAAAACCATCATGAAAATAAACATCACAAGACTATAAATAATATATTAGAAACCACATAGTTTTTAGCCACATGATTTAATTCAATCAATTTCTTCTATTTAGTTTGGGTCATAAGGATGTGTTTAGAAATAAAGTAAGAATATATATGTTAATATAAATTGTTATGCTAATATACTTATTTAAAGCAATAAACATTTAAATATCCAATCTCTTTGTGCATATAAAATATCATGCAATATTATCATATTATTAATTTAAATTATCTTAAATCATAAATGATTTAATCAATAACATAAATGCATATTATTAAATTAAATATTAATGTCAATTTCATTTCTAAAACATTAATTTGACTTCTATTTAAGTCCAATATTAACATTTACTTTTCCTTTAATTCATAATGCAACTAGAGATAAAATAAAAATAATAATTTAATTATTTATAATTTCTCTCATAAAGTCAAAAAGTTATTAACACAAAGTGAACTCTACCACAACTTTTCTTAACATATAATAAAATTCTAAATATTTATTTATTAACTTCCCTCTTGTATTAATAATTATAAAATCATTTATGTGCAACTAAGAGTTTAATTAAACTTAAATAATCATTAATATTAACATTCACTTTATAACTAAATGAATAATATTTATTTCATTTAGAAATTAATAAATTATTATTATTATTTTTAAATAAATAAATCTGAAAATTAAATTATATTTTTATAAAATAAAAATAAACATGCAATTAGTATTTTCACATATCTGTAATCTCTTAAATCATGCAAGCATACTATACTTAGTTTTCTATTTTTAGCATATTTGTTTTCACATGCATGTAACCTTTACTATACTTAGCTTTCTATTTTTAACATGTTTGTTTTCACATGCATGTAGCCATACTATACTTAGCTTTCTAGTTTTAGCTTATTTGTTTTCACATGTATGTAACAATACTATATTTAATTTCTATTTTTAGCATATTAGTTTTCACATGCATGCTTAGTTACAACATACTTTCCTCTCAATTAATTTTTTGCTTTCAAAATAAATATTGCAATTAAATTATTTTATATGTAAAAAGAATATTCATCTATATTTAGAAAATTCATGATAATCACATAGTTATAATGTCAAATTTAAAGTTGAAACCCTATCTGTTCAATTTTTTAGTTTTTCAGATGTTTATAAGAATACAATCACAATAATTTTTTATAGTTTTTCTATAATTTTTCCTCAGTCAAGTTTTCTTGATAAATAAATTTTTCTATTTCCAAAATCTACAACATAATTTTTTATTCAACAATCAATAAAGTAAAATAATAAGCAATATGCAAACACCTGGAAAGACATGAAGTAGACTAATCTTTCAATAAAATTTCTACAATGAGTTTCCAAACCCTACATCAAAATCACAGCTAAAATGTGAGACAATATGTGAATGCATGCAAATTCAAACCCTCTGAAACTTTCAACAATTCTTTTGATCCAATTTTGAATTTTTCTTCCCAAAACCTATGTAATTGCAATATGAGCTCTAGATCTCTAATAAAGAGTTCTCTCTTAAATTGAGGCTCTAATTGTGCAATCATGAGAGGGAACTCATTGATCAATTACTACTTATTACTTTATTACCTTTTACATTTTTATGCGCAACTCTTTTAGATATTTAATTACAAAATATCTTAATTTAAATAATTAGCTCTCTCTTTAATTAATTTTTGAACCATTTTTAATAATATATTTACTAATTTAATTAATAACATTATTTAGAGTTTATTATTAAAATAAAATTCTTAAATAATTTTTTTTTAAAATTAGACTGCAGGAACTGGGTGCAGCATGCGCCCCCCCCCCCCCCCCCCCCCCAAAAAAAATGCAGTGCACCAGATAAACTTTTTAATGTGACCAATAGCGCTGGTGCAACACGCCCACTGGTACCACGAAGATGGGGGAGACTAGAACCTGTGACCAACCTCTTGCAATAGGGAAGATTTAGCCAACCAAGCTAGGGCCCTCGCCCAAAATTCTTAAATAATAATTATTAAATTAAATAACTATAACTACACCATAATTAGAACTATAACTTTATCTTTAAATTTCATTCTTTTATATTTTATTTTCCTCTAGTTTATTAATTAGTGCAAGCACTAATTGAAGTATAGTTTATTATTTAATTTAAAAATAATAATAATTAAAGCTAATTGTTTAAATGCAACTCTAATTTAATTATTATTAAATAAATAAATATAATAAAGCAATATTAAATTTTTAATATTTTAATATTTTAATTCTCTTTTTGTCCAACTTCTTAAATTAAACTTTTAAATTAAATCTTTTAAATTGAAGTACATATATAATTAATTTTTAATTAATTAAATGTCATCATATTCTAATTTCTCTTTAACCAATTTTCTAAATTTAGACTTCTAAATTAAAGTATGTATTTAATTAATTAAATATTCTCATGCTTTAATTTTTTAAAATCAAATAATATTTAATAATTATCAATATTATAGGCAAAAGCCTACAACACAATAATAACTTGCGAGCCTCTCATGTGGGAGGTATTGGGTTTGAATCTACCTTCGCTTAACATATAATAATAATTAACTCCAACAAATAATAATAATAATCAATCTAGGCTTTGACTGTTTATCGATAAAAAAATAAAAATGATAATCAATATTATACGATTAATTAAAATATTATAATTAAATCATTTACCAAGTAAATCACATAGAGAAATCCATATAAAAGTAACATGACCAAAACAGACCAAAACTCAAAATTAAACAACAAAGACAAAGATAAACTCATGGATTTTAAAAAGGGTGGAAAATCAGTTACGAGTCCTCCTTACAAGATAAGTATTTAGGCTATGACTGGGATTGGACCTAGACATTATCTTCCCATTCTTACCATTGAGTTATTGTGATAAGGCACGCTCATCCTAGCAATTCAGGAAAGTTGATGCCTAGTACCTACAATCTTGCATAAAAGATGAACATGTACATGTACATGTATATAAATATATCTAAACTAAGTAAGCAATGGAAGGGAGTCGTACATCATGTAGATCCTTACTAGTAGGTGACTATGATTCCCTCCCTTAACCACATCAAACATGACAGACAAAAATATAAAATATACACACGCACCATACACATGCAAGTATGGGGTAAGTACCATGATAATTATAAGTCAAACATCAAATGTTCAGACAAAGTAATACATCATTACAAATATGAAGTAATCATCATTAAAGAATCATTTGACATTGCTATGAAAGGAATTACATTTATTAACTATGAATCACTAAAGCATCATTAATGTACCAATAACCATAATCATTAAACAACACATGAAATATAGTCAACAAAGTAATTATTTATTAATATATATGTAATCCAAGTCATGAAACTATTTCATAATTATAAATCCAATACCCTTAAAACTAACACATGCATGAAATAGACATAAAAAGAGTTTAGTAAATATAATGAAAAGACAAACTATGGGTGGGCGTTACACGAATATAGACTAAATGAGTGTAGAATACCTTCAAAAAATGACTATGAGTGAGCCAATCTCAAATGATTCTAGGATGTGAAATGGAAATGCAAAGAACTAAACTACTAACAATAATCTATCATGAAAGATGCAAGCATAAATGAAAGAAATCTAACATCTACCAAAGGGTTAGTAACAATGCATAAAAATCACTATAAAAGCTATAAATCTATACTAGTATGATAACAATGCAAATTAGGGAGATGAAAAATGCTTGAGACAAGGGCTTTCTTTCTAATTTTGAGAGAGGCCTTGGTGATGTGGCATCTATGTGGCATCAACATAGGTGCCATAAGGGAGACACATGGGCTAAAGAGACTAAAGGTCAATATGAGCATTTTTAGTGAAAGTAATGGCTCAAGGTTTGCTCACACATGTGTGAGAAAGCTTGGAGAAAGGAAAGGGGGAAAAATGTGTAAGAGGTGTGAATAAAATAATAAAATGAAAGCTTTATTGGATCAATGAGTTTCTCACACATGTGCGAGCAAACACTTAGGAGCTAAAAGGTGTTTAGAAAAGTGTTTAGGATAATTAAGTGAAATTTAATTAATGGGTAGGCTTAGAAGGATGAGAGTGATGGGTGGTAGACTAGGTTTTAGGTGGAATTAAGATTAAATTAAATATGATTTAACTTAATTGCAAGATTACAGAATTTAATAAAGTGGAGGGAATTAAATAAATTGAAATTTATTTAAAGGGGATTTTATGGAGTACTATGCATTAAATAAGTTTAATACATTAGAGAGGATGTATTTAGATTAAATTTAAATATCTTAGGGAAGTGAAGCTATTTAATTAAATAAACTTAATCAAATAATTAAAAGAATATGAAAAATATAATTAATTAATAAATAATAAATAATAATGTCAAAGAAAATATTAAATAAATTAATATAGTGTTTGGGATGATTTTAAGTGTCTACAATATATTATTATTATTAATATTTTCATAATTGTTATTCTTTATTTGATTATTATTATCATAAATATTATTTATTCTTTATCATTTTATAACTATACATTTTAATCATAGTATTTTATCTATTACTATATTATATTATATTTATTATTTTATTAATATAATATCATTATTATATCAATATGTTGATATATAGATTACATTATATTATGGTAATATATAACCTTATATCATACTTAATGAATATATTATATTCATTTATCGGTATATCAATAATTAATAGAAATGTATTTAAATGAGATTATTTTATATTATTCATCTATCTCTTGTAGGTGGAGAACACTACAATTAGGGTTCTAAGTGGGGGCCATGACAATGGGTTCTGGGTGTCAACTTCTAAACCCTTAAACCTCGAGCCCTAGTTTTAGGCTTAAGGCTTAAAATCACAGTTTGACCTTCTAGGCTCCCAATCCTAAAACCAACCTCAAATTTTCTTCTTCTAACTTCATTGAAACTATTCCACCTTACTATCTACTAGAGCTCAACTCCCCATGATTCATTTCTTGACCTTTGTAATAAGATTTTAGAGTGTCATCATGTTGAGCAGTCAGACAGTTAACACCCAAATGTTGATATAAAACCACAGTTAGGTAGAAATTGGAAAAGTTCAAACCATTGAAATATTTCACATTATACTACCTTCCTTCACACCTAGCACCGAGTATTTTCATTGTGGAAAATGGAAGAGATTCAATTATTTTATTCAAACCCTTATTGTAGGCTAAAGTAAACAAGCCAATAAAAATCCAAATCAAACCAATGCTTTCTCTTAATCGATCAAATTTTTTTTTTCCCACACTAATAAAAAAAAAAAAAAACTTTCTAAAAATATAACCAATCACTTACTATCACCATACAACATAATTTAGAAATATGCTTGTTGACTGTGTACAGTTTTCCCACCAAAGGATGTATAATTTTTATTCCAAATTTGTACCATGTCATTCCAACTAGATTGGATTGTAGATAATCAATTTATAGGTCACCATCCTTGAACTTACAACTTCATCTACTCATGATCTGTCCAAACAAAGTTCTGACTATTGGACTTCCAATTTGCAAGAGAGATTGCAAAAAAGTTGCATGATAACTTTCATTGTAATCTTTGCAATTTTTACAACTTTTATTCAAAACTTACATTAAAGACTTCAAATTCATATAAAATTATACCAAGACATGTAAAAATTTTGTGAAACATGAAAATGAGAATTTTTGGTCAACTCTCAATGTTTGACCAATCATTGACCACCCTTTGACTTTCATCTAATCCTATTACAACATGAAGACAACTTGCCTAAATGCATGATGAGATTACTTAAACTATCTTGTCTCATCTTGGACACTTATTGACCTACTATACTAGCCTCCTATATGTTTGACCACCTTATATAAGACCTAGGGCCCCTGTACCATACTCCCCTAGTTTGAAAAAATCAAGTCCCTTTTGTTGCCAAATGCTAAAGAGTAGTGCCATGCTTGATGATATCTTCCTCTATCATCCAGATTGCCTCCACCTTAAGTAAACCTTTCCATTTCACCTTATAGTCCTTGTATGTCTTGTTCCTAGTCTTTTTGATTGTCTTGGTATCAAAATTTACACTCTAGCTTCATGTTGGAAATACAATAGGGAAGTAAACTCTAAGAGGGGTAGGGGGTGAATTAACACTTAAAATTATCAACCTCTAAAAATATTCACCACACATCCATCTCACAATCTATGCATATAAATTGAAATACCAAATTAAACATATACATCCATAGCATTAAAGTAAAGTATTCAACACATGTATGACACAAGATATTTGGTTACCTAGAAACCCTCCAAGGAAAAGGTAAAACTAGGGTGGGGATGACACCCATAAATCTTCACTACTGCTGTAATATAGTGTATCCAATGAAGGTTACAATGTTTGACCATGAAACATGATCTAACCTATGAAAGAACTACCCTGTTAAAGGCTTACAAGATTGTTAGATCTTACCTTGTTAATGGATTTAAACACCCTGCTAAAAATGTGCCTGGTAAAAGGACTTTAACTTACAATGAAGTAAGCACCCTATTAAAGGATTTACAACAACCTACTAGGACTATTCTATTAAGAGATTTAATTGATTCACCTATTAAAATGTCTCAACAATGATCCTTCAGTTAGCACTTTTTTGCTTGATGTTAGATCACCTCTATACTAATGTATACTTGATCCTTTTTTATCATACATATCTCTACTATCCTCTAATTCCTTTCCTGTATTTTCCTTTGATTGATTCTATAATGTAACTTAATTATTAACACCTTAATCACCATGAATGCTTTGCTTGTGCATGCAAGCTCCCTTCAATTCTTCTTAGCATTCATTAGAAAGTTTAAGGTTTATCTTCCTTAAGAAGACCTAGGTTACTTAGGCTTAGGTATGAATCAATGGTAGTGATTCACCTATATTGCCACTTAAACCTTCCCTTTTTTTGATTGGATACATGTAATACATAGGGATTCACAATTAAGATTTTTCCTTATCAACAATGATCATAAAACAATACTTAAGTCAGCTCAAAAATGGTTTACATAGTAGTTTGTGCCAATACAATCAACTATGTCAAAACTATATTACTCAAAATCTAAAGTCCCTAGTGCTCGGCACTAACTATGACTTCAATGTTTTCACTCAACATATGAATGACTCAGCATGCACTACCTACTTGACACTTGAATCACTTGGCACATACTATCTGCTTAGTATTTGAGTGACTTGGCACTCACTATTTACTTGGCATGCACTATCTTATATGTTATGCTCAACATATATTACTTGTTCAACATGAACTAAGTAAATGATTTAAGTGTATAGACACTCATTTGTTAAAACCAATCTAAGATCAAAAATCCCCCCCTTTGACATGAGTGTCAAAAACACTTGGTCATGCATTAATGATCTTATCCTTACGCACATAACTTAGATATCTAGTATTTATTCAGCTTCTATACAAAAATTTCAAAATATCAAAATTTTGCTACACATGACTATTGGTAAATAGATTCTTTTTTTATTTAACCTTTGGGTGCCCAAATTTTATGAACAATATCTAGTTACAATAGTTGGAAATTTGCTTCTAAGAAGACTAACTTTCCTTTGAATTATTAGGTATAGCTCCTTATTGGAGATTTACAATGAATTATGTTTGTTCCTAAATCTAAAAAGGACTATGTTCTTAATTCAAGAACAAGAGAGCTAAACCAAGCCAAACCTATATATGATCTAACTTAGGAAAGAAAAGACTTGAGAAGATAAATTAAGTTTATGAACTCACACATCTTATGAACTCATAAGAATTAAAAATTCAATATTGCATAATAACTAGTGCTAAGTAATTTAGCAAGAAAATAAATATAGAGGAAGAAATATTAACTAGAAGGGAACATCTAAAGGACCTCTCTTGAACCTATGATGAAAATACTTATTATATTCAGTTCACTACCTCAAAACAAGGAAATGAAGCTCTGTTCATTCCTTGTTTTAATTCAAATAAAAGAGAAAAAAAAAAACAAAAATAATTAACAACTAACAGAATGGATTAAAAAATAATTGACACAAAATGTCATTCAATTGACTCTATAACATCAAGTATTTCACACCAAAATTTATCAACCTTTTATTATTCTTTCATTACAATACATATAGGGTTTCAAGATGACCTTTACAAAGGAAGTTCAATTGGTTCATTTCCTTAAAAATGACAAATGGTAAGGAGTCAGTTTGTCTATTACAATGATTACAACAAAATATGAAAGAGGCAGAATATGAATCACTTCGCCTTCTTTCCCTTTTTGGCTTTTGTCTTATAGGCCTTAGTAGCTACAATGATTAGAATTAGTTCTTCATGCCTATGGACATGTACATTTGTATATCTCAAGAGCCATTTAGAATGCTCTTTGGCCAAATCCTTAACAACACTCAAATGATCTTGTGTTTCCTCCATGGCCATGTGTACACAACTACCAAGTTTTTGGATTTTGGAAACTCTATTTTGATGATCAAAAGATATATTTGTTAGGCTATCTATGAAGTTGGAGAAGTTTGATTGCATGATGAATATTCCAATTATTTCTTTTCCTTGACCACTAGTTTGTGAGTCTGTATGCAAGCCTCTCAGGAGTTCATAATCTCTATCTTGATCTTTCTTCACTTTAGCTTTGGTTCCTTTGAGCCCTTCTTTTGCTGCTAAGATCATTTTAGACTTGAATTGCATGCTTTAAAGCCATTCAAATAAAGATTCATCTCCTTTAGGTAGGATCTTTGCTTCTATAGCCTCATTAGTCTTCATATGAATGATCATCTTTAGTAGAGTGACATAATCTTCACTCTTTGTTCTCTCCATGACCAAAGTGACTCTATTTGATGAAATATTGTCTTTCTCTATTTCCAGCCTCAATATAGCATTGCCAATTTGCTCTATAATGAAGAGTCCCTCCAACTTGAGTTTCCTACTCCACTCTTGACTAATCTGCCCAAAATGTTTGTCTTCTTGGATTTTAGAGATGAGTGCTTGAAGGTATGAAATAGTAGGATCACTGGTAATAGGCATCCCAGATATGCTCACCAACAGGGTGACCAATTCAGTGATGAATTCATTCAGTTCTTATATTTTTGCTTTCACCTAGACCATTGATAACTTAAAGCTCTCCAACTATCCTTCAATCACCTCATCTATTGACTTCCATTAGAAAAATTTGGTATCATTTTTGGCCTCCCCAAGATCCAATGAATGCCAAGTAAAATCATCAGTAGACATATCCTCAATCCTTCCCTCCTTGGTAGGTTTTTCTATCTCCATTGTTAGATGCCTTATTTCAGGGTCTTGTTTGAGGATGGATAAGGTCTTCTACTTTTTGACCTTACTCAATGATAACCCAAAGTGAGCTACAAGAGATAAGGTATCCTTGTTGGGTGCACCTTCATCTTTCCTCTTTCTCTTCCTATCCAAAGTATCCTCCAACCATCTATGCTTATCACTTTGGAGGCCTCCCTAAGAGAATCTATGCGAAATATTTTCCTTTTGACCAAGCTGATTACTTTTATGGTTGAAGAGAAGGGATTCTTTTGGGCTTGTCAAATGAGATTCAAAGAATCTTGGCCTTATTCTACCTCCAAAGTCTTCTTGTTTGCCTCGTCAGATTTAGTGGATTTGCTATCACTACTTCCTCTATCTCCTAAATCTACTACCTACACTTGTAGACTACTTAGATGGAGAAGTGCAACACTTGCAGATGGAATTGGGCTAGTATGAGGTGAGGGGTTAGAGTAGCCGCAACATCTTTAGGTTCTTCTACTTTTTTCTTCTTGAATTCTTTTGGAGTTCCAATCACTGGGAGGGATCCATCATGACAAGTTTTAGCCAAAGGAATATTCTTGTTGGGAGGTTGATCACCTCCACCTAATGCTTGAGCTAGTCCCTGAGTGATGGCCAAAGTCACACCTGATGTGCCTCCTTGAGAAGAAGAGGTTGTGGCAACTACTAGAGAAGCTTGAGTAGATGTACTTTTACTTTGACTCCTTTTGGTTGTGTTCCATTTGACCCACTTCCCAGTCCTTTGAATAATTTAGGCCATCATGATCTCTATCTCTTCTCGAGTATCTTCATAAGGTTTTGAGATGATAGGATTATTTCTTATCTTTTTTAGATAAGTGTTATTGTATATATTCTATCCATCATCTTCTACTCCCTCCATATTAATATCAACTTTATAATCTTCACTTGATCTACTATAAGTCTAGCAAAAATAGGATCACAGCTCTTGAACTTATCCTTGTAATTGACCCAGTAGTCTTCAATGGTGGTGATGTGTTTGATCACCCTTCAAATCTGTGACACCTCCCTTTCATATCCATTTGGATTAAACATAGGTCTTAAGACCTCATACATCTCCAATTTATGATTCAAACACCTTTAGCATTTTCTTTGCATCTAAATGAGACTCACAACTGAAAGCTCCCACATTCATAGGAAACTCATACCCTTTCTTCTTGAAACTCCCACTTAGCATGTTCACCTAGATTGCTTGTAACAAAATCTCAATCAACATGATCATATCACTAGGATATCTTGGTAGCCTCAAGGGAAATTATCAAAACCTACAAGACACAAATATGAAAAGGATGAGAACTAGATGAAATAACTCCCAAATTGGCTAATGGCCACCATAGCTTTGAGACTAAATCTCCTCTCTAGACATCCTTCGAGCTCCCTACAAATTCTCATGGTGAATGCATCATTAACTCTTATATACTTTGCATAACTATTTTCTAATTATAAACATGGGTAGAATTCATAAGACTTGACATCATCAAGAGAATTTTCCACTCTTAGGAGGCCTAGCCATAATTGTAAAGAAGCTAACATTTAAATGAGGAAGGAGGGCATGTAGAATGCATTGTAAAATTTTGTAGCACTAAGAGCATTGGAAAGAATCTCACTTATCTTGTGAGCTCAATCAATATATTGGGTAATAGAGTAGATGACTTCCACCAAAAAGAAATATTGGTCAAAAAAGTTTAAAGCTTTAACCTCACCTTTCAATATGTGTAAGAGGACCATGATGTTAATAATCTTAGGTTTGAGATTAGTCCCAAATAGAGTTTTAGGAACCTTACTCTTGGCACCCTGTGGTTTTTGGAACCATGATTGCATGATCTCTTTTCTCCAAATCATCTTCCCTATAGAGAACTCAAAAATGAATCCTTCAAATGTCAAATCTAAAAATTCTTCTCCCTCTGGAATTTAGAGACAATTCACCATAGTCTTCCTATCAATGAAGATCAACACTATCTGATTCAGCAATACAATATGTTTAGTGTCTGGGTTGTAATGGTTTATGCATTCATAGATTAATTCTAGAGCCTAGAATGCAACAAGAAAACTAGCTGCCTCAATAAGACCAAATCCTTAGAGCTTCTCAATAATGGGATGTATTGGCTTCAATCTCAATCTCTTCTGAAATCTTGCATATCATAGAAATGGAGAGAAGTATACATGAAATTTTATAGTGAAGACTTAATTGCATTCAACTTGATGAAGCCCATAATTCTAGTTGCCATTTCTATTTGAGAATGAATTTTGAATCCAAAGAAATGAAAAGGATAGAAAATGCATAGATACTAGATTTTTGAAAAAGTTGTGCTATTTTAATAGAATAACAGATCAAGATAGAGTGTCAGTTTTTGTAACTATTCATGTTTCCATCTATATAGGAACCTCAATTCATCCATTAATCTTCAAAATTTGTGCCACACAGATAAATTGAAGGAGAGATTTATTGAGATAGTAAATGCATGGTTTTAATGGATATCTCAGTGTCTTTTCACTATTCTGTTGGCCCAATAGTAACTTTCTATCTTCCCATACTTACTTTCCTATTTCCCTTTAAGTTTCAAGAAGTTGCAAATAGAGTACTCCATGAGAAAATATCCACTGAGTTGAATTCTGCCTAATAACTCTTTCCCACAATAGTTAGAATATTTCCTATCCCCATCTTGAGAAGTTTTTGCACACAAATTTTGGGTCCAATCCGTTCACAAACTTGATTTTCTTTAAAATATGAAAAATTGTCTTCATGGGTTGAAAACCCATCGAGGAGAAGACAATTTCCATTTCTTGGCCTAAGCTTTCCTTTTACTTTATCTTTTGACTATTGTTTTTTAGAAATAGTAGATCACCAATATAACTAAGAAGGTGGGTGAATCCATTATATATTAATCTTGAATAATTCTTAATTATTCAACCAAAGTAAACAACAATCATAAAGAAATGTGAATACACAATTACACTAGATATGTTGACTAGGGAAACCCTTGATCAAAGGGAAAACCCCAATGGGAATGATGCCCACAAAATATTGTACTAATGTAAATATTCTTTGTTAGAAAATGGACCCTATTAGGAGTCTATTACAACACTTAGTACAAAAAGTCCCTTTTAGGCAACTTTGAATCCTCGTTAGGAGATTTCAACCTTGTTAGGAGTTGTAGAAGGTAGCTAAACCTGCTATCCAAATAGGTTTAGGATTAGATCAATGAACTCACTGTCCAATTGATCTCAATACTATTCCTTTCAAAATAATAGAGTTGAGATAATTTTTCACTTCTTCCTCTATGCAGTACATCATACTTCTTCACATTGAGACCATGCAATTAGATCTGGAACCCTGAACCCATCAATAGTAACCCTTGAGGTCACACATTAGTAGATTACTCTGCTCCTCTACTTCGCAATTCATAAGTTTTCTTTGCTTCTTGATTTCCAATGATGATCTTTAAAATGTGGAAAACATCTTCTCTTTATACAATACTCAATATTAATTCCTTGAGTTGACTCCATAATTTATTATAAGTTAATTAAATGAAATACACATTTAATTAATGTTTTCAGCTCACAGTTATACACAAACTTTCACACTTGCAACTTCTGTACTTGCACACTCACTAACATCATCGGTTGTCAATGCACTACCTCTAGTTAACTGCACAACCCTTCATTTCAAATACAATGTGCTATATCGATCATACAATAGAAATTATTTTTCCAATGCTCTATTTCCTTGCAATTCTCCATAAATTGTCAATATCTTCTGTACACTATCGATTCAGGTTTTGTGCACTTGCCCATATGTCATATACATGCTGTAGTATATGTTGGTAACTGCACACAAGGAGATACACAATGTATTGTCCTTAATACAAAAATCATAGTCTACTACTCTACCAATTTTTACTAACTTATTACTATGTTATCATCAATGACAAACACAATTATACATCATATCAATGTTTTACATTACTCCCTCATAGCATCAACATACATGCTAACAATCTCTCCATTTGGCATTAATGGCAACATAGATGAGAAATATCTAGTTCCAAGAATACCAACAAGTTTATTCATCACTCAAATCATTATTTTATTTCAACACTTCTCCCCCACAGTATAAAATTTCTCTAATATTTTTCATTTCATTCTCTCCCCCATTGACATCAATGTCAAAGATGATACAAAAAATGAACATACAACAATCTATTAGCATGACCACAAGCTGATCTGTTGCTTTACAACTTTTGCATATAGTTCTATAAACAACAAAAGTGTCTAAAGATACTATTGCACATGAATTACCTATTGCCAAGAGTCCTTGATTGACTCTATTCATCACAGATACTCCCCCATTAAGGAAGCATCAACATATAGTCAAGTCTAACAATGGTGCTAGATACCCTAGATTGATGCACTTTTTGCATCTTCTATTCTGAGCTAGGTAGGGGCATAAACCCAAGCATACCTGTCAGGTACTCAAATGTGTCCTTTGGCAAGGCCTATGGAAAAATGTCTACAATCTATTCCTTAGGATTAATGTACTCTAGTCTAATTTCTTTCTCAACAACTTTCTCTCTCAACATGTGATATTTTATGGCAATGTGTTTAGCCTTAGAATGCAAAATAGGATTCTTAGAGATGTTAATAGTACTTGTGTTACCACAGTAAATGATAATAGGTTCTATAAATATAATTACAATATCCTTCATCATCTACTTCATCCATATGACTTGATTAGAGTTATTTGTTGCTGCAACATATTCTACCTCTGTAGTACTTTGTGAGGTACAATTTTGCTTCTTGCTGAGCTAAGAAACTAGTCTTCCTCCAAGAAAAAATGCTCCTCCACTAGTGCTTTTTCTGTCATCCCTATCTCTAACCCAATTAGCATCTATATAAGTACAAAGAGTAATGTCATTGCTTCCATCATACCAAATACTGTAATTTGATGTTCATTTTAGATATTTGAATATCCTTTTTACTATTGCATAGTGATATTCTTTATGATGAACTTTAAATTTGGCCACAATTCCAACTACATTAGCTATATCTGATATGATATGCATCGGATACTACAATCCTCCAATCATAGATCTATACTTCTTTTGTTCAACAGTAGGTGTCTCATCCTTCTTGATAGCTTGTGATCAATTACTATAGGAGTTCCAATAGGTTTATAATTTTTTAGGCCAAATCTTTTTAGTAAATCTTTTAAGTACTTGGTCTGAGAGATAAAGATACCGTCTTTGTTCTAAACAATTTGCAATCCCAAGAAAAATTTCATTTCTCCTATCATGCACATCTCAAACTCATTCTTCATGTCTTCTAAGAATTTGTTACTGGCTTCATCATTTCCACCAAAAATGATGTCATCAACAAATGCAATGATTATTAGCAAATCATCTCCTATTTTCTTCAAGTACAAGTTACTATCTTTTGTTCCTTTAGCAAATCCAAGCTTTGCTAAATATTTGTCCAACCTTGCATACTAGGTTCTTGGTGCTTACTTTAACCCATACAATGATTTCTCTAGTCTGCAAACCATATCCTTCTCTTCTATTAAAGGAAAACCCTCTAGTTGTTCAATGTAAACTTCTTCTTCAAGTTCTCCATTCAAGAATGCTCACTTAACATCCATCCAATATACTTTAAAATTCTTGTTTGTGGCATATGCTAGGAACATTTTGACTCCTTCCATCCTTGCTATAGGTGCATATGTTTCCTCATAATCAATTCCTTCTTGCTGAGAGTAGCCTTTGCATACATTTTTTCCTTAGGTCTAGGAACTAATTCCCATATGTCATTTTTAATTATTCAATGATCATCTTTGATTGCTTCATCTATGCTTCTTGGTTCTACTTGAGATATTATACATAGTTCTTAATTAATTTTGCTCCTTATCATTACTCCATTTTCTTTACTTCCTATTATCTAGTTAGAAGGATCATGTCTCATCATGTTCCTATTTGGGGTAGGAGTTGCTACTTCAACTCTTATTTCACGCACTGTGCTCTATTCTTCTCTTACATCTTCATTTTGCACATTATTTTGGAAGTTATTGTTAGTCTTGAGAAATAATTCATTACATATATTAGTCATTCTAGAGTAATCATTTCCATTAGAGTTATAATCCATTATCTTTTCCTTGGTGCCAAATTTTTCATCAATTTTAACATTTGCGGACTCTACTATAGTTTTTGTTCTATAGTTGAAACATTTGTAAGCTTTGCTTTTTAATGAATAGCCAAGAAAAATGCCTTCATCACTCCTTGGATCAAACTTACCATTATCATCATCTCTTTTGATGTAACATTTACTTCCAAATATCCTAAAGTACTTTACTAATGGTGAGTGACCAAACCATAATTCATAAGGTGTTTTGTCCATACCTTTCATAATCTACACTCTTTTGAGTGTGTACATTTCTATATTGACTACTCTCCAAAAGGTCTTTGGTACATCATCCTAAAATAACATAGCCCTTGTTGCTTTAGCAATTGATTTATTTCTTCTTTCAACAATCCCATTCTGCTCAAGTGTATGGGGTGAAGATAGTTGTCTCCTGATACCATGCTCTTCACAATAGATATTGAATTCTCTAGAGCTGAATTCTCCTCCTCTATATGATCTTAAGCTCTTGATTTTGGCTCTAGATTTATTCTTAACTTTTTTCTTAAATATCTTGAATTTCTCAAATGCTTCTAATTTTTCTTTAAGAAAAGCTACCCACATCATTCTAGTGAAATCATCAACAAAAATAATTAAGTACCTTTCTCCATAGTATCCTCATTTTCTCACAGGACCACTCAGATCTGTATGAATCAGTTCCAACTTTTGTGTAGTACAAAATTGCTTGCTAGGAAATAAAACTCTCTTCTTCTTAGCCAAAATACATTCCTTACAAATAGTATCAATGGGTTTAGTGATTCTACGTAAATCTAATACAACAAGTGTATTACTAGCCTTCACAATGTTATCAAAGTTAATGTGACAATATCTTCTATGCCATAGCCAACTATTGTCAATCTTAGCTACCAAACATGTTATTTTAGTGGAGTTTAATTGAAATACATTACCTCTAGTTCTTGTGCTAGTACCAAGTAGTTTGCCTTCCTTATTTTTGATAATGCATGTGTTATTACCAAACTACAGTCTGTAACCTCTTTCCATAAGCTGTCCAACACTCAATAGGTTATGCTTTAGTCCATCAACAAAGTAAACATCATCAGTGTATGTTTTACCATCAAGTTTGATAGATCCAATTTCTATAATATGATAGGCTACATTGTTCTCTACTTTGATAATTCCTCCATCATGGCTTGTGAATTTGACAAACTTGCTCATATCACCAATCATGTGATGTGAACAACCACTATCAATGATCCGCTCTTTCTTTTCAACTTGTGAGATCAGCACACTTTCTTTTCTAATTTCTTTGTTAAGATCATCATCTTTTATATCTATGAACCCTAATTCATCTTTACTCATGTTTTGATTAGATTCATCTTCTTCTTCTTCTTCATTAGCATATAAACAATTTCTAGGTCTTCTAGACTTGAACCTTCCCTTGTAATTTATTTCTTTTTTAGGACACTTAGTTGCATAATGACCATATTCATTACATGTCCAAAATTTGAAAAAATATTTATCATCTTTTTTTGTTTCCATAAGAAGAGATACTCGCTCTTGGATCTTTTCTTCAATGGACTTGCTACTATCGACAATGTCTCCCTGTGCTTTTGTGCTCTTGTCTAAACCAAGTTTAATATTTAGTGCACTGAGTGCTATCTTAACTTTTGCCAATTCTCTAGACTATTTTAGATCAAAATTTTCAACTTCCAATCTACCAAGCAATCTCTTTGGTGAAATTAGTAGTACAAAGTATCATCAGCTGAATGATTTGTGCTACTGTCTTGAAAGGTGGTGTCAAAATTTTCAAAATCTTCCATATTACTTCATCATTAGATTTCTTTCCATCATGAGACGTGATTCCTACAACAATCTTAGATATTCTCCCAACATAGCTTCTTATAGATTCATCTTCCATCATTCTAACATCTTAGAAAGTGCAATAATTTTTTTTCAATCTAATCCTTTTTGCACGTGTATCACCCTCATAATTGGCCTCTAAATTTTTCCAAATTTCATGATATTTTTTGATTAGTTTTACTTGACTATACTCACTTTCAGGTAATGCTAATAGTATTGCTTCTCTTGCCCTTATGTTGCACATAATCACTTCTCTCTGTTCCTCGATACAGATTTTAAGATTGTCTTCTACAATATTTTTAGATGTCTTGGTTACAAGCCAATATCCTAGACCCATGCACAAGAGATGAGTCTTCATTTTATCCTTCTAGATGTCGTAGTTTGTGCCATAGAATCTAGGACTTTCCTTTCTGAACAAATTTTCCATGGATCTCCCAAAGTTGTTAAACTTACCTTCAAGGACCTAAAACTCTGATACCAATTGTTAGAAATAGTAGATCACCAATATAACTAGGGGGTGAATCAATTATATATTAATCTTGAAAATTTCTTAATTATTCAACCAAAGTAATCAACAATCATAAAGAAATGTGCATGCACAATTACACTAGATATGTTTACTGGGGAACCCCTTGATCAAAGGGAAAACCTCAGTGGGAATGATACCCATAGAATAATGTACTAATTTGAATATTTCTTGCTAGAGGATGGACCCTGTTAGGAGTGTATTACAACACTTAGTACAAAGAGTCCCTGTTAGGAGTTGTAGAAGGCAGTTGAACCCACTAGCCAAACAACTTCAGGATTAGATCAATGAACCCATTGTCCAATTGATCTCGATACTAATCCTTTTAGAATAATAGATGTGAGATATTCTTTCAATTCTTCCTTTGTCCAATATGTTGGAATTCTTCTTCTTTAGATCATCCAATCAGATCTAGAACTCTAAACCCATCAACAATAACCCTTGAGGTCACATATTAGCAGATTACTCTGCTCCTCTACTTTGTAATTCAAAAGTCTTCTCTACTTCTTGATTTCTAATGATGATCTCTAACACTCAAAAAACATCTTTCCTTTATACCATACTCAATATTAATTCCTTGAGTTGGCTCCATACTTTATTATAAGTTAATTAAATGAAATACACATTTAATTATTGTTGTCAGCTCATAGTTATACATGTGTGACTTCTACACCTACCCACTCACTAACATCATCAATGGTTAGTGTACTACCTCTAGTTGATTGTGCAACCATTCATTCCAAATACAATGTGCTATATCAATCATACAATAGAAATTGTTTTCCCAATGCTCTATTTCCCTATAGTTCTCCGTAAATTGTCAATATCTTTTGTAGGCTATCGATTCAAGTTTTGCACACTTGCCCATATGTCATATACCTGATGTAGCATATGCTGGTAACTATGCATAAGTAGATACACAATGTATTGTCCTTAATACAAAAATTAGAGTCTGCTACTCTGCCAATTTTTACTAACTTATTTCTATGTTGTCATCAATGACAAACACAATTATACATCATATCAATGTTCTGAAATACTCCCCCATAGCATCAACATACATGCTAAAAAAATTTTCTTTGGGTTCAGAGATGTCCAAAAGGAGTGCAAAAATTCATTAGGGACCTACCTTTTGTTTCCTTTCCTTCATAATTATCTTTTGCAGAAAATTGACTTTATGGGTTGAAAACTTGCCGAGGAGAAGTTGGTTTTGAGTTTTTTGCCTGGAATGATTATAAGAGTTGTGAAAAATCCTAAACATTCCCTAATGAAAATACTCATAAGAGGAACATTAGTTCTCCATAGGACATGCTATTATTTTCTTGTTTTGATCCAACTACATCATTTGGTGCTCTTTGTAGGAAATCGTCTTTATGGGCTGAAAACCCACCAAGGAGAAGATGAAGTCTAGATTTTTGTAGGCTTTTATTTTTATGAGAAAATGAAAAACCACAAGTAGATGAATTTTTATAGATGATATTCGCACAAGCAATGTGAATCTCCATTAGATTAGACACTAAGCTACCTACACAATCTCTCCACATAAGGGAAAAACCACCCTGCTATGAAGTGTGGAGAAGGGCAAAATGAAAAATCTGATGAAGACTCTTTCCACCTAAGGGGTCTTAGACCTAGACTTGAACACACTTAGGAAATTTCTAAGACACAAGAAATCACTCTAACTACTTAGGTGTAGGAGGAAAAGTGGGGCAATAGCTGGCTCTGTTTGGGGACTTGGGTAAACCATACCCAAGTAGGGAACCTAAAATCTCTGGTTTCAAAAAATTAAAAGGTGGCTACACACCAAAACTAAAGCAAGGAAAAACAAGGGAAAGGAGAAAGCAAGGGAAACTGAACTAGGAAAACACAAAAAGGAACTAAATGTAACTATAGTGCAATACAGGGGTTACCTATTCTCAATGTGAAATCTAGTAGAGCTTGAAATCCCAACCATTGTATGTCAGGGGTAGCACTTTTCCATCTCAATATGCCAATTTAAATGCATTGTTCTTGAAAGCTCGATGAATAGTGAATGAACCCTTCCACAAGGTATCAAATTTCTTATGCATACCTTTTGGTGCTCTTCTCTTATACCATAGTAACACACTATCTCCTACCATGAATTTTCATGGTCTTGCTCTTTTATCAAATAGGCTCTTCAAGTGCATTTAGTGTTGTTTGATATGATCTATGATTTCTTCTCTATCCTCTTCAAGTTTTCTCAAGTACAAAATCCTCTTTTCTAAACCATCTCTATAGATATCATCTTTAATTATTGTTCTTAGTTTTTCTTGTAGCCAATTCCAAGGGTAATGGGAGATTGACTTTGGTTCCTTAGATCATTTTGAAAGGAGATATACAGATTGCCCTTTTAGGTGTCACCCTATCTACCCATAGTGCTTCATGAATTTTCTTGTGCCAAGTTTTTTGATTGTCTGACACCAATTTCTTGACAATATTCATCAGATTTTTGTTACTAGATTCTATTTGACCATTTCCTTGTGGGAAGTAGTTAGATGAATGATTGACCATGATGCCATGTTTAGAAAAAAACTTGGTAATCTCAACTGAAGAAAAATATGTTGGATTATCCATCACTAGTTTGATGCGGATATTGAATCTATCTAATATATTTCCCTAATGAATTCACAAACTACTTCAAAAGTGGGTTTCTTGGTTGCTTTAGCCTCCACCAACGTGGTGAAGTAATTAGTTGCAATTATAACATACTAGTGGCTACCACTAGATGCTAGGTTGATAGAACCAATGAAATCAAGGCCCCATTATTGGAAAGGACCTTCAGTGATGATGGGTTTGAGAGGTAGAGTGGCTAGCTAAGGTCTCCCGATGAACATCTTACATTTTTCACATTTTGACACTCAAGAATAGGCATCTCTAAACATTATGGGCTAGTAGTAACATTGTCTCAATATTTTTAAAGTCATGACCGAAGATGATAAATTCTCGCTACATGCTTCATCATTAAAAGTTCTCAACAACTTTTGTTGTTGTTGTTTATCTATGCATCTAAGAAAAGTACCATCTATAGCTTTCTTAAACAATTTGTCATCCCAAATTACATATTTGGCTACTTTCAACTTGAGATCTCTTCTCTATTTTTCCATCATTCCTTCAAGAAATTCTCCATATGTCAGTAAGTAAGTAATATTCTTGAACCAAGAATCGTACATGCCTACTACTAATACTAACTGCTTTCCTCCCGATTCCTTTGTTTCTTCAACAATTCTATTTTTTGCCATTTCTTTACACAAGGCATTGCCTCTCACTAGCTTAGTAGGCTTGATTTCAATGTCATACTCTTGCATTTTTTCTATCCACATCCCTTTGGCATTATACCCTACATTTTTTTGTGTTAACACACTTTTTATTGCTATGTCCGAAACATAAACTATAAAATGCATGTGCAAGATGTAGAATCTAAAATTCTTCAACACTTTAACTACTGCATGAAGGCTATAGGGGATTGTATCCCTTCTTTTTTGTCTTTCATAAAGATTTTTGATAAATTATATTCAAAGGCATAATAGCAAATGATGAAGTCCAATTTATAATCTAGATGACATAGTACTGGAGCATTAACAACAGCAGTCTTTATATTCTGGAAGGCTTATTTCCTAGCTTCATTACATTTAAAATTTAAATTTCCTTTCATCATGTCTATAATGCATTTAGTATTTTTTGGAAAATTTGGCATGAATCTTCTAAGGAAATTCACTTTCCCAAAGAATGATATAACTCATGTTTTATTTACTGGTAGGCTTAACCTTCGAATGGCTTCAACTTACTCAGGGTCAATTATGATACCTTCTTAGGAAACTATATGACCAAGAAGCTTTCCTTTTTTCACATAGAAAATAGAATTTTTAGTATTTAAGGAGATTCTGTGTTCTTGACACCTTTGCAATACTTTCTTCAAACGTTCTTGGTTTTTCTCTTTTCTTTGAAAACACAGTGAGATCATCTAGGTATATAGCAATAATCCGATCTTTTAGATTAGCAAACATGTTACTCGTACATCTTTGAAATGTGGCACCAACATTAATGAACCTAAAGGGCATCATATGATACACAAAAGTACCCCAAGGAGTGATGAAAGCCATTTTATGTTGATCCTTCTTTTCCACTTCTACTTGATTGTATGTCGAGAATTTTTCAAGCATGGACATCATTTCAGCTCCAGCTACCATTTGTAGTAGGTAATCCATGTTAGGAAGAGAAAACTTGTCTTTTAAAGATGCCTAATTCAAATTCTTGAAATCTATGTAGATTCTTGTTTCTCCATTTTTCTTCCTAATCGGTACTATATTAGCTACCTAGGTAGAATGATGGATGGGATAAATGGTTCTTGCCTTTAGTATCTTGTCCTCTTCCTAGAATATAGCATCTACCACTTTTGGATTATAATTTCTCTGATTTTGTCAGAAAGGAACTGTGTCACATTTCAATGGAATTTGATGCTTTATTTTCCCATCACTATAGCTTTTCAAATCTTCATAACTCCAAGCGAATATGTCTTGATATTCTACAAAAAGTTGTCTGACGGCTTCCTTCTCTTCAGGTGAACAACACTTTCCAATGTTAATCATTTTGGGATAATGGGCATCTCCAATATTCTCCCCTTCATGTTGGAATTATAGGTGGGAAGATTTACTTTTGAGAGGGGGTGTGAATCAGAAGTAACAATATTTAACCTCTAAAAACTTTTAACTGAGATCATTCACATGCATCTACCAAATCTAATTAACATAAAAGTAAAGACATGCATGAAAATAGATAACACAAGATTTGGTCATCTAGAAACCCTCCAAAATGAGATGGTAAAAATGGGGTGGGGATGGCACCCACAAATTATCATTGTAACAATATGTAACTATTTAAGGTTGCAAAGTTTGACCACTTCCAATGGTCTACCATATTAAAAGGTCTGCCCTATTAAAGGATTTACACCCTGTTAAAAGTGACCTAGTTAAAGGATTTACAAACACTCACTTGGAATGTTACCCTATTAAAGGATTTATCCCCTTTTTAAAGGTTTACAACATAGTTGTTAAACCAACCTATCTGCTTAGAATTTTCATTCCTAATACAATGTCTAGAAAGTATTAGAATGTGTTGACCTAATGACTTACAATCTTTAATTACTGATTCTAGATCCTTATTCTGTTCAATCTGATTTGATCCTTCCTGATCTAATAACTCTCTGCTTGTTTTGTTGATACTCTATTTTGAACAACTTGATTTTGTAATGCTACTCTTCCTCTAAGTCCTTACACCCCTCTGAATTTCACTAGCATTCTCCCATATATCTCTCTTCCATACATGAATTATGGGGTATCAACCTCCTTATAAAGGCTTCAAAGACTTAGGGTTAGGTATGAATCTATGATCAATACTCATCCATCTTTTCTCGCTCAAATCTTTAGACTTTTCCTATTGTTTGCATGCTTTCTCCATTTTTCTAATTGGTTGCATGCTAAATACATAAGGAATGTAAAAGATTAGATCTTATCTTTTAGATCCTTTGAGATTCATCTTAAGTTAGCTCAAAATGGTTTGCATCTAAGTTTGTGAAGGCACAAACTCATATGTTGATTCTATGTTACTCAACACTTACTAATTACTGATGCTTGACACATATAGGTTTTTGTCTTTCTTATCTCCTATAGTAACTCTATCTTGCTTGGCATCTATACTTTACTTGGCACCTATAGTGACTTGACACTTGAAACTTGCTCAGCACCTAAATTTTACTATGTACCTATTGAATCTTTGGCTCGACACATATTGTAGCTCGACATCCATATCATCCTTGGCATCAACTTAGAAATTGGTTAAGTGTGTTGACACTCAATTGTCAAAACCAATCTGAGATCAACAATCTGCCCCTTTGACATAAGTGTCAAAAACACTTAACTAAACATTATGAATCTAATCTCTATGAGTATAATACACATTTTGTTCAACATATCTACAAAACTTCAAAAACTTGTTCAAAATTTTGTAGAAGACTATATATCTTAAAAACTTGTAACTTCCCCTAAGCTGATGTGCCAATTCTGTATCCAAAATCTCTTATGCTAGATTTGTCTCATGTTGATGTTTCTGATACTCTTTTCTACTTTGTTTGTACTCCCCCTTTATTTGTACTCCCCCTTTCAAACATCTCCTCGTAGTTTTTTTGTATCCTTTTGGCTATATTTCCTTCCTCAAAATTTTATTATCTCCCTCTTTGGGTATATCTCCTCCTTTGAGTTTCATTTATTATCTCATCAATTTATTACATCTTATTATCTCCATCTCAAAAATGTATTTCTCCCCCATATCTACATAATGTATTATCTCCCCCTTTTTGATACTTATGTCAAAGGGTCCTATGAATGAATGGAATACTTAGCCAAAAAGGTTTTATTTACCTCCATAATAATTTTCAAAGCAGCATCCCAGTTGTCTAATGCAATTTCCAGTGCTTTAAGCTGGATGGTTGTCTCTACTGCAAGGTGTACTAGGCCTTCTAATGTAGAAAGATTTGAATTTTTCTTCAAAACATTTTCTGCATAGGCCATTTCTTTATGCAATACTTCCATGTGTGGGGTGATTGTAGAATAGATCTATATTAACTTGGTCTTGATGTTAGCCGCTTCTGCTGTGAGTACAACTAATTCCTTTTGGGTGTGAAGTGTTGTAGCAAAATGCTTCTCACTTTGAGCTAGATCCTTTGGTAGCTGTGTGCTTGATACCTTAAGGTTCCTCTCCAAGCTCAATATCCACTGGCTAGTCTCTTGTGTGAAATATGAGGAATCACACAACTTGGAGTACAATGAGAATATGTTCTCAAGTACTAATTTCACCTTTTCTACCTTTTTAGCTAGTTCAACCTGTGATAGTGCTATCTCACTAGATATTTTCTCATTGACCTTCATTTGAAATTTCTTCTTATACCATTCTAGTAATTTGACATTGGTATCAAGGTCTTCATTTTGTACCTGGTCCACTATGTTGGATAGTTGCTCCATAATGGGCTTTGTTTCATCAGGTACTGGTAGGTTGAAAGCATCAAGAAAGATATCTTTGATTTCTATCAATGTTTGCCTATGTCTATACTCATTTCTGAGTATCTCCTACTTCTTCTTCATCTCTAGTGCCTCTTGCACTTCATTAATATGTGCTATGTTCATTGTTTTGTAGTCATAACTTGGTATGACTATCTCTTCATCAAGTGCAAGGTCTCCATATGAAGTACCCTTGCTATCTTGGTAGAGCTCAAGCCTAGTGCTAATATTTGCAATGGTACTTCATTAGTGCTTGGTTTCTTAGTAGGAGTCCTTGTAGTAGGAAAATTGGCTAATCTTTGTATTGCCTCTTGTTCTTTCTCCTTAGGGGTCTTCTCCTCTTCCTTATCTTCTTTAGTTCTACCTTGATCAATTATAGTGATCAGAGGAGGTGCACCTTAACTTTGTGTTGTAGGATCAGAGGTATCTTTCTATCATGTTTTCTCCTTAGCTTGATCCTCATTAGTTACTGTGACTATAGTGTCAACCTTAGTAGATGCATCTTGTGCTTGTTGCTCTTGTGGTTGATCACTTGTAGCTGTTGGAGTTTGTGAAGGTAGTTCTTATGTATTCACCCAACTGCCTTCTCCTTGGTAATCTCAACTACTACTTTCTAAAGTTCCTCTACACTCACTAAAATTAGATTAGTACACAATTGTGCTTGCAAAGTAGTCTTGTGAAGGATCTTTTTGAGATCCTTTGTAGTCAATGGGATAATGTTCTGACCTGAGGTGTCAAGAACATCCTTCACAATTACAATTTCTGTAGATGTAGGTGCTACATGTGGAGGACTAGGTGGTGGCAATTTTGTGTCTTGGACACTCTATTCTTATTGGTACTCCTCAACTATTGCCATGTCACCTTTCGGTGTTTCTTTCTCCATTGTTACCTCTTCCTTTTCTTTCTCTCCTTCTTCCTTTTCATTCTCTCCTTCCTCTTTTTCATTTTCCTCTTCCTCTTCATCATTATTTCTTCCCTCAAAGGGATCTTCTTGTCCTTCCTTTATGGTAGCCACCCCATAAATCAATTTCCACATTTGTGTTGACTTCTTTACAACATCCTCAATCTTATTTTGTAGAATACTGAAGGCTCTATATTTGGGTGCAAATTTACTCCCATGTTTCTTGCTAGCCTTGCTTATTTGACCTTTAGTTAGGTTAGGCATTGCATGAGCCAATGTTGGCTCTCTTATTTCTTTCTCCATGTTTAGACAATAATGCCATTTATTTTCAACAATGGAGTATAGCTCCTTTGGCATAGTATTGTCCAGTTCAAGTGGAGTAGTCTTGAACTTGGCCATCATAGTGTAGATTGATTCTTCCACTATGTTTTTTTCCCCTCTACTTAGTTTATTAAAATCAATATCTTTTAACCCTAAAAATTCTGCATTATCCCTAATATTGTCACAAATATTTTCTAAGTTAGATTTAGTGGTGTGTTTTACCACTCTGAATTGCTCATTGTCATATTTTGTCCTTTCCTCATTTGATTCTGGGGGTGCCACATATTTTATTCTATTTTTCTATGCTAGCCCTTCTTTCTCTATGAATTTCTTTTTTTCCTTTTCATTTTCCACCTTAGTTGATGCCCTTGTGTCTGCTCTAGTGGTAGGTTTGGCTGGGCTTGGCTTAGCCTACCTTTTGCCTTTCAGCTATGCAGTAGGCTAATTTTGTACCTTCCTCTTCTTGAGTTCTACTTTAGGGGCTTCCTACTTGGCACCTTCTTCTTCCTTAGCATCCTCACTCATGCCTTGGGTTAATGGTAGTGGCTCCTGCCCTTGTTCATCTTCATCATCATTTGCCTCTTCATCTTCTTCTACCTCCTTTGCCTTTGTTGTGCCTTCTCCAAATTTGGCCTTAAGCTTTTTCACCAATTTATCCTTTTTCTTTAATGTGGAAGTAGTTTTGAACTTCATATCTACCTTTGATCTTACCACATCATAAGTCCCAAAATGTGGTGCACTCTTATCTACTTCTTCTGCTAGCAATGTTGTTATGGCAGTAGATGCCTCATCAATGTTTATTTCATAGCCAAGAGGTCTAGGCCATCTCACCCTTGGTATGGTTGCTTGTATGTAAGTATAATCAATATCTACAAGAAAGAAAATGTCATTTACATGTTGTTCAACTAATGAAATAGGTATCCTCAGTCTCTATTTCATGGATTTATTGAAATCTTCAAAATAGCTTGTCATAAGTTTTTCATAATTTGTCCCCATTTGTTCAATATACTCATTTACATGGGCTACAACATACCTATTGGTTTTATAGGTAACTTTACCAAAGGATGGAAATTCATTTTGTACATAGAAAAATATACAAATAAAAATTGCACCAAATTTACATTGTGCTTCCTTAGTTCTCCTTACAGCTCCTAAGTTCTCATTGATTTTCTATAGTTACAATACTTCTAGGTCATATGTATGGTCCTTCTTAACTAATTTGTAGCCAAAATCTACTATAATGCAAGGAACACTGTTGAGTCTACTAGATTGATAAAACTTGTGAGAAATGAATCTAACAACAAAATAAAAAAGAGGGTCTTGAATGGTATCTATGGTCATTCCTCTCTTGTTCCATTTGGCTCCTATATTCTTTTCAATAGCTTCCTTGGAGTCACTTTTGAGGGTTTTGGGCCAATCTAGGGTTGGATACCCTATTAATCTATAAACAATCCTCTTTGATATATTTGTTGGGACATCTTCTAACCATAAACTTCCATCATGAATCCTACTCAACACTATTCTAATCCATTCAGTCTTGAAAATAGTAGAGAATTCTAGGGCATGAGTTAAACCCTGCCTTTCAACAATTTTAAATTCTTCTTTCAAAACTCTATTTTCACACAACCTATCATAAGCTTCTTTGATCTCAATATCTCCTATAGCACCTATCTTATATTTATAACATCTCCTAACATCTTGTACCAAGTAAACCTTAGGAGGAATTACAAATATCCAGGACTAAAACTCTCAATCCCATAGAATAACATTTAACTAAGGATATGTTTAGGTAGTAATGGTATAATTAAGGATACCATTACTACAATTGTACTAATGGTACAATTGACCTTGTTGGGAAATTTCTACTGATATGACTAGTCTTCAAACAACTAAAACATGTGGTTTGGCTCAACCATCTACTATAGTTTCCATTGAAATATGTTCTTATACAATTTTCAGGGATGTGCCCATTCTCTTGACAATAGTGACAGTTATACCTAGTGTCATAGTCCCAATTATAGTGATGTCCATGATTATTTACCCTTGTTGGTTGATTAGGTGTCCACATAGGCTTTGATCTGCAATCAAAATCTCTATGTTTGTACTTCTTGCAATCGTAGTAGTGACCTTAAAATCTTGGTGTTCTAATAGTCCTAGTTTTGTAGTCATGTACCTGATGTCCTTGCTTGTTGCACTTGTGACAGTGACCCATATTTTTAAAATTTTCATGATGATGGGCATTCTTTCTCCTACACACATTAGAGGTATTTCTTTTTTTACCACAATAATGTCAAGTAGGTTTAGTGTTCTTACTTTTGTTACTTCTTTATTCTGCAGTCTTCGACGACTCTCCTTTTTTAGTGCTAGTGTATCCTAGTCCTGAAGTATCATTGATGGCTCTTGGTGATTTTAGTAGCTCTTCAAAGTATTTGATGGCCTCATTAGGTTTGTTGAGGCTCTTTGCAATTTCCTTCTCTCTTTCTAGGTCATTTTTTAGTTGTTCATTTTGCATCTTCAGTGTGGAGGTCTCAATATCCTTCACATTTAGTTCATGATGTGCATTTATCATCTGACTTAGGGTGTCTAGTTGCATGTTGGAAATTCTTGCAAGCTCAATTGACTTTTCTTACAACCTATTAGCAAGGTTTCTCTTGTCATCTTCTAGCATAGCCTTATCTTAAATGGCTATTTTCTTCTGTTCAGTCACTTCACAAAGCATCAAGGCTTGAGATTCTTGTTCAATCTTGAGAGTTTTGATCTCTTCTACATGAGCTCTATTATTCTCTATCAGATTTTCTATCGCTGCATCAAACTCTTTGGAATCTCCATTTGCAAACACTTTTGAAGTTTAAATCTCCTTATATTGTGTATCATTCTCAGCTATGGAAATTTCTCTTTTTCTCTTTAAGGATTTTCTCAATTCTTCCCTAACTTCTTCCAGAGTATGTAGAGCGAGTTGTATATCAATCATCTAGTTTTCTATGACCTTCCCAAGTTTTTAGACTTCTATTTCTAGATCTTTTCTCCAATTTGTAAGGCTCCTCCTTGTGAGAACTTGGCTCTGATACCAATTGTTAGAATTACAGGTGGGAAGATTTACTTCTGAGAGTGGGGGAGGGGGGTGAATCAGAAGTAAAATTTTTTTAAACTAAGATCATTCACACACATCTATGATATCCAATTAACATAAAAGTAAAGACATGCATGAAAATAGATAACACAAGATTTGGTCACCCAGAAACCCTACAAAATGAGAAAGTAAAAATAGGGTGGGGATGACACCCACAAATTATCACTGTAACAATATGTAACTATTTAAGGTTACAAAGTTTGACCACTTCCAATGGTCTTCCCTATGAAAGTCCTACCCTATTAAAGGCTTTACACTATGTTAAAAGTGACCTGGTTAAAGGATTTACAAACACTCACTTGGAATGTTACCCTATTAAAGGATTTATCCCTTTGTTAAAGGTTTACAACATGGCTGTTAAACCAACCTATCTCCATAGGATTTTCATTCCTAATACAATGGCTATAAAGCATTATAATGTCTTGACTTGATGACTTACAATCTTTAATTGTTGATTCTAGATCCTTGTTCTACTCAATCTAATCTGATCCTTCCTAATCTGATAACTCTCTACTCATATTGCTAATACTCTATTCTCAACAACTTGATTCTATAGTGCTACTCTTCCTCTAAATCTTTACATCCCTTTGAATTTCACTAGCATTCTACCATATATCTCTCTTCCATACATGAATTATGGGGTATAGATCTCCTCATAAAGGCTTCAAAAACTTAGGGTTAGGTATGAATCTACGATCAATATTTTTCCATCTTTTCCTGCTCAAATCTTTATACTTTTCCTATTAGTTGCATGCTTTCTCCATTTTTCTAATTGACTTTATGTTGAATACATAGGGAATGTAAAAGATTTGATCTTATCTTTTAGATCCTTCAAGATTCATCTTAAGTTGGCTCAAAAATGGTTTACATATGAGTTTGTGGCACAAACTCATATGTTGATTCTATGTTACTCAACACTTACTAATTGCTAATGCTTGACACAGATATGATTTTTATCTTCCTCAGCTCCTATAGTAACTCTATCTCTCTCAACATCTATACTTTTCTCAGCACCTATAGTGACTCGACACTTGAAACTTGCTCGGCACCTAAAGTTTACTTGACACCTTTTGAATCTTTGGCTCAACACATACTATAGCTCGACATCCATACCATACTCAACATCAACTTAGAAATTGGTTAAATGTGTTGAAACTCACTTGTCAAAACCAATCTAAGACCAACACTTCATATTCACCAGTAGTAGGACCTTTTTAAATCCTCTTTTACTTGATGTAGGCATCATGTCTATTAAATAGTTTTTCCAAAGGGTTAGGTATGAATCAACAATGGTGATTCACCCATATTGCCGCTTAAATTTTCCCTTTTTCTAATTGAATGCATGTAATAAATAATGATTCATAATTAATATTCATCCTTATCAATAAAGATCATAAAATAACACTTAAGTCAACTAAAAAATAGTTTAGATAGCAGTTTGTGCCAATATAAACAACGTTGTCAAAACTGTATTACTCAACATATAAAGTCCCTAGTTTTGAGCACTAACTATGACTTCAATGTTATCACTCAACATCTGAATGACTTGACATTTACTACTTTCTTGACACTTAAATCACTCGGCACAAACCATTTGCTCGACATCTAAGTGACTTGACACTTGGGTGACTCAACACTCATTACTTACTTGACATGCACTATCTTATATGTTGTACTCAACATATGTTACTTGTTTGAAATTAACTAAATAAATTATTTAAGTGTATAGACACTCATTTGTCAAAACCAATATGAGATCAACACTACAATGGTTGGTTGGGTGGGAGATCCTTCATCCATTCTACTTTAACACTTGCCTTGCTGTTGCTACTAGAATCCATGTTGCTATTGTCCCTTTGGTATAATTTTAGGTTTATAACATTGAAAATGGGTAATATGTCAATCCCTTGTGGTAGTTTGAATTAAAAAGCATTATTTCCATATTTATGTAAAATTTTGCAAGGATCTATCTTTTCCATCTATAGTTTGCTGCCTGGTCCTTTAGGTAATCTATCCTTATTTAGGAAAGCCATTACTAAATCACCAACCTTAAAATGATCTCCTTAATCTTCTAATTTTCCTTGTCCTTGTATTTAGTTAGTAATTTCTTCAAATGATCCTTGACTTGATCATGTACTATCTTTATTAATTCAGCAAGTGTCTCCCCTATGACACTTCTAGACTTCACGTCTTGAAGATCCCTTAGTTCCATGGGTGAAAACTATATACTACTTCAAAAGGTTTTCTACCAATTGATCTATTAACCCACTCATTATATGCATATTTAGCTTGATCTATTAACCTCAATTTGACCATTAGTGCAAGGGTGATAAGATAATGAATAAGCCAAATGTGTGCCAAGTTTATTCCATAAGGTTCTCCAAAAATTCCCAATAAGTTTTGTGCCTCTATTAGTCACTATTGTCATAGCAAGCCATGAATTTTGACTACTTCTCTAAGAAAAGGTTTGCAACCTAAGATTCATCATGGTTTCTTTTGTAGGATATAAAATGAGCCATTTTTGTGAACCTATCAACTACTAAAAAGACCATGTCTACTCCTCTAGCATTTTTAGGTAACCAAAGGACAAAGTCCATGCTTATGTTGTCCCAAGGTTTAGTAGGTATTGCCAAGGGCTGATATAATATTGCATTAGATGATGTGCCTTTGGCTCTTTGGCAAATTAGACAATTTTCCACATACCTCCTAATTTCATTCTACAAACCAAGCCAATAGTAGAACCTTGTAACTTGTTCTACTGTCTTGTTTGCTCCAAAATATCCTCCAAGAGTCCTATTGCATTTTTCCTTGATGATGTTTTCCCTCATTGTTGACTTAGGTATATAGAACCTATTGCCCTTAAATAATAAATCATCTTGTAAAACATAATCATAAAATTCACCATGAAAAGCATTAGCATACTCCAAACAAGTCTTATATGCCTCTTTGAAATCATAATCTTCTTTATACAGATCCTTGATCTGCTCCAATCCTACATTTTTTAGTTTAAGTTTGTGAATTGCTAGTACCCTCCTACTCAAAGCATCTACTACCTTATTGGCTATTCCCTTTTTGTGTTTGATTGAAAATGTAAATTCTTGAATCTTCTCCACCCACTTGACATGTCTATGGTTGACTTTTAACTTGCCTATTTAGGAAACTGAGGGCATAATTATCAGTATATACTATGAACTCCTTGGGCACGCAATAAAGTTTCCATTTCTTTAGTGCTTGAACCATGGAGTATAGTTCAAGGTCATAGGTAGAATATTTTTTCTCTTCTTTTGTAAGGTCCCTCCTTGCATGTATTTATTAAATATGAATTTCTTTGTTAAATATGTTGTAGGAGATTAGAATAGATATGAAGTAATGTTTATGTTGTGAATGTCCTAATGAAATTGAGAGTAGTTGATACATCCATGTTTTAATACTCAGTGATTCGAGAACCACTACATTATCTTGACTGTTTAAACATTAAAATTTCACTAACAATGATACAAGGCATTTTCACCTGATGATAAGGGTGTTGATTTTGGTACCTTGATGATTAGGTTTTATGCTTTCAAATAGTTTAGTATTCCTTAATTGGTGATGTTTATGATGTTAGGTATATACTTTCCTAACGATGATTATTCTAGTATTTTAATTTGAATTAATGAATAAGTTATGTTATATTAATTATGTGGTTTCTGATGATTAAATGTAAGTAGAAATAAATTAAACAGTTAATTATATAAAAGATTCATGTTTTGATTTATGTAACTATCTAGATAAGTTTTGAATATATGTATGTTATTTCTTGAGCTACTGATGTGTGTAGGATATTTTAATTGGGAGATCTAATGGAGAATCAAAACTAAACCCTATGTACCATTTGTGGAAACCAAGGTTGAGTCTAACAAAAGATGTAAATCCCATTGTTCGTATTTTATTTGTATCATGAGTTGAATGAATGTATCATTCTGTAATCAATAAGTGTTAATATTTTGTAATAGTGATTTTATAGTATCGCTTGACACTCGTGATTTGTATATGCATTTCAGCATGATAGTTTGGATTAACCGAGTAACCTAAAGATCTAAGTTGGACTAGGCTAGTGACCTTTTTACTAATCAATTAGTAATCGAGATTAATTACCCTAATCAAGATTAGTGATTAATTTGCATTTTTGAGAGTTGTAAGAAAGTCTAAAATTTCCAAGCTTTTGTTAAGTCCCTAATTAGTCCTAGAGGCCAAAAATCATGAAAACTAAGTACCTAAGGGGTAAGGGTATGGGTTGGGGGCATTTTCCACCTCTCTAACCCCTTTTGTTGACTTTTATGGTCATTCAAATATCTCATTTATTTTTTATTGCGAAAATTGATTGTTTTCATTATGAGTTGGATAACTTTAACTCTACCTTAAGGTTAGCCTTATGACTAGTTGAGTTAGAAGACTCTAGAATTTTTAGGTAAGTGGGAGAGTTATTACATTTTGAAAGTTGTTGAGTTTAGGATCTTATTTAGAGGCAATTTTGAGAGAGAATGAGTGTTCACCCAACCTCTAGTTTTAGAGCTCATTTTTAGGATTGAAGGAGGAGAAGGAAGGGAAGCTCGTCTCAAGTTTTGCAATTGCCATAACCTTATTGTGAAGGTAGGAATCCCTCAGCTCATGTTGTTCATGTGTGTGTTGAGCATGTTTGGGAGGGATTGAAATAGGTTTTCTTATATGTTTCTTATTTGTATTTTTCTTTGAATTTTGAAGGGATTGTATGGGTTGTATTGGCATTACTCACCCTTAGATAGGGCAGAAGTGGCCATGTATGGGAGGAGGTCTTTAGTTGGACTCCAACAGTGTAGAGTCTCTTCTCAGGACAAGAAGAGGGAGAGAGTAGGGTGTTATGGGCCTCTACTTCTTAGCACAAACCATGTTTTGAGTTTTGGAATGTAAGAATGGAAGAACATAGGTTCTTGAGTTTATAGCCCCAAAAGGGCACCTATTATGGTGTTGTAACATCTTCTGTTGGAAAAATCCACCTTCTCCCTAGTCTAGTTCAATGTCAAACCTGTTGTGCAAACCTGGATGGGAGTGAATGTTTGAATTTGTCTTCATGTTGAGTTTGGTTGTCTCCCAGTTAGTTTCTGTTTCTCTCCATGATCACCCTGATGTGTTGCAAAATTTGTAATGGTTTCCCCTATTGTGGAGCCAAGATGGAAATTCATAATTGTTATTGAAAATTCAATTATGTTGGTAGATTTCTCCTTGGGATTGAAATATTGTGTAAAAATGTTATTGTTAACTTATTGTGGAAATGGAAAAAATGTTAGGTTTTCTTCTTAGTTCTTCCCGATGGAGCCTTTGAATTAGGTGGTTTAATAGAAAAAGAAAATTGAGTAATATTCTTGCATATGAGTCTTATAGGTTTTTTTAGTTTTTGCATATGTTACTTAAAAATTAGATGTGATGATGTTTACCTTACTGTGACATTTTTATGTTTCGTAATCATATTCATTTAATTTAGATTAATTTGATAACATGGTGATGTATAGTAAGTTATGCAATTTTAAGTTTAAAATATGTTGAGAAAATTTGCATTTGATTGGTACTTAAATTTTGTAAATTATACATGAGTATGAGGAAGTTAAGTAATTCAATTTAAATACTTATGTATTACATTTAATCCTATTATCACTCTTAAAAAAAAATACAACCCCTTTGTTTAACTAAGTATTTGGTAAATCCAATTAGAAAAGAAAAATATATACCTCCTTGTCATAAAAACAATTTACATTAAAAAAAAATTAACACTTGGAAAAATATGGCCTTGAAAAAAAATACCCCCAGAGCAAAAATGCTTTATGGAGTTTGTATGGGGAAAAATAAATAATCTCCTTGTGATGACAAAGAATATTCTCTGTTGATACCCTTTTTAAATTAAAAATTAAAAAAAATAAAAATAAAGAAAGAAAACATATATGAATATTCTAAATATCCTAAAATAAATCTTATCTACTTATCTTTTTAACATAACTCATTACCTCTATCTTTACTTACCAAGAAAACTTTTAAAACTTAAATTCTATTCTCTTTTTTCCTTGCTGGGAGTTGACAAGCCTTTTTTTATGAAGCCTCACGTGCCCTTATGTCAGGCTGACTTGTCCTTTGGGAATGAATTAAAATTGGTTAAACTTATAATGAAGTTTAAAACAAAAACTTGTAATTCCTTAATTTTTCCTTGCCTCCACGTGAACCAAAGAGTACTTTTCCTTGGCTACATTTTAAAAAAAAAACCTTGGCATGCGTGGGAGTTTTAGGGTAGTTTAGGGTGGTTAATAAAGTTGTAGTAGCTTTAATTGTAGTTAGTTTTGTTATTTTGGAATTTAGTATTAATAAATTTTTTTTTAGTTAGTTAGTTTTTTAATTTTAGTATAGTTAAGTGTTATATTAATTTATAAAATTTAATAAATTAAGTTACTAGATAATGTTAGGTTAGTGGATGTTAGGGGTAAATGGTGAAGTAGTTAGTAATTGTTATCTTAGATTTTTGCTAATTTAGTTTAGGTTAGTTAAGAGTTTTAGTGTTATTTTATTTTAGTATTTTTAAATTAGGATAATTAATGTTAGATTTTTTTAATAGCGTTAGATTTTATTTGAAAGTAATTAGCTATGTTATTTGTTTTATTATTTAGTTAGTAACTTCTGCTAATCAAAAGAGTATTAGGAATTTGTAAAATTTGTGTTAGTTTAAAATTAGTTTTTAGTTAGTTGTATTAATTATTATTTAGTTTAACTTAAGATTTATATGATTATTGTTTTGTATTATTTTTATTTATGAGGTAATTATAAAAAGAATGAATTGATTTAAATTAATGTAGATTTTTTTTTAATGTTTTAATTAATTATATTGATTATTTATATTAGCGTTGGTTTAAAATTTTTTGTTTATATAGATTTAATAAAGTTTTTTTTTTTTTTGGATCGCTAATAGGCTGAAGCAAAGATTAATTATTATTATTTGTTAAGCGTGAGTAGATTCAAATCCAAGACCTCTTCGATAAGAGGCTAACAATTTACTATTGTGTTGTAGGCTCTTGCCTTAGTTTTTTTTTGTGAATGTTAGATGATTATATTATTTAGTTAGTCCTTTGGTTTTCAATGTTTCGAAAAAGTTTGATTTATCTTTATTTTCATTTAAATCATTATTTGAATAATTTTTAATATATTGTTGTAAAATTAATGTAATAATGAATCTATTCATACTCATTGATTATAAACTTAAATGGAATGTCAGGACATTGTTAGGAGAACTCATATTCGTTTTACATAATACCTTTACTTTGACTTATGGTAACAAATAGATCAAACTTAGTGGTGTTATTAATCTTTAAAAAAATAAAAATTTATGTGTGTTTTTTCCCTTGTACTTTGGGCATGACATGTTTATTCAAATTTTCTAAATATAATGCAATGGGATGATTCTCTTGACTAAGGATTGCTCCTATAGCATACTAGATAGCATCAGACTCTATAGTAAATAATTTTTCAAAACTAGGTAGCATTAAGGTAGGTAATTCTACCACTTTCTACTTCAAGAATTGAAAACTCCTCTCACCTATTTCATTGCACCTAAATTTACATTTGATTCCTCCTTTTATGGTATCAAGTATGGGACTTAATATCCCATTGAAACCTCTGATGAATTTCCTATAGAAGGTAGCTAGGCCATGAAAGCTCCTAAGATCCTCTACTGCCTTAAAACTTGGCCAATTCAAAATAGCTTCTACCTTGCTAGGATCCATTTTTAGGCATCCTTTGGAAATCAAAAAACCAAGATAAACTAATTTAGACTTAAAGAACTCACATTTTTCCAAATTGATTTGTAGCTTCTCCTCATGCAACTTTTTCATCACCATTTCAAGATCCTCCAAGTGCTCTTCTTTGTTCCTACTAAATATCATAATATTATCTAAATATACTATTACAAAATTTCCAATGAATTGTACCAAAAATTTATTCATTAATCTCATGAATGTGCTAGGTGCATTGCTTAAGATAAATGGCGCCACTAGCCACTCATATAGTCCCTCATTAGTCTTAAAAGTTGTTTTCCACTCATCCCCTTATTTGATCCTAATTTGGTGATATCCTAATTTCAAATATAATTTAGGGTAAACACATGATTCTCCTAGATAATCTATTAGATCTTCAATTCTAGGCATGTGAAACCTATACCTGATTGTGGTCTTATTAATTGCCCTTGAATCAACACAAAGCCTCAATTTTCCATCCTTTTTGGGTGCTAGAACTAGCGGACATGCACATGGGCTCAAAATTTTTCTCAATGAACCTTTTTTTAATAAAGCCACAACTTATCTACTTACCTCTACATTTTGTTGTGGTGTGAGCTTGTAGGCAGGCTTCTTGGGCAAGGTTGCATCAGACACTAAGTCAATTTGATGACTTATGCTTCCTTCAAGTGGCAAAGATTCTAGTTTCTCCTCTGCAACTATGGAAGGATAAAATTTTAATAATTCTACAACCTCTATAGGTATTGGTTTCTTACTTCTGACTTCCTCTTTTGGCTTGGTAATGAGAGCATACCCTTGAAAATTATCATCTTTACTCATTTGTAATAACTCCTTACCTTTGATCAGTTTGACTACTCCATCATCTTGGTCCTTCATCATATGATCATGTAATGGATCCATCTTGAATTTTCTACCATTCTTCTCTATCAAATAGGTATTATTTTCACCATTATGATGAGCCCTTACATCAAACTACCATGGTCTTCCTAGGATCAGATGCCAAGCATCCATAGGAATGATCTCACATAACCTTATCCTTATACTCTCCAAGTTCAAATTCTACCCATGCTTATTCTTCAACTATAAAACTATGATTCTTGTTTAACCATATAATTTTATGGGGTAGCTACATGAGGTAGCTTCCTAACTTTACATTTCAAATCCATCTCTAAAGATACAACATTATTTGTTAATCTAGAGTCTACAATGATTTTATATAATTTTCCATATGCATTACCTTGAGTTCTAAACTAGGATTTTCTTTGTGGTGGCTCTGTCTTCAAAGGAACCTTCAACATAGTCCTCCTTACCATCATATTTTCACCTTCAAACACTAGTGGTGCAATTCCATTTTGCGTGGAACTACTACTGCAACAAAGATCATCAGTCATAACTAAATTATTCCTTCTATCTTTATTCTAGTTAGGAGAATTTGTATTCTTAAGTGGACATTGAGCCATTGTATGCCCTGGCTGCCCATATGAGTAACACTTAATGGTTTCATGTCCCCTACCTTGTCCATCATCATAACCTCTACCTTTATTAAATGACCTCCTTTGCCATTTGGATCCTTGGTTCACTCTATGTGAGTTCTCACCGGTGTTACTACCTTCACTATTTTATTGATTGTCTTCTTATTTTCTTGGGAAATTTCATCTCCCCCTTTTTTGATTAGTCCTTCCTCCTCTACCTCTACTAGAATTTTATTGTCTCCTCTTTATCTTCTCTTCAATCTTTACTGCTAGTTGAAAATACTTTACTCTTGTGTTCAGGCATTGGATGGAAAATTCCTCTTGTATGTTATATCTTAGAATAATCTAATATCTGGCCACCTTTACACTATCTGGCTCTACCATCCTTGATCTGATATAGAGTTTATAAAACTCCTTAGTTTATGCTCTCATAGTTAGCTCCTTTTGCCTTAAATTTTTCCTTCTCATTTGTAATTGGACTTCATAGTTCTCTGGGGTATAAGTATCTTTGATCATGTTGGACATTACCTTCCAAGAAGTAATTTAGTTCTTTCCTTATTTGATTCTCTCCTCCTAAATAAAATTCCACCATGTCAGTTTTGTGCCCTTCATCTTTGACTGAGCTAGCCTCACCTTCTTCCTTTCTTTTATTCCATGACATACAAAGTGAATCTCAAGAGCCTCCATTTAATCTACAATAGCATTAGGGCCCATCTCCCCTCCAAAAATAGGAGTATCAATAAATTTACTCCCAAATGTATCTAGGGTCTTTACAAATGTTGCTTGATTTGGTAGCATGTTGTTATACTCATCATCAACATATTGTTCTTCTTCTTCATCTATCTCTTCATCACTTTTATTGGGGTCTTCCTCAATCTTCTCAATAGCTCTCTCCAATATGACTATCTTTCTTTCCAATTGCAATAATCTATCTTTCAACTTTTGATTCTCATCTTTCTACTCTCAAATTTCCTTGGCCATTTCCAAATTTGTCATCATTTTGTCTATCCTTGATGTAGAACATTGATCAAGTGCAAACAATGAAACTGCAAGCTCCAAGCTGAGCTTTGATAGCACTTATGATGTAAATAAGAGGTACAATACCCAAAGAATATCTTCCTATTCATTCCTAGGACCTACTCAATATTAGGGTAGAGGGAACTAGTCTTTTCCACACACAGACTTTACCCTCTCAATCCTTTCCCTATCTTCCAAGTAGCCTAAAGCTCTTAACAAGGAAAAATACCTCTCACACACCTCACTCCCTTACACCCTCTAGGATCTTAGTATTCTAAACACCCCATTACACCCTTCTACACTATTCCACCAAGTTAGATGAGCATTTGATAGGTTTTGGGCTTCTTCCTAAGCCAAATCCACAAGTTACACTAGCAGGCCTAATAGGGGCTCAATCCTAGTAGCCCTATTTCACCCAAAATAATACTAAACTCCAAAAAAATTAAAAAAATACCCTAAATAAATTTTAGAATACATTATGACATAAATATCCATATGTAGATCCTCAAGATGGGTTCTGGGTCTCAACTTCTAACCCCTTAATCCTCGAGCCCTAGTTTTCAGGCTTTAAGGCTTAGAACCACAGTTTGACCTTCTAGGCTCCCAATCCTAAAACCAACCTCAAATTTTCTTCTTCTAAATTCATTGAAACTATTTCATCTTACTATCTACCAAAGCTCAACTCCCCATGATTCATTTCTTGACCACTGTAATAAGATTTCAAAGTGTCAGCACGTTGAGCAGTCAGACTATAAACACCCAATGTTGATATAATACCATAGTCAGATGAAAATTGGAAAATTTCAAGCCATGGAAATATTTCACATCATACTACCTTCTTTCACACCCAACACCAAGTATTTTCACCATGGGAAATGGAAGAGATTCAATTATTTTATTCAAACCCTTATTGCAGGCTAGGGTAAACAACATGCCAACAAAAACCCAAATAAAAAAATTCTTTCTCTTAAGAGATCAAAAGATCATTTACCACACTAATAAAAAAAACTTTCTAAAAATATAGCTAATCACTTACTGTCATCATGCAATAGAAATTAGAAAGATACTTGTTGACTATGTACAATTTTCCCACCAAAGGATGTATATTTTTCATTCCAAATATGTACCATGTCATTCCAACAAAACTAGGTTGTAGATAATCAATTTATAGGTCACCAACCTTGAACTTACAACTTCATCTACTCATTCTTAATCCAAACAAAGTTTCGACTATTGGACTTCTAGTTTGCAAGAAAAATTGTAAAAAGGTTGCATGACAACTTTTATTGCAATTTTTACAAATTTTGAAACTTTTATTCAAACCTTACATTAAATATTTCAAATGCCTATAAAATTATACTAAGACATAAAAATCTTATGAAACATTAAAATGAGGATTTTTGGCTAGTTCTCAATGTTTGACCAATCATTTTCCACCCTTTGACTTGCTTATAAGCCTATTACAATTTGAAGACAACTTGCCTAAATGCATGATGAGATTGTCTAAACTATCTTGTGTCATCTTGGACACTTATTGACCTCCTATACTAGCCTCCTAGATGTCTAACCACCTTATATAGGACCTAGAGTCTCTGCATCAGTATGTAAGGAACTATACATTTGAATGATACATCTTAAACTAGTTCCTAACATAAGCTATGTTAAAATTTCATATCTATATGGTCTTTTTACTTTATTCTTTGCCTCGGATATGTCCTAGTGAATCTTAATTCATGCAAATATAAAATTTTAACATATCTTATAAAGTGACTGAGTATTGCAATAAGAATAAAGTAAAAATAATTGGGCTCTAATACAGACTGACTTGATATGCATATCAAGCTAAGCATGGAATTGGTGATGGAGATTGAGTGGTGGTTGTGACTGGGCAATGGAAAGAAGGTATTGTGAACAAAGTTTTATGTGAAGGTTCAGATAGTTGTATTGCACCTACCAGAGTAAAAAATAATTATTGAAGACCCAATTCAATTGTTTAATGAATTATATCAAATTTTGAAGATCATTTTTATTCACCAAGTGATTCCAAACTTATAGAGCAATCTAAAGGTAATTAATAGAGTAATTTGTGTCAAAGAATGTGTGATTCTACAGTGTGCCATCAAAAAATTATAAAGTAGGTAAGAATTGTGAACCAAGTTTAGGTTTTTTGTGAAGTTATGGAATTTATTTTGAAATCCTAGTTCAAAAATGACATCATCTGCATCTGGTACTAGCGAGGACGTGTTGAAGAATAGTAATGAACAGATTGTAAGAAATGATCAATGCCCCCCACAAAAATTGAAGTAGGAGCATCTTGGGTGTTAGAGCAGTCTTGCATCACCCAAAAATATTTTTTGTTTTCAACCTTTTCTATTTTAATAAGGACTAACAGACATGGGGTTCCTATTTCTAGGAACTTTCTAATTTTAGTAAGTTTGTCACACAAGCTTCAAATTTTCTCACTTTCTACATGAAGGTTCATTTTAGAGTTATAAGCCTACCATAAAAATCTCATTGCTCTAGGTTAAGTATCAAAGAAGTTATTGCAGATTTTTTGTTGGAAAATTTTGGAGAAAAATATCCAGGCTCATCATTGGAGGCCTTAGAGTGCTTGGATGAGGTCTGAAAACTTGACAAAAGCGTGCTTGTGTATTGCCAAGCCTATAGACTAGGAGCTGGCATTTCCTAAAAGTGGTTGCAGCCTTCCAAAGTTGGGCTACTTTAAATTTCCAAAATAATTGTTTAAGATTTATTTGGCCGACTCTATATGTATTGTTAAAGTTTGTTGGCCCTAGGTATTAAGTTTGAATTCCTAGAACCTTCCCGAGTGGCATAAAATTGCCTATTTAAGAAAGGCCCAAAAATTGTCTAGAACAATTTTGGGTGGTAATTTGTAGCTTAGTCATGTAGATTACTATAATGAAGGTTCCCATGTGGGTTAGCATATTGTATTTGTGAATCCTATAATTCTATATTTGCAGCGATAATAAGAAGTCCATATTTTTGTTCTCGTAGTTGCTATTGTTTTTTTTTTTGTTATGGTTTATGGTATTAAGGGGAGCACCCTTTATTAAGTGGTACTAGAGCTAGATTTTTTGAGTGTGTGGATAGATCATCAATTGTGAGATAGTTCACACTAGGACCATTGTTTGGGTTGAGCGTCTAGATAGATCACTGATTGTGAGGTAGTTTGCACTAAGGTTTTAGTGAAAGTGCAAAAAAATGCCTTTATGAAGAGAGCATGGAAGAAGAGCTATAGGTGTTACACTTGATGGTTTTAGAGCCCTCCAAAGAAAAATGCAAGAATTGGAAGAATAAATGTGTAGAGGAATAAATATTCCCATAAGAGATAAAAGCAAGGATGAGGATGAAGAAGAAGAAAATGCCGAACCAGAGGCAATTCTAAACCCAGAGGAAGAGAAGCTTTGTAAGGCCATCTCTAAGATTGGAAAAATACCTAAGTTTGAGGTTCCTACATTTTTAGGAAATCTTAACCTAGAGAAGCTAATTGATTGGATCAATGAATTGGAGGAATACTTTGTGTATGAAGATATTGAGGATCTTGATAGGGTCAAGTTTGCGAAAGAGAAACTGAAGGGACATGCAAAGATCTAGTGGTAGGAGGTTTAGTTGGAGAAAGATAGAAAGGGAAAGGAAAACATCACCAGATGGGATTGGATGATAGCAAAACTAAAGTGAAAATTCATTCCTATGAATTATTATCTTTGATCTATTAAAGAAGATGCAAGGGTTCAAGCAAGCGGGAAAATCTATTCAAGAGTATACCAAAGAGTTCTACCAAGTTCTTATTAGAACTGACCATGTAGAAGCTAATAATGATAAAGTTGCCCATTATCTTAATTGGTTAAGGCCAAGTATTTAGGACAAGTTGAGTCTAGCTAAAATCAATAGTATTGAAGAGGCATACCAATTTTCCCTCAGAGTAGGGGAGAAAGAGAGCAAGAAGTTTGACAACAAGAATAGCAGAAGAGGTCACAGTGGAAAATTTAAAAAGTGATCTTATGGAGGCTGTAATGATGATTAGAAGAATAAGGATGAGGCTAGAAGTATCAATCAAAACTAGAGGGGAAAAATTCTAATCATTTCCATGATTAGAACAATAAAAGGCATATGACAAGGATCTAGAAGAGGAGGCTTTTGTGGGAAATGTTTTCATTACAAAGAAGAAAGGCATAGAGAATTTGAATGTTCCTAGTGCCAAGGAAGGATAAATCAAAGAAAAAAAGGCCAAGATTGAGTTGTACATGTTGATGAAGATTCCAAACCATCACATTCTAAAGATGTTGAAAAAGGAGAAGCCCTAGTTAATAGAAGAGTCCTGCTAAGTGATGAGAATGAACCTGATCAAAGAAGGAGCTTGTTTTGCACAAGGTGCAGATGTGAAGATAAGTTTTTTAATGCAATTATTGATGGTGGGAGTACTCAAAATCTAGTGTCAAAAATGATGATCACAAAGTTAAATCCAAAGAGACAAAAACACTTGCTTCTATATTGTATTGCTTGGGCGCAAGATGACCATAAGGTCATGGTCAATGAATAGCACTCAGTGAAGTTCAAGATTGGAAGCTACTAGGATGAGTTACTATGTGATATCATAGCTATGGACATATGTCATATGTTGCTAGGTAGGTTATGGCAGTTTGAGAAGAATGCTATACACAATGGGTGAGCAAACAACTATACTTTGACCAAGGATGGAGTGAAGCATAAGTTGAAGCCATTGAAGGATAAAGAAGAAAAGGTATGTAGTGATACTAGAATATATTTTGTTGGATCATAGAGTGTGATCCAAAATGTTGATGATGAAAAAAAATTTGCAATCAAATCCAGAAGCATAATCTCATTAGCAATGGATTGTGGAAATTTGATATTATTAAATGAATATATTTTGTTGATGGAAAAGAGTTTCTCAAAGGTATGTAGTGTGAGCATATGTGTTTTGCTAAAATTCCAAAAGATAATAAAGAAGAAATAGAAAAGGTACCTATAGAAGTTGTAGATATGTTGGGAGGGTTTTCTGATATTGTATCAAATAATGTACCTAATTGATCACCCCTAGTGAGGAAGATCAGTCACTAGATGGATTTGGTTCTAGGAGCCAATTTTCCAAACAAGGTACTACACATACTAACACCAACAATAAGTGAATAGTTGAATAGAAAAGTTCATGAATTATTGTAGATAGGGTTGATCTGAGAGAGTTTGAGTCCATGTGTTGTACCAGCTATATTATCACTAAAGAAGAATGGAGAATGGAGGATGTGTACAGATTCTCACACTATCAACAAGATCACAATCAAGTATAGATTTCTATTACCAAGGATGGATGATATTATGGACTATTTGAGTGGAGCTAAGTATTTCACAAAGATAAATCTAAAGAGTGTGTACCATCAGATTCATATCAGAGAAGATAATGAGTGGAAGACTACTTTGAAGACAAAAGAAGGATTGTATGAGTGGTTATTCATTCCTTTTGGGCTAACCAATGCATTAAGCACTTTCATGAGGCTCATGAATGAGGTACTGAAGGAGTTTCTACTTAAGTTTTCCATTGTTTACCTAGTTTATATTTTGATCCTTAGTAAGACATTGGAAGATCATTTGATCTATATTCACAAGGTATTTCAAAGGTTGAGGGAAGAAAAGTTACTAATAAACATGAAGAAGTTTTGTTTTTTTAAAGAAGTTGGTGTACTTAGGATTTGTAGTCTCAGTAGAAGGTATAAAAATGGACCCAGAGAAAATGAAGGCTATCTTTGAATGACCTACTCTAAGAACTGTGACATAGGTAAGATCTTTTCATGGACTAGCTAGTTTATATAGAAAGTTCATAAGAGGTTTTAGCAATATTTGTGGACCCTTGATAGGAACAATGAGAGGCGATAGGAAAAAATTTAAGTAGATTGTAAGAGAAGATAAGAGTTTTAATCTGTTGAAATAAAAAGTTATTGAGCAACCTATTTTAGCACTTCCTGAATTTAACAAGGTGTTTCAATTAGACTGTGATGCTAGTGGTACTATAATAGGAGCTATTTTGAACCAAGAAGGTAGACCTATTTCTTATTTTAGTGAGAAGTTGAATGATGAAAAAAGATAATGTTTCTATTTATGATCAAAAAATTTATGCTATAGTTGAAGAATTGAATAAGTGGAGACACTATCTTCTTCCTAAGGATTTTGTCTTGTATTCTAACCATCAAGCTTTGCAATATTTGAATAGTCAAGAAAAATTAAACCAAAGGCATTTGAGTTGGGTTGAGTTTTTGTAGAGTTATACATTTTTTTTGAAACACAAGAGTGGAAGTCTAATGAAGTTGCAGATGCTCTTAATAGAGGATAAATTTTGCTAACAAGAATGTAGATAGAGGCTGTTTGATTCAAGGAACTCAATAATTTGTATCCAGATGATCCTAATTTTGGTGAAGCATGGAAGGCTTGTACAAAACATGTTACACTTGATAGGAAAAATTGGTTGGATTTCATGATCTAGGATAGTATGTTGTTTAAAGGAAGCCAATTGTGTATTCCTTGAAGTTAAATGAGAGAGAATATCATCAAGGATAAGCACAGTGGAGGATTGGCTGGATATATTGGTAGAGATAAAACCATAGCTTTGGTTGCTAAGAATTATTATTGGCCACAGTTCTAGCAAGATGTGAAGAATTTTTTATAGAGTTGTAGAGTATCTCAGATGGTGAAAGGAGTGAAGCAGGATACAGGATTGTATTAGCCATTACCTATACTAGAGAAGCCATGCGAGAATGCAGCATGGATTTTTTGTTTAGATTACCAAGGATGCAATGTGGGTATGATTCTATTTTTATGGTGGTTGACATGTTTTCAAAGATGGCACATTTTATTCCTTGCAAGAAGACTAGTGATGCTATGCATGTGGTAGAGTTGTTTTTTAGAGAAGTGGTAAGACTACATGGGCTGCCAAAGAGTATAGTTTTAAATTGAGATACCAAATTTGTTGGGTATTTCTGGAATACATTGTGGAAAAAATTGAAGGTGGATTTGAATTTTAGTTCATCGTATTATCCACAGACTAATGGACAAATAAAAGTGGTGGATAGGAGTTTGGGAAATTTATTGAGATGTTTGGTTGGAGACAAGCCAAAAGGATGGGATCTAATTTTACCATAGGCAGAATTTGAATATAATAATTTTGTTAACAAGAGTACTAGTAAATAACCATTCTATATTATATATGGGAATAGTCCTAGAAATGCTTCTAAATTGTGCTAGTTGGATAAAGGAGAGATAAGTAGTGCTGAAGCAAAAGAATTTGTAAAACATTTGAAGAACATCCATGAGAAGGTGAGGAAACACATCAAAAAGATGAATACACAATAAAAGGCTAAGGAAGATGTGAAAAGGAGGTTTAAGAAATTTTAGATTGGAGTTGAAGTTATGGTTTACTTGAGAAAAGAGTGTTTTCTAGTGGGTACATATAATAAGCTAAAGATGAAGAAGTTTGGACCGTGTATGCTTGTGAAAAGGAATGATTCTGGAAATGCCTATGAAGTGGATTTTTTTGTTGAATTGAATATTTCACTAGTATTTAATATTTTAGATTTGATAGAGTATTATGAAGGAGGTGATGAAGATGAAGTTGTAAAAGCACAGTGGAGTATTCCAACAACTAGTTCAGCTACAAAGGAGATTGAGGAGATACTGGACAGTCATGTTGGAAAAAGTACAAGGAACAAAACTACAAGGAATACCTAGTCAAATAGAAAGGGAGGTCAATAGAGAATTCATCATGAATAGTAAGGGAGGATGTTAACCATCTTGGTTTTCCTCTAAACACCTAAGACACGATGGAGTAACTTCTCAAATTTACCTGAGTGTTTGATGTAGGAGCATCCTAGGTGTAATAGCAATCTTGCATCACCCAAAAATATTTTTATTTTTAGACTTTTCTATTTTAATAAGGACTAGTAGATAGGGGGTATCTATTTCTAGGGACTTGCTAATTTTTGTGAGTTTGTCACACGATTTCAATTTTTTCTCATTTTCTACATGAAGGTTCATTTTAGAGTTATAATCCTACCATAAAAATCTCATTGCTCTAGCTTAAGTATCAAAGAAGTTATTGCAAATTTTTAGTGGAAATTTTAGGAGAAAAATCTTTAGGCTCATAGTTGGAGACCTTAGAGTGCCTAGATGAGGTGTGAAAACTCAACGAAAGGGTGCTTGAATATTTTCAGGCCTATAGATGAAGAGTGGGCATTTCCAAAAAGTGGTTATCATAGCCAATCAAAGCAACGATTTGAGAGTTATGGCCTTCCAAAGTTGGGCTACCCAAAATTTCTAAAATAATTGTCAAAGATGTATTTGGCCAACTCTATATGTATTGTTAGGGTATGTCATCCCTACGTATTAAGTTTGAATGCCTAGAACCTTCCCATGCAACATAATATTTCCCATTTAAGAAAGGCTTGAACATTGTTTAGAACAATTCTGGGTGGTAGTTTGCAACTTAGTCTTGTAGATTACTATAATGAGGGCACCCATGTGGGTTAGCATATTATATTTGTAAATTATGCAATTTTGCATTTGTGGTAATAATAAGAAGTCCATATTTTTATTCTCAAATTTTCTATTGTTTCTTTGTTTTTGTTAGGGTTTATGGTATTAAGGGGAGCACCCTTTATAAAAATTTAGGGCATACCTAGATGTTGTGATGATTAAAGATGTATCAGGTGCTCTGTCACTAATTTCTTCTAGATTTTTCATGGTGCTTGATGTTCACTCATGCTATATGTAAAAGATATGGGAGACAATATATTTTGAACTTAGAAATGCCTATGACAAATTATGTGAGAATGGGGTATTGAAATAGGAGAACAAAATTGTTGCTAAGAAAGGGATTACTCACGTGCTAGGTTTTCCCAAAGTTTTTAAAGTTTAATGGATCAAAAAAAAAAAAAAAGTAGGGTACATGACATGAAATTATGGCCAGAGAGTGGGTCAGTGAAAATCAACTAGGGTATCCTACCTTAGATTGAGTAAAGACCTTGTGTTTCTCAATAAGAAAGGTTATTGAAGAACAAACAAAGGCAAGTGGAATGGTTGAGGAATGCCAATAGATAAAATTATAGATCCTACTATTGAATTTTTAGTACATGTTGTAGAACACAAATTCTATCATTCAAGCTAACTGAATAGAGTTTCATGTATTGCATTGGACTTGGCACACAAAATTGTGAAGAAAGACCATAGTTTATGACCTTGTTGAGCTACAACTAATACAATTAGCTAAAAAATATTAGAGCAATTAGGAAAGAAAAGAATACATCATGTAAGTTTGGATCACTCTTGATATGCATATGTTTCTATGTGCAAAATTTATTTCCAACTGTAGGTACTATTTGTAGACACCTAAATCTGATTACATCAATAGGTAGTCATATTTAGTCTTCTCTTAGGATATTATTGATTAAATATTTTCTATTTAATTAATTAATCATCATCCCCTAGTTAATTAATTTATTTAATTAACTATAGTCCAATTGATAAAATCAAATGATCACCTAAATTCAATTTATCAATTAAATCCCTATTCCTCTATTAAATTAAATAAATTCTCAAATCTATTTGATTTAATCCCATACCCCCATTTTATTAAATAAATCATTTAATAAAATATCTAAACCCTTAAAACATCCCTAAACCCAACCTTTACCCCTAATCCAACCCATTCACCAATAGTAGCCTCACTTACCCCCTAACCCCCCTTCTAAGCTAATCCTAATCCTCCTCCTAAGCATGTGCACAACTTTAAGCAAGGGTTAAGAATTGCTAACCCGAGCCAAACTTAAAAAACTCAAATACACCTCTCACATCCTCAAAATATCTCTTCTACCTCACTTGATGACTCTTAGATCCCTCTTACAAATGTCACCTCCCTTTTGATGCTAAACAAGCACAATCCATGTGCTTCCTTTTGAGTGCATCTTGACCCTCCCTCACCATCTTATTATCCTTGTATCCTAACCATCCATCTCTCTACCCCTTGGCCTATAAATGAAACCCTCTCCCTTCAAAAATACAATCCACTATTTATGCAATGTTATAATGCTATTTTGAGAGCTTGAAAACTACCAAAATACCATATAATGCTGAAATGCCTCCATACCTCCATTGTTTGAAACCCTCACCCATACACACATTTGGTGAAACCCCCCATCCTTTGGAAACTTGAGAAAAAATGTGAGCTTACATCCCCTCTTATCAGGGACAAATCCTTTATATCAAGGGTTATGTCATAAGGGGCCTACCATTCTTGGTTTTCTTCATTTCTTGGTGATAACCTTCGTCCTATCATAAGTGTTGGCTTGTTTAGTATTGTTAATGTTTTCATTTAATGGTTAGTATTTCATGTTTCACTACTAAATTAGGTGATACATTTTTGCATGCCCAGTGGGACCCCGCATTTGGGTCAATCTAATCAAATTTTGAGTTTTTTTATGATGAACTAACAAAAGTAACCTTGTTTGCTTGTGGGTTTTTGTAGGAAGCTTGTTGATATTTTTGCAAGTAAGTAGGTCATTCTTTAGAAAACATGCTCCTAACCATCTAATCATTTTTCATTTTTGAACACTTCAAAAAATCTATTGTTCGTGATCTCGTGACCTCAAAAATGTGATACCGCGACCATGGGATTGTGGCTATATGCCAGCAGGAACGCAAACCCATGACTGCGAGTTCACAGGTCATCACCATCGAGCTTCTGCTCTTGACCAAAAATTCCCTCTGCATTCCCATCAAAACTTTTTCTACATGAATGCTGGAACTACCTGTGAGATTACTAATTATTGCCTGTGGGAACACAACCTCCAACCAGTCAAACTGTCAAACCAATTTCTAATGTTGACCACTCAAACCTGCCAAAGAATTGACATGTGGGAATGCTGATAACTCGCACTGAGGAAGTGCTTGCTTGTGGGATTTCTCTATAACTTTTCAACCCGTGGCCCAATTTTTTGCTATTTTTACCAATATTTGTATTGCAATCTCATTGTTCTTGTGCTGCAGGATCATTGTTTAAATCGATGGGATCGCTCTTTAAACTTGTATGATTATTTTTTAAACCTACAAGATTGCTCTTTAAACCTGTAGGATTGTTGTTTAAACCTGTGGGATCATTCTTTTACCTATGGGATTGCTATCCCAAACCCACAGGATCACTCTTTTATTCTAAGCATTTTTACTCCTATAAAAATGAACAAAAAAAGTTAAACTCTTTTTCCCCATAGTTAAGGATTGATTTTGAGAATTTTTGTGTGACTAATAAATTGATTTTTTGTAGCATTGTTGGTTGAAACACCTTACAAGCCTAATCATGTTTTTTGCAAGTTTTTCTTAGAATGAATTTACATGTTTAAACACATCTATCATTGAATGAATGTCACTTAAATCAATCTTGAATGCCATGGACTAAAATCAAGTTTTTATTGGAATGCATGCTTAAAACAACAAACACAATCTTCAATGTCATGGATCAAATAATCATTACTATACCTCACACTTCAAATTTGGGCATAAAACACTTAAACACAATCTCGAATGCCTAAAAATCAATGAAAATTACATGATTTTGACACACTTCAAATGATGCTCAAATTTTTTATGTTTACAAACTCTCGACTTCCATTATGTTGACAACACTGTCAAGTTGGAATGAACATTATATGTCATAAACACAAGTGTCTTCAATCATAGCTTACAAAATCTAAATCATCAATATAAAATGAACAAGTGTCTGTTAAACCACAGATCACTTATGTGGTCTTGTTTTACACTTTTTAAGAGGCATGCTTGGGGATTTCATCACCCCTTGGGATGACCTCAACTCTAGCATTTTAGTAGAGTATAAAAATTGGGAGGTGAATAGAAAGACACCTCTCTTGGAAGCATAATCTTGTCACTCTTAGCTAAGCCCCAAAGAAATTTATACCTTTGGGAAGTGAATGTGGAGATTTGGGTTACCACCTCCTCCCAGCTGAGTGGCATTATTTTCTTCCATCTATAGATTTGGGCCTCATGTACCTTGTGTATATCAAGGACAACCCTAGCTATGCTTGTATATCCTAGTAAGACCTTATAGGTTTATTAATGTGTTTGATGTGCTTGAGTGTTCAAAATCCTCCCCATGTTTTAGAAAACAATCAAGACCTTTTGCTAAAGAGATCACTTATACACCATTCATAATGGTTGTTAGCAAGTCCATTTGCAACAACCCTAAGTCTAGTTTGTTCCATTTTATCCCTTCGTAAATAATTCAACCCAAATGAAAGGCATACTTAGCATAGTCACTACCTCATCAAAGATTCATCCACAACTTCCACGCATTGCCATCATAATCACATCCTTTCCTACGTCATTCTAGTCTTCCATCAAGTCTTCCTTATCCTGAGATAGCTAAAGTCTTCTTAATTATTCCCCACCCCATTTCCATATCCTTTGGAGTTAGTCTTTCCTTTCATCATGTGCTTAATTCAAATCCAAATCTGAGCTTCCCAGCTTATCCTAAATCTGCATTTTCTTATCCACCCATATATATCCTTCATCCCCATCTAACTCATCATTAAAACATAATGTCCTAATCCTATTATGATGAGTTTGGTCATCCCACCTTTTCTCCCACTCCATCCTATTCCAATGATGATGAAGATCTTGTTGATTATGATGGGTATATTGAAAGCCTTAGAGATATTACTCCCAACATCCTCCCAAATCCAAACATTCCTCCAAACTACTCCATCACTCCTCTAAACATACCCTCTAGTAATCCTTATCATACCTTTGACAAGGGAAATCCATTATTATCCTTATCCTTGCCTCCTCCTTATATTGTTCCCACATATTAATCTTATACATCAGTCATATCTCCATCTTCTTCTACCTTCATCTCCTAGTCTCTACCATTCTAGAATAATTCTAGTAGCTACATCCCTAGTCCAAACCCCTTTCCAAATCCTCCAACCATTCCTAGTTATACAACACATCACCCCAATTCCCTTACTCCCCCAAGTACAACACACACATCTCCAAGGAATTTTACAAGGAAACCCAAAGAAAGTGCATCTCCCACCCCCAACACTCCTCTTACATCGTCCTATCGATATTATCCCTATCTCATCCACCCCACTTATCAAACCCCTTCCATCTCCTACCTTCTATCCATCAAATCCCTCCAAATCTCATCTACATATAATCCTTCTAGCACTACCCAAATCCCATGTAATCAACCTATTGAGTCCATCCCCCATCAACCCATCCCCATTGCAAAACCTCCTACCCATCCATCTACCTCACTTAAAGAAACCATCCATACTTCTCCTATCATACCATCCACTCCCATCTATTCCTGTCAAAATCTTGTTCAAAATCATGTTGAAATATACCACAACAAAAAAGATGATCCCAACATCCCACTTATTCCCCTACATGATGCACTTTTACCATCCCCTCCATATTTGAATCCTACCATCTTACCTACTCCATCTCAAGATCCCTTTCCATCAACCCATCCCTATCAAGATCCTATCCTTTCATCTCCTCTACTTCATGAACATTCATCTCTCATAATCCATGATGATAGATCCATAGAAGAAGGACTAACTATCATATCTAAAGCTTCAACTCCTTTAGCTAGTAATGGACTCACATCTTGTGTTACAAATAATGAACATCATATTGAAGAAAGAAATAAAAAGCTATCTCTAGATGTTGGTATCCCTTCTATCCCTGCATGGTTCCAAGTCCTTCCATCTTCACCCCCAATTTCCCATTCATTTTGTTTTACATCTATTTTGGGCCCTTATCCTACTACTTATCTCCAACACTCCATTTTGGGTCCATATAGCCCTTATCCAAATCCCCCACCCTTTCCATCCATTTTGGGTCCTTATCTACCTAATATGAATTCTTTATCTTTTCCATCTATTTTGGGACCTACTCCTTATTCATCTATTTTAGCCCATATCCTTCATTCCCTCCATCCATTTTGTGCAATTATATCCATCCATATCCTATCTTCCAATCTATCACTCCATCCCCTCAAATCCACAAGCTAGATCATCAAAGGCACTCATCCTTGAATCCCTTCCAACCTTCAACCTTTATCTTTCCATCCACAATCCCTCCATCTCCTCCATTCTCTTGTTCCCATCCCATGGCTAATAGAAGCATATTGGATGACAAAATAACAAAGCATAACTCCATAAATCCACAAAAATCTAAGTTTCAACATGTCCCTTCTAAAATACATGTTCCAAAAGTGAAACATTAAATCCCAATCAAAGCAAAATTCAAGAGGCCACAAAGGCCCAAGCTGCACAAGTCAAAAATCATGTGGATACACAGGACGCTCATAAAAGAAATGTATCTCAAAGAAGAATCTGAATTGGCATCCATTCATGCTACTCAAAAAGCCTCATCCATTCATACTCTATCCAAATCTCCAAATATACATCCTTCATCCCCCTAATCCACTCTTAGTCCATATGCTTCTTATCCTAAATTTCCCACCCTCCATCTTCTAACTTTACTTGTAGTCCTTATATTCCTCTTCCTCCATTTTCTCCTTAACCTCATTCAACATGATCTTTCCCGCTACTTCATCACCTCTCAAGGTGTGTGCCAATGATGATCTTTCCAAATTCCTCATCTATTTATCCACTAGTCTTATGTCTTCCCATCCCTTATCTACCAACTCCCACCCACCATTCCACTCGTTTAATCCAATCCTTTTCCATCCATCCTACCAACATCTATAAGTCAAAATAGCATTGAAAAAGTCAAAAATAAAAAAATATATAAAAAAAAAATCAAGTAAAGAAAAATAATCATCCATTGGTGAAAACTTGGCAATTCAAGTGCCTTGGACAAGTACCATGATGAAAAATTGGCAAATAAGCATCATGTGTAATCCCTTTATCCAAATTCTCTATACACTTGGGGGCACTTTTCATCTCATCCCACTATACTGCACCTCATCCCACTAGACCAACCAAATCTTATACATTTCACCCACCATCCTCCTTCAGATCTTGATAAAAATAATGTCCACCACTAGATACATGCTTTTGGTTATCCTTTTGACATCCATTTCCTATCAAACATTTGTATTGACCTATCCTTTATCCACCCATTCTTTCATCCATATAATCCCTCAATCAACCTAATCCACGCATCCTACTTACCCTCTACCTCATTCAACTTTCCTATCCTAGCTTCCATCTATCTCTCTTATCCTCTTATCCTCCAACCTCCCATCCTATCACATCCCTCATAAAAAATCCTCTTGAATAACATATTATAACTAGGGGCACTATATTCCTTGGAGATCCTATCATGTCCATCCTTCCATCCCCCCCATTCTAGCTCTATTTTCATCTTGTCATCCCCAAAATTGTCATACCTTTTTCTCCTATCCTTACACTCCTCCCCATCCCTTTATCCTTCCACCACTTGGTACATCCCTTGTCATTAGTATCTAGGTCTAGGCTATCCCCATGTACCCCAAAGTCAATTATTCATATCCTCGTGCTCCTAGAAAACTACCATCAAATGCATCCTTCTATTTATACATCCAATCACTTTATTCATCACTTAACCATCCTTGTTGCAAGCCTTTGTCATGCCCCAATCATCATCATTGGGATGCATCCTTCCCACCCCTTTATCTATTTTTACTCCTACTATCTTAAGCTTTTCAAAAACTATCTTCTCATCTTGAGATTTTCATCACCCTATCCACCCTCAATCCACTATCCTCTTATCCCCATATTTTCCTCCCATCTATCTCCTCATCCCAAGCTTTTTATCCCTGCTACTCTCCTCATACGAAGTATTTCATCCACTCTCTTCTCATCCTTATCTTTCCTATCACTATCCTATCATGCTGAGCTTTTGTCCAGTAATCCCTTGTACATACTTTGGTTTGTCAACTATATATTCCTATTCCTTGTGTGTCAATCCTTCTCTTGGTACCATTGTATATCTCTCATCTCTTCATGTCAGTTCATGCTTGATCACAAATTGTAGTTCTTTTGGCTAGGTGCTTTAGCAAATCCTTGTATAAGATCCCTTGTCATCAAAATGTTGTCTTGAAAGTTTTGATTTCCCAACTCCTCCTAGTCCTTGATATTACTGATAGATCCTTGTAGAATGCATCCTTCCTCTTGTTTGATCTTGGTCTGTCAGTATCCAGTCCTACCGATGTCTTTAGAAAAAGGTTACTTTTTCATGGATTTACATTTTCTTCCGATTTATTTTCATTTCAAGATTTCAAGCTTGATTCTTAAAGAATCTCTTCCAAAAAATTTGGGTTGTTCGCTCCTTAAAGTCACCATGATCTTTTATATCATGGTGTGCTATGAATGGGGCAACTTGAGAGCAAGGTCTTGATTAGGACTTTCATCTTTTCTTTTTTTCTTGTGAGTCAATTGGATACAACCCTTGCATATTAAAAACATGTGACCACTTGCAGTAACATAGTGCACTTGGGAAATATCCTTTTCTTGTGGGTTACCCAGTATGATTTCCACTTTGATTCTTTCAAGATTAATGTGTAATACTGGGGCAATCCTTGTGTGTTTGTTTCGTGTTAGTCCTATGTAATATTGGTACAAAGGCCTTGATATTCTTAGTAACCTTGGCATATCCCCAACATTTCTATATCAAAATACATGCTCAACTATATGGTGGTGCTCTCCTTTGGAACACCCCCATGTTTAAGCTTCAATGGATTCATCCTATGAAAGCATCCCATCCTATCAAAACATCCCATCCTATCCAAGTATCCCATCCTATCGAAACATCTCATCCTATCCAAAAACATCCTATCCTATCCAAGCATCCCATCCTATCCAAGTATCCCATCCAATCAATCCTACAATCATGATCCAGCCAATCTATTAATCATATAGTATCCAATATTATATCTATCATAATTATATTTCTTCCATCTATCATAATCATAGCTCCTGTCTCAATCATAATCATAGCTCCTACATCTATCATAATAATATCTCCTACATTAATCATAATCATATCTCCTATCTAAATCACAACCATAGTTCTTGCATCAATTAGAATCATAGCTTCTATATCAATCATAATCTTAGTCATCACCAATCCTAATCCTTGAATCATAATCTCCCCAACCCTACCATCTTCTAAATCACTTCCTCGGGCTTAATTTCAAACAATCAATTACCCCCCCCTGCCCCCCTTCCCCCTTAACCCATGTTCTTAACCATCACTTATCCTTATGCACAAGGTTTTCCTTTGTATCATTCTCCCCTAGTGAAAGTATGAGCTTCCTCGAACACCCTCTCTTAGCCACTCTCAGTCCTCCTACTCACCCTCATTTCTTGTACTTTTCAAGAAGTTGTTAGGCCTCGCCTTCTCTCCCCACAACCTTCTTAAGGGGGCATCATGCAATCCATTCTCTCCTCTTCTATCCAATATTGGGGCAACCATGTTGCTTCAAAAAAATTTCTTCACGTCATTTATATTTGAACTTCTTTGAAATAGTGTTGTCTCAACACTATGTCAAAGAGGGGAAAAATTTAGACACTAAATCTGATTACATCAATAGGTAGTCATATTTAGTTTTCTTCTAGGACATTACTGATTAAATATTTTCTATTTAATTAATTAATCATCATCCCCTAGTTAATTAATTAATTTAATTAACTATAGTCCAATTGATAAAATTAAATGATCACATAAAATCAATTTATCAATTAAATTCCTATTCCTCTATTAAATTAAATGAATTCACAAATCTATTTAATTTAATCCCATACCCACATTTTATTAAATAAATCATTTAATAAAATATCTAAACCCCTAAAACATCCCTAAACCCAATCTTTACCCCTAATCTAACCCATTCACCCATACTAACCTCACATACACCCTAACCCCCCTTCTAAGCTAATCCTAATCCTCCTCCTAAGAATGTGCACAATTTAAGCAAGGGTTAAGACTTGCTAACCCAAAGTTAAAAAACTCAACCACACCACTAACATCCTCAAAATATCTCTTCCACCTCACTTGATGACTCTTACATCCCTCTTACAAGTGTCACCTCCCTTTTGATGCTAAACAAGCACAATCCATGTGCTTCCTTTTGAGTGCAGCTTGACCCTCCCTCACCATCTTATCATTATTGCATCCTAACCATCCATCTCTCTACCCCTTGGCCTATAAATGAAATCCTCTCCCTTCACAAATACAATCCACTATTTATGCAATGTTATAATGCTATTTTGAGAGCTTGAAAACTACCAAAATACCATCATAATGTTGAAATGCTTCCATAACTCCATTGTTTGAAACCCTCATCCATACACACATTTGGTGAAACCCTCAATCCTTTGGAAGCTTGAGCACAAATGTGAGCATACATCCCCTCTTATCAGGGACAAGTCCTTTGTATCAAGGGTTATGCCATAAGGAGCCTACCATTCTTGGTTTTCTTCCTTGGTGATAACCTTCGTCCTATCATAAGTGTTGGCTTGTTTAGTATTGTTAATGCTTTCATTTAATAGTTATTATTTCATGTTGCACTACTAAATTAGGTGATACACTATTCTGTCTAATAAGACCAAACTAATGATCAAGAAAATTACTAATTTTATTGAACAATTGGGAGAATATTTTGAGAGAATTTTGGATGGATATTTTAAGGAGTTTAAGGGTAAAATGAAGAATAGATTGAGGATTCTGAAATTAGTTGTTGACCACTATTATAATGATTTTTTTTTAATGGTAAATATTGACTATACCTAAGCATAAGTTCTATTACAAAGGGTTACATGGCTAAGGCCTATGAAATATGAGGTAAATATAGATGAGATAACTGCAACTATAACATCTTTTTTGTATGAAGAGATTGACAATAATATTGAGCCATTTGGTACATATGAGACAAAAAAGATAAAAATGATGATTTAAACAAAAGTGTCCAAGATGGATAGAAAGAGAGAAAATAAATGCTAATCTCGAGGAAAAACTTGGAAAAGGACCCCTAAAAATTAGTAAATGCAAAGGGGAAGATGAAGATTCTGATGATGAGGGAGAAGAAGAATCAAAGGGAAAATAATTAGTGGTTGATGAGCCTAAGGAAACAAAACATAAGAAGATGTGATAGCAGATCCTAAGGTAAAGAGGGATTTGAAGAATATTGTTACACGTCCCACCTTTGCACCTCATATAAGAATAACATGACAAGCATCTAAAGAAGCATCACTGTTGCTGCTGAACCAATGAAGGGAACTACAAAAATAACCAAGCCAACAATGGGGAAGTCCCCACCTAAAACGAAACAAGTAACTAAAGAGATTGAGTAGAGCAAGGAGCTAAGGAGGAAGTTAGTTGTTATGCTTAATGATGAAGAGGATAAAGGATAGAAAATTGAGTTTGATGATTTGAGAAAGATGACCTCCTATGGATATTGATTAGGTATGTGAAAATATCAAGAATTTAGCAAGAAAATCAAGTTTTAAGCATATTAAATATGATTGTTTAGATAAAGCTAATAAAGAAAAGATTGAACAATAAATGCTAGACATGATGGAAAATTTCAAGTGCATGCCTATTGAGTTAGAAAAGGGAATTCCATAAGAGCTATCAAATAAGATGGATTCAAAGTGGAAATGGGCATTATCTACAGAGTGGCAAATAAGAGAAATAATGTTAGCTCAAACCATGCTAGATTTAGGGAAGACACACATGTCTATAGTCCTAAGGGATTTTCCAAAGAAGTTTGTACCCAAGTCAAGGGCCTATAAATTTTTGACAAATAAGGTAGAAGAGGTAGTGCAAGAGAGCACATTAGTGTAGAAAAAGTCATTTGGGTTGTTACCTCCTACAATAGCAAAAGATAAAGAGGAGGAAGAAGAAAAAATTGAATTCGAAAACAAAGAGAATTTTGATGAGCCAAATAATTTGGAGGATAAAATAAGAAGAAAGGTAGAAGAGAGTGAACAACAAGATGGTGTCATAAATGAAGACATTCCTGATGATGAAACACAACAAAATCTTAATGCCTTGACTGTGAAAGAACTCAAAAATGCACCATTCATAAGTACAACCTTAGCTACTCCTCTTCAATGCATCAATCTAGTGTTGATACAAATTTAGGATTATCCAAGGATTGATAATGCACCAAATGTGGCCTCTACAACTGATGGTTTTCAAATAACTTTAGTCATAGTTGAGGAGAAGAGTGAGCAAGATGTAAGTGCTAACAAACATGGAAAAACTATCACTGTGATTCAATATCCACCACCTATGGCCAATATTTTCATGGACAAGGAATAAGGAGAAGAGAAAGAGAAAGTAGATAAATCTACACATGATGCCTTAGGACCTCACATTGAGGGAGAAAAGGAGGTTGAACAATAAAATACTAAGGAGCCTCAAAAGACAAAAGAAAAAGAGGCAATCCAAGCCTTAGTATAATTTCTAAGCATGGTGCTAGTATCCACCAAAACATCAATTGCTACACTTGCACAAAAAGTTATATCTACTCTGTAGGAGATTTCTTCAATAGGACAACAGATGCTGAGGTCAAGTGTTAAAGTAACATAATTGTAGATTACATTGTCAAATGCTAGCACACCTAGGTCAAAGAACATGAAGAAAAAAGCTAGGTCACCTAGTAGACTAGTGACATTAGATGAGGTTATTATCATTCCTAAAAATAACCATGAGACAATAACCTTTGGAGAAATGAAAATTTTACAAGAACTCTTAAAGAGAAAGAAAAAAACAAGAGGAACTAAGAAGAGAACAACAACAAAACTAGGTATTGCATGAAATAAAAGATATTATTGTAGATGCATTTGAAATTCATGATGTGAATGGAAAAATACCAATAATAGAACAACTAGTCTATATTATTGAGAAGGTCAACAATGATGATATTGAGGCCAACAAAAAATTGATGAAATGGTCTAAGAAGAAATTTGAACACAATGTTTTGGAGAAAGTTTCAACTGAGATAGCAATAAAATAGGTTGAACTTTTAAATCTTGTAAATAATTTAGAAGGATTTCTGTAGAATGTTTATTCTTTGTATAAAAATCTTTTTGGTGGGGAATTCTTCACCTTGCAAAATTAAAAATCTATTGGTAAACTTTAAGCAAATTTGAAGTCATCCAAACATTCTTTGAGTATGGAGGCAATTTCAAGCTCTATTAATTTTAATAGATTAAATTTTGTTGAGGGAAGATTAGCCAAGTTAATGGATAAGGATTGAAACATTAGAGCCAAATTGATCTCTATCTAATCCATGTTGCTAGCTCATTTGGAGGTGATGTAGAAAGAACTTTCAGCTATAAAGGATTTAGTTTAGATAGATATGTATCTCTCTATGATAGATAGTTTAGTGGATCTAGCCACTCAGCTAGACATAAAGATACAAGTTTTGGAATCTATAAGATCCAATTGGGATGATACTTTGGCTATGATTTTTCAAATTCATAAATTTTTTTTGGACAATTACAATTTGACCTCAACAATCCCAAAGCCATGAGTGCCAAAAATAAGGGGGAAATAATAATTGTATCATAGATTAAAGGGGAAAACCAAAAGAAGGAAGGAAATGAGACTAGATCAAAGGTATGACAATATAATATTACTCATTGTAGGAGATATGTATATATGATGTATATAGACCAAGTCATAGTCTAAGGGGGAGTGTTATTTTGTAATTGAGAATGGAATGATCATTCATGACAAAGTGTTTCTTCTACTAATGTTAAAGGGGGAGATTGTTGATCTCCATGCTGTGTTGACTATCAATATCAAATACTTAGTCATTTCCTAGGTAGCATTGGTTGGTCATCACTATGACTGAGCCACCAAATAAAGGTTAGATGATTATGGGATTGTTTACATTCTAGTGTGAGCTAAGAAAGTCTTAGGTAATTGAGCACTCTAGTATGGAACTAGTGACATTCTATGTCAAGTGAATAAAAGTTAGTTTAAGCCAAGTGAGACAATTGTTGCCGAGTGTACAAAAGTCAAGGAATAATGTGAATATCAATTATGATTGAGTGTCAGGGTATTTAAGTGTTGAGTAAACCAATTTTGAAATATGTGTTTTTGATGGCACAAACACTCATGTCAACCATTTTAACTGACTTCTACACTTGATTTATAGATTGTAAACTCAGCTAAGGAGGTAATTATGTATTTTGTCAGAGGACATCAATCCCTAGGAAAGTAGACTAACTAATAATAAAATTAAAAGAACTAAGTGAAAAAAGGGAGAGATATGGATTATTGATCATGATATAGAAACTTCTCTAGTTATTTATTAATGAAGGGTCTAAGTCTTGAATTTGTGTGTATGTGAGAAGGATCATGAGAGAGTGAAGAGACAACTATACAAGAAAAGGAAGGCTATGTTTGATAATTCAGAAGCAAAGATCAGATAAAGAAACCTACAATTGAAGGGAATAATAGAGTATATCAAATAAGTAGATTAAATTAGACAAGGAAAGAGAAGATTCATAACCTAGCATTAGAGTGTTAACCAAAGGATTGGGCACTAAGACATTTTTACAATTGAATTAGGGTAAATCTCTTAATAGAGTGGTTTTAACATACCTATTTAAATCTCCTAAAAGAGTGCTTACTTAGTTGTAATTTTAAATCCTTTAATCAAGGTAGACTAAATAATTCTTGTAAGCTCTTAGAAAGGTAGACCCCTTACAAGGTAGATTACTAGAAGTGATCAAACATTATAGCATTAACATGCACACTTTGCTACTATGGTAGTGAAGATTTGTGGGTGTCATCCCCACCCCAATTTTACTTTCACCTTGGAGGGTTTATGGGTAACCAAATCTTGTGTTTCATATGTCAACACAATCCTATGACCATTTTTTGGGATGTAACTTCTTCCTCTAATAGTGAAAGACTAAATGTTGTTAGTAGGAGTCAACCCAAGGTTGTTCTTAAAGATGTGAATACCTCCAAATAGTTGAATTCTAAGAAGAGAGGTTCTTCATCTTCCAAAAAAAATGTCTACTATAGCTAAGTCTACTTGTGACCTTGTGGATCAATTATAATGTACCCCCACACAAATCTTGATTTTTGAGCTTCTAGAGTTATCCCCTTTGTATAAGGAGATCCTTGAGAAAGTGCTACATACAACTAGTGTCCCTATTAACATTGATTTGTATAAGTTCTAGGCTATGATCGATCACATATCTATTACATATTACCTAATAACTATGAAGAAGATGAAAAAATAGTAAACCATCCACATAAACTTACACTCCATATTAAGGTTCAAAGCTATCGTACCCAAGTTAGACGTGTATTGATAGACAATGGTGTAGGCTTGAATATTATTTCATTTAGCATTGTTCAATAGTTGATTCTCTCTAAGTTTTTAATTGATTCTAGAATAAAGATTACTATCAAAGCTTATGATGTTGTTGAATGCTCCTCCAAAGGGCTAGTTGTGCTACCAATTCAAGTTGGTCCTTTCGAGAAAGATGTGTTTTTCCAAGTTCTTGATATCCCACTTGCATATAAAATTTTTAGAGGAAGGACTCAGATACATAACATGAATACTATCCCATCTACATATCACCAATGTCAATCAACACATGCACTTATTGTTATAGAATCCTTGGTTCCAAAAAATAGAGCTTCTAATGAAGTTACAACTACACTTTTTGATTGTGATAAGAAGATTAGGATGATGAATATTAGTGTAGGGGAATACACTCTTGACTCTATTGTTGCACTACTAGTTTCCTCTAGTTCCTTTGGGAAACCATTTGAATACATGAGGCCTTTATCTTGAGCTATGATTGTCTATGGAACCTTTTTCTAGTCTTTGGTTCCCCTAGAAGAGGAAAAATAAGATCAAGCTATTGGGGATTGGATCTATAGAGAAGAAGAGAAACCTAATGAGGTTATGCTTACAACCAAGGTATACTTTAAGAAACCCCTCCTTTAGAGAAGGTGTAAAAATTTGGCAAAAGGTGTAAAACACCTGACAAAAAAATTTATTTTTTGTGTTGAAAAAAATAATAATCTCCATTGGCAAATCATTCATAGTCTCTCAAAGAATGTGTAAAATCTGGGCGAATTGTGTTATTTTAAAACCACAAAAAAATTATACATTGGGGAACAAAAAATAATAATCACAATAAAATTTTAATTTTTCGGGCAAATCATTTCATTGTATTCAAGCTTTAAAAAAACATACATGAAGTCGATGGCATCAGAGGTTCACAAAGGGTTTCATCAATTTGAAGTTGGCAGTTGCAAAATCACAAGAAGGGCTTTAACAGGTCTATCGCAATGTCACTATCAAAGTGAAAGTTAATAGTTTGTGTTTTGTGAAACTACGAGGAGGGTAGAGATTGCATCATTGCCGATTGAAAAGATAAAGGAGATTGTGTTGCAAAACTGTGAGGAGGGCAGAGATTGCATCATCACAAGTTAATAGTTTGTGTGTTGTGAAATCGCGAGGAGGGCAAAGATTGCATCATCACTAGTTGAAAAGAAACAGGAGATTGTGCTGCAAAACTATGAGGAGGGTAGAGATCACATCATCGCAAGTTAATAATTTGTGTGTTGTGAAATCAAAAGGAGGGTAGAGATCACATCATTTCTAGTTGAAAAGATGTCTGTTGTGAAACTACAAGGATGATAGAGATTGCATCATCGTCGATTTAAATGGTGGTGAAGTTTTATGTTGCGAAGTCACAAAAAAGGGAGATCACACCATCGGATGTTCGCAGTGGTTAAAGGGAAAAGACTTCCAGTAGCTGTGAGACTGTGATGGCAAGGATTTTCATGTTCTGAGGTTTCGATAGAAAGATATGGTCATCCTGTGAAGCTACGAAAAGTTAAGATGAAGCCGTCTTTACCACTTTGCACCAATTAGAAGGAAATGGATTTTCACAACTACGAGACCGCGATGTGAAAAGTTTAAGTTTTGAAGCTACAAAAAAAGGGGAATCTCATTGGAAGAGGATATAAGGCCTATTGTAGGATCGCAAGGGTAAAGTGAATATTTGATTTAACAGTTGCGATAGCCTAAGAAAAGAAAAAGAAGGGTTTCACAGTTTCACAAAAAGAATTCAAGGTTAAGTTAAACCGCTTGTGACAAAGCACAAAAAGAAGGGTTTCACAACTCATAAGATTTTAAAGCTTGAAAGGAAAAAAGAACATATTTTCAAATCTATCATCTGATTCCTAACAGTTGATTAGTTGACATTCTAAGGCAAATGAAATAAAGGCAAACCTAAGGCAGTTCTAAGGTACTTACTACAGGTCAATATCCATGCACATGCAAGATTTTAAAAATTTAAAGTCATTAACGTCATCACCAAGTTGCAGAAAACTAGTACTACTATAAGATGAACATCCAGGGATTATTCAAGTACCATTTATCGAAGCAAAAGGTTTACAAGGTGAATTGAATTCTCAAACATCTAGAGCTAACAGAGCCAAAAGAATTTGAAGTAAGATCAGAATGGAAGAAGCAGAATCATCAGTAAAGAAGGGCATTAGAGGGGGTAGCAAGGTTTCAATGTCTGCCAAATTTGCAGAAGAATGGTTGAAGATTCTCCCTAAATATTCCAATGCTCAAAGTGCTAATGTCCACACATTTAGAGAGGCTTACAGCTTCTGTAGAGATGCTCAAGTATCATACACCAATGGAATTGAATTGTTCTAGTACTTTTACAAGAATAGAGTGTAGAAGGTTCCCATCTCAAATCCATGGATGAGGAACTTGGGAAAGTTGATAATGTCAGAGGTATACGTGGATGTTGACCTTATCAATGCACTAGTAAATGCATATAATCCAACCACTCGGTCTTTTCATAGAAAGGATATGAGCATTCTCTATACGTTAAGTAAGAATGCTTTTGTTGAAGCATTTGATTTGTAGGGTCCCACATCAGTTCCTATTAACCTATAAAAATTGGAAGCAACATTTGAGAAATAGAGATATTTATATACAACACATGTAATGTTACGACATATCCCAAGAGAAAATCAAAACAAGATGAAAGGAGAATTCCCAAAAATGGTTACTGATTTTATACCCTTGTCATATTTGTGTGCATACTTTCAGAAAATAGTTTTTGGATGGAACAAACTATTGGGAGTAGATGGATCCATGGATGCCTCCCCAGCATTGTATGTGATAGCTCTAGACATTCAGTACCCACATACTAATGTGGGGTATGATTTTAGAACATTCATTGCTGATAGTATTCATCAGCAGATGGTGACAGCTCAGCAAGGTGATCTTGGCAATTTCAAATTTCTACATTACTTTTTGCTTATGCATCTCATCCTCTTCTACAATGTGGGCCATGTGGATTCCAATTTCATTGAAGCTTTGGGAAATTTTGGAGAGGCATTTCCTATTCAAAGATGGACAAGATTATGGCAGAGGTTCTACTCTTTTTCTAATTTCCTCTCTTTTTATAATGATTTTGTTGCAACTATTCATAGGATGTTAGGTTCAAAATTGGAAAGATTACCTAGGTTAATCAGGAAGATTGTTAGACCAACTATGTGTTTTGATGATGAGGGACTGATTGATAATGATTGGGGTAGTGCCTTTTTGTTAGAAAACTATACAGTGATTAGAATTTTTGGTTGTTCTCAACCCCCTCATTTCTTGCCAAGATATGTACCAGAGAGGGTGGGTGTAGTAGAAATTTTCTGGCAGTTGTTATCCATGAATAGAGAATATCTAGGGCCAACCATTAAAAAGGGGCCTTTTGTGTGTAGAAATTTCAAAGCAGGGGATTTTGAAATTGGTAAAGAGGCCATTGAGGAAGTTGATACCTTTGTAAGAGAGTTAAGTTTCCTTACTACCCGCACTAGGGTTTATGACCCATATAACATTGTTACAAGTGCTCTTAAACAAATGAGCGGTTATAATGTCATCATTGGAAGGAAAATTTGGGAAGAGGACATCATTAGGGATGTATTGAATGAAAATGTTTGTGCTGATAGGATGCAAAAGTGGAGAGAAATCCTCTTAGTAGAGGAAGAAATGAAGAAAGTCGATCCTAATTTCCAGGGCTTCTATTTTGATTTACCCTATTTTAAACAAATTGATAAGTGTATTGAGGAATTTGATAACATTATGGCTCAAGTTCCTCAAAATGATAGAGATAGGGTAAACCCTACTTCTCCAAAGGTAGATGTTGTATTGGAAATGAGTGACGAAGAAGATCAACCTGGCCCTTCAGACTGGGATAAAGGGGGCAAGAAGAAACAAAAATTGATTGAGGTTTTGGAAAAGGCTAGAGAGAAATCCTTACAAGTGCTTCCAAAAGGAACTAGGTATTTTGATGATGCCAAAAAAAAGTTCTTAATTGATCAAGCTACTGAAGAGGAGAGGAGACCCAATAGTTTAGAATTGTAGTCCATGATGCTGGATGATAGAATTATACAGGCTCAAGAATTCATGAAGGATGATGATTTTATCAAGAGTGAAGAATTCAAACGTTTTCTATATAAAATCAAACATAATGAACTTTCTTTGCATGTAAAACTTGGAGACATAGATGAAAAAGTGACTAAAATTGTGCAAAAGCTCCAAGCCTATATCCTAATAGTGAAAGCCTCACTGTAGAGGAGGCTGGGGAATTGGTACAAAGGAGTGGTATGATAGTTTTCCAGGATGGGATATTATTTCATCATTCCTTCTTGATCAAATGAGGAGACAAGAAAAATTAATCTCTTATGAGGAGATTAATCCATTTGGTGAGTTGCAGGGGGCAGGATTTAATATAGATACTAAGACAATGGCTATTTGGAGTGTAGCTCCATAATCAGAGAAACCTACCCTGATGGAAATTAAAGAGACATTGGCAGGTAATGCAATTTTCTAGAATGCACATTCAACTTCTTCAGATCAAATTTACAACCTCCAAAACACTACTACTATGCTAGGCAAGAACAAAATTGATATTCTTCAAGAACAACTGGTGCATACATATGAAAAGTAAGTTGACGTAGGAAGAAGTATGAAGAGGAAATGAGAAGAACATATGTTCTGCAACATGCTTTGGAGGAATCAAAAAAGGAGAATGAAGATTTGAAAAGAGAAGAAAGGTCACTAAGAGTAAGGGAGGTACAAGACCAAAATATTCAAACTGACTAGATAGCAGAAGAACCACATCCAGTAATACATATGGATGTGGATGAGTTTGAGATTAGCAAGGATGCAAAGATCATGACAATGAAATAGTTTTTGATTCATAGAATCACTTCTTTAAAGAGAGCCTCTATAAATTTACATAATATGTACATTACTCTGTAGAGTAAAGAATACCAATGCTCTAAGGCTTTATCACTATTATCTCCATTGTTTTCCCAGTGGGGGCCATACATTCAATTCTTTGATAGGTTAGTTCCTTAACTCACATAGAAAAAGGAACTACCTAAGGAGATCATTGTTCCTATAAGGAAAATTATACATCAAGTTAAATAATTGAATTCATTCTTCATTGCTAAGATCGAAGCAATAAGGGGAAAATTGAAAAGCATAGCATTGGGTACCCCATATTTCATTCCAACAATTTTGAACAATGAAGGGTATGCCAAATCTTGGAAAGACTGGTCTGAATCTTTTGATCTAATATTAGACCATCCAAGATTTATAGAATTTTCAAGAGGTGAATCAAGTGATCAAGTTGTATATGATATGATTGATATGACATACAAAATTGAAGCAGATATGAACAAAATCACTAGAGTGGGTAAAGCCATCATAGATGCAAAATGGACTAAAAACATTAGTGAATTAGAGGTAGTTAGAAATACGGCATGGCCTATTGTGGATATAGATATTTCCATCTAGGAGGTTATAGCAGATATCAAAGCAATCCCTTCAGTAGAAGATGATTAGCACAAAAGATAGTGGCCCCGAGGAATCAATTAGAGTAGAAGAATATCAAAGAGAAGTTGTTCATCATAATAGATTACCTTACCTTTGTGATACATCCATTGTGGGTAATGCTGAAATTAGAACTAGAAGACAGGCTTAATGATCACTTGCTACTTGTCACATTTTGTAATTGTTTCCCCTTTTTCTGTTAAAATATGTCACAAAAGGTTTCAACAAATTGTAATGATTATCTTAATTGTTGTTATCTTTTGTCTTTTGTAATGAATCATGATGTAACCTTTGTAAGTGAAATGTCCCCTTTTTTTTTTGAGTTTATATGATATTTCAAGCCTCTAATCAGATTTTTAAAATCAAACAACCATTATTTTAAAGATCCACCAATTTTTCAATAAACCTCAAATCGGGTATGCCCGAAATAGTGCCAAAAACTTCATAGCTTCACATATTATTAATAGATCTAAAAGTGGACATTTTTTACAAAAATTTCAGAAGCATAACAGCCTACAAAATGAAATTTCTAGATCTATATAAAATTTACACAACAACTCCCAAATGGAGGGCAAAAACAATGCTCATCAGGCTCCCGAAAATAAAACAAAAATAGCTCAGAAACACCACAAAACATAATATATCACAGAAGTTTAACCATGACCCAATACATATATTCAGCTCTATTTTAACATCTAAAAGTCTAAAATATAATAGCAACCCAAACTGATATGAAATACTCAACCAGAAACACCAAACTCTTACAAAAAAAACCTGAAAACCCACAAATTTGCACTGTTTAGCATAAGGGCAAACTTTGCATGAGATTGCACATAGAATGGCTTCAAACTCCCATCCTTAGCCTTCTTGGAAACTTGAAAAATCCTATCCTTGGGTCTCCTTCTCCACAGGTTTGGCAGCCTCTGAAGAACAACAAAGCAATAAGCGAAAATCAAGTTCTGGAATGAGCCCAAAATGCCTCCAAATCCCTTAAAAGAGGGCATAACCCTAACTCATGTACAAGAGGGGTTAATAAAACATATTTTAATAATAATTTTTATTTATTGGTCCATTGGTTTCCAAAAATTAGCCCCTTTTGCCGAAACTTCACCTTTTTTGGGCTTGCCTGCCTTAGCAAAGATTATTATTTTTAAATATTTGAAAAGGGGACATGACAAGTCCTCCCATCCCAAATATTTCTTGTCCTCAAGCAATGAAGATTGGAATGTTCAAGAATATGTGCTCCTTCCCAAGTTGCATCCTCCAGTGGTAATCCTTTCCATTTGACCAAATGCTCTATGATGCTCCTATTTCTCAATCTTTTCTCTCTTGTATCCAAAATCTCTTCTGGCATCAAAACTAATTTCCCTTCATCATCAAGAGGTGGTAATTCTATAGATACTATGGTCTATTGGCCTAAAACCTTCTTCAGGCAAGATACATGGAAAACATTATGTATTTTGCTATTTGGTGGGAGCTCCAATTCATAAGCTACCTCTCCTACCTTCTTGGTGATCTTATAAGGCCCATAGAACCTTGGCTTGAGTTTCTCTGCCCCACTCCTCTTCAAGGTTCTCTGCTTATATGGCTGCAACCTTAAAAATACCAAATCTTCCTCCTCAAAAGATCTTTCAGTCCTTTTCTTATCAGCATACAAATTTTGTTGGTTTTGTGCATGTTGTAGATTATCCTTGAGGGACCTTATTATGTCTTGGCTTTGCTTGATGAAATCACTTGCTGCAGGTACTTTGCTATCTGAAAGTACTAAATCAACAAAGGAAAGGGCATCATAACCATAAAGAGCATGAAAAGGAGGCATACCAATAGACATGTGATGAGATGTATTGTAACAATACTCCCCTAGGTGCAACCATTTCACCCAAGCATGTTGTTGATTTGAAACATAGTTCCTCAAATATCCCTCTATCCATTTATTAACTATCTCTGTTTGTCCATCTATTTGAGGGTGATAGCTAGTACTGGGGGTGAGTTCAGTTCCTACCAAATGAAAGAGCTCCTTCCAAACAGAGCTGAGGAATCTACTGTCCCGGTCACTGACAATGTTTCTAGGCAAGCCATGTAATCTAAAAATCTCCTTAAAGAACAATTCGGCCACTTGTGATACCTTGAAATTAGATGTGATAGGAAAGAAATGTGCATACTTAGTTAATCTATCTACCACCATATATATGCAATCCTTACCTTGAACCTTGGGTAACCCGGTGATGAAGTCCATGGAAATAATTTCTCATTTTTGTTCAGGAATAGGAAGTGGCTGCAACAACCCTGAAGGAAAATTTTGCTCACTCTTGCTTCATTGGCATACCATACATTCCTTAATGTGTTTAAGGACATCCTCCTTTATGCCCTTCCATGAAAACTACTCTCAAATTTTCCTGTATGTCTTGAAGTATCCCTGGTGACCAGCCAAAGGTGTATCATGAAAGGCCCTCAATATCCTCTCCTTAGTTTTTGATCCTGGCACTAAGAAGATCATGTTCTTGTAATAAATCAATTCATCAAAAACCTTGTACTTTTTATCATCCACTAACTTATCCAAAATCTTGGTGGCAAAGGAATCTTTAGCATACTCTAAAATTATGGAGACTTTCCAATCAACAGAGATAGATGTTAAGAAACACAGAGTGGGCTTTCTTGAGAGAGCATCAACAACCACATTATTCTTTCCTTTCATGTATTCAATATCAAAATTATAAGCTTGCAATTTGCTTACCCATTTTTTTTGATGATCATTCAAATCCCTTTGGTTCAAGAAGAACCTGAGGCTATTATGCTCTATCTTTACAATGAATCTCCCACATATCAAATATTGTCTAAACTTATGAAGTGCATGCATGATTGCCAACATTTCCTTATCATAGATGGAGTAACCTTTCTCTGATTGATTTAGTTTTCTACTCTCAAATGCTATTGGATGTCCCCTTTGAGTTAGGATAGCCCCTATACCTTCTCCAGAAGCATCACATTCAACAAAAAAAGGTAAAGAGAAATCTGGAATTTCAAGCAGGGGGCATGAACTCATTACCTTCTTAAGCTTATCAAATGTTTTTTGTGCCTCTTCTATCCAAAAAAAATCTCCTTTCTTTGTCAAATTAGTCAAGGGGGCAGCAAGCTGAGAAAATCCCTTGGCAAATCTCCTATAGTAGTTACACAACCCAAAGAAACCTCTCAGCTATGTAAGATTAGTGGGTGGAGGCCAATCCAAAATTGCCTAAATTTTTTATTGATCAACTTGTACTCTTTTAGAACTTATAATGTGTCCCAAATATAGGATCTCTATCAAACCAAACTCAGATTTAGATAGCTTAACATAGAAAGATTGCTGCTCCAAGATTCCCAAGATAGTGTTTATGTGCTTTAGATGCTCTTTCCATGTTTTATTGTAAATCAAGATATCATCAAAAAAATACCAAAACAAATTTTCGAAGATGCTGGCTGAATACCTTATTCATACAAGATTGGAATGTTGCAGGTGCATTAGTGAGGCCAAATGGCATAACAAGAAATTCAAAGTGCCCATAGTGACATCTGAAAGTAGTCTTTTCCACATCTTCACCCCTCATTCGGATTTGATGGTACCCTGATCTTAAGTCAATTTTTGAGAAGTATACATCACCATGTAACTCATCAATGAGTTCATCTATGCGTGGTATGGGATACTTATTTTTTATGGTCTTCTTGTTTAGAGCCCTGTAATCTATACACATTTTCATTGTACCATCCTTTTTCTTGACAAGTACCACAGATGATGCAAATGGAATAGAGCTAGGCTTTATGAATCCCATGTCTAGGAGTTCCTTAATAGTTTTTTCAATTTCTTCCTTATAACCTCTTGGATGGTGGTATGGGGTTGTTATAACTAGTTTGGCACCCTATTCTAACTCTATAACATGCTCAAAACCTCTATCTGGTGCTAATCCTGGAGGCAAGTCATTGAAAACTATACTATGCTTATCAAGAATATTTTGAATTTCAAAATGGAAATTACCTTGATTCTTTGGAGAGCTTGTTGGATGGATTATGACACCTGCTGCCCATGCTACTTGTCCTCTTCAAAAAGTCCTATCTATCCTCTTTGCAGAGACCACCTTAGGTGCTCCATTTGATAAGCCTCTCAATAAGACTTCTTTCCCATTGGAATGAAATTTAAACTCCATAGTTTGATGGTTCATGTAATAGCCTCCAATAGAGTTCAACCATTGAACACCCAATACAAGATCTGTCTCCCCAATGCCAACAACATAGAAGTCATCACATAACTCATAATCTTCTAAGGTCATCTTGAGTTGTTTCACCACCCGTGTGTAAGGCATAGTGAATCCATCAGCTATAGTAACATTGAATTCTTCAAAATCTTCTGCTTTAAGCCCTCTTTTCATGACAAATCCCTCATCAATAAAATTGTGATTTGCCCCACTATCAAGAAGAACTGTCAACCTTTACCCTGCTAGTACCCCTCAAATTTGAAAGGGATGGTATCTTGGGACTCTTGATAATGCTGCCAAACTGCCATCCTTGCTGATTTCTTTCCCTTTCTCTTCTTCTTCCTCCTCCTTAGTGTCATGAAATTCCTCATGCTTATCTGAATCAGATTGTGAAGCAACTTCAATATAGTGCACTTGACCTTTCCCCAAACATCTATGTCCCAGAACCCATGGTTCTCTACAAGTGAAACGAAGCTTTCTCCTTTGCAATTCACTCCTAGTATCTTCATCTACCTTCTTTTTTGCCACATTTATCACATCTTTTGGTGGTAGTGTTGGAAAAGTCTTTTTCTAAAAATTCCCCTTATGTTGCCCAAGATTTGGGAGTTTTTGAGTAGTGACTGATTTCATAGGCACACAAGTTTCAAGTTGCAAGCTTCTTTTGATAGCTTCTCCTAAGGTTGAGGGTGAGAAATCCTTAACCAAACCCTTAACAAAATATTCCAAACCATCAAAAAAAAGATAAACAATCCTCTTTTCACTCATATCAGGTACCATAACAACCACTTTTTGAAACTCTTCTATATACTCATTAACTAATTTGGTACTAGTGGCTCATCTACAGGTAGGAAAATAGTTTTTGTTGATTTAGAGGGTGTAGGTTTCAGATTTCTTGGCTCTTCTAAAGTTCTCCCTCTCTCATTAATAGATGCAACTCCTTGCAGTTTTTCTGTCAATATCCGCAAAGCTTCTCTAGTTTTCGCCAAACTATCCACTGTTTGCTTCTGAGTATTTTGGATGTCTTGGAAAAATTTATTTGCCATCTCATCTTGATCAGCCATAATTTTTCCTTCCTTGGATTTATTACTTTTACTTTTAGCTGGAGGTTTGATCAAAATTTCTTTATTCTTTTCTCGCTGCAAATATCTCTTTTCTCTTTCACTTGGTTGCATGCAAACTTCTACAAACCCTCAGGCTGGCAAGATCATAGCTCTGATACCACTGAAATGTCCCTTTTTTTGAGTTTATATGATATTTTGAGCCTCTAATCAGATTTTTAAAATTAAACAACCAATATTTCAAAGATCCACCAATTTCTCAATAAACCCCAAATCGGGTATGCCTGAAATAGTGCCAAAAACTTCACAGCTTCACATATTATTAATAGATCTGAAAGTGGAATTTTTTACAGAAATTTCAGCAGAATAAAAGCATACAAAATGAAAATTTTAGATCTGTATAACATTTACACAACAGCTCCCAAATGGAGGGCAAAAACAATGCTCATTGGGCTCCCGAAAATAACACAAAATAGCCTGGAAACATCACAAAAAACTAATAATCTATCACAAAAGTTTAACCATGACCAAATACATATATTTAGCTCTATTTTAACATCTAAAAGTCTTAAATATAACATCAACCCAAACTGATATGAAATACTCAACCGGAAACACCAAACTCTAACAAAAAACACACCCAAAAACCCACAAATTTGCACTGTTTAGCACAAGGGAAAACTCTGCATGAGCTTGCACATGGAATGGCTTCAAACTCCCATCCTTATCCTTCTTATAAACCTAAAAATTCCCATCCTTGGGTCTCCTTCTCCATAGGTTTGGCAGCCTCTGAAGAACAACAAAGCAATAAGTGAAAATCAAGTTCTGGAATGAGCCCAAAATGTCTCCAAATCCCTTAAAAGAGGGCATAACCCTAAATAATGTCCAAGAGGGGTTAATAAAATATATTTTAATAATAATTTTTATTTATTGGTCCATTGGTTTCCAAAGATTAGCCCCTTTTGCTAAAACTTCACCTTTTTTGGGCTTGCCTGCCTTAGCAAAGATTATTATTTTTAAATATTTGAAAAGGGGACATGACAGTAAGCCTGAAGCTTGTTGCAACTCAAGTGATATAAATATGAGTTCCCAAGGCTTAGAAATGGTCTGATCTGTTGTTATTTTTTAGATTAAGTATAATTTTCTTTAAGAGTAGATATTGTTCCAACTCTATGTATTTTAATTTTCCATTATGTTTTGTAGTCAGTAGTTCTCTGTGATGTTATGGGATTTACACACATCTCTATTATCTCTTTTTTTATTATCAAACAACTAAATCAAGAGAAAGATACAAAAATAACATTGTGTCAACAATATGAATAGAGTAACAACTAACAAAAATCTTGAACTCAAATCAAGAGAAAGGTACAAAAATAACATTATGTCAACAATAGAGTAACAAAAATCTTGAACTCAATTTTTGTAAATTGTAATTGCAATATGATTGAATAATGAATATGGAAGAACTGAAGTAGAGTATACTGTATACCTATTAATTCCTTAGAATTGAATGCTACATTACTAAATCACAATTCACTTCATTGACTCAGTCTTAAATGTGATGCTTCTATATCCCATATGGACTCTAGAATCTAGATCCTAAAAATGAAGTCTGACTAGTCTAAAGTCTAATAGGTTCCTCTTCATTCTGAATTGGGTATTCAAAATCCATAAAATCTTCATCTTCATTTTGACTTTTAGACCTAAATTGATCATTTATGTTGGAGTCAGCAGTAGAAGTAGAACCACCATCTTTTAAAGTGTTGCAAAGGCCTCGTCTTTCATATGTGGAATTCCAAATGGCCAATGACCTATCATAAGGAAAATCTCTAACATTGTATTGAGTTACAAACAACCTCAAACAAGTTTTCAAATTTTTGTCTAGTTTGTTTCTAACATTTGATTTCAAAAACCCCAATGCACTGAAAACTCTCTCATCTTCCACCAACCCTAATATCATTGTTTGACATAAATTAGTAAGTTTGAAATATTCTAATATTGAAGTACATAATACTTCACTCTAACTTATCCTTTTCTAGAGCCTTGTTATTGCACCAAGATCGAATGGATTCTCAAAGTTTTCCATCTAGTTTTTCATACACAATGCAAAAAGTTTACATTGATTTTTAAGATTATTTGAATCTAAGATTCCTTGTATTAGTTGTCCATTGCAATCTGTATGCTTTGAAAACTATGTTATCAATTCATCAAGTTTATTATGAAACAACTTTGCATCAATTGGATTATGTCCAAAGTGTTTCCAAAATTGAGGAAACACACAACTCATGGCTTCAAGAATTTATTCTTGAGGGAATCTTTCATGAATCTCACTTGAAATTTGGTAGGAAATAGACTTCACATTCTCACTAATAGATTTAACAATCTTGTCAAAATCATCCTTTCTAACTGGTAGTACTCTGCGTATTTCAAATCCTTTCACAAACACACATAGCTCATTTTTCCCATTGAATTGTAAAAAATTCTCAACATGATTCAAATATGTAATTATCTCCCACCTTGAAAAAAATGGGCTATGACCTGAGAGATCTGAATACAAAGAATCTAGAGCCATGCATGTCATTTTACGTAAATCAGAATACTCATGAATATACATAGTTCTATCTTGGGCTTTCCTAACAAGTTTGTTCATTAAATCTAGCATGGGGAGAAGACTGGCTAAAGTTAATAGGTTCTCTATATCACTTAACTTATTTAACAAATCAGGAGCTCTGTCCACTGTAAGGCATTGCTCATATAGAACTCCAATCAAGGATTGATATTTTGCTAGAACTCATTCTGTTGGTCCATGTAAAGATATCCATCTGGTCTCAACATCCTTGAGAATCTTATTTCCTACTATTACTCCCTCAAAAAAAATCTTAAATTCTGCAAAGTGTTTAGGACTTTCGCAAAAGTACGAGTGGAGCTCAAGGATTAGATCTTCAACTTTTGACACTATAGGAAAAGTACTTACAATCTTATATGCTAAATTCATCCAGTGGGCCATGCAGTGTATGCCAAGCATGTAAGGTGCAATACTAGTTTGTAATCTTGCACAAAGACCAATCCTTTGTCCTTGCATTACTGCAGCTCCATCAGCTCTGACACATAGTAACTTCTTTTCATTTTTCAAGTCATCCATACCAAAAATTTCATTCAAAGCTTTCTTAACTTCAAAATAAAAAATTTCTATAGTTGAATTGGCCCTCATTTTATGAACACAAAGTAGATTAGCTTGATGGACATGATCTTTTACAGTATATACATGCATACAGACCCAAGCAGTGTTATCTACCGTAGTGACTTCATCTAAGGATAATGAAATGAACTTGGATTCTTTTACTCTCTCCTATACATTTTTCTTTTCCACCTCAACAAGATAGCTTTCCATTTCCCATCCAACGTATATTGACCAATGTGACATTGAATAGTGAGGAACTCTCAAAAAAGATAATAAGTTACCATTTTTTGAAAAGTCTCTCATAGGACGCCCTCTAGATAGAATATGAAAAATAACATTCATCTGAATGGTCTTTGCCAAGTTTGCATCATTGGCTACATGTTGAAGCCCATCCTTGATTGGATTGCCACTACTACTACTACTACCAATTACCACTATTTTCTTGAAATTATCTTCATATTCTATGGCATACTTAACATGAAGGCATTCTTCCTTTGATTTCCATCTCACTGCCACTACTTCCTTTCCATCTATGATTTGTTTTTCATAAACCTTACCAATATGTTTTTCTATAGTGTCGAGCTTTAACTACAACTTTTTCTCTCTTTTATTTTTCTAGGTACAAATCATACACTTGCATTATGTTGGTGGTTCATCATTGTGTGTGACTGGTTCAATAAACTAGTACTATGCTATCCAATCAACTTGGAAAGTCCTTTTCATTTCCCACTCCTACCCCATTTTTACATTCCTTTTTTCTTTTCTTCCTACCAACATCAATATTATCTTCTGTTACAACATCTTCTGTTGTTGGAACATTGTTATCCTCGTTTGATGCATTTTGATTTCACTAAATAACAACCTGCTCTTCTAGTGGTGGTGAGGTATTGTGATTTCCCTCTTCACTTGTACTTGCCAAAGTTGGTGGACCAAAAACATTGTCAATTCCAAAGAAAGCCTTCATGGTAGTATCTCTAAGTTTTTGGCATTTTGATGTAAGATTAATCCCTTCACTGCCCTTGGGGGTCCTACCCTTGTCACTTCCCTGAGACTGAGCAATATTAGTTACAAACTCACCCTCCCCTGAAATCTCAATCCACTGATAATCCATTTAAACTTTACTTCCCTGAGAATAAATAGTATTACTTTCAGACTAGGAATTGAAACTTAAAAGAAAAAAGTTAAATTTCAAATCTGATTTTTGACAGTTGGTGAATCAACATTCCATGGCAAAGGAAATAGGATATTGACCTTAGGTGGTCAATATCCATGCATGCAAGCTTTAAAAACCATTAACGTCCACTTTTTGAAAAATGTATAATGAAAATGAGATAAGAAAGGAAACTATAGATAAGATTCTGATTAAATTAAACTACATAAGCTCAAGGAGAGTATTTTATAGCACAACTGCACATACCAGTGTACCATCACTTGTGAAAGCTATCTCTAGAGTCTGAGTCTTGCCCGCGATGTGTCCTATGCTACCAAAAATTTAATGGAGTGCTTGTGATAGTTAGTGAATGTCTCATTGCTTGGGTGAATTCAGATTTATATACAAATCAATACAATTACCAATTTACCATGCCAAAAAAGCCAACTCCTCCACGACAAAATGAAAGTGTGTTGGCAAAATGAGCCGACTCCTCCACTTCCCATAATGTGAAACAAGCTGACTCCTCCATGGTAAAATGAAATTGGGATGGTGAATTCTCCCATACTGCATTAAATGGGAACTTGAAACCTGATGAACATTCCACGATAAGCATTACTTGGTTTGTTGTGTGAAAGGTGAATACTGCTCGGGAAAAACTCAAACGTAACATTTGCCTTGGCGATTACAATGCTAGGAAACTAGGGAAACCCAACAAAGCTTGGTGACTAGGAAACCATGGAAGGGCTTAGAAATTTCCAAAAATAACACTGAAAAAATGTCAAATTCACCAAAATATGAAAACTTGCCACTATATTATACCCTGCTTACAACTCCTATTTCTGCTAAGCAATATGGAAAGGGTTGCAAGTTTCATAGAAAGATGGGTTATCCAAGACATAGTCCTTTAGTTGATAATAAATATGCTTAGTAAACCCATGATTCACAACAATGGATGCAAAATCAAGGACACTACTATCCTTGGTTATGCTATTGATGACAATCAACCTATCTATGATCAAGAACCTCCTATTACTAGTTAATTAGAAGATGAAATTCAACCTATTACTACTACTACTCTTGAAGATGAGGAATTTGTGTCTTCTACCTCCATTCTTTAGGGTGAAGCTAAACTATACAATGATCATATCTTTGAGGCTTCCACTTCTAGACAACTAGAGTTTGATGAGTTAGATATAGAGGATCCTAATAGAGATAGAAACAAAAAGAACATTGCTCACCTTATAACATGTGATCAAATCATTGACCTTAATGAATAGAAATGAGATTCTCTTTTGATTACATCTCATAAATTGGGGGTAGATATTATACATGCCTATGCTAACCAAACCAACATATTTGATGAGTCATTTGTTGAGTTTGACAAGTTGAACTATAAACTTTCTTTAGTGGGCCACATTGATTCTCCTAGGGTTCACCCCAATTTGAGTATCTTAGATTATTTCCTTATAGGTTCTCACTTTTTTATCACTAGAAACAACTCCCTTTACATTAGCAATTTTTAATCCTCCACCTTTATATCACTCATATAACTTGATCTCATTGATTGGTCTTTACAAAATTAGCTACCTAAGCTAATCTCCTTTCAAAATGACAATGAGATTGCTTGCTACCTTAACACTATTGAACCTATAGTCTCTTTCAATATTGAAATGAATATCAATGTGACATTAACAAATATAAAATACCTTAGTCACAAAATATAAAGAAAAAAGAAAAAGAGGAGGTGCTCTAATGGTGAAAAGCACTTTATGGTGGTTTCACTACTACATTTGACATCATTTTTCTACCAAAATTTTTGACCATCAACTAAATAAGTTTAGTTTGGTTAGAATGTAGAAGGAAAAAAACTATCATTTTTAAAACTAAGGCCCATGTTGGTCAAAATGGGGGGCTTAGATGTAGAAAATAAAAACATTTCATGTTTGTTATTTTTCATGCACATGGGATGTTTTGTTGGAGTTGGATACTTGATGCGCCATCACAAGACAAAAAATTGGATACCCTGGTTCTGCCCTAACTTGCTCACAGTTGGAGTTGGAAATTTGATATTTTGAAAAGGAGGTGATCAGTCTTTAGGAAGTTTAGATTTGGAAACAGCAAGGTTGAATGCATAAGGTAGAGTTTCAATTGTTTTCTCTTTAGATTTGTTGCATTTACATCTGCTAAAAGCAATTTCTTATTCTTTCATCTCTTCATTATCATTTGTTCCATGATTGTATTTAATGCAATTGTATAACTTGTACATGGCTACTTCTTTTCAATCCAAGAAATCGTTATGTCCAATTCTCTTCCATCAGTTTGATGGGCATTTTTCCTTGTTCTTTCTTTGATGGGCATTTTTTTCCCTTGTTCTTTCTTATCTTTTGAACTTGGTAACAAGTGCAAGGGACCCATTCTTCACTTTCCTTGTATGGTATTGCTTGGCCGGTGATGCCCTCTCCTCAATGAATTCTATGATATTTCATGCTTGAGAATATGCCTCCCTCCGAACAATCCTTAATGGACTTTGCATGACATGGAAAAATGTTCTCTTCTATGCTAGTTTCCCAATGTCAAAAGTTAAAATTAATCTCTTTTATATATCAGGTTTCGACTTCATTCCTAGAAGCATCAATTCTAATTTTTGGCAGTTTTGTAGAACATCTTTTGTGGACATAATTTACTCCTTACCTACATTGCAAACAACAAAGAAGGAAACATCTATTTTGCTGCTTTTGCTATCTTAAAACTATTTTAATCCTTTTAAAGCCTTCATATTATATCTATAAATTTCTTGATCACATAGCTACATCCATCATCGTGAAATATGGAAAAAAAATAAAATTATATTTTGATAATAATTATAGACTATAGAAAGCCATATTTTGGGCATAAAAAGGGCATTGAGATCTCTATAGTCTTTGAGCATGAAGCATTAATTGAAGAAATCATCATTTTACCATCTAATAACTTAGTTTAATCATTTTCATGTGCTTAGGACTGTCACAATTCTAACTTTTAGCTTTTAAGGTCATACTAGAAAAATATTTATGTCTGAGTGCAAAGTTGCTTCTTAACCACACAAACAAATTAATTGATTAAGTTGCATGCCTATGGTATTTTTGAATCTTTTGCATGAACAAAAAACCTAAATAATAAGAGCAATTATGTTTTTTCATTAGTTTAGTTTGTCTTGTGTTAATATTTTAATTTTAGTGGGATTTGAGTTGCCGACAATACTAGGCAATAGAAGAAAATAGTTGTCTGTTGTTGTTCAAGAGAGGATATTAGATCTGTAACTTTCAGAGTTAAACTTAGAAAATACTAAATAAATTAGATCTGTGCTAATAAGTCCTGGTATGTATTGAATCCAAATAACTGATATAAATAAAATTTAAAAAAACTTACTTTTTGCATGTATTTGTTGTTCTGTAATTATCAACATTAGTTTATTATGTTTTCATTATTTTGCAAAGTACGTAATTGAAACTTAAAATTTTAGAATACTAAAAAATAAAAAAATCTAATTTAAGTACAAAAAAACTTCCAAACAAATTAGAATTTTGATATTTTCAGATTGAGGATAGTTACTAAACCATCTTTACTAATCGCTAGTCATAATCCAAGCCCCTTTGGAAACACTGCCACTGTAAACAAAAATTCTACCTACCACTTGTTTTAACTTCAATTAATAAAGGTCGCTACTTTTAGTTAATTGCTACCTTAACAATTAATCATATGTTGCTGCCTCAATAATGCTCTTCCTTAATAAAGTGCAATCACTATTATGTTTGGACCAGCATATTGTTTAAAGACTCACTTGACCTTCACATAATTATTCTCACCTTACTGTTGATGTATCTAAAAACTTGGGCAATGAGATGCTAAAGGTAGTTGACTAACAATATAGTTTAAATCTTTAATTTAAACTTTTTTTAATTGCTTCCTTTGTAAAACACCAATCACTTCTCTTTGTGATTGTTTTATGTTTAGGTTGGCAAACAAATTGATGTTTCTTGAATATTCATTGATATTGCCAATATTTGATTTCTCCTCTCAATTTCCTTCTTGAAATTTATTTTCTATGACTTCTTGTAAAATTTAGTGGCCTTTGACCTTATTCCTCTTAACTTATGAAATAGGGTTATTATAGCATGTTAGCTTATACAAATTTAAAAAAAAAAAATTTAAAAAAAAAAAAATAGAATAAAATATATAGAAAAAATCCCTAAGCACAAAAGGACTAAATGATAGCGTGGAAGTGCTGATCAATATGTGTTGATTCACAAACTGTAAACATTTATTCACATAGCATAAGCATTGAATTGGGATTGACCAAAAATTCCAACAAGAATAATTCTTATCCTACAAAAAGAGGATTAGAAAGGATGAAAATCACTAAATAACATAAAGACCTTACCAATAAGAAAGAAAAGCAACTAGAAAGAAAATATAGTAAACAAGACTCAAAAATTTGTAAACTATAACATTGAAATGTAACGTATATTGCAAAAGTATTAATATGAAAATCTAATTTGGAACAACAAATTTAAAAATGTGAAATTTGAAAGTCATGCTCTCATTGAAGCACATACTAGAGTCCATGCAATTTAGACTCTAATTTTATCATCTCATTAAGATACGCATGTAAAAGAGGCACTTCCATTTTGATTCTAACCTAGAATTTCCCTATTAAAGGTTGTGCCTATCTAAGAAAATCAATTTCAAACAAAAGCTCCCTTTCAAATTCTTGGGCATGCACCTCACAACATGTAACTGAATTTGAGATTATAAGGAAAAAAAAATAACCCCATAATAGAGGTGTGAAACTATGAATAGTAAAAGATCCCTTACAAGTTAATTTGTGTAGTACCGCTATTATGTCCCCTTCTTGGAATATTAGAAATCAATTAGATAATTAAGCTTTAAGTTGTCAAATTATATCAAATTTGATGACAACTTAAATCAATCATTTAATAAAGTAATAAAAGGACTTCAATTGAGTTTAGTGAAAAAAACTAATAGTCATTTTAATTTTCAAGAGACGAATAATAAAGAGACAAAGAAAAAGAATATTAAGAGATAGATAGAGGGAAAATGAAAAGTCACCGAGATATGCTACTAAAGAATGAGAAGTTCATGCTTGATTATACTTGGTTTGATATCTTTATTTAGAAAAGTTTGCGAGCAATTGGCTTGCCTATTTGAAACCTGATGGCAGAAACCTTCATGATTTCTTAGTAGATTGAATGGAAACCCAAATTCATCTTTGGTGTAGATTCATTTTAGGGTTTACCAATGTGCTTCATTGTTGGACTGTCGATAAGTTAGAAGTTAAGTAACATTATATATTGTCAAATGATATGAAATGTGGTATGGTGGGTGAAATTATTGCAAGTTATCTGATGATTGATATATATTATTTGTGGGCTATCATTTTGCTTCAAATAATGATTGTGTGCTAAGTTTGATTTATTATTTTTCATTTCAATTGATGAGGTTTTGGCATTGGAATAAAAGAGAACTGTTGAAGTTATAAGTTTGCTAGGTTCAGTGTAGAAGTTCATTTATCTCATTGGGCAATTACTTCACTACTCATGGAGAAGATGACTCAAATGGGGATTCAAGCACACCAATTCTTCTTGTTTAGTTCTACTAAGGTTGTCTTTAAAGTGAAGAATAAGCAGACCATAGAGCTTGCATCACGGCAATATTTGAGTAGGATGAAAGAGAAGGTCCTCTAGCTTGAAAGAAAATTGCTAGCATTGTGCCATGAGTTCCCAATATAGGACATTTGGTGTTGGGTGATTTGATTGGTGGAGTTCCAAATATTCACATCCTTTACCAATATTAACTTTGAATGACTAGTCTTTCACTTCTTATAAGCTATAGTGAGTATTTTTGCGGTGGTTCTCTTCTTATTGGTGCTACTATTGCCATGTGATTTTTAGGGTATTCACTATGGTGGGGCTTGATTGAATGGTTCTTTGTACCTTACTAACTCCAACTCCTTTCACTTCCTATTCCTTCATAAAATTTAAACTATGGAGTTTCCCTCCAAAATGCCAATCTAGCCATTTCGTTCAAGATTTGAATTTTCTAAAGCAATAAACTATGTTTTTAAGGGACTTATTGAATGTTTTAACTTATTTAAGGACTTGAGATTATTATGACATCAGACTAGACCCTATCACATGAATCCTCTACCTTAGATAACCTCTATATCCTATTCCATCCCCAATTACAACTTTTCAATATGAAAGTTTTTCAAGGCATTATATAATAATATGAATCTTTATGCTTTCAAAGGCCATGATTGGTTGCAAAATGGACCAATTGATACCATGAGATTCTCCATGTCCTCTGTGATGACCTAGAACCTCAAGGTACCTATGATGAGAATATGATGACCCTGCATCACCTTGCCTCCTCAACTGGTTTTATTTTTAGGTAACAGGTAAAAAAATTTCTCTCATTCATTTTCTTATATGTTTTAGCTTAACTTACTTAATGTTCTTAGGATTATTTTGTGTTAAATCTTATTGATACACAATCATTTGGATTGGAATGCTTAAGACTCTAGCTGTAATTCTAAAGAGTAATTATTGAAGCTTGCTTTCTTGCCTTGAAATTATTCCACCTTTAGCTCTTAACATTGATGCAGAGACCTGGGTGGACTTTCCTAGTGTTCTCATAACACAATCAAGCTTCTTCATAGGATCACTCTCCTTGATCCAATCAACTCCAAACCTTATTAGAGTGGACATACCATTCTCTTGTGATACCATAGGCTCTACATCTTAGAAATCATGCCATGTACCTCAAATAGATTCACCAAGCAATCTTGTTCAACAACCATCAAATGCCCACAATGCCTCAATAAGCTCCAATCTTGACTTCACTTCAACTAGGTGTTTTTGTCACCTTCACACATCTCAAAAAACTTCAACTAACCTATTTCAAAGGTTACCAAGTGCTCATTTTATTATCTGATACCAAAAACCCACTACAAGCCCTTCACTAGGGCTATTTCCCAATTAGCCCTGCCTAATTGGTTTTTCACACTTTTCTCTCACTTTTCCCAAAAATCTCAGAAAACTAAGACCATATCCAGATACCATTTTGGATTCTACATAACATACTTCAAATTCTCCAGCTACTCCCTTGGACCAAATGCCTAAATCAACACAGCCACCCCACAATTAACCCTCTTTTAGCCCTTCTGTTACAAAGCAACCACTAACATATCTCATCTCACAAACCATCTGACCTCAAAAAAAGTTGTCTTGTATCCAAAATAAAGGATTTTCAAATTCATAGGAGATTCCATCAAGTTTTACACACCCAACCAACAAACCCTCCTTCCTAGGTGCCTAAAACAAGGGTTTTACCAAACTCACCTTTCCAAATGTTTCCTGATCCTTCCAATGGATCCAACACCTTCATATAGCCCTAACATGACCTTGCTTGACATAAAATATAATCCTCCTTCAGATAGAACCTCCAGACCTATGACTGTCCCAACACTTAGTAACACCTCCAGACCTATGACTCCCACAAAATATTTATCAACACTTACCTTATTTCTTGTAACAAAATGTTGCATTTCTAAACTCAGATCTACAAGAATTTGAACCCTCCAGATATAATATTCCTTTATAAACTCTAATTCAAACACTAAATCCATTTGAGTTTAGATATATTTATCTCTAATTTCTTTTCCAAAATCATCCTCCAAGGTGGAACTCACCAATCTGATCTTCTTATATGCTTATGGAATTGTTTTGGATGTTCCAAAGAATTTCAACACCCAACCTTTATAGACATTTGAGTCCTAAATTCATGTCCCTTGATGTTAGGCCCAAATGGTCTAAGGATTAAGTTTTTTAAAATTGTACAACCACCATGAGGCCAAACTTGCATAAGCTAATTGATTTCTAATTAAGTGAAATCTAATTTCTTCTTTTGACCCTTAGGCCAACCCACTTAGGCCTATTTTTCAAAAAAATTCAATTGTAATTATTTCATGGCTGAAATTGTAATGATCTTAGGCTCATGAGTTTTTGAGATTTACCCATCTTTTGAGCTCACATGTTCTTGATTGAAGATTGCATTAATATGTATCAATATTTTATTCATCTTCATTAGTTGATGCACTAATCACATTAGTCATTGCTATCAGGATTAGTCATGGCATGCTGCTATTAGCACCTAAGTAACTTTCACCTTGTGACATCTCTTTGAGGAATTTTGCAAATAACTAAGATACATTGTTTATAAATCCACATTTTGCAAACATCTAGGCATTCTAGAAATTATAGGATCATTTTAGTTATGTTTGTAAACATTAATCAACAATTTCCATATGTGCAAATATAAACATTAACTACAACATGTCCAATTTATTTGTAGGTATATTTTCCTATGAAGAAAGACCACGCCTGACAATATGAACCAAGAACAAAATAATGAGACAATGGCTGCATTGTGGGCTCAGTTATGAAGAAAACCTAATAAATGTTATTGTCCTTGCAAAAAGTGGAAGAGCTTAAAGAATTGAAGAATTCTAATCACAACAGCCTAGAGTCATTGTAGGCAATACGGTCATGTTGAAGGGGCCCACAAATTTTGTCCATTGCTAAATGTGGATTTCCTATTGGAGGAACATGGAGGTGTGAATATCCAAGCTAAGGATAACACTCCCATGGAAGAAGATGATAATGTGCCAAAGGACACAATTGAAGAAGATGGTATCGGGGCAGGTGATGAAGAGGCTCACAATGATGGTACTAGTGAATCTGATAATGATGATGAAGATGGTCTTGATATACCTTTACTTGAGAAGGCACACAAGCCCTTATACAAAGGCTCCCAAACAACTCTACTCTTGTCTATAGTGTTGTTGGTGAACTTAAAGGTTATGAATGGTATATCCAATGTAGCAATGTCACGTATGCTAAGGTATGTCATTTTTGTCATCTTTAGTGTTAGCATACAATTACTATTCATTATATTAACAATGCATATTTGTTGTTGTAGTTTGATTAGTGAGTTTTTGTTACTACCATCAAACATTTTGCCTCATTTGTACTGAGAATTATCTAACATTATGGATCAGATTGAAATGAAGTATCAAACAATACATGCATGTCCTAATGATCACATTCTATATCATAAACAACATAAATTTGCAACATAATGCCCTAATTGTCATGTTAGTAGATATCGGTCAGATTAAATACAAAAAAGTGTCTCACAAGGTTCTTTGGTACATTCCCATTATTCCATGACTTCAATATGATTATTCAGGTGTGCTAGCTTGGCACAATTTATGGATTACCATGCATGCAATAGAAGTTAGGATGATATTATGTGAATGCCTGCTAATGGTTTTGCATTTAAAGAGATAAAAGAAACATGGTCACACTTTAAAGAAGAACCTCATAATTTGAAGCTTTCATTGGTAGTAGACGGTGTCAATCCATATGAAGATATGAGATCTGTTTACTCAGTGTGGCCTATTTTTGTTATTAACAATAACATTCCTCCTTGGATGTCCATAAAGAGGGAGCACATAATGTTGTCAATGATTGTGCCAAGTATTTATTATTATTTTATAGTTATCTAAATTAATTTATAAATAGTGCATGAAAATGGTTGTAATAATTACGTAATGTTTATGTTCATTCAATTGCTAAGTAAATACCAAGTTAAAGATATGAATGTGTACATTGAGCCCCTAATTGATGAGTTGTTGAAGTTATGGAATGACATCACTATGTATGACATCTCTAGACTGATAGGACATCGACAATTTCAATTCCATGCGATGCTTGTATGGATAATACATGATGCCCTTGGGCTAACTCATTTTTATGATATGTTATATTGTTAAGATCACATACTTTTGGTCTATTATAGTGCTTACACATTACTATTGAATGCTTAAGTTGTGCATGATAATTGTACATGATCCAATTATACATGATTTTTTAGGTCTTTAGACAAAGGGAAATTTTGCATGTCCAGTTTGTGGTCTGAAGATGAAATGTCGTCATTCAAGAAGTTTAGGAAAGTAGGTGTTTGATGAGTTTAGACACTTTCTCCACAATAATCACAAGTATCGAATTGTCAAAAAAAATCTTTTCAATGGGAAAGAAGAGACATCATCAAGGCCATGAAGAATAACACCTCATTTATGGAAGTTGGAATATGATTGACTAAATCATCGAGGTAATGTCCAATTTGGTGTTTGAACTTTAAAATTTATATTTTAATATTGTCCTATATTTACTAATGATGTAATTGATGCTCATGAAGGTCATCAAGGCATCAATGACCAACTTCTTAGAGGAATGAAAAGTTATCCTACTCAATTTAGTAGGTTACCATACTACAAGGATCTCCCAATCACACATTTATTTGATGCTATGCATATTGGAAAGAATGTAATAGAGACACTATAGAAAATGTTGGATGGAAGGCATGATAGAGAAAAAATTGCCAAAATTTGTACTGACATTCATGAATCCAATCATGCACTAATTTTTTTTATTGAATCAAATAGCAATGGAGACCGCATAAATACAAGTGCCTTTCCTTGGTTATTAATGGAGCAACAAAGTGATGCATTAAAAGAAGTCATAAAAAAGAAAAATTTCCAATAGGATTTACTACAAATATAAGCACTTTTCTATCAAAGAAAGGTAATTTTGGGATAGGGTTGAAAACACATGATTGGCATACTTTCCTCAAGGTAAGTCATGTTCTCTATTTATAGTATATTTGTAAGATTGAATCTAGTACCAATTGTATTTTTTAATAATATATTGAAATGATCATTTTTTAATGATTGTAGTTCGTCCTACCTCTATCCTTTCCACAACAGTTTGACAATAGTATTAAACAAGTTATATATGATCTTGGAAACTACATGAGGTTAGAAGTGTTTTTTTATTAGATTTGTAGCTTTTTATCTAAAATCCATTGTATAATTTTATTTGAAATCTCCTTTATGTGTTTTTGCATGTTGAATCTCTTTTAGGTGGTTATCATCTAAAGAAATTGATAAAAAAGATATAAAATATTGGAAGAGAAAAATTCCATAGCTTATGTGTGAAATGCAAAAGTGTTTACCTCCAATGTTTTTCAATGCTCAAGAACACTACCTCATACATCAAGTTGAGGAGATTGAATTGTGTGGACCTATACAAGCTAGATCAATGTGGATGGTTGAGAGGCACTTAAAATTTATGAAGGGCTTGGTTCAAAAAGAGCATGTCTTGAGGGTTCTATGATAGAGGAATATATGATATACTAGACCATGGTGTATATTAGCGAATATATTCCAAAGTTTGCAGCAGATATCCATGTAGATCGCATTTGGGATTCCAACTATAATGACTAATTCAAAGGGGAGTACCTGACAAGGAAAGGTAGATTGAGGAGGGTGAGAGGTAATTATAAGTTTTTTTTGTAATTTAATAATTCTTATCCATCATCAATATATATATATATAAGTTGTTTCTAACTAGTATAATTGTCTTCTTTATAGTTGGTCGTGAGTCAAATGCACTACACTTGTATATTGCAAACAATCTTGATTGGATGACAGTATGGATTGAACAGTCTTAAGAAAATGGTCACTCATTAACATGGGATGGTGTTACATCATTGGTTAAAGAAGCTCATCATAATGGAGATCCCAATGTTATGCCAATGGTACTTGATCTAATATATGGCTTAAGAGATACAAAGGTACGCATAAGATTACTAATCATGAGACATAAGTTTAATATCAATTCATAGATCAATGAGAATATTCTTGATATGTTTGAATAATTGCAAGTCAAACACTACAAAGCTATGTACTACCTGTAGACACCTAAAAAATTTAGAAAATAAAATATTTTTATTTTCTAAAAAAAGTCTTTGATGACATCATCATTTATTAATTATTTATTTAATTAATTAATTAATTAATTTTTTTATGCCATTAAATCCCTTTATCTTAATTTAAAATATTTAATTAAGGAATCCCTCCCAAAAATGTTTAAATCTTATTTAAACATTATTTTTTTATTTATTAATTATTTAATTAATAAATTGACCAAAAATCCCAAAATAAATAAATAATTTATTTTTTGCCCAAAACTTGGCCAATTTTCTTAAGACCACTAACCTCTTCCAAAATCTTCTAATCCTTCTTTAATTTCGATTAAAGGCTAATCCCATTATTTCCTATCCCTAATCCCAACTTAAAATATTTAATTAAGATTAAATATTAATCCTCATGTTTATTAAAAATGTTTTAATAAATATCTCCTCAACCCAAACCCTTGAAATAAATAAAACTTTATTTATTTTCTAAAAAACCTTTTTTATCCTCATCCTAGGAAGTTCTAGACTCTTCTAGAAAGTCTTCATCCTCATCCATAGCCTAGACTCTTCTAGAAGATGTCAATCCTTATCTTTAATCCTAATCCTAATCCCCTCCTAGCCTTGTCACATTCCTTAAACATGGGTTAAGACTTGCTAACCCAAGCCAAAGTTAACAAATATCTCCTCCTTCACCCACCCTCATTTATTGCCATCCACTTGCCTATCCCTAAGCTAATCCTAAACCATCCTAATCCATCCTCTAATCATTTGCACAATCCTAAGAAAGCTTAAAACCTTCCTAATCCAACCCAAGTTGAAATTCCTCACCCTCCAACATAAATGACCCTCAAATATCTCTTACACTCTCCTTCAATGCTCTTACAAAGCACTTATGAAAGGTCTTTATGAAGATATTATCCCTTGAGCCTCCTTTGTTGACTCATCCTTGCCCTTTCCTCCATCCTCTCACCCTGTGACATGTGTCACTCCTTGATTGGCTATAAAGAAGCACAATCCATGTGCTCTCCTCTCATTCAATCTGAGCCCTCCATAAGCTTTCTCCTTTCGTTCCATCTTAGCCCTCCATCCCTCAAGCCTCTTGCCTATAAATTGGATCCTTCCCGTTTGCAAAAATAACACAATCTAGAAAGTAAAGCCATAATGCCATTTTGAGAAGCCATTTTTACATCAAATCCATTCACCAAAATCTATCAAAAATCCTCCATTGAAGTCCATTTGAGCATTTGAGCATACATACATAATCAAGCCATCTTAGCTATTAGACACACCTTTACATCAAGTGATCATCCTCATTAAGAGAGCCTATTCATGGCTCATATTCTCATTTGAGGACTTCACTTTGTCTCTCATGAAGTTATGTTAAATTAGTATGCAAATGCTTTTTTATTGTTTTAATTTAGTGTTTCTAACATACTAAAGTAGCATATACACTACAATGGCTATAAATTATACACAAAAAAGTTAGATGAAATGAAGAAAATGTGTGATTCTAGGATAAGTGTTGTTTTCGTGATCACCAATATTTCATCTAAAATTGATATACATCCTCAACAATCTAAAAATTTATACTATGGCATTTTGGATGATATACTTGAGTGTGACTTTAATTCACTCAAAATAGTTCTATTTGTCATCAAATGGTTCAAGTTATGACTAAATCAAAATGATTCTGATAGGACTGTTATTGAACACGATAATGGATTTACTATGATTAATACAAGGTCATTTGAGCCAGTCAAAGATGAGCCCTATGTTCTTCCAAGACAACATGAGCAAGTGCTTTACTTTGGTGTTCTACACAAACCAGGTCGACCATTTTTTGTTAGACATGACCTAAGAGGAAGGCCGATAAAGTATAATGTGATTGAAGAAGAAGATATTGAAGAAGCACAAGAGGAAGTAAATTATTATCAGGAATAACAATTACCCAGTGATGAAGAAGAAGAAGATGGTGATGATATTGGTCATGCTAATGATAATGTTGATAATGATGATGATTATGTTGATGACGATCATGATCATGGTGATGAAGATGGTGATGATCATGGCGATGATGGTCATGATGATGATAGTGATCAAGATGATGATGATGGTGATGAAGATGGTGGTGGTGATGACAACGATCAAAGTGACAAGTATGATGATGGTGATGATGATGATGATGATGATGACATGGATGAAGATCATTATGATCGATGAAATGTCCAAGTAGGATCAATGTCAACTATGATGGGGTCTTGTATGACCAAATTTTTCTTTCCAAACCATATGTGCACATATAAACATTAAGTAGAACATGTCAAATATTTTTTTAGATATAAACATTATTTACACTAAATTTTTAACTTAAGACAAATTATTTACATATACAATCTACTTTATTATTAATAATTTTTTTGGTAAGTCTATTACTTTAATTTCACAGCTGATTTCTAAGACTTACTAAATTTTTTCACAAGGCGATATGGATGCACCATCTCAGACACCTTCAATAGAGGTAAACAATAATTATTATAAATTTTAGTGTTAATATAGAAACAAATGTCATATTATTATGTTCTTTTCTTTATGTCTTTGGAGTTATTCTTTTCTTTATGTCTTTGGAGTTATTTTGATGAAATTATACTAATATTTGATGTCACAAATGATAGGAAAAAGCTAGAATGATCGTTGATAAAATGCAATTTGAAATACAAGCATCATATCTACATGAATTGCCCTTAGTACTGACCCTGTATTCATCACCCAAAAAATTAAGCAAAGATACACTGATGAACTTGTTAACATTATCATCGAGGATGACAGAAGTGAGGAGAAAGAGGCACTAAGAATAGAATTGGACCGTAGAATCCAATCTTTGAAGGTAAGTAGTAATTTGACTAAAGTAGTAATAGAAGTTCAATAGATATTAATATTTTATAATATGTTATGAATCATGATCTCTAATTTTATGTATTCTTGTATAGACATATGTGCCAGTTGTGACGTCACATGGTGAACATGGTGAGGGTTGTTGCGCACAACCGTTGTGTAAGTAACACTTTGTTTATTTTGATCAACATTATAACACTTACCTTTTTTTTGTGGATGTTTCTCACTAGTATTCCTTTGATCTTTATCCATTGAAAATGTCTTTGCTAACAATATTCTATTCTTCAACTCATGATGAAGTGCAGACTCCTCCTTCAGTTGGCGATCCAGTATTGCCTAGTGCATTGTTGGCAAGAAGGACTATGTAAACATCCTTGTCTATGACCACTAAAACTTGTAAAACCTTGTTTTGTTATATTTTGTAATATTCTATTTGTAATGTATTTCTACAAGTTTATGAACAAAAAAGTAGCATATCAGTGCTTAAATGATGTCTATAGAAGCCTGCATACACAAAAAAACATGCATACACACACCACGCATATAGACATACATACATACATATATATACCCACACATAGAGAGACATGGAGATAAGCAGGGAAGTAGACCAACAGAGAGTAGTACTAGAATTTTCATTTAATTGTCATGATGTTTTAGTTGATAGACCAACAAAGAGTAGTACTATTGAAGCTCATCCATTTCCTAGAGCAGTTCGTGTGATTAGTACTGGTTCGTATGAAGGGACATTATTGCTGAATAAGAAAACTATGTTTCCGTTAAAAGAATGAAAGCTTCTAGGTGCTTTAAAATTGTTATTATTTAAATTGTAAATTTAGTTTACTTTTACATTACTCATTTTGGATTGATAAATCCTTTATGTTTGTGTAGGTAATAATGCTTTCTTTGAACATCTTTTTCATATGACATTGAGACTATTTGGACCCACCATATGTAAAAGGTACATAGTTTCATATCATTGCTACATAATTTTTTTTTCTTCCATTTATTGTAATATTTTAAAGTTATTGATCTAACAATCTATTTTTTTTTAAAAAGGTGGAATGTACAAGCTTTGGAATTAAAAAATTAGCTAATTGCATCTTTTTAGGGGAAATTTGGGAAAAATATTTTTGACATTGGCCTACTTCTGAAAAGAGTAGCAAAGCATATAAAGACTGTGAGGGATCAATATAGAAGGGCTCTTAAGGATAACCCAAAGTATGACTGTCCTCCTATGATTCCACCAATGGAGTGGAATGAAATAATAGAAGATGCAAAGGAGAAAAAGTTATGTTAAGATAGAGATAATGAAGCAGCACAGGGAAAAAAGAGGTATGTCATTATAGTATTGGGTACATTGTAATCATACACTAATTATTGATATTTGTAAATATATAATCTAAGATGTCTAAAATTGTTCATAGATTGCAAGACACATCCATGGCTACAAAAGCGAGAGTAGAAAAGGTTGGCCAACACAAACCTGGCTTTGGTGGGTATATGAATCTCTAGTCTTGACTTGTAAGTAGAGAAATGAAATTTCATTTTTTAAAATATAATGTTCCAACCAATTTTGTTTAATGAAACTATACATGGAAAATTGACGTTATCAAGAAAAAAATACAAGGCACAAAATTCAATGTGGAGGTCACAGATGAAGATAGAAAAATTTCCTTGAAGGAAGGCTATAAAGTTGTGGTTGCACACCTAGGTGAAGAATATGTAAGCCTTCCCAAGAATCCAGTGCACCAAATGATATCTCATAGGTAAATTGGTTAGATGAAAAGTAAATGAAATTGAATAGTTGAGAAGATTCTTTTTTGGTATTAGTTTTAAACCTAAATTGACTACATAACAATGTGCATAACATTTTATTGCAGCCTTCATATCCTACTATATAACCTACTCGTGATGAAGGCCATGATGTGCATTATAGTAGTGGAGGTATTAATTTGCTATTGGAAATTAATTATGTAGTTATGAATACAATTTAACATCTTCAATTGCAATTTGACGTGTATCCTTTTTTTGAATATTTCAGAGCATGTTGAACATCATGTTGAAGGAGTGTACCATGTTCCAAGAATTCAACATGTTGACGTGGTGGCGGATCAAAATGTTAGTGTACATGATGTGGCATTGTCAGGTAAGAAAAATGCATGATATGTTGTATTTGTACTTAATTATAGACTTTTAATAGTTAGAAAAAGAAAAATAGTATGCCAATTTATCCCATTCACTTGTTCTTGCAACAGAGCCCCCTTTAGTGTAGCAGCCTCCTGCTCCTCCAAAGAGAAGGAGCCATCATAATTTGAAATTAAACATTCTAGAAGAGGAGCAGAATGATGCAGATATCGATGCTCCTATGAGCGCTTTTCTTAAGAGAGCTTAGAAAAACAAAAAAAAGAAATGATGTTTTAAAATTCTTCTTTGATAAACCTTGTTGGATAATGAAAGAACTTCGTTTTAAGTAATTACGTATGAATGATGCATATTAATACAGATTTTTATTTTATGTTATTGAATATTGTTATGTGTTAATGAAGTCTTGATTAGTATTGTGTATTAATGAATTTTATATCATATTAGTGAATGTTATGTGATTGTATTGATTGAATGTTATAGTTCATAAATGGATGAATGAATGAAGTATGTAATTAGATGATAATGGGTACTTTAGATTGATGTTAGGGGGAGGGGGGTGAGGCTAGATGAGCTTCTACCTTCACATGGTTGGCCTTGTTAAGTAGAGAATATTATAGTATTCTTGAAACTAAGTGAAGTTCAAACTAAGGACCCTTTTTCATTATGTTCAAGAGGGTCAGACAAGCTAAGGACCCTTTTCATTTTAGTTTAAAAATAAAGTGTATTCTGTTACAACAAGATGTATCTTTATTGTCCTATCATATTGATGTCCTCACCAGAATCTAAGGAACTTTAGGAAGTTTATACATTAACAAATTCCACATCTTTGGCCCCTCAAGAATCCAAGGAACTTTAGGAAGTTTATAGGTTAACAAATTCCATGTCTCTGGTTCATCAAGAATCCAAGGAATTTTAGGAAGGCTAGAGGCTAATTGACTCCTCTCCTCTATCCATTCTCTATAATAGCCATTACCAAAATGGCAAAATATAAAGAACAAACCCCAAATTTAAGTATTAGATAATCAGACCCTTCTCTAGCCTTGGAATCTCACTTATATAATGTGAGATGCAACAAGCTATAGGCTAAGAGAAATTGATAGGTGTCCTTTTTAGGAGATAATTACATACACCTATCACAAAATGACAAAAATATGGATAACAGAAGATGCCTAGATCAAACATTCCTTTTAGTGGGTCCGCTTCTATTATATTCTCTATTATTGTTGATTTGGTAACTATTATGATCCCTCTTTGTATGCAACTACCAAGCTAACTAATGATGAAGTTTTTTCAGATGATTGCAAGTTAGTCTCCACCTGTGGGCTTTCATGATCTTTATCCTGCATGATGGGAATAACTTCTACTTTTCCCTCTTCTTTGGTTGTATCAGTGTCATGTGGGCCTGGGTCTACAATTGAAAGTGACTGATCATTCTTGTCTTCTTCTCCCTGTTGGATTTGTGCAATGATGGTGTCAATGATTTGGATCTCATCACCCTACACCTCATCACTGCCATTTTCTATTTCCTCAAACTATTCACTAGGAGCTATTTCTACCATCCACTTGTCAAACAGTGTGTCATCTAGTCAATTGAATTGTGAAATATCACTTTGCCTCTTGAGCACATACTTAGCCTCATTATCAATGCTAACAAAATTCTATTTCAAAGAATATTTGGGCTTTCACTATTTCTTCAGTTATTGTGGCCCACCATGCATGACCTGTTTCATTGATAACTTGATTCATTCTTAAACAAAATAAATCATCAAGCTCCTTACTCCATTCATCTTTGCTTTTCAAATTATTTTTCTTATCTAGGGTACAAGGAAACAAACTAAAATTTTTGCTCTTGTACTTACCTAAGTAGCCAACTATTATTCTTTACAAATGAATTTTCTTATTGTCAAAGTTAGTAAGATTAGAAACGATATCAAAATTTTTCTCGATTTGATCACAAGAAAATTTTATAACAGAATAACACAAAAATGTCACCTCTTTCCTCCTTCTTACCCACTTATTTACAATAGGCTTCAAAGCCTCATCACTTGCTTTCATTTCATCCCAGCTACCGATCACCCTAGCCAACTGATCATAAACTAGTGTCCATTCAATTTTATCCCCCAAATATGTAAGAGTCTTTCTTAATCTTTCTTCATATTTCACATTCAATTCCACATGCAAGGCCCACAGTTTATTCTTTTCTTCTTCAAAGTCCTCAGCAATATAATATTTTGGCCTTTGGGGTGTATCTGGTACCTCTATGAAGGGAGTGGATTTAAAAGGTTCAACTGGGGGATGAGGATATGTTATTCTTGGTCTTGTGGACCTCCCCATTAGCTTATTTTCAAGCTCAATTCTCCTCTTTACCTCTTTATTATAGGCATCCACATCTGCCTCATACTTTCTCTATAGCTCAATCATTTGCTTTTCCTCCCTCTCAGCAATAGCCAAGGCAATTTGAGAGTAATCTACATTCATGTGAGCTGCCTAGACATGTGAGGTATTGGCAACTTTCCTCACAATGATACTCCCTATTAGTCCTGAATCATCAAGCTATGATGGAGCAGCCCTAGATCCTCTTCTCAATGACCACATGAAAAGAGTAGCTTGGTCATTACTAAATGTAGTTCCCAAGAATTCTTTTTTATTTGGATCTTGCAATCCCAAATTATTTGACACAGAATTGAAAATCAAGGAATCAACAGTGTCCCAATTGGGCAATAATAAAATATTTGCAGCCTTTATCATTTGTCTCCCTTCTTCAGGGGTTATATTCTAGAACTATTGAATCATTTGTTCCTTTATTCAATTTTGAATGGAGGCTTCATCCATTTTTGGATGCTCTATTTTCATATTCCTACATCTTTCCTCAAAATTGTGCATGTTTTCCCTCCAAGCAAACTGGTGGATAGCCCTAGACTTTACAAAACTATCATCAGACAAAAATTGCTGACTGGCTTGTTCCAAAATAGGATCCAATTCCCTTCCCTTGAAATCTACTATAGCCAACTCAAAACTTGGCATAGGAGGCTCTTGGGGGTTCCCTTCATCAATCTCTACTTGGGTAACAAAAACTCCCCATTGTGATCCAATTTGTTCAATCTGCTCATCAGTGAGGTGCTCCTCAATAATCATAGGGGTTTGGGAAGGTGAGTAACCCTCATCTTGAGATTCCTCTTCCCTTATTATCCTTCTCCTCTTAGGAGAAGGTTCAAGAGGCCTTTCCTCAAAAACAACACTAGTAGATGCAACTATTTATTTTCCTTTATCCATCATGGGCCTTTCATTATGAATGATAGTATATCCTAGCTTCCTTTGAACAATTAATGGACCTGTCCCTATATTAGGAGTGAAGCCCAATCTCCTCATTATTTCCTTGGCTTTATCTAGAAAAGAATTAATGAAATATTTCTTTTTCTCATTCATTACCTCCATTATTTTAGGGAATATATTCATAAGATTATTAACTTTATCTGTAGTAGTTAAAACATTATTAAGAAGACTGTAATCTTCATCAAAACAATTAATAAAATTCAAAACTTTTGAATAGACTCTCCATTTTTCTATCTTTGTCTCTTGCTCCTGTAGAGAGTACTCATTCCTTATTACATCTTTAGGGAAATAAAACTCATGCTCAACTGGATGAAGCTTGATCCTATGCCTAAGAGTCAAATTAAAGAAACCCTTTGCATCACAAAAATGATAGTGAGATACAACCATCTTATACTGGTCCAAATTTTTTTAAAGAGAAACCCATCCTTCCTTGGTTATCACAAACTGTTGGGCTACTGTGCAAGTGGGAAAAATTGATCCCATCCACCTTTTGTGAAAAAAAGCTTCTTCTACTCCTCCCAACTGCCACAAGAATTCAACTACTCCTACCTTTAGGGGCACCTAGTAAGGTAGTACATGGGGTGTCCCTTTGAATCCATAAATTCTAATAATAGTTGAAACTGAATATGGGATGACATCTCCCCAATTATGTGAAACCTTCAAATTATGGGGTTTATCCATAGGCCTAACAAGGTGCATTAGAGCCTTAGGGATCCTAGGATTGTCACTCAATATGAGGCACCTCAGTTTGGAGGCAAAGTACCTGTCAAATCTAACAAAACTAGCATTTTTTGCTTCCCTAGTCATATCTGCACTCCATAACTAAACTAGAAATGCTTCTCCTTCTTGTTCTTTGTTTAAAACCATTTCTTTACCAATGTAAGTAACCCCCTTAAATAGAAACATGTGCATCAACAGAGAGTAATGGCCCCAAGCCTTTTCCACCTTGCCCTTAGCAATCCCAACCAATCCACTGTGAATTTCATTGGCCAAGTAAGAAGTAAAATAAAAAATTATTTCCATGCCGAAAGAGGAGATTTGAGTAATCAAATACATGAAACTCACAGGGATAAAATCTTCTTCACCCTCTCTAAAAACTCTGCATAGGGTCCTGTATATCTCTACTACCCTGGCACTGAAGCATGTTTTCTTGAAGGTTCTTTAGAGGATGATGTTATTGCTGGTAGGGTTCCAATTTTGCCAATGTGGGCCTTCAGTGCACCTTGTCTAACTATATCCTTCTTAGACATTTACTCTTTTTCTAAATCTGTCAAATTAATGGGCACATGATACCTAGTGAGAGGTCCCAAACGAAAAACTTCCCTAATCTCTTCTGGACTAATGGTGATTAGAATTTCACCATCTACTCTTCTCACTACCCTAGTGGCTTGATCATAATTCTTTTCCATAGCCTCAAGGAGATCATAATCCATAAAAACACTAGGGACCACTAGCTTTCCTAGGTCAAAATTCCATATATTGGCATGTGGAACAAATAGTTTTCTCTTTGTAAACCATTTCTTAAACAAATTTAAACCAGTTTGCAAGGTATGATCATCCCAAACCCAATTACCCTTATCGAACAATCCATCTGCTATCCTCAACTTAGGGTTTAATGAGGTCAACTTCTTAACTTGTACTATTTCAACAGTAGACTTAGAAAGTAACTCAAGTAGATCATCATGTACATTTCTATCCAAATAATTTTCCTGACCTAAAAATCCCTTCTTCAGAGGCATCTTGGATTATGCTTTGCAGTACTGAAAAAACTTACAGAGATGACAGTGTAACTACTTACTTGAATTTAGCTCTCATTCTCTCTGTATTTTTGCAATTTCTATGCAAACCAGTTGTTTCACAATCTTGCCAATTTTAGCACGATCTTCTTAGTAATTACTTATGCTTAGAAAGGCTCAAAATCTTTATTCACATAAGGTGGAAATGAGAAAATCTTTTGTATTATACTCTATTTTTCCTCAAACGTGAAGCTTTCATGTCTAATTAATACACAGAGTGGCACCACCTTCTGCGTTTAAATCTGTGCCATCAATCTTTGAAAATCCTACGATCAAGGGATGCAAAAAAAGACAACTTGGCATTCCACTTGACAAGTTGTCCAATCAATCCAATGAAAACTAACTATGTACATAGCTTCTTCCTTGATGGAATTTCTATCTGGACCCACTGGTGATTGAGGACACGTGTCAGTAGGTCGCTACTTCGCTATACATAAAGAATGAGGACCTTTCCATAGTGAAGCAATGATAGACATTGATTCAATATTGATCTTGTGGATGACATATTACTACATTTCTTTGAAGAATAGTGGTGTGCCCTTATTCTCTACCTCGCTATACATATCCTCTGAGCTATTCTTCATGGTGAGATAGCAACGACTATTGATCTAAGACCAAATCAAAGGTAGAGAAATTGCATAAAGTACCCTGACTCGCTATGTCACATAGAGTAAACAAATTGAAACTTTCCATAGAGAGATAGTGAGGACTATTGATTCTAGTTTGATCTAACGATCAAAATCCCTTATATGCTTTATGAATGGGGTGTGGGTTTGGGGCACTAGTGATGTAGGAAAATCTGCACTGCTGGCAACAAGCCAAAACTTTCTTAAATCTTAGTCACCTTTCCATGTTTCTTGAGGTCCCACCATGTGTTCATTTCATGATGTCTTGCTATGTCACTAGCGACGAGATGCCAAAAATTTCCAATAGCGAGGTAGCGAGCTCTAGTGATTTCAACAAAACTTGACATCGAAAGAGTAAAAACCAATCAAATCACCATCACGTTTATTAACTACTTGTGACAATAGTAGTTATTACTCATCATGCCACTTGGACAAAGTACAATTATCGAGAAACTTGAAGGTCACCATGCTCTTTGATTTCATGACTACTTGCTACTTCACTAATGATGGAATGCTTATTTTTTTCGATAGCGAGGTAGCAAGGCATTGAAAAACTTTTGTTCCAACGCCGTTTTTTGGCTATCTTTTACTGGGTCCCTTTTCTTGCCTGACGATACTAACACGATGCATGTGACTAAATTTTTGGTCGCAACACAAATCCTTGACCGCTATCCATTTATTTTATGGTCCCATTCTTTTAAAAATTTTGGTTCTCACTACTTCGCTATGCATAAAAAGTGAACATATTTTTATAGTGAGATAGTGATAACTGTGGATCTTTCCAAATTTAATGGTGGGGAACATGAGAGAAAAGGCTACTTGGGGGGTGCATAATAAAAGGAAAATAGAATATTCACCCAAGTTCCCTTTTCAAAAGATTTCGCACCCAAAAATTTTAAAAGGATTGAGAGATAGGGTTTTTAAAAAAAAATTCAAAGGCTAACAAATGGATGATTAAATAAGAAACCCTAGCCACCACTAATGGATTCCAACCTACTTTTTATACCTAGACAAAGGAAATTTTTTCATGAGAAAAATCATACCAACACAAGAATAATGTTATTTTGTGTCTAGGCACACAACATGCCCTTTTCCTTAAAGAGACTCATCCTCAAAGCTAGTAAAAGTCAAAATGTTGAGTAACACTTTTACTATACAACTTCACAAATGTATAAAATGGGGCTTCTTTCTTAAAATACTAGCTCACAAGAATGTTTTGCCACAGTTTTTGAAGTCTTGGAAAATACTTCATAATTGAGTACTAGATCATCTATTGCAATCGCTTTTACTTCACCTTCCAAAATTAGATTGTTATCTTTATCATCAATTTTGCCTCTTCGATAGCAATCCTTCTAGGTTTTAATATTACTATACATTATACATTTGTTACTAGGATTTTCTTCTAATTTACTGTGTTCCAACCTCTTGCAGACTTGCCTAGGAAGACACCATGGATCCTTTGTACTACCCCACAAAGGAACATTCAAAACATAGGGTCAAACATGCATGAAAAACTATTTTATTTTCTTTTAAATAGGAGAATTTTTTTGTCTTTAATTAGGACTATTGTTTGGAGATTGAAGTGTGGAAGAGTGTGCTCGTTACTTGGAGACAATCAAAACATACAAGAGAAAGCTTGCTAACAATATTCTGGAGCGTACTGACAACAACTATCTATCATGAGTAATCTTTATACCACTATTGAATAAAATTTGTGCACTGTTCATGTAGATTCAAAACTTAGAAATATTCATTTCTTTTAGCTAGGAATAATAAAGATAAAATGATTGAAAGAAGAAATAGATTTTGAAGAACCTTTTTAAATGAATATAAGACATTTGTGTTAAATTGTTTTGTATTTTGAATAATTTGTATTGTATTTCTGAATGATCAATGGAGAAGCTTTCTTATATCTGCATCCTTGAGTGAGGAGTGCCATTGTATGGGACATGTCTCATGTCCCTTCATTTCCTTTGCTAATCGCACCTTTCTATTACAAGTCTTCTAACAATAAGATTAGTTAGTTTAACATTTTTTAATAATGAAGATTGTATCCTGTCATGATCATTTCTAGATGCAACCTTTCCATGTTAGATTTGCATCCTTTCACTCAATAATTAATCAGCCTTTATTTATTGATTATAATATTCTCCTTATTGGATGCCAATAGTAACAATCTCACTAGTCAGTGTGCATGAGCTAGTATAATAATATGGTTCATTGGTTCAATAAATCTCAAAGTTTGTCATTTTTTCACTTAATCATTATCATAACATATTGTTGTTCCTCCATATCAGTATTAGTTATGAGTGTTGTATGCTTATTATTGGTCAACCATATGTTGATTGATGTCCTCTTGATTATTTATGTTTATTGATACAACTTCTCTTGATTTGTGTATCATCCTATTACATAGTAATCAAGGACCATCATTGGATATACATATGATCATTGATCAATTATCACTTGGTTTTTGGTCTTCATAGTAACTATCATACTTATCAGCACTTGGGAACTGGAATACCCATTATAGATTCCTCATTTTCTATTTTGTATCACTCCATATTGATTTAGTAATTGGTTCATTAACTAAATCACTTCTTCGCATGATGTTGATGTGTATTGATTGCTCTTCAACTTCTTCCATTTATGATGCAAATTGATATCTTAGCTACTAGTGAAAATAGTTCTAAATGACGATTTATCCATAGTTGTGATTCTCTAATATAATGATTTATCTATAGTTGTAAATATCTTGATGGTATCTATAGACCATTCAATTGAACCATGTATTTGTTGTAGCCTTCCTCTAGGAGGAGGATTCAATTGAACTATTCATCTAGGATTCCACATTTTGCATGCATGTCTACTAGGGCAGTTGCAACTTAAACAAATATATTCTCTCAATATATTTATTTTGTGCATATCTAGCAACCATGGCTTTTGATGACCACATTACGTTTAGGCATCCTATCAAATAGTTCACATGACTTATCTATGCTTCCATTTTGCAAGCATGTCTCCCAAGGAAAATGCTACTACTTCATCTACACCATCTGACAAAATCATTTATGCTTTGATGGATGCCTATAGCTTATCCCAAAGCTCTCATTCAATAGCTATGAGATGATCAATCAAGAGGAAACAATTGAGAGCTTAGAGTGACACAATTTTTAGATGATCATATGAAATGAAATGAGCACGCGATTAGAAAGAAACTAGAAAAACATTGTGTATAGATGAAGGCATGAAATGTGTTGGTCTGATTTTTAACATATTAATTTTTCTTAGAATCATGGTGAAAAGATTAGATGTTATTTCTTTTGTTAGGTCCTAGGATTTTAGGTTTTGGTCTTATATTTTGATATCTTTTAAAATTTGTGTAGGACCCTGGTCTTGCCTTTTAAATCTTATTTTGGCACGAAAGTCTTAATAGTAGCTGAATATTCTTTCCTACCTACATCGAGGTCATTGTTGAGTCATTTTAAAAAATCTTATCCCACCATTGGATCTTGTTAGAATCAATGGATGTCACATACTTTCTCTATAAAGTTGCGAGGTTGTTTCCTATAGTGATGTAGCAACCATCAGAGAACTATGTCCTAGTGCTGAAAGTGAAGTCTGACATCGATAAAACTATATTAATATGAAGGCATTATGGTCACGTGCTATCTCCTAGGATTGTCAGTGTCAAAAAGGACCCACAAGGAGGAATTAACAAATAGTGTCACCATAATTGAAGTTTCTCCAGTGACTCGCTAAGTTTCTATCAGAAAATCTATGCGACTTGCCAGTAGCGACATAGCGAGTGCCCAAATTTTAAAGGAAGCAACAATTTTTTTTAAAGCTAATGTGATTGCAGAAATTGCCATGCAAGTTCATAAATATGCATGACCACCTTCTCTGACATGAGTATTAATTGAAAAAATTTCAATCAATGTGTTTTTTTTTTTATCACCAAAGTTTTGACTCTGTCAAAAGTCGCTATCTCACTAGCTCAGAAGTTGGTGTTTTCACTGGTAGCAAGGTAGTGACTAGTCGAAGGGTTGTAATGTAGTGGAAATTTTAAAAGAGATCGGCCCTAAAAAAGTGATTCATCAGAAATGAATTGTGTAGATTAAATGACACAGTGACATCCTACTTAGCATTTATAGGCTGAAAGTTTTGACTCTGTCAGACCTCTCTGTGTTGCTACCGGGAAGTTTGTGTTTTTTGCCAGTAGTGAGGTAACAACATGCCTGAAAATGACAAACACAAGAGTCAATGAAAAATGATATCATTAGAAATTAAATAATATATATGTGTGCCAACATGTTAAGCTAGCTCAGCAAGAATAGTATCTTGGACCCACGCCCCATGCATAGAACATGTAAATGATTCTAAATCATCAAATCAAGCATAAATCGATGATACTCACTAACTTGCTATGGAAAGATGTGGGAAAGTTATGTATAACGAAGTAGAAAGTTGATGATATATGTCCTCAGTCATCCATGAGCCCAGTTTGAAATGCTAGAATTAGAGGAAAGGTACAAATGGAGTTATTTTATTGGGTTGACTGCTAGTGTGTTAAGAGGAAATGTAAGTTTGCCTAGTTTTCATTTTGTGGTTGTAGGAGTTTTTGAAGATTGACGACACAAATTTAAAAGGAAGTACGGTGCCACTCTGTTTCTATATTTTGTGCATTTATGATGAATGAAAACTTTGCGTGTGAGAAAAATAAAGTATAATATAGGAGATTTCATCACTTCCAGTCTCACTCAAACAAAGATTTAACATTTTCTAAGCACAAGAGCCTATTGATAGTATTGTGCTAAGCCTAGTAAATATGTGAAGCGATTCCTCATTTGTTTGAGAGAAATTGTAGAGGTTTAGAGACGAACAAGTTTGGCAAGTCAAGTAAGTAATCGCATACAACCTTTGTAGCATTCCAGTTCCTATTATTATGATCATGATGCCTCCTAAGAAAGTATTTTTTGGGAAAATTAATTATATGGATAGAAATTTCCATGATGATTTGCTAGAATTACTCCCAGAATCCACCACCGAGCCTGCACAAGTCAAAAGGTTAGTTTCCTTAAACCCTGGGCTTAAGATTGCTTATTGCCTATATGATAAGGTGAACTGGGTTAGGGATGCAACAACTACACAAACTAGTCTTTTCTTGTTTAAAAATTGGTTTTTAGAGAGGAATTTGTTTGCCCCACATGCTAACGTCTAGAATTTTGATTTGGGAAAGCTAGTAGTCCCAGTGTTTTCATGGATTATGATTTGCTTGAAGCCATTGCTAAGAATTATGACCAAGTTGTTAGGGTGGTAAGAAGAAATGATGGTGTGCCTCTGATCTCAATTAGTCTTGAATAAATTAGAGAGGTTTTTCATCTAGAACCATTGGCAGATTACCATGTGCCAATAAATCTACTAGAACTAGAAAATGAATACAAAGCAAAGAAGGATGTGATTAGGGGAGGTGCACTAAGGGCACACATTGGTACAATAGGAAATCTACTGATAATTACCACAGCCTCTAGGGAACCTTTTAAGAAGAATCTTTTCACTTCCTGGGCCATAGAAATATACAGAACCCTATGCCATGTTTTTGGTGAGGATGATTAGGATTTCATGCCCATTGGCCTTATGTATATGATGGTTTAGATTGCTTCTTTTGATGTAGATGTTATCTTTGATTTTGCCTCCTTTTTGGCTGAGGAAATCATACTATTTTATTGTTAATTGTGAAGGGAAAAGTGGAGAAAAATTTTGGCCACTATTCTCTATTGATGCATATGTTCTTGTTCAAGGGGGTGACATATTTTGGTAATGAGATGGAATTAAATAGAGAAGAGAATGGGGAAGCACTACCAGTCTAGTTGTGGAGTGCAGATATGACCTAGGATGCAAATAATGCCAGTTTTGTCAAATTTGATAGGTATTTTGCTTCTAAATTGAGATGCCTCATATTAAGAGACAATCCCAGAATCCCTAAGGTATTAATAGACCTCGTTAGACCTATGGAAAAACCTCATAACTTGAAAGTTTCACATAATTGGGGAGATATCATTCCTTACCCTATTTCTACAATTTTTAGAATCTATGGTTTTAAAGGGAGTCCTCATGTCTTGCCTTACCAAGTACCTTTCAAGGTAGGAATGGCTGAAGTTTTGTGGTAAATAGGAGGAGTAGAAGAAATGTTTATGTTGAAAAGGCAACTAGGGTCAATTTTCCCTACTTGTATAGTGGCCCATCAGTTTGTGATTACCAAAGGGGGTTGGCTCTTTTTGCATAAGATTTTGGATTAGTATATGATGGTTGTCTCCCATCCTCATTTTTGTGATTCTGATGAATTTTTTAATCAAACTTTGAGGCATAGAATTAAGCTGGGACAGGTCAAACATGATTCATATTATCCAGAGGACATTATAAGGAATGAATTCTCATTGCAAGAGTAGGAAACTAAAAAGGAAAAATGGAGAGTTTATTCTCGGGTCCTAGAATTCATTCATTATTTTGATCAGAAATATAGTCCTTTAGATAATGTTAATATAAAGGCTGACAGAATAAATAAACATATGAATAAATTCCCTGAAATAATGGAAGCTATGAATGAGAAGAAATAATTTTTTATTGATTCTTATCCTGATAAGGCTAGAGAGGTCATGAGGAGGTTGGCTTTCACTCCTAATTTAGGAGCTAGTCAGATAATTGTACAAAAGAAGCCTGGTTATACTATCATTCAAAATAAAAGGGCTCCTAAAGATAAGAGCAAGCAAATAATGGGATCCACTAGTGTAGCCCAAGAGGAGAGACCTAATAAACCTAGTCCCAAGAGGCAAAAGGTAATGAAAGAAGAGAGGCCTCAAGTTGAGGAATATTCACCCACTCAATCCCCTTTGAGGATTGGAGAAGAACAGCTCACTGGCAAGCAAATTGAATAGATGGGATCATAGGGAGGCATCTTTATTACTCGAGCAAAATTAGATGAGGGCAACCCTCCAAAACCTCCCCTACCAAGTTTGGATCTAACAATAGCAGACTATAGAGGCAAGGAGTTTGACCCTATGTTAGAATAGGCAAGTCTTCAATTTTTGGTTGATGACAACTTCGTGAGATCTAGGGCTTTCTAGTAGTTTGCATGGAGGACAAACATGGATATTTTTGAAGAGAGATGCAAAAGCCTAAAAATAGAGCATCTAGAAATGGATGAAACTTCCATCCAGAAGCAAATAAAAGAGGAAATGATGAAAGAATTTCAGAATATAAGCCCTGAGTAGGGAAGGCAAATGGAAAAGGCCTCTAACATTTCATTGTTACCAAATTGGGATATTGTCGATGCGTTAGTTTTTAGTTCTATTTCAAATAAATTGAATTTGCAAGACCACAATAAAAAGGATTTCAGGGGCACTGCATTTACTGAGGATCAAGCTACATTGGTTAGTTGGTCATTAAGAAGAGGATCTAGAGCCACACCATCAAAGTCAAATGAGTCTAGATTGATGGAAAACATAATTGTAAGAAGGGTTGCTGATACCTCACATGTGCAGGCAGTACACTGGAATGTGGATTCATCCAAATTTCTTTTGGCCACTACTAGGAAGGAAGAACAAGCTATGTTTGAGTTGTAGAATAAATATGAGACAATTTTTTAGGCCTATAATAAAGAGGTAAAAAGGAGAATTGTGCTTGAAGACAAGCTAATGGGGAAGTCCACCAACTCATGTCTATATAAATGAGTTTTCAAGGCAATGTGATGGTCCAAAAACTTGTATAATTTTTGTGTTTCTTAAGAAAATTATAGATAGTGGGTCCAATAGTATGTAGTTGTTTTGAGTTTGCTTCCACTTGTACTCTCTGGTGATATTGAAATGATAGAATCAGCAAGATGTTCTCGGCTTTTCTTTGAATTCTATTGGTTATTGTATTAGTCATTCAAAAGGATAATACAAAGGGGTATTAACACTATATTTGTGTCACTAGTTTCTATCTCCATTTTATGAGTTTGTTTACTTTGAAGTCACTTAAATAAGGTTTAATTGGCTGAATGCAATCTGGATGGGTTGTATGCTGGTTTTATTATTTCTTATAATTCAAAGAATTATGGAAATGCTTCAATGAATTAGTAGGGTTTGTGAGCTTATAAAACAGGTATTTCATGAGAAGGGAAATGGGTGATTACAATTGATTTATTCATTTTCAAATTATTTGAATTAGATCTCCTACCAATAGTCAATTTTTTGCCCAATGGATAAGGCACTGGTCACATGAGTCAGAAATGGGCAAGGGTGAATTCTACTGCTACATATCAAATCATTTTTTAAAAATCAAAATTATTTCATTCCATTTTGTTTAAAGTTACAAATGCTGGTTACCACTCATTTGCATATAGTTTTCTGAGTCTTAGATAGCCACTAATTCTAGGAATACTTTTAAACTAATAGGAGATTTATAACCATATCTTCTTATAGGGGATGCATATAGATTTGAGAAGCTTTTAGAGAAAATTGATAAACTGTGTATGTGTTTGAGGGTAAAAGATGAGAATTAGAATGAAACTAAGATAATTTCATACCACAGTTTGCATTAGAATCATCCCTAGGTATACCCACCTTGGTTTAGCGAAGCCTAAAGAGTAGAAAACCATTTTTGGTTTTGTTGAAGTTGGGTCAAAGTGGTTTATTCATGTAATTTCTACTAGGAATTGGCTAATCCTTAGATTGTGTGAGTAATTTCACTGTGATATTGAGCATTTTGTTGCTTAGTAGTTTCAAACACCAACAAAATGGATGGTTTTGGAGCACTCAGCACAAAAAATTAGCATTAATTCCATCATCATTTGAGATCAAATGGGTGTGCGGGATTATACACATAGTGAATAATAAAGGAGGGAATTGAACCCTCCCTGAGGCTCACACTTGTGGAGGTCCACTTCAGCAATGGCCCTTCCTAAGAAATTGTTGTCTAAAACCTTTCTAATGAGATAATGTGTTATGAGCTTTTCATCAATGGGATGGAACGTGAATCTAGGAGGCAGTTGTCCATCACCCATATCGTGACTGTAACTAAAGTTAAGAGCCTCTATTATTGAATTCTCTTCCTTATTTCCCATAGCAAAGGAAATGAATATGGCTGATAGGGAAGAGAATTCAATAATAGAGGCTCTTAACTTTAGTTATAATCATGATATGGGTGATGTACAACTGCCTCCTAGATTCATGTTCCATCCCATTGATGAAGAGCTCATAACACCTTATCTCATTAGAAAGGTTTTAGAACAATTTCACAAGAAGGGCCATTGCTAAAGTGGACCTCAACAAGTGTGAGCCTAAAAAAAATTTTGACCAAGCATTGGTCGAAATTTTGACCAATGCTTGGTAGAATTTGGGCCAACATGTTTGATAGTTCTCGACCAATGTTTGGTCGAGAACTACCAAGTGTTGGTCAAAATTTTGATGAATGCTTGGTCAAGAATTACCAAGCATTGGTCAAAATTTTGACCAATGCTTGGCAGAACTTGGGCCAACATGTTTGACCATTTTTGACCAATGTATTGGTTGAAATTTTGATGAGAAAAACTTCAACCAATAGGTTGGTCAAATTTGGTCAAACTTTGGTCAAAAATTGGGTCAAAAATTTGACCAATTTTGGTCAAAAAATGGCCTCAAATGTACTAGTGTTTCATAGCCTAAAATAATAAAAATAAAGATTTATTCAAGGGTGAAAACCTCTTTGAGGCAATTGAGGATGAGGTACTTAGTGGTATTTTTAGCTACTTTCAAGAATAATCATCAGCTTTGATTGAGACTACAACACCCATTAATCTTGGCATAAAAAAAGCTCCCAAATCACACACTTAGCTTAGTCGTTATCAGTTAGAGAAAGGGAAAAATTCACTCAGTTCTTCCATGAAAAAAATATCAACTTTTCTTGGACTTATGCAGACATGTCTTGTCTTGACACTCAACTTATCATCCATCACCTCTCTGCAGCTCATGGTTTCAATCCTATTAAACAAAAATTGAGAAAAATGTATTTGCATGTTGCCCTCTTGATGAAAGCTAAATTATAAAAGCTATTGAGTGCTAAATTTATAAGAGCTATATAGACCATGCAAAAAGGATCTATAATATTGTACCTATTTCAAAGAGTGATAAATCCATTTAAGTGTGCACTAACTTTTGAGACCTAAATAAAGATTACCCCAAGGATATTTTCCACTCCCTAATATTGATATGACAATGGATATGACTATGAGTTTTGTGATGTACTCCTTAATAGATGAGTTCTCAAATTATAACCAAATAAAGATAGCTCCTAAATATCAAGATAAAACTACTTTCACCTATGCATAGGATACCTTTTACTAGAATTCCATGCCATTTGGGCTTTAAAATGTTGGTGCTACATATCAAAGGGCTATGAAAACTATTTTCCATGACATGATGTATAAGAACATGGAAGACTATGTAGATGATACTTCAGCTAAATCTAAGAAAAGGGATACTCACTTGGATAACTTGAGTTTGATTTTGGATAGTATAGAACAATTTCATCTTAGGTTAAATCCTAAGAAATGTGCCTTTTTACGTCATCTTTAGGAAACTGTTGGGCTACATCATATTTGCTAAAGGGATTGAGGTTGATCTTAAGAAAGTTCAAGAAATCATGGAAATGCCACCTTCATATAGTATTAGTCAATTAAGAAGTCTTTAAGGACATATTTAATCCATAAGGAGGTTTATTTCTCAACTAGTTGATAGATCACAATCTTTCAATGGTCACTTGAATAAAGGGTATACATTTGTTGGAACAAAGAATGTGATAAGAGCCTTAACTAGATCAAAGAATATTTGTCTAAGCCTCCTATTCCTATGCCTTCTATTTGTAGAAAACCTTTAATTTATTGCATCTTAGCTACAACTACTTCCCTGGGGGAATTATTAGTAGAACATGATGAAAACAATAAGGAGTGAGTTGTTTATTATATCAGTAGAACTCTAGTTGCTTATGAGGTCAATTACAATAATATTGAGAAGGCTTGTCTCATTTTAGTATTTGTATTCCAAAATATTTCACACTATATGTTGGTTCATACTACACACTTGGTTGCCAAAATTGATCCTCTCAAGTAAAACTACTCTCATTGGCTGACTTGCTAAATGGATGATGATTCTTTTTGAATTGAATTTGACATTCACCTTGTCAAGCATAAAGATATAAAATGACAAGTTATTTCTGATCAACTTGTTCATTTACCACTTCAAGACAATGCTCCTACACAAGTTGACTTTTTAGATTTAGCTATCATGTATGTCACTAAAAGGACTTGGATAATGTTCTTCGATGGATCCCATACTCAGAACAGTGTTGGTATTGACATCTTGTTCATTACACCTCATGGCTATACTATTCCTAAATACTAAAAATTGTTGTTTCCTTGTACAAATAACATAGAATAATATGAGGCTCTTACAAATGGGATTAAGCTAGCCATGGAATGGATAATTACTGAGTTGCACATCTTTGGAGACTTGCAACTTTTTATCAACCAAATAAATAATGATTACCAAACTAAAGATGACAAGTTTATTCCCTATAAGAAAAAAATTGATTCTTTGAGAAACTCTTTCACTTTTGTTACTTTTCAACAAATTCCTTAGGCTAAAAATAAGGTTGTTAATTCTATGGCTACCTTGGCATCTATTCTACAATTGCAAGAAAAATAATCTCAATTAAAATTCTTAGTGGAAGAATTGTGTTGCCCCACCCATGATTCCCTTGATAACTTGTATAAAAAGGGTCTCATTTGAATGGCCTTGTGCTTGCTCAAAAATTGCTTAGGGTTGGTTACTATTGGCCTACTATACAAGTTGATGTTGTATGGTGTGCTAAATTGTGCAAGAGTGTCAACTCCATCGTAACTTGATTTTTTCTCCTAGACATGACTTGATTCCCTCTATCACATATTGGCCTTTCCAGCAACAAGAATTTGACTTGGTTGGAAAAATACACCCTAGCTCTTCTAGCATATACAAGTTCATTATTACAGCTACTGATTATTTCACTAAATGGGTTGAAGTTGTCCCTCTCTCTATTGCTATAAGGAATCATGTGGCTTGCTTCATGCTAAATCATATCATTTTTTGTTATGTCATTCCCTCTTTTATAGTCATTGATAATGGAGGACAATTTAAGAATGAAGACCTTAGGTGACTTTGTAAGAAATTCAAGATCAAATAATACTAATCCTCTATTTACTACCCTCAAGGAAATGGTCAAGGTGAAACTTTTTATAAGAATTTGCCTAAGGGAAAAATTCACCTAGGAACTAAGAACTCAAACACAAGCACACAGTAGACCAAAAATGGATATGATCAATTAATCAGAGTATGCCCGAATACATTGCTCTATTCAGAATGTGATATTGAAACACACTAGGAGTGCCTATATATAAAGGCCTCTCAGGAAGCACCTAAAATGTCTCTAGAAACAACTAGGAGATAAGACAACTAAGCACCTTATCCAAGATCCTAGATGAATGGATAAGAATGACAAAGTGTCATATGTGTGTAGAAGATTCCTGTGTTGTAGACAACATGTGCTTAAAAGAGGTGTGGACCCCTGTGATGTCATCAAGACAACTCACAAGAGTGCACAAACTCCTAAGTGTCTCACAAATAAAATAATGAAAAATAATTAAATAGTGCATTAACCTAAGTAAACTTAAGTAAGTGTAATAATAAATACTTATTTACACCAACACCCCCCCTTAAGTGCAACTTAGGGAAATGCCCTTAAGCTTACAAAACTAGGATGAAGATGCATAATGGGTCCCGACTATTAGGCCATGTTAGGTACCCTTGTCACTATTTCTTCCAAAGGGGAGGAAAATCATTCAAAGTTCATGGATCAGCTTCTACATCAAAGCATTTCTCATTGATCGACACACTACTTTTAAGGGGGGGGGGGGGGTGGGGGGGACTATCTTGTCTCCTTCTTCTCCTTTTTGGGGGGGACTTTTTCCTCATAGGAGGTTTTTTCCTTCTCCATTATTTCTTGTATATACATGGATGTATGTCATAATGAAGATGCAAATCTCCCAGAAAGTAGGAAAAGAGGGAAAACCTCATGGGAAAAACCCTCCCCCAAAAAGAGAGATGATTAAGGATGCATTGATGGATGGAGTAATCAAGACCCCCCCATTACAATATACATCCATGTATATACAAGAAAGAATGGAGAAGGACAAAACCTCCTATGAGGAAAAAGTCCCCCCCAAAAAGGAGAAGAAGGAGACAAGATAGCGCCCCCCCCCCCCCCCCCCCCCCTTAAAATTAGTGTGCTAATCAATGAGAAATGCTCTGATACCATGTAAGAATTTTCTTAAGGGAAAAATTCACCCAGGAACTAAAAACTCAAACACAAGCACATAGTAGACCAAAAATGGATATGATCAATTAATCAGAGTATGTCCGTCTACATTGCTCTGTTCAGAATGTGATATTGAAACACACTAGGAGTGCCTGTATATAAAGGCCTCTCAGGAAGCACCTAGAATGTCTCTAGAAACAACTAGGAGATAAGACAACTAAGCACCTTATCCAACATCCTAGATGAATGGATAAGAATGAAAAAGTGTCATATGTGTGTAGAAGATTCCTATGTTGTAGACAACATGTGCTTAAAAGAGGTGTAGACCCCTGTGATGTCATCAAGACAACTCACAAGAGTGCACAAACTCCTAAGTGTCTTACAAATAAAATAATGCAAAATAATTAAATAATGCATTAACCTAAGTAAACTTAAGTAAGTGTAATAAGTAAATACTTATTTACACCAACACTTTTAATAAGACATTATTAAAGATCTTTCATAGAGTTGTACACAAATTAGGAAGAGATTAGCATCTATATATCAATCCTACACTATGGGCTTATATGAATAGCAATTATTCTAAGGTTTTTCTACCATTAGAAGTTGTGATTCTTTCCTTATGAGTCTCTTTGAAAGGGTTGATTACTGATGAGGACTATAGAGCTATGAGAATACAAGAACTTGATCTCCTAGATGAATGTTGTAAGGATTCTTTTAAACTCATGAGAGCATATTAGAAACATATTTCTACTAGCTACAACAAGAAGGTTCATCTTAGAGAGTTTAAAGTTGGTGATCTTGTCCTTAAAGAGAATTTAAAGAAGCAACAAAACAAAAAACAAAAGGGAAAGTTAAAACCTAACTAGCTACATCCCTACATTATTACTTTCACTTTTGGCTTTGGTGCTTATCAGGTCTATACACTTGAGGGAGAAATTCTCCCCAAACTTATCAACATACTACATCTAAAGAATTTCTATGCTTAGTGCTTTCATTTCTTAGAGCTTGTACATACTTTAAGATCCTGAAAAAATCCAAAAAAAATCATATATGATGGTGAAAAAAATTCTAAAAGTAGAAAATGTCTTGAAAAAATGATCATCTTAGTGAAAACCTAGCAATAGGCACTTGTATCACCAAAAAACCCAAATATCTCAAAAATACAAAAAACAATCATTAAAAGTCATGAAAATAAATATCCTAACAAGTGGTGAAAACTAGGAAACAGACACTACTTGAGACCCTTACACTTATATCTACCAACATGTTTCTTTGTGCTCTAAACTTATCCATATCATATATCTTTTTCCTTACCTAGTTTGGAATTGACTCTTGTCTACATCTAGGGGGCACAAACTATATTGCTTACTGGGTCTCTTTATTACATTGATATTTCTTTGGTAGCTCCAAAATAGTATTTTTCAACACTCCTCTTGACACCAAGTTTTTCTTGACACTTATTGGATACTTTGGCTACAGTCTAGGATGTTTTGATATTTCTCATTGGCATAATTGAGTCCTAGGAAGATAGTCAGGTGACTTTAACACACATACTTAAACTAAAAATTGACTGAGACTTATTGACATATTTCCTTTGAGTGTTGTCTATGATTATTGATTTGTTGAGTGTTCCATCCCTAATAGTCTCTGGAGGATGAGATGAACTAGATGACTGGAGGATTGGGGCATATTTTCCTTTGACATCTCTCTGTAGGTATACTTTGTTAGATCTTAGGTGTCTTGAGAATTTTTCTTGACCCATTGGACACTTAGGATCTTCAATGTTACATCCTTGTATATTTTTTGCAAGTGCACTCTTATGGGCATCTCAAAATTTTGTGTCTTGATGCAAGCATAATCTTGTTATACTAAACCTAGGGAATCTAAATGCACCATCATCTTGACCTAGATGTATTTGATGTATAGGTTGGGTTCCCACACTTGTATCTGATATAGATCATATTCATATCCTTATATTTTATACTAGTGATGATTGTATGATCTTGCAACATCCCTAATAAGGTTCACTTGACCCACTTGACACTTAGGATCCTCAACGTTATGTACTTGTGTATTTTTTTTTAAAGTGTTTGCTAATTATGGTGATCTCAACATTTGTGTCTCAATGTGAGCATAATATTTCTATACCAAAATTAGAGAATCTAATTGCATTGTCATCTTGATCTTTATGCCTTTGATGCATAGGTTGGTTTCCCAATATTGTGATGTGGAGCCTAATTAAACTTGGAGGTTTATTCATTGTGATTTCCCCCTAGATTATATCTATGGGGGTTTGGGTGTAGCACCCCCAATATAGGTTTAAGGGGTAGTACCCCTTGCAAGGTCTTGGGGCAACACCCTAGGTGTGCTCCCTATCATTTTATATTGTGTGGTTAAGGGGAAACCCCCCCACAAGGGTTTTGGGGGGGGTAATTCCCCCAAAGCCATAAATGACTCACTATTGTAAGAGGCATCAACTACTATTTTTTCTATTGGATAACTTATTCTAGCCCAAGTGGAAAAAGCTTGTATAAAATGTCTTAGGGTTAGGGATTTCATAATGTATGATGATATTGTAGCTTCTTGCAGTGGTATTGAGTTGTAAGGGATTATGGATTATAATCACTGGATAATAATAATATTGGACTTTTTGTTGGTGGGCATAGCCTAGGGATTGGGTGAACCATGTTAAATCCTTGTATCTTATGTTCTCTTATGTGCGATTTATTATTTTTTGATATTGGTTATATTTGCATGTAATTGTTATTTATGTTTATGGTTAATCCTAACATCCACATCCCTATCCACTATAGATCATATTCATATCCTCATAGTTTAAAGTAGTGATGCTTATATGATCTTACAATGTCCCTAGTAAGGATCAATGATAAAAACTAGGACATACTTTTATAACCCTTGCAATTGAACCTTTTCATACTAGTTTGCATTTTTTGGGTTCATTCCAGCTTAGTTTTGCATGCGAGTGTCAAGAGGGTCTTCTTTATCTTCAATGGACATGTTGGTCAACTATGGTCATCTCCTTATTTCTTCTTAACCATATCTTCATCTCATCACTTTCTCTTATTTTCCTATCATCACAAGGTGTTAATCTTATCACCATATCTAATCTATCCAAGTGTTAAATTTTTAAATCATGAGTCCATATCATAACATAGAGCTAGACATACGAGAGAGACATCAATACATCTACATGCATACATATCACCATCACATGGAAATATAAACACAAATCCTAAAACATAAAGATACATCAACCATATGATCATGAGAAGAGACAAGTACACAACATTAAACCTAAATCCAATATCTCATATAAATATGGTGAAATATCAAGTATACATCTAACATAAGTACAAAATATTGATCAATGTCTCAAAGTACATCAAAATGTCACAAGGATATGGAGCCCTATGCTAGATCTATGTTTGGATCAACACAAGACAACCTAATCAACCTCTCCTCCTCCTTTGGTTCCTCCTACTCCTCTACTCTACTCTTCTTTAAGATCTAGTAGTGGTAAGGATACTAGATAGACCCCTAGACCCACTGATCCTATCTCATCCTCTCCCTCCTCTCCTTCCATTCCCTACATCATCTCCATCATACCCCTCTCCTTCGCTATCCACATTCAAAACATCTAGGGTTATAAACCTAGGGAAATATGCATCCTCATCTCCCTCATATAGTCTAGTGAGGTGCTTATATATTTCACTACTAGGAGGATATCACATGACACTCACTATAACTATTGGATCTCCTACATCCATGTTGCATAGCTAAGAATTGGAAACCACCACATACCCTCCTCCTCCCTATACCTAGCATAGGTGGTCAACTTTTTTCTCACTCTCTGCCTCCTCTCAAATTTTTAGCTTACTCTACTAATTGAAAACCTTTCCACAATCCTAGGGTGCCTCTCCAATAGTGGCCTACAATAGAATATGTACTCCAATTCATCTTGTACCTCTTTGTATGCCTTGCATCTAACATATGGGCTCCACTCAAATAAGGCTAAATCATCTAGCACAATTTTGTAGTATGTGGTGTATGTATCACATGGATATGCTATGCACCCTGAATATCTATATATGTAGGGTCTCCCCCTCTCTCTCAGATACACTATGGGTTACACCACATTGATATGATCCTAGGCCCATATATGTTCTAGAATGGCACCACATTCCCAACTCTTCATCTCCTATAGACAATATCTTGTAGTTCATGATACATTTCTACTAGGATGACAAGTCCTTAAGCCCTGTGTCTCATTCTTCCTACTAGATCCATGAGCAATCTATCCCATCTTCAGGGGAATCCCTTCTATCTCTCTTCTATAATATTTTGAGGCCTCGCCTCGACCCATCGTAGCATAGTGATACATTACTCTTTTTTTTTGTTATCTGCAACTCGAGATGTCGAGACATTATCTGATGCTTAGAACATATTTTATTATTTCATGTTGTGTGATGTTATTTCCAGATATATTTGATGATTGTCATTTAATGTTCATGTATATGTATGTTGGCGAAATCAGTAGATGTAGGTTTGAGATTTGATTTAAGATATTTCAAATGGTTAAGAATTATGAAGGGAGAAGAAACTTTATTGATGTATGTTTTAAATTATGAAAATTTTTGATACATATACGTTTATATACATGTGATTTTATGGGACTACTGATGTGTGCAATGAGTGTGCAGATATTTAGCCAAGAAACCCTACGGAGGAACAAAACTGATCTCCATGTGCTAAAATTTGGAAACCCTATTATTCGTAATTATGTTCTTTCAGTGTCGCTTGACACTCGTAAAATGTTTATGTGCTTAATTTGCTAGTTAGAGTTGTTAGATGGACCTATTTTATTCCTAGATTTTATTTTGTCTCTAAACCTCTTTCCTAAGGCTTTTAACATGTTTTTATTCTAACCAAAGGGTATGGGTATGGGTTAGGGGTCTTTTCCAACCCCTAAGCCCCTAGCTTTGACTTTTGAGGGCACTCAAAAAGTCCCTTTTTGCCTATGTGCGAAAATTGCAAGTAGTTGTCATGAGTTGTCTTACCTCACCTCCTTTTAGGGTTTAACCATGGTGTAGGTTGAGTTAGGAGTTTCTAGAGTGGCTAGTGGGTGGAAATAGTTATTGCTCCTTTTGGGTGGTTGAGTTGGAGGCTTATTTAGAGGCCTTCCTTGGTCTAGTGGGGGGTGGCCCAATCTCTACATTTAGAGAAGATTTCTTGAAGCTTGAAGGAAGGAGGGATACTCTACTCAAACTGGTTCATTGCCATTGCCTCTTTGTGAAGGTAGGAAACTCCCATCTCCCTTATTCAGTTTTTATGTTTTGTTTCATGTTCTTGTTACCTTGTTGTTGTTTTACTGTTGTATGGTTGTGGGTATGTTGGGAAGATTTGTAAACCATATCTTTTTGGTTGTTTTCCTTTCTTGTTTATGTTTGAAATTTTGAGTTTTCCTTGCATGGGTGTTTTGGTATTACTCACCCTAGGAGAGGGCAGAAGTGGACAATTTTGGGAGAGGTCTGTTTAGTTGGACTCCAACCTGTGTAGAGTCTCTTCTCAAGATGAGAAGAGGGATAAAGGGTAGGGTGTTATGGGCCCCTACCCGTCAGCACAAACCTGGTATGAGTATGGCAAGTTTAAATGGAAGAACAGAAGTTCTTGGTTATTGGCCCCGATTGGGCATCTGAATTGGTGTTGTGCTTGACTTCTCCAGTTGGAAGAATCTACCTCTCCCTAGTCTTGATTCACTGTGAATCTTATTGTGTAAACCATGTATGATTATGCATGCTTGATGTTCTTTTGGTTCTGCTTGGTTGTCACCCGATCAGTTATTGGTTTCCTCCATGGTTCTTGAAATGAGATTCAGAAGACATTAAAAACTCCTTGATTATGATCATGAAGAAAATTTGATAAAATTATTGAAAATTGGGATTGAGATCCTATTGTAAATTGTATTTTTTTTAAATCTTATTATATATGGCAACAAAGCCGGGTTTTCTTCCTGATTCTTTCCCGGCTGAGCCTTGAATCAGGTTGATAATAAAATAAGTGATTGAGTAAATTTACTTCTCTTAAAATTTTCGTATTCTATGTTGTCATATGAATGTGTATCAAAGATAAGATGCAACAATGATGTTCAATTATACAAGATTCGATTTGTGATGTGTGGTGATGCCTCTATTCATATGGACTGTAGAGAGAGATGTTGCTAATCCATGTAAATGTATGGTGTCTTTATCAAGTTTGAAATGATTTAGTTTATGTAAGGTTGTGTTGAAAGTGAATTTGCAAGAACATGAAGGAAAGAATTACGTCAAGAGATCCAAGCTAAAATTGAAACATGATAGAGAAATAACTTTGTGTATTTTGATACTCCCTTCAAAAGGAATGGAGCATTATCATTTTGACCTCTTATTTTCTCAATTGCGTTAAGACTAGTTTAGCCATTATGTTGTTCCAATGTTGATCCATCAGTTTTATTAGATAGTTAAATGAATATGTAGATGGTTATTTCATGAAATGTGGTTCCATTGAAATGCATGGCCATTTGAGGTTCATGGAAGTAATAAATTAGAAATTCATAAGAGAATGTATACACCTATTGTTGTAATATAGTTGCAATGAAATATACAATGAGTTTCAAGAGAGAAAGAGAAGACAAATTATCAAATATCCACTTACAGGATGTTGGAAATTGTATGGGAAATAATTTACTCTCTTGATTGAACAGAGAATATTCCTCTTTGGATCCCTTGTTTCAAATTAAACTTTCAAAATTAATAATCAATAAAAGGATTATGATTAACTAAATAAGCATTATAGTAATAACTTAAATATCTATTTGTTTTTTTGCTACCTATAAAACTTTATCCAATGAATGCTTTGTGCAAGTCAAACTGTCATCACAGGTGATGATGTCATCCTTGTCCCATCCCCATCTTCCTCCTATAATGGGCGCTCAACTTGGAGGGAAGACATTAAAGTTTTGTGGTTTAAATCAAGTGAGAAAATATTCTAACCTTGCTTTTCTCCCACCTTCTATTCACATGGAACGCAGGTGTTGGAAAATACATAGCAAAGGTTATTGTTTTTGTTGGAGAAATGGATTGCTGATGGGAGGGTGACATCACCTGTCCCCCCCATCCCATCACCCCCTTTTCTCTCCTAACCTTTCCGAGCACTCACTTCTTTCCATGGGAGGCTTAAAGCATGGGTCTGTTTTGTGCTTTTATTTAAAGCCTGCATTTCCTTTCCTTGGGGGACAAGACTTGACGTGGGCTAGCTGTTTAGGATAGCGCACAGGCCTAGGATAGGCTTGGGGAAAGGAGAGAGTAAGGGAAGTAGGATGTTGGGAGGGGGTAGTTAGTTTAGGTGCCTTGTAGAGTTAGTTTTAAGGTAGGTTAGTAGGTAGTTTAGTAAGTAGGTTAGTTCTATTCTATTAATATTATTTTTTATATAGTATAGTTTGTTTAAAATAGTATTAGTTGTTAGAATTAGTGTTCATTTTAGTTATGTTATATATGTTAGTTTTATTTTGTTATTAGTCTTTAGTTTATTGTTACTTCCTATAGGGTTATTTTTTTATTTTGTTATGTAAATTAATTTAGTTGTAAAGTAAGTATAGTTAGATATTAATTTAATTTGTAAGATATTTTAGATTAATTAGTTTAGTTTTAAATTAATTTAGTTATTTAATAAACTTTAGAAAGTTTCGATATTTTATGTTTTACTTAAATTCATTGTTATCATGTTATTGATTGTTAGTTTTAGTGTATATAAATTATTTAGTACGGTTTAACATTAGACTTATATTATGATTAGTTAGGGAGTTTTGATAGTTAAATTTGATAGTCTAGTATTTATATTAAAGTTCTTAATTTTGGTTAAAATGAATGCCTAAAGGACTAAATTGTTCTATAGTCAAATATTGATTGATAGTTAAGCATTTATTAAGTAAGTAAATATATAAGTTGTTTTTCTTCTTTCTATTATATTATTAGCTTGTATTTAAATTTTAAAATCTTAGTAAAATTAATGTTAGTTGAGTAGATTTTGATATTTGATTGTTTTATTTCCTAGCCATAATTAATATAAATTGTTTCCTTAACAATTTCAAAATATCATTGTAACCTTAATGCAATAACGAAATCAAAGGTTGATACCATTTATTAACGAATAAGTAGCTAGTGAAATGGAATTCTTCTCATCATTATAAACTTAAGATGTACGTAGTTAAACTGTTTTGGCTCTTGTGAATTCGACTCTTAAACTTTTGTGAACCTTATTATTAATTATTATTCAAAAAAAAAATTTGTGTGTGTTTGCCCTTGTAGTTTGGGCATGACAAAATATATATATATATATATATATATATATATATATATATATATATATATATATATATATATGTATGTATATGTATATGTATATGTATATATAAAGAGAAAACACAATACATGCCATCAAATATTGACCCTTGTAGTGTTCTATCATCTTCTCCCATATGATGTATCTATCCAAGATCATGTCATCCTAGAACACCTCCTATAGGGAATCTCTAATATCCTCAAGGGATTGATTGAAATAAAATTGCAACATAAATCTTTTATATTAGAGAATTAGAAAGTAAAGTCTACCAATAAAAATGAGAGGTGGGGGGGGGGGGGGGGGGGGGGGTGAAACAGTTATACAACTATTATAACAATTATGAACCCTACTACTCCTTAACCATATGAGCAATATAATCAACAACCATAACAAGGTACTCATACACAATAATACCAGATAAGGGAAACCCTTGATTAGAGGGAAAATCGTGGAGGGGATGGTACTCACAAAATGATGTACTAATATAAATATTCCTTGTTAGAGGATGGACCCTATTAGGAATGAAAAAAATACATTTAGTATGTTGGCTCCTAATTTAAAAGTTTTGAAAATAACCAAAAAACCAATTCAATTCATCTAAGGTTAGAAAATTCCTATAATGGATGCACTTGACTATAGTCTTAGGCCAACTATAAGGATAATTCCTTCTTCTTCTTTAGGCTCTGTAAGACCTAGGTGCGTGGACCTCAGATTCTTTATATGGTACCAATGTAAAGGCATATAACTAAATATGGAAAATAGATAAAATTCCTTAATCTTCTATGTTTATGAAAGCATTCATGGGTAAAATAGATAATAATAGAGCACATAAACCTGATAAATCAAGTGAGGGAAAACCTTTAAGCTCCTTAAACATAAAGGGAAGATATTCAATTAAAGTTTGGATCTTAGCATAACACAAGTTTGCAACAATAGAGAACATGTAACCTCCAAGCTAACTAGTCCCTTATCCATTGGACATTAACTAAACCTTCTCATACAGATGGATACCTAAAGTATACTCATATATTTAGAAATTTGATCTATCTATTTGACTTGCAAACAAACATCAATCTTCATAAAAACTCTCATACTTATGGTAATATCCTCCTGGTGTAACACACAACCCTGTCAGTATAAACAAGCATTTACTTAGATCTTTGTTCCAACAACAAGTTCATCCTAACATACAACCTTAAGGGATTGCAATTGAGTTCAAGCTCTTAGTTCTTAAACACAAAAGATTACAAGTAATAGAACAAAGATATAAGAATTAGAATGAAACTAAAAGAAATGAAGCTCTTGCATTAATTTCCTTTAGACCAATGCATCATCTGTATATCAAAACTTAGAAAATACACAAAGAATGACTATGTAATATAACAATGCTTCAAAGGAAATACAATACTACTATTCACAACAGAGGAATATTGGGAAAATGGTATCACAATAATGGGAAAGGATTTCAACCAGACTAGAAGCACAAATTAGTTACATTGTAATGAAAAAATATCCAAAAACTAAAACCATTACAAAGAGTAGAGAGGAAGAATATATAGAAGAGAAGATATTTCAAAAATTTCCATCTAAAACTGACATGTGTCCCCCTGAAATGTCTTCAATCTGAAGTTGTTGAAACTGAACTTCCTTCAACTACCTACAATCAAAAACTATAAATGATGCAACAAAATAGTTGATATCTCCCACTAAAGCAATCAAAAAAATATCTAATGGAGAAATATCAAGAATTCTTCATAAACTATACTAAAGCTTCAAATCCAATCTTGTCTTGTCACTTCTCCTTTTTTCGTGAAATCAACTTGTGTTGTTTTCCAAAAGACATAAATACTTGCAACTACCTTTAAAACCATCAAATTTCCCTCAATGTTGCTGATGAGATCAAAATTGATGAAAATTAGACTATATCTAATTGTAATTTCATCTACAACAATAGATTTGTACTTTCACTGAGAAGCCCTTGCAAACACAAATCCTGTTGTAGCTACTTCTAGTAAACACCCACACAAAATTTGATCCTGGAAATGGAAAGTTTTCTTCTTCCTAGTTTTGATGGTATATTACACTACACACTTTGGATAAAAATGGTGCCAATTCAAAATTCTAGCTCCTGGACTGAACAAAGCTTTAAAAATTGAAAAATTTAAAAAATCTATATAGTTGAAACTATATAAAACTTTTAAATCATTTAAATCTTTCCATTTGAAAATCTATGCATTGAAATCTTTATGAATTTTGATTTTATAACTATTTATTTTCCTCTGCTATTACTGCCTAATCCACTAGTACCAAGTGTCAATTCTCCATTGGCCAATTATCTAGGTAGGCCCCACATCTATCTATGCATTTGAAATGTTTCAATTTTTATCTCGTAGCATCTTACCTTATAAATTTTTCTCTTACGATCCCACAAAAATTTGAAATGTTGTATGATCTTATCTCTTCAAGATAAGCTTCCCAATCTTATGGCAATATGGCAATACATTAATTAATTACTTAATTAATTGTCAATCCTTGATCATACGATAATATTGTGGCATCGTAAAACTTCATTATTCCTCTTTCGATCCTACAAAGAACCAACTTGGCATGATAGCTTAAGGCTTTGAGCCTTACCTTATTATTAGATGAAAACCACCTTAGCATAGGATCATAGGTTGTCAAACTTCATTGCCTGATGCTATGAACTAGCGTAACATCACACCTCTCCAACATCAAAATTCTGACTGCATGATGAGCCTCCAGATTTCATGCAATGTGGCAATTCCTCTTGGTCACTCTGTAGTTCAAAATTTAGTTGACTCAAGCCACTCCATGTAAACCTTGCCTTCTCTCCAAGGCGTACTCATTGACATATTTAATCTTTGTGTCATGGTGCTTTTAAAAAATGAAAAAACTCCTTCCCTATTACATGTGGGATATTGGCGGCAATTCCATCTAAATTATTCATGTCTTGGACGTAGGTGCTTCCATTTTATCCCATGTTGTGGACTATTCCTTGCTAGTGTCACCCCTATCTTCTACTCCACATGGGCTGTGGCATCCTCATTCCTACCATGGGCTGCTTCTCCTCTTACATATGGAGATCCCTATGAAAATTGTTGACCCCTATTCAAAAATCTTGTGCAACACTTGGTCTTTGTTGTTATGACTATGTGGAGCATAAAATACTCCTTTGCCATGGGCATTCCATTCCATTTGGATGACCACCAAGTTCCTTTTCTTCAACATGGGGCTCCCTTTTCTGGCTGCAACATCTATCTTCATGTATGGGAAACTTCAATACAATGCTCTATTATTAGTAGCATGAAACTAAAAAGAAAGTCCCCCTCTTTCTTGGAGCTCCTTCCTACATTACCTCCCGATTGCATGAGGCTACCCTTCCTGTGGAATGCTCTGTTGTTTTATGTGAGATTCCTCTTGTGTGGGGCTACCCTTTCTTTGTATCACGTAGCTTTGCACATGGATGGCCTCCTAAACTATTGCAACCTTTGAGCTTTGTATATTCTCCCCTTAATGCATGAGTGGCTTCACTTCTTCCTACAATGGTGCTTTGGTGAAATTAAATACATTAATAGTATGGTTTTCTATAGACTTGCCTTGTTTAATATTTGCTACCTCAGTTCCTCGAGCATTATTTGGCATATTGGATTTAGATGTTAGTAAGGAATCATAACTTACCACACTCCCAGTCTTAATAATATCCTATGTCCCAGTGATCTACTAACTGGAGATGGAACTTGAAGAGGCACCCAAAGTAAAAGAAGAGTCTATCATTTTCCCATTTTGTAATCAAAATTGGAGGCACCTTCCTCAGCAATGGCTTGCAAAAATATTTGCTCCTTCCTTTGATTTCCACACATTCTTTTAAAACATCCATTCATCCTCTATACCTCACAATGTTTTAATGTACATTTCCTAAAAATCCTGTGCACATATTTGGCTCCATTGTTGTTCACAATACATCTGATCCTCAATTAGTCTGATGGAATTAGTTAGACCCCAAAGTGGGTCTAGCTAATTTTTTTTTTTTTTTCGAACAACTGATATGCAAATTGATCCATCGACCTTCTCATAGAATCTAGAATTGAATTTGAGCATTGAATCATCACTTAAAACTCATTTTATCACTATTCTTTAACCTATGATTTGCTAATAGGAAGGCCTGATAACTAGATTTAAAAACTAAATAAACACTTGGCAGGGCTTTGAAAATCTAGATATCATATTCAATAGGCCTACCAAATCTTGTCACATGATGACATCAGGGTCAAAATATATTGACCTCCAAACATGCCTACTTCAAAATATCTTGCAAATCAAACATGTTAAAACAATAAAATGGGTTTGGTTTTAGCTTTGAAAACTAGGCTAGTAGGCACTTGAAGATTTGGAAACTAGGGCAATAGTAGACACTAACATAGAGTATATAAATCTCCAGTTTGAGCTCATGACAAATGACTGTGCAAACATAGCAAATGTTTGAAGTTGGCTACCTAGATTTTGTAGGACTAGAAACATCAGCAAAAAGGTGCAACCTTGGGAAAGTGTGTAGACAAATTTTTCAAGACTTGAAAACTGGCACACTTGTAGTATTTTCAAAGTATAATGTAGGGGAACAAACCATTTGATCTAGGCAATCATGGATTTAAAGTTATAACATCTCAATCACATTTGAAAACTGATCAAATAGATTTGTCATAAGCTCAAATCAGGAGCATAGTAAGTATCTAACCCCTAGAATATGATGCAAAAGGAATTTTATTATTTGGGTCAACTGGTCAAAAGTTATAACTTGTCAAACAGGGCTACCTGGAATTATGAACAATTTGTAGATTTACAACAGAGGCAAATGACCAACTTTGAGACATTCAAAACCTTGTCAAAATTTGTCAAAATGCCTAGAAACTTGGAACATAGGTTCTTTGGTATGCATATTAAATATCCTCAAAGTGGCAAGTCATGAATCTTAATCAGATAAAAGATATTCAAAGGCAAACTAGACCTCCGATCACTATTTAACACAGGTAGAAATGCAAAACTAAGGACTACTCAAAATGGAACTTCCCATAATGGCTCAAAATGTTGGTTTATCATCATAGAATTCGTAGACAAGCTGAACGAAGGGTGTTAGAAACATAAAACACCACTTAAGCATTAATACAATAGCTAGGTACTCAAGCAAGAAAATGCATTCATAGTGGCTCAAAACTTGGAATGGACACTCAAAATGGGAATGCAATTTTGAGCACTAACACAGTTCATATTAGTCCCTAGTAGGAGACTTTGAATCCCTATTAGGAGATTCCAACCTTTTTAGGAGTTGTGCCAACCCTATTACGAGTTGTAGAAGGTATATGGACCCATTGTTTAAAAAAATTTAATGGGTAAGATCATTGACCTCACTGTCTAACTAATCTTCATATTATTCCTAGTAGAATAATATAAATGAATTATACTTGTACTTCCTTTGTTCTGTCAACCAAACTGCCTCTTCTAATCTTGTCACCAACTCACTAATTTTGCATCCAATAATCCCTTAGATCACTTACTCACATTTACCAAATAGTTTGCATATGTCTTCACAAAATCAAACTTGACCAAAAGGAAAATAACCTTCCTTTATATCATGTCCTCAAAACAATTCCTTAAGTTAGAGGCTTTCCCACTTAGTTATAATAGGACCACATTAAGATAATTAATTATTTTATAATCACACAACTCTTTCAGCTCATAGTCTTTAGAACTTCTCAAAAGTGTAACCTCAAACCTTGCACACTTGTTGACCTCATCATCATAATTCCCAAAGGATGTAGCATCCTTTTCAATCTCTTCTACCAATAATGTAGTGATGGTTGTTGGTGCCTCATCAACATTTATTTTACATTGTAATGGTCTCAACCATATAACTCTTATAATAGTTAACTAAACATAGGTATAATTGGCATCTACTAGAAAAAAAACATTATTATAATGTTTCTCCACTAGAGATACAAGAATTTGCGATCTCTTCTTCATTGATTTCTTGAAATCTTCAAAATAACTGGTCATTATTGAATGGAAATTTTGTCCTAATTGCTCAATGAATTCACCTATCTATTTAGTAATAAACCAAATGAACTTCCATACTACCTTACCAAATGTAGGAAATTTATTTTGCACATAAAAGAACATACAAATAATGAGTGAACCAAACTTACATCTAGAACTCATTTCCTTTCTGATAGCTTCTATGTTTTCTAATAGTTGTTGAAGTTGTAGCTCAATTAGGTCATAGGAATGATCTTTCTTTATGATATTGTAACCTAGGTCAATGACAATGCATGACACACTGTTGAGTCAACTTGACTCATAGAATTTGTGTGCTATCACCCTTTTTGTGAATACAATAATAGGGTCTTCAATTATATCAATTGACATTGCCCTCTTATTTTATATGGTTCCAATATTCTTCTCAATTACTTCTTTTGCATCACTCCTCAATGTCTTTGGCCTATCTAGGGCAAGATACCCTTTCACTCTGTGAATGATCCTCTTTGATATTCTAATAGGTCCATTCTCCAACCATATCTAATTTTTGTGTATTCAAATCAATATAATATTTATCCATTCTATTTTGAAAACTTGGGAAAAATCTAGTGCATGCGTTAACCCTTTTCGCTCTATGATTTTTTTTTTCTTTCAAAATACTATTCTTGCAAAACTTTTGATAGATTTCTCTAATCTCTAAGTCTTCAACTTCTCCAACCTTGCATGTATAATAATATCTTACATCCTAAATCATTAAAACCTTGGGTGGAATAGTCGATAACCCACCAGATGGATCTCCTTTGTATACAATCTTAGGAATAATGCAAAATGGTAATTTTTGAACATCATTAATAACCAATTGTTCATCAGTAACCTCTTTAACTTCCTTTATTGTTCCCACTGATGAACTTGCTGTCATATTTCACTTGCTAGGGTTTGCAAAATGTGAAACAATATAATTTTTCACAAATGAAATACCTTTCAAATTGTTGTAAAAATATCATGTAGCAGTTGAGTCTAGTATGCAATCATTAGAACCTCTTTCTCAAATCACCTTTGTGCTTTTTGATCTTCTAGTAAATGCAAATGACTCAAAAAATTGAGTATATAGCCTTCAAAACCTTGTAATTAATGCTTACTATATATATAGTTGTAATCTTAGTTAGTATAAGGTTTTTAATTCACTCGACTAACATAGCTAGCTTAGAAATTACTAAAGTACCACATTATTTGAAACTTATTGCAATCCTTCAAATACTCAGCAAAAACAAAGAATATAACATAACAATAGATTATCTCTTTATTCTAATCACTTTGTTGCATCTTAATATATGTTGATAGATCATTTTCATTGCTTGAAGACTTTGAACTTATGCTATTCCTTTCAGAATTTTAGTTATTTCTTCCTCATTAATTACAATATATAGCTTTTTCACCATATTTATCCTTATTTTCTTATCTTCCTTAATAACTCTAATTTTTCTATTTAAAAGTCTATTGTACAAGTCTTTAGGTATTTGATCTCTTATGCTATCAAACCTTTTATCTTTAGGATCATATTTCTAAACACAACATTCTCTAGCTATCTTCTACACATATTATCATACAAGTCATAGTACTTATTCAATTGTACAAAATTATTGTCATTAATAATTTGCATGTTAAGATTTTCTACCTTGGGTTTCCATTCTTTTCTTCCTACTAAAGTCTTTGCTTCTTGATCTACTAGCTCTACTAGTCTATCACCAGTTTCTTCTTCAGATTTAGAAGAACTAATTCACAAGATTCTTCTCTTCTTACGTGGTCCACTTGTAGTTTTCTTGACTCTCTTCTTAAAAGGGATTTTCTCAAGCCTTGTGGATTTCCTAGGTGTTGACACTTCCTCTATTTTATTTGGGTTCCTTAAAGGTTGTTGTTGCACAACTGTTGCATAGGGCACTATATGTGCTTGCATAGTTGTTTGGACAACTATGACCTCTTTAGTAGGATTGGCTATTGCAATAGGTGTAGGGGTCAATAGTTCAAATTGACTATTGGCCTTCATTTCCATGGCTATCCCTTTCACCTCTTCAAATTCCTTTCTTGACATTCCTATTTCCTTCAAGATAGAATCAATCACTTTTTCTACCTTCTTCTTGGAGTCCTTGATTATCTAACTTGTTTTAAATTCTCTCATATTCTTAGTATATGTCCCCCATCTAGGACATTTAGAATCAACTTCTAAGTGTAGGATTATCTACACATATCCTTCAATCAGTTCCTCACTCATTTCATAATCTATAGGCTCAATGAAATTAACTTGAGGAATTACTACCTCCATAGATGTGAAATTTGTTTCTACCATGAAGCATAGTTCATCCTTGTATTTTTCCACTAGCATAGGAGGTATCCTATACCTATGCTTCATTTTATCTTGTAAATATTTTATCATTCAATCAATATCATCATCTTTGACTATTTCTGGTTTGGTTTTGTATGCACAAGTGATAGTTTGCATTACACACTCACTTCCATCCCAATTTGTGATACTAGGAAACTTCTTTGTTGCATAGAAGAATATATGTGTTAGTAGGGATTCAAATCTAAAGACTATGCTCCTAGACTTCTTGATTCTTGATATGTTATCCAACAACTATGTTTGGATAATGTCACATAGATTCACCTCTTCATCCTTTACTACCATATAAGCTGCATGAAGAAATCTGGTAGGGATTGAATCTATTCTAGATCCATGGTTGAACTTATATCCCAAAATTTTACTAATGAGTCTCACTCCATAATCTTGAATTGTGTTGACCTTCATGTTTCTATGATCAAAACATGTGTTGAGATTTGTTTAAACTAACTTGCTCCCATTCTTTATGTTCACTGGATTACATCCTTCATTCTTTAAACCTATGACCTTGTGAATTAGCTCATTATCAATACATATGATATAATATCCCAAGCATAGAAGGTCATCATGAACTCTGCTCAAAATTATTCTTGTTCATTCATAATTATCAAAGTCTGTATAGAACATGTACTTAACTAGGTTAAGTTTTTCTAGGTATGCATGTTCTAGTTTTAGTGACAAATCATTGTTGCACATTTTCTCCAATTCCTTATGAATCTCTATATCTCCTATGCTTTCAATTTTATAGTGAATATAACCTCTTATATCTTTGACATGAAGTACATTTTTTGGTTCTTGTGAAAATGCTCCAATGGGGTCATCAAGTAAAGAAACAAATGGGTGTTTCTTGAAATTATATCTAGGTCTATTGTTTACATTAAACACTTCTTGTCTTTCCATTTCTAAAAAATATACTCAACAAATTCAAAAAATACCTTAATTTTGCATTTTAGGGTTTTCAACAATTTTGTGTATCTCCAAACTTCTTCAACACTTCAAATCTCTCTTCAATCTTGCCCTTAAGATTTTGTACAAGCAAATGATGTTCATAGATCAATATGTATCCTTTAAATATTTTTCAATCTATACTTTGCATTAAATGTGTATCTGCCACTAGTCCAAATATTGTCTCTATATAACAAAGAGGTTATTCTTCTTATATATCCTTATCCAATGCACACTTAATTGTAGACTCCTCTCAATGTTTAGTATATATTGTTAACTGTGCAACTTTTGATATGTTTTCTAACATTAGTTATGATTAACTAATGCATTTCTTTACTAAGAGTGCTTAATGCAGGTAAGATGGTTCACAAACAATAAGTGACTTTATTGTCTTGTCAGGTACATTAGGATGAGCTTCTTCCTCAACTGTGTGAGAACTTCTAGCTTCTCTTGATTTTACAAGTATTTCCTTAAATTCTTCTATCAGCTCCTTCATTTCTTCCTTTAGACTATCATCATTTCTTCTATTTTTACTTCTATGGTTTGGATTCTTGTGAAGGTTTCTTCAATCCATTCTACAAAAAAAAATTGTGTATCCAAAGTTAGTACATAATTGGCATATAGGTACATTCCTTCTTTGTTCATTATTCTTGTTCTCAGGTGCTCTACAATTCCTTGTTGTGTCTAAGATTGTTGCATCTATAAAAAACAATTTTTCTTCTTTCTCCACTTTCATTGCTGTGAGATCTTCTTCTATTGCATGCATGGTTAGTGTTCTTAGACATTCTACTATTTGCATTATCACTATCAAATTTAGATTTCATAAAATCTACTACATAATCTCCATATCCATGAAAATTATGACAATAAAAATTTGAAATAGGTTTAAAAGACTTACCTTTGCAATCATCTCTAGTATGTTCAAGTTCATTACACCAGGCATGAGGTTCCTTTCTTCCTTTATCCTCATTTTGATCAAATTCTTTATATTTATTAGAGTGAACAATATTCTCTTTATCCTTAGATGTATCATCTATTTTAGTTATGCTTAGATCATTCTTGAGTCTCTATTAGGAGATTAAGCCTTGTTAAAAGCCTCAACCCTATTAGGAGTTGCTTCAACCCTGTTAGGAGTTGGTAAGTCATATACAAATGTGTGCAATAAGAGCCCACTACCCTAACATGCAACTATACAATAAGTTCTTCAAGAGAAAAGGTATTCATACAATATTGGATCATTTCTTGTACTTTACAAATCTTTTGATTGTTAGTTCTTCATATAAAGAGTGACTGCACACATATCGATTTGCATCATATCTCACATAACATTGCTTCACATCACATATCATAATATGACACTTTTCTTTTTCTTAGTTTTTTTTTACTGCTTAACTTTGCATTTGAAGTTATTTACTTATATCAAACATATTAATAATTTCCTCCTTAGTCGGCTCACATATCATCCTTAGGGTTGGCTCAACAAGTTTTGGTAATCAAAAAAATTTTGCAAATTGCATATGTCAATTTGCTGACATGATCTATTCTATATTGTGAGGTATCTACATCAGTATTTCTTCCATAACTTGAACTTAGTTGATCGTACAGACATGCATGCTAGTATGCATCATCAGGATGATGTCATGCATCTAGGGTTAACTACACAAGATAATATTCCAAGGGAATATTCTACTATCAACAAATATTTTCATGTTGCTATAATACTATCTAATACTTAGAGAATTTTCCTTCACAAATAATCATGACTAAACTGAAAAACAAATTTTACCATAAATGACAACCACGTATCTCACCTTATTTGATTGATTGGTCATATTGCCAATAGATTCACCTTGGTTTTCTTGTTTGATGCCCATGTGGGTTTGGATATGCATTCATATGCCTTGTGTCCATACTTTTGATAGTTGTAATAGTATCCTTCAAATCTCTGAGTGTTGGTGCTATTTATCCTGTATTCATGTTCCTAATATCCTTGCTTCTTGTAGTTATGGCAATATCCATTGAATTTCTACTTAGGGCCTTGACTTCTAGTGTTTCTCCTATAGACATTTTATGTGTGATCCAATTTTCTCTAGTGATGAAAATTGGACTTTTTGTTCTTTCCCTTAATGTTACTTCATTCACCACTTCTAGATGATTCTCCTTTCTTAGTGATAGAATATCCCAATCCAATAGTGTCATTGTTTGATCTTAGTACTTCCATCAATTTTTCAAAGTACTTTATGGCTTCATAAGGCTTGTTAAGCTTTTCCTTTTCTATCTTCAATTCATTTTACAGTAGGGAATTCTATGTTTCCAAAGTTATAATCTCAATGTACTTCCTATTTAGTTCTTGATTTGCAATCATAAGCAGATTCATCATATCCAATTGAATTCTTGATAACTTTTACACATTTAATGAATTCTTCTCAAGTCTATTAGATAGTAATCTTTTGTATTCTTCAATCATAACTCTTTCTTCTTCAACTTTCTTTTTTAGTTCAGTTATCTCACATAACAATATTGATTGATTTTCTTGTTCCCTTTTTAGATTCCTAACTTCTTCATTTGGGGAACTATTATTTTCCATCAGATCTACATTTGTTACATGATATTCATTTGTTTTCTTGTCCTCAAATAATCTGGTAGTATCTTCTTCTTTATATAGAGTGTCACTTTGTTGAATGGCCAATTCCTTTCTTTTCTTTAGTGACTATTGTTGTTCATCTCTTGCCTCCTTGAGTTGATGTAGGGTAAGCTATATTTCAAGATCTTACCTCCAAAGTTGTCAAACTATCATTTCTAGAGAACAAAGCTCTTATACCAATTGTTGAAAATAACAATGTGAAAGTAAATTTTTTGGCAATATGGTTAGATACATGAATTGAGTCTTTTCATTTATGGCAACATATCTTCAACATTTAATTTATGCATTTAGAGATAGAAAATTATTTAAGTGTTAGACAATTTGTAGCAGCACAAAGAGAAGATGTGATGTGTATGAATGACTCATTGAGAGTTATCTTATACATAGTCAAGGAAAGTTCTATGACATTGTCATGATGATGTATGCCAGTGTGTAGGTATGTACAAATAATACAACATGAGATATGATTAAAATACCAATATGGGTATTTAATAGAGCAAAAAAAAGCATAGCAGAGAATTGGATTGTACAACTTGAGGAATTATTTTGGTAACAAAATAATTACTAAGTCATGATGAGCCAACTACATGGATATTATTCCATAAGTTATTTTATATTATGTAAATTGTGTGAAGACATGAAGACTGAATAAGAAGAGAATTATAAATATAAGAGGTATAAGTAAAAATATTATCTTGCAAAGATAAGTGCACAATATGTGATGAACTATGTGACATATATATGATCTAGGTGAGATTTGTGATTGATGATATGTGAACTACATTTGATGTATGATTAGAGAAAGTACAAAATACAACTAACAAAAAATATTTTATGTATATCTATTCTTGTGAAGAATTGAATTGTATAATTGCATGTTAGGGTAGTGGTCTCTTCTTGCATACATTGTTTTTGATCCACCAACTCCTAACACGGCTAAAGCAACAACTAACAGGGTTGAGCCTTCTAACAAGGCCTATTCCTCTAACAAGGACTTGAGACACTATATGTACTTCATAGACCCCTAATAGGGTCAATATCCTTAATGGGATCCTATTGTTTAATGTATCATCTAGTGGATATCATCCACTAAGATTTTCTCTTGGCTAGGATTTCCCTAGTTAACAAATAATGGTGGGAAAAAGTTTGTAGAATACTGATTCACTCTCCCCTCTTAGTATTATCTATTTCTAACAATTGGTATTAGAGAATAGTTATTTAGAAGAAGTTTAACAACTTGAGTAAGATCCCTATAGATATGGAACAGTTGAAGAAAAACCTTGAAGAAGCTCTTGAGCAGATTGACCTTCTTACTAAAGAAAGAGATAACTTGAAAGATAGATATGAAGATGCAAAAAATTTAATTGGTAAATTGAAAGAAAAGATTGATGATATGAAATCTGGAAATAAATCAATTTCACAAACTCGTGGCAATAATGAAGTAGGAAATCTTCAAAAAGAAAATGAGATTTTGAAACATGAATTGAAAATTTTTGAATTGAAGTTGAGTCTTACGAAAAATGGTGGCAAGAATGAACCTGAACTAAAAACAGAGAATGTAGATCTTAGATCCCAAATAAGTCAAGTTACATTTAAACTAGACACTATTAATATTGAGCATGCAAAAATAGAAAAGTACAATATCATTGTGAATGGAGAATTGACACAAGCTAAACAAAAGTTAGAGAAACTTTATTCAAGTAGTGAGAAGATAGATCAACATATATTTCATGAAAGACCTTCTTTTGACAAGACAAGATTTGATATTTGATTGGAGAGAAATCTACCAAGATAGTTAAAATTAGAAGAGAACTAGATCCAATTATTGAATCCCTTAGGAATATGAGCTGAGTAAGGTTGAATCAAATACATCTACTAAAGTATCAAAAGAAGTAGAATTAATTCATTTATCATAGAAACATGATGAACCTAAGATAATAGAGAAAGTTGATAAACCAAAGCAAGATGAACCACCCAAGGAAGTAAGAAGTGAGTTTAGAGGTAGATGCTTCATATGTAATGAAGTTGGACATATGAAAAGAGATTGCACAAGTAAATCTTTTAAACCTATTACTAATTTCTATTGTTCTAATTGTCATGGTTATGGACATAAAATAGTAGAATGTAAGAAACCTAAGTTTGATGGTAATAATGAAAATAGTAGAATGTTTAGGAATACTAACCCTATAGGTAATGAAAAAGGAAGATCATAGGAAAAATCAATGATGAAAAAAAATCTAATGGAGAGAAGAACCAGTTTGTGTGTTACAAGTTTAACAATCTTGGACACATTGCAAGGAATTGCAGAGCACCTAAGAATTACAATGGAACCAACCAGAGGAGAAATGCACTTGTATGTCAATTATGCAATATCTTTGGACACATAACAATATTATGTAGAATGGATAGAAGGAAATTTAATAGGAATCCTCATAATAGGAGGAACAACAACATAAATGATAGAAGGAATGATAATGGTAGTGACAATAGTCATAGGGAAGCAATTAAGGAACATGTTGATGAATTCAATGAAGAATTTGTGACAGCTAAGTATCTAAAAAGATCTTATACTATTTTGGAGGAATAATATTTTGATGCACTTGATAAGACATTGAAGTCATAGATTTTTTATGGCTCATCCTTCCCAAATTAAGTAGTTTTATAAGAGGCATGCATTAGTTGACTAGAACTTATGTTAGAGAGAGAGAGTTGGAAGTTGCGCAGTTAACAAAAGGTTAAGGATATAGAGATAAAGCTATGATCAAGTGTGCAAGTCTAGATATGATCTTAGTGAGTAGGAACCTAGAAAATAAGCTTACTAGTAAACAAAAATAGTATTTGAATTTTTGGTAGATATGCATTTAATACACAGTGAGATTTGAAATGATTTAAGGATTGCAAGCAAGATTGTGTGTACGATTTGTTCATGCAAAGTATCTTGAGGAAATTGAAGAGTGGTTTGATAGAGAATTGAAGTGTGAAGAGAATTTTTTGAAATGCAAAGTTGTAGAAGCACTAAATCACATTTTTAAGGTATTTTACAAAGTTTGAATCCAATTTTTTAGTGTTTATAGTTATCAGACTATGTATGATGTAATTGATAGACCATGATATGCATTTAAGAAACATCTATTTGTTTCACTTTTGGATGACCCATTGGGCACATTTTTGAAAATTCCAAAGAGTGTGCTTCATGTTGAGGATATCAGAAGCTATATTCACTGCAAGATGAAAAGTATTGGTGATGATAATATTCATCAGGATTTGGGAAAAATGTGTAACAATGACCTAACCTTAAACTTTTAGTATGCACACCTAGGTGACTTAAATCTAGTGAAGTATATGTTTTATATAGTTTGATAATCACAATTGGACTTGAATAATTTTGAGTAGGGTACACAATGATATGTGGTGGATAGGTGATGCATAGATAGTTATTGGAAACAAGCTAATTCATAAGGTTACAAGATTGAGTAATGAAGGCTATAATCCTATTATTGAGAAGAATGTCAAGAAGATGGTTGAGAAAAACCTAAATAAAAGGTTTGAATGAAGAAACATGAAGGTAGACTCCATTCAAGACAAAGGAGTAAAGCTACTAAGAAAAATATTAGGGTACAAGTTCAACCATGGATCAAGGGTTAGCTCAGTATGAGCTAGACTTTTGCATGCAACTTATGAAATAGAAATTCAAGGGAGAAAAGTTAATTTGTGTAAGATTATCTAATTGTAATTATTGGATAACATTGCAAAGTTGAAGAAGACCAAGAGTGCAGTTTTTAGATTTGAGTCCCTACTGACTCATTTATTCTTTTATGCTACAAAGAAGTTTCCTAGAATGGAAAATTGGGATAGTAGCGAGTGCACAATGAAGATGGTGACTCAATGCTATAGATCAAAATTAGATAATGTTAGATATAATGATATAGATATGATGATGAAGAGTTTTTAGAATTAAATGAAACAAAGGTATATAATACCTCCCTCTATGGTGGAGAAATATAAGGATGAGATATGCTTCATGGTAGAGATAGATAACACATGTATGGAAGCTGTGGCACCAAGAGTAAAGTTCATAGAGACAATGGGATATGAAATGAGTGCAAAGCTCATAGAAGGGTATGCACAGGTCATACTCTAGTCAAAGAAGGACATAGAGTGCCCTAGATGGGGAAGTTATGAGGAGAAAATGAGAATAGTTTAATCAAACCTACATAGTAAAGAGAGAAAGAAGAAAGTAGAGAAAGTAATTGATTCCATCCTTAAGGAATTAGGAATGGCCTAAGAGGAATTCAATGAGGTCAAAGGAATTGCAATGAAAATGAGAGCAAGATGATAGTCTAAAGTGTTAGTAGCAACCCTAATTACTATAGCAGGACCTTTAGAAGGTGTGACAATAGCACAACCATGTGCATAGGCCCCCATTGTGCCTTATGCAGTAGTTGCAGAAATGCAACTTGTAAGGACAAGAAGCGAGTAGTGAAGAAGGTAACAAGAGGCAAAAGCACTTATTTCATAGAGAAAATTAGAGATATTGGTGAAGGTGAAGCAAGAACCTACATCATCACCAAAGAAAAGGGTTAAGAAAACTATCACTAGACTAGTAAGGAGGATGAAGATGATGCAAGTAATTGAATCTAATAGTTCTAAGGATGAAGATGGAGATAGACTAGTAGTGCAAGATGTGCAGGAAGGTAGAACTATAATTGGAAAAAGAGCATGGAAACAAAAGTTAGAGAACCTTAACATGTAGGTGATAAATGATGATAATTTTGTTCAATTGCATAAGTATTATAATTTTTATAGTAATATGAATAGAAGGCAATTAGAAAATGCCATTGTAAGGAATAATAAGTTTGAGAACATTTAGAATAAGATACCTGAAGACCTATATAATAGGTTAATAAACATCAATAAGAGAGTATTAGAAGAAGATCTAAATTTGAGGATTACTATGATAAATAAAATCTATGAAGTTGCTTCTACGGAGGACTCAAATATAGTTTTGAATGGTATTGAGCCTTTGCTAAGGAACAGAAGAACAAAAATTCCTCTAATGGGAGGCAATTATCAAGATGTTAGAAAAGAAACAGAGGATGCAATTATAAAATACATGACCACAGTGCCAGAGGTAAGTGTGCAGTCGAAACTTGTCAGCCCAATCTATGTACAAGAAAGTACACCTTTTAGTGAAGAAGAAGAAATAGAGGAGACACAAGAGGCACTTTCACCACAACACATTGTTATGGGTACTGAATCCATTCAAGTGGATAGTACACAAAAAACTATGGAAACAAAAGAAAACCCATTTGCAGCCTGTAGAAAAACTATTTTTGGCAATATTATAGCTTACTCCAGCTCAGATGATGATGGAGAAGAGAAGAAAAAGAAACTAGAATAATAGAAGAAAAAGAAAAATGAAGAAGATGAGAAGAGAAAGGAAGTAGAGAAGAAAAAGAAAGAAGAGGAAAATATTAAGGAAGATTCTAAACTTAAGCATAAGTGGAAGATTGTAATGCAAGAATCAACATTCTTGCTCAATCTAAAACATATGGAGTCCTAAATTGGGAAGGTAGTGTTCTAGCATGAGGTTGACATACCTTATATAGCCCCATCAATTATATATGTTGTAGTACCAACAACTATCCCATCATCAACAACATCAAATGACGAAGATAAAAAAGGATTAATGATCTCACTAAGCAAATTTTTTGAGAAGAAAAAATTAGTAAAGTCTTTGGAGAAGAGATTAACTGAAGTCTTCAATAAAATGCAAAAGACACTTACTAAAACTACAAAAAATCAAGACTTTTAGTCAAAGGCCAAGGAGTTGGTGAAAACCTTTGATTATGAATTTATAACTTTAGCATAGGTAGCTTCAGCACAAGCACATGCTAAACATGATGCTTCACTATTTAATATAGTATACACCAATATGAGGAATGCTCTAAAGACACTTAATAGAAGCATCAAGGAACTGAGAAATCATATTGATGAAGGAAAAAGGTTGTATGGACAATGAAAATTTTCATACAAGTACCTAACTAATTTTGAGAGCCAAATAAAGGATAAGATGAGTGAACTTGAAATACTCACTACTATGTTACAAACCCTAAAGACTAGTATTGAGGACTATGGAGTAGAAGTTGAGAATAATCATTGATGAAGCTAATTATTGCCTCTATTTTATGATAATTTTAAAATACTCTATTTTAGCATTTTCAAGACATTTGTGAACTTATGTTTAGTTGAACCTATGATTAAATCTAGATAGAACCATTAACCTATGGGTAGATAGTATGTAATATTTTTTCAATATTATATATAATGCAATATTTCATATAACCATCAGAATGTGTGTTCTAATATTTGGATTTAGTTTGATTATGCTTGTTTGCAAATATTTATCCATCATAACTAACTTGATAGGGAAGAATCTGGAGATGGTCAACAAAATTCAAGAAGGAACATTAAAGTCTAGTCATGATGGAAGAACCATAATGGTATCAGAAGACACAACTGCTACAAAGAAGGAGCCATTATTTCATGAATGCAAGGATGAAAAGTTGTTATATTTCCTCTGCATTTACTATTGTGTTGAATTGGTTATTTAGACTTTATAGTTTGTACCATGAACTATTATGTTTCCTTCTTTTTTTCTGGTAGATTTGTAATCAGTTTATTTTCTATTTTAGAACAAGTGTTGATCCTCTATTTATAGGGATTCAATTGATATTTTTGGAAGTTGGAAAAATTTTTATGGAAAGAAACTATTGAATCTCATGGTGAATTATTTCCATAGTTTTTATACATTTTTCTCATGTAAGGAATTTTGGAACATAATGAAATAATATTTGGTTTACATTCTATGTTAGTAGATTAGTAGAATCTGACCAACAGGGCCCACTTGGGAGGTGGATTAGACTAGAGTGGTGTAGATTTACTTCTAGCATTTTCAGTATTTCAACTAGAAGTTGTAAGTTTCTTCCTACAACATCATACTTTATGAGTATTCCTATAGCATCTATGAGAGAAATTATAGTGAATGGTCTAAGTTAGAATATAGGTTAGCATTTAATTACATTTCCAACATTTGTTTCAATGAAGAGTTAAATGTTTTAGTTTCCTACAGTACTAGTGTAGGTTCTTTCCTTGCATTTTACTTTCCTTAAGCATATGTGTAATGACTCTTTAAGAAGCCCAGTGCACATACCATGCCGACCATTTCAAGTATACATCCCTGGGTTGAGAAATTAAATGTACCTCATGGTGGGGAGAATAATCCTTAGATTGAATATACTATTCCTAAGTAAGGCCTTGAGCATATTATCACACACCTATTGTGAGGCAAACTGTCATTTTTGGCACCTTTGCCAGGGATGGTGTCAACCTAGGAACATTTTTGGGTCATATTTTTTTAGTTAAGTTTTTTAGAGATTTGCAGTCCTAAAAGTTTCTTCACAAGTGTGAAGAATTCAATTGCATGCATCAAAGGGGAAGACAACAAGATGAATATGGTAGATTTCTTCCATAGGAGTCTTTTAATTTGAATAAAGAAATTGAAGAAGAAGTTGAGTTGTCATTTAAGGATGCAAGCCTTGTTTTTCCTATAGAATCTTCCTCTAGAGTACTGCCCATGGACACTAGTGGTCTTCAACCTTTTTCTAAAATTTTGGCTAGTTTTCTTAGTAGTTTTGCTCCAAATCCACCTATTTTTTATAATCTAGTACCAAATGTTTCTTTTCATCAGCAACCCCATAATCAAATACCTCTAGTAATGACATAACCTACTTTTCAATTTCCTCTTCCAAGCCTCATAACCAATGCTAATCACAAAAATATACCTATAACTGCTCTTCTGAAGTTCTATGGCCTTGCAACTAAAGATTCTAATACTTTCTTGTTTGATTTTGACATACTCTATCATGACTTTGACTATAACATTGATGCTCATAAGCTTAAGTTATATCCAACAATACTAAAAGAATCAAATTTATTATGGTTCATAGGTTTAGTAGCCAATGCATCAAGTACCTAGGATGAAATACAAACTCTGTTTATGGATAAATACAAAAAGTATTACAAGACAAATAATTCAAGCAGAGATGATATCTTTAGAATATCAAAAAAGGAAGATGAAACATTGGAAGACTATGTTTCACATTTATTGTATACATTGTAGAAGAACCTATTGGTCTTAGATTGATTTTGACATTTGAGTGTCAACACACTTAACCAATTCTTTAGTTAATGTCGAGTATAATATAGAAGCCAAGTTATAGTGTATGTTGAGCCAGTGAGCTTGAGGTGTCGAGCAATCTTCAAGTGCTGAGTAAAGTTCAAATGTGAAGTGATGTATAGATGCCAAGAAAAGTATAGGTATTGAGTAAATATAGATGCCGAGTGGAATAGAATTGCTATAGGAGCTGAGTAAGCCAATTTTTCTATATGTGCTAAGTATAAGGAACTAGTATGTGCCAAGTAACACAAAAATCAGCCTATGAGTTTGTCCCTTCAAAAACTCAGATGTAAACCATTTTTAGAGCTGACATGGATGAATCTCGAAGGATCTCAAAGATAAGATTGAATCTTTCACATTACCTATGCAATCAGCATGCAACCAATAAGAAAATTGGAGAAGGCATGAAACCAATAAGAAAAGTGCAAGGAATGAGAAAGAAATGAAGATTTAATATTGATTGTAGATTCATACCTAAACCTAAGTCTTCAAAATCTTTAAAAGGAGGATGAAACCATATTGTATGTGTGGAAGAGAGAAGTGTATGGGTGAACTATAGTGAAATTTAGAGGGAAGTTTAAAAGACTTAGTGAAGAACAGAGAAGTATTGTAGAACCCAGTTATTAAAGAACAAGAGTATCAGAACCATAAAGAGTGACATATCAAATCAAGTAAGGATTAGATCAGAAAGAGTAGAACAAGGATCTAGAATCATCAATTGAAGATTGCAAAGCTATCAGGTCAAAGATTTTCTAATACTTTATACCAATTGTATTAGATATGAAAATCCTATGGACTTAGGTTGGCCTAGCAGCCATTTGTAAATCCTTTAATAGGGTGGCATTCTAAGTGAATGTATAGAAGTCCTTTAATCAGGCCTACTTTTAGCAAGGTAGTGAAATCCTTTAACTAGGTCACTTTTAATAGTGTAAAGTCTTTAATAGGACAAGCCTTTTATAGGGCAAACCATTGGAAGTGGTCAAACATTGTAACCTTGAACAAGTTACACATTGTTGTAGTGATATTTATTGGGTGTCATCCCCAACCCAATTTTACCTTCTCATTTTGGAGGGTTTTTGGGTTACCAAATTTGTGTGTTGTCTATTATTCATGCATTTCTTTACTTTCATATTTATTAGATGAACTTGATGGATGTGAATGGGTTGAATTAAGTGAATTCAAAAAGGTTAAAGTTAGTTACTTCTGATTCAACCCCCCCCCCCCTTAGAAGTAAATATTCCCACTTTTTATTTCCAACAATTGGTAACAGAGTTGAGTTCTCACAAGGAGAAGCCTCACAGCTTGGAGAAAAGATTTGGAAATGGAACTCTACAAACTTGGGAAGATCATAGAGAATTAGGCAATTGACATACAACTTTCTCTACATGCTTTGGAAGAAGCTAGAGGAGAACTAAAGAAATCCTTAAAAAGAAGAAAAGATATTGCCATAGTTGAGAATGACACATAGTATAAGGAGATTGACACCTCAAATTTGTTTTCAAATGGATATTCAAGGGAGTTTGATGCAACAATAGCTGAACTGATGGAGAAAAATAGAGCTCAAGCAAAATAAATTAGAATACTCAAGCTTGAACAAGAATCACAAGCCATGATGCTTTGTGAGGTATTTGAACAAAAGAAAAGAGCCATTGAAGACAAGGCTATGATAGAAGAAGAAAAGAGAAAACTAGCCAAAAGATTGGAAGAAATTTTTTTTGAGCTTACAAGAACCTCAAACATGTAGCTAGACACCCTAAGTTAGATCATGAATGCACATCATGAACTAAATGTTAAGGACATTGAGATCTCTACACTGAAGATGCAAAATGAACAACTAAAAAATGACCTGAAAAGAAAGAAGGAGATTGTAGAGAGCTTCAAAAAACCCAATGAGTCCATCAAGTACTTTGAGTAGCTACTAAAATCACCAAAGGCCAGTAATGGTACTTCAAGACTTGGTTACATTAGCACTAAACAAGGAGAATCTTCCAAGACTGCAAAAGAAAGGAGTAACAAAGGTAAGAACACTAAACCTACTTGCCATTTTTGTGGTAAAAAGGGACATACCTCTAATGTATGTGGGAGCAAGAATTCCCATTAGCATGACGATCCTAAGAATGCAAGTTATTTTCATAAGTGCAAAAAGCAAGGACATCAAGCACATAACTGCAAAACTAAGACTATCTGTACACCAAAATTTGAAGGTCACTGCTACAATTGCAAGAAGTATGGACATAGAGCTTTTGAGTCTAGATCAAAGCCTATGTGGACATCAAATTAGGAAATAAGGGAAAGTAACCATGGTCATTACTATAATTAGGACTACAACACCAGGTATAGCTGTCATTACAATTAGAAATATGGACACATTCTTGAAAATTGCATAAGGACATATTCTAGAGGGAACTATAGTAGATGGTTGAGTCAAACCACATGTTTTAGTTTCTTGAAGGCTAGCCATATCAGCAAGAATTGCCCAACTAGGTCAAAGGCACCCAACTCAAAGAATGACAAAGGCAAAGAGAAGATAGATGTTGAACACATCAAAGGAGAAATGAACAAGACATGGAAGAAGAAAGATGGAAGCAACACATCAAATGAAGGGATCACTTCACCTAATAGGTCAAGTGGTCACACTTCATCAAACTAAGCAAGAAAAGGCATAAGGCATTGATTTACAAAGCTTTATCATACAAGTAAAATCTAGTACAAGTCAAGTCGATTGTCAAAGATTGTAGGAACAAAATGATTGGTACAAGCTGAGTTAGTAGAGGAAGCCGAGTGAAGAAGATATCGTAGTTGAATCTGAGTGAGCAATACTTCAATGAAAACCAAGTGGTGGAAAGGAAATAGAAGATGAGTAATGTAGAATCCTTTAGAAGTTGAGTTGACAGTTGTAAATGTACTAAGCATTAAATGCAATGAAAATAGGGTATATTATCATATTTTCATTCATTTTTCTTCATCAAGAACAAAGAGCAAAGGTGAGAACGAGCACAGAGCAAATCCAAGTTGAAGAATCCAACATAAAATAAGATTTCAATAGCATTTCAATCACGATCTCATTGATTTTAAAGTATTTATGACTATGTCAAGCTATACAATTTCATGTTTTCACTATGTTGAAACCCTAGTTTGAGTAAAATGGCATCTAGCTCTTGAAAAGCTTAGGAGAAGGAAACATTTGAAGTTCAATTAGTGTCAAAGGAGGTTAGGCAACCCGATTTATGTCCAATCCTAGGGGTTGCATACAAAAATGACCCAGTCAGAGCCCTTTCCATCATAACCCCAAAACTTGTAATGGTTCAAGACGTAAGGAAATGCTATAACTATAAAATTGGAGCCACATGAGATATGGAAATGAGGGAGGCATATGAGAAACTATGCAAAAATGGAGTGTTAAAAGAAGAGTACAAAATTGTTGAAAATAAGGGTTTAATGCGTGCCCTAGAATTTCCCACTATTTTCAAGACAAAATGGATTAGACTAGTGTTGAGCTAAGTACATGATGCTAGTTTGTGTTTGGAGGATGGTCCTATCAAGATCACAAAAGGAATAATTCATAGAGTAACTAGGTACCCAACCCTATATTGGCCAAAGACTCTTAGGAGTGATGCCAAGGAGGCAATTGAGAATAACACAGGTGTAAAATGGAATAAAAGAGGGATGACAATTGACACAATCCAAGACCCTCTAGTGGACTTTGTAGTAAGAGTCATAAGATGCAAATTTTATTAGTCTAGTAGACTCAACAATGTGCCTTGTATTGTAGTAGATGTTGGATACAAATTGGTGAAGAAAGATCACACATATGATCTTGCAAAGCTACAACTACAATAGATAAATGAAAATCTGGCAACAATCAGAAGAACAAAAGGAGCACAGTGCAAAGTTAGTGCAATTTTGATATGTATTTTATTTTATGTATAGAATGAATTCCCTTATTTTGATAAAGTGGCATGGAGGAATGATAGGTCAATTATAGCTCAAGTCAATGAATACATAGAGCAAATGGGAGAAAATTTTGAGACCTTGATGACTAGTTATTTTGAGGATTTTAAGAAATCAATGAAGCAAAGGCTTAGAATTCTAGTTTCTTTAGTGGAGAAACATGTAAATGAAGTTTTTTTTCATGTATATATTGATTTCACATACATACGAGTAGCCACAGCAAGAGTGAGATGGTTAAGACCTCTTGGGTATGAGATAAACATAGACAAAGCATCAACACCAATAACTGTACTACTTGTAGAGGAAATTGACAAGGATGCACCATATTTTGGAACCTATGACATGGTGAGATCCAAAGTGGATATGGAGCTGAAGACTACCTCCACCTTAAAGAAGAAGGACAAGCTTGTAAAGAAGCTAAAAGAAAAATTTGTAGAAGGAACTGTAGAAGAAGCAGAGGAAGAAGGTGAAGATGTTGAGGGAGATGAAGAAGAGCAAGATCAAGGGCCACTTGCCCTAACCCAAGGGATGGGAGAAGATCCAGATGAAGAGGAAGATGCCAAGAAAGAAGCTCCAAAGGCCAAGCCATAGAAAAGGAAAGCTCAGAAGCAACTAGTTGCCCAACCCGAAGGGAAGAAGAAGAAGAAAGCTACAAAGCCAAGCCCAGCCAAGCCAACTACAAGGGCTGACACCAAGGCTACAACACAAGCGGAAAAGGAACAGGAAAAATAAAAAGAAACTAAATAGGTAGGACCTACAGAATAGAAAAAGAGGAGGAAGTATGTTGCACCACCAGAATCAGATGAGGAGAGAACAAAGTCTGATGAAGAACAATTTAGATTGGTAAGATGCTCTACCACATCAAAATTAGAAAATATTTGCAATAATATTAGAGATAATGCAGATTTTTCTGGTCCAAAGACCATAGATTTTAATATTTTTTCAAAAGAACAACAAATTATAGTGGAAGAATCCATCTACACTATGATGGATAAGTTCAAGACTACTTTACTTGAACTAGACACTTCAATGCCAAAGGAACTAAGTTCATTAATTGAGAATAAGTGGCATTACTATCTTAAGATGGAGAAAGAAATAAGAGACTCTCCATTGGCTCATGTAATGCTAGACTTTACTAAAGGTCAAATAACTAAGGCTAATAAGAAGCATTAGAGAAAATTTGCACCCAAACATAGAGCCTTCAGTATTTTGCAAAATCAAATTGAAGATGTTGTCCAAAAATCCACACAGATGTGGAAATTAATATATGGTTTGGCAATTGTAAAGGAAGGATAGGAAGACCCATTTGAGGGTAGGAATGATGAAGAAGAAGAAGAAAATGAGAAAGGAGATGAAGAAGAGAAAGAAAAAAAAAAAAAAAGATAGTGGAGAAGGAACATGATGAGGACCAACAAACTGAACAAAGTGTCCAAGACACCCAACTACCACCACCAAGTCTCCACATACAACACCTACAGAAATAGTAATAGTAAAGGATGTTCCTAACACCTCAAGTCAGAACATCAATCCTTTAACTACAAAGGATCTCAAGAAGATCCTTCACCAATCAACATTACAAGCCCAACTTTGCACAAATCCAGTATTGGTGAGTATTGATGAACTACAAAAAGTTGTAGCAAAAATAACAAGGGAGAAGGAAAGTAAACAAGAAAAATCCACACAACCTCCCATAGCTAAAATAGATCAACCCAAAGAGCAAGAGGTACAAGAAAAAACTACTACAGTTGATTCTACAATAAAGGTAACAACTACTATCAAGGAGAAAACAAAGACACGAATAGGACAAGATGTTCCTGTAGCACAAACCCAAGGTGCACCTCCATAAATTGTCATCATTAATCAAAGTAGCAGAGAAGAGGAGAAAATCCCTAAGGAGAAAGAGTCAATACAAATGTTGGTAAACTTGTCTACCTTAGGGACTTCTCATAAGAAACCAAGCATTGATGTAGTACCATTGTAGATATCAACATCAGGCTCGAGCACTACCAAGGTTGCAAGGGTACTTCACTATGGAGACCCTGCACTTGATGAAAAAATAGTCATACCAAGCCATGAATCAAGAACCATGAATCTACAATAGATAAATGAAGTGCAAGAGGCACTAGAAAGGAGGAAGAGATAGGAGATACTTAGAAATGAGTATAGGCAGAAGCAAGCAGTGGTGGAGATCAGAGAAATATTTCTTGATGCATTCAACTTGCAAGTACCTAATGAAACTCAGCCCATAGTAGAGCAACTATCAAATATTGTGGACCAAGTATAGAATGAGGACCTAGATACTAATGTCAAACTATTAGAATGGTTAGAGAAAAAAATTTAAATGAAAGTAAATGAGAAGATATGCACTTTCACAAGTTGAATTGGCAAAAAAGATTGAAAAAGTAAAGAAAGTACTTGAGAATGTATTCTCATTGTACACCAATTTATGTGATTCATCTTATTTCACATAGGAAACTAGCCAAAGAATAATGAGCTTGGAGAGAAATCTAAAGATTTCTAGCACACAATTACCAAAAGATCCAGCTCAGAGTGAGAAGCATTTTGCAGCAATACTTCACACACAGAAGAAATTAGCTATGTTAACATCTGAAGAGGCCAATATTAAGGCCAAATTGATGTAGATTAAATCCTCCATAAATCCACTTTTGGAAGTACTTCATAAGGAGTAGGACTATACAGAAATGTATTAAAGAAAGACCCAAATCTTTTGACTTTAGGCCTTGTTCATCTTGCAGTAGAGACAACAATCCAACACAAGTCATTAGAGATAGCTTTAGACAATTAGGATTCTTCTCTCAAGATTATTATGGAGGTAAATAAATTTTTTTTGGAAAATTATCCTATTCATCCTTAGGACCCTTTGACATAAGTGTCAAAAAGGGGGAGAATAAGAATATTCAATTCATTATTTATTGCATCTAATAAAAAGGGGGAGATATAATGTTTTGAGGGAAATCTGAATAAGAATAGTTACATAATACATTCTTTGATGGAATCCATAAAGAATATCCAAAGGGGGAGATATTCACATTCAAACTGCAAGCAGATATGATAGGAACAGATACAGAGTACAGGAAGCAGAAACATGGTACATAGATACAGTAAAGGAAAATAAGGAAAAAGGTATCAGATATATTAGCATGAGACACATTTAGCATAGAATTCTGGTAATAGAAATCTAAATGGCACATCAGCTCAAGGGGAGTTACAAGATTTTGAGGTATACAATATTTTGAATAAGTTTTTGAAGTCTCGTACATATGCCAAACAGATTATGTAGTATACTCATAGAAATCAGATGCATAAAGTTTAGTTATGTGTTTTTTCCACTCATGTCAAAGGGGGAGATTGTTGGTCTCTAATTGGTTTTGACATTTGAGTGTCAAAAGACTAGACCAATTCTTTAGTTAATGTTAAGTATAATATAGAAGCCGAATTACAGTGTATGTCAAGCCAGTGAACTTTAGGTGCCGAGAAATCTTCAAGTGCAAAGTAAAGTTCAAATGCTAAGTGATGTATAGATGCCGAGGAAAGTATAGGTGTCGAGTCACTGTAGATTCCAAGTGGAATAGAATTGCTATAGGAGCTGAGTGAGCTAATTTTTCTATATGTTCTGAGCATCAGCAACTAGTATGTGCCAAGTAACATAGAAATCAGCATATGAGTTTGTGCCTTCACAAACTTAGATGTAAACCATTTTTGGAGCCAACATGGATGAATCTTGAAGGATCTCAAATATAAGATCGAATCTTTCACATTACCTATGCAATCAGCATGCAACCAATAAGAAAAATGGAGAAGGCATGCAACTAATCAGAAAAGTGCAAGGAATGAGTGGGAAATGAAGATTTAATATTGATCATAGATTCATACCTAAACCTAAGTCTTCAAAATCTTTAAAAGGAGGACAAAACAACATTGTATGTGTGGAAGAGAGAAGTGTATGGGTGAACTATAGCAAAATTCAAAGGGAAGTTTAAAAGACTTAGTGAAGAATAGAGTAGCATTGCAAAATCCAGTTATTGAAGAACAAGAGTATCAGAACCATGAAGAGTGACATATCAGATCAAGCAAGGATCATATTAGAAAGAGAAAAACAAGGATCTTGAATCAAAAATTGAATATTGTAAAGCTATTAGGTCAAATATTTTCTAATACTTTCTAGCAATTATATTAGATATGGAAATCCTATGGACTTAGGTTGGCCTAGCAGCCATTTGTAAATCCTTTAATAGGGTGGCATTCCAAGTGAATTTACAAAAGTTCTTTAATTAGGCCTACTTTTAGTAGGGTAGTGGATTCCTTTAGCCAAGTCACTTCAACAAAGTCTAAAGTCTTTAACAGGATAGACCTTTCATAGGGCAGACCATTGGAATTGGTCAAACATTGTAACCTTGAACAAGTTACATATTGTTATAGTGATATTTTGTGGGTGACATCCCCACCCCAATTTTACCTTCTCATTTTGAAGGGTTTCTGTGTTACCAAATTTGTGTGTTGTCTATTTTTCATGCATGTTTTTACTTTCATGTGTATTAGATGAACTTGATGCATGTGAATGGTTTTAGTTAAGTGAATTTGAAAAGGTTAAAGTTAGTTACTTCTGATTCACCCCCACTCCCCCCCCCCCCCCCTCTGAAAAGTAAATCTTCCCACTTGTTAATTCCAATAGAACCCTTAGCATGTATTGGTAGAGGATTAAAAAAATTTAGTCTTCTTAAGAGGGATGAATAGTAATTGTCTAGAAAAACTAGACCTGATGGCTGGTGGTGATGTATATCAATCTTCTTGGGATGACCTCAAGAAAATCTGTCTTAACTACTCGAGGTCAACTATGAAGAAAGGAAGAGGACACCAGACTATAGCCATTAAAGGAATTATTCAAGGTATTTCAAAGCTCTATATATCTAATCTACTTTAATATTTTAAGCAAGACATCATAAATGATGTCACTACACATCTCAACACAATGACTACAAAGAAGAAGCATGCAAAAGTTGAGTACTATCCACACTGTCAGAAGTAGAAGAAAGATTGCCAATGCAAATTAGTCACTAGAATGGAGAACCAACATCTTTCAACTAAGTACATCAAGATAGATGGAGAGGTGGAGCAAGTATTCTTCATTTCTCAACACTGGCTATGAGCCCAACATCAAGGTTTACCTCAAGACCTTTTACAAAATTCAAATATATATGGTAATCAATGGAAAAACTGTAGTACCCAAGGTCCTCCACAATATAGTCAACCCAATTGGAATAATGCTTGGAAAAATAATCCATAATAGTCTCGATGGCCTCAGAATTCCCAACCTTCTTAGCCAAACTAGAAAAATAATCAATGGCAGAATTAGTAGAACCAATGACAACCACCCCAAGGGAATTGGTAGTCTACGAACCAATGGAGAAGACCTCAACAATAGCCTAACCAAAATACTAGTAATCCACAATTACCACCTCTAGTCCAAAAACCAACATTAATTCCACCACCTACAAGTTTTGGACCTTAAAAGAAGACTTAGTTACCCACACAACCTTAGCCAAATCCAAATAACTAGTAGCCACAAAAAACCATGTATTTTATTGATGCTTAGTAATACCTTGCTTACACTCTAAAAATTTTAGATATAAATTTGAGATATGGTACAACCCTACTAGTGCCTAAACTACCTCTCATAATTGAAATACCAAATACTCCTACAACATCAAAATCCACAACTTCTTAGCCAAAAATGGTTGACCCAACCAATATAACTAGCTCAACTCAAACCTAAATGGTAGTTGAACATCCTTTTCCAAAAAAATTCATTCCACACAAACCTGCACAAATAGAGGAACAATCCTTTGATATCATTGGTCAACTAAAGAACATGCATGTCCAAATTACTCTATTCCAAGCTATTAAAGATGTTCCTATTTATGGAAAAGCCATTAGAAAATCCTATTTGAAAAAGCCTAGGAGAAAGAAAAAGGACCCAACCACATTCCATGTTGTAGGACAATTGGCTATTATGTTAGGAAAATTGGTCATTCCTATATGTTTTGATCCAAGAAGTCTAGTTGTGAATGTGATTGTAAATGGTATGTCTATTAAAAATGCTTTGATTAATCTTGGTGCTACTATAAATACTATGACTAAAGATACTATGAAAAAGATAAATATAGATGGGTTAAGAGCTACCCCAACAATTCTATAGCTTGTAGATAGTTTTGCTATCACTTCTAATGGGATGATAGAAGATATAGTAGTAACCCTAAACTCTCTAGAGTACCCTGTAGATTTCATGATTCTATCCCCAAAAGTAAATTTATTTGGTTACCCTATCATCTTAGGATGACCATGGTTAGCTACAGTTGATGCAAATATAAATTGTAGACTAGGGAGTATGACCATATTAGATGGATAGGCAACAAAGAAATTTGATCTATATCCTACAACACAACCACAACCAGATTTAGGGGATGGAGAAGAAGAGTTAAACTCTATAGTTTAGGTTATGATGTTACATAGATAATCTTTTCTAAAGCTATGGGAAGAACATTTAGTAATTCAAAGTATTCTTAATAATACTTGCGTGGTAGGAAAAGATGTATCTGGCAGTTTTGTGCTAGAATTAACTACATATGAGGAATGTAACGAGAGTTGTTTTTTGCCCAAGGAGTCAAACATTATTCATTAGCTTTTACCATGTGAACTAGATACAAGTCCAATCTCTAAAGCTGCTATAGTTGATCTTGCAACTACTGTTGAGTTATCAAAGGGTCATAATCTCCATGTCAATCCCAAATTGCCTTCCACACAGATGAAATAGTTAACAAAGCTTCTTCAAAAATGTGAAAAATCTTTTTCATGAGACTATGGGGATATGAAAGGGTTAAGTCATAAATTATGTACCTATAGAATATATCAATGAATGATACTTGGCACTCTGTCAACCCAAGAGAAGGATTAATCTAGCCCTGAGAGAAATAGTTAAAACTAAACTACAAAAGTTGCTTGATGCTAGTTTTATATACCCTATATCTTATAGTAAATGGGTCTCACCTTTGGTCATAGTTCCTAAAAAGGGAGGGAAATGGTGAATTTGTGTAGATTACAGAGAATTGAATAAGGCAACCAAGAAGGATTACTTTCCTTTACCCTTCATTGATCAAGTTCTAGACATTGTGGCTAGTAAAAAATATTTTTCTTTCCTAGATGGGTATAGTGGTTATAATCATATAAGTATAGCTCTTGAAGATCAAGATAAAACCACATTTACATGCCCATGGGTTACTTTTGCATATTCTATCTTTTCATTTGGCTTGAGTAATGCCCCAACAACCTTTCAATGAGTTGTCATCAGCATTTTTACTAATATATTGTATGATTGCATGGAAATATATATGGAAGATTTCACAACATTTGGAGTCACCTTTGAAGAAGCCTTGATGAATCTTGAAAATATTATTTTCAGATGCAAAGAACATAATCTATCACTCAATAGTGAGAAATTTTTCATGCTCATGCAGGAAGGAGTGGTGCTTGGTCATTTCATATTAGCTATAGGAATACAAGTGGATCTGACTAAGATAGAGGTAATCCTAACATTGTCGATACCTACAAAATCAAAGGATGTAAGATCTTTTTTAGGTCATGCTGGCTATTATAGGTGTTTCATAAAATATTATAGTAAAATAGCTAGTCCTTTGTATACACTATTTACTAAGGAAGCTGAATTCATTTGAAAACCCAAATGCAATGAAGCCTTCCTGTAGCTTAAGAAACTCCTCACTACAACACAAGTTTATAAAGGACCTAATTGGTCAATTCCATTTTATACTTATATTGATGCATCAAACTATGATGTAGATGTTGTATTAAGAAAAAGGCTTGCTAATCTTGAAAATATCATCTACTATATTAGTAAAAGCCTTCATGGACCTTAACTGAATTACACAGTAACTGAAAAAGAACTTTTAGTTGTAGTCTGTGCATTGAACAAATTCAAACATTATGTAACTAGATATCCTATTTTTGTTTATACTAACCACTCAGCTATAAGGTACTTAATGAACAAACCTATTATAATTGGTAGATTGTCAAGATGGCTCTTGTTGTTATAGGAGTTTGATATTACCATTATTGATAAGCTAGGCAAGTCCAACATAGTTGTTGATTATTTGTCTAGACTACACATTGCTGATGAAGATCCAAATCCTATTGAAGATACCTTTCCAAATGAGCACATGTTCCACATAGAAACTCATACACCATGGTATGAAACCATAGAAAACTATCTAGCTACAAATAGAATACCCCCAAAATTTTCTCACAAAGATAAAAGGAAGTTAACAGAGAAGAATTTTCATTTTTCATGGATAGATAACAATCTCTTTTATATTGGACTAGATTAGATCATGAGGATATGTGTCAAAGAGGAGGAAGTATATGACATACTACATGCTTTTCATGATGAACCATGTGGAGGCCATTTTGTAGGAAAGAGGACAACACAAAAGGTACTTACTACTAGGTATTATTAACCAATATTACATAAGGATGCAATAACTTAAAAAACCAACTATGACAAATGCTAGAGGATGGGTTGCCCAAATAAAATTGATGAGATGCCACTCAATCCATAGATTGTAGTAACACCTTTTAACAAGTGGAGTATGAACTTTGTAGGTCCAATTGATCCACCATCAAGTGGAAAATCCTACATCTTAATATGTACAGATTATGTAACCAATTGGGTAGAGATTTAGGCAATGGAAAATGCAAGAGATGAGAAGGTGGCTAAATTATTATATGAAGAAGTATTCTCCTACTATGGGTTCCTAGAGAGCTTTTCATAGATCAAGGAGCCCAATTTACATCAAACTTGATCACTAAGGTTATGAAAGAATACAACATAAGGCACTACAAATATAGTCCCTATCACCCTCAAGAAAATGGGCATGCAAAGGTCACCAATAGATAAATTGAAGCCATTTTGACTAAGATAGTGCACATACACAAGAAGGATTGGAATAGTAGATCAACTGAAGGTATATGGGCATACCAAATTACATGGAAGACAACTATTGGCTTTACACCATTTGAACTTGTGTATGGAAAAGCCACAATGTTTCCTATTGAATTTGAACACAAAACCCTATGCACCACTTTGGAATTGAACATTAATCTTCCTACAACACAAAAAGAGAGACTTCTCCACTTGAACTCACTAGATGAAATGAGAAAGATGACATTAGAAAGAATGGAGATCATTTAGAAATAGCAAAAGAAATGACATGATGTGCATATCTATAATAAAAAATTCCAAATGAGAGATTGGGCTCTTCTATATGATTCTCATTTCAAAGAGAATCCAAGGAAGTTAGAGACTTGATGGCTAGGGCCTTATGAAATTTATTATGTCTTTGACAATGGAGTAGTCTAGTTGACAACTACTGATCCTATCCACTTCAAATTGCTTTTAAAAGGTCATAGGTTGTGCCTTTATCACAAACCATAGACTAAAGAGGAGTTTCTCTAGTAGTTCCAACTACACAATTTCCCAACTGACACACTTCCTATAGTAGAAGGTGCTAACCTCTTGCCTGCAACTCTTCAATAAAAACTCCTTCAAGCATTCCCATAATAAACACTTTATGTCCACATAAAGTTCAAATTCTTCATTCACCTTCTAATTTCTTATTTTTCAACCCATCTCATTTCTTTCTTCCATCCACCCATCTTCCACATCATCATTTTATAATGTTTTCAATGAAACTATGGGTTCACTAACGTATGTTGTCACTGCTGACCTCTAACTCTTGCCACCTATTGGCACATGCAATGATCAATTAAGTAGGCATAAGCTTTTCAAAATTTTATTCATTTATAGAACATAGATTTCATTGGTTATATCTATTATTGCCTTAAATGAATATTATTATGGTGTTATGCTAATCCCATACCCCATGCCAATTATGACAAGTGAGGACACTTGTTCATGTTTTGAAAGGGGTTGGGAAAGGTTATTAATTCCCAATGATATACTTATTTATTTATTATAGTTCTTCAAATTTGTACATCCTCTCTAAAACCCAGTTGCCATAGTACACAACTGTAATGTGTTGTGCTCTTATTCTTGAATAATTCCTTACTATTAGGCTATGACATGACCCATATTCAATTTTGATGTGATAAAAATTCATTTTTGGGAAGATGTTCACATATCTATGATTTATTTTCATTAAACCCATATTATTATTACTCATGACATATTGTTCATGACGAAAATTAGTAGAAAAGAATGTGAAATGTGAAAAGGTCTATGATTTTCAAAAAAAAAAAAATCCTGAATTTATAGAAGGGAAGAAGATAATAGTACAAGTAGATCAGAGGCTGAAATCAATAAAGCATAAATGGGAGTACAATTGCAGCAATGGGAATCAGTGAAACATAGTGTTTTACTTTTAGATGTGCAGGTAGTGAGAAGATTTAATGCATGTGGCTGGTTAGGGTATTTTCTAAAACTAACAAAGTTTGATGATGAAGTATGTAGGAGTTGCGAATCCATCTCTATAAATTTTCCAAGATCACCTACAGTGCAAATAGCTTGCTGAAGAGAAACCTAAGGAGCAAGAGCTTGAAGCAAAAACCGTACAAGAAAATATTTCACAATAGGAAATTAGAATTGCTATGTGAATGGATGAATTTACAATGTGAGAGAGACCACTTATAAAGACCTCAAGGAAGCTTGTAGGACAACATTGGAAGGTAGTAGAAGATAAGGTTGACAACTAAGCACAGTTCCACAAAAAGGTGGAACATGCTAGAAGGGAACAAACTCTTGTGTTGTCAACAACTAACTACTACAACTATTAAATATATGAATTTACCTATGTAAGCTTAAGTAATAGAATTAATAATTAATAATAAATTAATTATTTACTCTAACACCCCCCATTAAGTGAAACTTAGGGGAATGCCTTAAGCTCACAAAACTAAGAGAAAATGCAAAAAATGGGTCCCGACAACAAGGCCATGTTAGGTCATGTACAATGCAAGAGATGCAACCTTTGAAAATGGAGAAAGAGGGAAAACCACGTGGGAAAAAACCTCCTCCAAAAAGAAGTAAAAACAACATGCTAAAAAAAAATGAAGTGATGAAAGGAAGGCCTCAACCAATCCCCCCAAGGACAACTTTCATAACCCCAAGTATAGATCATAGCTGAAGATAGCGTGGCAATGAAAAAGGTTTATTGAAGATGTATACAACCTATCCAATGGTAGGAATGTACTCCAATGCAATAACACCATCTTGGATCAACTAACGGATGAAATGCATATGCAACTCAATGTGTTTGGTACATTGATGCTCCACTAGGTTGTGAGAAATGTGGATGGCACTCTAATTATCGCACCACAAAATAGTGGGATGATCGAGAGGAAAGTCAAAATTAGTCATCAACTAACAAAGCCATAAAGCCTCCTAACTAGCAAGAACTACGGCCCTATACTTAGCCTCTATAGATGAAAGTACTTGAGCATGTTGCTTCTTGCACAACCATGTAATATGACCTAAGCCAAGGAAAAACTCAAAGCCAGAAGTAGACTTTCGATCATTGAAATCACTAGTCCAATCTGAGTTAGTGTAGCCAAAAATTTGTGGAGCCCCCATAGTGTAATGAATGTCATACATGAGTGTGCCTTGAATGTAGTATAGAATATGCCTGGCAGCTTTCCAATGACTCTCATGAGGGTCCTGAGAAAACCAAGAGACAATGTCAATCACAAAGGAAAGATCATGGTGAGTGTGTGTCAAGTATAATAAACTACCAACCAACTGCCAATACAAAGTAGCATCTATTGAAGGTGAAGGGCGGGAGGTAGACAAAGTGATACCCAACTAAAATGGTGTAGGAGTAGGCTTGCAATCAAGCATGTGAAAGTGATGAAGCATGTCAAGAGCATACTTTTTCTAATACACAAAAATCCCAGTAGGAGATTGATCAATCTGAAGACCAATAAAGTAGTGATCAGTCATCTTGAACTAGTCCATAAATGCATGCTTAACATCCTAGACCATAGATGATGAGCTACCTATAAGGATAAGATCATCAACATACTAAAAAAGAATAAAAATGTCATCTCCAAGATGTTGTATGTACATTATGGGATCTGAATGGCAATGAGTGAAGCTTGTAGATAGCAGAAATGAGTCCATCTTGGAATACCAAGCTTGAGGAGCTTGCTTGAGACCATACAATGAATGTTGAAGCTTAAAAACCAAGGTGGGATCCTACACAAAACTTGGAGGCTATTCCATATAAATCTCCTCAGTAATGTCACCATGCAGGAAGGCACTCTTCACATCCATCTAATAAACTGGCCATCCTTGTGAAGCTATGAGGGATAAGACAAGGTAGATAGAATTCATCTTGGTGATAGGGGAAAAAGTCTTGCAATAATCAACACCCTCAACCTTTGAAAAACCCTTCACAACAAGATGAGCCTTATGCTTATCAATAGAACCATTAGCAGCATACTTAGTATGATAAATCCACTTGCATCACACTAACTTTCTCCCCTTGGGAAGAGGACAAAGATCCCATGTGTGATTCTTCATCAAAGAAGAATATTCCTCCTCCATTGCACTGTCCCATTCAAAATGTCATGTTGCTTTTGAAAATGTTAAAGAATCAGCACTAATAGCATGACTGAGAAGATTGGAACCTATAGTATGATAATGGGTGTGATGGGAAGTGGATGAGTCACCAGCTAGAGATCCTGCAACCTCAACTATAGCTTGAGCCCATTTAGGCATTTAGGGAGGATCCTATGGTAGAGGTCAATAAGGATCACCATGATCATCATCCTCATCATCTATGGAAAAATTTGGAAAAGAAGAGGGAGTAGTGGGAGTTGAAGGAGGTGTTGGAGGTGAGGAATGAATTGTAGGAGGGCTCTCATCAAACTGGACATCCTGTTGCAATAGGACCTCTCTGGAATTAGGATCAAATAACTTGTAAGCCTTTACATCCTTGCAGTAGCCAACAAAAATCAGTGGTTGACTCTTTCATTCCATTGCTTTCCTCTGAGCATTAGGTACAAATGCATATGTTGTACTCCCAAAAACTCTGAATGATGATACATCAAGCTTGACATGGGATCAAGCCTCCTCAGGAGTCTTATGTTGAAGTGCCTTATGAGGCATTTGGAATGTAGTTGGCACAATTGACTACTTCTACCCAAAAACATGAATCCATGGACCTAGATTGAATCATGTAATTTTCCATCTCCCAAAGTGTTATGTTCTTCCTCTTGGCCACACCATTCTACTAAGGAGTGTAGGGCACTAAAAGCTAATACTGAAGACCATGCTCAAAACAAAAATCTCTGAAAACCTAGTTCACATACTCCCCCTCATTGTTTGTGCATATCTACCAAATAGAAAGCCTAGACTACTTCTCTACAAATGCCTTGAAAACTCAAAATGAGACAAAGACATTAGACTTGTACTTAAGAAAGTACACCCACGTGCATCTAGAGAAGTCATCAATAAATGTAGGCATGTATCTAGCACCTGAAAAAGAAGGAGTAAGAAATGACATGAGGTCACTATGAATCAACTCCAAAGGTGCTAAAGCATGAGTGGCTCATCCATGTGGAAAAGAATTCCTATGTTGCTTGCAAAGTGTACATCCTTGACAAACACCATCTAGATAGGAAATCTGGGGAAGCCCAAGAACAAGTGCTTGTGTGCTTATCTACTAAAGATATCTATAATTGACATGCCAAAGTCTACTTATTGAATTTACATGTGCAACTAAGCATGAACCTGTGTCATCAAAAGACTCGAATCCATCAAAATTGTAGAGACAAGATGTAGAGTCAACACTCCCAATAGCTACAATCATCTCAAGATTATGTAAGTCCCATATAACTACATCATGTTGTGAGAACTCAACTGTCTTACCAAAGCTAGAGTGGCAAATCTAATAGATAGACAAGAGGTTCGTCAAAATGTCAGGGACACAAAGCACATGCTGAAGATAGCCCCTAGCTAGATCAATAGAACCAGAACCCAAAACTAAAATTTGAGAAGAGTTCCCAATAGTAATCTGTGTGGTAGCACAAGGACCAAGTGAAGTGAGCAACTTAGGAGTGTTTGTGATATGGTGAGAGGTACCAGAATCAAGAATCCATGTAGGTCCTAAAGTCATAGCTCGAGCAAAAAGAGCATGACCTTTCCCTACATGGGGATGAAGACTAACACTAATACATTAGGGGTTAATTTGCGACATCAATTTGTGATGGCAAGAAAATGTAATGTGTTTTTGATTTTTTTTTTCAATTTTAGCCCGATGTCATTGCAATTGCGATGGAAATGTCACAATTGCGATGCCATCAGGATATAAGAGAAAAAAAACCGAAAAAACTCATTTGAAAGAAATCAACACAGGGTTCTTCGAAAAGGAAAGGCATGCGGGAGACTTCAACGACATTGAGAGGGGCATTGAGGTGCTAACTCGAGGCATTGAGAGGGGCAAAGACCTGCATTGGCTAACTTGATGCATTGAGAGGGGCAGAGACCTGCATTGACCTACTATATTCTATGGGGATCTCTGCGGTGAAAGGGCCAAGGGCAACATTCAGAGGAGGAGGATGGAAAGGTGCAAAACAAACAAACCCATTACTCTTAAAATCCTTTTTTCTCCAATCATTATTATTATATATATGAAGTAGAAAATGAGAGGAGACACAACCATACCAGATGTAAATTATCTCTTAGCTGCAAAAAATGCGATGGGCTCAAGTTATTTGCAATTTATCTTCCCATGTCCCGCAGATGGTCATGCATTCTCATTATAATTGTTAATGTTTCTCATGAATGCCCTTTCATTTCTTGAACAAGACACTTTTTTTTAAGTGTTTCCATTGCATGTCGAGAGCTCCATGCTGATTCCTCCCATACTTCCATGGCAGTGTGCTTGGATTTGTCAACAAAAAAACATGCAAAATCCATGAAAATTTGTTGTTCCTCATAGTCCAATGCATCAAAGCTTATTTTATGGCTTTGGTGTATGTCTCAAGGCAATGTCTTGGTAACTTTATTCAATTCTAACCTCCAATAATTCTAATCTCTGCCATGAAAATGACTGCCAAGAACTTGAAGTGACAGAGGTAATCCTCTGCATACATTCAGGAAGGAATTAACTAGATTCTCATTACCCTCAGTTGGACGGGATTGTCCAAAGGAATGCCAACAGAATAGCTCTCTAGCATTGTCTATATCCACCCCTTTTAGATTATAAGCAACACTAATTTCTACATTTATAAGCACCCCCACATCATGAGTTGTAACTATTACAAGGCTATAAACCAACTTCTTTACAATTTCTATTATAAGTAGAGCATCTAACTGCTATAGGTGATCAATATCATCTAGAACGATTAGGAAACTTAGCCTATTGCTCCTGTCTAGGCAATTCACTATATGAGTTTTTCCTTCCTCTGTAGATTGAAAATGGAATGGATCTGTTTGGAATAGATCTTTGATGAATTTTATTTGTAAAGAAGAAAAACTTATATTTCCATAGGCTTCCCTCACATCGAACAGAAAACATGCTCGCTCATATTGGGAGCATTTTTGGTTAAACAACTCTTTGGCCAGAGTTGTTTTGCCAACCCCACCCATTCCAAAAATATCGATGATTTGAACCTTCTCTTTGTTGCCTTCATTCATTTGGCACAACTTGTCAAAATCTTCCACAAGCTGATCAAGGCACACCCTTTCAAAATCTTTCACAAGCATGTGAAGTCCCACTATGTATTTGGTGACATGCAAAGATCTTTTTGTTTCAACTTCTCTTTGGACAGTTGACACTATATTTTGGCTGTCACTAATACTTTATGAAAAAAAATATCTTGATAAGAAAAAAATTTGGCTTGCTAAAATATAGTATTTTTTTATATGAAAAAATGTCCAATAGCCAAGCATAATGGAAACATAGAGATCTGTGGATGGAAAGTATATTCAGTCACCATGATATTATTGCATCTGCAGTGTATCTATAGTAATAATCCAGATTTATTAAAGGAACAATTCAGGGTATCATTAAATCACAACAGCGAGGAAGTATCTATATTGGGTGTGGTCTAAGATGAATCTTTACTGGAAAGTATTGCCTTTGATAGAGTCAAAGTGTCTAATCAAATATTATGATAATAGCTACAATGAAAATTAGACAATCATTTTACATTTAAACCATAACCATATTAATGCAAACAACTGCAGTTCATATGTTTCAACATATTCAACCTAGTAAATAAGGGAAATAAATAACAACAATTTCACCAAAATCTCAATGCACCAAATATTGGAGATAAATAGACATGACTTTGAGTAGCCAAAAATGGACACTGAGTTGTTATGTTGTCAGATGGAGCAATGAGGTCCCAAGTTGAACGCGGGCATGAAGGTGCTTCCATGAAAATTAGGAATCCATATGGCTTACCCCTACAAACTAAGCTTGCCACATTGTTCACATGTACAAATCCATTGATCACATGTATTTCCATTCTTATTATTTTTAAGCTTGGTCATGCTACCCTCCAGTAAACACAAACCTCCATACCTACTTTTGAGAAAATTTCTTTTACTAAGCATCTCTATTTTATTCATAAATAAATGAATGTTGTAATTTGGTATACTAGTTAATAAGAGGAAATAGTTAGTTCAATTCAATCCCCCATTAAATTTGAAACTAAAGGCATAATTATTTAAATCTAGATTGACTTTTACAAAATAAAAATAAAACTAAAATAAACAAGATTTGAACTATAATAATATACTAATTTGTGACATTCTAGAGTTACTCCCACACATGAAATGTAAGCTTTGTGATGAATGACTATACTAGAGCTAAAAAAAACATGGGTCATCCACCGCTCTCTTCCAAATCCACTAGTACCACTGCACACTCCTGATTCACTCTCTAGAAGAAATTGATATTAAAAAAACTTTTTGCAAATAATTCCAATCCATAAATTGCAAACGGATAGAATATAAATTCACATAATCATAATATAGCTTAATGGGTTAACACTACTATCTCCAACATAAGCAACAATAGCAAAATGCATGATTGCATCAAATGCATTATTTTCAAATATGTTATCAACTTGACTTTTCTATTAAAGGCTCTCATGCTAAATTGTAACAAATGGTGAGCTCAATAAACAATAATCTCTTAAATTCAAATGAATTAACATCATTTCTCAATTTAAATACAACCATTTTCTCACCCAAGTCAACATTTATGAAATGCAGTTGGTTAGAGTTCAAAAATCATTATCATAACACACGTACAACTCCTATATTTCCCAAGATAAATTGTCCTACAATTTAGTAAAGATTAAATTAACTCCTCCACCATCCTTGACTTCATTGAAAGGTAGAAGAGGATTTGTTACATAAATTTCAAATTATGCAGGGGAACATAATTTAGTTTAGGATCTTCAAATTACCAAAAAAAAATTGTTGCTTGGCTTGTTTGATGAGGGGCACTAACTATAGTATTCCTTCGTATCATCATGCTTAAAACAGACACGTACATTGTTTTCCATTTGAGGCTATATCTAAATTATGGGAGGAAAAATATTAGTATCTAAATGGGGAGATTAGAAAGCTGACCAAAATTTGTCAGTCTATTTGTAATTTATCTTAATTTTTCGACTGTGTTCAAGAATTTTTTTTTTGTTCTTGCAATTTCAGGTATGGATTTTATGATGAATGTCTAAGATAATATGGAAATGCAAATGTATGGAAGTATTTTACAGATCTCTTTGATTACTTGCCATTGACAGCCCTCATTGAAAGCCAGGTAAAGAAAAAGATATTATACACTATTTTGTTGGTACCCTGTACAACACAACAAACTTGTTCTTACTATAAGAAAATTTTCTTTTCTTTTGTTTCATTGTAGATCTTCTGCTTGCACAAAGGTCTCTCCCCATCATTGGACACACTTGATAACATATGAGCTTTGGATTGCATACAAGAAGTGCATCTATACACATAAGTATAATGTTCTATGCTGCATAGATTTGAAAAGAAGATCACAACCATAACATTCAGTTCTATGCATGATAGTGTCTTAGATCTGGTTCTATGTAGTGTTCTCTATTAGAAGAATTTTCTGTCCTAGTTACTAAATAGTTTCTATTTGAAAGTATTTTGGTTGTACTGGCTATGTAGTGCCCCACCAAGGAACCCTTGGAACTAAGGTAAAACATGCAAGGGATTTTGTTAAAGTAATTGCATCAATACACACTTAAATTAGGACAACAATGCTAACAACATGAACAAAAATGAACAAAAAATCACTATCATTTTGTGCTTGTGAACAAACAATTGTAAACACCAGCATCTACATGTGAAAATCTGTGATCTCACTTGTTAATTTTTAGAAGATCCTCCTATACATTCATCATACCCTTGATGGTGTGTTAAATTTTGTGCAATGATGATGAAATCACTGGAAAAAAGAAGCTGAAATAGTGGCCTAGAGATGATATGTAAATCTTTGGGTCATGCAATAATAAATGCGGCATGGATGAGCATCGATTTTTCTTTGACTTCATGCCAACCACATAAAGGACAATTTTCTTGGAGCCTTCAAATTGAATCTAGTAGTTGTAGGGTCAAATCAAACTATCAATGAAGCTCTAAGTTGTTTAAGAGGATAGGTGGGACTTGTGGTGAAAAATGTCACAATTCTGGGTACATTGGTGCATTTGGGAACTTTTTGCATGCTGAAATGAAGACTTGAGGGATTTTGGAGTGCATTCATACCTTTGTGGGTGAACATAATACAGACATCAACACCAATCAATATAATCAAATGAAACTCAGATGCAATCGATGAATAATGCAGATGTTGAAGTTCTAAACCATCCAAATATCCCTAATAATTGTTGGACCTAATTTATTGCCAGCCACTATAGTGTTCAGCATTTAAGGTTTGATTCTTCACAAATGGCCATTCACATCAATGCATTTAAAAAAATATATCACACCTCCAAGAGTCTACCTTCGATAAAATGTGACTGAAATGTTTCTCCAAATGTAAAGTTATCAACTTGCATAAATGTTGAACATTGGAAGTATGGGGACAATATAATAGATCGCACCTTAATTCCTTGCCCCATGTAGAAAAATCTAATAATGGACCCTTCTACCGTCTCTTGTCTCTTGTATTCTGAGTTCCATGGAAAATCAGTTTCATACATATCATTGAAGGAAAAGAGCTTCTAGAAGTCTTTTCAATGCCTACTCTAAGGACCATGCTCAACACGTTGAATAGTCTCAAACTCTAAGAAATCAACATCCCCTTTACCATTGTTAACATTTATGCCACCAACTATGAAAAGAACATTGTTGGAATCTCTTCAAGTATGCTAAAACCATCACATGCCTAAATAGTTCTAAAATTTTTTGGAAAAAAGGAAGTTGTCAAGTGAAGAATCTAAATGGTGAATCAGTGGTAGATATTATGGATTCCTCTAAACATGGTTAAATCCCTCCTATCAAAGGAAAATATTCTTGGACCAGTAAAGATCTGGCAAGCAACTCATTGCCAAAAGACTTGACAGATTTGTGCTTGCTGAAAATCTCACCTTCTTCCCAAACCTGTTCTCTAAAACAAAATACACGGATCACCATTGTTGAAGATGCAGAACAAGCTTTGGTGATGATGAAAGAACAATATTGAGGAGGCCGTAGAGCATGGATTGGAGAAAATATAATATAAGGATACAAATAAGAGATTAAGTCAGAAATAAACGATGGACCCCTAAATCAGGTTCATTACAATTGCTAAAGCAATTGCATCATTATGCACTTAAATTATGACAACAATGCTAACAACATGAACAAAAATGAACAAAAAATCACTATCACTTTGTGCTTGTGCATTACAACCAAGGACCCGTAAATTGTTCCCACATTCCATTGTTTTGCCTCACACAAATGGCCTATTCTCATACCAGTAGGGATGAAGGTGCCAATTACCAGTTGGAGGCACTGATTAATGTATGTGTTGAAATATTGGTGGAGACATTAATATTGTTGAAATATTGAATTATTATGCATACTATCCTCACAAGTCACCCACAGCCTAGAGAAACTACCCACGACATGCTCGTAGATTCAATCGTACAGCTACCCTCACAAGTCATCATAGCCTTGTGAAAGTCAGCATACTTTTGAGATGGAAATAGAGACCCACTTCTTTTTCTGTTGCCCCTCCTACCATGAGATCAAACAGAGATTTCATTGTCTTTTTAGACACTGTACATCCCTACCGACCTTCTTTAGATACATCAATCAACATTGTCTAGCACTTTACCTCTGAGAGACTACTCATCTTCATGATCACATCTTACAGTTGCTCTAAATTTTGGCACATTTAGAGTCCCTTTTACCATGCCAAGGGGAGAATCTTCATGTGTGACTATGTAAATCCTCATTTTTTCGCCATTCTAAATCCTAAAAACCAATTTGATGCATGCACTCAATGATCAATTTTTAGATCTTACCCACTACTTATGTTCAAACAATATACTAATTAAGAGAATGTTAGAGATTCATGATTAAATATTGCTATTAATGTCAAAAGTATGAGCCAGATCACAAGTGTCAGCATCAATGTCAAAATGAGGACTAGAAGAGATGCAATTCCTATATTACAACTAAGTATAATTAATGATGGAGGATTCATGTTAAGTTTTTCAAGGGGTGATCTATTGAAACATATGTACCAGCATAGTATGGCAACATATTATGCAATTCTTCATATAGATCAAATTCACCAAAGGAACTATTAACACACAGTCAAATATTGGAAAGAGAGAAACTTAAGGAAGAAGATTGTGAACTTCCATTTTGGTATGGAAAAAATGGCAGCATGAAATTACATGCTCAATGAATATGGGAGTTCAATTTGTCATTTGATTTTAATTCAATCAATTCTAAAAATTCAAGTGGACTCTTCCACAAATACACAGAAATATGAATCTCTACCTGCAAGAAATATTGACAAGACCAAAACAACTATAAGATATCCATAACGATTGCTCAAATATGTAGATGGATGTGAAGCGGTGAGCAAAAGGTAGTAGTTCCCACATCATCATTAGAAATAACTACACTTGGAGAGTATTACATAAAAGACTTTAAACACTCTAGTTTTTAGAGATTAAAATATATACATGTTGTGTGTAGCTGTACATACCTTTACGCAATGATTGGAGAAGGAATAGTGACTATCAAACATAGTGGGATAAATTTGAAGATTATTATGAGAACCCCTGAATTACTACAGCAGAAATACCCAGGCATCTGACTGAATATGCACAGGGACATAGTTGGTATTGATTAGTGCTAATGATTAGAATATTACTCTTCAGAAATATCGTATGAATCTATGCATCACTTCATATTGATAATAGAAGGTCATCGTGTATAATGAATGTATATATAAACTTTGAGGAAGAATCTGTTGGAAGGCTACAATACAATAACATGACTCCATTGGCCAACATGCCAAGAGGGTGGATCTCAATAAGATCTCACATTACCAAGAAATATCCCAATATATTAATATACCAAATCACAATATCCAAAACATCACATGGATCCCCTTTTACAAGTAAAGGCAATGTGCAACAAGCATACCATTATTAACAGAAAATGGTCTTTGACATTAGTGCTTGGACCCCTTAGACAAGACAATAAATTGATGATCATTATATGGTGAATATCCTTCAAATAAAAGCTGTGAATGTATCCAAGGATAGTGAATTTCCTTGCAAACACTCTAAATACCTTTAACAAAAAGGTGAAATTATCTCTCTTTCTGCCCCTCATCATATGAGTCATGCTCTCTAATATTTATCATAGTTTTGATCTTCTTCTTCACTGAAATTAATTGTGATCATGATGTTTTAATGTCATTAAATCTACTCATATCATTGTTGATAGCTCTTCTATAACCTCTGATTATGATGCTCCTCTAGAAAATGGTAAATGTACATCTTGTCATGTCCTATCATCTTGGAGTTTCTATAATAGTCCATCTCACTGTCTCATCGTCACTGTTATGGATTCCATTTGATGACATATCTATTTTGTTATTTTCAACATTTACCATTTTTTTTGATCTATGCTCACTGAAGATACATATAAAAGTGTGTAAAAGTCTTAGATGATACTCATCAATGGAAAGTTAAAGCAATGTAAAGTTCTTCTTTTCCTGCAACACATATAATAGCAATGTAAACTTATCTTGAAACTTCTTCTTTTCCTGCAACACATATAACATCAATTTTAAGTGCTTGCAAGGTATATACTTATGAATAAATATTACATCCTAATTTAAATGTATGAAAACAATTTTCATTCCTTTTAAGCTTCATTCATCTCGAGGTGCAATTCAAAAACTCAAGAATAGTGGCTTTTGTTCTTCAGGATACCTTTAGGGGAAGAGTATGTGAATGCCCCCTCGTGTTTGGAGTCTAGTTTAGAGGAGATGGCTATTTACACTACTAAGGTTTGTTGAATCTAATTTTGAATAATATTGCTTGCTATTGTTGAATCTAATATAATGTATATTTTAACTAGACTTGTAGCTTATATGTTTTGAAATTGTTGTTAGGCCTTGTAGTTTGTATAATTTGATTGTTGGAGAGCTTCTATAGCTAAGCAAGAAGGTTGTTGCATGAGTTATAGCCATGTGCATAGGTATGAAAATTGTATTTTTTTATTCTAATGTATATTTTAACTAGACTTTTAGCTTATATATTTTGAAATTGCTTTTAGTGGCTTAATGTTGTAAGGTCTCTTGAAATAAGACCTTCAGGCAGTTGGTCAAAGTTTTACAAATAATATTAGGAATAAAGTCAAAGAAAGTATTTTTAAAATATTAAAGTATTTAGCTAGGTCTAAGAAGATTTGTGTACTTTCAACAATTTTTCTTAGTTTGTGAAAGTTGTAGACTGAAGTTTTCATAGCCCAATTTTTGCTTCCTGCAAAGAATGATCATGTCAGATAATATAAGTGAAGAACAAAATAGGGAGACAATCGCTAGATTATGGTCTAACTTGAAAAGAAAAGGTGATGGAAAATGTTATTGTCCTTGCAATATTTGTAAGGGCTTAAATCATAGAAGATTGTTAATCAAAACAGTTAAGAGACATTGTAGGGAGAATGGTCACATTGAAGGGGGGCATGACTATCATCCATTGGTAAGTCGTTCATTATATAATTTTAACAATTTATATACATATGAAAGCACTTGATGATGAGTTGATGATCATGGTTTATTTACGTTAATTAATTTTATATAGGTTGATCTTCCCAGAGAAGTACATGATATGAACCACAACAATTCAAAGAATATGGTTTTCAAAGTGGAGGAACATGGAGGTGCAAATATCCAAGGTGAAGATAATGATCCCATGGAAGATGACGATCATGCACCAGAAAACACAATTGAAGAGGATGGTATAAATACATTGATCCATGACATATCTAGTCCAAGTGTATCTGATCATGATGATGATGATAGCCTCGATGTACCTCTACTTCAAAAGGCATATGAGCCCCTATACAAAGACTCCCAAACAACTCTTCTCTCTATTGTATTGTTGTTGTTGAACTTGAAGGTTATGAATGGTTTATCCAACATAACAATGTCACATATGTTAAGGTATTTCATATATGTCTTTATAGTTAACAAAGGGTGAATAATGTACCACTAATATTGTTTATATTAACAACTTATATTTTTTGCTGTAGATTGATAGGTGAGTTTCTATTACCATCATCAAATATTCTACCTCAGTCATATTGAGAATTAACTACTGTTATGAAAGATATTGGAATGGATTATGAAGCAATACATGATTGTCCCAATGATCATATTATATATTATAAAGAAAATGAATTTGCAACACAATGCCCTGTATGTCATACGAGTAGATATTGAATAGATCGACTAACAAAAAAGGTGCCTCAAAAGGTTCTTCGTTACATCCCCATTATTCCAAAAATGTGACAATTATTCAGGTGTAGTAGCTTGGTTCAATTTATGGATTATCATGCACACAATAGAAGTTGAGATGACATTATTTGAATCCCTGCAAATGGTTTGACATTTATGCACATAGAGGAAAAGTGGCAACACTTCAAAGAAGAACCTTGTAATCTCAGGCTTTCATTGGCAGTGGACGGTGTCCATCCATTTGGAGAGATGAGATCTATTTACTCGGTGTGGCCTATTTTTGTTATCAATAATAACATTCCTCTGTGGATGTCAATAAAGAGGGGGCACATTATGTTGGCAATAATTGTTCTAGGTATCTTATCATTTGATAGTTATTAATTTACATGTACTTACAAATCTTGCAATAAAACAGTCACAATAATTATGTAATGTTACTGTTCATTCAAGTAGGTAAATATCAAGTAAAAGATATGAATGTATATATTGAGCCTCTTATTGTTGAGTTGGTGGGGTTATGGAATAGTGTCACTATGTATGACGTGTCTAGACCAATAGGACAAAGACAATTTCAATTCCATGTAATACTTGCATGGACAATACATGATGCCCCAGGGCTAACACATTTTTTTGGTATGTTATAGTGAATTCAAGTTGCGCACAATAATTTTAATTATAAAAATCAACATATTTAATAATCCAATTATATCATTATCTTGTAGGTCTTCAAACAAAGGGAAAATTTGCATGTCCAATTTGTGGTCCAAAAATGAAATCTCGTCATTCAAAAAGTTTAGGAAAGTAGGTGTTTGATGAGTGTAGACACTTCCTCCATAGGAATCATAAGTATCGAAGTACAGAAAAACATCTTTTCAATGGGAAAGAAGAGACTACATCAAAGCCACGAAGAATGACACCTCACCTATGGAAGTTGGAATATAATAGAATTAATCGTCGAGGTAATGTCATTCCACCTAATGGTTTATCTTTCTAATTTATATATTTCTATTGTGATTTTTGTTTACTAATTGTGTAATTGATGATCATGAAGGTCGTCACGACAATACTGACAACCTTCCAAAGGGACTAAAAAGATATCCCAAACAATTTAGTAGGTTGCCCTACTACGAGCACTTACAAATTGTGCATTTGTTTGATACTATGCATATTGGAAAGAATATAACAGAGACATTGTAGAAAATATTGGATGGAAGGCGTGACAAAGAAAAAATTGTTAAAATTTGTAATGACATACATGAATCCAATCATGCATTGAAGAATTTCATTCACTCAAATAGCAATAGAGATCATATTAATATAAGTGCCCTTCCATGGTTATTAATGGAGCAGCAAGGTGATGCCATAAAAGAAGTCATACTAAAAATTTGATTTCCCACAGGATTTGTTGTGAACATAAACAATCTCATATCAAAAAAAAGTAAATTTGGGCCAAGGCTCAAAATGCATGATTGGCATACTTTCGTCAAGGTAAGTTATGTTCTTCTATATTTACAATATATTCATAAACTATGTGTACTATTTGTTATGTTATGTTAGAAAACAATGAAATGATTGGTTTATAATTACTATAGTACATGCTTCCTCTATCTCTCCTAGAGCCCTTCAACAATAACATCAAACAAGTGATATACGATCTTGGAAAATATATGAGGTAAGCAGTAATATCTGTTCAATTTGTTGTATATATTTATTATATACGCGATTTGTTTTTCTTGCTATGTAACCTATTGTATATTATTTTGTAAAGTCTCATATCTATAATTTTTTGTGACTTGAATCTCTTAATGTAGGTGGTTGTCATCTAAAGAAATCCATAAAGAAGATATAAACTATTGGAAGAGAAGAATTCCTCATTTACTATGTGAAATGCAAAAGTGTCTACCTCCAACTTTTTTCAATGCACAGGAACACTACCTCATACACCTAGTTGAGGAGATTGAATTGTGTGGACCTATACACACTAGGTCAATGTAGATGGTTGAGAGGAATTTGAAATCTTTGAAGGCTTTGGTTTGACAAAGAGCACATCCTAAGGGTTCTATGGTAGAGGGATATATGGTATACCAAACTATGGTGTACATTATTGAATATCTTCCTAAGTTTGCATCAAATATCCATGTAGATCACATTTGGGATCTCCAGCCTTTTAAAAAATTAGAAGGGGAGTACTTGATGGGGAAAGGTACATTGAGGAAAGTGAGAGGTAATAAATTATAAGATGTTATTGTAATAAATTATATCTTAATATTCAAAATAAATCAGTTGTAAGTTGTCTATTTTTTTTTGTGCAGGTGCTGGAGAGTGGGATGCACTACATTTGTATATCGCAAACAATCTTGATTGGATGATGGTATGGATTGAACGATGTCAACATTTTGGTGACACATTAACATGGGAAGGTGTATCTTCATTGGTTAAAGAAGCTCATTGTAATGGAGATTCCAATGTTATGCAAAGGGAAATAGATTTAGCACATAGTTCAAGAGATTTGTAGGTACATACAAATTTATTAATCACTCGTATGTTTATCAACTCATGATACAATAATTTTGACATGTTTCACATATTATTGCAGGTTAAACACCACAAGGCTATGTTCTGTAATGGTCAAAAATTTCACGTCAAAGTGTTGGATGACACAAAGAAAACTTGTGATTTAGGAATAACTGTAGTCTTTCAAGTGACTAATATTTCATCTAGAAATGACTTACATCGTCAAGAGTCTAAAAATCGATACCATGGCATTTTGGATGAGATACTTAAATGTGACTTTAGCTCCTTCAAATTAGTACTCTTTGTTGTCAAATGGTATAGGCTATGACTTAATCCAAATGATCCTGATAGAACTATTATTGAACATGATATTGGATTTACAATGTTTAATACAAGGTCGTTTGAGCCAATTGGGGATGAGCCTTATGTTCTTCCAAGCCAATGTGAGCAGGCATTTTACTTAGAGGTTCCACATAAACTGGGTTGGTCATTTGTTGTTAGACATGAACAGAGAGGAAGGCCAATAAAGTATAATGCGATGGAAGAAGAAGATATCGAAGAAATAGAAGATGATGTAGATGGTGATCATGATCGATAGTTATTGGATGATGTTCCTGACACAAATTTTCATGAAGAAGAAGAAGAAGATGATGATGATGATGATGCTACTGATGATGATGATTAAGATGATGTTGATGTTAATGATGATGTTGATGATGATGACGATGACAACGATGACAACGATGACGACGATGATGGCAAGGATGATGATGATGGAATTTAGAGGTATGCCATCAATCCTTAATCTATTTAATATTCATTTCTTGATAGAAATATATTTGTCTTATATATATGGTTACATAGTTTATTCATTATCTATTTAAAAGCTACAAGTTTCAACTACAAATAGAATACTGCTAATCTAAATTTAATATTAATCTAAATTAATTAAATAAAACTATTTAAAAAACATATTAATGCGTGAATGTATTGAGCCTTATTTTCTTTCAAGTCAAAAGCATTTGTAAGTGTTTAGTTTAGAAAAGGGAATTGGTGCAGGAGCACCTAGGAAATATGCCAAGTTTCCTAAATCATTTTTGGCTTGTAGTGGTCTTGGCTAGACCACATGAATAATGGCTATGGGATAAAGCCCCAAGTGTGTGAGTTGTGTTTGTAAATAGGTTTTTGTTGTGTTTGAGTTTCCAAGTTGCTTCTATGTTGGCAAAATTGCTTAAATTGCTTATTAGAGCCTAGAATGGTCAAACACTGACCAAGACCCCAGGAGGATGGGAAACATGGAAAATATGTTAAAAGTTGTAATTACATGGAAATAGGTTCATTTAACCATGTTTGAGATCATGGAGCCATTAAATGCACAATAGTGCAAAAGTTGCACTTGGCAACTTTGCAACTTTGCAAAGTTGCTTGACAACATTGACAAAAAGTGCTAAAACTTTATAAGGGCTTCAAGAATCAGTTGGAAACCTATGAGATCTGTTGATTCACGTGGGTAAGAGGTATTTAAGACCAATCCAAGTTATTTTGAGGGTTGGCATATGCTTTTGTACGAATTTTGGCATTGGAATGAAGAGCAAACTGAGCATTTTGATGACAGTTTTCTGATTTCACCCTTCATCCACACCTTTAATGGATTGATAGGGTTGCTTTTTTCATGTGATTTTATAGTGTATGGAATCTAGATGCTTTGGTAAAGATTAGGATTTTTTTTGATCAGTTTCATTACTAGTTTGAAAAATCTTTTTAAAGTTGCCAGTTCGCTGGTCTGTACACAGCAATCAGCAAAGAAATCTCTATAACTTGAATTCCAATGGTGGAACCATGATGGCCTTTTGGAATCAAGTACTAGACTGTATAAAAAATGTAAATATGTATTTTTGTCTTGTTTTTCAGAGGTTTGTTGTTTTTTCCAAGAGGCCCTAGGCGAGTTTGCATACCCGGCTAGGCAATGAAATCAACAAATAAGTGTTTGAAAGGGGCATAGAATGGGGTGTTGGGTGCAATACAAATTCATGGAAGGAAAGAGTGGTGAGTGAAGGAAGTTAATTCCAGGAGTTCAGTCATTTAGAGTCCATTTGAGTGGTGGAAGGAAGAACTCTCTATATTCCTGTTCATACAAACAAGAAACCCTTGTAAATAGACATATTTTTGGAAATCCCTTGTACGGATGACCTAGGTGTTGCAGACCTAAAAAATCTTCAAGGGGAGCCAAAAGGGTATCCAAATCATAAATTTTTTTGAGTACTTCTTAAGGGTTTGAGGAGATATAAGCCAAAAATCAGTTTTGGAGGCCTAATTTTGTTATTAGTCTTGGTAGCCCTCTTAACTATGCAATCTTCAAATCGATTGGAAACCCAATACTCCAATTCAATTAGTGATCCTAAAAACTATTGAATGAGACCTAATACAAGCCTTGGAATTCAATATAGACAAGAATGCACTCTTGGAAGCCAGTTGTCAAGAACGGTGCAATGAGAGCACTAGGGAGACCCCATGGTGAAATAGAGTTTTGAGTTGATTGGTGAGGATTAGTGTAATAAGGGAATAGAGAGAAGATTTCCTTGGAGTAGGGTATAAGATAAATACCCTAAGAGGCTAGGAGAAAGCCTAAAGTGAGTTCTAGTAGTTGAGGCTAGAACCTTGTTCAAGATCCTCCCCATCAGGAATATAAGTGCTTACCCAATTTTTTGGTTAATAATTCTACCTCTATAGGTGATGTAGAGACCTTAGGTGGACTTTCAATCATTAATAACAAGGGGGACTTCCATAGTGTTCTCACAACACCAAACAAGCATCTTCATAAGATCTCTCTCCTTGATCCAAGTCAACTCCATAACCTATCGGAGTGCACACCAAATCCTTATGCCACCTTAGGTTCTGCATCTTTGGAATAATCCCATGAATGTCCCTCAATCCATCCAATGGATTCATCCAAGCAATCTAATCAACAAACTATCAAATGCTCACAATGCCTCAATAGGCACCAAAATTGACTTCACCTTAACTAGGTGTTTCCTCCACCTCCACACACATCAAACAACTTCAAATAGCATGTCCCCAAGGTGACTAAGCCCTCAACTCATCGGCTGATACAAAAACCCAATTTTAGCCCTTCACTAGGCCTACTTCCCTAGTAGGCTTACAATTTGAGCCTAATTTAAGTGTTTTATTGTGTACCTTTTAATGTTTTTAATTTTAATGTGATACTAATGATGGATTTGATTATGATTATGATGTGATTATGCTCACGATAATTGAATTACATTTGCAAGAAACTGAACCCCTTTTAGGAGCATCTCGCATAGTCTCATGGATCGACAGGTATAAGTCACTACTCCTTGGAGATAGTCTATTTAATATACTTATCAGTAGTAAGATTGATTTCTTCTAAGATCGCTCCCATTTGTAGGTACCAGCGAATAGGTATTTGTCAGAACTGTCTTCCTTGAGTGAGGGAAATATAGGAATAGAAGAGGAAAGTGAGACATGCAGTTTATCTAGAACAGGGAGTTAACTAGAGGTCAAAGGACTAGAAGGAAATTCAATAAATACATGAAATTTTTGCTTTCTCAAGGGGGGTCATGTTCTTATGATGATGAGATGGAAGGTGACATCGAGGTGCTCTTGAGGTACCAACATCTATAGAAACATTGGGTACCCAAGGAACTTCCTCCAATAAACACTGATTTTTGTGTTAACAAGAGGATATATCGCATAGCACCATCATCACTACATGGTTTGGGCCTATTTTCTATGGATGGCATAAAGGTGTCTTACAACAAAGTTTTTGAATTGATGGAGTATGTTGGACCATGTTACGATTACAAAAGTTGGATGCATATTGTTCAATATAAAAAAAGTATGTGTAGGTATGCCCTCTCAGAAAATTATATACAACAGCAAGATAATAATCAAAGTAAAAGTGTGGCTATATACATTGATGGAAGGCCAAAAGCAACAAGGAATATTTTAGGTTTTATAAATAGTACATGACCTAGGTTAACTATAAAGCAACCCAATTGCATATTTGAGGCGCGCAAGGGAAATCATGTATTCATCTGTGCGATAAAATCAATATGTGCAGGGGAAGAGCTTCTTATTGATTACAATTTGAACTGCATAGATACAAATGAGGCTACTATCATGGGGGTGGTACATACTATTAAACCAACTTCTAATCAATGACTCCAACATACCATTTAGTCAATAAATTTTTGGCTAACATTTTTATACTTGATCTTTGACACAGGGGCACAATATGGAGCAACTGCCCGGAGGGGATGCTGGCAATGTTCCTGGCTCATCTACACACGATCAGGTAAAACTCATTGTAATTGTGCAAACTAGATAGAAGCAAAATGTTATTTTTTTAATGTTGTTTTCTTCATTGTTTTGGAGTAGTTTTGATAATACTAATACTATTGTTGTTACAAAGGGCCAGTGGTCAGAGGGAGGGAATGGAACCTGCGGTCCCTGATCAGTAGCCCCCCCTAAGGAGGACCCTTTTTATATTGATTTAGTAGACACTGATGACCCGATCGGTTTGACTAAAAAGTTGCTAAAGAAAATTGGCAGAGAAATTTTACGTTTGGCAACCATAAAGCCTACTACTCAGGAAATAAGAGAAAGGGGATCTGAATTAATGCACACCTCTAAAACCTTAAAAGTAAGTATTAATGAAATTTTTAATTATAACAAGAGTTCAATAATGGTTTTTATGTTATGCTCTTTTATGGCATTAATTAAAATATGGATGTGTTGTCTTTACAGAGTTTTTTGCGTGATTTTGAGCCTTGTTCCCATGATGAGGGTGCTGCAGGTGGTTCAAGTAGATCGTATGTTCCATTCCCCACTTCTGTTTTCCACTGGATATATATAGGAATGATCATAATCATTGACAATACGTGCTCGAACAATCCTTTTTTTTAATGCTCTAACAATCTTGTCCGTGCTAGTTCAAACATTCTATACTTATGCATACTCTAACAATTTTATTCTTCAACTTCACATCAATTGAATCCTATGATGATGCCGCCTCCATCCAGGACAACCACAAATCTCTTTCTGACTACTGAGTCAGCAACATGCAGCTTATAGGCATTGACTGTTGCACCATTTGTTGTTACACAAATCCCTATTTTTCTCTCTTATCACAGCAACAAACATTTTTTTTTTTTACAACTTTTTAACATCAATTATCATTTGTTCTTTTATACTTCATGACAAAGACTTATGAAACTTATGAAACTTTTTGCAATAGGAGTTGTAGCATCATTTCCTAGATGTTCCTATGTTCCTAGTACGGGAACGGTGAAGGATGTCATATTGATCATTAGTGATGATAAAGGCATTCCATTAAAAGTAGCCAAAGTTCCAGGTACTTTAAAGTTACTATTATTCTATAGTGATATAATAATAATTTAGTTTTTGATCACTCTTCATCGACTAATGATCCCATGATTATTTTGTAGGGAATGATGTTTTTTGCAGAAAACTTGGTGATGAGTGTTTGTGAATATTCAGGCCCACCCTACGTACCTAGTGGAACATCATATCCTAACTAAAACCCCAAACCACTATTTTGATTTCATATCATTGCTATAATAGTTTTCCTTTTCATCCATTTCTTGAACTATATTAAAGGTAGCTTCACTTTATTTATGAGTCTAACATGTTTTTTTTTACTTAAAAGGTGGAATAACCAACGCAAACTATTGAAGGATGATCTTATAGAGAGCATGACCCAACTCTTTGGACCTCGTGCATTTGAGAGAAACAAGCTCCTTGAAAAGGATAGTTTATGTTTGAAGTATATTAGGGACCAGTACAAAAAAAAATTATGGGATAACCCCAGGTAGGAGTGTCCGCCCTATGTTCTTGAGGCTGAGTGACAGGCTCTAATTTTGGATGGAAAGTATAAAGCTGACAAGAAAAATAATATTACACCAGTGGAGAGTACAACAAGGTATGTGATACTATTGAGAATCTAATTATGTACTAATTAACCTCTATATTTATACTATCTAACATATTTCAAACTTTTCATAGATTTCCTGACACATCAAAGGCAACAAAGGCAAGACTAGAAAAGCACGGGACACACAAGCTCAGCTCTGGTGGTTTTTTGAAACTTCAAGCAAGAGTTGTAAGTATTAGTAAATGAAAAATTGTATCAAATTTTTTATATAATGTGATGGGAAATGCTAGGATAGACTAGCTTGTCTATGCTCCTGATCCTCAATTTGGATCTCAGTGTTCCTCCACACCAATATATGATATAGAGTAACACACTTTAGAAGCACTGGTGTAACATAAAACTCCTACGCTTAGTTTTCCACTTCCACCAAGAGATTTCTCTTATCTCCTAGTATCCTATGCTTCTATAGGATCTCCTAATAGGATTAGATCATTAACTAAATCCTATTCACTCTTTACTACAAGAGTCACACCTTGAAAACTCCACCTTGGATGATCCACACCTTAATTTTGGTTCTCTTTCTCACTTTCACTTAGATGGATCTAAGTGCCAAATCCACTAAAACATCACAAATTTCAAACTTCATTGTGGGGACTTCTTCACATTGAATTCATTCAGATTCCATCCCATTTTACTGATTTGGGAAGGTTCTTGGCTCTTAGGTTTATCATATTCAAGATTTCATCCAAACCCTTAACACATAACATGAAAAAATCTTCAAAATGACTATAGAACACGTCTCAACCACTGTATCAACACGTTTTAGGCTTCAAGTATCATTTTTCCTTCAAAAACTGAAATATCACTTCAAAAATAGAGTTTTCCAGCCACTTAATTAACTCAAACATTTTACAATATGCAACCAATGCTTGGAGATTCAAGACATCACTCCATTAGGTGTCTTCTCCACCATTCTAGGGCCTATTTGGTCAAAAATAACCTCCTACAACCAAAGGAATCCAAGGCTATCCATGTTGCATGGAATATTTGCAATAAGTGCAAAATGTTGTTATGACAACATTCTTACAACACTTGGCAACTTCGATAGATGCCTTAATCCTATATTATAGGCTTCTTATCCTCACATATTTTGAGGATCCAAGATCATTCATGATCATCATATTAATTTAATAACCATTAACAATTCTTAGGCCTAAGAACTAATCTGCTATTACAATGTTTGCTCCTTTAATTCATGGACCCCACTCATCACATAAGGCTGCATACTAGTTACTTCTCCCTTGTACCATTCAAGGCCTCATACACCCAACCTTGACACCAAGTGTTTTGGAAAACTCCAACCCTCTAACATAAATGGAAACCAAAACAAACATCAACACAACCCAAAACAAATTAGGTCTAAGGAAAACTTGTTGTTACCAGTGACAGGGTAGATTGCAGCACTTGACCTTTATTCTACACACCCAACCAAGAGTGAAATTGGATCCTCTAGGACTCCCAAAGACCAAAGAAAATTTAGAACAACTCCAACATGACCAAAATAAGGTGTAACAAGGGTTGGAAACCCTACTAACTATTTACCATTTCTTTTTGATATTTTAGCTACCCTCCATTGGTTGATGAAACCATGCAAGTAAAATTCACCATACCATGCAAAAATGTAGGGCTTAGAGTTCAAGAGATGCCTCATAGAAAAGGATAAGAGAAAATGCTTCCAACAAGGTTATAGAGCCGTGGTTGAATGGCTACGAGCTGAAATTAGTGTGGAAGGTTCTAATAATGATGCATCTGAACCACAAGAAAATAAGCTAAATGAAATTTATTTCAAATTGAATACTTTACCAATTAGTCTATTTGGTGTTAAGTTCCAATATAAAGTGAGTATATCTGTTTTAAGCAAGCAATGATAAAAATGCATAGGATGTTGGAATGCAGCCTGACAATCCTTCTACACAATCTATGGATGCCAAAGGTTCACATGATGTGCATCCCAGTGGTGGAGGTATACATTTGCTATTAAATTTTTTATATGTAATTGCAATTGGTGTTTGGATTAACATAACATTTTGTATAGCAGTTGTAGAGGATCGAGGGGTCGATGTTCATGACCATGTTGACGTTGAGTCCAGACAAAATGATGTGGTCAAATCAGGTAAAGAGTGCCACAGTTATGTTATTTAAAATAATTAAATACTTGTAACAATTATAATAAATTATTTTTAATTTATTTCTTTTATTTGTTATTACAGAGGACCCCACTTTGCAACAACATAGGAATTTGAGATCATCAAGAATAGAGAACAGAACAACTGATGAGGGGGGAATTGATGATGACATTGATGCTCCTCTTAGAGCTTACATAGAAAAAAGAAAAAGGAAAAAAAAAGAAATGATTGTCATCTACATACCTTAATTGATAATGACTGAATTTTATGTCTCAATGAATTTAATTATGTGCTAATGAATGTTCATGAACTATGTGTTAATGCAGAATATTGATGAATGTTGCATGTTAACGAATCTAATGTGTTAATGAATGTTATCATGTGATATTGATTGAATGTTACATTTTATTAATGGTTGAAAGAATGAATGAATGTTAGATGTTAACGGGGAATGTAGAGTGATGTTAGGGGGAGGGGGGTGGGGCCAAATGAGCTTCCACCTTCATGTGGTTGGCCCTATTTAGTAGAGAATATTAAACTATTCTTGAAACAAAGTGAAGCTCAATAAGATACTAAATATTTCTCTATTTTTTCCTATGTTTAGACTGTTGTCCTATGCATCTAAGGCTTCATGCTTTGAAAAGCTAGACAAAGCTTACAGCTAATTGAGTATAAAGATGCCTTGAACAAATAATATACCAATTTTCAATGGAACCAAAGAAATATCAGCCAGGCCATGGGTTCATAAATAAGAATCTTTCTTGGCACTCAAGCCTACAGAAGAAAAGGCAATACAATTTTCTACCATGCTCTTGATGTTGAAGTCACACCTCCTTCTGAGAAATACAATAAGAACTTCAAGAATCAAAAATTAGATGATGAATTAGATGTGAAGGCTCCTAATCAGCCTAAAGTCACATCTCCTAAGTTAGGAAAAGAATTAAGTAATGAGTTAAGAAGAATGAATCTTTGTTTTCATTGCAAATAAAATTGGAAACCAGACATAGGTCTCTTGGTAAGGGTAAGGCATACCTTATTGACGTGAATTCTGATGCGGGCAGTGATGAGGATAAATGGGTGGTTTTATTGGCTTCATTGTCATGGAAAACCTTTGGTCATTGAGTTTCTCCTAGATTCCAAGTGAATTTAGACATTCCTATTATTTGATGGTAAATATATGTAGACATACCAGATAATAAGTCAAGTTACTTCAATTCATATGTATCTACAAATGACCTTTTTGATGAAATGATTGCTCCTCTAAATGTCTCTTCACTTATTGAGAAGTGGTGGCAAGCCCATGATTTGTGAGAGGACTAGACAAAAGGAATTTCTGTGCCAATTTGGAGAACTTCTTGGAAGCTCTCAAGGATGAATGATATCTTAAAGATGTCTATGATGATTGCTACATTCAATGGTGCAACTGCAATAAGAACATTACTAGTTGACCTATGTGTGAAGTTGGGCGCATTTGAGTTAGAGCAGTTGGTAGTTCTGAAATGTTCTAGCTGCTTATTCCCATTCATTTGATTAAAATTAAAGCTATGCTATAGATTATCATTGAGGAGTCAACACTTTTGGGCAAACAAGAAAAATTTACTCATGCCAAATATTGGTAAGTGGTGTAAAAAGTACAAATCTAACTGCCACTCCAATGCATAGTGCTATGTACAAAAGATCGATTTTTGCATATGTAGAAGCAAAGGGTTTCCATGAGCTAGAGGTGGAGAATTTAAATCCTAAAGCTACTTGTCTCCATACAACAACCACAACATTTAAACTGAGAAAGAGGAAAAACTGAAGCCTCACTTGAAAAAGGAAGAACAAGAAAAAACCAAGTTAGGAAGTGAATGGGAGGAAGATTTTTAGAATCTAACCTTAATAGACCACCAAAAATAGTGGTAACAAGATACAAGGAGAGAAAATAGTTTTTGACACTTGGAAGGAATAGAAGTAGTTAATTTTTTGAGTCCTCCTTCTGTCACAAATGAAATGAGTACATGGATTGATGATGATTATGAGATTGTTCTTACTGCATCTCAACGTCATACATTGAGGATGACATAGTAGGGATTGAATCTAGGGGTCATCATTTAGATTATGTGAAGCTGCTTGGAGATAAGGATGTTGATCAAAATTATCCTTCACCTTTTAAAAAGTACATGACATTAACTAGCATGTCAGTGTTTGTGCATGAGAAGAGTAATATTTCTAATGTCAGTCAATCAAAAAATACATTGTGTGTCAAATCTAATCACCTCGAGGAAGATAGACAAAGAGATGTGATAGTGAAGGATAGGAACAAGTAGGTGAGAAATTTTTTTGATGAAACTATGGTAAGCGAAGAACTAGGGAAATTAAGGGATTGTGCTGAAGATGTTGAAATATCTCTATGATATCTAGGCATGCCAAGATGCTAGCTTCACAAGAAAGAGAGAAGTTGCAAAAAATTAAATAGGAGAGATTGTTTAGACTAAGTATTGTAATTCAAATATTGCTTCAAGAACTTCACTCACATTTACCTTGTCAAAAATCTCAACATATAGCATTGAAATCCTTTAAGGATGAGGTAACAAGATAGTAAGCAAGAATAGATCAATAGCTCTATATCGTAGGACCTTGGATTGATATAAGCAAAAAAATGATAAGTTGATAGATGTTCATGAAAACATAAAAATTAGAAAATCAAGGTGTAGGAACAAAACACTTCAAGGAACCAAAAGACAAAGGAAGAAATGATAAAGTGGACAACCTAGCTAAGACCTATGACCTGAAACATTGTCCAGAGAAAACAGACAAGGAAAGTTTGGAAGAAGAGAGATTTGACTTCAGAAACAAGGATAACTCTCAGCTTGTTAATAATCCCTTATTTGAGGTTAGAGCTAATGTTTGGTGTTCCCTTATATGACTCCTAAGGGTCTGTGACTAAATCCTTATATTTTAAATCACAATAAAATTCTTTCTATTATTTCTTATACTCAATTCTTTATTTTACCACAAATAAATGTTAGGTATTAATAACAATATTTTTTCAGGGTAGATATATTAATGCAATTGTGCATGTATCTTGATGTTATGTACAAGTAATATCACCCATGCTTCTGATATATTCTTTAATTCACTACTAGAGAGATGCAACTGATCTTTGGTAAAGAATATAGATGAACAATATGCAAATGTCCTTTTAAGTAGTTCTGATATCTTCAATCAAACTTTTATAACCAAAAACACTTCCAATAATGATGGAAATGACTTTGTGAAAATTCCCAATCCAATCAATATCAAAGACTAAACAAGGATTATATATATTGAAGTTGGAAGTATAGTGATAGTCAACTAAATGACCTAATGTCATAGATCTTGATGATCTAATGTTGATTACCGATCTGCAATAAGTATCATTAGAATTTCTGTAGAGAAATTTGCAAGACCAAGTAATCACTGTTACAAATTTATCATAATGTAAAAGTGATATGTACCATACTAGTCTGAAGTTATTCACTGTATTTGATATCTACCTTATTGAAATGTGATATGATTGATTTTTTTTGGTTCGTAAAGACGTTGGATATTTATTTGATCTCTGTCTGATATAATATCTTTGTAATGGTGATGACCCAATGATGGGTGATTTGTACTGTTGTAATTTCTGATGTAACTCTTATTACTTATGTGATATATATGTCACTATTTCTAATCTTAATCATTGTACTCATGGGATCTGGCTTTCTGATGTCTAGTGGATTACTACCACTTATGTCTGTATAGAATATAAAGTAATCTTTTATCCGAATAATGTCCTTGGACTGGTTATTGATGCCTTTTTAATATCATTTGAAGAATTGCAACTCTTCATTTCATCTTTTAGTATTTGGCTCCTCTGTCATTATTGCATGCTTTTGGATAACTAATCTATGATTAGCATTTGTGATCAGCATGATATAATTTTTAGAGAAAACACTTACATTTTAGTATCAAGCTTGTTTTCTGAATGAATGGAGAAAAACTAGTGACATATCCATTTCGGCTTTGTGTTTTTTACTGTTAGTATTTGATTATAAGAACATAACTATACATCCTTGTGAATTGGAGTTTTAGCAAATATTTAATATTATTTGGATTTCTTTCTTATTGTAGCAAAGGTTATGGAAGCCCTGAACATTCCAAGAGGTGTCCAGCGTGTGCTTTTTTGAACACTTAATACTGATAGGTATTTTAAGTTTTAATAATATGGATTTGTATAATTCTAATTTTAATACAATCTTATTGCAGGTTGATAGATTTTCTTAACAAGTTTTCAAAGTGTTTTCTATAAAGTCATTGTTCACTCCAGTTTGATCATCCTGACTTTTAGCTGTAGGTGCCTTGCCTTTGGTCAAGCATAAAGCTTTACTTAGGCCCATGTAATATGGTGGGTAATTTGTTGGGTTTCTCCTTACCAATGAAAACTTTGATGTGACCCTTACTATATGCTTTTTCCATGCATAACATGAATAAAAAAATAGCAATACTATATTGATGTGCAATGGGTACACTGAAGAGGTAGAAAACAAATAGAAAAAATACATTGTTCTAGGTTTTGCATGTATTTATGTAATACATGATTACTAGGCACCATTACGAATATCTTCCTTATTTGTCCAATGAGAAAGGACTCTAATTGGAAAATTTAGGAGCATATCTCATGATTTTTGTCTTCCTCTTGCTACCTCTCCCTATCTCCATCTCTGCTTTAGCTCTCTCTACTTATTTTATAACCTATTTATCCCTCTATCCCTATCACCCTCTTTCTATATCTTCTTATATCTTTCTCTCTCATTCACCATCTATATATCTCTTTATCGTCCCTTCTCCTTATTCCTCCATATCTCTTTATCTGTTCCTCTCTATCTTTCCCACTTTATCTCCCTAAACATCTCAACTTTTAGAGAAGCAAAAAGCTTCTGCTAGTCAGGATCAAGTGAAGCAAAAGGTACTATATATTGAGAGCATGTGGGAACAAGTAGAAGAAATGGAGAAGGTTGCTAGTGGTACCAGTGGTGTCCTCAAGGAAATGTAGTAGAAGCTTGAAGATATGGAACAAGAAACATCAAGACAAAGACAACATGCAACAGAAAATGAGCAGGAGCTCTGCAAAGTTAGGCATGATTTTGAAGTTCTAAGGTCTAGTATTGATAATTTAGTTGGTGCATGAGAGTCTCTCTTGTCCTCTAAGAAGCGAATCCAAGAAATGGAGAAAATTTTGGAAGGGTAAGCTTGCTCATCATCTGTTATATATGTTTTATTTGGGCACCCTATCATGCTTTTTGAAACTGACTTTTGACTGATCTAAATTTACTAGGTACAGGTTTTCATTGAATGTTCTCATTTTTAAATAAATCTTAATGTTTTCTTATTGTATTTCATTCGTCGTCATCATTTTATCAAATGTCAAATAAGCTATATCTTTGTAGGGTAGACATCATGCAATACAGATCAGAATGTGTAGTAGGAATTTAGAATTTAATGATATGTACAGGCCATCAACCATTTCTAAATATCATGTTATTGCTTTCTATTTTAATATAAAATGGTATGTTCAAAAGAAATAGAATTATAGTGAGGATCACTACTCTTGATTGATTTAAAGCAGTGTTTACAATGAATATGGTCCATATAGTTTTTTAGTCACGAAAGTTAGCCACATTTTTTAGATATCAAAATATGTAAATATAGGTCATAGAAATATTAATTTATTAAAAGAACACTAAGCATTCATTTTTACATGTGAAACAACATTTATTTTCTCTAGATTTTCATTACCCAGATTTATCAAAAGTTCCAAGTCAAAAAAATTCATGGAGGGGAAATAGACTTTGTTGATTATTTATTGATGAAATTCAGGCATGATTGAGTGAATGTTGTAAGTCTATCCATCAACACCAGAATATGAGATATTGATCTTCTACAGAATGAGATGCATGATGTAGAATTACATTTTTATACATTTTCTAAACAATTATTTACTCAGATGGAAGGTTAATTTCATTTCTCAGGTTGAACTAACATATTTTTGTTTTTATAATTTCAGTTTTATGCATGTACTTATTAAAATTTGTAATATCTACTAGTTTTATAATAAATTTTTCACATGTGAATGATATTCTAGTTTCTCTGTCTATTGATCAATCACAGGAGGGAAATTTTAAGTACACTCTTTATGGTGTTCTTGTTCATGATGGCTGGAGCACACATTCTAGTCATTATTTCTGCTTTTTTGAGTCACTTAAACCTTTCAAAATTATTTTTATGTTGGGAACTCTAGGTAATAGTCTTAGAAAAGTATATTATTCATTAATAATTGCTTCAACTTGGCTTGTAGGTGAAGTGCACACAATGTTCTTATTGCTCAAATAAATTTGATCCTTTCTTAGATTTGAGCCTAGAGATCATTCGAGTAGATTCCTTGTTGAAAGCATTATCCCATTACATGACAGTGGAGCAATTAGATGGGGGTGTGAAAAGAGATCAATGTGAACGATGCAAAGTAAAAGTGAAGGCTCTAGAACAACTCAAAATTGATAAAGCACCATATGTTCTTGCAATTCATCTCAAGTGCTTAAGTGTAGTTGGATCTAGAGGAAAAATTGACAAAAAAGTAGACTTTAGTTGTACATTGGATCTCAAACCATTTGTTAGTATTTCACATGTAAGTAGCCCTTACAATATTATTCGCTAGTGGATCACATTTTTAGTGGAATCTAATAATATAGTTTTTGTAATATCTACTAGTTTTATAATAAAATTTGCACATTTGAATGATATTCTAGTTTCTCTATCTATTGATCAATCACAGGAGGGCAATTTTAAGTACACTCTTTATGGTGTTCTTGTTCATGATGGATGGAGCACACATTCTAGTCATTATTTCTACTTTTTTGAGTCACTTAAACCTTTTAAAATTATTTTTATGCTAGGAACTCTAGGTTATAGTCTTAGAAAAGTATTTTATTCATTAACAATTGCTTCAACCTGGCTTGTAGGTGAAGTGCACACAATGTTCTTATTGCTCAAATAAATTTGATCCTTTCTTAGATTTGAGTCTAGAGATCATTCGAGCAGATTCCTTGTTGAAAGCATTATCCCATTACACGGTAGTGGAGCAGTTAGATGGGGGTGTGAAAAGAGATTAATGTGAACGATACAAAGTAAAAGTGAAGGCTCTAAAACAACTCAAAATTGATAAATCACCACATGTTCTTTCAATTCATCTCAAGCGCTTCAGTGTAGTTGGATCTGGAGGAAAAATTGACAAAAAAGTAGACTTTGGTTGTACGTTGGATCTCAAACCATTTATTAGCAGTTCACATGTAAGTAGCCCTTACAATATTATTTGCTAGTGGATCACATTTCCAATGGAATCTAATAATATAGTTTTTGTAATATCTACTAGTTTTATAATAAATTTTCCACATTTGAATGATATTCTAGTTTCTCTGTTTATTGATCAATCACAGGAGGGCAATTTTAAGTACACTCTTTATGGTGTTCTTGTTCATGATGGTTGGAGCACACATTCTGGTCATTATTTCTACTTTATTCATTCATCCACAAACATTTGACATGCTTTAGATGATAATCAGGTATACATTTGCTACAGTTGTGAAGACATGTTTAATTTTGTGGAGCAAGCTCATTATAATTTGTGTATAATAGAATACACAAAAGAACTACAATTTTATGTAGAACCTTTTCTTTATATGGTAACACTAATTATACTAAAGTTTCTTAGACTGATTGAAGTTATTCTTATGACATTTTGTACTCTAGGTCTATTCAATTAGTGAGAAAAGTGTGCTTTCCTAGAAAGCTTACATGCTATCCTATATACGAGATAAGAAAACTAGCATTCATATAGCAGGTGGGTCTGAATCTCAGTATAATGGCTCTAAACTAAAGAAGAGGGTGTCATTAAACATTGGACATCCAAAGGAAAACCACTTACAAGATTCATATGCCCCCAGGTGACTAAAAACATGCATTCTTTCCAAACGACAGCAATCTCTTTTAGTGTTGCAGGTGTAAACAAGATATCCCAATAGGTAGAAAATTTATCAAATGTCAATTTCATTTCAGAAAGTCTAGAAAAGAACACAAGTTCTGGCCAGTCATGCAGTAAATCTAGATCATTAGCAGATCATGATGCTACATTATAGATGGTGCCTCCAAGAACCAATGGTATTCAAACAAATAATGTCTTCTATTCAAGTCATACCATAAGTAATGGATGCACATCGAATGGGTCTAGTAATAATATTAAGAAGCAGGAATCTGAAATAAAGGGAACTGATTCTGTGGGTAATTTTAATATTATGGTTGTTAGACATTCTTGGAACTGTGATGTGAGCAATGATAATGAGAATTATATTGGTAGAAATTCTGAAGCTTATTCAAAAATTAATGGTAACAGATCATGAGAATGTCAAACATTCTACAAATGGCTTGACAGGTATTATTACTCGGCAAAATGATTCCAATGGTAAACTTGTAGTTGGTGAGCATCTAGATAATGGTAGTGTGGTCCACAATTCTATAGATAATGAGAGTGGGGCTGCTAAGCTCCTATCCTTGGAAGATGGTTCCTTATTTCAGGTGCTTATTTTTTGTATTAATGCTACAGCGTATATGTTTGTTTTTGAGAAAATTGCTTTTAGTCCTAATGAATCTTTATATGTTCCTTTTGGTAGGGAGGCAAAAATGGTACTTTTCTCTATAAGGGAAGTGAAATGAATGGCTCATGCATAAAATCTATGCATCCACATAGGTTGCAGAAATATAGTCAAGAAACTAAATGTATTTCTCTGAAGGTGCAACAGGCTGAATATGCTTGCGATGGGGTCACTGTGGCAGTGACGGCAGTTGGCATCACTGCCATAGTAGCCCTGCCCTAGTGCTAGCCATGGACATCGCAATTGTGACATCCACCTAACCATTGTGACAGAGCATGCATCGTAGACATAGCGTCTTTGTCACAATTCTTACATGGATGTCGCAATTGCGACGCCAATGCAAGAATTGTGACAGCTCGCAACATCAACACCAAAGCTACCCCGCCGCATGGTGCCTTCGCATCCCCATCACAATTTGTTGAGGACATCACAATTGTGATGTCCAAGGAAGTAATGGGATGACTACCACCACAGCGACCCTGTGGCCAAATGCTGATGCGACCCCGTCACAATGTGTGGGGTAGACATCACAATTGCAATATACACTGCATTCATTTCAGTGAGATTCATGCTGGAATAAAGTGGTTAAATTACGATGGACAAGCATTGAAATTGTGACATCAGAGGATAGATGTCGTAATTTGCATCTAAAAAACAATAACATCTATTACTATCGTAGTGGTGACACATTACCGTCGTAATTATGACACTTAGCTATCGCAAATCGATGCCAAATGTATTAGTGTAAGGGACTAAAATATGATGCTCCTTCATGGCTTCCTCTAAAGCCTCCAAATGTTTCCAACACCTAGAAATAAGATGTCCATCCTTGCCACAAAAATTGCAGGTCTCACTAGATTTCTTCTTGGTCTTGGAGGTAGAATTAGCAAACTTTGAAGAATCTTTACCCTTGGAATGTTTTATTGGAGGATTAGTTGGAGGCTTAGGATCATATTTTGATATGTCTTTCTTTGATTTTCCTTTCTTGTTTGATTTTCCCTTAGAATTTTGAGCAACCAATGCTTGGTTGGAAGAGCCAGAGGCATCCACCTATTAGATCTTTGCATGTTCCCTAGTCCACCGATCACAAAATGTCTCAAATGTAGGCATCCTATGTCTGTCACCAAGGGCATCCATGGTGGAGTAGAAAGTAGAAGAAAATTTTTGATATTGTCCCTTCAGCTTTGAGAGTATCAAAAATATGCACTCATCATCTGTTTTGTTCTTCCCACACCCTTGTAAAACTACATGCAAAGATTTGAACTTCATCAGAAAGTCCTCAATGGTGGGAAAGTTGGTTGGTGATAAAGAAGTCAACTTTGCATCCAATTGAAGTGCCAAAAACTCATTCACTTGACCAAACAAGGTCTAAAATTTTTGTCAATAAGCCCATGGAGTAGTCAAACCATCTAACTAAAATAGCAGACTATCTAAAATGTTGAGTAAAATCAATTCCATGGCATCATCCATTTTGTTCCTATGTTACAGAACCTCAAAAGGGTGCATCAAAATAGGTTGGTGATCATCCAAACAAGACCATAGACCTCTTGAAATGAGAAGCGTAGTCATTTGTGCCTTCCAGGTGTGGTAGTTGTGTGGGGTGAGATGGGTCACAAATGGATCCACCATTGAGAGAAAGAAAAGATAGAAGTAGAAGGGTCTTATTTGAAATAAATTACAGAAAAGGAAAATACACCCCCCCCCCCCCCTCCCACACAAATGATAATATCCCTTGAATACCACAAAAAAACAACTATGGAAAGAAAAAACTAGGAAAAGAACCCAGATTGTTGATGCAAAGAAGAAACAAAAGCCTCTAATTTGATGCCAAAAATAGGAGCTCAAATAAAAAAGGTATCTAATGAAACTAGCACCATTGTCTCTAACTTTGAGTTAGCTTTCTAGTGCTTCTTTTGGATCAGAAAAAGACCTCTGTATGCTCAAGTTATAGCCAAAAAACTAACTACTGCTCCAAAAAGACCACCTTGCTGGAAAATTACAGTCACCGTGTTAAATTTGACACCCATATGGTTGTCATTAGGCCATCGCCAAAAACAAATCTGGTGGTCAGATTGCTAATGTTAGTAGTTCAATTGATGATGTCACCTCATCAAAAAATGATGTCAGCATAGGGTCTGACAGTGATGATGGCAGTAGCTGGTAAGATGACATGTCAGTCCAAAAAAGTGATGTCAATTCTTTTATAGTGGTTGGAAAGTGATGTCGGTAGTCGTTAGCACACTATAGTGGTGACAGAGAAATAACCGCTAGCAACGGTGGTGCCTAGGAGGAGAACCTGGGGGCACCGCTATCCGAGGCAGAGTGGAGGTTGCGGGTTGGTAGAGTTGTGTCCATGGAGGAGCTAGGGTTGTCAACGGGAAACACGTCCCTTATGAGTGGAGTGCTAGCTGGGCACTAGTGGAGCATAGGCTGCCCCACAATGGCACATGAGCACTGCTATGGTGGCAGCTTTTTTTTAATTAATTTTTTAATTTTTTTTGCTCTGTGTGTTCGTATGACTGTACGACTACAACCAGGTGGGCCTAAATTTTTTTCCAAAATGTCCTATAGCCAAATATGAAAATTTTTATATGAATCCTAATTGCAAATGGCCTTCTAGATCCAATGGTAGTATTCATTTGACTCCAAAGTGCTCTAAAAAATTTCTCTACCCCTGGATTGAAGAAAAATGCACAAACAAACTAGGGTTTGTGACTCCAAATCACGGCTTCAAAAAATCCTTCAAACAAGAAGTAGTAGGGAGGCTCTGATACTATGTAGGAGTTGAGAATCCAACTTTGGAAATGTGCCAAGATCACCTATGATGCAAATAGCTTGCTGAAGAGAAACCTAAGGAGCAAGAGCTTGAAGCAAAAGCTGCACAATAAAATATTTCACAATAGGAAATTAGAATTACTATGTGAATGGATGAATTTACAATGAGAGAGAGACCACTTATAAAGGCCTCAAGGAATCTTGTAGAACAAGCTTGGAAGGTGCTAGAAGATAAGGTTGAAAACCAAGCACAATTTTACAAAAAGGTGGAACATGCTAGAAGGGAACAAACTCATGTGTTGTCAACAACTAACTACTACAACTATTAAATATATGCATTTACCTAAGTAAGCTTAAGTAATAAAATAAATAATTAATAATTATTTATTTATTTACTCTAACAAAGTAGCCACTGAATTTATACATACATTTGAGAAAGGAGAAGCAATGGTATGGGGGTTGACAGTTGTTGCCATAGAAGAATGGATAGTAGAAGTAACTGGGTCACCAACAGTGGGAGAACACTACCCTAATGCACATGACGCAAGGTCAACTAGGGCCCAATTTTTCATACCAACTGGTCCTCTATTGAATATAACCAAGTAGGGTTGCAATAGAACATCTCTTCTACCACCATACAATGAGTTGGCCATACACATTATCAAGTATTTTACCTATGAAGGAAGATTTTCATATTTGCATGCACATCATTTTAAGTTGCTTAGTTATATAAGTCATAACTTTCCAATGAATGTTCCCAATTTCTTGTACAATATGTTATGTATTAGTGCTAAGGAAACCCAAAAAGGGAAGGAAAACTCTATTACTCACCATGCCCTAATCAAATTTCTTATAGAGAGATCTCTTAGGGATGTCTCTCCCATGTCATGGGCCAAATTTGTCTAGTGTAAAACCTTTCAACCTTAGGCTACCCCTAACGAGTAGCCTAGCGGAGAAAATGTAGTCCCCATTGATGCAACTACTACACAAAGCACCCAAAATATTGAAATTGTAATTGTGTAAGAAAATGTATTTTTACCCACTCAAAAGAGCAATGTACCTACCTCTACCCAAGAAAAGAGGAAATGGAACATACAAGAAGAAACCTCAACTCTGGTAACAGAAAAATAAAACCCCTTTGTTAAAATAACAAAGAGAAAAAGGTATGTTCCTACAACAACCACTCCTACAACATCTACTCTAGTCATGCCTAAACCAAAGAAAACTTGTAAAATGGTAAAAGCTAAAGAGGTTCCTATGCATAGAAGCCTCGTATGCAAGGTTGAGTATCCCCAGTTTTTGCTAAAAACCCAAATACCCCAATTTCAAAGTCTCATATAGAATCAATAGTTGAAAATATTTTGGATGACTCTCCTATACAATTGGAACTCCAAAATGTGGAAACACATGAAAATGAGCCTATCAATGAGATACCATAAGAGAATCAGGAAATGTGTAAATCAAACCTTGTTGTTGTTCCAGAAAAAGTTCCTAGCAATGATCAACCCACCATGCTCCCAGTCCCTATATATTCTAATGTTTCTCTTATACCTTATAAATCCTCTTGGTACACCCAACATTTCCAACAAGTTTCTAAATAAAAAAAGACAAAATCTAAGGCTCAAGAATTTCCTTCATCTACAATTCAATCAATATTGTTTGATCTATACAATCATTTCATTTTTCAAAAAGCCTTGTGGAGGAAAGAAAGAGACTAAATGTAGAAGGCAATATTTGATAGAGATGAGGAAATTGAATCATTGAAAGAGCAATTTAAGAAACAAAAACAACATATGAATAAAGCTTTAAAGCTAGTTAACCAAGTAATGGCATGTAGACCACCAGCAAGGGTGTATGCCATTTGTTTGAAGGAATAGTTTCTATTATTTCAATTAATGATGACAATGAGAGATATTGATTGTGAATTTAAAAATGCTCAAGATTGTTATAATTTGTACCAAAATTTTCCTTCATGGAAAAAGAATTTGTGGTGTGAACTCTATTTGCATAATTTCATAATTCCACATGAGATAGAGTGGAACCCTCTACTTTACATAGGGGATGTTCACCTAGAGCTTGAATGTCTTGGATGCATAATGAGAAAAATTATGACAGGTAGTTGGATACCTATAGAGAACTTGAGAAATTTGAACCATTACCACTACGTGCTGAATCCCATAAGCCTTATAACCTTTTGAGAGATTGGTTCAAATTAACTTGTGGGAGACCAAAACTAGAAATTAGGGCAAAAGTGTTTGCAGAAGGGGAAAAGGTTTACAGAGAATACCAAACACTTCCAAATTTTACATAGCAAAGAGAAATTGCAGGGCTTAGAATTCAATAGAATCAATTGCTAAAATCTTTTTAAAAGATTGAACCACATAGCCCTATCAATTATGAGGTAATAGTTAATAGGGTGGCTAAATATATGCAACTAGGAAGACAAATTCAAAAAGAGCTATGGATGCCATTAACTAATTTTCAGCCTCCTACCCTTCTTTGGCCTCTATATAAAAATAATAATACTAGAGTAGAGCAAATGGTTGAAGAACACTTGGGTGAACATTGGAGATGCACCAGAGGATATTTCTATACTTTTAGAAGTGAGAAGTAGGGGAAGACTACAGTGGGAGATTTCACAGCCATGGCAAAGAAGTACAATGCTTGATGACAAGCATCAAAATTATTAGGGGGCAGGTGATGAGGCTAATTATTGCCTCTATTTTATGATAATTTTAAAATACTTTATTTTAACATTTCCAAGACATTTGTGAACTTATGTTTAGCTAAACCTATGATTAAGTTCAGATAGAACCATTAACCTATGGGTAGATAGTATGTCATATTTTGCCAATATTATATATATAATGCAATATTTCATATAACCATTAGAATGTGTGTTCTAATATTTGGATTTAATTTGATTATGCTTGTTTGCAAATATTTTTGCATCATAACTAACTTGATAGGGAAGAAGCTGGAGATGGTCGACAATATTCAAGAAGGAACATTAAAGTCTAGTCACGATGGAAGACCATAACGGTATCAGAAGACATGATCGCTACAAAGAAGGAGCCATTATTTCATGAATGTAGGGACAAAAAGTTTCTATATTTCCTCTATGTTTGCTATTGTGTTGACTTTGTTATTTAGACTTTATTGTTTGTACCATGAATTGTTATGTTTCCTTCTTTTTCTCTGGTAGATTTGTAATCAAATTTTTTTTTTGGTTTAGAATAAGTGTCAATCATCTATTTATAGGGATTGGATCGATAGTTTTGGAAGTTGGAAAAATGTTTATGAAAAGAAACTGTTGACTCTCATGGTGAATTATTTCTACAGTTTTTATGTATTGTTCTTATGTAAGGAATTTTGGAACATAATGAAATAATATTTGGTTTACATTCTGTGTTAGTAGATTAGCAAAAGCTAACCAACGGGGCCCACTTGGGAGGTGGACTAGACTAGAGTAGTGTAGATTTACTTCCAGCATTTTTTTCAAGTAGAAATTGTAAGTTTCTTCCTACAACATCATACTTATAAGTGTTCCTACATCATTTTGTGAGACCAGTTATAGTGAATGGTCTGAGTTGGAATATAGGTTAGCATTTAATTGCATTTCCAACATTTACTTCGGTGAAGAGTTAAATGTGTTAGTTTCCTACAACACTAGTGTAGGTTCCTTCCTTGCATAAGTGTAATGACTCTTTAAGAAGCCTAGTGCACATATTGTGCCAAAAATTTCAATTATATGTCCCTAGGTTGAAAAATTAAATGCACCTCATGGTAGGGTGAATAATCCTTAGATTGAATATACTATTCCTAAGTAAGGCCTTGAGCGTGATTATCACACACCTATTATGAGGCAAACCATCAAACATGATGTGATCAGAGGCTTGGAATATGATAAGGAGAAGGAAACAAAGAGATTCTATAGTCTCAAAGAAATGTTGTTAAAAAAGATCATTATTTTTCAGAGGTAATTGGAGAAATGTTTTGCAACAAAGACTTCCTATGAAAAATTTGCCTATATTGACTTAAGTGCAGTTGAAGTGGCATCTTATGCACTATGTGCACTAATTAGTATTTTAGATGTAGCAAAGGAGAACTGGAAGAAGGAAGTGGGAGGACTAAAACTTGTATATGCAGATTACTTTTCTAGAATATCAAGTTGATCAATAGCAAGCCTCCCAGTTTTTGTTAATATATTTTTGGCACCTTTTCCATTGATGTCAAAGGGGGAGTAATATGTAAAGGAAAATTGTATAGCTGTAACTTTTATATTGTATATGTAAGGGGGATTAAAATTATGTATCAATGTAAAGGAGTGATAAGGAATGTAATGATCCATCAAAACATGAATAAAATTGTTATGTTTTGAAGGCAATTTTGTGTAGTTACTTTTTTTTTGTGTTTTTGACTATGTATGACATCACTTTGGGACTTTGTGAATTTTTCCAAATTTTCCCATCAATGCCAAAAGGAGATATTGTTGGAAATATGGTCAAATAGGTGAATTGAATGTTATCATTTATGACAAAATACGTTCAGCATTTCATTTATGCATTTAGAGATAGAAAAGTGTTAGACTATTTATGGCAGCACAAAGAGAAGATGTGATGTGTATGAAATAATAATTGAGAGCTAGATTATGTGTAGCTAAGGAAAGTTATAAGACATTTTCATGATTACGTATACTAGTGCCCAGATGTGTACAGATAGTATAGTGTGAGATATGATTGAAATACTAGTACAAGTATTTGACATAGTAGAACAAGCATAAAAGAGAATCGGATTGTAAGACTTGAGGAATTATTTTGGTAACAAAATAATTACTAAGTCATGATGAGCCACCTATGTGGATATTATTCCATTAGTTATTTCATATTATGTCAAGCGTGTGAAGACATGAAGGCTAATTGAACAAAGAATTATGAATACAAGATGTATAAGTAAAGATCTTATATTATAAAGATAAGTGTGCAACATTTGATGAACTATGTGACATTTCTAAGATCTATGCAATATTTTTGATTGATGATATGTGAATTAAATATGATGTATGATCAAAGAAAGTGCAGAATAAAAAAGACAGAAAGTATTGAATGTATATCTATTCTTGTGAATAACTTAATTGTATAATTGTATGTTAGGGAAGTGGGCTCTTCTTACATACATTTTATTTGATCTACCAACTCCTAACAAGGTTGAAGAAACTCCTAATAGGTTTGAGGCTTCTAACAAGGACTTGAGACACTATATGTACTTCATAGACTCCTAACATGGTCAATATCCTCAACAAGATCCTATTGTCTACTTAATCATCTAGTGGGTATCATCCCCACCAAGATTTTCTCTTGGCTAGGGTTTTCCTAGTTAAAAAAGAATAGTGTTATGAGTTCTCTATGTGCATGGTTATATTTACTATTCAACATTATTGGTTTACTTTCATATGCAAGTTATAAAGTAATTAGCAATATTTATTTGTGGGAAAAATTTTGTAGAATATTGATTCACCCTCCCCCCGCCTCTTAGTATTATCTATTTCTAAAAAATTTCTATTAAAATGATTCATCACCCGATCCTTTAGTTAGAACCTTGCTGCTTGATGTTAGATATCCTGTTTACTAGTTATCTCTTGATCCTCCTGATCATATCTTTCTTCTCTATCCTTTCACTATTTATCTATATTATTCACAAATGGATTCTGCATTGCAGTTCCAAAACTTAGCCATCATTTTCGCCTTGAATTTCTCTCTATGCTCTTAATATTCCTCTCCTTATGCATTTCATGCTTCTCTTTGCAACTTCTTCATATACATACTCATAAATACTCTCCCTTAGGGTTTACCTCTTTAAGTAGGCATTAAGGAGATGGGCAAGGTTAAAATCAATGGTTGTGGTTGATCCTTATTGCCACCTTACTCTTCCTTTTATCTAATTGGCTACATGTAATGCATAGGGATTCATAATATGATTGGATCCTTATTTCTTAATATAAAAAATTTGTGTTCATGTTGCCCAAAAATGGTTTACATAGAATTTTGTGCCATAAAAAACATCTATGTAAAAGATTGGTAACTAATTATCAATAGACTCTGATGCTCAACTTTCACTATGCTCTATGTACTGATACTTGACTTCTTAATGGCTCAAAATTCATTCTTGCTCGACACCTAAACCACTCAGCACACTTTTTTCTTGGATCCTTCTATTTTCTTAACACCTAAGTGACTTGACATACACTAACTACTCAACGCATACTAGTGCTTAGTACTAACTGTCATATTACTCAACATGCATTCTCTAGAAGCTTATGCTCGGCATATACTATGCACTCATCTTGCACTATTCTTTTCTAGATAATGACTAAGTGTTTTGTCACTACTTTTTCAAAACCACAATGAGATTAAAACTATCATTACAATACAAAGCTTTAATAAAATATTTAATCCAAATCCATTTTTATTGAAAATTTGCATCCCTTGGATTTGAAAGAGTAATTAAGTCTTCAAGGCCCCTTCGATCTCCCTTTTGATTCTCTTGACAAGTACTTTAATAATTTTGATAAATAAACCCCTTTTTCACATTCTTGAAGAGCTCTCAATATTTGCCTCTTGATTTTAGATATCAAAATTTTTCTTAGGAGGAAAATATTAGAACTTTATTAACAATTATTCAAAACTTTACTTTAAATATGTAAATAAAATAAAATCCTTATGAAAATAATTTAATGATCATTTCAATTATTTGTATCACTTTATAGTTTTGAACCTTATATTCAAATCTAGATGAGGAAAACAACAATGATTAAATTTAAAGCATACTTTCACCTCATTGTTATCTCAGAGCAAAGAAATTCTTACCTCCCCAATTGATTTCTCATCAACATAGCAACCATTCTAGTGAAAGCATGAAACATGCTATACCGATCCCTAATGACATTAGGTTTAGAGTTTTTAGAGATTCATAGGAACAAATTTTGACAAACTTGATTCATTCATTTTGTATGCCATAAATTTATCATCTCTTATGTCACTGCTTCTAATGAGATGACCAAAATAGTGGTTTTGTTTATGCTTTGTAGATGCAACCTCCATATCAATAATGCATTAGCTCAATTGGGCTAGTAGAGTGTATGTGTTCATCCATTAATCTAAGAGTAGAATATGGTATCTTATTGGATCCCCTAGGAAATCTTGACCCCTCCTAATTATTTATGTTTACACATTTCAATATGGAGTTCTCCTCCTTATTTGGATAACTTGGGGGAATTTTTTAGAAAATTTGTAGGCATCGAGCACTAATATCATGTATATTTATGGTCAGTTCAATCATGGTTTTATATTTGCATTTTATACAAGTCTCATATCAATGTGCATGAGGTTCATACTCACAAGGCATATATTCCATGTCATGAGTTAAGTGTTTACCAACCTTTTCGTTGGTTATTTTGTTTTGTTACACATCATCCTTCTTCACAATCAAATCCACAATGACACTCGACTCAAACTATCATGGAATATAAATATAATCTCATGTATATTATTAGTCCTTAGCTTAATACATCAAACACTTTGGTCATTTTCCATGAAAATAGAAAGCCTATCTCTGATGAAATAGATTGCATCTATATAGTAGAGGGTCTCGCTTGTGCTTCAAAATTTATTCTTATGCTTCCTGCATAATTTGTTTTACTATATTAGGAGATTCATCTTGGAGCTCTCCCAAGGTAACAATAATCTATTATTCCATGTCAAATATATAAGATGTAAAAAATAATGCTCTTAAATTAATATTTTCATTTAAACATATACTTCAAATAAAATTTAGATAGATTTCATTAGATGAATCAATAAATATGCTCCTCCAAAGAAATGTTGAATATAAGAACCTGATTGAGAAGAACATATTTCTTTAATTCAATTTCTCTCAATCTCATATCCCAATCATTTATGCATATAAGAACACTAGGGAAAATAATTTAATGTATTATTAAATAAATATTTATAATTATGCATGCATCAAATTATATGTTATTGTCATGCCCAAACTAAGAGGGCAAAAACACACACAACTTTTTTTCTTTTTTTTAAAATAACTAATAATTAAACATGCTCTAATTTTGATATGATTGAGATAGAAGTTTTAGTACAAGTTCTCTACATTATGTCTTAAGATTATAACATGAGAACGATCACATCGTTAAGATTTTGAAAACTTTTGTTACAAGATTGATATCGATAATTTATGATATTACATTAATTTACAATGATATGCGATCAAAATTACTTAAATAACAATGTACTTGAGTTCAGAATTAAAATTACTTGCTTTAATGAATCAATCAAACCTACATTAAAACTTATTTAAATAGCCAATTAATCGATAATTTTAAACTATTCCATGGTTAAGGCAGTTAGAGTTTATTTAAATTAAAACTAATTAAATTAGTATTTATAAAATTAACTCCTAACTAAGTAACTAAAAATTATTAACAATTGCAACAAAAGTCCTTAAGCAAAACATAAAATATCTTTAAACTTTATTAAATCAACTAATTATACTATAATGATTTAAGGTTTCATTTTAAACTAACTATATAACTAATTGGTTATAAGTCAACTTCACACGTAATACTCACTTAAGACTTGATTTGGTTAAACAAATTTACTCTTAAACAAATTTAGACTAAAACAACATAATTAAACAACCATCTAAAAAATACTAAACTATCTAAATTTATACTAAATTATATTCTAAATTCTAACTACATTTAAACTGAAAAAACAATTAAATCATACACTACTAACTAAGCCTACCTATTTACTAGCATCTAACCACTAACCCTCCTGCCCTAAGATCTTACCTACACCCTAGCCCCTAACATCCACTTGGCTACAAGTCAAGTGGATGTGACCCCTCCCTACTCCTCTCCCTAGGCCCCACGCAATCCCAAACCTGCACATCAAGGAGAAGGTACGTAGGGGGGGACAAAGACTAAAGTTTTAAAACAAGAAATAACTTTTTAACAACAAAACCATCCCAAACTAAACCAACGTCCAATTACAATGTCATATCATTACATATCTTTCTCCACCCCACTTGCCACGCATCCCAAGGTAAGGAAAATGCAGCCCAAGTGGTGGCACGTGAACAGAGGAGAGCAAAGGAGGGTTAAGGAAATGAAGGTGACCATGTAAATTTCCTTTCTCAACATTAATGCCACCCTCTCCCAAACTGGCCGCTAGGAAAGAAGAGAGATGGGGATGGGACAAGGTGGCAGGATGGCGTCACCCACCCATCCCATCCACTATGACATGAGGCAGACACTAAAGACCTTTTTAAGGCAAGCTTAAACTGACGTGCAAGGCCAAGGAGAGCAATAAGTTCATAAAGTTTTATAGGTGAAGAAAAGATATTAGATATTGACTATATTTAAAAATATACATATTTATATATTCAAAATTATGCACCCATGAGATTTACATAATATTTATTTTATTTCTTTATTCATTTAGGAAGGAATTTGAGCAAGAATATGCTCTGTGGTTTTGGAAGCAATGAATTTTCTCTCCATGTATTTTCCAGAGAGTTTTTACTCCTGGGAGTGCATATATTTTTTTTGAAGCATAATTTTAACAAGGCATGGTCATGCTATTTTATGCATTTCATTTATGTTACTAAGGGTTTGAATAATTCTACTATTAACATTCTTCCTTAATACAAGTATTCCAATGCAAAGGGGTATATTACGAATAGTCTCTCCATCTCTAGTTTAAACATGTATGTTTTATATTGGTTCTTCAAGGACATGGTAAGATTTCTAAGTTCTTATTATTATTATTATTGATTTCAAGAATACAACCTCTCAGTCCAATTGATCATATTTGAAGAACTTAGAAGGTGAATGATACTATACACATAATTAAAAACAAAAAGGTGGTGGATTATCCTCATTCGAATTTGATTATAACCACCATGAAATTTATCAAGAAATGAATTATCTTTGATTTCGTAATATAGGGTTTGCTCTTGATTGAACTCATCATAATACTTATACATCATGATTGAAACTCACTATATCAATTCAACTCTTCATTATCGTAATTAAAACTTGAACATTCATAAATCAAGACATTATCTATGATTCTATTCTCCCATCTATATATATACAAATTTATTTATTCTATTTTGATGAGCACTCATACAACTGAACATTATGAACAAATATTATGAGAACCAAATACACTCATCCATTACTTTATTGGCTAACCTGATTCAAAGCTCAGCCGAAAAAGAATCAGGAAGAAAACCTAGCTTCGTTGCCATATACAATAAGATTTAAAAATAGAATTTCCAATAGGATTTCAATCCCAATTACAACAATTTTATCCAATTTTCTTCATGATCATAATCAAGAATTTTGTAATGTTTTCTGAATCTCATTTCAAGAGCCATGGAGGAAACCAATAACTGATCAGGTGACAACCAAGCAGAACCAAAAGAACATCAAGCATGCATAATCATACATGGTTTACACAATAGGATTCACAATGAATCAAGACTAGGGAGAGGTGGATTCTTCCAACTAGAGAAGTCAAGCACAACACCAATTCAGATGCCCAATCGGGGCCAATAACCAAGAACTTCCATTCTTCCATTGAACTTGCCATACTCATACCAGGTTTGTGCTGATGGGTAGGGGCCCATAACACCCTACCCTTTATCCCTCTTCTCATCTTGAGAAGAGACTCTACACAGGTTGGAGTCCAACTAAGCAGACCTCTCCCAAAATTGGTCACTTCTGCCCTCTCCTAGGGTGAGTAATACCAAAACACCCATGCAAGGAAAACTCAAAATTTTAAACATAACAAGAAAGGAAAACAACCAAAATGACATGGTTTACAAATCTTCCCAACATACCCACAACCATAAAACAGTGAAACAACAACAAAGTAACAAGAACATGAAACAAAACATAAAAACTGAATAAGGGAGATGGGAGTTTCCTACCTTCACAAAGAGGTAATGGCAATGAACTAGTTTGAGTAGAGTATCCCTCCTTCCTTCAAGCTTCAAGAAATCTTCTCTAATTGTAGAGATTGGGCAACCCCCCAACTAGTCCAAGGAAGGCCTCTAAATAAGCCTCCAACTCAACCACCCAAAAGGAGCAATAACTATCTCCATCTACTAGCAAATCTAGAAACTCCTAACTCAACCTACACCATGGTTAAACCCTAAAAGGAGGTGGGGTAAGACAACTCATGACAACCACTTGCAATTTTCGCACAAAGGCAAAAAGGGGACTTTTGAGTGACCTCAAAAGTCAAAACAAGGGGCTTAGGGGTTGGAAAAGACCCCTAACCCATACCCATACCCTTTGGTTAGAATAAAAACATGTTTTAAAGCCTTAGGGAAGAGGTTAGAGTCAAATAAAATCTTAGAGATAAAATAGGTCTATCTAACAACTCTAACTAGCATACCGAAGCACATAACATTTTACGAGTATCAAGCGACACTGAAAGAACATAATTACGAACAATAGGGTTTCCAAATTTTAGCACATGGAGATCAGTTTTGTTCCTTCGTAGGGTTTCTCGGCTAAATATCTGCACACTCATTACACACATTAGTAGTCCTGTAAAATCACATGTATATGAATGCATATGTATCAAAAATTTTCATAAATTAAAACATACATCAATAAGAGTTTCTTCATCCTACATAATTCTTAACCATTTGAAATATCTTAAATCAAATCTCAATTTTACTGATTTCGTCAACATACATATACATGATCATTAAATGACAATCATCAAATATATCTGGAAATAACATCACACAACATGAAATAATAAAATATGTTCTAAGCATCAGATAATGTCTCGACATCTCGAGTCACAGATAACAAAATAAGAGTAATATATCACTATGCTACGATGGGTCGGGGCGAGGCCTCACAGTTATTTAAGCTATCAAAATATTGCAACTTTTATAGATCATATGAGGTCATACATAAAAGAAACTTTAGATAAACTCAGCATAAGATCATATACCCTCAAGATTTCATTATAATGCCCATGAATATATGATTATTCTCATCTCATCTTATGATCACATTGTTTGAATAATCGACATAAAAGAGTTATAGAAGAGGTTGAAACATAAAGGAATTAGGGTTCTAAGAGTACATACATTAGAGATTTTTCATTTTGCAATATGTAGTTACCTAGTTTTTGACCATCAACCCTTTGAGAATTGGAGATGAGAGGGCATACTCGATCCAAATTTTATGAAAAAAATTATTTCTAACCAAGGATTGGAACTCCAAATTTGAAAAAATTTAGGGTTCCACCAGTGGCTCTTTCTAGGGACATATGCTTCCTATGAGCATAGTGAGATCCCAACTATCTCTAGAGAAGTAGACCAAAGATTGATACCTAATCTAGTGCAGAACAAAAATGGGAGGCCCTAGACACCCCAAGAGGAAATTCCTAGTTTTTCCTCTATCAAAAACCTTATTTTGATTATGTAAAAGAAAAAATCTAAAAAAATTATCTTCAATATCTATCACTTCACTCATTAACTAATTTCTAGGGTTTAAACTCCTTTGTGAAGTAAAATGCCTATACCTAAAAAGTAATTTATTCAAAAAACTAAAATTCTTATAATAAATCATTGTATCATTCATTTGAATGTTCCCAAGAACTTTATAGAATCATTATCAATGATATTGAAAATTTTCATTTCTATTCTTTGAAATCCTAGGAACAAATATTTCTTTTTTATATTAATTTTCTTTTCCATTTCACATATTATATATGAGAAAACATTAGAGTTGAAAGTATCAAAAATATTTTCAAAGGGATTTTTAAGAATACTTACCTCAATTTTTCATTGATAACACATACCTGGGTTGAGGATGCCATCAATTTGTAATCCTTCATGAATGCAACCTCCCTAGAAGCTTTCTTATGATCCATCATATAAAGTATCATCTAGTTTGTCATAATGCATATCTTTATTGAAAGTATCCTCCTGATAGCCACCATTTTCGTCATAAAAAAGAATCATATTTTCATCGCTACAATCTATTGGCATTCTTTCATGTTCACCTACTATATGTAATTATATTTTGTCTCCACATTCTGGATGCATTTCTATTTCAAAAAATGGATTAAAAAATGATTCATACTTCAAAAACATATTTTCACATTCCTTTGGAGCTTCCTCATAATCAAATGTTTTATGCACTTGAGGCTCATTTTCTACTTCACAAATACCTCCTTAATATGCATTAATCCATCAATTTGTTTATGATGGATTGAGAAAAAATTTGGACAATTTTCCTGAACATGTTTCTGATATTGAATATCTAACAAATCTGAAATTTCTTTTGTACTGAGAAGATTTTCTTCTTGATCATGAATTTTATCCATTACCATACAAGTCTCATTGTGGATGAATTCTTCTTTAAATTAATTTGAAACTTCCTCTTCAGTTGGAATTTCATTTTGAACATCATTATGTTTTTGCTTGGTTTTTGAACATTCTTCTAATTAGTGAAAGAGAAGATTCAAATTAGGGTCTTTTGTTGAGATTTCTAATTCACAATTTTTTTTAAAAAAATTATTGAGTGGAGGCATGATGTTTGATGGTATCTCTAGATAGATAATTTCCATCCTTACAAACAAATGGGCTACAAATTCTCCTTCATATCTTTCCAAATTGATAAATTCATCTAAGGGAGACATATAAGGTTCTTCTTCCATAATGCAATTTTGATTTTCATCCTATTCATTATAGTACATATTATCTTCTTCCTTACCTGCATTATGAAATTCATCTAGAAACCATTACTTGTTTTCCTCTCATGATGAGATACTTCTTGTTGGCAATATTTCAAATCCTTCCCTCACAAAATCTTCCAAGGTTCTAATAAAAATCCTCATTGCATGACTTTCCAAATCCACTTTGTATGCATGTAAGAATCTATATAAAGCATTCAAATGATTGAGAGCACATTCACTGGCATACCCATAGAATTTGGTTGCAATAAGTGAGAGTCTTAAATATAAACCATTAGGATCATATTTGAATCTTCCCAAATCTAGTGGTCTATCTCCACTTGGAAGATTTTGTTTCCTTTTCTTTGGTCGAAACATTTTTCTAATACAATACCTGTTCTTTCCAAAAATGAGAAAAATAACATTACTCAGAGTCACTCCCTCAATAAAGTCACTAATGATCTAGACACCCTCTTCATTGAAGTACCAATAAAAGTACAATAGAGCAACCACCTCCAAATCAAGGAAATAAATCAATCCAAGAATCTAAGTTATTCTCCATCCATAAAGCTACCAACTAAAGATTGTATTGAATAGAGTTGCTACATCTTTCAAGAAATATATAAATTTGTTTATCTTTTGGGTTCTTACTTCTAGTAGAATACACTTCTAAACAAACTGTTGTAACTACTTTTTGATCTTGGTTTGCAAAATCTAAAATTCTAGGTAACTTCACAACACCTATTGTGAGCAACTTTCCCCAATAGAGTCACTAATTTTTTGGTGCCCAAATTAGTAGATTAGGTTTCCTATGGAATGATGATCCAATTATTGGAAATACTAATAGAAATTTTCTAACTAATAGGTTCCACTCCAAATTAATGTGAATCTCTACAATTCTACCTTTGCAGAACCCAAGGTTGGTAGGCCTATACCTCACACCCTAGAGGCTTTTTAGAGAAGATAACTTGGGGGACTTGGCTATTTAGTAAATTGATTATGAAATTGATAAATTCTTGTAGGTGTAATATATAAATGTGTAATGAATTTGAAAACCTTTTTCACTTGGATGTATGTCCTTTCTACAATTAGCATGAACATTTAAAATAATAATCAATAAACTAGTGCCTTAACTGATGGATTTTTTATCATTATTCTATCAATCACTCACAATGTTTAAAGTAACCCTCAGAGACAAGAAATAAATCCCTTTGAGATTATTTTTTATCACTTTAATAATGTATTAACTATTGAATGCTTAAATAAATTTTAGTACTAAGTCTTACTAAATTGAAGCCCTCTAAAGATCCCAATAAGAGAGTAATGAAGATTTATTTATCAATACAATATTACTATTTTACAAATACTAAAATAACTTATTGCATTCAATCAACTAAACAATCAATTAAAGAAAACTTGAAGTGTTATTTGAGGAAACAAAATGTATGAGACAAATATGATATCACCAAAAGATCAATCAAGCACATGAATCCTTGTATTAAATTTGAAATGTTTTCACCATAAATACACGTGTTGCTAGTGCATACAGATAACACAATCTGAAGTAGACAATGGGAACGACCTTCTCTATAAAAATGTATATACATATATATATGGTAATGATTATCATATTCTTGGTATCCTTTATAGAAATTCAAAGAATTCATACAAGATTGAGATCATTGTGATGCTTCCTAACAAAAACCTAAATGCAACTAAACACCTATCATTACAATACAAAGCTTTAACAAAATATTTAATCTAAAATCTATTTCTATTGAAAAGTCACATCCTTTGGATTTGAAAGAGTAATTAAGTCTGCAATGCCCCTTTGATCTCCCTTTTGATTCTCTTGATAAGTACTTTAATAATTTTGATGAATAAACCCTTTTTTCACATTCTCGAAGAGTTCTTAATATTTATGTCTCAATTTTAGATATCAAAATTTGTATTAGGAAGAAAATATTAGAACTTCATAAACATTATTCAAAACTTTACTTTAAATATGTAAAGAAAATAAAATCTTTATGAAAAAAATGTAAATATCATTTCAATGATTTGTATCACTCTATAGTTTTGAACCTTATATTCAAATATAGATGAGGAAAACAACAATAATTAAATTTAAGGCATACTTTTACCTCATCATTATCTTAGAGGATAGAAATACTTACCTCCCCACTTTATTTCTCATTGACATAGCAACCATTGCTAAGAAAAAATGAAACATGCTATACTGATCCCCAACTGCATTAAGTTTAGGATTTTTAGATATTCATAGGACTAAATTTTGACAAACTTGATTCACTCATTTTTTATGCCACAAATTTATGATCTCTTATATTTTTACTTCTAATGAGATGGCCAAATTGGTTTTGTTTATGCTTCATGGGTGTGATCTCCATATTAGTAATCCATTAGCTTGATTGGGCTACTAGAGTGTATACATTGATCCATTAATCTAAAAGTAGAATATGGCATCTAATTGGATCCCCTAGGAAATCTTGACCCTTCCCAGTTATTCATGTTTACACTTTGCAATATGGAGCACTCCTCCTTATTTGGATAACTTGGGAGAATTTGTTTGAATATTTTTAGGCATCAAGCACCAATATCATACATATTTATGGGTGGTTCAATCATGGATTTATATTTGTATTTGATATAGGTCTATATTAGTGTGTGTGAGGTTTGTACTCACAAGGCATGTATTCCATGTCATGAGTTAAGCATTTACCAACTTTTTCATTGGTTTTTGGGTATCATCACACATCACCCTTCTTCACAATCAAATCCACAGCCACGCTCAACTCAAAACCATTGTGAAATAAAAAGATAATCTCATGTATATTCTTAGTCTTGAGCTTAACACATCAAAAACTTTGGTAATTTTCCAATGAAAACACAAAGCCCATATTTGATGTAATGGACTACAACTATATAGTAGAGGGTCTTGCTTGTTCTTCTAGATTTATTCTTATGCTTCCTACATCAAAAAATTTTCTATATCAAGAGATTCATCTTGGAGCTCTCCTGAGGTAGTGATAATCTATTATTCCCCATATCAAATATATAAGGTGTAAAAAATAATTCTCTTAAATTAATATTTGCATTTAAACATATACTTCAAATGAAAATTAGATAGATTTTATCAAATGAATCAAAAAATATGATCCTCCAAAGAAATGTTAAATATAAGAACTCTATTGAAAAGAACATATTTCTTTAATTCAATTTCTCTCAATCTCTTATAACCCAATCATTTATGCACATAAGAACACCAGGGAAATCATTTAATGTATTATTAAATAAATATTTAAAATTGTATAGATATCAAATTATATGTTATTTAAGCCATCAAAATATTGCAACTTTTATAGATCATATGAGTTCATACATAAAAGAAACTTTAGAGAAACTCAACATAAGATCATATACCCTTGAGATTTCATTATGATACCAATGAATGATCATTCTCATCTCATCTTATAATCACATTGTGTGAATAATTGACATAAAAGAGTTATAGAGAAGATTCAAAAAGAAAAGAATTAGGGTTCTAAGAGCACATACCTAAGAAATTTTACATTTTACAATATGTACTTACCTAGTTTTCGACCATCGATCCTTTAAGAATTGGAGATGAGAGAGCATACTCGATGTAGATTTTATGAAATTTTTTTCTTTTTGACCAAGGCTTGGAACTCCAAATTTGCAAAAATTTAGGGTTCCACCACTATCTTTTATCACTGTCCATCTTCGCATATCATAATTTTATCTCTATTAGGAGATACAATCCAACCATCAAAAATTACTTCTCAAGAACTTTGTCTCTATACTACTCTCTATAAATCAATCATATCTTTTACATATCTTCAACTCTTTGCTTGTACCTTTGTCCATGTCATCAAGACACACTATAGAATACTTCCTCAACTCACTTGACTTGATAATAAATTATCTATCTATACAACCTCGTTCTCTATCTTCTACTCTACTAATCTTCATAGAAATATTGTTATGTTGACATCAATAAAAAACACAGTCATGAATGAAACATGTCAATCATGCTAACAATCTCCTACATGATTTGGAAATGCTTATGATACTCTCCAAATGGAATACCATAATAATTCATGCTTAACATAGAGATGGCATCAATGAGACATCATTATATATGACTACTCCAATGCTCAACAACACTTATTGGCTCCCTAACACATGGAATTCGAAGGATCCTTAATACATCCTCTACTGTGATGGTGGCCTTATTAGTTAGAAAATGGAAGGTGTTATTCTCTCTATATCTCTGCTTAGATAGGGCTTTCAAAAGACCATAGTTTTCCTAGATATGTGGCAACTGATGTAGCTCTCCAAATCCCATATCTCTAAGCATAACTCTCTCTGCAAGATCTAGCTAGGGCACAATTCTCAATGCCATAACTTCAGGTGCCATAATGGATAGTTTTTGGAATACCTCATACAAACATGTAAACATATCAATACATATTAGATGAGAATCAGAGTGAAACTAAAAATTTCACTACTCACCTATAAGAACAATCAACTAAGTCCTGGCAGTGCAAAATAACAAAATTTTGAAGTTTGCTTCAAGAATTGGTTAAACAAGTATCATATGATACTTTCTCCTATACCAATATGATACTTTCTATTGGTATGATACTTTATCCAGGATTGCACAGTTAATGGGTAGTCATTATATGACACTACATCTAACTATGGGATAATACTTTATAAAAGCCATAAATATCGTATGATATTTTACACTGTAGTTATATGATACTTTATAAGTATCATATGATAATTTCCCCTGGTCTACCAAAAACATGAGAAAATATGCTAAAATTCTCAAAAGACTTAGAATAGAATCATATTTTTGTTACTTATCATGGCAATGTATTGTTGGGATTGGCTATGTAGGTGGCTGAGCTCAAATCAGTGTCTCTAGACTAGAACTCTTTTTTGTGGCATTGCTCTCTCTCTCTCTCTCTCTCTCTCTCTCTCTCTCTCTCTCTCTCTCTCTCTCTCTCTCTCTCTCTCTCTCTCTCTCTAGACTCTAAAGATCAAATAAAAAAATTGATTTTAAAATGACCCCTTGGGCCCCTTATATACTCTTCTAACCTATAATTAAACTCATCATATTTATGTAAATATTATTAACTTACCTAATTTCAACATCTTGGATCCATTTTCAAAATCAAAGTTGAAATCATGGCTCCTCTTGTACATCAAAATTGTATTTTAAAACTATTTCTTCTTCAATGCAATTAGTTGACCCTTGTTAGGATGAATGATGATGATATTCCTATGGGGGAGTATATGAGCATTTTTTGGAGACATGATGCAAAGCTTATGTGTTTCATTCATGATAATTTTTGCCATTGATGTCAACATACTGGTTATTCTATGAAGACTAAAAGAGTTACAAAGGTATAATCATTTGGCAAAGTTTGAGGATCGAAGATCATCTTATGCACACTTGGGATTTTGTAGTACAATATGTCTAGATGATAAAGTTAAGAGCATGTATAGAAATATGAAGACTAGACAAAGTTATGAAGACTTTAGTGAAGGAAACTTTTAGATAGCATTTTTGGAAAGTAGGCACTATTGTTTTGATTCTGTCTTCTGACAGAGATTGAATTATCTTAAGTGGAATGAGATAGAGGTTGAAGACATGTTAGATATGTCTTCGTTTAGAGAGTATAATCTGGAGATCATCAAGTAAAAATTTATGATGGCTATGAGCTAAGAGTTTGTGTATAATATTGGTTGAAGTATAGACTTGTAATGCAATATGTATTGTAATAACTTAAGGTGGTCCTATATTATTATTTTAAACTAGGAAAGCCTCAAGGCTAAGTCAATAATTTTTTTAGGATTTGGTATAAAGGAAAGATCATTTCCTTGTGGTAGAGTGTGAATTACAAGTGATCATATCTTGGTAATATCTATTGTGTGAGTTTAGTATGGAAAGTTGTGAAGATTAAAGTAGAGGTTGGTGCAGTTGAGGCACAATGAGCTTACAAGGAACTATATTTGGCAAGACACATTTTTGGTTGGACAATTATTATTTTACATTGTATTATTTAGAAGGAATAGTACATGGGCTATTTGGACAGTGGGTTTAGTGGTCTTCCTTTCAACTCCCTAATAGAGATTCAAAGTCTCCTAATAGGGACTATTATATTGATTGTATTTCATTGACTCCTAATAGGGTCTATCCTCTAACAAGGAACTTTTATATTAGTACATTATTTTGTGGGTACCATCCCAACTGGGTTTTTCCGTTTGATCAAGGTTTTCCCTAGTTAACATATCTGGTGTTACTATTCATGGTTAACTTTCTATGGCTATGGTTTTTGCATGTACTATTTACATGTTTTATAGGTAATAAAGATATTAAGAGTTGTTTTAACAAATTCTCATGAGATTTGGAATGCTTTACAAATTACATTTGAGGGTGATAAACATGCTAAGAAGGCTAAAATATAGAGTTGTATATGTTTGTTTTAAGATACTAAGATGCTGGAATATGAAACTATAAATATTTTTCTAGAATATCATAGATTATCATAGAAATAAAGAATTATGTAGGAGAAAAGTCAAAATATGAAGTTGTATGGAAAATATTGATGACCTTGACACTTGCTTACAAACAGACAATGTAGATGATTGAACATGTTATTATTTGCATGTCTAACTTTACAAGAGAGACTCTTCTTGTGCAAGATTCTAGGAATCTAAAACATGGATGAATTAAGTGAAGAATTTCCTAGAGTGGAGATTACTTTCAGTGTATAGAGAGATGGAACTACGTTGACAAGAAGTGCTAGTACAAGTAGAGACCTCACTAGTAGCAACCAAACAAGAGATGAAGAAGACAATAAGATTGAAAAAGAACTTTGCCCTGCTTATGAAGAGAGAATTGAAAGGTAAAAAAATTATTATGTGTTGGACATGTAAAGAACTTGGTCATTATTCCTCTAAATGTCCTAAAAGAGAAAAGAAGTTTAAGAAAAATCCCTACAAGTCAACAAAACCTAAGGATTGCTTTAATGTTAATGAGGATGGTGAACTTGATTTTGAAATGGTAGAATTCTTGACTAAAAGTGATGATGAGGATGATGAAATAGGACTTGTTTCTATTCAAGAATAAATCCTAGGAAAAAGAAGAATTTTGAGAAGAAAAACTATTAGTATCAAAGTTAGAACATAATATTTTGAGTGTTGGATAACTTGTTGATAAGGGATATTCGTTTTGGTTCCCAAGGAATACTTGCATTATCAAGGACAAGGATGACACATTGATTGGTACTGGTACAAGAACAAGAGGTAATATATTTTAGTTTAATCATATTGAAATGACATGTTTAGTTGCTAAGGTGGATTATAGTTGGCTATGGCATAAGATATTTTTTTTTATCAACTTTGATAGAATTGTGAAGGTTAGTACTACATTTCACTTAGAGACTTACCTAAGGTTGTGAAATCTAATAACATGATGTGTAAAGAATATGTGATGATAGAATAGAAGAAAAGTTATTTTCTGAGAAAAAAAACAACTATTTCAAAAAAAATTGGAGATTGTGCACACATATTTGACTAGTCATACAAAGACTATAGCATTCTATGGTGAAAGGTATTTTATAATTCATTTTGATGATTTCACTAGAATGATGTGAGTTGCATTTCTTAGAGAAAAAATAGAAGATCTTGAAAAATTCAAGATATTTAAGAGTAGAGTTGTGAATGATTTTTTTAAAGATTAAATGTGTGATATCTAATAGAGAAGGATAATTTATCTCAAATGAGTTTAACAAATTTTGTGAAGATAATGGTATAAAGGGACAAATTTTAGCCCCTAAGACACCTGAGTATAATGGGATAGCAAAAAGGAGAAACATATCAAGGACTAAAGAAGAAAGAGAAATGGTGTTAGAAAATAATTTATCACATATCTTTTGGAGAGAAGCAATAAATACAATAGTATACACTACGAATAGAGTGTAGATCAAACAAGGCACTGGTTAGACCCTTATGAACTTTGGTTTAGATATGCACCGATTGTGAAGTATTTAAGAATCTTTGGAATTAAATGCTATATTGAGAGAGATGATGACATGAGAAAGTTTGATTCTAGAAGTGATGAAGGAATGTTTCCTAGGTATTCACTAAAAAGAAAACCATATAGATGTTTTAATTAGAGATCAAAGACTAATGTTGAGAGTGCTAATGTGAGATTTGATAAAAAATTTAGAATTAAAGAAAGTATACTTGATTATAATCTTGATGAGGAAACTAATCCTAGAACTAATAGGAAAAATATTGAGTAGGAATTGTTTCATGAAACTGATATTGAATTAAGAGAAGAACTAAGAGAAGAGAACCAAGAGCATAAATTAGAATTGAACAAGTGGCACTTAATAGAATTGTGATTAATTTCTCAAGTTGAACCTAAGAATGTTGATGAAGCTTGTAAGGATGATTATTGGTCGATAAAAGCTATGAAAGAAGAAATAGATCAAATTGAAAAGAACAAGACTCTGGCATTGGTTTCTAGACCTGAATATAAGAATGCTATTGGAACTAAATGGGTATTTAGAAACAAGATGAATGAACAAGGTGAAGCTATGAGAAATAAAGAAATATTGGTATGTAAAGAATATTTACAACAAGAAGGTCCGTTGATTATGAAAAAAATTTTGCACATTTTGCTAGACTAGAGGTAGTAAGAATATTTTTGGCATATGCAACTAACAAGAAGTTTAAAGTTTATTAGATGGATGTCAAATCAGATTTTCTAAATGGATAACTAAAAGAAGAGATATGCATTGAACAACTTGATGGAATTCTTTTGACAGATAAAGAATATATGGTTTGCATATTGAAAAAGGAATTGTATGGATTGAAACAATAACCTAGAGTTTGGTATGCAAGACTAGATAAACACTTGAATTTTTTTGGATTTGTGAAAGGTAATACTAATAGTGATTTGTATCTAAGAAATAACGATAACAGATTACTAATTGTTGTAGTATTTACTAAAAAGAAAACCATATAGATGTTTTAATTAGAGATCAAAGACTAATGTTGAGAGTGTTGAAGTTAGAGTTGATGAAAAGTTTAGAATTAAAGAAAGGATACTTGATTATAATTCTAATGAGGAAACTAATCCTAGAAAGAATAGGAAAAATATTAAGCAAGAATTGTTTCATGAAACTGATACTGAATCAAGAGAAGAACTGAGAGAAGAGAACCAAGAGCATAAATTAGAATTGAACAAGTGACACCTAATAGGAATGTGGAAAAGAATAATCCTCTTGAACATATCATTGGGAGCAAAAACAAAGGAGTTATAACAAGGAACAAGGTACATGAAGAATTGTGTTTAATTTCTCAAGTTGAACCTAAGAATGTTGATGAAATTTGTAAGGATTATTATTGAATAAAAGCTATGAAAGAGGAAATAGATCAAATTGAAAAGAACAAGACTCTAGCATTGGTTTCTGGACTTAAATATAAGAATTTTATTGGAACTAAATGCTTATTCATAAACAAGATAAATGAACAAGGTGAAGTTGTGAGAAATAAAGAAAGATTGATATGTAAAGGATATTTACAACAAGAAGGGATTGATTATGAAAAAACTTATGCACATGTTCCTAGACTAGAGGTAGTAATCTGAATGTTTTTGGCATATGTAGCTAACAAAAAATTTAAATTTTATTAGATGGATGTCAAATTAGATTTTCTAAATGGATAACTAAAAGAAGAGATATGCATTGAACAACTTGATGGTTTTCTTTTCACAGATAAAGAATATATGGTTTGCATATTGAAAAAGGAATTGTATGGATTGAAACAAGAACCCAAAGTTTGGTATGCAAGATTGGATAAACACTTGACAAATTTGGGGTTTTCCAAAGGTAATACTAATAGTCATTTGTATCTAAGAAATAATGATAATAGATTACTGATTGTTGAAAGTGGATGTTGAAAGGCATTGAGGTAGAATTCATTGAACCTGTTATCATACATTATGATAACACAAGTACTATACGTATGTCAAAGAATCTAGAATTACATTCAAAGAAAAAGCATATATCTGTTAAATGCCACTTGTTGAGAGAAGTTGTAGAAAAATAGACTAGATTGGAATATGTTAGCACAAAGGAACATATAGCAGATATATTTACAAAACCTTTGGCTAAGGACACATTTGAGTATTTGAGAGGTATTCTTGGGGTTATGCTACAACCTTCTTCAATGTAGTTTATGGAAAGATTGCATCAATCCAACTAGTAATAGAGCACTATTTCTTTATCTAGACTGGATGCTTGATGCTTCCTCTATGGGGGAGTATCTATGTTTAAGTTGAGTCATTAAGGACTCTTGGTATTGGTATTCTATAGTGTCTTTTGATACTAGAATTTGAAAAAATTATTTTGGAAATGATTGAACTTAGAGATTTGACATAATAATACATTTTTCATTGATTTTAATGGGGTAGATGATATATATATATATATATATATATATATATATATATATATATATATATATATATATATATATATATATATATATATATATATATATATATATATATATATATATATATATATATATATATATATATATATATATATATATATATATATATATATATATATATATATATATATATATATATATGAAAAACATGAGCGATATGTATTGTGTATTTATGAGAGAGATGTCTATTCAATTGATGAATAGGATTTTTTGATTGATGGTGAGAATTCGATGATTGATGAAGAGGATTTATGAAAAATGCTTATGCATGTTGGTTACTTGATGAAATTCATGAGCAACATGAATGAGGAAGTAAAGGCATATGAGGAAGAAGTATGTTTGGTATTATTGGAACTTAGATGTTTTTCATCTATGTTATCATCAATGCCAAAGGGAGAAATTGTTAGCATAAATGTTGATGATATTACTATGGGGGATTATATTACCATTTTTGTAGATAGGATTCAAATCTTATGTGTTGCATTCATGACAGTACTTGTAATTGATGTCAACTTATTGGTTATTTGATGGAGATTGTTATAATTATAGAGGTAGAATCATTTGGCATAGTTTGAGAATTAAAGATCAGATTATGTGCACTTGGGATTATGTGCTACAATATGTCTAGATGCTGAAATTAATAGCATGTACATAATTATGAAGACTAGACAGAGTTATGAATATTTTAGTGAAGGCAACTTTCAGATAGCATTTCTAGAAAATGGAAACTATTGTTTTGATTCTATCTTCTCATAGAGATGTAATTGTCTTGAGAAGAATAAGATAGAGATTGAAGACATGTTACACATGCCTTGGTTTAGAGAGCATAATATGAAGATTATCAAGTGAAAAGTTATCATGATTATGAGCTAACAGTTTGTGAATAATCTTGGTTAAAGTGTAAAATTTTAATGTTACATGTATTGTAATATCTTAAGGTGGTCCTATATTATTATTTTAAATTGTGAAAGCCTCAAGGCTGATTGAATAATCTTTTTTAGGACTTGGCATAAATGAAAAATCATTTCCTTGTGGTAGAGTGTGAATTACAAGAAATCATATCTTTGTAATATATATTGTGTGAGCTTGGTATGCAAAATTGTGAAGATTAGAGTAGATATTGGTGCAGTTGAGGCACACTAAGATTATAATGATCTATAATTGAAAAGAAAAGCTTTTGGTTTGACAATTGTTGTTTCACCTTGTATTATTCAAAAGGAATAGTACACATGCTATTTGGATAGTGGGTTTAGTGGTCACCCTTTCAACTCCTAACAAGTTTGAAATCTCCTAACAAAGATTCAAAGTATCCTAACAAGGAATCATATGTACTAATTTTATTTTATTGACTCCCAACTGTTAGAGTAACTATTTATTTACTCTTATTAATTAAATCATCTTGATTTAAATAATTAAGTCATGTATTACTCTAGTCTACTTGAGCTTACTCTTAGGTACATATAATTAATATTTTATATTAATTATAATGTGCAAAACAATTTTTCTTTCCCTTTAGGGTTTCTTTCATCTTTAAGGTTGAAATTTTGTACTTTTTGTTTTTCAAAACTTGGAATACAATTTTTCTCTCACAATATTGAGATTTTCCCAGCTCTTCTTTTTCCTTTTCTAGTTTCTCTTCATCACAAGTTATTTGCATGCAAGTGTTCTTGGCAATCTATAAAGTTTGTTTTCACAACTTCTACATGGTATCAAAGCATCCCTATTGCTTCCTGGTTTGAAGATTTTGAAGTTGTGATTCAAGGATAGAAACCCTTACTTTTTTGAGGTTTTTTCTTCAATTGAGAGGAGGCACATTTTTTAGTGCACTTTGGGAAAAAATGGATGCTTCCATCATGCTTAGAAGGCCCAATACGGTAAAAAATCATATAATTTTTTTATTTTTGGACACTGTAGCTTCTTGAAAAAAATTCAAATGGACACATTTTTTGAAAAAAATAAAAATAAGTCAAAAAAGGCATGTTTTGGGTTGCTCCATTGAGTGGCCACCTTGGTGTCACCCTACCATCACCAGAGCACTACCCGCACTTGGCCAACATTATACCAACGGTACGGCTTGAGCCCCACTGCCATCGATGAGCTGCCCTCCAACCACCTCTGCTAGCACAGTGTCATCGATGCTCAACCAACTCATCACTCCTATCAATGGAGATCTGCCACCCACCATTTCCAACATTGATATAGCATTCCAACTACTAATGTCACCTTTTGTGATAGGTGATGTCACCTTTTCCATCCAATGACATCATTTTTTGGTTGCCCACATCATCATTTTGGTGTATGATTTTGGCAGTTGCTGATGTCACCTTTTTAGCTGTTGAAAATGCTTTTTTGATTGCTAACATCATTTCTAGCAACATGCATTTGACAGCCATACAACCATCAATTTTTTTTCCATGACTATATTTTTCTAGTGAGCTCAATTTTTGGAGCAATTCATTTTTTGGCCATAACTTGAGCATACGAAGGTCTTTTTTTCAATTCAAAAGAAGTGCCAAAAATGTAGTTCCAAGATAGAGATGATGATATAGGTTTCATTTTGTTTTGGGTCTATTTAAGCTCCCATTTTTGGCATTGAAGTAGAGGCTTCAATTTCCTCCCTCTCTACATCTTGTGTCCAAGTTTTTTTCTCAATTTTTGTACTTCCAATAGTTTTTTCTTTAGTTTTTGAGGGATATATTTATACATTATGGGGGGAGTATTTTCTTTTCTATAATTTACTTTAGAATTGACCCTTTTTCTTCCGTCTTCTTCTCCTAATGTCGAATCCCTCTATGACCTAACTAACACCCCACAACTATCACAATTGGAAAGTACACATGACTTGACTTCTTATGCCATATGGCTTATGGTCATGTTTGGATGAGAATCAACCTATCTTGTAGCACCTTTTTGAGGTTCTTTAACATAGGAACAAAATGCATGAAACCATGGGATTGATTGCACTGAACATCTTTGATAGTCTACTATTTCACTTGGATGGTTTGACCACTCCTCGTGATATTTGGACCAAGTTTTACAACTTGTTTGACATAGTGAATGAGTGTCAGGCACTATAGCTTGATGGAAAGTTGACTTCTTTGACACCTCCCAGCTTCCCCACCATTGAGGACTTCTTGATGAAGTTCAAATCTTTGCACACAATAATGCAAGGATATGGGAAAAATAAAATAGATGATGAGTGTATTTTTTTGATACTCTCAAAGCTACAAGGATAGTATAATATCTTTTCTTCCACTTTCTACTCCACTATGGATGCCTTAGGTAATAGATATTATATGCCTTCTTTTGAGACATTTTGTGATAGGTTGACATGAGAACAGGTAAAGATCCAATAGGTGGATGCCTCTGGCTCTTCTAGCCAAGCATTAGCTGCTTAGACTTCTCAGGAGAAACCAAAACAGAAAGCCAAACTAAAGAAAGATACACAAAAAACTAATTCCATGCCTCTAGCTAACCCTTCCAAGGGTAAATCTACTTCAGAGTCTACTGAGTCTACCTCCAAGACTAAGAAGAAATTAGCTAAGACCTACAATTTTTGTGGAAAGGATGGACATCCTATTTCTAGGTATTGGAAATGTTTGGAGACTTTAGAGGAAGCCATGTAGGAGCATCACATTTTAGCTCCTAAGTCTTCATTCCCCTATAGGGAAAGGTTGCACTCTTACTACATGAGCTATGACTTCTGGGCCTACCTAGATTCTTGATTTTAGAGCCTCTTGCCATATGACAAACACTCAGCAGTTGGTCAACTCACTTGCTCCTTGTGCTACTTCATAGATTTTTGTTGGGAACTCATCACATCTTTTAGTCATGGGTTCTCTTTAGGATGTTCTTTTTGTCCCTGACATCTCAATGAACCTATTGTCTATTTATCAGATTTGCCACTTTGGCTCTGGTAAGATAGTTGAGTTCTCACCATATGATGTGGTTATTTGGGATTTACTTGATTCTGAGTTGATTGTGACTACTAGGAGTGTTGAATCTGCACCTCACCTCTACAAATTTGAAGGATTTAAGTCTTCTGATGACACAGGTTCCTATCTTGTAGCACATGCAGATTTAGTAAGAAAAATTTGGCATGAGCATTTAGGCCATGTCAATTATATATATCTTTAGCAGATGAGCACGTAGACACTTGCTCTTAGGCTTCCCTAGATTTCTTGCACAAATGGTGTTTGTCAGGGTTATACACTTGGCAAATAACATAGGGATCATTTTCCACATGGATGAGTCACTCGTGCTTTGGCACCATTGGAGTTGATTCATAGTGACCTCATGTCCTTTCCTACTCCTTTTTCTAGTGCTAGATATGTGCTTACTTTCATTGATGACTTCTCCAAATGTACATGGGTGTACTTTTTGAAGTACAAGTCTGATGTCTTTGATTCATTTTGAGTCTTTAAGATATTTGTAGAGAAGTAGTATAGTCTTTCTATTCGGCAGATATGCACCAATAATGGGGGAGTATTTGAACCAACATTTTAGGGATTTTTTCTTTGAACATGGTCTTCAACATCAATTTTCAGTGCCCTACACCTCTCAATAGAATTGTGTGGTAGAGAGAAAGAACAGAACACTTTGGGAGATGGATAATTGTATGATTTAGTCCAAGTCCATGGATTCATCTTTTTGGGTAGAAGCAGTCAATTGTACCAAGTATATTTAGAATTGGATGCCTCACAAAGCTATTTGACATGACTATTGAGGAGGCTTGGTCTCATGTCAAGTCTAATGTATCTTCATTTTGAGTTTTTGGTAGTGAAACATGGACATTTGTACCAGATTCTCAAAGGGGATCAATGGAGTAGAAGAGACAACACCTCATTTTTGTTGGCTATTGTGAGAATTTTAAGCCCTACTAGTTGTTTGATCCTGATTCTAGAGAGGTCTTATTTTGACGGGATGTCTCCAGAATCTACTGCACTTACCACTACTCCCTCATCCTTTCTAGTCTCTATTCTAGATGATGAGGATGATGATCTTAGTGATCCCCATTTACCTTTGCCATAGGATCCTCCCTAAATGCCTAAATGAACTTGAGCTAGAGTTAAGGTTGTAGGATCTCTAACTGGTGACCCTTCCACTTCCCATCACACCCAATCTCATACTATGGGTACTAGTCTTCTTAGTCATGCTATTTGTGATTATCCTCAAAAATTTGCAACAGTGACAAGATATTCTAAGTAGGACAGTGCAATGGAGGAAGAGTATTCTTTTTTGATGAAGAATCATACTTGTGATCTTTGTTCCCTTACTAAGGGAAGAAAGTTAGTGTGATGCAAATGGTTGTATCGTACTAAGTTTTTTTTTTAAGGTTCTATTGATAAGCAAAAGGCATGTCTTATTGCGAAGGGTTTTTTGTAGGTTGAGGGTATTGACTACACTTAGACATTTTCCCCTATCACCAAGATGAATTCTATTTGTCTTGTCTTATCCCTTGCAACTTCATAGGGATGGCCCATTTTTTAGATGGATGTGAAGAGTGCACTCTTGCATGGTGATCTTACTAAGGAGATTTACATGGAGCAACCTCAGGGATTTGTGCAAGAATCCTCCTTGGTTTGTAGACTTTGATGCTCATTGTATGGTCTCAAATAGGCCCCTCGGGCTTGGTATGAGAAGATGAACTCCTTTCTACTTTCTACAAGCTTCAAATGATGCCATTCTAATCCTATAGTCTACATTCAATGTCTTGAGGCTGAGGCTTTGATCCTTGTTCTATATGTTGATGACCTTCTTCTCATAAGTAGCTCATCCTGTAAGATTCAGGATGTTCAGGGAGCATTGATGGAATAGTTTGAGATGACTGATCTTGGTCTCTTATACTATTTTCTTGGTCTATAGATTGTTCAATCCTCTATTGGAATCTCTTTTTACCAGCAGAAGTATGCTCTTGACATATTTTGATTCTTTTACATGCTTGATTGTAATCTTGCTCCCACACCTTTTTAGTTAGGTGTTACTTTGTCTAACTCTTGCACTTTTCCTTTAGTGGATCCCACATTGTATTGGTAGTTGGTTGCTAGCTTGTACTTGAGTCACCCTTGTCCTAATATCTCCTTTACAATTGGTCTTGTCTCTCCATTTTCACATGAGCCTCATGAGAGTCATTGGCAAGCTGCCAATATATTTTGAGATATATTTAGGACACCCTTATGTATGGTATTCATTACACATTAGGGAGTCCTCACATTTTTGGCTACACTGACTTAGATTGGGTTGGCAATGTTGATGATCAAAAGTCTACTTATGGCTTCTTTTTTTTGTCTTGGCTTTGGTCCTATCACATGGTTGTGCAAGAAGTAGCATGCTCATGCACTTTCATGTATAGAAGCTAAGAATAGAGTAGTAGTGCTTGCTAGTTAGGAAATTTTATGGCTTCAACAATTGATGACTGAGTTTGGTTTTTCTCCTGATTGTCCCACTATTCTATGGTGCAATAATCAGAGTGCTATTCATATTTCTTGCAATTTGGTGGATCATCAGTGCACTAAAAACATTCAGCTTATATGCATTTCATCCATTAGCTGATCTAGGATGGTGTTCTCTCTTTGGAGTATATTTTCACTGATGCCCAAGTTTTTGACATCTTCACCAAGTCTTTTGCATCGCCTCACTATCTTCAGTTGCATTCTATGCTTGGAGTTATAGAAGTTGTCCTTGGGAAGTCTTGTTGAGGCCTTCCTTCCTTCATGTTTTTCTAGCATGTTTGTTCTATCTCTTTTTGGAGAGGGGTTTTTCCCACTAGGTGTTCTCCTTTGTCTCTAGTTTACAAAGATTTCCTTGTTTTGGGTACCTAATCAGGCCTTGTTGCCAAGACTCATTTTTCCTTCTTTCATAGCTTTGTTAGGTCAGCTTACCTCCTAAGCTTCACTCAAGGGGTGGTGTTAGAGTAACTATTTATTTATTCTTATTAATTAGATCATGTTTATTTAATTAATTAAGTCATGTATTTCTCTAGTCTACTTAAGCTTACTACTAGGTGCATAAAATTAATATTTTATATTAATTATAATGTGAAAACCTAGTTTTCCTTCCCTTTAGGGTTCCATTCACCTTTAAGGTTGAACTTTTTTGCTTTTCATTTTTTATAACTTGGAATACAATTTTTCTCTTACACAATTGAGATTTTCCAAGCTCTACTTTTTCCTTCTCTGGTTTCTCTTCATCATAGGTTATTTGCATCCAAGTTTCTTGGTGATCTATGAAGTTGGTTTTCACAACTTCTACACCAACAAGGTCTATCCTCTAACAATGAACTTTTATATTAGCACATCATTTTTGGGGTACCATCCCCACCGAGATTTTCCCTATGATCAAGGGTTTCCCTAGTTAACATATCTGGTGTTATTGTGCATGGTTACCTTTATATGTCTATGGTTGTTGCATCTATTATTTACATGTTTCAAAGTTAATAAAGATATTGAGAGTTGTTTTAATTGCATAACCAATTCACCCTCCCCCCTCCTCTCAATTATCTTGGTGGACTTTACTTTCTAACAACACTTTGAGATTCAATCTTCAAATCCTTTTGAGGTAATCTTCATGTCTTCATTTATTTATCATTTATATTCTTTTCCACTCTTCTTATTCATTTTCACTTCCTTTCATTTGATCTTTTATCCTATTTTGACCTTATTCTTATGTTTTATTTTTTCTTGGTCAACCTTAGTCAAATTGGGGTATATCTTCATTGCTTGGTAGACATTATTTGGTCCTAATCTCTTCTCTATCAGTTTCCATTACGTTTCATCTTGATTTTATTAAATCTATCTCATTTATGTATATCCTCAACTACATTTCAATTTCAATCCCAAGGGGGCAGCAACACTCTATCATTGTTTTTCATCATTGTCAATTGATTCTAATATAAGCTATTTCTTATGAGCATATGCTTGACCTTTCCATTTTCTCTTGATCTACCTATCTCTCTAGGGAAAATTGTCAACCTTTTCATCTACTCTAGATCTATCTCTCCTCATGTTCACTCCCATTACTTATTGATTGTGCATCCAAGATCATCTATCTATTTGTGCTTCATTCTTCAAAGTCATATTTCTCTACCAACTTGGCTTCTTCATTCTTTAACTTAATGTGTTCCCCGATTGATCACACATTAGTCAAAGAGGAGAAAATGTAACCACCAAAAAATGGTCATCTAGACTATTAGCCCCCTTTCTAGCATTTTTGCTTAGTTTATCTATTGCTTTTTCTTGATCAAATCATCACTTTGTTAATTACTCAATTATAACCTATGGTTTGACCACTTTATCCTAAGTATTTTATTTAATTTAAACAACTTGCTTCCCTATAATTGAATAGAATCCCCAAAGTACCACTTATCCTAAGTGTGCACATAAAAAAAAGTATTCCTATTTTAAAACATAAAATAAAAGGCATTTTGTCTCACATGAGGTACACACCTTCCAAGGTGGGTGGAATCTGTATTCTCATCGACACATCTTTTGGCTCTTAAACATATCCATTGATCTTTCTTAGGTAATATTCATGTACACATGGATCACTCAAGCCTTATTCACCACCCTTTATTTTGTCTCTTATTCTCTACAATCCATTTCTCTTTAAAAGGATAATCTCTCCTCATGCTCTCATCTCTTACACTCTCATGCTATATATTGTTATGTTGCAAGTTTTATTATAGATTTTGGAGAACTTGGAGCACTCACTTTACACTCATCTTTCATTTTCATTCTCTAACTTGCATATAGCTTAGTTTTCTTTAAGCATAGGTTAACTAGGTGGCTCTGTAACTCTTCATACTTGTTAGCTTATTCTTGCATCTCATTCTAGTTTACTTGCATTTGCATTGCACCCATCATGATTCTTGGATATTGGCATCCTTTCCTATACTCTTTGAATATTCCATTCTATGGTGCACCTTGCAAGGTTTTTTTTAGCTAGGTTCATTTGAGAGTCATCATCTCATAGCTCTTTCATGTGATAGATAGGAAGCTCTAAGTTATCATTAAGGGCTCTTAATCTATTGGATCCCTTGGATAGAATTTCTTAGAGAGGTGTGTCCATATTTTTGGCATACAATATAGATGAGGGAGCATTCATTCTTGAGGTTTACTACCCCATATGTAGTGGTACTAGTTAGTGTTGATGAGGATGATAATGAGGATGGAGATAGAGGGATAAGTGATAAGAGACAAGGTGATACTAGTGGGTCCATGGACTAGGCCTCTTCTAGTATCTAGTCTACAACTTGGTCTAGGAGCGTGGGGATAGAAAGGGAAATAGAGGAGGATGAGGTGGAGGAGGGAGGGAGACTATTTAGGAGGAATCATGTGGAGAGATGGTCCGAATTAGAGTAGTGATAGGATCAACATGTACTACCAATAGGAGATGATGGGTTAACATAGAGAGTTGGGGCTCTAGAGGTAGAGCTACAACAAGTACAGACTACCATCAATGTGCAAGACCAACAACTCATACATGAGCAAGATCATATCAAGGATTATTGGTAGGAGAGAGACATAATGTGATAGGATGTAGAATGATACAGTGCTCAAGTGGCATACTATTATGCATCATATAGATCCATAGTATCACTTGTGTATATTCATGTGATGTTGATAGATATACTCATGCTCTTTACTTATGTTTTCATGATGTGATGCATGTTCTCATAGTTGTTAATATATCTTATGTATGTCTTTCTCTTTCATGTGTAATGGACTTATGATTTAAAAAATTATTACTTGGATAGATTAGATGATAGTGAAATTAACTCCTTGCATTGACAAGATAACAAATAGATGAATAAAAGACTAGAGGAGGTGACAAGACATGATTGAGAAGAAATTAAGGATAATATGATCAAGTGTAGTTGATAACACATCCAAAAAAGTGATGAAGGAGACTCTCTCCTCACTCAAGTGCAAAACTAAGCTAGAATAAAACCTTAAAAGAAAAACTAGTATGAAAAGTGCAAGCAGAAAGGGTCAAATAATTAGGTCCTAGTTTTTATCATCAAGTCATATTAAGGACATTGCAAGATTATACAATAATCACTAGTTTTGACTATGAATATATGAATATGATCTATATCAGATAGCATGTGAGAATATAACCTATGCATCAAAAGAATAAAGGTCAAGATGAAAATGAAGTTAGATTCCCTAGGTTTAATATAACAATACTATGCTAACATCCAGTCACAAAATATCAAGATTGCCATAAGTATGATCTTGCAAGAGAAAACACAATGAATAGACAAGGACATATCTTTGAAGGCCTTAAGTTTCAAGTGGATCAAAGAAAGATTCTTAAGACACCTAAGATCTATAAAGTACACCCATAGGAAAAAATCAAAAGAAAACATGTCATGTTCCCCTAATCCTCCAGTCAATGAGATCCTGGAGTAACTAGGGAAGGACACTCAACAAAAATCTCAACAATCAGTACACAAAGAAAATATGTTAGGCAAGTTTCAAACATTTTTAGTTGAAGTATTTGTGTAAAATTCAAGGTACTATCTTCCTAGGACTCGTGTCTACATGTGAGAAATATTGTATCATCGTAGGCTATATAGACAAAGTGTCAAATTGAGGTAAGGTATCTAATAAGTTTTAAGAAATACTTTATGTCAAGGGAAGTGTTTAGAAACATTGCTTAGAGAGCTACTAGAGAAACACCAATGCTACCAAGAGGCCACATAAGATATATAGTTTTTGCCCCCCTAGACTTTGACAAGGGTCAATTCCAAACCAAGGAAGGAAAAAAATATATGAGAAGAATTTAGTTCAGCACAAAAAGTGACATGTTGACAGATGTAAGTATAAGGGTCTCAAGCAGCACCTATTTCTAGGTTTTCACCACTTGGAAGGTTTTTTTTATTTTTTTATTTTTAGGAATTATGATTTTCTTTTTTTTGTATTTTTGAGATATTTTGATTTTTTGGTGATACATAAAAGTGGATGTTGCTAGGTTTTCACTTAGATGATCATTTTTTTCAAGACATTTTAGGATTTTTTTAGGATCGAATTTTTTTTTTTTTTTTTTTTTTTTTTTTAAATTAGGATCACAAAGTATGTACAAAGACCTAAGCAAAAAGAGCATCACGCATAGAATTTATTGCAATGTAGGAAATTGATAGGTTTAGGTAGATGTTATCCCTCAGTGTAGAAAGTTGATGAGCATCAAACCCAAAAGTAGCAGTGATAATGTAAGGACCCGTCTAGTTAGGTTCAAATTTCCCTTTATGTGCTCTATTCTATTAATTCTTTGGATTCTCTTAAAGGACTAAATCACCAACCTTGAACTACCTAGGATGAACTTTATTTTTGTAACTTTGATACATTCTTTTTTTATAATCTCTCTTGTGATCAAAAGTGGCTTTTCAATGTTTATCTAGAAGTTCTAATTCTTGGATTCCCATAGCTTTGTAGTCTTCATCAATGATCAAAACCTTCAAAGAGACTCATAGAGAGGAGATCTCAACCTCAAATAGAAAACAAGCTTAGATCCATATAGTAATGCAAAGGGTGTAGGCTCTAGTAGGTGTGTGATTTCTATTCCTATAAGCCCATAATGAAGGATTAATCTTCAAGTGTCAATCCCTTTTTGATTTATGAGCTATCATATGGAGGATTTTTAGGAGCATTTTGTTAGATGCTTCAACTTGGCCATTTCCTTGAGTATAGTAGATTGAAAACCAATGTTGTTTAATCTTAAAATTATTGCATAGCTACTTGAGATCTTTATTTTTAACTTATCCTCCATTATCAATCATTATAGATGAAGGCATGTCATAGTCATAGATTATGTGATTCAAGATGAAGAGACACTTGTTTTATTGTACCAGTAGAAAGAGGAACAACCTTAACCCACTTAATAAAGTTATTAGTTGTTGTGGTAATAAACTTATACCCACTACAAGAGTTAGGATAAATATGGCCTGCTAGGTCAAAATCCCACTACTCAAAAGGCCAATATGTAATGAAAGGTATCAATTCATGTCTTAGTGCATGAATCAAATTACTATTAACCTAACATTTCTTATAGGACTTAGCATATTTCACAGTATCAGTCTGCATAGTAGGCCAATAGTAACCAACCCTAAGAAATTTTCAAGCTAGTGTAAGGCCATTAGATTAAGACCCGCATATGTCATCATGGACTTTAGCTAACACTCATTCAGACACATCATTTTCTAAGAATCTAAGAAGTGTTCTATCTAGACCCTTCCTTAACAAATCACTAGAGATGACAATATAATGGGAGGCATTACAAATAAGTTATCATTCCTCACCATGGCTTAATTTTTTAGTTATAATTTGGTCACATAAAAAGGAGTAGATTGTAGCATAGTGGGAAGATTCATGACCAATAATGGTACTTTTTACTTGGTCATTAGGGGAACACAACTCTTCCACCATGGTAACAATGTTCTTGTTGATCTATAAGTACGATTAACAAATGAGTGTCAACACACTTAATCATCTTCACTATACATGCCCAGTATACAATGGAAGCTGAGCTAAAATTTATTTATGTGTCGAGTCACAAATAGTGCTGAGAAAACTACAATTGCTAAGGAGCACAACACATTATAGTAGATGCCAAGTGACTCAGGATCCAATAGGTGCCGAGAAAAGTAGGAATTCAATAGGTGCCAAGTGACACAATAATCCAATACGAGTCAAGTAATTTAGGAATCAGTAGATGTTGAGCAATCTAGAATAGATGGTGCCAAGCATCAGTATTACTTCATGTGTCGAGCAATGCAGGATTAACATAAAAGTTTGTGCAATCGCAAACAAAGATGAAAAATGGTTATGCATGACTCATAGCAAGATAAGGAGATAAGATCAAATCCTCACAATCACCTATTTGATCCTATGCAACCAATCACAAAATTAGAGATTGCATGCAGCCAATGGGTGAATTTCAAGGGTTTGAGCGGGAACATTTTAATCAAGGATGCATGATGGACCACTATTCTTTATAAGGGAGTCTTGACACCATTGAACAATGTGAGAGTAAGAGAAGAGAGAGGAATCATGTGAAGAAGGAAAAGAAGAGCTTATTAAAGTCATTGCAGAAAATTGATGTCAAAGATTTAGTGGAAAGGACAGCATTTATACATCTAGTTATTCATAACAAAACAAGGAACACAATCGGTAGATAAGATATAGCAGAGATAAGTTAATAGTAAGAGCAGAACAAGTACCTGAGATCAGCATCAGAGATTACATTAGTTCAAGTTTATCATTCTAATACTCTCTCACAATTGTATTAGGAACTTGGAAATCCCATGGACTTGGGTAGGTTTAACAACCTTATGTAAATCTTTTAACAAGGTGGCATTCTAAGTTGAATGTTCTTAAGTCCTCTAACAAGGCACACTCCTAACAGGGTGTAGAAATCCTTTAACAGGGTCACATTTAATAGTGTGTTGTAGCCTTTAATAGGGCAAGCCAAGTTAACAAGATAGACCATCAGAAGTGGTTGAAATCAATTGCTGCAATAATTTTGTGGGTATCATCCCCACCCAATTTTACCTTCTTATTCCTGGAGGGTTTTTGGGTTACCAAAATCTCAAGTGTTATGTGGTGATGCATGTTTGTTTCTCATGATTGTTTAATGTTTATATGCATGCATGTTAATTATAGTTATATGTTATTAAGGGTTTAAAAGTGGTTAAAAGGCTAGTACTTCTGATTAACCCCCCTCTTAGAAGCATACTTCCCATTAAGACATTCCAACAATTCTTCCAATTGTAGAATAGATGCCAAAATAGTCATATCATCTACATCCTTATTCTCAACTCTAAGAATATGTTGGAATGTGACAAAAGTGAAGTAATTCCTTAAAGTGTCAATAAACTTCTGATAGGGGTCAAATTTGTCATCTTTGGTTTGGTAATCATTATTGATCTAATTGATGGTAAGTTGAGAGTCTCCAAAGATATGTAATTTCATGATCCTCCATTCAATAAATAGCTTAATATCATTTTTTAGAGCATCATATTCAACTAGGTTGTTGGTACAAGGAAAAAAAAAACTTGTACTATTTGGGAATTGTGTATCCATGAGCAGTAACAAACAAGATACTAGAATCGATACTATTTTGAGTGCGAGATCCATTAAAGGACATTTTCCAAGTTCACTCAGTTACATACACAATAGCTAAGTTAGGAAAATCAATCTACATAGGAGAATTATCCTCTAGTGGAAAATAAATTATTTAGTCAAAAATGACGTATTCTTTTTTTTAGAAATATGAAATACTAAGAGGGGAGTGAATCGGTATTTTACAAACTTTATCCCAAAACTAGATATTATTAACAATCTTATAACTTGCATATGAAAGTAAACTAGTAATGTTCAATAGTAAACATAACCATGAAATAAGAGAACTCATAGCACCATATTTTGTTAACTAGGGAAACCCTGGCCAAGGGAAAACCCTAGTGGGAATGGCACCCATAAAATGATCCACTAATCAAAAGTATCATATGAAAAATATTAAGCTTGTTAGGAGTCTATTACTTCTATGTAGTGTCTCAACCTTTGTTAGAGGACTTAGGTCTTGTTATAAGTCTCAACCCTATTAGTAGTTGTTGTATAAAATATATATATATATATATATATATGTGCAAGATGAATCTACTACCGAAACATGCAATATACAATGTAGTTCCTTTAATACAAAGAGATAGATAAAAAAACCTCTTTACATTGTTTATCTTCAATATCTATTACTACCTTTTTTTATCACAAAATTTGCATTCCTCTAATAAAACATCATATTTTTCACATCACATAATACATACACATCACATAAAAACTTTGCATTTGCAATCTTTCCTTTATACCTTTATAATTACAATATTACTACCTAGCCACCCTTCATGCTTTTACACACTTTACAAAATAAATTTTTATCTGTCATTGACTTAGGCTTAACATCTAGGATGTCATCCCTAATTATTTAAGTAATTATTTCATAAATAAAATAATTCTTAACCCAAAATATACAATTCTCTTTTATGTTATGTTATGCATGTATAATGTTGTAACTGGTATACTATCTATAACTCTTTATGTATTGTTTGTACTAACCTATGGAATTGATCATTTCATCCTTTCTATCTCATATATTGGTACCAAACTTTACATGTCTATGTTCTCTTAGTAAACCATGTTGATTAAACCTCTATTTGTTATGCCAAATAAGCTAGTTGATACTTAGACAAATTTCTAAGTACAAATGCCATAACTCATTCCTCATAGTCTGCCCTCTTCATACTAAAGATATATTTCAATAAATGAAAAAATCCAATGTCTACCTTATCCAAATTTCCAACAATCTCCCCCTTTGGCATTGATGGAAACATATGAAAAAATTGGCTAAATCCCAAAATGACAAACTTCAAAATTTTACAAAACTTGGCCTTAACAAAATTTCAAAATTTTGGATCATTATATTTTAACCATCATTCCTTATATCTCCTAATTACATTATAGAACTCCCACACTTTTATATAAATCCCCCTTTGACTATTCTCCCTTTCATACATATGTATATAATATATTTTCTTTATCCTTCTACATATATGCATCCATACAATTATCCTTTTCTCCATTTATCCTTCTCTACAATTTTCCTTATCCTTATCTCCCCCTTTGACATCAATGACAAAGGTGTCAAAATTTATGTACAATTCAAAAATAATAATTTACCTTTATGGTTTTTGTTAGTTGGATATTTGTGTGATGCAATCACCAACATTTTTTTTTGACATGTTGAAATTCATGTCCAACTTATCATTCACTACATCATCTACACTCAAAACTATGCATAGAGTATATTATGTTATCTCTACTACATTTAAGTCTATGTAGGAAAAATTATCATAAGATTCCTTTATTGCCAGGCATTCTTCCAGCTGTCTTTGTACTATAAGATCACTTTTTAATGTAAGGTGTTCCCCTAGCATGGAAATCTCTTCATTTTCATTTCGTTCTATAGTTCTAACATTCTAGTGTCATCATTTACTTTGTTGGCTCTATTCTCAAGATGTGCAATCTTGACTGAGGGATCTTTCACTTCATTCACCAGTTCTTTGATTTTTTTGTTCAACCTATTTGTAATGTTCATGATTTGTGTATGAGTGCACACACACTTTCCATAGACTATCTTACCTTCTGTTAGACAATGTCTTAGCTCCTTAAACTTTTCATCAAGGTTCTTTAGATCAATCTTTATGATTTCATAAAAATTTCTAATATCTTTGCATCATGTAGAGCTTGTGCCTTTAGTACTACTATATCTAACAAAGTAGTAAATTTTGCATCAAAAGCTTGAACAATGGCTTTTTCATTTTCTCAATCCTTTGGATCTAGTTCACTCATGTTTACTTATATAGTGTTCTACAATCTTTCAATTACCTCTATTAGTGTATTATATAGACTCTTCACTTTTCTATTATTTTCAATTATTTTATTGAGTGATGAGATCAATTTAGTTTGTTCATCATTATCAGATCTTCTAAGTATTGTCAATGTAAAGGGTATCCTAGAAGAACTAGGTACACTCTCCTTCATCTTCTCTTCCTCCTTTTTCTTCCTCTCTTCCTTCTTGTTCTGCTTCTCTTCTTCCTATTTTCTCTTCTTATCTTCTCATTCTTTCTTCTTTCTTCCTTTTTCCTTCTTCTTCATCTATGCTTCTATTTTCTTTTTCTTTTTTTCTTCTTTCCTTTTTTCTCTTCTTCCTCCAATTTCTTTTTCTTTTCATCTTCTAGCTTCATTTCTTCTACTTTTCTCTTCTCCTCCTCAATGTTCCTCTTTGTCTCTTCTTCCTTCCTCTTTATGTTCTCTACTTCCTTCTTTCTGTCCTCTTCTTCTTCCTCATTCTTAGAGCTAGTATAGCTCACCAAATTGCCAAAAATAGATGGTTCATAATCCTTGAGTGGATCCTTTATTGCATCCAAGGTGATTCTTGTACTATCCACTTGCATAGTATTAGTACTAATAGTTACTTAAGGAGTAACCTTTATTACTAATTTGTCTTTTACTGCCTCAGCCACTATATAAATGTAGGTATAGTTACTTTAAACTTCTCTCTCATTTTTGTGGACTCAACTAGTGTCTTCTTTTCTTCTGTCGTAGGGATTACTCCCACTAACTATTTTCTTGTTTGCACAACACTAGGTGTAGAATTCATAAATTTTATATTTTCTTGCTCCATCTCCTTGTTCACTTCTTCATAATTACCACCCATCAAAAGAATTTCTCTCTTCTTTCTTATTAGTAAGGGTTCAATACCCTTCATTATCCTCTCCATATCATCATTACTATTTACTTTGCAAAGTTTTTTGATTAGGTTTTCTCTAATTCTTTTATCTTCATCTGCTACTCTACTTCTATTTATTAATCTATTAGGTAAGTCATTTTGTATATTATTTTTTATATATTTAAATTTCTTATTCACCAATATCATATGTCTAACTATTGCATTCTCTAACTATAGTTTATCCATATTATTTTACAAATCATAGTATTTATTCAATTGTACAAAATTGTTGTTAATATTTTGAACATTTAGATTCTCAACTTTTGGTTTCCATGGTTTCTTACTAGAGACTTTCTTCCCCTCTAATTCTTCTTTCCCAATTGGTTTGCCCTTTTATTCCTCTTCATCAAATTCATCTAATTCAACTATTTGCAATGTTTTTCTTCTTTTAACTAGTCCACTGAATATTTTCTTTGTTCTCTTCTTGGGATGTGGTTCATATTGTCTTTTCTTTACTTTTGTCAACCTCATTAACCTCTTGGTGTTGGAAAGGGTTACTCTCTAGACCATTTTTGTACTAATTTCCTCTTGATCTTTGTCCTTTTATACTGATTGTACAATAATAGATTGTACTTGGGATACTACAGCACACAATGCATTCATTGATTGTCTTGCTACTATAACTCCTTATGAAGACCCAACTTCAACTATTAGGGGTTTAGTCATAAACACTTATATCATTCCATTAGCCCTAATTTCCATATCTATTCTCACTACCTCTTTGTATTCTTCTCTTGTCATTCCTGATTCCTTCAATGTTGCATCAATATTTTTCTCAAATTTCTCCTTGATACTTTTCTATGAACTTCCTTAACATTTTTCTCATATGTGCCCCATCTAGAACATTCCTCATCTCTGTCATATTCTAGAATGATCTTCACATAACCTTCAATGAATTCTCCTTTCATCTCATAATTCATAGGATTAATGAATTTAACTCTAAGCTCCACTATTTCCATACAAGTAACATTTTTCTCTACCATGAAGTAAATATCACTTTTGTACTTCTCAACTAAAGAAGGTCAAACTCTAAATATTTGTTTCATAGAAAACTACAAACTCTTCATCATCATTATTATATCATGAGTGATTATCTCCTCTAATTTCTTTCTATAGTGTTGATTTATCATACTCATTATGCATTTATAACTATCCCATTCTCATTCAGGCATATTGTTGAGTTGTCATTTTGCACAATATTTAATAGCAAAGATCCTTTCAAATCCCTCTCTTGAAAATTTTATCAAGGAAAAACTCTAAGGATCCGGGTAGTTTTGCAACCTATTGGGTTAGCTCAATTGAAGATAAATGTGTATTGTCATGAGGAGGTCTATGTTGTTTCAAACCAATTTTTGACAATTTGTTGTTGTTTTAAATGTAACCACAAAAGATTAAATTAAATTGAGTTTTTTGTTTTATGATGAATGCAATTATCGATGCAACTATATGAATTCTTATTTTAACCAAGTGTTAGAAAATAAAATACAAAGATGGAGTAATGAGAGATTAAAGAAAATGACTTGAAAGGGAAATGCCTAATGGACATAAACCAAGGTAACAACACATCTTCAAATTAAATTATCAAAAGAATTGAATAGGAAACCAATAAAATTAGGAGTAGGGATTCCTCAACTCCATCGATGCAATCATCAATGGGAACCTAATATAAACTAAAATATATTTCATGTTTCACCAAATAATGAGGCCACAGAGAGTGTGCTCATGTAAAACAAGACACTATGCAAGAACAAAGATGACCCTTTCTCCAATTTGTCACAATAGTGAAATTCATTAACACAAGGAAAACATCGAAACTAAAAGGTCTTGCAATCATAACAACACAATAAAACCATTTGCTCCATTATTATTCATGAACATGCATTCACAAAATAACACACTCCAGAAAGATCTATTACACTTAGAATAAGAGCACCAATAGTATATATTATTGCATAAAAATAATGGCCAAGGGTACATATTACATCCATGCATTTATACAGAATCATCTCCTCCCTTGGTGTTTGGAGTGAGATCTCATTAAATGCAAAATTATGCTAAAAACTAATTTAAAAAATCTAACTATATACATACTAACTCTAAAAATAGTTCTAAGTAGGTCTCCACCCTTGTTTATATCATTTAATGGGTGCATGAGCCTTTACATGACTTAAAACAATGAAAGAATAAGAAGATAAGAAGAAGGAAATTGTAAGATGATCTAAAAGTCTCTAGAAGCTCTAAAATGGGATCTCATGCTTCTCTAGGAATTTCTTGGAGTTGAGCTACCATCAAAATGTTCTTTTGGTGCATTGAATACTCTAAATAGGGAATTGGTAGTTAATTGTTAGTGCACCTCTGTGAAAATTGCACCTGCCCACCTGGGCACCTTGGTGACAAGTTCCAAAAATCCCAAAAACTTCTTAGATCAAAACTAATTTTCCAACATTTTGGTTTTCTTCCCCTTTAGACCAAAATGATATATGGACATTTATCTTGAATTTTTCAATAATCTCTACTATCTGAGTAGCTTCTAGTAAACCCAAAGCCTCATACTTATTATTCACTACTAGTTGCTATTTTCTATTCCCTTCTCCACAGAATCCACAAAATTGGTATTATGTTTTAACAGTGCTTCATCAATTTTGAAAGCTTTTCTAATGTCATCTTTTGATGAAGCTTCTTTGAAAGTTCCTTTGAAATGTTGGACTACTAAATGTACCATAAAAATATTGGTTTTAGACTCATCTTCAATAATCTAAGCCAAGTGACATTATAGTACTTTTTCACTTCCAAAAATTGCTCTTGAGCTTTTTCCCTAAGCTGATGGATCTCCTCATGTAATCCCTTCATTACTTTATTACCTCCCAATATTTTCTTAATCCAATCATCAAGATTATCTATCTCCTTTACATCATATACCTCCATAAGCATTTGAAACCTCTAACCCTTTATTGATATTAATGTTTGTAAGTCCTTTCCCAAGTATGTACTTGATCTATTAGCCCAAAATCTTGGTTCATTATAGAAAAAAAACTTGTTGTCACTTGACTGGATATGGTACAACAAGTTCAAATTACCCTATATTATTTGCACTCCCCTTTCTTTAAAATGGTCATGCCATTGTTGGCATGCCTCCAAAAATGACTCCAACTATGTTACTAACTGATTTCTTCCTAGTGTGGCTCTAAGGGTAACCTCTAGATTGGCTAGGTCAATAGGGCCCACTACTTCATTCAAGTAGCCTCTGAGTAGCTTGTTCTTCTTATACAGTGTTTTCAATTCTACCTTATCTTGATCTCTGTCTCAAAATACCTCCATCATTTTGGTAGTAATCATTAATTTGATCGTGTCCACCATGGGTTTTCCCAACATAACCCCCTTGATTTGGTAATCCTTCAAAGTCAGTTCTTTGTTGTCGACATGAGGAGGAGGAACGGAAATATGTGCGAGAAGCTCTTGGTCTTGGTTCTTCATTATGAAGGCCAATGTTCTAGAATCACCTTTAGGTGGCTCATGCCTCTTCAATGTTCTATTCAATTCCTTCATTCCCTCCTCTATTGTTAGCTCTAGATGTCTCTTTTGTCAAAATATATCCTCCCTCTTTAGCCATGACAATGTGGTTCCCATAGGTGACATGTACTTAGCTGAAGAGGTTGGTTGTATAGTAGGCTCCTTTCCCTTATCACTTCTCTTTATAGTCTTCTCATGTCGAGGAAGATCTTTAGAAGGATTCTTTGTACTCTATTGGGCTAAGGATCTAACCTCAGTATCTCAACAAGTTTGCTAAGTTTATTCTAGTATTTGTCCCTCCTTAGATACTTAATTGGCATGAAGCTTTTGGAATTCTCCTTCCTCAATTTATTAACCTTTTGGTTGAGCCTCTTCTACTAGAGGAGGTGAGCTACTAACCCATTATCTAGAATGATGGTTTTATCCTATGGAGGTGGTGATGGAATTACCAAAGATCCTTAAGGTAGAGGAGGAAATTTATTCTAATCCTCTCTTAAAGGGTCACTTGCAACAGTATATCTAATCTTCTCTCCCACCATCTCAGTGTCCACTGGCATAAAATCAAAGTCTAAGAGGTCAAAGACATCAGTCACTTCACTCTCCATCTCTGCTATCCACTTTAGCTATTCATCTTCTAAAGTTGATACTTGGATAGGGTCTCTTGGAATAGATGGAGGTGTCTATGTAAATATACTTATCCTCTCTCCCTTTATGGCTTTGGTCAAGTGGGCTCTCTGGCTTAAGGATAAAAACTCTACTTTTTCAACTTCTTTCTCATCCTCAACTTTTGGGTTGGTTTTTAGAACCTATTAGGATGGAGTATTCTTTTTTGAGCTAAGGGGGAGGCTTCTTCCTCTGTATTTTTTAGTAGTGGGACCCTTTGTTCCTCTATTTTTTCCTCCTACTATTTTGGTTGTGCCTATTATATTGGCTCAACTTGAGGCTCATCTTTCTTAGCTTTCTTAGCTTAAGGTTCAACTTGCTCCTATTGACTTGGTTTTTTTTGGGCCTCAATCACTTGTCTCTTTTCCCTAGGAGGTGTCCTATTCCTCTTCTTGCACTTATCAACCTTGAAGTACTCAACATCCTTCTCATGTTGATGTACCATTTTAGGCCTTACTAAGGATTGAGCGAGGTAGGCTGTTATGGTAACCTTTTCACCTTTAACTTTGATAGGCCTCATTGTGGATTGTAGTGGTATGGCCTAAGGAATTGGATCCATTCAAAATGGATTCCAGATCCATTCCCTTGTCAATTTGATTATATGCCTAGCCCAATGATCTATGTCATCATTTTCCTCTTTCCCTATCTCTACCTTCATGATAGGCTTGTCATATATTTTGTCTCTACTATACAAAGGATCCATAACTTGTGGTACATCCTTTTTCATGGTCTTGACAAGAATTTCTAGCTTCAATACATTCTCTTTTAGGTATAGACTCATCCTATAATAATCTCTTATATGGATATCAAAGTCATCTATTATGTTCATCCAGTGACTTTGAGGGCATCAACATATACAAATTGTTTCCCTGCTAGATGTTGAACCATCCCAATATTCTCAAAGAATGGGTGAGGGGAGTTGTAGTCTTCTAAGGGATATTGATCCCAATCAAAGTCAAAGGTGGAAATATCTTTTTTCTACTTCACCTCGAATGCGCCAGTTGTAATTGGCCAAACCCAATTCTTCTTATGTTGTTTCCTCACTATGTCATAAGAAGAACTGATTTGGCTAGCTATCTCCTAGAGAATCAACATGCTTGAGGGGTATCTCAGAAGCTTCTTGGGGCATAGAAAATACCAACTACCCAAATATATGTGACGGTTTTAAATTGAATGTAGTAGGTACCTATCTCTATACTTCTAGTTGTCACCTCTACTAATATTCTCTTTACATAGTCACCTTCAATGAATCTAATGATGGAGAAGATAAACCCATCATTGACCACTCTATATTCCACACTCTATAGTGGGAACTTCTTTTTCACCAATTGTGGGTATATCACATAGGGCCAAGCATTTGGATCTTGCATGCTTCCCTTTCAATGCAACCCTAGATAGTGCATGGTTCTTGTCACTAATAAGTACACCATGTATGATGTCATGTAGAACTAAGGCTCAAGCTTAATAGCAACTAGTTTCTTATCCAAGTTATTGCTTAGGATGGTGGCCTAATCAATGGGAATCTTTACAGTCCTTAGGGTTTCAATGAAATGAATCATCCATGTTAGTAAGTGACCTATTGTAGGAAGACCCATAACTTTGCTAAGGAGGAAAATTGAGTATCTGATGTCATCTTTCATATAACCTCTAGTCATATCTACCTTTCCTACTCTATGACCCAAAGGTGTCATGTCAATAAGGAATAAGGACTGCACTAGCTCCTTCACCTCTTTCTCATTCTCTTTATACCACCATTCTAACCTGCCATATGAAATTTGTAGATATTGATGCACCCTTAGAAGGTGAAACACTTTCTTTATGCTTTGAGGTTAGACGTCTAGGATTATCTCTCTTGTTACTCTCTTTATGACCTTTTCCTCAGTCACATAGTGCTCTAGTAGTGTCATTATTGGTTTAGAATTGAATTGATATAGGATGGGATGTTGTATTTACTAGCCCCAACTAGATCAATGCAAATATCATAGTAGTCATTTCCCTTGGTTTATTGTAGATTGTAAGGAAATCATTCCAATCGATGTATCCTAGCATTGTGTCTCAGAATTATGCATGCCTATCTGGGAATCATGACTTCTTTAGGGCTCCTTGATACTTGAAAGAAATAGGTTTTGGTGCCAGCTTCTCTACATTGGAAGATGATGAGGATGGTATTTGATCTATACAAAAGATGAAAACATTAGGTAGAATGAAAAAATGAACTTCTACGGGACTCAAAAATTTATCAGAATAGATCAAAATGTAGATCCCCCCTAGAATTGGCTGATTCGAAACTTAGCACACCTATCACACCCTTAAAAATGCACTACTGCACTAATTTAGCCTTGAAAATGGCTTTTATTTTACAGTTATGCACCTATGCACCTTGGGGAGGTGCGCACATGCACACTGCCTTGTGCATTTGATGGGGGGGGGGGGGGGGGACTTTTTCTTCTTAGTCTTTGTGTGTGAGAGGAGGTGTACACATACACACATCATTGAAGTCCTTAGGTCAGATTTTAGTTTTTTTGGTTTTTAGGTTTTTTGAAATGTGTAGAGGTGCACATGTAGGCACCTCTTAGGTGTTGACCTTGTTTTTTTCTTTGATGCAGGGTGGAGAAGAGTTGCGTAGAGCTATGGAGGTGCAATCGAATAAGGAAGTGCATAGTGAAGTGGGATAAGCGGGAGGGTAAGAAGCGTTATAAAGGCCCTGAGGAGATGCAAACCTATGAGGGCTATGCATGTGTGCACCTCTAGGGGTGTGCAAGTGTGCACCTCTAGAGGGTACGCATCTATGCACTTCTAGATAGTGCACATCTACATGCCTCCAAAGGGTACACATGTGTGCACCATTTTTAAAGGTGACCATTTCCTTCTTAGTTCTCATTTTTTCTCTATCTCTGACTACTTGAACCTTCCTAATCAGAGACTAGGATTTTACCTAGACCCAAGGGAGGGTCCAAAAATGATTAAAGTTTTAGACTAGAAGTCTCAGAAGGGATTTTAAAACTAGGCTATCCCTATTTTTTGTATGAAAATGGGGCATGAATTCTGAAACCACAAAAATTATCCCCAATAAAAAGGTAAGAAATGAAAAAGACATTTCTTCATTAGCAAGCATTCTTCTGACATATGTCAAGTGACAACTTAATTTCAAATATTTCAAGTAGCTTTCAAGTCTCTTGGTAGTAAAAACTAAAGAATCTTGAATCTTCAAGCTCAATGTATGCTTAGTGTATTCATTTCTTTTGATATCTCAAGGTGTAGTCTATCATGAGTATACAACAACTTGCATAATTTTTTTAGCTCCACTGGTCCATTAATCAAGAATCCTCATAAAACCTATTTGTCAATCACTATTTAACTAGATGAGAGAATCCATTCTGAGGGCTCTTTGCAAGTTATCAATTCTTTCATTTGAGTCTTTGGTAATCCCTTTTGATTTTCTTCAAGGAGCTCATGTGTTTCCATTTGATTCTTCCTTGAATCATTTTGTATAAAATAGGATAGTCATTTGGAGTGCACATCCCTTTATTTGATTACCCTTTAGAATCATCTGGAATCTCTAGATTTAATACATCTTGTAATTATTTTTCTTTCTTTCCTACCTTGACCACACTTAGACTATGTGGCCAAGGCATTAGTATTGTTTTCTAGATTTGTTCTTTAGTTTGATAACTCTTGCATTTATATTTCAATAAACTTTTTGGAAACTCTCACACTAAATAGTGATCTTAGTATTTCATTTGAGGAAAATCTTTGTCTAGACCAAAAAGTTTTGAATTATCCCTTGGTACTATCAACCTAGATTTGAAAATTGCCAAGATAATCCATTCTTGAATTTATAAAGTGTTGAGAGCTATCAATCTATGATCTTGATTTTAAGACTGGAAATCCTCTACAATTACAAGTAACACCTATTTTTAGTTGGTACAAGAAAAAAATAAATTGAATGATTTGACAAAGATATACCTCTTCCCTAAAGTCAAAAATAAATGGAGTGATCTATTAATGCATCAAGAAAGAGCCTTGAATGCACCTAACCCCTAGACTAACAAGAAAAGATAGACACAACTAAAAATAAACATACTTGAATAAAGTAAATTTATATTATTATTTTTTAGAAAAAAAAAATTGAAATGCTTTCTACTTTGAGGCCTCAAAATAATATTTCAAAAACTAGTCATTGATTGGTAATGAGACAAATTCCCCTTGTAAAGAACTTAGTCTAAAAGTATTTTCTCCCAAAATCTCTGCAATCTAGTAAGGGCCAATCCATAAGCATTGAAACTTAGTGTGACTATCTAATTTTTCTTTCCCTTGTCCCACAAGAGAAAAAGATCAAAGATTCTAAAGGATTTGATAATGTCTTTCTTGTTGAAGCAAAATTTTATGACAATTTTATGTTTCTCCATGTGCACTAAAGTGGTTCTCCTTTTCTCATCCATTTCCAAGAGATTAAACAACCTGATCTGAACTCTATCAGCATTTCAACATAACCTCTCATGAATTTTAACACTAGAATCCTAAAGTTAAAAGGTAATATCAATTCTTGTCCATAGGCAAGTAGATATGGGGATGTTCCCAAAGAATTCTTAATCTAGACTCTATCTGTCCATAGTGCATATTTTAGTTGAGTGTGCCAATCTTTTAGGTTCTCCTTTAGCAAACACTTGATCATTATGATTAAGCTCTTATTGGTGGACTTAGCCACACCATTCCCTTGGGGATAGTAATTAGATGAGAACTTGATTATAACCTAATTATCTAATGCCCATTGAGTGAGGAAAATTAAAGCAAAAGATGACCCATTATTGCATACAAGGAAGAATAAAATTCCAAACCTAGTGACAATATTCTCTTCCAAGAAACCACTTTTGTTGTGCAGTTTCAAAATTTTTTAGCTTTGATCCAATGTGTGCAATAGTTTATAGCTATAAGGGTGAACATATGTCATGTTGATGATGGTGGGTTTACTAGTCCAATAAAGTCCAACTCCCACTTGGCCAAAGGGCATACTTCAAACATTGGTTGTAGTGATATGCCTGGATGTCTTTCCATATTGTAACTTGTTTGACAAGTGTGGTAAGAGCTTAAATGTTCAAATTTGTCCTTGAAAATTGTAGGCCAAAAGTAACCTAATATCAAAATCATATTAGTCGTAGCCTCTGTTGATCTGTGTCTTGTGCCATACTTATCATGATATTGTTCCAATACCTCTTTTTCTTCCTCATGTCCCAAACACTTCAAATAAATTCCCTCATAGTTTCTTTTACAAAATTTCCTATCTTGAAGCATATAGGATTCACATTTCATCTTGAGTCCTCTGCATTGGGAACTATTCATCTAGTTAGGGTATTGATTGTGTAAGAGGTAGTAGATGATATCTTGATACCAAACATCTATGATTATTCCTTCATCAATGTCAAGACACTATGATCTTTTGTTCATTATTAGCCTTATTTTCATCATCAAATATCATCTCATTGTCAGCTATCATCTTGGTTAGCCCTTGTCCTCTCACCAACTTCATTGGTTTAATTTCCAAATTGAACGCTTGTAACATGGTCATCCATTTTCCTCTCCTTCCACCTAGTTCGTTCTACATCAATAATGATTTGACTACATGATCTAGTATAATAACATATACCTCACTCCTAAGTATGTAATGATGAAATTTCTTGACTACCTTTATTAGGGCTAAAGATTGTTTTTCAAGATTGGAATAGTCCAATTCAAAAAAATTTAGCAAAAAAATCATGAATGCAATAGGTCTCTCATCTTCTTAATCTTTATTTTGTGTGAGAATCCTTACACATGAGCATTCCAAAGAAAAAGAACAGATTTTGAAAGGCAACTCATAATTGGTCTTACAAGTACTAGAACCATGGAGATACCTACTTTGGTATCTTTGAAAGACTTCTTTATATTAAGAATCCATTCTTTCTTTGCTCCTTTCTTCAACAAGTCATTGAGGGGATGAACTATTTTAGTGAAGCCACTGATGAACTTTCTCACAAACTTAATCTTCCCAAAGAAATATTTAAGCTCTTTGCAACTACAAGGAGGTGATAACTTCATAATAGTTTCTACCCTTTCAGGATCAATAAAATTCCCAACTTTAAAAATAATGTGACCCAAAAAATTTCCTTTGGTAACCCTGAATGAACACTTCTTAGGATTAAGAGATATGCCATATAACTGGAATTTGTTGAAAACTTGTCTCAAGTCAACAATATGAGTACTACAATATTTTGAAAAGACAATTAGGTCATGCATATAGATAACTATACATTTATTGATTAGCCCCTTGAATGCTTCATCCATCTCTCTCTAAAATGTAGCTCCTACATTGATTAATCCAAATGACATTCTGTTATATAAAAAGGTTCCCCATTTCATTGTAAATGCAGTCTTTAACATGTCTTCCTCATCCACGATCACTTGGTTGTATCCTAAATATTCATCTAGAAAAGACATCATTTTAGATTTTTTTACAATCTATAGTACCTCATCTAATGAGGGAAAAGGGTAGTTATCCTTCTAGGATGCTAAGTTTAGATTGTGAAAATCCACACAAAGGAAAATTTCTCTAGTCTTTTTCCTTAATGAAACCAAGTTAGCAAACCATGTATAATGTCAAATTGGAAAGATAATTTTAGCATCAAGAAAATTCTAGACCCCTTTCATTATTAATGATTCAATAATGGGATTCATTGGTCTCTATCTTTGACAAAAAGGTTTGGCATCAAGCTTCAACAGTATATCATGAGTGATGATTCCAGGATCATACATCTTGTGTTCTTCATAACTCCATGCTATGATATTTTTGTATTATTTAAGCAATCAAAGCATGCTTTCTTGTTCTTGAGCGTTACATGCCTTTCCAATTATCACCAACTTAGGGTCTTCCTCAATGCCCAAATTATATGAATCACATTCTTCAATCCCTTTTTCTTCAATAATTATTTTACTATGTGTTTGATCATTTGGAACAATTATACATTCCATTTCTACCATCCCCTTAGTAATATTATTGGTTTTCAAATTTATAATCCTATCTTCATCTTCTAGTTTATTGACCTCAGGTTTATTGTTAGGAGTATCATCAATCTCTTGTTCTTTGAAAAAATTGTTGCACATAATGGACTCAAGAATATGTTGGTCATCTTAGATGACCTAAAATTTAGTAATTTTTTTTGGGATGGATGGAGAATCCACCAATTCAACCAAAAGCCTTTTGTTTTTTGTCCTTTCAATGAGCTATAATACACTAGTTGAAATTGAAAGGGTGTTATCTACCATGTTTCTCTTTCTCAGGATGGACTTTATGTTTAGGGCCTCAAAATATTCCATCAATTCCCAAACTCTTTTTTGGTAAGAAAGTAGTCTTCTATTATTGCAAGAGTAGATTATTTAACTTGTCTAATCACCAACTGAGAGTCTCCTTCAATTATGAGAGCTTTGACATCCTTCTCTAATGCAAAGAGAAGCCTGTAGGCCTATGAATCAAGGCTCCATGTTCTACAACATTGTTAGTGCATCTAAATTATAAATGATATATAGCATAAAATGACTTAAATTTTGGATTAAGTAGTTCAATACCTGCACTAGCTCCTAATTTGCATTTATAGCCATCAAACCTGAGTGTCCAAATTGGTAGATCTTTTGGCTTTCTTGACTTTTGTTTATTTGTTCAAATATTTTCTTTCACTTGAACTTTGAAGGACTATTATTTTAGGATCTATTATAATATTTCATGTGGTATATTTGGTGAATTGCCATTTTTTTTTGGAAATAATAATGGGAAAGTAAACTCTAAGAGGGGGGGGGGGGGGGGTGCATCAATACTTTTTAACTTTAACAATAAAATTTTTACCACATATCCATCTCACAATTTAGCATGTAAATTGAAATATCGAGCTTCACATGTTCATCCATAGCATGAAACAAATAACACATAACACAATAAGTTTGTTACCTAAAAACTCTCCAATGAGAAGGTAAAATTGGGGTGGGGATGACACCCACAAATCTTCACTACTACAATTTTAAAGTGTATCTAATTAAGGTTATAATTATTTGATCATAAAATATGATCTACTCTATGAAAGTTCTACCCTGTTAAAATCTTACAAAGATTGTTAAATCTTACAAAGATTGTTAAATCTTACCATGTTAAAGGATTTCAACACCCTGCTATAAGTGTGCCTTGTTAGAGAACTTAAACTTGCAATAATAAGAACTCAATTAAGATATTTACACAAGCTTGTTAAGACTACTCTGTTAGAAATTTTTCTCTATATCACCTTTTAAAATGATTTAGCACCACAATCCTTCTATTAGCACTCTGCTACTAGATATTCGATCTTCTCTTTCTAAGTATATCCTTGATCCTCCTGATCAGATGTCTCCTTTTTCCTTTAACTAATTTTCTCTATTCTCTCTAAATGATTTTTTAATTCATATCTCTTCCATAAACTCTATAGTCACCATGAATGCTGTCTCTCTACACTTAGCATTTTTTCTTCTCCTCTCATATACATATGAAAACTCTTTAGGGTTTTCCCTCCTTAAGAAGACTTAGGTGAGCTAGGGTTAGGTAGAAATTGACAATTGTGATTCATCCATTTTGCTGCTTAATACATCCCTTATTTTGATTGGTTGCATGTACCACATAGGGATTCTCAATATACCTTCAAATATATCTTCTATAATCATACAAAAATTCTTAAGTCATCCCAAAAATGGTTTAGCTAGGAATTTGTGTCATTACAAACAACTATGCCAAAAACTATTTACTTAGCACTTAAAAAAGCTTTTATGCTTGGCATTCACTGTATCCTTAATTTTGTAACTCAACTCCTGAATGAATTGGCATCCACTATTTTACTCGACATTTGAATCGCTCAGCATATATGACTTTCTCAGCACTTAAGTGACTCAACACATACTAGTACTTGATGCTAACTATGTATATTTCTCAGCATACACTAATTGCTTGGCACATACTGAGTTATGTTAAGTAATGACTTAATTATTTTGTCACTACCTTGTCAAAATCAAAATTAGATCAACAATTTCCCCCTTTGACATGAGTGGAAAAAATACTTTATCATGCATATACAACCTAACTTATGTACATAACTTAGATAATCTAGATATATTACTTGGCTCTCATACAAAATTACAAAATTTTCAAAACTAATGACATAAATTTCATACCTTATTGTACCAAAATTTTATAACTCCCCCTCAATTGATATTTCCTTTTTGTAACTAAATTTTGTACTCTTATTGAGGAAGTGTGTGATCTTTTGTTGTTATTTTTTTTGCATGAGTACACCCTTTGACTCATAACTATACTATGCATTTGTCAATCTACAAAAACTTTATAATCACCCTTTTTTGACACTTATGTCATTTTGATGGTACATTAATAGTGTGTTTGTCCAACAATAAAATCGTGGACCTCCATGATTATTCTCAATGTTGCATCTTAGTTATTGCATGTTACCTCTAGAGAGTGGTATTGAACATCTAGCTAGGTAGAAGGGTCAACTAGGCCATTATGTATTGAAAGTGTATTATCTTTCTCCATCAATGTTTCAATAAAGGATAGTTCATTATGAAATACTTCCATGTGTTAGGTCAACATGGACTAGATACTAATCAAGGTAGCCCTTATGTTTGCATCTTGTGTTTGTAGTATAGCTAGCTTACCTTGATTAGATAGTCATCTCTGAAAATTAGTCTAGCTTTGACTAGGAAATAATTTCAATGTTGTACCTATGGACTATAGATCTCCTTAAAGCTGATCAATAGCCCTCTATACTTCTTGTGTGAATTAATTCACATCACAAAGCTTTGTGTATAGAGAAAAGATATTCTCCTACACCTTTTTCACATCCTCCATTTTGGTTGCTAAGTCAACCTGTCTTAGTGCAATAGAACTAGAAATCTTTTCAAGAACTTTAGAATGAAACTTCATTTCAAACCATTCTAGAAGTTTAACATTGTAATCTTGGTCTTCATCCCTAATCTTTTCAACTATGTTGACTAGTCTCTCAAAAGATTAGTTTTTCCTCAGTCGGCTTTGGTAGACTATATACATCAAGAAATATCTCTTTGATATCATGAAGTACTTTCTTATGCTTATGGACTCATCTAAGCAACTCCTATTGTTTCTTCATATCAAGAACTTCCTATAGAATGCTCATTTTTTCTATGGTGATTGTTGAAAGATCAAACTTTGGTAGTTCAATCACCTCATCTAAGTTTACATCTCCATAAGATGTACCTTTAGCATACTTAGATGTGTGTTGGTTAATAGTTTGTTCTCCCTTTTGATTTATACCCTAACTCATTATATGCCCAATATTTTAGAGAACAAAAGGATTCCATCAAAAATTAAGTTAGTGTACAGGTAATATCACTACCCTCTAAGTTATTAGGTAGATCTCCCTAAAAAATTGCAATAATGTGCAATGAATGTGTCTTTCTTAGATCAAAATTTTATGATGGAATAAGCTATTAACCTGAGAGCAGTAAAGGCTAACCAAATTTCTTGTAGACACATAATTCAAGATAAATAGATTTGGATAACTAACAATGTCCAATGGAATGTGTTGCAAGAATGAATGTTGATGATATTCCTATGGGGGAGTATTGTAGATATGTTACTATGATGATATGTTACATTCATGACTAAGTTTGTCATTGATGTCAACATACCAATTTTCTGTGGTATTTGATAGAAGAACAATGGAAAGATCAAGTTGGTACAGATAGATAGTTGAGTATTCTAACTATTTGAGGTTATGGGAGATACTTCTAAGTATCTAGTATATGTAGTTAATGTTAGAATAAGAAAAGATAAGTCTAGAAGAAGTTATGTAAGTTTTGGTGATGTCTATTCTGAGATAGAGTTTACAAAGGCATGTTCTAGTAAACTTGTTATATCTCTTAGCAATGTTGTTATTCTATGAATTGAGGTTGAGGACATGAAGAAGACATATTGATGATGCATGCCCAAGTTTTCTCATCATAATATTGCATGTACGAAGAGATATTCAAGTTACAAGGAAGAAGATTTATGTTATCACTAAGTGTAACATGTTCTTAATGTGGTCCTATAATAATTAATTGAGAAGATCTAATAGCCAACCTATGGAATTGTTTTGAGGACTTGTTATAAAGGAAGGGTATTTTCCTTTATTAAGTAATGACAAGAATTATATTGATGTGAAGAGATTGTAAGCAGAGAGAGAGAAAGAGAGAGAGTAGAATGTGAACTTGAGCAAAGTAGTGTGGAAGTGAAGGAAACTTCACTACTAATGTTTTACTAAGCGATCCAAGGTTTGATATTGAATCTAAGGTTTGTGTCCTAGTCTACAAGGTCTAATAGTGATTGGTTTGGTTAATAGAACAAAGGAAAGAATGACACAATAGTAAATTGCATGTTTGAGTAGTGAGCTCTTCTTGTAGTTGAATTTGCATGTTTGGGCAGTGGGATCTTCTTGCATACATTAAAATACAACTCCTAATAGGGTTGGAATCTCCTAATAGGAATTCAAAGTCTCCTAACATGGACTCTATTTACTAAATTTTGTAATAGACTCCTAATAGGGTCCATCCTCTAGCAAGGAATATTTATATTAGTACATCATCTTGTGGGAATCATTCCCACTGGGGTTTTCTCTCTAATCAAGGGTTTCTCTAATCAAGATATATGGTGTAATTATCTATTTACATTTTACTATGGATGTTATTTTTTTTGGTTGAATGGTTAAGTTTTTTTAAAGAAGATAAATTTTGTAATTATCAATTATCTTGGTGGACTATTATTTCTAACAATTGGTATCGGAGCATCAAGTCCTTCAAGATACAGTTTAACAACTTTGGAAGAACCATGGAAAATATGTTTAGGAAAGATAATCCAACATTTGATGGAACAAATTATGATAGCTAGAAAGAAAAGATGAAGACACATATATTGTGTATGTGTGTGGATTCATGTTTGTTCCATAAATTTCTTGGTAGTGGCTATGCCTTTGAGGGCTTCCATGGTTGTATTGCAATGGTGTTTTTGTTGAATAATACATGGTGATGGATGGTTTTGGAGGCTGGGCTTTTCCCTCAATGATGGTTTCTCAGGGTATATCTTGTGTCACATTTTGTGGGTATGTTGTATATTCTCTTGCATGTGGATTTTAAATACATATTTGTTTCAAATCTATTATGGGTTATGTGGAAACAATTATATTCTTTGTTGCAAGTTTCCTTACAAGTGGTATCAGAGCTATGGTTTTATTACTATAACCCTAGATTGAATCGATGGGAATGCATGAGAGGATAAAAGAAAGGGAAAAATATATAAATTTTTATTGTAGATCTGAGGGTTTTTTGGGTTTTCTATTATGATGGAATATTGGTAGATTTTTGGGCATGTGAAATTATTAGTTAAATGGTTTTTTTGGATGTTTCATTTAAATGAGAGTTTTAGGAGGAGCTTGCAAAATGACCTCCTGGATAAAAACAAATCTCGCCATTGGATTTGGGGTGATGTTTCCATAAATTTTGATATATAATTTGCCCTAGTTTGGCCATGTTCAGAGAAAATGAAAGAATTTTTTAGTTTCAGCTCATGATGGCTATCAAATTTCATCTCATCAAAAAATTTGTCACAAAAAAAAAAAATCACAGTGAAAATGGTAAAAAGACTATCTTAGTAAAATGACCATAATTATCTCTTAGGATATTAGATTTTAGACTTCTTATAGGGTTAGAAAGCTAATTTAGAGCACTACAACTTGGTGTAGGTTTGGTTCTATGATTTTATCATTTTGTTAGGTTTTAAGAGCCCAAAAGTTAGATGTTATTTATTTTGAGCACAGATTAGGGCATAACTTGAGCATACAAAGTTGTATTTTGAATTTCAAGTAGTCAACAGAAAGCTCTTGGAGAGCTCTACAAATTGGCTCAGATTTAGTGTAGGTTTGGCATGGTTTATTTGGTGATATATTGATCTAAATAGTTTATGGCATATATTGACTATGGTAGCATTGTATTTATAACTTGATTATGGGTTATCTTTGATGCATATTCAGATTGGTGGCTTGGATTTGGGTTTTGTATTCCCTAAGTCACATGATTTGTTGATTTTTCTTCATATAGAAGGGATGAGATGTTGTTATCAGGTACAGTCATGATGGAGGATTGTGGTTGACTATTTTATGCTTATAGGTTTGACATATTGAGAGTTAGATGCTCAGTTTATGGATTTGATCATGGTGCCTTGATTTTGGCATGACATGATTAGATATGTAGGTACATCATTGATGTTCACTAGTTGGATTCTTGATATGCATATGGTGGTATCTTCTTAGATGAGGATCATAGTTATTTGGTTTATTTTGAGGAGATCATGATATGCACTTTGAGTTCTTTGATGGTTTGATGCCTTGGTTGATTCTCATGATTAGAGGATGGTTTTTCATCATGATGTCATGGATAGCTTGGATACACGGTTTAGTGGGAGCTTGTGACAATGATGGGGTGACAATATGGGATTAGTTCTTGGTTTGGTTTGTATCTTCTTGGTTTGGAGATCTTGGTTTCACTTGGTGTTGACACTTTGGTTGTGTTAGTGTAGACCTAGATGATCTTCATGTATGAGATATATTTTATGATGTCTTAGTGTCATGGTTGAGTGATATTTTTTCTAACAATTTTATTTATTGAGTGTTTGCATATGTTGGAGGTTTTTCTTAGATCTTGTTGCTGCATAAGCATCTTTGAAATTTGCATGGTGCACTTTTTATCTTCATGATATGTGAAGATGGTTAGATCTTGAGGATTCATGGGGTTCTTGGTTATCTTCATGGTGTGTGGAGATGGTTCTTCATGTTGTTTAGAGATGGTTTTCTTCATGATATGTGAAGATGGTTTTCTTCATGGTGTGTGGAGATGGTTACATCTTGAGAACTCATAGGGTTCTTGGTAAAGGTGTAGTTTATGATTTCATTTGGCATGTTATCCTTGGTGTGAGGATGGTTTTATCATTATTTCATGGAATACTCTTGATATGCATTTAGAGTATTTTGACATGTTACAAGATATTCATATGAAACATATTATATCTTTGGTTGAGATGGTTATATCATGTTATCATGTTTATGTTCCTAAGGCCATGGTTGGAACTTTGACATTGATCTTGGTTTAGTTTCTTGGTATTGAGTACATTAATCATAAGTTGGATACTTCATGATATTGTTATGTTGCATTTGGAGTTGGCATGGATTGATTGGTTATAGGTGTTCATGGATACTTAGAGATAGTGGTGATGCTAATTTCTCTTAGATTAGAGAAGTACTTGTTGTGACAGTTAATGGTTTCAGCAAGAAGTCTGAGGGTCATTCACCTGATATGGACTTGAGAGGAGATTTTTCTTAGATGAGTCATGGTTGAAGACTTTGATATCTTGATGAGCATTCTCATTCCCCACTTTTAGTCTACTTAGTGAATTTCTACTTGAGATGTATAGCCCATTTTTTCTCTTAGGTACATTATGTTTATGCATGTCTTTCATGGATATGGATCTTGAGCTAGGGTACTTGAGTTAGTTCTAGAGGGTTCATTTGAGAGATGGTTTTTAATTAGTTATCTCCATTTTCATATGTTGTTATGATGTTTGAGTTTGGGAGATGGTTTTATATAGGTCATATTCCTTGGATTAGGAATGGTTTATGAGTTTGATCTTCTTGTAAGAGGCTTACATCCATGATTAGTTATATGGTATGGTTTGGGTATTGTTGTGGCTTCTTCATTGGGGTTTTATGGAGGAGATTGATCTAAAGTATGAATCTAGACTAATTACAGTATTGAATGCTTAAATAAAATAAAATTAAATAAATCACAACTTAGCGGAAGTCTTAATTCATTTACTATCAATGAAATCAAAACATAAGATGAGAAATAGAATTGAGAGAGAAGATAAGAAGATGCAAACAGAGTTTGATTTCAGAGTTTGCCACAAACGTGACTACATCTCCGGGTCGGCTCCAATAGAGTACGACCAATCCGATTAATCTCCAAAATAAATTACAAATGCACCAAGATTATTCCCTTAAACACATCAGCATAGCATGCCCTCGACGTGCAGAATAGTCTTCAAAAATCTCTTAAACATTCTCCTGTTCTCACCACCTGAATATCCTAAGAGTTTCCTAAACCCCCTTTTTATACATGAAATTAGCCAAAATAAGGCTATAACCAAATTTATAAAAATAACCCCTTCAATTAATTCCCCTCTCAGAATAACCTGTTAGCCATTTTTAACAGATTCGGCTCATGTCAATTTTGGGGTTAAAAAAAGGATTATAACCTTAATTTACTAAGGTTGGAGGTTTGTTTGGCTAAGGATAAGACAAAAATCGCGCAACACATTCCCCAAGTGCTAAAATGGTGCAATGATTAACCATAATTTTATGGTAACCACCGGTCGGGGGTTCTAAACCCACCAGCGGTCTACCTCATTTGAAATTGGCGCTAGCCAATGTTTAAATAGTAGTTGCCGCCCATAAGTTTCAAAAGTTATGCTTGGTGCTATGGTTGAGGCACAAATTTTGAAGGTAAAGGGTCACGAGTTCAAATCCGACCATGAACTCTCTTTTTTTTCCTATTTCCCTATTTTGTTGACGTCGTGATGACATCAACTATATTCATCTCTTAGCTTGAACTTCAAAATGGCATAACTTCCACGTACAGGCTCCGTTTTTGATGAAACAAATACCGTCGGAAAGCTCTCGATGAGCTCTTTATTTTGAAATCCATTGTTGACCACTTTGGAGATGATTATTTTTTCACCTTTTTTATGACCTTCATTCTCAATTTGACCAACCTTTGACTGACCATAACTTTTGCATATGGACTCCGCTTTTGTCCGTTCAAATCGCATGGGGTCCAAAATTTCAAGGAGTTTAATCTGATGCTGATTGTTGGAGTTTTGGAGATACTTCAATTTTGACGAAAGTATCCCTCGGATCAAGGATCATACTTACATAGTTTATATATGGAGGTATGTGTAGAAGGACATGATACAGGTTATGTTTTGCATGGTTTCTCTTTAGTCTTGGTTATCTTCCTAGATGTTCAATTTTTTCCTACATTAGATTTGAGATTGGTTAGAGATTGTGATCACTAGTTTGTGGTCATGTATGTCATGTGAAAGGTGGCATGGTTATTTCTTTATCTCTTTCATCTATTTGTTATGGAGAACTTGGGAGAGCATTGGAGACTTATTATGAGAGTTGTTCTTGCAGGTGATTGGTTTACGTATTCTAGATGTCCTTAAGACTACATAGATTCACTTCTTTGAGATGTTGTGAGTGGATTGGTTATAGATTTGACATCATCTTTTGGAGTGGGATCTTCTTGGTATATGTGTGGTAGGTATTTCTCTTGAGGCTTGTGATTGTAGGTTACAGATTGGATATGTTGATGATGTGAGATTCACTTGGTATACCTTTGAAGGTATGGATAGTTGGATGGGTTCGGCACTTGTTGTGGGTGTTATTTTAGCTATGGATATTTTGACAACTACGGATATATGTGATTACCTATAAATCAATTTTTGTGTTTGGCATTTTAGTTGGTACATGATTTTATGATCTTCTAATGTGATAGTTTGGGTGACTTTCTCTCTAGATATCTTTTATGTATGTCTGGTGGTAGTGGCATAATAGGAGGTGAGATCATTCATGTTTCAGATGTTAGTTGTTGTAGGTACAAGGATGGAGCACTTCATGTACTTTGATCCATGATGGTGGATGTGCTAGGAGGGATTATTCCCTTGTTTATTTATGTGGCTACAAATTGACCCTATGCAATGTATACAACAAGTGGGACATTATTGAGATTATGTGTGTTGTACACATTGCATAATATTGTTATATTGTATTATTTTATTTTATTATGTAATTTTGCACCTAGATAGACATGCAACATGTGAAGATTCTCATGGGATATTCTTGATGAGTTGTATTATAACATTGTGATAATATTTGATGTAATTATTTAATATTGGAGAAAAGAATTAAAATTCTAATATTAAATGTGGGGTCAATGGGTTAGGTAGCACATGGTTTATGTAATAACACTTGGTGGTTTTGTGGGACTTGCTACTATATAAGTAGCCACAAGGGTAGTTATTGATGAGAGAAGAAGAAGGGCAAAAATAAATAGTCAAGAGAGCTAAGGCTTGATAGGTTAGCCAAGGCAGAATTTGTGAAGGTTGGAAGCATGGCATGAGATGTTTTGATTCATGCTTGTTCACATGAATTGCTTGGTAGTGGCTATGGCTTTGAAGGCTTCCATGGTTGTATTGCATTGGTGTTTTTGCTGAATAATACATGGTTATGGATGCTTTTAAAGGCTAGGCTTCCCCTCAATGAGGGCTTCTTAGGGTATATCTTATATCACATTTTGTGGGTATGTTGTCTATTCTCTTGCATGTCAATTTTAAGTACATATTTGTTTCAAATCTATTATGGGTAATGTGGAAATGATTATATTCTTTGTTGCAAGTTTCCTTACAGTATGGGTCTAGGATATTGGATCTTAACAAAATTAGAGAAGATAATCATTGCTGAAAAGGTTTTTGAAATTTTCACCAGGGAAAAAAGGGATCTTTTTATGTGTGACATGAGAGCTACAAAAGCACTATTGACTGCACTTCTTGAAATTGAGTACAATCAGGTAAAATCACTAGCTACATTACATTTGATTTGGAAAGCTTTAAAAAATAGTTTTGAAGGAGATACACATTCTAAGAAGTTGAGACTAAAAATTTGGATTTGTGTGTTTCAAGATGCTAAAATGACGGAAGGTGAATCTGTAAGAACATATATAGGTAGGATATCAAAAATTATTGTAGGTATCAAAGGTTAAGGAGGAATCAAAGAAGATGATGAGGTTATATGGAAGTAATTAAAAACTCTAACACCACCATTTAAGTCATGAATTCAAATGATACATTTGTTGGTATCTTGTACCAAATATTTCACAAAGGAGACATTGCTTGGAAGACTTGAAGAAGTTGAGAATGAACTTAGACAATCCACAAAATTGACCAGAATAGAGATAGTTTTTAATACCTTGAATATTTCACCTAATTTATCAAAGAGCAAAAGTGTTGGAGGAGATTTTTCTAGCAATAGTAGATCTGAGGAGAATAGAAATATTGAAGAAGGAGCAGCCCTTTAAGTAAAAAGAGAAAAAGTAGGTAAGAAAATTTTTTAATGTTGGACTTTTGATGAACATGGTCATTATTCATCTAAGTGTCCTAAAAGAGAGAAAAAGTATACGGGAAATTAAAAACCTAGAAAATATAGAAATTTTTTTATACAAATGAAGATAATGATTATAATGAACAAGCATTAAGTGCTAGTGATGATGAAATTAGATTTGTGGCAATTAAAGAAGAAAGTCTAGAAAAAGTAGCTTTTGTGTCATAGGTTGAGAAGAAGTCTGATTGGATAATTCATAGTAGTTTCTCATAGCATATCATTGGTGATATGAACAAGTTTTTTGACTTCAAAATTTAGGATCAAGGAATTGTCAAAGTTTGAAACAATACAGCATGTCAAATTAAAGATATTGGATCTATAACTCTCGATGGTATTACTAATACTGAGGATGTATACTTTGTTGATGGTTTAAAGCACAATCTTTTGAGTGTTGTAAAATTAGTAGATAAAGTTTATTAGTTCCATTTCATAGAAAAGACATGCATGATCAAATACAAAGATGAAAAGCTAATTGGAATAGGAACTAGATCTAGAGGTAATGTATTTCAGTTGAATCCTACTAAAATAACATGTTTGGTTCCAAAGACAAAAGATAGTTGGCTAGGGCATAAGAGATTTTTTCATATAAACTTTGATAGTATTTTGAAGACTATTAGAATGTTTGCAGTCAAAGATTTGCCAAAGATTATAAAGCCTACAAACACAATTTGCAAGGAGTGTGTTTTGGCTAAGCATAACAGAACTTCTTTTCCCAGCAAGAATTTTACCACTACAAAAAAGTTAGCTATTATAAACACAAATCTCAAGACTAAAGGATTCTATGGTTAAAGGTATTTTATGATTCTAGTTGATGATTTTTCCAAAATGATGTGGATTGCATTTCTTAAAGAGAAATCTGAGGCATTTGAAGCATAATCTTTTGAGTGTTGGATAATTAGTAGATAAAGGTTATCAATTGTAGTACATAAAAAAGTCATGCATGATCAAAGACAAAGATGGAAAGGAAATTAGAATAGGAACCAAATCTAGAGGTAATGTATTTCAATTAAATCCTACTAAAATGACATGTTTGGTTGCAAAGGTAGATGGTAATTGGTTATGGCATAAGATATTTTGTCAAATAAACTTTGACAGTATTGTGAAGACTAGTAGAATGTTTTTAATTAGAGATTTGCCAAATATTGTAAAGCCTACTAACACAATTTGCAAGGAGTGTGTTTTGGCTAAGCATAAGAGAACTTATTTTCCTAGCAAGAAGTTTACCACTACAAAAAAGTTGGATATTGTGTACAAATCTCAATGGTCCTACAAAGACTAAAGGATTCTATGGTGAAGGGTATTTTATGATTCTAGTTGATGATTTTTCTAGAATGATGTGGGTTGCATTTCTTAAAAAGAAATCTGAGGCATTTGATAAGTTTATGATATTAAAAAATAGTATTGAGAATGAATCTAGTATGAAGATTAAATGTTTAAGATCAAATAGAGGAGGAGAATTTACTTCAAATGAGTTTAACAAGTTTTGTGAAGAAATGAAATTAAAAGATATTTATTGGCTCTAAGAACCCCTGAATAGAATGGCATTGCAGAGAGAAGAAACAAGTTAGTTATATAAATTGCAAGAGCTATGTTAGCAATGGATGATGTTTCCAAGATATTTTGGAGAGAAGTTGTGAATACATCAGCCTACACTATGGATAGAGTGCAATTCAAGAAAGACACAAACAAGACCCCTTATGAACTATGGTTTGGCCACTCACCTAAAGTTAAGTATTTTAAAATTTTTGGGAGTAAGTGTTGTATCAAAAGAGATGATGATATTGGTAAGTTTGATGCTAGAAGTGATGAAGGTATGTTTCTTATTTATTAATTGAAAATAAAAGCTCATAGATGCTATAATCAGAGACTTAAAACTATTATGGAAAGTGAAAATGTGAGAATTGATGAAAAAATTAGGATACAAGAGAGAATAGTTGATTACAATTCAAATGATGATATTGTCACTAAGCTAAGCAATGATGAGGTATTTCTTAAGACTAACAATAATTTTTAGAATGAAGAAGAGCCAAGGCAAGAACAAAGATCAGAACCTTCTAATAGAGTCAAGAGTTAAGATAGCAACTCCTACTTCAGGAATGAATATGATAAAGAATCATCCATTCGAGCAGATCATTGGAAGTAAAGACAAAGGTGTGATGAAAAGAAGAAGAGTAAATGAAGAATTGTGCTTGATATATCAAATTGAGCCTAAGAATGTAGATGAAGCATGTAAACATGATTACTAGAAACAAGCCATGAGAGAGGAATTGGATGTATATACATAGCCAATGCAGCACAGAAGAAATTCAAAGTATATCAAATGGATGTCCAATCAACATTTCTGAATGGAGAACTTTAAGAAGAAGTATACATTGAGTAGCCTAAAGAATTTCCTTTGACAGATGACAAGGACATAGTATGTAGACTAAGTAAAGCATTGTATGGATTGAAGCAAGCACCTAGAACCTAGTATTCAAGGTTGGACAAACAATTTACAAAACCTAGATATCGCAAAGGTATGGTAGATAGTAATCTACATTGGAAAGAAATTGATGATGGTTTGATGATTTTGGTAATATTTGTTGATGATATCATATTTGGAGGAAATGATGAAGAAAGTGAAAAGTTTACTGAGGAGATGAAGAAAGAATTTGAAATGAGTATGATAGGAGAGATGAAATATTTCTTAGGATTGCAGATTGTATAGAATAAAGAAAGAACGTTTATTTCTTAGACTAAGTACTTGAATGATTTAATAAAAAGGTTTTTTTTGGAAACATGCAAACCTAGTGGAACATGTATGGTAACTAGACACAAGTTATCTACAAATAATGAGACATCTACTATTGAGGGGAAAAAAAATATAGATCTATGATTGAAGGATTGCAATATCTAACTCACACAAGACCATATATAGAAAATGTAGTTGGAATTGTTGCAATATTCCAAGCTGATCCTAGAGAAACACATTATGTAGCAATCAAAAAGATATTTAGATATCTAAAAGGAACATTTAAGTTTGAATTATGGTATGACAGATCTAATGATATCACTCTAAGTGCTTATACTAATGCAGATTGGGCAAGCAGTATGGATGATAGAAATCAATGAACTTGTCATACATTGTAACATCACAAGCATGGTAAATATGCCTAAGAATCTAGTGTTTCATTCTAAGACCAAGCACATTTATATTAAGTATCATATGTTGAGAGAGAAAGTTGTAGAAAAGGAAATTAGATTATAGTATGTGAGTGCTAAAGAGTATATTGTAGATATATTCACTAAGCCTCTTCCCAAAGTGACTTTTGAGTATTTGCAAGGTATGCTTGGGGTTATGCCCCTTCCTACATCAAAGTAGAAGATGCAAGAGTGCATTAGTCTAGTGTAATAGAGCACCATTTTCCTAGACTAAATTTTGATGCTTCATGTATTGGGGAGTATTTGTGATGGACATAGTCATCTAGGACTCTTGTTGGATTTTTTTGAATAGTGTCTTTTGACACCCAAGCTAAGTAAGAGTAAATTATTGCAAAGTTTGATGCAATACAGTTGGTTGCTGAAACTTTTGACATTGATGTCAATGGGGGAGAAGTTTGGCATGGAAAAAATCATGAGGAAAACATATTGGGGAGAAGTACTACATCATATGCACAACATGGAATGACAATTTGATAGAAAGTACATTGAGGTATATCAATGGGGAAGAATGATTGATGAAGACGATTTGAAAAGTAAGTTGTGTAGTCTTTTGTTGGTATTCCTAGAACTAGATGTTTTTCATCTATGTTGCCATCAATGCCAAAGGGGGAGATTGTTTCTAGCATGAATTTTGATGATATTCTTATGGGGGAGTATTGCAGATATGTTACTATGATGATATGTTACATTCATGACTGAGTTTTTCATTGGTGTCAACATAGCATTTTTTTGTGGTATCTAATAGAAGAACAATGGAAAGATCAAGTTGGCATGGATAGCTAGTTAAGTATTCTAACTATCTGAGGTTATGGGAGATACTTCTAAGTATCTGGTATATGTAGTTAAAGTCAAAAGAAGAAATGATAAGTCTAGAAGAAGTTATGTAAATTTTGATGATGTCTATTCTGAGATAGAGTTTATGGAGGCATGTTTTAGTAAACTTGTTATATCTCTGAGCAAAGTTATTATTCTAAGAATTGAGGTTGAGGACATGAAGAAGACAGGTTGATGATGATGTGGCTAAGTTCTCTCATCATAATATTGTGTGTATAGAAAGATATTCAAGTTGCAAGGTGGAAGATTTATGTTATCGCTAAGTGTAACGTGTTCTTAATGTGGTCCTATAATAATTAATTGAGATGGTCTAATAGCCAACTCAGGAAATTATTTTGAGGACTTGGTATAAAGGAAGAAAATTTTTCCTTATCAAGTGATGATAGGAATTATATTAATGCAAAGAGATTATAATTAGAGAGAGCAGAATGTGAAGATGAGTAGAGTAGTGTAGAAGTTAAGGAAACTTCATTTTCGAGTTTTGATGAGTGATCTAAGGTTTAGTATTTGGATATGATGTTCATGACCTATTCTAAAAGGTTTGACAATGATTGGTTTAATTTATAGAACAAAGGAAAGAAGAACATAACAATAAATTACATGTTTGAGTAGTCAGCTCTTCTTGTAGTTGAAATTGCATGTTTGGGTAGTAGGCTCTTCTTGTATACATTATACCACAACTCTTAATAGGGTTGGAATCTCCTAACAGGGATTCAAAGTATCCTAATAGGGACTCTATGTACTAAATTTTGTAATAGAGTCCTAATAGGGTCCATCCTCTAAGAAGGAATATTTATATTAGTACATCAGCTTTTGGGCATCATTCCCACTAGGGTTTTCCCTCTGATCAAGGATTTCCCTAGTCAACATATCTAGTGTAATTGTTTATATGAATTTTATTATGGTTTTTATTTACTTTGGTTGATTAAAGAAGATAAATGTTTTAATTATCAAATAACTGATTCACCCGCCCCCACTCCCACTCTTAGTTATCTTGGTGGATTATTGTTTCTAACAAGCTCATCCTGACCAAAGAAGAACAAAGACCCCACCTAGATGTGTGTCATACTATGTCTTTGTCACATGGAATAAAGTTTATGTTTCTTTGTAAGGTGAAAAAGTGACATTAATCAATCTGGAAAGATTTGATGATGGAGAAAAATGCGAGCCCACAGAGATATTAAACTATGAACTTAACTTTGGGGCTTAGGAAATAACACTCATAACCAATGTATTCTTGTGTGCCCTAATATTTGAAATTTCAAATATATGAATTTTAGGGTATGCTTAGGCCTTGAATTCAATTTTTTGGTGGGAAGGCATTTTTGGTTAACAAAAACCTCCAATCATGGATATTTCTACTCAACTATAGTTGTCTCATCTTTTCTAGACAACTTGTGACCTGTTATCATTGGTGTGCTAATAGGCTTACAACTTTCCAAGACAAATCTCTTCAACAAGTCTTTCAAATACTTAGCTTGATAAATACAAATTCCATCATTGTTTTGCACAATCTAAAAACCTAGGAGAGACTTCATTTCTCCTATCATACTCATCTCAAACTCATTCTTCATTTCTTTAGAAAGCTTATCACTTTATTCATCATTACCTCCAAATATTATGTCATAAAAAAGTATTATTGTTATTGTAAGAATTTGGTATATCTTTGATACCATGTAATTATTTGGTATAGCTCTGATACCATGTAAGAATTTTCCTAAGGGAAAAATTCACCCAGCAAACTAAGAACTCAAACACAAGCACAACTATAGACCAAAAATGGATATGATCAATTAATCAGAGTATTTCCTAATACATTGCTCTATTCAATATATGATGATATATACAAACACACTAGGAGTGCTTATATATAAAGGCCTCTCAGGAAGCACCTAGAATGTCTCTAGAAACAACCAAGAGATAAGATAAGCATTGGCAACTAAGCACACACCTTATCCAACATTCTATATGAGTGGATAAGATTAAGAAGGTTGTAGAAAATGGTTCACATCTATGGTTTCATCACTTCTTCATACTAATTTATCCCATTTTATCATTCTACTAACTTTGATCTTCTGGCCAAAATCAATCATATTTTATCATTTGTTTCCTTTTTCACATCAATTTCATATCATTTTGCAATCATTTCAAATCAACCCAAAATCACCTAGAATTAGTCATAATCATCACAAAACATATCAAATATCAAAAATCAATCATCATCTATCCAATCCTAGGCATTGTTGTGGCTTTCAGCACCTTGGAAACCTATCAATCTTATCAATCTAACCTTAGTACTATCATGGCTCTCAGTGCTAGGTAAAACTATAATTCATGTCATCCAATCTTTGACATTATTGAGGCTCTCAGTGTTAGATCATAACATCATCAAACCATTTTAATAATATTGATAGTGTCCGTTGATATTATTATGATCAACATTATCAATCAATTTCAATCTTATAGAAATTACAATGCTGGTTAAATGTTACATATCAATCAATTCGTGTCATGTGTCCTTGGCATGTTATCAATTTCAATCAATCAATCTGACCATGGCTTTGGTCTACTTGTCATCATCTTATTTGATCTATATTATCATCACATTTTCATCAAAGGGTACTGTCCCATTTATTTAATCAATTTTGGCCAATAATCTATAATTTTCCCTGTAGGATTAAATAACCCATAATTTAATCCTATTCTTCTTACTAATTATTCTTCCTAATTATCATTCTTAATTAATTAATTATATTAATTAATTGATTCACCATTCACAAACCATGGAAATTCTTAATTTTCTAAGTCGCATTTTCGATCATTAATTCCATTTTTTTACTAATTTCTATTTTGTGGAATAAAGGATTTTTAATTCAAATATTCTACAAAATATTGACATCATCATGACACTTGGGTATGACACCTCATGGATTCTCCTTTGACACTTGGCTAAGATATGACATAATCCAGTATTCTTATTCCCTTACGCATGTCCATATTTGGCTTATTTGTCATATATTCTTGGCTTTAAGTGGGTTGAGGTGTCTTATGATGTGTTATAGATTATCTTCCACATTTAGCCAAGTTTGACTTTCATGCATCATAGAATCCTACATTTGGCATCTTTTGTCATATGTGTCATGGATTCTCAAAGAAATCTCTTTCCACATCACATATCTAAGGGTGACAAATCCAATGCTCTCATCCTCCATGCCCATTATAAAATGAGCATTCTTCCTCTCATTTCTAGTCCTAATTTCCTTTTAAATTTTTCACTCAATCTCTCACACTAAAATCACAACTTCAAGTATTCTCATAGCACCACTTTTATCATAGACTTTCACTTCAACTTTGTATGCACTATAGAAAATTTTGGAGCTACATCATTTGGAGAAGAAAGAAGGACATGGGAGCTACAAATGAAAGAGGAAGTTTTAACTTCGTTTGCTTTCTTTATTAATTTGGATTTCATGGTAGACTAGTGGGTGCTAACATATGGTGATTGAGTTTGTGATTTCTCATAGCATGTTATGCATTTAACCCATTTTCTAGGTACTACAACACCATGTGCTTAATTAGTGTACTAACTCCTATGTTGTAGACAACATGTGCATAAAAGAGGTGCAGACCCCTGTGTTGTCAACATGACAACTCACAAGAGTGCACATACTCCTAGGTGGCTAATAAATAAATAATAAAAATATGCATTAACCTAAGTAAACTTATGTAAGTGTAAATAGTGAATAATTATTTACACCAACACCCCCCCTTAAGTTCAACTTAGGGGAATTCCCTTAAGCTTACAAAAACTAGGATGAATGTAAGATGGGTCCTAGCTACTAGGCCATGTTAGGTACCCATGTACATAATGAAAATGAAAATTTCTCATAAAGTAGGGAAAGAGAAAAAGCACTCATGGGAAAAATCCTCCCCCAAAAAGAGAGATGAAAAGGGATGCATGGATGGATGGAGTAATCAAGACCCCCCCATTACGACATACATCCAATATATGCATAAGAGAGAATGAGAAGGACAAGACCCCTTAAGAGGAAAAAGTCCCCCCTAAAAAGGAGAAGAAGGACATGAGGTAGTCCCCCCCTTTAAAAGTAGTGTGCCAATCAGTGAGTAATGATCTAATGTAGAAGCTAATCTATGACCATAGAATGATTTTCCTTCCCTTTGGAAGAAATAAATGCAAGGCTACCTATGAGATGTGTCCCCTGTATGGAGAAGGAATCTCTATGATGATCGATGTCTCTGAAACCTATTCAAAAGTAAATGTGTCAATACTAATGATGGCTTCCTCCAAAACTACTAAAGAGAGGAACAGATCAAACAAGGAATGATGAAGAACCTATCTTAGGAAACCAATAGTCTTCTCAAATGTGAAAGAGACCTCCTACAGATGTTGTAAAGAAGAATTTACAATACACCAACCTAAAAGGATTGATCATGTAGAGAATGGATTTGAGGGTCAGAGTGGGCCCTCACAACAACTATAGAAGAATATGCTTCAACAAGGAGAAGTGATAGATCATCATGAAAGTCTTCCATATCTGATGTGTGTAACTCCAAGAATAGAGCTAAAATGCCTAGCAAGAAATCATAACCTGGAAGACCATGTGTACCCTGCAGTGTTGAAGTATATGAATCTGTCACTAGGACAAAAGAAGAAGTATCCACCTCAAAAATAAGATGAATTTCATCAAGAATGTCTCCCACATCTTCAATGTGAGACTCCATGAATAGGAGTACAAGGGCAGGAAGGAATTCATTGCATGAAGGTAAAGTAGGAAAACATAAAGGGTCCTACTACACTGAATTTGAAGCATCTATGGCTATAACTGGATCAGTAGATGCAATAGGAGCTGGAGGTGTGATCTCATTTGAAGTTGAAGAAACCATAGCTAGAGTGACTAGATGTAGAATGTTCTCTAGAGATGGAGGATCACATGGATCTCCATATTCTTCCCAAATAGACATCCAAATATCACAAGGAAAATGTGTCAATCAAAGAGGACCAAAGGATTCCTTACTCATACTTTTATGCAAAAATTTATTAAGGTTGATAATATGTGTCCAATTAAAATGTGGTGGCATTGTATAGAGATAAGGAAGCAATTCTAGATGTTCTCTTAGATGGTCAATTATCAAAGTGCTCCATTTGTGATAGTTCCTTGTTGTCAATTGTGGTCTAATACCAAACTAACAAATCTGACAAGACTCTATGAGATCAATCAATGAACCCCCAAAGAGTCAAAGAAAATCAAATAAATCCCCCCTAATGTATGATTTAGGCACTTGATAGCCACTTGCCAATTTATGGCCTATTTCTAAAAGTAGTATTTCTATCCATAAAACCTATATTCTAATTGTAGATCTAGAAAGTAGACAAAAAAAATGCACTTTCAAAAAAAAGAAAACCTAATTTGGAGTCTAGATGAGCTCGTACTAAGCATTTTAAGTGGCAAGAATCAAGATTTTGGAGTTGCAAAAAAAATTAGGAATAGAGATCTCAAACCACCTACACCAATCTATAGATCATGAAATTGAACCCTAAAACAAAAAAAATTGCTCGCAAAAAGGATTCCGTATGAGGGAGATATCGTTGTTTGAAAATCAATGCTACTGTTATTTTTTCTGAATCGCAGCCGCACCTTCAAAAATCAAATGGCTCTATATTTTTCCTCAGATGTTTGACTTGGATGAAACAAAATCTAATCTGGGGGTTTTTGGACCTTCTAAATATGATGCAAATATCTGATTTGCACCAACAAGCTTCAATCTTCACCTACAAAAAATCTCTCCAATGCTAAAAATTGGTCCTTTGAGTGTCAGTTTGCAAAAAAATTGCCTCACAATTGACTTTGGCCTAGGGTAGGCAAATTTATAGCCAATTTTCACCAAGTCAGCATTCTAGATGCAATGGCGAGGTCAGATCTGGCTCTAGATGCTCCCAATTTCTGTGATACTCCAGAGTCGGGCTGTGGTGGTGAAGAAAAAAAATGGTCTCGAACGGCTTTATGAAGAGGAATTCTCCAAGAACTTTGATACCATGTAAGAATTTAGTATATCTCTGATACCATGTAAGAATTTGGTATAGCTCTGATACCATGTAAGAATTTTCCTAAGGGAAAAATTCACCCAAGAACTAAGAACTCAAACACAAGCACAATTGTAGACCAAAAATGGATATTGATCATTTAATCAGAGTATGTCCTAATACATTGCTCTATTCAGTATATGATGATATATACAAATAGACTAGGAGTACCTATATATAAAGGCCTCTTAGGAAGCACCTAGAATGTCTCTAAAAATAATTAGGAGATAAGATAAGCATTGACAACTAAGCACACACCTTATCCAACATTCTAGATGAGTGGATAAGATTAAGAAGGTTGTAGACACCATGTGTTTAATTAGTGTACTAAAACCTGTGTTGTAGACAACATGTGCATAAAAGAGGTGTAGACCCCTGTGTTGTCAACATGACAACTCACAAGAGTGCACATACTCCTAGGTGGCTAATAAATAAATAATAAAAATATGCATTAACCTAAGTAAACTTAAGTGTAAATAGTGAATAATTATTTACACCAATAGTTATCAACAAACCATTCTCTATTTGTTTCAATACAAGTTACTATCTATTATACCTTTAGTAAATCCATTTTTTTTCCAAATAGTTGTCCAAACTTTCATACCACATTCTAGGTGCTTGCTTCAGACCATATAGAGCTTTCTTCAATATACATATCATGTTTTTTTCTTCTGTCAAAGGGAAACCGTCAAGTTGCTCAATGTATACTTCTTCTTCAAGTTCTCCATTCAAGAAGGTTGATTTTACATCCATCTGATACACTTTGAATTTCTTGTTTACTTCATATGCCAAGAACATTCTTACTACTTCCATTTTGGCTACAAGAGAAAAAGTCTCCTCATAATCTATTCCTTCTTGTTGTGGATATCTTTTAGACACAAGTCTAGCCTTGTTTCTTACAACTTCACCTTGCTCATTATCTTTTTTTTAAATACCCATTTGGTTCTAATAACATTCTTGTCTTTAGGTTGTGGAACTAATTCATATGTTTCACTCTTCACAATTTGATCTAATTCTTCATTCATTACTTGAATCCAATGATCATCTTTACAAGCTTCATTTGCACTCTTAGGCTCAACTTGAGAAATCAAACATATCTCTTCATTAACTTTGTTTCTTGTCATCACTCCTTTTTATTTTATTCCTATTATCTACTCTAGAGGGTGATTCATTGTTAGATTCCTATTAAAGGTGGGAGTTTCTAACTCAACTCTTATCTCTTGTCTTGGTTTAGATCTTTCTCCTCTTTTCTCAATAATTTGCACATCATTTTTCAAATCATTGTGAGTCTCAAAGAAAACTTCTATATTCTATGTAACAATTCTAGTATTATCTTCTTCTTCATCACAGTTTTAATCCATCATCTTTTCCTTAACTCTAAACTTTTCATCAACTTATATATTTGTGCATTCAACTATAGTCTTAGTTCTATGGTTAAAACATCTATAAACTTTACATTTCAATAAATAACCAAGAAACATACCTTAATCACTTCTTGGGTCAAACTTACCAATGTCATCATCTCTTTTTATATAGCATTTGCTTCCAAAGATTTTGAAATACTTTACTGCGGGAGAATGACCAAACCATAATTCATAAGGAGTATTATCTGTACCTTTTCTAATTTTTCCTATGTTCATTGTGTACATTTTTGTATTGATCACTTCTCTCCTAAATGTCTTTGATTCATCATTCTCAAATATCATTTCTCTTGTTGCCTCTACTATTGATTTGTTTCTTCTTTCTACAATCTCATTCTTCTTAGGTGTCTTGGGTGAAGACAACTATCTCTTGATTCCATTCTCTTTCTAGAACATGTTAAATTCTCTAGAGGTAAACTCTCCTCCTTTATCAAATCTCAAACATTTTATCTTAACACTAGATTCATTCTCAACTCTATTATTGAATATCTTAAATTTCTCAAATTCTTCAGTCTCTTCTTTAAGAAATGTTACCCACATCATTCTAGTGAAATCACCAACAAAAATCATGAAATTCCTTTATCCATAGAATCCTCTTGTCCTCGAGGGACAACTCAAATCAGTGTGAACAATCTCTAGCTTCTCTATAGTAGTGAACTTCTTTCTAGGAAAAGATACCTTCTTTTGCCAAGCCAAGATACATTCTTTGTAAATAATATTTGTAGGCTTTGTTATCTTAGGAAGATCTCTAACTACAAATTTGTTACTAACCTTCACAATGTTATCAATATTTATATGATAAAATATCCTATGCCATATCCAATTGGTATCTACTTTAGTAACCAAACATATTATTTCATAGGATTCAACTGAAATAAATCACCTCTGGACCTTGTTATAGTTCCATTCATCTTGTCATCTTTGTCTTTGATAATGCAAGTCTTCTCTATGAATTGCAATAGATAACCTTTATCTGCCAACTATCCAACACTCAAAAAGTTATGCTTTAATCCATCAACAAAGTAAACATCATCAACTTTAGTCTTTCCATATAGAGTAATATATCATAACCCTTTGATGTGATAGGCTACATTATTACCAACTCTAACAACACCTCCATCATGATTCCTAAATTTAACAAACTTATTCATATCACCAATTATGTGATGTGAACATCCATTGTCTAGTATTCAATTAGACTTCTTTTCAACTTGGAAAACTAGAGCTTTTTCATCTCTAATTTCTATGTCAAAATCATCTTCCTTAATGGATATGAATCCTAGCTCATCATCACTTTCACTCTAAGATTTTTCATCAAATTCCTCATCTTCATTTGTATATAGACAATTTCTAGGTCTTCTAGGATTAAAATTTCTTGTACTTTTTCTCTCTTTTAGTACATTTAAATGCATAATAACCAAATTCATTACAAGTTAAATATCTAAAAATATTCTTACCATCTGGTTCTCTTCTTACAAGGAGGGGTATACATTCTTCAGTCTTCTTATCCTCATGAAATCTGGTTCTACTAGTGCTAGCAAAATCTCCATGTGTGCTCACACTTCTAGTCAAATTAGGCCAAACACTTGAAGCACTTAATGTTGTTTGAACACTTTTCAATTCCGTATATTGTTTTAGACTTTCTTTTGTTGATTCCAATCTTTCAAAAAAGGTTTCTCTAGAAAAAATTTCAGTACAAGGTATCAAAAGTTTAGTCATCTACGTTGCTTGCTTGAATGATGGTGTTAAGGTTTTCAAGATTTTCCATACTAAATCATCTTCTTTGGATCCACCTATTGGGACAAAAAATTATATGCTTCATTTTTAGTCCCATTTCAAAAAATTTGATAAATTAAGCCCCATAAATGCTTGTGTAATTAGTTGTACCTGTAAAGCCCTTAAGGTGTTCAATGTTTATGATACCTTTCATTCAGTTTGCCTAAACATTCCATGATGATAATTTGTCATTCTGAGTTATCTGAAAAAGTCTTATTTTGAACCAATCCTAAATCTACTTTCTACTCCAATTAATATGCAGAATCTAGTCAAGAACCTATTACTTTATGCAAATTTGCCACATCTTTTGAAATCCTTTAGCCCCTTCTCAAATTCTTGCTCACGGCATGCCTTTTAAACCTTAGGCAAGTATGAAATAATGTTTTGATTAAATCTATTTTAAGTTTAAGGTAATCATGGTTTACGTGGTTTTAAATCTAAAAGAGTTTCATTTCAAACTTACCTTGCAAGTCTTGGCGATCGTTGATCTTGTTCAGATTGACGAACCCTGCTTTCCTGCATTTTCAAGATGTGAGGCCATTTCAAAATGTAGGGAAGCGCGAAGAGGGCATGTAGTATAGTCTGATTACATGGGTCTGAAATAATTCATAGGTTGATTCACTGTTGATCTTGGGTAGATCAATAGATGCCACTTTCTCGCAAGATGAAGATGAGCATGGTTTAAACAAAGTGGGCAAGCGCATAAGTGACATCTGTCCCTTGTGAAGATACAAGGGGTATTCACACAAGTGAAGAGGACAAGTTATGAACATCGTCAATCTCTGAGAGATCGACAGATGAAGCATACCCACATTTTCAAGATGCAAGGTAGATAAACATTGCAGGAATGCCACTTTGCGATGCGTGGCATAGTGGGACCAAGCGTGGAAATGAAGATGTCATGGGCACGAAAGTTTTGAATGCCAAAATCAAGTTTGTCAGAGCACATGCATTAAAAGGTGATTTCTCATTGGTCAGGATCATTTTAGTGGGCCACCAAATATTGAAATCTTGAATTACCATTGATTTAAGCCAGCATCAAGGGCTAGTGTTTGCCCACATTGTTTAATCTCAATATGTTTTTAATAATGTAGGTAAACAGGTTGTGGGCACATATTGCATTTGACCAAGTCACACCATTTTGAAATGCCACATGTTTTGTGATAAAGGAATAGTGCAATGGTTATTGAAGAGTTTTCCATCAACCGTTGATCTTCTTTAGATCGACGAAGGGTGTTGGCCCACTTTATCAACATGCAAGGAGATTAAGGAAAGTGGGAATGCATCGTAAAGACACATGTCCCTGGTGATATCAAGTCCTACCTTATGAGCTTACACAGATCTTTCTTGGCTGTTGATCTTAGTCAAATTAATGGCCGGTGCATTTTCGCTTTATGAAGATGCTCACAAGATAAGAAATGTAGGAATGCACAAGTCTAACATGTGGGACAGACTCAGGTCATTGATTCTTGCATGTTTGCATCTCTTAGAAGCAAGAAGCACCAACTAAAAGAGGAATTGCACACATGGCTAGTTACAATTGGGTTATTTTGGACCAGCTTGTCTAGTGGATTTTGAAGTCATCATGTTCATAGCTTCGACTTGTAAGATCTTCAAGATCGACGGCACATATTTTACTATTGAAGGTGGTGTCATTTTGCATATTAATGAGATTTGAAAACCTTCACATGTGAAAGTGAAGAACAGAGTGTAACAGGTAAGATTTTCCCAATTTCAAATTGTACGAGTAGAAATTCATGAGTCACCTCTGAACAGAAACAATTACTGCTAGGATTGAGATAAATTTGGCATGAGTGTCAAGTAGTTGGCTCAAGGATAAAGTGCAGAGTTACAAAGATAAAAATAAAAGGCTTTAGGTAAGTTTGTATACCATAGTCTCTGCATTTTTCAGTCTTGGTGATTTATTCAAAAGATGATTCTAAAGATTTCACTAAGTCTGAGGGTGTGGATAGCGAAAGAATTGCTTGTTAAGAGTAGTTGGTTCTCGGGCACTGATAGTTTGAAAAATCATCTATTTATTTTCAAAGGATGGTTTGCAAAAGGAAAATGGTTAGCTTCATATGCCTGTGTATGGTTTTTTGATAGAGGAAAGCTAGTAATTAGGTGTTGTAGTCAAGTCACCAAGGTGGTAAGAAGAACAAGGAACAGACTTGGTAAGTTGACAACCTTTTCAGCAGTAACATCATCTTTTAAACAAATTTTCAAAACATCTTAGTCTGATGCCAGGGTAGCAAAAATATTTGAGACCCTGTGCATAGTTTTGGAAGAGGGTGAAGAAGATTTTATACCCTTGGGTATAGTCTTTTTCATTTTTTGTGCGTATACCCCCTTTTTGTGTCAGTGGATGGAAAATTTTGGCAAGAAGTTGGTTAAAGAAGTAGACATGGTTGGGGATCAAAGGATCCCTATTTTGTTATTTTTAATAGCCACATTGTTTTTTGGCTTCTGTATTGCATGCTAAGTAATTATTCTATTATTTATGAAGCCTGGCATGATTAGTAAAGTGTGGGAAGTAAAGATGATTCTCATTCAGTAGTCATCTTGACAAAATCCACAAGCCTAGGTTGGTGCGTATTTTTTAGAGTTGATTTTTTCATTGATGGGACGGTCTTAATAGTTGAGCACACAAAAAATCAGTGGTAGAACCAAGTCAGCAAAAGGTTGTAACAAAAAGGAGCCTACAGGAGAATATTTGATCTACGTGATGTTCTGTTAATCATTCTTCTTCTTTTTCTATTATAAACTTGTGATATATTTTGTAAGGGACACTTGTCAGTTCTCTACGCCTGAAGCTTGTTGCATCTCACAGTATTTAAGTGAGATCCCAGGGCTAGAGAAGGGGTTGTTGGTTGGTTTTCTCTTTTCTAGTTCTTGGAGCTCTACTCAGGTTGTGAAAGCCACACACCCAGCATATCTTGTATGAACAGCATATGGATTTCATAGATAGTTCTGATACAGTAGTGTGATCTTGTATCATGTTTTATGCATTCCTAATGTACTTATTTCAAGGAGATAAATACAATGTGTAGAAGGTTTTGAATTTTCAATATAATTATGTCTCCTTTCTTGTTGAATTTGTAATTTTATATGTTCAAGAAAAAAGAGCTTGAACCTATTTACAATTGTTCGATTGTATGTTTGAGGTTTGCTTATCTTTGACTTAAGGAGTCATATAATTGCTTGTGGTTTCAGACAAGGTTGTAGATTCATTAAGAAGGATGTGTGAAAATATGGGGTTATATTGGATATTGTTGTCTAATTCATAAGGTGAACAGACTAAACATGAATGTCTCAACATATGCCATAAGTTGATTAATGTTCAAGGATGCATAATTCTGAAGTATAAGATTGCCCTAATGGATAAGGCACTGGTCATTTATAGGATCACTAAGTTTTTGCTGCATTTTGGACATGTTGTCTCTTCTCAATATAAATCAATCATTTTTCCCTTTATGTTGAAGTGGAAATAAAAGTTCAAACCCTCACTCACTTTATGAATAATGTAGTTTTACACCTGTCTATTGTAGAATATGTGTTGTTTCATAAGCCATTAGGAGATATTATAGGTTTCATCTGCTATCATAGATCCTGATTATGTTTATTACACTGGTTCCATATGTCAGATCTAAAGAGGTTCACCCACCAAGGTTTTGCAAAGCCTGAAGTAGAAGAAGGGTCATGCCTTATAGTTGGCCCTGTGTCTTAAATGATATGTTGATAATGGGAGTTAGCTGCCCCTAGGTGTGTCATATTCTCATGGGGATAATTGAAAACCCTCTAGCATTTTCAAACACCAACAAAATGGTGACTCTGCTGGGGAATGTATTGAATCAGATTTAAGACAAACCTTGAGAATTTGAAAAGAAGAGATTCAATACAGTAGGAGAAGTGCATTAAAAGGTTTCAGTAGTAAGTTCTCTAATGTTCTTTCCATTTTTCTTACTCCAAATCATGCACCCCAATATGTTTTATCCACTTGCAACAGTAACTTAATGGTTGAGTTCAGATTGTGTTGTTACTAAGTTTTATTCAATTCATCTAGTTGTTTTTTTCAATAGTGCTATTGCAATTTCAGAGTCAAAAGTGATCAAAAGTTTGTCTCTCTTCAAGGTGTTTGGTGACTTTCAAAATTTTCAAGTTGAATTTTCAGTTTAGATCTATAGTTTTATGAACCATGTTTAAAATATTTCTCACAATAATGAGTGGTGACTCTATCTAAAGGATCTCTGAACCATTGAAGATCAGTGATATATAAATTGTTTTCAAGAGTTTTTAGTGGAATCAAGCAGATCTGAAAGTTAGGTGAATTTGCAAGCATGAAGAGAGATCTATTATAAGTTTCTGACTAATAAGTCTAGAAGTGTTGTTTGATTTTTTGTTATAAAAGTCTTTGAAATGATAAAAAAATGAATCACAGTAGTGATCTCATTTAATTCTCCTCAAGGAGATGGCGACTCTGTAAGACTATGATCAGTGGTGTAAAGAATTCAGATTAACACCAGGCCAATCAGCAGATTAGTGGTTTCAGGCAGGAACACTTGAGGTATGTCATTTTCATGATGTTTTCTTGTCATGAAAGAAAGTAAGTTTTACATATGTGTTCTCCATCAAGTGAAGTTTCAGCACTAAGAAGAGGAGAATGGTTTTAAGGTTATACACTTCATTGGATTGAATTTCAATCGATTGTTTTTAAGTTTGTGAAGTGTGTTTAAAGTTCATGGGTAGAAGGGTATAGATCTGTTGCTAATTATAAATCAGAAGTTATTATAGGTAAATGATGTTCAAATTTGTTAAGAATGTCAAGATTCATTTCACCTAATATGCAATCAGTTATTGAAATGCCTAGATCCATTTCTACCAAATGGTGTATGCCATTGAATTTCAATGGTATTCATGGTTTCCCAAATGTCATTCCTAATGATGTTAGGAAAAGTTTGCCTAAGTTTAGTGGGAGCCATCTTGTTTTAGCTAGTCAACATGTTCAAGTTTTCAGTGACTTGATGGGTGACTATGAAATTGTTCATGAAGATGTTCAGATGAAGGTTTTTGTTCAAACTTTAGAAGATGATGCTAGGGACTGGTTTTCATTTTTACCAGCATGTTCAATTTCATCCTGGGATGATTTACTATCAGCCTTCATGATGTAGTTCGGGGAAAGAATAAGCATCTCTGATTATTTTGATAAGTTTTTGAATATCCAAGTTAGGAATGGTGAGTTAGTTCCTGAATTTAATATCACATTTGCTAAGGTTTTAAATGAAATTCTTGAAAGTTACAAATCGGATGATCAAACGTGTTTAGTGATTTATCTTGGTGCATTTGACAAGAAGATGAACTATTTTTTTAGAGATAAAGAACCCAAGACTTTGCATCAGGCATTCATGACAGTGATAGAGATTGAGAATAACATAAAATATGGCTTAACCCAGAGTCACTTCTCTGTAAATATTTTTTGGCAAGATGAGATGCAAAGAAAAAATCAATGTCATATAGAATGTTTAATTTTAGATCAGCAAATAAGTACCCCTACTATTGTAAATAGTTTTGTTGAAGATTCAGAAATAAAAACATGTGAACATGAAATCTCTTTTTTGCAAAGAAGAAATGAGTCCATTCATGCTGAATTGAATGCACATGTCTATGGTGTTACAACATCAAAGGAGAGAGTTGATTCACTTGATGAGTTATGCATGCAAGATATAAATCCGATCATTCATTTTTCCATTGATGATTTGCATTGTGTTAAAAACATAATGAATTAGGAAGAGGAAATGTATTTATCTCAATATGAGGATGAAGAACCTGGAAGTGATGCATCAAGTGATAAAGATGAAATTGCTGATTCGACATGTTGTGAAGAAGCATCATGTGAAGACAATGGTGAGACTTTTTGCTCAAGTCAAGAAGAGGATTGTGATAGTACATATGCGTCTTCATGTGAATTAGATGCTGATTGGGAAGAAGAAAGTAATGACAGAAGTGAGTACTCTTTTTCTAGTAAAGGTATGAATACTATTTCTAAATTTGAAAGTGAATGTCCATTTCAGAATTGTGTAAATCAGTTTGAGATTGAAAGTTATGAAGAAAATGTGTCTACACAATATGAAGACAAAGAGGTTATCTATAAGGACATATTACCTAATTGTGTAGAAGAATGTCTTGAGGATGTGTATGGTGATGATCAGTATATGAGTGATCCTAAGATTAATGCATCAGCACCTATTAGTCAGATAAATGATGATTTTCTTGTAAGACATTTGAATCACCTACATGAAGACAATGAAAGTAACTTTGATTTATATCCTGCATGCTTCTTTGATGGAGTTGATGGTGTGTCCTCTTGTGATGATTCTATTTTTTCTTTTTCATATGCTGAAAGTGTCCATGACAATGATGTTAGAGATGGTTTTAAAGTTTTTACTAATCCATTATATGGTGAGGAGTTTGACATTGATCAGCACATCACTTGTCCTAATGTCTACAAAGGCGCTTTGCATGGAGTTATCAATCCTCTTTTTGAAGAACACGTGGAAGTTTTAGATTTAGAAGGGAATAAGTTTAATGATGATACTTTTTCTTACTACTATAAGAGGTCAAACTATTCTTCTTCCAAATATGACAGTAACTATGATCATGATATTGCATTTGATTATGATAACAAGGTGTTTGATGAGACGATTATTGAAAATCTGCCTATACCTTACAATGATTTTAATGATGAATATTTTAATGTGGTGACTAATCCACTTGCTGATTTTAGAGAATCATTTGAAGATGCCAGATTATTTTTAGATGTTGATATTGATAACATGTGTGAGTACAAATTGGATTATTCATTTGATTCCTATCCAGTTATACAAAAGGGTACACATTTTGAAGGTATGAGTGGTCTTTTTCCCCTAGTTGAATATGAAGCCTTCATATTCGAGAATGATAGCATGCATGAGCCATTAAATGAAGAGAGTTTTCAGTTTCAGTCTAATATGTTTAAGCATGCTGATCAGTATTTTCAAAATGAGCTAATGGTTGAAGGTGAAGTAAGTTTTTATATGAATTATGAAAGTAAGAGTGATGATTTTATTTTGCCAAGTGATTTTTTATATGATGATAATATGATTGGTGAAACTTATGGGAGAAGAAATTTTAGTTTACCTCATGAAAGTTTAGATGAGAATCATGTTTATGACAGAGGTAAACAATTTTGTTGAAGTTTGATGGCCCGAGGCCATCGTTTGTACATAGTAGTAGTAGTTGTTCCCTTGCTTTAAATAAGCTGTTCAAGAGAAGTTTTGAAATTTTTGGAGTGGTCTGCTTCTCCCAGAGATCTAAAATCTTGCCATGCCCACAAGGGTCATGCATCCCCAAACAGAGCCACTATTGGGACGAAAAATTATATGCTTCATTTTTAGTCCCATTTCAAAAAAATTGATAAATCAAGCCCCATAAATGCTTGTGTAATCAACTGTACCTTTAAAGCCCTTAAGGTGTTCAATGTTTCTGATACCTTTCATTTAGTTTGCCTAAACGTTCCATGATGATAATTTGTCATTCTAAGTTATCTAACAAAGTCTTATTTTGAACCAATCCTAAATTTTCTTTCTACCCCAATTAATATGCAAAATCCAGTCAAGAACCTATTACTTTATGCAAATTTGCCACATCTTTTGAAATCCTTTAGCCCCTTCTCAAATTCTTGCTCAGGGCATGCCTTTTAAACCTTAGGCAAGTATGCAATAATGTTTTGATTAAATCTATTTTAAGTTTAAGATAATCATGGTTTACGTGGTTTTAAATCTAAAAGAGTTTCATTTCAAACTTACATTGCAAGTCTTGGTGATCGTTGATCTTGTTCAGATTGACAGACCCTGCTTTCTCGCATTTTTAAGATGCAAGGCCATTACAAAATGTGGGGAAGCATGAAGAGGGCATGTAGCACATTCTGATTATGTGGGTCCAAAATAATTCAAAGGTTGATTCACCGTTGATCTTGGGTAGATCAACGGATGACGCTTGCCCGCAAGATGAAGATGAGCATGGTTTAAAAAAAGTGGGCAAGCGCATAAGTGACATCTGTCCCTTGTGAAGACACAAGGGGTATTCGCACGAGTGAAGAGGACAAGTTATGAACATTGTTGATCTATGGAAAATCAATGGATGAAGCATACCTACATTTTCAAGATGCGAGGCAGATAAACATTGCGGGAATAACACTTTGTGACACGTGGCATAGTGGGACCAAGCGTGGAAGTGATGATGTCATGGGCGCAGAATTTTTGAATGCCACGGTCAAGTTTGTCAAAGCACGTGCATTAAAAGGTGATTTCTCATTGGTTAGGATCATTTTAGTGGGCCACCAAATATTGAAATCTTGAATCACCATCAATTTAAGCTAGCATCAAGGGCTAGCATTTGCCCGCATTGTTTAATCTCAATATGTTTTTAACAATGCGGGTAAACAGGTTGTGGACACGTATCACATTTGACCAAAAAGTAATAAGGCTTCCCATCTATTCTTGGATAGAGGGATAATCAAATAACAACTAAATAAATGAAGAACTAGATAAGATGGAGAGAATGCACAGTTTCTCTATCAATTTCTTATTTGAAAGAGAAATGAAATAAAAATATTATCTCACATATGCACCATATAAGTATCCAACACCAAAAAGAGACCCAACACTTCAATACCAATTCAATACAAAACTCAAAAATTGAAAGTATACAATCCTTGAATATATATATATATAAAAGATCTTTTTCATCCAAAAACAATCCTATTCTAGAATAATGCTAGAAAACTAAAACATTTGCACAATGACTAAAACTAGATTTATAGTGAAAAAACTACCAACCCTTAACACCACTGAGTTTCTAGCCTAAATAGAGTAATGTATGAGAATCTCTATCAAAACTCGATTCTCAAATGGTTTAAAATTAGTTTAAAAAACCAAGTTTTCAATGGGTATGCAGACCCTAGAAGTAACTATTTTTAAACTTAAACTTGAAAAGAACATAAAGTAAATATTCTCTAATAAGAATCATCATCGTGATTCTTTAGCAACTCTTCTTCTTCATCATCATCATCCTAGGTAGAAGGTACTTGTGCAAGCTTCTAGACTCTGTATGCACCTATGAATTCTAGCATTGCATTCTTCTTTGAGCTCTTTATGCTCTGCAAGTGGTTCTTCCACGTTTCCCTATCCTATTTCATTTTGGTGACTCAATCTAGATATTTTGCTAGTTGATTGCTACACATGTTGATCATAGTTTCTATTTTGGAAAATTTAATAAGATCTACCATGGTCAAGTTAGCCCTAGTTTCGATTGCCTTTAGGGGTTCTTCATATTTCTTAACTAGTGCTTCTACATTTGAACCTCCTTCTTTGAAAGGTGCCAAAGGAATCAAACTAATGGTTTGCAAATATTTATTCATGTCATCCTGAATTTCCTTGAACTCCTTTTTGGAACACTATATACAAGAAATGGTAGTACTATAATTAGAGACGTGCCAAGCTATGTTCTTATGCAATATATAGATCAGCCCTACATCAACTAGTTGTAATAGGATTTCCTCCAGGAATTCGTCCAACCCATATTCCTTGGTATCTACTAGCTGAGTAACCATAGTCGATAATCTTTCAGATTATGCTTTCCATACTATCATTTTTGTACAAGCTTCACCTATCACAACTTCAGCAAGAGTAAATATTTTGTGCAAGTCTCATATAAACTTAGTAAACAAATTCATCACACAATCTATCTAATAATGGATGATAGAAATTATGGCTTTCCCATTCTTTAGTTCATTCATTAGTTATTTATTTTACAGTGCATTGGGATCAAATGTGGGCTGAGATAAACCATTAGTTATTGAACCCTACCCTATTAATGACCTTATATATTCCACCATAGTATGGACTTCTACCTTCAATTTCCTCTTTTCAACACCATCCTTCTATTATTGCAAGATAATTTTCTTAGTGGATGATTCTACCCAGTGTTCCTCCATTTCCCAATTTATCACTCTCAAATTGGTGCAAGTAATCTCAAAATTATTCAAATCTAAAGCACTTGTATTTCCTTTGTGATTATAGGTGGCTACCTTAGCAATATTGTTTCCTATTTCCTAGTCAAACACTATTTGAGCTGAGTTCTTAGTTCTTTTGGATTTTCAAGTTTTGGTAGTATATTTACTCACAATGTTGTCAATAGGAAAGAAAACTGGAACTAGGCTCCTTTTTTTAATTAAGGCCACCAACTAATTTGGTGTGGAATCAGGAACTTTTTGAGATTCATTGCCTTTAACTAGACTATTAAAATTTTATATCCTCCAAGGAGAGGTTCCCATAATCATTTGGACCCATTGAATATTATTAATGAGCATACTAACCTAATCCCTATCAAGTTCACTATCAACCTAAATAGCTTCACCAGAGCCAACAGGCATTGCCATCTTGGTCTAGTTCTTAGAATGAGCTTTTTGCACTAGGGGAATATTACTACCCTATGTCCTATTAATCCTTGTTGATATCCTACTACCTATAGATTTGGAATGAACATTAGTATAGGAGAAAATTGATTTTCTAGCACATTTTTTCTTTTTCATTATTAACCAAGAATTTGTTCCCTCAACCACTATCTTTGTTCTTTCAAGAATATTGCCATCTTCATTAGAATCCCATTTTATAATAACTTTTCTAGAAATCAAAGACTTGATTATTTGAATTATTTTTAAATAATCTTTATCTTTTTTAATATCAAAGACATATATATCCAAATTTAAATGTAAGAGCTTAATTTGACAAATGGTGAGCCTATTGTTTTCTCTCATCAAAACCTCTAGTTCATCTACATAGTCCTCCCAATAATCTTCAATATCAGGGATGTGAGAAAACTTCACCTCAAATTCAAACAAGATATGAGATATCCTTTTACTATCAAATTTTTTCCTAGCATGATATGACCCAAGATAAAGATTGTTAAATCTGAGCTTATGCATGTGGCATCCTTCATACTCCTACAGGTTAATTTTCCTAGTTTGAGTGAGAAAATGACATCAAAAATCTCATCAATGGAAAACTTGTTTATGCCTAAAATTAATTGTTGAGATACCTTCACCAAGATGAAAAAATCAAGGGCAAATATAGGGAGTCTTAAAGGTTCCTCATCAAAACCACCTAGCCTTACATAAGTGAACTTGTGGAATTGGATGTAAATGCTACCCAAAGATTGAACAAATTTTTGATATTCAGAAGAGAATCTATTATGAGGAGAACCTTTCATTACAAAACACAATTTTCCTAAGAGAATATCATGAACCTTCCTAAATTTTTTGAAGATGTTGTCTCTATGTAACACAAGGTAGTAGTTATATATAGTGATGTTTTCTACCCAGGGTTCATGAGGTAGATACTGTAAATCTCGAGTACTTGCTAGCATATATGTTAAGTATGAAGATATATAGAAATTCTTCTTCATGCTTAAAGCTCCTCTGAGCTCATTTCTCAAAGAGCTAGCAATCATTCAGTCCAGTGTAGGAATTGAGACCCTTTCAAAATAATCTAAACATGAAAATACATCCATTCTTCAAAAGAAGACACATTTAGAGAACCAAAAATTTGGTGTAGCAAGACCCTGACATCATGAACCTATAGGTAATTTGACCTTTCTTGATAATTTTAGGCAACCTAGAACCACCTTTGTAAGGATTTTCAGTCCAGCTCTTTGCAATGATATTTCTATAAACATTGGAATTTTATGAGAATCTAGCCAGTGATAAAGTAGGAGTCAAATTCAAATTCTTTCTCTTCAAGATGAAACAATTTGGACATGTTTTCCCTAGAGATATTCAGAAATATACTTCTATCCTTCTTCAAAATATTTCCACTAGGCATATCATACATCTAAATACATTCCTAAATAAGTTTTGGACATGGGTATGTAGGCAGGAAGGTGGAGACCATGAGAAAATTAGTATCCAAAACTTTGGTGGAAAAAGGCTTTGCAAGTTTCTCACATAGTCATTTTGTTACTTCTCCTAAGTCAACTCCTAAAAGGTTTGTGTCTAATACAATGGGTGACTTACTATACAAACTATGGGTAATCCCAAAAATGTGCAGAGTGGACTTCATGATTCAAAATTCCTTCCCATTGCTTGAAAATTAAAGGACCAAAATACAATATTTTTGCTAATAGGTGAAAGAAAATAATCAAGGAATACAAGACTTACCTGAAGAGAAGAAACTACAACTACAAAAGATATTTCTCCTTCATCGAATTCGTGTTGCTGACAATTAACCAACTGAAGAAATTATGCTTTCAAAAAAGGGAAATCTTACTCAAATATACTCTATAGCCAAGTTAGGACATAAATCATGGGAAGGAAAAAATTAAATTACACATGTTTTAGGAATAGGATGATCTGACAAGATGACACTTGTTTTTTATTAAGTAAAATAGGTTTTACAAGGATCCTAAAACCTAAAAAATTTATAGATAAAAGATAGAAATTAAAAAAGTTCAACTAACATGAAACTACTATGAAAAGCCAAAACCAAGAAAAGGTCCAAGGCTAGGAGGCAAAAGCCAGCACCCAAAAAAACTATAAGAAAAACCAAAAGAGAAATAGACTAATGGTTTTGCTTATCTAGATCCTATAGATTTTCTATAGCTTTGTTATCCTTGTGACTTTTTGTTCCTTCCTGGTTCTTGTTTTGGGTTTCCACCTAGTCCACCTGGTTGACCTAGTTCATGGAGTCTTTTTTAGTAGCCTCTTCTTGGCCAAATTCTAGCTTGGTCTTCTACATCATGTCCCACCAAGGCTGACTATCATTAGAGAATCCCCCAGATTGATAATGTTCTCATTCAGGGTGTGTAGAGTGTCCACAATTTGTTTTGTCATGATCTAGTGGATGGAATCAAACCTCTAGAATTTCTATTCAACAATGGAGAGTCTATTCTCCTATTCATCTCTGGTGTCCTAGCCACTACAGATATTTTAACTTCCTTCCTAATCTCTCTTCCTTCCCGTGGTCACCTAGTCCCTACATATGTTATGGCTACTATTCTAGTTTTTCTTATCCTTTAGAGCCTCAATTTCCTGAAACAACCATTTGATGGAATGGAAGTTATCAATCAAGAAATTCTTTGTATTGTTCAAGAGGTTGAAGATAGTTTCCCATGCATTTTTAGAAATGACCAATAGAGTAGGGTCAATTAACTCATCATAGTGGGTTATGCTGTCAAGGTCTTCCAACACCTAGATGTTCATTAGCTCTCTAACAATACCCAAACTTGTAGTATCCATGTTAAAATTCCTCCAAGCCCTCCTCATGTTCTTCCTAATCACCTCCCCACTTTTTTCCACCATAATTTCAATCATCTCCTCAAGCGGTGATGTGCGTAGGACAGGGCCATGGGTCTCAGCACACTAGGTTTTCAAGTCTTCCTAGGGTAGGGCCTAGTCAGCTTTTCTTTTCCTAGGATTTCCCAAGGGGGCATCAAGAGCCCCCTCCTCCATGTTTCTTTCTCTCCCCTTCTCCTCTTCTATCAAATTATCCTTCCCCAACTCCTTTTCCTCATCCTCAAATTCCATGTCAGTCTCCTCTTCTTCCTCACTATCTGCCTCCTGAGTCTCAGGCTTGGGGAGAATGGGAGGGAGGTTTCTAGGGCTCTTTCTACTAGGAATATGAGGATTGTAGGTAGAGATGGATTTGGTGGAGTTTTCCTCATCCTCAATTTTCACTACCTAAACATCCCCAAAATTAGAACTGGCAGTGTCCTCTAAAGCATCACTCGGGTCACTCTGGCTTGAGTTTTCAAAAACTCATAAACCAGGAGAAGAAGGCCTTCATGGAGGGCGGGGTTGGTAACAAGTTTTCTCTTGAAACCCTCAATACTCTTGGACATGGAAGTGTAAAGATAAAAGGGAAGAGAAATTTTAACACCATGCCTAAAGTGGTTTAACAAAACAAAATGGTGTGTTCTTATCCTATTGAACCTAGGGTCAAGAGTGATATACTTAATGAGGATCTTGAGAACATACCTCCAAAAAAAATTGATGGATTTTATGTCATAGTAGGTTTCAATCTTGACAAGTTTATCTTTCTCCATTTCATCCTTGACAAAATTGCTAACTGCATTGGCCAACATCTTTTTGTCCTTGTAGAATTTCATGCCATCCTAGGGAATGTTTGTCACCTCCGCGATCAAGCGCTCAAAAATTTGATGGGTGACACCATCAATTTTGACTCTCCCATTGCTCCATGTTTCCACCATGATCTTGGTTACCCTATCTTCAAAGCCATGAAGCTTCTCCATGAACCTGGTGATGCTATCTTTTTTGAGTTTGTGCCACACCTTCTCCTTCTCCTTCCAGCTCTCCAACTCCCCCCAGGGCTCTCTTTTGATCCTCTCTCTAACCATGGCTACCTTCAGCTCTGCAAACCCTATATCACTAACTATTTTACAGTACTCAATTTTCCTTGGGGTACTTAAAATGAAAACATTTTTACAATATTTAGTGGTTATGTTCTTGCCCACCCTTGAAGCATGCCTTCTATATGCATAATTATGACTTGAAAAGGACTCTGTATGATTTCTAATAACTCCCCCTCTGATGTGCGATTTAGCAAATCCTTTCATTATTAAAATGGGATTATAACTGTACCCTAGATTCTATCTTGTTGGATCAACTCAATCACCGTTACTAAGATTTCATCTCTATTTGTCCATGTCATCATCGAGTTTCTGGTGATGGCATCATTGGCAAACCAGTCAGCAATTGAGTTGGCTTCCCAGTAATTGTGGCTAACATGAGTCTTTTTGAACTTTCCCAAGTTAGATTTGATGTCCTCTATGACATTGAAAATCATCCAGGAAGGCATAGATTGACCTTTGATGCAATTGATGGTGTTTAAGAAGTCACCCTCAAGCCACAGGTGCTCAATCCTAGAGGCCAAGGCCAGCTTAACAATATGTCTGGTTGCACTGGCTTTAGCAAAGTGGTTTGTCTAGTGACCAAGAGGGAATGAAATAGCCACAATTCCTCTACCCAAACTATTTCTAATTATACCTATGCTTTTGGCCGAACTAGGGTTCCCCTTTGCCACCCCGTCAAAGTTGGCTTAGGGGAAAAGACCATCTTGCTTCCTATCTTCTCTTGGCCCTTTCTTTCTTATTGGCTTTTTGTATTCCACCTTCCTTGATATTTCCTCCTTTATTTATTGCAAAGTTCTCTAGAATGAGACCTTCTATTTTCTCAGTGATTATGAACTCTGGAGACTCTCTTTATTTGAATATTCTATTGTTGTGCTCTTTCTAGATTCCCCAACGAAAGTGTGGGAGAGTCTAGGAGCTCATTAACTGAGATTTCAAACTAGAGTGATGGCTTCTCCACTGGAAAAAGAAATCTAGGATACTGGTCGAGGGGCACCAACTTAATCCAAGATCTTTAGTTAGGAAGATCCACACCTTGGAAGAGTAGGGGTAGTGGATGAATAAATGATTGACCATTTCTAGTTCATGCTTGCAAAAGAAACATCTATTGGGGATAATTTGGCCTCTCTTGGCTAAATTTTCCAAGGTGAGAATTTTTTCTTGCAAGAGGAGCCAAAAGAAAATGTTGATTTTAGGTGTGAGACTAGAAATCTAGGCTTTGGCCCAAATAGGTTTCTCCATCTTATCCCATATAGAGAAATAGCTAGAAGCAATAGAATAAAGCCCATTTGAGGTGTCTCCCCCAATGATGGAGTCCCTATCATTGTTAATGAAGGTGGCATTAAGTAAAACCATCAAGGGGTTAAGGTCTAGGGATATCACAGATAGGTTGTGCTAGCCATTCTTTGATTTATAATCACTAACTTTCATGCCAAACCTTTCTATGTATTGCTCTGCCCATCTTCCATAGTTAGGTGGTTGATTAGTGGTCCCTGACAATTCTAGTTGTCCTGCCAAAATAAAATTTTGTCACCTTTGCCTAATTTCCATTTGGCCTTGGATTTGGCTAGGGGTTTGGCCTTCAAGATCCTATTCCAAATATAGGACCCATAGGGAATCTCAGTCTCATAAATTGGGAAAATGAGGGATTTTCTTTTGATATATTTCTCAAACAGGATATCCCTCCAAACACCTATGCTTTGAAAAATGTACCATAGCTGTTTAGCTAAAAGGGCATTATTGAGATGTCTAGTTTTTTTTATACCTAGCCCCCCATGGCATTTGGGAAGGCAAATGAGGTCCCAGGAAACAAGGTGGTATCTCTTGTGATCTTCAAACCTAGACCAGAGGAAGTCCCTTTGAATCTTCTCCATTCTATCTGCATGTTTGCCTAGGATACCAAAGAGGCTTAAGGAATAATTAGGGAGGTAGCCCCTTTCCAGCCAGTGAGCTTCATATTGAATCTATCAATGATGCTATTCCAAAATGAATCTGGGGGTCTAGTGCCTAGAGGCAGGCCAAGATAACTGGCTGGCAAGGACCTAATACCACTTCCCAAGATGCGAGTAATTTTCGTCTATCTCTCCAAAGGGGTATTGATAAAGTAAACTGAGCTCTTCTCCCAATTGATAGACTAGCTTGAGCCCCTGGTATAGGTGTTAAGGAGATCCTTAAAAACTCTAGCCTCTCTAACAGAGGCTTCTCCTCCTAAGATAGTGTCATTTACAAATTGCTAATGAGTGATTAAACTCGAATAGGGCTTGAGCCCTTGTAAACTCGTATCCTAAATTTTCCTCTAGATAAGTCTTTCCAAGCATTTAGCTAGAATGATAAAGAGGATAGGGGATAAGGGATCACCCTACCTCATTCCTCTTGAAGGGAAGAAGAAAAGAGAGAGGGAGCCATTAACCAAAATAGATAAAGAAGGAGAAGTAACAAGTTAAAAGATGAGCTTACAAACCTGAGCATCAAACCTGAAAGCCTGAAGGATAGCCATAAGGAAATTCTAGTCCACCCTATCATAGGCTGTAGACATATCTAGTTTGAGTAGAAAACCTTCCTTCTTACCAGCCTCAAGAGATTGGATGACCTCATGGACTATCACAATGGAGTCAAGAATTTTCCTCCCAAGGACAAAGCCAGTTTGTTGAGGAGAAATAATCAAGTGAAGAATACTAAGGAGCTTGGAAGTAAGAACCTTAGATATGATTTTTCAAAAAGAATTGCAAAGGCTAATAGGCCTAAATTTTTCCATTAAGTAAGCTCTGAGAATCTTGGGAATGAGAACCAAGAATGTGGCATTGAGTCCTTTCAAAAGATTTTTGGCTCCAAAGAATTCTTGAATAGCCTTAATCACATCCCTATTGACCACCTCCCAATAGACCTAAAAAATGAAGGTTGAGAAACTATTCAGGCTAGGAGCTTTGTCCCCTAAAAGAGACTTGAGAGCCTAGAAGATTTCCTCTAGGGAGGGAATAGCTTTTAGCATTGAATTGTGATGTGCTTGCAACAAGGAAGAAATAGCAGAAAAAATGTCTTCTTGATCATGTGTCGAGAGAGAAGGGTCCTTAGAGAGGAGGGAAGAGAAGAACTAAACAACTTCATCTGCAATCTCATTGTCCTTGAATAATTGAGCCTAGCCTTTCTTAATGTTAGAGATCCTATTGTTTTCCTGGTGTTTAAGAGTAGTCAAGTGGAAGAATCTTGAGTTCTAGTCATCCTCTCTCAACCAATTAACTCTAGATATTTGTTTCCAAAAATGTTCTTCTTTTGATATAATGTTGTGGAGATTAGAGAGGATGGCCCTCTCTTCCATCCTGTTCTGGTCATTATATCTAGATCACTAAATTTCTTCTTGGATGATATAGAGTTGGTTGATCTTCTCATCTTTATCCTAGAAAATGTGGCCAAAGTCTAACTTATTCCATATCTTAATGTTTCTCTTCACATTTTTCAATTTGTGGGCAACTTTGTACATAGAAATACCTTTAACCTCAATATTCCACCATGAAGAGATCTTGTATTCTAGAGCCGGGTGGGTAATCTGCATTTTCTCAAAATGAAAAGGGAGTGTCCTGTTCATAGCAAAAGGAGAGATAAAGAGAGAAATAGGAGAATAGTCTAAGCCTATTCTAGGGAGAAGGGAAAGTCTATAGGAGTGTGTCTATAGCCACCTGGGAGAGATGAGGGCTCTTTCAAGACAAACCTAGATACATTCGTGTCCAACTCTTCTATTAGACCAAGTGAATCTTCCTCCTTAGAGGTCCACATCCATGAAAGTCAGGTTGAGAATGAAGTTGGAGAGGTCAAGCTTGCTATCCTAATGTGGGGAAAAACCACCACATTTGTCATCATCAATGAGAGGAGAGTTAAAGTCCTCCATGATGATCCCTTTGTTGACATAATTATTGGTGATGATAGCAAAGATCTTATCCTAGTAGGCTTTCCTTTCCCTTATAGAGTTGGGGGCATACACGTTCAAGATAAACTAAGAGTCATTGCTATGGATATGAGATACCTTGCATAGGAGAGCATTATCATCATTAAAGATGGGGATCAACCTGAATGCCTTATTGTTAAAAAGAATCATCACCCCTCCTAAGGCACCATCTGAGTTAGTGGCCTCATAGTTCATTAGTTTTCTGAAAGAAATATTTTTAACCAACTCCCTTTTCATCTTGGTCTCTTGGATGAACAAAAAATTGGGTCTTTGATCTCTGATCAAATTTCTAACTAGTTCCTATTTATGAACCCCATTAAGGCCCCTTATGTTCCAAGAAATGACCTTCATTTCTTACTTCTTGAGAATTCCTTGATGGTTTTTGGCTCTTGTCTACCAGGTTCCTTTTGGTTTCTTCTTGCAACAGTTGATTAGATTTCTTCCTTACTTGTTGCTTGGGGGTTGTCCCAACATCAGCCCTAACCTTGCTCCTAGTTTTCACAAGGGACAAAGGGGGGTGGTCACAAAGTTGGTTCTTCTTTTTCTTTTTTGTCATGTACCAACTATTAAGGTTGTTAGGAGAGCAACTATCAATCCATTCTTCCCAATGAGAGATCTAGTCAAGAGAGGCATTTTTGATGAGTTGAAGGAGTTTTGCCTCCAATCCCTTGGGAAAAGATGGGGCAATCTACTGCCCAGAATCCATTTCGAAGGGATGGATCAGGGAAGCCAAAGGCCTAGGGGAAATATTCTAAGGAGATTCCTACCTACCATTGGAGTAGGGGGTCTCCATCCTTAGAGCTTCTCTCTCATTAGAGAGGGATGGTTGCTACCTCTTTCCATTATGCCACTTGTTGTGTTGTTCAAGCTCTTTCGGTGACATATCTCCCTCTTCAGCCATGGCTTCCTCAGGTGGGGCTACATCAACTGACACCATTTGAGCTGGATCACCCACATTAGCATCAATCTTCCTAGATGTATTCTACTTTTATTCCTTGCTCTCCCATGACTCTGAAGGCTTGGAGGGTTTGTGCCTCCAGATCAACTTCTTCTTTCCTTTGGTAGAAGAGCAAGAAGGGATGGATTTCTTCTTAGCTTTGTTTGAGGTGGTTAGCTCCTTGGTCTTCTATTTTTCCACCCTAGGGCACTGATGAGCCTTGTAACTAGCCTTTAAGCAAAGAAAGTAGGTGAAAGGAATAGTTTCATATATCAGTTTCTAGATGTGCACTTCAAGTTTGGAATGAAAGGCCATAGTCTCAGGCATGTATGTGCCTTCTCTAAGACCTATGTAGATGTGTGTGTAGTTGAGATGATGCTTGGAGGCCATGATCAGATTCATAGAGAGGAGTTCACCAAAAGTCCTCACAAGCCCCACAAAAACATCCTCATTCCAAAATTCTAAAGGTAGCTCAAGTAATCTAACCCAAATAGGGGCTTGAACAAAAAAGGAGTTGATAAAATTCAATTTGGAGGACCACTTCTGTAGCACTAGAATGGATCAACCAAAAGCCCATTGTCCTTCACAAAGAATATTGGCCAAATCTTCCATACATAAGAAATCAAATGACATGAAACCTTTTTCCATAGCCATGACCAAGACTTGGCCTTTGAGGGCCCAATGATTCTTAATGTAAGTCTTGACATCATCAATGTTTGGTCTAGGCCCTAGAAATTTCCCAATCAGTGTTGAAGCCATGGATTGAATGCTATGATCCACAATCTCATCTAGGATGGAAATGGCACAAGAACCTTTCTCAGATTTAGGTAGAGTTTTGATAGGCAGGAAAGAGGACTTACCTGAGGGTTTGACCCTAAAAAGAGAGGACCATTTTGTAGCTCCTTGCTGGTCCACTTTGGGAATCAAAGGAATCATGACCACTTCCTTGGGGGGGACATCTAGGTCCCCATCCACGATCTTTGACTGGTCCCTAGTACCTGAAACTTCCTAACCATCCCCCCATGACCCGTGTTCTAGTCCAAGGATCTAGTCTGGATGATCCAGAGAAATCCTACCCTTATGTAAATTCAAATTTTGAAAACATCTTTTCCCTCCACTCTCGATCGACATTATTAAGTTTTTTTCAACAAGATGGCACTTGTTATTAAATATAAAGTGAGTAACTTAAATGATATGCTACCTCCACATGTGCCAAATTTTCACTTTTTCCCTTTAAAAATAAATCTTGGCATGATATTTAATGATTGCCTTACTCCAACTTACTACTTCTTCATAAATGATGAAGTCACACATGAATGTGTCAGACCTGACAAGGTGTCTAGCTATAGTGTATCTTCAAAGAATTGAACTTAGTGACACATAGGTTAGGGCCCACCATTGGTGTTACATGAAGATTAAAAAAGTAAGTTGAAGTGATGAACCTTTTGAACTTGGTTCAAATGGTACAACAAGTTCAAGAGGATCAAGAGTTATTAAAGAAAATCAAAACTCAAAACATGACCTCAATCACTATGTTTACAAAGGAAAACTGAGGATTAGACTTGGTCAACAATAGGCTATAAGGGATGGAAAGGAAAAGGTTTATGTATGAACAACTAAAAAAGGAGGTATTGGACCCAAATGGCATTTAACACTTGGCAAAACCAGTGGTTCAAAATAACCATTTGAAAATAGGAGTGAACCGAAAATAAAAAATAAGAATGGTAACTCAAAAAAATCATGGACTAACAATACCCTATCTTCTAAATAATTCCTTGAGTCATCCTTGAGGCTTTCTATTAGTTTGTGGTGATTGATTAGGAAAGTATTGTAATTAATTATAACCCTAAAGCAATAAAAATACTTGTATAAAAGGGCTTAGGGTTAGGGATTATTTTAGTGTTGTGACGTGAAAATTGGTTCTTACAAAGATATTGAGCTACAAGGGATCACAGATTGTAATCAAGTTATAAATCACTGGATCATAATAATATTAGACCTGTTATTTGGTGGACGTAACCTAGGGATTGGGTGAACCATGTTAAATCTTGGTATCTTGTGTTCTTTTCTGTTTGATCTATTATTTTCTTATATTGTTTATATTTTCATTTAATTTTTATTTTTGTTCATTGTTTAATCCTAACAAGTAGTATCAAAGTGAGATTTTTTTCAGTTATCCTCTACAAGAAAGTCACACAGTTGAGTGGGAGTCTCATGGTTGAGTGGAAGTGATGGAAAATGAGGGTAAGCTGAGGGTTGATAGGTTTAATGGGTAGAACTTTTAGTTATGAAATATGAAAATAGAAAAATATCTTTATCAGAAGGATTTATGGAAGCCATTGGAAGGAAAAACCAAGAATCAAGGATCTATGTCAACTGACGATTAGGATCATTTGGATAGAAAGGCGCTTGAAAGCATTTGATTATTCCTAGCACCATCAGTGGCATTTAATATTAAAAAAGAGAAGATGATAGAATAATTGATGTAAACCCTAACAAAATTGCATGAAAAGACCTCCACTTAAAACAAGGTATTTCTCTTGAAGAATTTATTTTAAATGAAAATGATAGAAGGTGGATCCCTTGTGGATCATTTAAATGAGTTTAACACTATTACTAGTTAGTTATGTTCTATGGGTATTAATTTTGATTAATAAATTAGGGCTCTCTTGATTTTTTGTTTTTTGCCTAAAAGCTAAAATGGCTTGGTAATGGCTATTAGTAATTATGTTCCTAGATCTAGTACTTGTTGGTCTTAGATTGGTTTTGACAATTGAGTGTCAACACACTTAACCAATTTTTGCATAGAAGCTAAGTACACTATATATGCTGAGCCATAGTATGTGTTGAGTGAGAATTCCAATAGGTACCGAGTGATCTTTAGGTGCCAAGCAATCTTCAGGTGTCAAGTGAAGATCAAGTGCCAAGTGACCTCAGGTGTTGAGTCAACCATATGAGTCAAGTGATATATAGGTGTCAAGTTATAGTTGATGTCAAGAAAACTAGAATGCAATAGGTGCCAAGCAAACCAAAATCATACATGTGCTAAGCACCAGTAATCTAGTATGTACCAAGTAACATAGAATCAACATATAAGTTTGTGCCTTCACAAACTCAGATATAAACCATTTTTTGAGCTGACATAGAAGGATCTCAAGGGATATTAAAGATAAGAATGAATCTTTTATATTTCCTATGCAATCAGCATGCAACCAACAAGAAAAATGGAGAAGGCATGCAACCAATAAGAAAAGTGCAAGGAATGAGCAGGAACTAAAGATTCAATATGGATCATAGATCCATACCTAACCCTAAGTCTTTGAAATCTTTAAAAGAAGGATGAAACCCCATTGTATGTGAGGATGAATGAAGTGTATGGGTAAGCTATAGAAAAATTCAGTGGGAAGAGTGAAAACACTTAGAGGAACAGAGCAACATTGCAATATCCAATTGAGCAAAACAAAGAAAGAGCATTGAATAGATATCATATCTTAGAGGATCAAGATCAAAAAGAGTATATCAAGTGCCTAAATTCAACAATCAAGGATTGTAAGCTATTAGGTTTATTAGTCTAATACTCTCTAGCAACTATATTAGAAGAAAAATCCTATGTTGATAGGTTAGCTTAACAGTTAGGTTGTAGATCCTTTGAAGAGGTGATAAAATCCTTTAATAGGATGGCACTTCATGTAAAATGTTTGTAAATACTTTAAACGGACCACTATTGATATAGTGTAAAGCCTTTAATAGGTAGGTTGTTCATAGGGCAGACCATCAGAAGTGGTCAAACTTTATTGCTATAGTGATTTTTGTGGGTGTCATCCCCACCCCAATTTTACCTTCTCATTTTTTAGGGTTTTTGGGTTACCAAATTTGGTGTTATGTGTTGTGATGCATGTGTTAACTTTATATTTTTTTGATATGTTTAAATGCATACAATTTATTTTTAGTTAAAAGTTTTTAAGGTTAAAGTGTGATGCTTATGATTCACCCCCCCTCTCAGAAGTATTCTTCCCATTTGATTATTCCAACAATTGGTATTAGAGCCAAGATGATTGATGTGCACCTCGCTCTACACAACTTGGAGGAAGCTAGAGAAGAATTAAGAAAATCATTGAAAAGAAGGAAGGACATAGCCATAGCTAAAAATGACACACACTACAAGGAGATTGATACCAAAAAAGTGTTTGTCAATGGAGATTTTGAAGAATTTGATGTAGCAATAGTAGAATTGATGGAGAAAAAACTCTCAAGCAGAAGAAATTATAGTACTCAAACTTGAACAAGAATTACAAGCCATAATGCTTTATGAAGTAACTGAATAGAAGAAAAGAGCCATTGAAGACAAGGCTATGATAGAAGATGATAAGAGAAATCTTACCAATAGACTGGAGGAAAAGACAATTGAGTTTGAAAGAATCTCAAACATGCAGCTGGACACCTTAAGTCATATGATGAATGCACATCATGAGCTAAATATGAAAGACATTGAGATCTCTACACTTAAGATGTAGAATGAACAACTAAAAAATGACCTAAAAAGAGAGAAGGAAGTTGCAAAAAGCTTTAACAAACCCAATGAGGCTATTAAGTACTTTGAGCAGCTACTAAAATCACCAAGGGCTAGTAATGATACTTTAAGACTATGTTACACTAGTATTGAAAAGAAGAATCATCCAAGACTGTAGAAGAAAGGAGTAACAAAGCTAAGAACACTAAACCTACTTTTCATTTCTATGGTAAAAGGGGACACACTACTAATGTATGTAGAAGCAAGAATGCCTATTAGCATGATAAGCCTAAGAATGCAAGCTACTATCACAAGTGCAAGAAGCAAGGACATCAAGCACATGAATATAGGACTAAGATTATTAGTACACCAAAATTTGAAGGTCACTACTACAATTGAAAGAAGTATGGACATAGAGATTTTGAGTGTAGATCAAAGCCTATGTGGACATCAAATCATGCAACAAGAGAAGGTAACCATGGTCATCATCACAATTGGGACTATAACACCAGGTATAACTATTATTATTGATAGGAATATGGACATATTCCTAAAAATTGCATAAGAACACATTTTAGAGGGAACTACAGCATATGGCTAAGTCAAACCACATGTTTTAGTTGCTTGAAGACTGGTCATATTAGTAGGAATTTCCCAAAAAAGTTAAAGGCAGCCAAGTTAGAAGTCAACAAAGGAAAAGAGAAGGTAGGTGTTGAACACATCAGACGGAAAATGAACAAGACTTGGAAGAAGAAAGATGAGTGTACCTCATCAAATGAAGGGATCACTTTACTTGATAGGTCAAGTGGTCACACCTCATCCAGCTAAGCATGAATAGGTGTATGGGGCTGACATAAATAGCTACAGCATACATTAGTCCCAAGGAAAATAAGCACTGCAAAGAAGAAAATAGTATGAGAAAAGATGCCAAGTTAAAACTTAAAAATTTTGCAAGTGTTGTCAAGCTATCCTTATATGCCAAGTAAATGTTACTGCATGTTGAGTAATTAGTTGCGACCAAGTTGATAGTTGATGCTAAGTGAAGGATAACCAATGGAAGCTAAGTTATGTTGAAATCTTAAGGATCCAAGCATACAGATGTACACACACTAAGCATTTAATGCTATGTTTTGAGGGTATAAGGTCAATTTTTTTATCATTTCACATCATTCAAACATAGAGCAAAGATGAGAAGAGTGCAACAGAGATCAAAGAATAGTATTAAATCCATTTGCATGGATTTTAATAGTGATCAAGCATAGATTTTGTCAATCTAAGGTATTCTTCAAGTGTCGAGTTGTGCAATGTTTAAATTTTTTAAAACTCTAGATCAGTGAACTGGCTTCTAGTTCTAAGAACTCAAAGGATAAGGAAGGTTACAAGGTCCAATTGGTTAGTTATGAGGTCAAAAAACCTAAATTTAGGCCAATCCCAGAATTCACCTATAAAAATGACCCTACTGGTGCATTGTCCATTATTCTACCCAAAGTTGTCATGGTACAGGATGTGAGGAAGTGTTATAGTTACAAGATAGGTGCAATAGGAGACTTGGAAATTTTTCAAGCATATGATAAATTGTGTGATAATAGAATATTGAAGGATGAATTCCAAATCATTGAGAAAAATGGTTTAACCAGTGCCCTAGTTTTTCCCATGGTTTTCAAAATAGAATGGATATAGATTGTCTTGAGCCGAATTCATGAAGGATGTTTGTGGTTGGAAGGAGGACCAGCTAAAATAACAAAGAGGATAGTGCATAAGGTTATGGGCTTTCCAACCCTAGATTGGCAAAAGACCCTAAGAAGTGACTCAAAAGAGGCCATTGAAAGAAACACAGGGGCCAAATGGAATAAAAGGGGCATGACAATTGACAGTATCACAGATCCCCTTCTAGATTTTGTAGTGAGAGTCATTTCTCACAAGTTTTATCAATATAGTAGACTAAATAGTGTGCCATATATTGATGTGGATGTGGCATATTAAATTGTCAAAAGGGATCATACATATGATCTGGCAGAACTGTTATTACAATAGATCATGGAGAATCTAGGAGCAATCAAAAGATCCAAAGGTGCTCAGTGTAATTTTGGTTCAATCCTTGTCTGCATAATCTTCTATATTTTGGAAGAGTTTCCTTCAATTGGGAAAGTGAACTAGAATTAAAACAAATATATAATTACTCAAATCAATGATTATATTGAACAAATGGGTGACAACTTTGAAGCACAAATGACAAGCTACTTTGAGGATTTTAAAAAATCCATGAAACAAAGATTGAGAATACTAGTTTCCCTAGTGGAACAACATGTCAATGACATCTATTTCTTAGTTGATATTGATTACACCTACATCCAAGTAGTAGTTCCAAGGGTGAGATGGCTAAGGCCATTGGGTTATGAACTAGATGTGGATGAAGCATCAGCAGTAATAATTGCATTGCTTGTGGAAGAAATAGACAAGACTGCCAAACCTTTTGGCGCATATGATGTTGTAAAGTCTAAAGTTGAAACAAAGTTGAAGATAGCCTCTATAATTAAGAGGAAAGATAAATTGGTAAAGAAGATAAAGAAGAAATTTGGTGCAGAAATTGAAGGGGTGGAAAGTGTAGAGGATGTAGATGAGGAAGAAGATGATGATGATGAAGATGAATAGGGGCAAGGCCCAATGAACTTAACTCAAGGCTTAAGTGAAGATAAGTAGGAAGGTGCAGAGGAAGAAGAAGTTGAGGAAGCACCAACACAAGATGATTCAAAGAAAAGAAAGGCCATAGTATAGCCCCCAACCTAGCACAAATCCAAGAAGGCTGCAAAGCCTACACAAGCCAAGCAAACACCTGCAATAAGAGCTACCACAAGGGCCTCTACTTAAAAGGCAAAGTAGCAAGTGAAAGAAAAGAAGAAGGCCACTGAGAAGACTAGTGAAGTGGACAAGGAGAAAGTATGTAGCACAACCAAATTCTGATGATGAGGAGAAGATTGAATTAGAGGACACTAGCTAGTATAAAGTGGTAAGCCATCCTCCTAAGTCAAACATAGATAAAATCTATGAAAATATTATGAATACAAATTTTATTGATTTGAAAAATATTGATTTCAATAAGTTAAGTAGAGAGGATCAAAATGAGATAGAAGAGTTAGTGTATGTCATGATTGTTAGTCTAAAAATGGTTTTGACACTTGAGTGCCAACACACTTAATCACTTTCTACATTAAAGCCGAGTACACTATGTATACCGAGTCACAGGTTGTGCCGAGTCAAGAAAGCCATCAGGTGTCGAGTGATCTCCAAGTGCCGAGCAGCCTTCAGGTGCCGAGTGAAGATAAAGTGTCGAGTGACTATAGGTGTTGAGTATGATCGAAGTGCTGAGCAATGTAAAGTGTTTGTAAATCCTCTAACCAGGTCACTATTGATATAGTGTAAAGCTTTAATAGGGTAGGCCTTTAACAAGGTAGATCATCAAAAGTGGTTAAACATTATTGTTGTAGTAATTTTTGTGGGTATCATCCCCACCCTAGTTTTACCTTCTTATTCCTGGAGGGTTTCTGGGTTACCAAAATCTTAAGTGTTATGTGGTGATGCATATTTATTTCTCATGATTTCTTAATATTTATATGCATGCATGGTCATTTCAAAGATATGTTACTAAAGATTTATAACAAGTCAAAAGCTAGTACTTCTAATTCACCCCCCCCCCCCCCCTCTCAGAAGCATTCTTTCCAATAAGATATTACAAAAATTGGTATTAGAGCTTAGTTTCTCTCAATAAGGAGCCTAATAGCTTGGAAGAAAACATCAAAAGATGGAAGTTTTCAAACTTGAAAAGATCATTGAGAACTAGGTGATAGATGTGCATCTCGCTCTACAAAAAGTAGAAGAAGCTAGAGTGGAATTAAGAAAATCATTGAAAAGAAGAAAGGAGATAGCCATAGCTAAAAATGATATACACTACAAGGAGATTGATACCACACAAATGTTTTCCAATGGAGACACTAAAGAATTTGATGCAACAATAGTAGAATTGATGGAGAAAAACAAAGTTTAAGTAGAAGAGATAAGATCTCTCAAGATGGAACATGAATCACAAGCCACAATGTTATGTGAAATCACTAAACAAAAATAAAGAGAAGTCGAGGATAGAGTCATGATGGAAGATGACAAAAGGAATCTTGCAAACAGATTGGAAGAAAAATGTACTGAATTAACAAGGATCTCAAACATGCAAATGGATACACTTGTCCAAATAATGAACCTTCATCATGAACTTAATATGAAAGATATTGAGATCTCTACTTTGAGGATGCAGAATGAACAATTGCATAATGAATTGAATAGAGAAAAAGAAATGGCAGAGAATCTCAACAAGTCAAGTGAAGCCATAAAGTACTTTGAACAACTACTAAAATCCCCAAGATGTGCCCATGATACATCAGGACTTGGATAAAACAACACTGAAGTTGGTGAATCATCAAAGAGTGTTGAGTAAAGAAGTGACAAAGGTAAGGATTCTAAACCCATTTTTCAACACTGTAATAAAAAGGGGCATACTGCTAATGTTTGCAAGAGTAAAAGAATCAATCAGCAAAACACACCCAAGAGCAAGAATTCCTATCACAAGTGCAACATGCAAGGACATATGACACAAGATTGCAAATCCAAAGTCACAAGGACAAAAAGATTTAATGGACATTGTCATAATTGCAAGAAATATGGACATAGGGCATTTGAATGTAGATCAAAGCCTATGTGGACAGAAAATCATCTAGCAAAAGAGAATAAAGGTCACTATCATTGGGATTATAACACTAGATACAGTTGTCACTATTGTCAAGAGTATGGACATATAACCCAGAATTGCATAAGAACATATTTCAAAGGGAACTATAAAAGATGTTTGAACCAAACAACTTGCTTCAATTACTTGAAAACTGGACATGTCAGCAGAAATAGTCCAACAAAGGCCAAGGCACCCAAGACTGAAGTAAATAAGGGAAAAGAAAAGATTGATGTGGAACACATAAGAATAAACATGAAGAAGATATGGCAGAAAAAGGATGGATCAAGTACATCCTATGAAAGGGTCACTTTACCCATGAGGTCAAGTCAATTTCTCATCTAACTAATCACAAGATAAGCCTATAGGGCTGATACATAAGAAAGTATCAAACATCAGCCCTAAACCATGAAGAAGCATTGTAAAGTATAAATTTGCATGAGAAAAGATGCTAAGACTAAACTTGAAAGATGATGCCGACTTGTCTTTGGATGTTGAGTGAAACTACTTTGGATGTCAAGTTATTAACAAAATGAGTAGATGCCGAGTAAGTATAGTTGCCGAGTGGATGCCGAGTTGAAAAATATTTGGAAGCTGAGTGATAGGTGTAGGTACTAAAATGCATTTAATGCAAAGTTTCTTTTATCGTTTAAAAGTAAAAATTGATTCATTCTTGAGCCATTCAAATGAAGAGCGATTACTTTGAGCACGTCTGAGTGATTTTTAAGCTTTCAACCAGTTTTTTGCAGTGATTCAGCATCTACCCAAGCGATCTAAGCACTTATCTAGTTATTTCCTTCAGGTGCTGAGTTTTACAATTTGAGAAGTTTGCTTTAATCATTAAAACCCTATCTTAGATATAAATGGAATAGTTCAAAATCAACCCAAGGGAAAATGAACCATGAGATTCAACTTGTCAACAATGAAGTTAAGCAACCTGAGTTTAGACCTATACCAGAGGTTGCATACAAAAATGATCCCTAAAAAAGTTGTTATGGTTCAGGATGTATGAAAGTGCTATAATTGTAAAATAGGAGCCATAGGAGATTTGGAAATCTTTAATGCCTATGAAAAACTCTGTGAAAATGGTATTTTGAAAGATGAGTTTTCTGTTATAGAAAAGAAGGGTTTAACCAAAGTCCTAGTTTTCCCAATCATATTCAAAAATGAGTGGATACACATAATACTCAGCAGAATCCATGATGGATTATTCTGGCTAGAACAAGGACAAGTCAAAATTACTAAGAAAATGGTTCATAGGGTTACAAGTTTTCCAACCCTAGATCGGCCAAAGACATTGAGAAGTGAAAAGAAGGAAAAAATTGAGAAAAACATAGGTGCAAAATGGAACAATAGAGGAATGACCATAGATACCATTACTGATCCCCTTCTAGACTTTTCTATAAGGATTATATCTCATAAGTTTTATCAATACAGTAGGTTAAATAGTGTACCATGCATAGCAATAGATGTGGCACATAAGCTTGTAAAGAAAGACCACACCTATGACCTTGCAGAGCTCTTCTTACAATAGATCAATGAAAATCTTGGAGCTATTAGAAAGTCCAAGGGAGCACAGTGTAAATTTTGTTTAGTGTTGGTTTGTATGTTCTTCTATGTAATGAAGGAATTCCCTTCATTTGGCAAAGTCAACTGGAGTCAGGATAAAACCATTGTTGATCAAATTAATAATTTCATTGCACAAATGGGAGATAGCTTTGATGATCAAATGTTTATCTATTTTGAGGATTTCAAAAATGCAATGAAGAAAAGAATGAGAATACTAGTTTCATTGGTAGGAAAGCATGTAAATGACATATGTTTTCTTGTTGATATTGATTATACTTACATTCAAGCAGTCCTTCCAAGAACAAGATGGCTTAGAACATTGGGATATGAGCTTGATATTGACCAAGCTTCTGTAGCCATCACAGCATTACTTGTCAAGGAAATGGACAAATCTGCAAAGGCATTTGGAACATATGACACTGTCAAATCAAGATTTGTTATAGAACTCAAGACAGCCACAGTAGTCAAGAAGAAGGACAAGATAGTAAAGCAAATAAAGAAGAAATTTGGTGTTAGAGAATCAAGTGTAGTAGGCAAAGTAGAAGAGATTAGTAAAGGAGAAGAAGAAGGTGAGCTAGAACAAGAGCCACTTGAATTGCCTCAAAGTCAAGGTGAAGAGAAAGATGAGAGTTTTGAGGAAGCAGAAACCAAGGAAGCACCCATCAAGGGCAGAGTCATTAAAAGAAAGACAAAGATGCCTCCTGCTTCTCAGCCTTCACCAAAGAAAGCTACTGTGCAAACACCTAAGAAGCGAACAACTAGAGCTAAAACAAGGGCCTCTACCCAAAAGGCCAAAGAGGAAGCCACAAAGAAGAAGAACCACAAAGGCACAAGAAGAATCAAGGAAAAGGAAAAGATATGTGGCCCACCCTAATACTAATGAAGAAGATCAGACTGAAAGGGTAAGTCATCCTCCTAAAACTTTAGCTGATATATTATGTGAGAAGATTAGGAATGGAGACTTAAGTGAAATGAAAAAGATTGATTTCAATAAGTTCAGTAAAGAGGAACAAAAATAGCATAGAAGAATCAGTCTATGCATTAATGGCATAGTTCAAGTATACACCTCTTGAACTAGATGGACAATTACCAAAGGAATTGTTTAAAATTATAGAAGACAGATGGCATTTATGTCTAATGATGGAGAAAGAGATGAGGGAATCAACCCTAGCAAACCTACTACTTGATTTAACAAAAGAATAGGTAACTCAAGTAGTCAAAAGGCATAGTAAAAGGCTTACACCTAAATATAGGGCATTCTTCATCCTGCAAAACAAAATTGAAGAAGTTGAGTAGAGAACTACAAAAGTTTGGAAAAACTTGTACAAGACAACTAAAGATGTCCTTGAAGAGGTTTACAAAGAGGAAGCTACTATTAAACTTGAAGAAAGAAGGAAGAGGAGAGAAGAGAAAAAGGTTGAAGAAGAAGAAAACAAAAAAGAAAGAGAGGAGGAAGGAAAAGATGAAGACAAAGGAACTGATGAACAACAAAGTGTGCAAGATGCACAACTTTCACCTCCTAGTCCACCTCACTCTACAACCACACCTACAGAAATCATAGAGATTAAAGATGTTGTTGACACCACATGTCAAAACATCAATCCATTAACTGTAGCAGATCTTACTAAGATCCTTGACCAAACAACTCTACAACCACAATTGTGTACAAGTCCTATATTGGTCAGTGTGGATAATCTTCAAAAGTTAATAGATAAACTCAAATAAGCCAAGGTGTTACTACAAGAACCACCTCAAACCATTCAAACTACTGGGCTTACATTTCTACCACCACCGTCACCACCAAGATTAGCCACTCAAACTCATCAGGAGCTGAGTGCAACAATAGAGGTAGTCACAGGGATAACACTTCAAACAGTGAGTAGACCTCCAATAGCAATAACACAAGAAGAAGCCAAGCAAGAAGAAGAGGACAAAGAAGAAACACAAGATAAAGAGGAGTCTACAATACAAACTTTGGTTGAATTACCAAAAATAGGAACTCCCACCAAACCCAATCATAAGTTGAGTACTGAAATAATGACCTTACATGTCTGTACACCAAGTTCAAGTTCTACTAGGGTAGCTAGGACCATTCATTATGGTATTCTTGAGCTTGATGAAGAAATTAAAATACCCTATTATGATTCAAGCACTCTAAATGAGGAAAAGATGAATGAAATATAGAGTGCATTGGATAAGAGAAGGAGGCAAGAGGCAAAGAGGAAAGACTACAAATACAAGTAAGGAAATGAATGAGATAAAAGATATATTCATGGATGCTATTAGTCTTTAACCTCTAGATACAAACAGGCCAATACTTGAGCAACTATCTAATATAGTTGACCAAGTGAATAATGAAGACCATGATACTAATGTAAAACTAATGGAATGGTTAGAAAAGAAGTTTGTAGGAAAATTCAACCAAGAAATAGCTAATAACATAATTTTGGGATAGGTTGACCTAGCCAAGAAATTGGAAAATGTAAAGAGTGTATTAGGGAACATATTTTCCCTTTATAGCAAATTGTGTGATTTTCCTAGGTTCACACAAGCAATAAATCCAAAAATTTTGAACCTTGAGAATAAATTAAAGATCTCTAGCAAGAAACTACCCTCAGATCCTACACAAAGTGAAAAGAACTTTGCTCAAACACTTCACACTCAGAGGGAATTAGCTTCATTATCAGCAAAAGAGGCCACTATCAAAGAAAAGCTGATGCAAATTCAAGCCTCCATCACTCCTCACTTAGAAGTATTACACAAGGAGCAAATAAATGTAGAAACATGTTAGTCTCAAAATGGTTTTTGACACTTGAGTGCCAACACACTTAATCACTTTCTACATTGGAGACGAGTACACCATGTATGTCAAGCCACAACATGAGCTGAGTCAAGGAAGCCTTCATATGCCGAGAGATCTTTAGATGCTAAGAAACCTTCAGATGTCAAGTGAAGATCAGGTACTGAGCATGATACAAGTGCCAAGTGACATTTGAGTGCCGAGTCATAAATTATTCTGAGCAATATTGAAATACAACAAGTGTCGAGTAAGCTAGTTTAATATAAGTGTTGAGCATCAAAGATCAGTAAGTATCGAGCAACACAGAATGCACATATGAGTTTGTAACATTACAAATTTAGATATAAATCATTTTTATGGCCGACATATGATGAATCTCAAAGGATTAAAAGATAAGATTGAATCTTTTGTATTTTCCATGCAATCAAGATGTAGCCAATAATAAAAATGGAGAAGGCATGCAGCCAATTGTAAATGTGCAAGGAATAAGTGGGAAATAGAGATTCAATATGGATCGTAGATCCATATCTAACCCTAACTCTTTGAATGTCTTTATAAGGAAGACAAAATCAAAATGAAACCTCTGGTGGATGGATGAGGGTGTGCAAGGAAAACTAATTCTTAGAGTGAAGAGTATCAGATCACAAAGGATCAAGATCATAAAAAGCAGAACAAATGCCTGTATTTAGCAATCAAAGGATTGTAAGTTATTAGGTTTATTATACCTAATACTCTCCAGCAATTTTATTAGAAAGAAAATCCTATGGTAATAGGTTAGCTTAGCAGCTATTTTGTAAATCCTATAAATAGGTGACAAAATCCTTTAGCACGGTAACACTTCTTGTAAAGTGTTCGAAATCCTTTAACCAGGTCACTACTGATACAGTGTAAAGCTTTTAACAAGGTAGGCCTTTAACAGGGCAGACCATCAGAAGTGGTTAAACCTTATTTCTGCAGTAATTTTTGTGGGTATCATCCCCACCCCAGTTTTACCTTCTTATTCCTAGAGGGGTTTTGGGTTACCAAAATCTCAAGTGTTATGTGGTGATGTTTATGTGTTTTTCATAACTGTTTGATATTTTTATATGCATGCAATTTACTTTCAATTGAGAAAAAGTTTTAATGGTCAAAGTACAGTACTTTCGATTCACCCCCCCCCCCCCCCCCCCTCTCAAAAGTATTATTCCTATTTGAATATTCCAACAAAATAGTCCTAAAGAAGGATCCAAATATTTCTACACATGAAGGACTAGTTGATCTAGCAGTAGAGTTTACAATCAGACAAAAGTCATTAGATATTGCCTTAAATAACTAGGATGCAGCTCTCCAAATACTCCTTGAGGTAAATAAGACATTTTTGGCCAAGCATGGTATTACTATTTAGGACCCTTTGACATCCGTATCAAAAAGGGGGAGATAATGTTCTAAAGGGCGAGATAATATTGGAGATAATATTGTGAATATTGTGAGCATAATGGCACAAGACATCAGAATTCATGACATGAAAAGGCATGATCAACTCAGGGGGAGTTATAATAATTTTTGAGTTATATATTGTAAGTTACAATATTTTGATAAAGTCATTCAAACCTCTATATATATACCAAACATATTAGTGAGCATACTCATGAGATCAGATAAATAATGCTTAATGCTTAGTTAATTATTTTTGACACTCATGTCAAAGGGGGAGATTGTTAGTCTAAAAATGGTTTTGACACTTGAGTGCCAACACACTTAATCACTTTCTACATTAAAGCCGAGTACACTATGTATGTTGAGTCATAGGTTGTGCCGAGTCAGGAAATCCATTAGGTGCTGAGTGAACTTCAAGTGCCAAGCAGCCTTCAGGTACTGAGTGAAGATCAAGCACTGAGTGACTACAGGTGTTGAGTATGATCCAAGTGTCAAAAAATATTTAGGTGCCGAGTCATAAACAATGCCGAGCAAGATAGGAACAATACAGGAGCTAAGTTACAAAAGGTGCCAAGCATCAGGATGCAATAAGTGCCAAGTAACTCAGAATTAGCATATGAGTATGTAACTTCACAAACTTAGATGTAAACCATTTTCATGGTCAAAAAATGATGAATCTCGAAGGATTTATTTGATAAGATCAAATCATTTAAATTTCCTATGCAATCTACCTGCATCCAATAAGAAAAATGGAGAAGGCATGCAACCAATAGTAAATGTGAAAGGAATGAGCAAGAAATAGAGATTCAATATGGATCATAGATCCATACCTAACCCTAAGTCTTTGAATGTCTTTATAAGGAAGACTAAGTCTCATTGTATAGAGAGAGGGGGATGAAGGTGTGGAAAGAAAACTATTTTCAGAGTGAAGTATAAAAAGACATAGAGAAAGAGATCAGCGGAAGAATATTTAGTTAATCAGAACAAAAGTAGAGGATACAAATGAATATAAGATCTCAGAGGATCAAGATTAGAAGAAAGCAGATCAAGTGCCTGTATTCAGCAATTAAGGATTGTAAGCTATTAGGTTTATTATACCTAATACTCTTTAGTCATTGTATTAGAAAGGAAATCCTATGATGATAGGTTAGCTTAACAGCTATTCTGTAGATCCTTTAAGAAAGTGATTAAATCCTTTAACAAGGTAGCACTTCATGTAAAGTGTTTGTAAATCCTCTAACCAGGTCACTATTGATACAGTGTAAAGCCTTTAACAGGACAGGTTTTTAATAGGGCAGATCATCAGAAGTCATTAAACATTATTGTTGCAGTAATTTTTGTGGGTATCATCCCCACCCTATTTTTACCTTTTTATTCTTGGAGGGTTTCTAGGTTACCAAAATCTCAAGTGTTATGTGGAGATGCATATTTTTTTCTCATGATTGCTTAATGTTTATATGCATGCATGTTCATTTCAAAGATATGTTACTAAGGATTTAAAATAGGTCAAAAGCTAGTACTTCTAATTCACCCCCCACCCCCCCCACTCTTAGAAGCATTCTTTCCAATAAGATATTATAACAATGATGGCAAAATTTAAGAATACACCTCTTGAGTTAGACAATACTATGTCTAGGGAGTTATATGAGATTATTGAAAATAAATGGCATTATTGTTTAAAAATAGAGAAGGAAATAAGAGAATCAACATTGGCACAAGTGATGCTTGATTTGACTAGAGGTCAAATAACTAAGGCTAACAAGAAACATGGTGGAAAATTTGCACCAAAGTATAGAGCATTTAGCATCCTACAAAACAAAATTGAAGAAGCTGTCAACAAGTCCACAAAATTGTGGAAGTCAATATACAAATTAACTAATGACAAGGATGAAAAATGAGAATAGGAGGATGCAAAAGCAAATAAGGCAAAGGCTAGTGAGAAGGAGAAAGAAGAAAAAACAGAAGTAGAGGAAACAAGAAAAGGAGAAGAAGAGAAAAGAGAATAAGAAAAGAAAGATGAAGAGGAGAAAGAAAAAGGTGAGGAGGAGAAGAAACAAAAAGGAGATTAAATGGCAATAGCTAAGGAGGAGGAGCAACAAGACCAGAGTGTGAAAGACACACAATTAACACCTCCTAGCCTTCCTCATGTAAACATCACACCTACAAACACTATAACAATAAAGGATGTTACTGAAAATCATGTCAGAACATCAATCCACTAACTGCAAAGGATCTCAAGAAGATCCTTCACCAATCAACTCTACAAGCATAATTATGCACAAATCTTGTATTGGTGAGTGTGGATGAGTTGAAAAAGGTAGTAGCAAAACCAAATAGAGACAAGGTGAAACCACAAGAACCGCCTTCTACCATCTCTAAAACTACTAGTTGTCAACTTCTAATGCTTCTACCACCATTTCCAATAGTTGAGACATCTAGAATAGGTGATACCATGCAGTAGAAGCACAGTGTAGAGGTAGTGAAACACACAAAGAAAATAGGATAGATTGCTACATTTGATCCTACAGTATAGTCAATGGGTACACCTTAGATTATTGTGATTGATCAGGGGAGAACAGATGAGGAAAAGGAGGAAAAATCAAAGAAGAGGAGCAAGCCACAATACAAACATTGGTAGAGTTATCAAAAATAGGCACTCCTACAAAAACTCTTCAAAAGCTAAGCATTGATGCAATGCCATTACAAATATCTACACCAGGCTCAAGCTCAAAAAAAGTGACCAGGGTACTTCACTGTGGAGACCCTAAGTTAGATGAAGAAATTTTCATACCTACCTATGACTCCAAGACAATTAGCATTGAGTAGATCACAAAGATGTGAGATTCACTAAATAGGACAAAGAGGCAAGAAATATTGAGGAAGGAGTATAAACATAAGCAAGAATTACATGAGATTAAGGACATCTTTATGGATACCTTCATCTTGCAGTCACTAGATGAGACAAAGCATATAATAGAACCAATTGTCGAATATTGTTGACTAGGTGACAGGTGAAGACCAGGAGACAATTGTGAAACTCATGGAATGGTCTGAAAGGAAGTTTCAAGGAAAAGTAAATGAGAAAATATCTAGTGACATAGCACTTTAACAAGTTGAATTAGCCAAGAAGATTGAAAAGGTCAAAACTACACTTGAGAATATCTTCTCATTGTACAACAAGATGTGTGATTTTTCCAATTTCACACAAGAGACAGGCCAAAGAATCTTGAGCTTGGAGAGAAATCTAAATATTTCTAGCATGTAGCTACCAAGAGATCTAGCTCAAAGTTATAAGCATTTTACCCAATTGCTTCACACATAGAAAGAACTAGTTGCACTAACAATTGAAGAGGACAATATAAAGGCAAAATTAATGCAAATTCAATCTTCCATAACCCCACATTTGGAAGTACTCTATAACGAGAAAGTCTATGCTGAAACTATTTTAAAGAAAGATCCTAATCTTTCCACATTAGATGGACTTGTACATCTTGCTGTAGAGACTACCATCCAGCATAAGTCACTAGAAATTTCTTTGGAGGATTGGGATTAGCTCTTAAGATGATAATGGAGGTCAACAGTACATTTTTGGTGAAATATGGTATTACTCCTTAGCACCCTTTGACATAAGTGTCAAAAAAGGGGATAAATAAAATAAAGGGGGAGATATAATAAGGGAGATATAAAAAAGGGGGAGAATACTAAGTATTTCATTCATTCTTTTGGAGAATAAAGGGGAAATATTGTAGATAGCCAAAAAGGGGATATAAGAGATAAGACATAGTGTGGGGGAGATACAATGTTTTGGGAATTGTATGGAAGGTAACATAGGTATAGAGTATAGAAATAGGGAAAAGGCAAAGAGTATCAAATACATCAGCACAAGAATTTTGGTAGCTCAGGGGGAGTTATAAGAATTTTAAGGTATATTGTTCCTTACAAAATTTTGAACAATTTTTTGAAATTTTGTATATATGCCAAAAAGATTGGATAATGTACTCATAAGATCAAGTATAATGCTTAGTTAAGTGTTTTTGACACTCATGTCAAAGGGGGAGATTGTTGGTCTTAGATTGGTTTTGACAATTGAGTGTCAACACACTTAACCAATTTTTACATAGAAGCCAACTACACTATATATGTCGAGCCATTGTATCTACCGAGTCAAAATTCTAATAGGTGTCAAGTGATCTTCAGGTTCCAAGTGAAGATCAAGTGCCAAGTGAACAACATGAGCTGAGTGATCTATAGGTGTCGAGTCACAGTTGATGTTGAGCAAGCCAAAATGTAATAGGTGTTGAGAAAACTAGAATCATACATGTGTCGAGCACCAGTAATCTAGTATGTGTCGAGTAACACAGAATCAGCATATGAGTTTGTGCCTTCACAAACTCAAATGTAAACCATTTTTTGAGCTGACATAGAAGGATCTCGAGGGATATTAAAGATAAGAATGAATCTTTTATATTTCCTATGCAATCAGCATGCAACCAATAAGAAAAATGGAGAAGGCATGCAACCAAAAGAAAAGTGCAAGGAATGAGCAAGCAATAAAGATTCAATAAGGATTGTAGATCCATACCTAACCCTAACTCTTCAGAATCATTAAAAGAAGGATGAAACCCCATTGTATGTGTAGATGAATGAAGTGTATGGGTAAACTATAGTGAAATTCAGTAGGAAGAGTGAAAAGACTTAGAGGAACAAAGCAGCATTGTAGTATCCAGTTCAGTAGAACAAAGCAAGAGCCTCGAATAGATATCAGATCTCAGAGGATCAAGATCAAAAAGAGCATATCAAGTGCCTAAATTTAGAAATCAAGAATTTTAGGCTATTAAGTTTATTAGTCTAATACTCTCTAGCAATTGTATTAGAAGGAAAATCCTATGTTGATAGGTTAGCTTAACAGCTAGGTTGTAGATCCTTTGAAGAGGTGATAAAATCCTTTCATAGGTGACATTTCATGTAAAGTGTTTGTAAATCCTTTAAACAGATCACTATTGATATAGTGTAAAGACTTTAATAGGGCAGGCCTTTCATAGCATAGACCATTAGAAGTGGACAAACTTTATTGCTGCAATGATTTTTGTGGGTATCATCCCCACCTCAGTTGTACCTTCTCATTTTGGAGGATTTTTGGGTTACCAAATTTGGTGTTATGTGTTGTGATGCATGTGTTAACTATATGGTTGTTTGATATGTTTAAATGCATGCAATTTATTTTTAGTTAAAAGTTTTTAAAATTAAAGCATGATACTTCTGATTCATCCCCCCTCTCAGAAGTATTCTTCCCATTTGATTATTCCAATAGTACCCTAAAATATGATGATTTGATTGGTGTTATTTTGTGTGAGGAAACTCATAGGAAATCTTCAGGAAAATCTACATCTAGAAGTGCTTTGAATGCACAAAGTCGACGCAGAATGATTGAGAGAGGAACTAATTCTAGAAATCATGGGAAATCAAGAGGAAATTCAAGGGGAAGGAGGTCTCAATTGAGAGGACTGAATGAATATTGGTACTATGGGAAACAAGGGCATAAAAAGAAAATTGTTGGACTTGAAAGAAAAATGAAGAAGATAAACCAGATGGAGACAAGGACGCAAATGTGGTAAGTAACAAATCTGAAGAGGATGCTTTGCTTCTATCTTTAGAAAGTGTTGATGATTCATGGGTTTTAGATTCTGGTGTTTCATTTCATGCTACACCTCATAGAGGTTATTTCATTGATTATGTCCAAGGGGATTTTGGACTTGTTTATTTGGGGGATAATGAACCCTATCAAATTGTTGGAAAGGGAAAAGCTAAGATTAAGTTGCAGAGTGGGAATCATTTTCTACTACATGAGGTAAGACATGTTCCAAGTCTAAGTAGGAATTTAATTTTAGTAGGGAAACTCGATGATAAGGATTGTGTAGTTACTTTTAATGATAAAAACTAAAAGATTTCAAAAGATTCCATTCTAGTAAAAAAAGGTGTGAAAGTAGGCATCTTATATCTTTGTACAGGTCACATTGTTCCTTCTACTTTAATTGTTTCAGGGAAAAAGAATGTTCATGAATAGTTGCTATAGTTGAGCAGGAAGAACAAATAGCTACTATAAATTCTAATACAACACTTTGACACAAAAAATTTGGGAACATGAGTGAGAAAGGTATGAAAGTACTTCATTCAAAGAAAGTTTTACTAGGTTTGAAATGCATTAATATGGATTTCTATGAAATTTGTGTATGGAAAACAAAAGAGAGTGAGTTTTGTGAAGAATGGGAAGGAAAATAAAAAGGAAAAATTAGAGCTTGTACATACTGATGTATGGGGACTAGCTCAGGTATCTTCCCTTGGTGGCTCTCATTATTATGTTACCTTTATTGATGATGAAACTAGAAAAGTATGGGTTTATTTTTTTAGATAGAAATCTAATGTATTTCAAACTTTTAAGAAATAGAAATGCTTGGTTAAAAATGAGACTGGTAAGAAATTAAAATATCTTAGATTTGATAATGTTGGTGAGTATTGTAGCCATGAATTTGAAGATTATTGCTCCACTAATGGTATTTTTAGATAGAAAACTATTCCATGGACTCCATAGGAAAATGGAGTGGCTGAATGCATGAACAAGACTATAATGGAGTGTACAAGGAGCATGAGGTTGGATGTTGGGTTGCCCTTACACATGTGGGTGGAGGCAATCAACACTACTATATATTTGATTAATAGAGGTCCCTCTACTCCTTTGGGCTATGGTATTCCAGAGGAAGCATGGACTGGTAAGAAGGTGAGTTATTCTTTTCTCAAAACCTTTGGTTGTGAAGCATTTTCTCATATAGATTCTTAAAATAGAACCAAGCCGAAAGCTAAGTCAAAGAAATGTGTATTTTTTGGATATGGCATTAATGAATTTGGTTAGAGGCTTTGGGATTTTGAAAACCATAAAATTGTAAGAAGCAAGGATGTCATATTCAATAAAAAAGTGTTGTGCAAAGATCTGTTGCAACAACATGAGAAGAAAGAAGATGATTATGTAGTGCTAGATGATGCTCCAAAAGATGATGTTCCAGCCATTCCTCATGATGTGCAATGACCACAACAACAAATACCACACTACTAGTGAATGTTAGATGGTCAACAAGGATGAGTAGACCTCCACAAATATTTTCTCCCTCTTTGTATTCTATTTATTCTATTTTACTTACTAATGTTGGTGAACTTGAATGTTATGATGAAGCTATGCAGGTGGATACTAAGATTTAGTGAGAGTCTGCAATGAAAGAAGAAATGGACTCTTTGTTGATAGATAAGACTTTGAATTTATGTAAATTTCCTATAGGTAAAAGGGCTTTATAGAATAAGTGGTTTTATAAGTTAAAAGAAGAGAATGGAGGTAAGAAAAGATTTAAGGCTAGGTTAGTTGTAAAAAGATTTGCATAAAAAAAGGGCAGTGATTTTGATGAGATATTTTCTCATGTTGTTAAGATGACTTCTATCTATACTATTTTAAGTATTGTGGCTACTGAAGACTTGCATTTAGAATAGCTTGATATTAAAATAGTCTTCCTTCATGGTGATTTGGATGAAGATATATAAATGGCTTGGCCACCAAGATTTGAAGTCAAAGGTAAGGAGAAATTAGTGTGTAGATTGAAGAAAAGTTTTTATGGCTTGAAGCAAGCACCTCGGCAGTGGTATCTAAAATTTGACATTTTTATGCATGAGCATGGCTATCATAGGTGTCATTCAGATCATTATGTTTACTTTAAGAGGTTTGATGATAATAGCTACATTATTTTATGTTTATATGTCAATGATATGCTTGTAGATGGGTCTAACACAGATCAGATTAAGGGGCTAAAATGCCAGTTAGCACATGCATTTGCTATGAAGGATTTAGGGGCAACAACAAAAAATCCTTGGTATGAAGATTTGTAGAGATGGGAAGAATACGAAATTGTAACTATCTCAAGCTAATTATGTTGAGAAGGTGTTGCAACATTTCTCTATGGATAATGCTAAAGCTGTCAGTACACCTTTACCTGATCATTTGAATTTGACTAAGGAGATGTGTCTAAGACACAAGAAGAGGAGCATAAGATGTCCAAGGTACCCTATGCTTCATTAATAAGAAGCTTAATGTATGCTATGGTATGTGCAAGGCCAGATATTGCACATACAATGGGAGTCATTAGCCAATATCTAAGTCATCCAAGAATTTAGCATTAGAATGCAGTCAAATGGATTCTCAAATATTTGAGAGGAATATCCAATAAGTGTTTACACTTTGGGGACTCTACTACTAATTTATAGGGCTATGTTAACTCAAATTTGGTAGGGGATATTGATACCAGGCAGAGTACTACAGGCTATGTCTTTATTATTGGTGGGGCAGCCATGAGTTGGGTTTCTAGGTTACAGAAGGTTAATGCTTTATCCACTACAAAGGTAGCCAAGGAGATGATATGGCTTCAGTTTCTCTTGGAAGAATTGGGACACCCTCAGAGGGATTATTATTTATTTATAGATAGCCAGATTTTCATTCATCTTGTGAAGAATTGTGCTCTACATTCAAATACAAAACACATATAGTTGCGGTACCATTTCATTCGGTCAGCTTTGGATGATGGACAATTAAAGCTAGACAAGATACATTTAGATAAAAATTTAGTAGATATTTTTACCAAGGTATTGACATGGGAGAATTTCAATTCCTCTTCAAATTTGGTTGGTCTTCTAGACTAAATAGGAATAAAAGAATAGCAAAGTCTAGGGTGGTTTGATCTAGTGGGAGCTCCATGTGGTAGTGGTATTGCTATAGGATCAATCTCCAATTGGGAGATTGTTTTCTAGTGTGGAGTCTAACCAATCCCCAAGTGGGAGATTGTTAGTTTGTGATGACTAATCAAGAAAGTACTATATATAATTCATAAATTCTTTGGGGCTTGGGATATTTCCTCAAAAAAAAATTGGGCCCTATTTTATTGAGATTTTTGGCTGACATCTAATTATTAATTATAACCCTAAAGCGGTAAAAATATTTATATAAAAGGGCTTAGGGTTAGGGATTTTTTTAGTGTTGTGATGCAAAAATTGGTTCTTGTAGTGGTATTGAGTTGTAAGAGATTACAGATTGTAATCAAGTTGTAAATAATTGGATCATAATAATATTGAACTTGCTATTTGGTGGACTTAGCCTAGGGATTGGGTGAACCACATTAAATCTTGGTGTCTTTTTTCCTTTTTGTGTTCTTTGCTAGTGTCATTATTAGTTTATAAGATTAAAATAATGTTGGATGAGATGTTGTGTTCACTAGCCCCAACTAGATCAATGCAGGTACCATAGTAGACCTTTCCCTTGGTTTATTGTAGATTATAAGGAAAGCATTCTAGTCGATGTGTCCCAACTCTATGTCTTAGATTTCTACATGCCCATCCTAAAATCATGACTTCTTTGGATCTCCTTGATACTTGAAAGAAACTATTTTTGTGCTAGCTTCTCTACCATGGATGATGATAAGGATACCATTTAATCTGTATGAAAGAGGCAAACATTATTTAGAAGGAAAAAATGAACTTCTAAGGGACCTAGAAAGTTATTATAATAGGTCAAAATTAGTCTAAAATGTATCAACATGTAGATCCCCCCCAGAATGGCTTGATGTGTAACTCAATGCACCTTTATAGGGGTGTTAGTGCCCTGATTTAGCCTCAAAAATGGCTTTTATTATATAGTTGTACACATGTCCACCTTGGGGAGGTGTGCACATGCACAGTGCCTTGTGCATTGGGGGGGCTTTTTCCACTTAGTCTTTGGGTGTGAGAGGAGGTGAGGATATGATCACCTCATAGGAGCTCACATATGCATAGCTCATTGAAGTCCTTAGGTCAATTTTTTTTTAGTTTTTAGTTATTTTGGTCTTTAGGTTTTTTGAAATGTGCAGAGGTGTACACATGCACACCTGTGAGGGCTAGGCATGTGTGCACCTCTTAGGTGGTGAGCTTTTTTTTCTTTGATGTAGGGGGAGCAAAGTTGTACAAAGATATAGAGATGTGATCAAATGAGGGAGTGCAAAGCTAAGTGAGGTAAGTAGAAGGGGGAGGGGCCTTATATAGGCCCTGAGAAGATGTAGGCCTAGGAGGGGAACACATGTGTACACCTCCAAGAGTGCACAAGTGTACATCTCTAGAGGGTGTCCATGTGCACACCTCCAAAGGGTCTACATTAGTATGCCTCTAAAGAGTGCACATATGAGCACTTCTTAAAGGTGAGCATGTATGCACCATTTCCTTCTCAATTCTCATTTTTTATCTATCTTTGATTTCTTGAACCTTCCCAGTCAAAGATCGGTGTTCTACCTAGACCTAGGGGAGGATCCAAAATGACTGGGGCTTCAGACTATAAGCCTCAAAAGGGATTTTAAAACTAGGGGTTCCCCATTTTCTGTGTGAAAATGGAGTGTACTTTTTGAAACCACAACACATACCAAGGAAACTTCTAATAACTTGGAAGAATGAATGTGTCATTAAGGAATCAAACTTGAATACAATATTTTTTTATTTCTTAAACTTCTTAATGTTATCCAACAATTGTTGTTTCACAATTTCACACATGTTTGCACTCTCCTTCTTTGTTGTCATAAGGTAAGTTGGATGGATAAATCTAGTAGGCATAGAGTTCACTATAGAACTATAATTCATCTTATACCCAATAATCTTGCTAATAACTCGTACATTAGTTTCATTTATTAGCCAATTTTCATGTTCCTACCATTAGACTTGGTTTTCATATTTGCTTCCACTAACTTCTTCACATTCTTCTCATTAACAGGATTACAACCCTCATTGCTAAGACCAGTGATTTTTTGAATCATATCATTATTAATCATGCCAAGGATATCTCCTACCCAAAACATGCCTTCATGAATTATGCTTAGTATAATTTTGGTCCATTCATGGTTATCAAACTTGGTGTAAAACATATGTCTGACAATGTTTAACTTATTCAAGTGCTCAAACCCTTTCTTTAATGATAGTTCATTATTAAAAACTAGATCTAGGTCTTTGTGGATATCATTATCACCAATTCTTTCAAACTTGCAATGAATGTATTTCCTAACATCCTCGATGTGTAACACGTTGGAGTACTTGTGAAAATGCTCCTAGGTGATCATCCTCCATAGAAATATATGGGTGCTTCTTAAACTTGTACGTATGCCTTTCTCTCACATCACATACACTAGGATTCACCATTTTTTTAAATTAAAACCTCAAATTATGACTACACAAGTGATAAATACCTTGATTTTTAAAAACTAGGGCTTGGTACAAGAGCACCTAGGGCAAGGTAAATTCCTAAGTATAATTTTGGTTATTAGATGGTCTAACCAACAATTTGGATAATAAGGACTAGTGATAAAGTTCCAAGGTGTGTTTAGGAGGTCTAATTTGATAGGTTTTGGATTGGAAATCTAATATTGTGAATTAGGTCCTGATAAGGGGGAAATTAAAAAAGTTGCTCTAAGTGGAAAAATAAGGTGAAATACCATAAAAGGGGGAAAAGAGTGTGTAAATATGTCATGCCCAAAATTTACTGTCAAGAATAACACAACAATTTTATTTTTATTTTTTTGCTTCCTAAGGAATACCTCAACATTCAATATAAAAATACCAAATATTCAAACTAACTAGCTTTAAACTCTAACATATTCTAACCTAAAACATCTTATTGGCTAATTAATACTAACTAACCTTTTTATTATTCATTCTATTTTAAATTAGAAGCCATTTGCTCCTAATGTCTTTAAAGCTAGTTTTAATAGCACTCCTATACTTAACCCAACATCATTACTAAGGATTTGCATAGTGTACCTTAAGACTATCATCCTCTCATTTTATTAAAGTTTTCTTTCTAATGTCTAACTTCTTTAATTACCACTACCCCAAATAAATGTATCTAGATCATTTACTCACTAACCCCTAGCAAATATCTCCACATTTATTACAACTATCTTACTTTAACCTCTACCACCTCCTAACATCCAACCCTTACCTTCACTAATCCTTAAGAATAACAACATATGATACTAACCAATGCTTATCCATCCATTTAACCTTACTACCCAAAAATTAATCTTTAAATCAAGAAATCAAACATTAGCTATTTCAACCATCCCCAAATCTCAAGTTTAACTCTATTCCATTAAGCTTCCCTATGAAGAAGAATTACACTAGATAATTTAGTCATATGATTTTTATTTCTATCCAATTTATATACACCTACTATTTTGATTTTCCATTTACTATTAAGGTTATCTATTAACATCCCAACCTTTAATCTTCTAACCCACTATGTCCAAAACTTTATTCTTAATTCCCAATAAAATTTTATAGAGAGCCACGTGTCCTTTTTCCAAAGCTTTCAAAATATTTTGAAATTACTTTTATCTCTTATCCCTAAATGTGGTCAAATCTGCATAACTTCTTTCAAAGCATCAATTTGAAAAGTTTGAAGTAAGACAAGACAATCAGGAGGTATCCTTGCTTCTAGGGAGGCGTTAATACAAGTGGTTATGACATGGGGATTCTCCCAAGGCATGATGGTGATTTGTGATGGGGAAGAGCATTTACATAAACATTTAAACACACATTACGAGTTTTACCTTTTCCCAAAAAGATGGCACCTAAGGGGAGAGCATTGCATTTTTAAGCAACATAACCATATGCCAAACAAGGGATAGTACACATGCTTGGGAACTTTGATAGTCGTGGGACCCATGTCCTCTAATCTTGCGCTGGTCTTATGCTTCCATTCCTAGGTCACCTTTATCCAAGGTGCCTAGGGATCAAGGGCATTCTGACTGTGTCAGGGTGACATTTAATCATTCATCAACTCTCTTTTTTTTGGTGTCATTGCCTAGGTTGAATGTGTGCATGGACCCCTGCCCCTATCACACTAAGTACTTGTACTTCTTTAATTTATAGCACTTAGGTAGTCCTTCTTATTATTTTATTATTATTATATTTTACTTTCATTTCCTTACCTTCCTCATTGCTTTAATAGAATGAATGTTCTTGGGTTTCCTTATTAGGTCTATGAGTAGTTACCTAGACCTTCCATCATATTGACTTGACATAATCTTATTAAATATGTGTATATATTTTATTTTATTTTGTTTCTTGTGGAATAGTGACACAATGCTCATGGGATTTTTATGAGACTTTACTTGCTAATTCTTATGGGTTGGGGGTTTATTTTTATTATTTTGTTTGGCTCTTATCTCTTATAGCATATGTATTGATTTTTGCAAGATTCTAAGTATATTCTTCTTGAATAAAATATAGGTCTGTATTAGGAGAACTCATTCCTTTTCATCTTCATACAAATTCTAGAGAATAAAAGGTGTAGTTACAGGAAGACTTTTACTCCAAGTTTAATGCATTTTTCTCTTTTCTCATTTTAGGAGGCCATGTCCGTGAGTTGTAAATGACCAGATTTGACTTCCTTACTATTTTTTCTTAATTTGCAAATTTGATATTTCTTCTTCATCTAAGGACCTAGTAGGACTTGAAAACAAATAAATCAATTTACCATGCATATACAATGTTCCATTAACAATATAATGCTTTCTTGTGATAACATAGGATTTTACAAGCCCATCACTTATGCTTCAAATTGAGACAACTATATCAGAAAAAAAAACCTCCTCACAATAATCTATGAAATGTTTCTAATAAGAAAGAATGTCTCATTACTTAACTTCTCCAGAATTACATCAAATCTCTAATTGCAAAACTTACAATGACTTTTTCTAAATCTACCTTGCATAATGTTACAAGGATTATCCTATATAAAGTCTTGGAGAAGATTGACTTTAACTAACAAGAAAAGTTCATATGTGCAAAAACTTGTGCATCAGATTTCAACATGTCTTCCTTCACAATCAATATTTTCATACAACAACAAATTTCCATACAAGAACAATAGTATACAATTTTCTAATTTATTTCACAATCACAACTAAATACAATAGGAAGTAGCTTTCTTTTCTTTTAACCACATTACCTACTGACATATTCCTTCCACAATTATCCAATGGAACAATGATGCCAAGGTATTCTACTCTTCCAAAACTCATGATCATTTCTTAACAAGCAACATACAGATACAACATTTTCAATTATTCCATCTACATATACATTAGGAAACAATGATACAATCTCCTTTCATCACAATGAGACAACACGAGACCTTTCAAAATCATATGAAACATGATCATTGAAAGACATGAACAATAAGTATCATGATCATTGAAAGATGATTCACAAATGAGGTGCACAATGTCAATCTTTCTCCTCCAAACATCAATTTGCAACATGGTCATTCCAAGCCATTTCCATTTCTCCCTTGGGTACAAATCTGCAAATTCATCACAAAGAAAACAACAAGGACCATGGGTGCTTTCCACCCAACCATAGGCATCCAAGGAGACCACCCCCGCACTAGGGGAACAAGGCTCAAACCGAGTTTCACACATACATCACAAAATTTTGCATGAAGACACAACACAAAACACAATCAACACCCTCCCATGGCTTGCACAATGATTCACCATTGGAATCATAAAATGTTGGGTGAAGGTGGGCTCTTCAAGGAGGAGAAATTCATAAATATCATATTGCCAATACATTTTGCCTCTAAAGGCCACCACAACATAAACAACATATTACCACTGCATTGTCTCTCAACACCTTCAAAACAACCATCTTCTCCTCATCCACCAAACCTCCTTGTACCTCCCAGAAAACAAGATTCATGGCCATGAAGGAGCCCATGCTCCATGATAACAACCTCATCATGAGGTAGAAACAAAATTTTCTTTCTCACCTGCAATGTCAAGCCCAACTTATGCCCTTCACCCAAGGCTTCTCTGCCCTCCCAAGGGTGAGTGAAGCCTTCACACCCATAATCACAATCAACACTCACATTCAACAAGAACAACAGTAAACCAAATGAAGAACAACAAAATAAAACCAAGAAAGGATCTCCAAAAGCACAAAACACATTCTCTTTCCATTCCAACAAAAACAAAACCAAGAAGGTGAACCAAGAAATTTACAAGAACATCACACATTCTCACATTGTCACAATACATAATCAATGCTCATAATGCAACAAGAACACCACACTTTCACACAATACCCAAAAATCCATATCACAAGATTTACAATGCAAATGCATACTCTATTAATGAACTCTCACACTTGCAAATTTGTTTAACCATGCTAAAAGCAAGAAATGAGAAAGAAACAAGTTTTGAGACACCAACCTTGGTCCAAGCTATGGTAAGGATAGTTGTAGTAGAGCTCCCTTAATCTCCCTCCAAAACCTAACAGTCTCTAAAATTAAAGAGTGGGTAGACACCCCACTAGTTTGGCCAAGACCCTCTAATAAAGCCTTCTCACTAACTTATTTTAGCAAAAACACTAAGCCACTACCTCTTAGAAACTTGTCTCCTCCAACTTTTCTATTTTTGACTAAGTGGGAACATGGATATGACAACTCCAAATTCGAATTGATGGAAGAATGCATGGGTAAAGGGGCTCCCTAGGCTATCTAGGCACTCACATGATCAATAATAGGTCCCTGACATGATGTACTATCATATGGCTAACTTATTTTCACCTAAAAGACACTTAGGGACCACCTAATGACCCCTAAAAACCCTAGCCAAGTCCAAATTCGAATTTCCTTTGATTGAGACTCCTCATGGAATTTTTTTCTATGTGAGGTTAACTTGGGTACAACATTGGGGTTAGGTTTAGGTTAGGTTACTTCTTGCCAAACCTTGAATGACATGGCATCTCTACATGGACAACACAAGTGACCAATGACACACACACAAAACAACACATTACATTAAAAGTGACTTAACTCCAATAATGCATGAACTAAGCTATTACACACATATAAATTCACATATACAAAATAAAACACATTACAATGAGGTTTGAATATTTTCCACTAATTCAACCTTGGCTATGTCATATTTTTAGTATTTTGAGCCTTAATTCCCCTTTAAACCCATGGTCAAATTCTTGCACACTAAATTCAAGCATCAGTAGTCCAAGAAAATCATGTAAACAATAAGTACATAAGTGAAATAATCTTTATCTCATTCAACATTAGACTTGCATATATTTCATCATCTCAAATTAACTTTCCCTTTCTTAATCATTTCAAATATAACTTTCAAAATATTAAAATATCAAACTTACATATCACATTCGACATTTGAGTTCCATACTTCATTCTTTTTAATTAAATTACTTTTTCTAATAATTTCCATGTAAAATCCTCAAAATACTATAACATCAAACTTTACTTATCATAACATGGTCAATTTAATATTATGAATAGCTTCATAGTCTATTTTTATCATTGTGACAAGATATTGAATCCACAACTATTGAATTCCTAGGTATGCGGGTTAGGTCTCAATGCATAACAAAATTTATTTATTTTTTTAACTCTAATTTCCACTTAAACATTACATTCTTACATTACAAGCATTTCTACCATTCAATTTCTATTAAAGAAATTTCAATAGATTAAAACATGAATAGAATCATTAAATGCATCAATTAGGTCATAATATGTAGAAGTAATTGTGGATCATCAAAATGCAGATAACATAACCCTACAGTCTTAGAAGTGTATCAATACATAGGATTAAAAATCACCGTAATACAATTATCTCATTGGTACTATTATGGATTGGGTGAGGCCTCACAAAATATGGCCCTTATATGTTATAAGTTCATCCTATAAGGTTTGACAACATTATATCCAAGTTTGAAGAGTCTAGGAGCAAAATTGCAAAAGTTGTCAAAAAGTAGCATTGACAACTTTGCAATTTTTACAAATTGCTTGACAACTTTTAGGAAGTTTTTGCAAAACCAATGAATTTTTTAGTTATTGTTTGAACTAAATTCTATAATGGAGCATGAAGTCTATTTAATAATTTTCCAACTCAATTCCAAGGGTTGGACAATTGGGTGTACCAATAGCTTTTGTAGTAGGATAGTGTTGTGCATTTGAAGCATAGTTTTGGAGTTTTATTGAAGCTTTTGGATTGAATAAGGAACTATTTTTTAAGAGGTATTATCTTTTGGTTATGCCTTGAATCTTTTTTTAGTTGTTTTTTTTTCAAATAAGCATTTGATGGGGTTTAGAAAATTATTTGTTTCCAGTAATCTTGTTGTCCAGTTTTGTGTTACAAGTATGAATTGGGCTATGGCTTGAGTCTCATTGGCCTAAACACCATGGAAATTGAAGACCAATAAATAGCCTCTTTACATAGCATAAATAGTTTTTGTGGAGGTTTTGGAAGGCCAAATTCTATTTTTACAAGTGAACCCTAGGCTAGTAGACAAGCTTGGCAAAGTGCAAGGAAATGCTTGTAAAGAAGTTTTGTGATGAACAAATTATTAGCATGGGTCAATCATGAGTTGGAAATGTACGATCAAAGTATGAAGAGGAGGTTTTGTATGTAGTTTGACACCTATGGAGGATAAAACACTAACATTGCCTTTAAAACCCTTAAAAGTAGGGTTTTTTTAATCTGTACTATATAGACATTGTTGGAACCCAAAATCTAAAAAATCTTCAAGCATTGGTCATAGGGAAAAAAAGTATAGCATACACCAAGTGGCCTCATTAAGGTTTTTTGTGAGTTATAGAACTTTCCTAGTTTCTAGGAGGGTTGATAGGGGCTCTTAGGGCTATAAGGTCTAACTAGTCAATTTGGTGATTTGTGTGAGATAAACTTGAAAGAATGGTGTAGAATAATGGTAAATGAGTCAAAAACCTCAGTAGGAAGGTTCAACATTTTTTTTGAGGCATGTGGTCCATTTAGGTAATTTTTGGAAATCTAGGAAAAAGAATGCATATTAGGTGAATTGGGAGAATGGCATTGAGCTTTGAATTGTTGGGAAAGCTTCTTGGAGAAAGGGGATTGTAGAGGGATCTTCTAGGTTAGGGTTAGGAGAGAAAAACCTATAGTGGGCTAGGAGTAGCCTAGAAAGAGCTAGAAATATCTTAGTTGAAGAATTTCCCCATCAAAGTGGTATTAGAGCCATAAGATTAGGCTTGTGGTGGCATGTTATATTCCACTAGGTCAAGTGGATCTTCCAAAATGATGACCAATGTAGAGTTGGCAAAGGAGGTAGATGAGAAGAATGATCTCTTAGAAGAGAAGACTAGGGTTCTAGATGAGGCCCTAGAGGAGATGAAAGACAAGTTGAAAGATATATAGGATGCAACCCAAGCTAAGGAAGATGAAGACTTTGGAAAGAGTAAAGAAAAGGTGAGTTTGGAGGATGAGATCCTTGAACTAGATCCTCCACTTGGAGAGAAAGAACCATTCCTTAAAGCCCTTGAGGAATTTGGAGGGAAGAACCTAGAGAATTTTTACTTATTCCATGGCAAGATGGATATAAAGGTAGTCTTAGAAGGGCTTGAGAAAATTTAGAACTATTTTGAGTTTGAAGGGACAAGAGAGGCCCAAAAGGTGAGGTTTGCAAAATCTAGGTTGAAAGTGTCATGCCCAAAATACAAGGGCAAAAACACACGTAATAATTTTTATTTTTTTAAAGATTAATAACGCCATTAAGTTTGATATGTTTTTTTTCACAAGTTAAAGCATAGGTACATTTTAAGACATAATAGGTTCTCCTATCAATTTCCTAACATTCCATCTTGAGTTTATAATCATCATCCAGGAATAAATCGTTAAATTAAACTTTCATTATTAAATCGATTAATTAAATTAAACAATCCAAATTCAATTAATTAAAGGATCTCACACATTATTACTTTTATTTACTTTTAAAATGTTACACCCACCAAAACAATAGTATACCAAACCTACTAGTAACATAATCTACAACTACCTTAAAGTAGTAATAATATGAATGTTATAATATTATTTAATAAAAATATTAATAACAATATAGTTCAATTATTCTAATAACAAGTTAAGTAATTAAAACTCTAATTATTCGAAACATATAATTAGAAAGAACTCTCTTACTAAAAACATCACATCTAACATACAAATAATTTAAACTTTATTTAAACTTTATTCTAAACTAATTATATTTAAATCTATAATCTATAAAACATTCCTAATAATAAAAATATAATTAAAATTAAATACAACTAAATAATAAAATAAAATAAAAACATTAACATTATCTAATAATCTAACATTTACTACAAACTAACAATTCCTAACTTTAAAATCTTTATTAATCTAAAAATACTTTAGGATAAAATAACACTAACAACAAATTTAAAAACAATTATAAATTCAATTACTTAAACATAAAACTAACTAATACTAACACCTAAACTAAAACTAAATTATACTAAAATAAACTTAATAACTAACACTACTTTAAAAATTCTAACACTTAACTACATTATTAAAATAAAACGAAGTAATAATAAAAAGTTACATTAACACCCCACTAACCCATTCTAACCTAACCCTTTTCTACCTAACCACCCCACTAACTCCCTACATCCCTTAACCCCCCCTCAACTTAGTGCTAAACATGGCCCTTTAAAAAACTAAAACTAAATTATACTAAAATAAACTTAATAACTAACACTACTTTAAAAATTCTAACACTTAACTACATTATTAAAATAAAACTAAGTAATAATAAAAAGTTACATTAACACCCCACTAACCCATTCTAACCTAACCCTTTTCTACCTAACCACCTCACTAACTCCCTACATCCTTTAACCCCCCCTCAACTTAGTGCTAAACATGGCGCTTTAAAAAACTAAAACTAAATTATACTAAAATAAACTTAATAACTAACACTACTTTAAAAATTCTAACACTTAACTACATTATTAAAATAAAACTAAGTAATAATAAAAAGTTACATTAACACCCCACTAACCCATTCTAACCTAACCCTTTTCTACCTAACCACCCCACTAACTCCCTACATCCCTTAACCCCCCCTCAACTTAGTGCTAAAAATGGCGCTTTAAAAGAAATTTAGCCGCCAGCCACCCCCACCTTAGCAAGGCCCTCAATCAATTTGACTTGGGGACACATGCAAACCAACGACCAATGGGAACAGGGTAGGTGAGGTCAAACTTTAAGTGAGTTGCAATGATAAAGAAAAGGATTGCACCTGGATTAGTAAGGTAGGAGGAGTTATGGATTAAAGTAAAGTAGTTGGTTTAGGATATTTTGAAATAGATTTTTATGTATATATTTTTATTTTTTTATTTTCTTTTCTTTTCTTGAATTTGAAATATTTATTATGTTTAAAGAGATATTTAGAGAATCTTTAAGATTCTCTATTCAAGGGAACAATTAATTTTTTTTACCCATACAAAATCCAGAGAGCATATTTACTCTAGGGGTTTTTTTTTTTTCAAGTCCTCTTTTTGTCTAAGTATAGATTTTCAATGCCAAAAATATTTTCATGCTAAGGAAAATTATAAATTTATATTTTTTGTTTTCTAAGTGTTAGATTTGAGCAAAACATAACTATTTAACCAAAGGGAAAATTATTTTTCTTTCTAACATTGATTACAATCAATGAGTTTAAATATTTTGTTTAAACAATAACGTAAGATTACTTTACTTCCTAATAATCATGAAAATAAATTGAAGTCCTAAACATAACATTAAATTTTCTTTAACATATTTTGAAATTAAAATTGCATAACTATATTTCATCATTTTATCCATTTAATCTAAATCAAATGAATATGATTACGAAACATAAGAATGTCGCAAGCAGAATGGAACATTATTTTATCCATTTTCCGATACACACATACATATAACTAAATTACAAGAAGAAACTCAAATGCAAGAATACTACTCTCTCTTTTTTATTGAACCACCTGATTCAAAGGCTCCACTGGGAAAGAACCAAGAAGAAAATTCGACATCATAGCCATTTCAACAATAAGTCTAAAATAATATTTTTACATAGGATTATTATCCCGAGGAGAAAACTCCCAACATATTTGAAATCCAATAACAATTATGAATTTCCTTCTTAGCTCCATAATAAGGGAACCATTACAAAGTCTGCAACACATCAAGATGATCATGGAGAGAATGAAAATTAACTGGGAGACAACCAATCTTAACATGAAGAAAATTTCAAACATTCACCCCCATCTTGGTTTTCACAACAGGTTCATCATTGAACCAGACTAGGGAGAAGGTGGATTTTTCCAATAGGAGATGTCATCCATAACACCATAATAGGTGCCCTTTTAGAGCTATAATCACAAGAATTTCCATTCTTCCACTTCATAAATTTCAAAACTCAAAACATGGTTTGTGTTAACGAGTAGGGGCCCATAACACCCTACTCTCTCCCTCTCCTCATCCTGAGGAGAGACTCTGCACTGTTGGAGTCCAACTCAAGACCTCCTCCCATACATGGCCACTTCTACCCTATCCAAAGATGAGTAATGCCAATACAACCCATACAATCTCTTTGAAAATTAAAGCAAATTACCAGGGGAAAATTTTTAATAAAACCCATTTCAATCCCTCCCAAACATATTCAACAAGCACACTAACATACATATGCAACCAAAATGACTTAAGCATGAAACACAACATGAACAAGATGAGCTAAGGGATTCCTACCTTCACAATAAGGTTATGAAAATTGAACAATTTTGAGATGATATTTCCTTCCTTCTCCTTCTCCTTCAATCCTGAATTGTTTTCTAAAACTAGAGGTTGGGTGAACACTCATTCTCTCTTAAATTTTTCTCTAAATAAGATACTAACTCAACCAACTCCAAAATGAAATAACTCCCCCACTTGCCTAAATATTCTAGAGTCTTCTAACTCAACTAGTTATAAGGCTAACCTCAAGTTGGAGCTTAACTCTTCCAACTCATGGAGAAACATTCAATTTTCGCAATAAAGCAAAAATAGAATATTTTGGTGACCATAAAAGTCAAAAAAAAGGGCTAGAGGGGTGGAAAATTCCCCCAACCCATACCTCTTAGGTACTTAGTTTTCATGATTTTTTGCCTCTAGGACTAATTAGGGACCTAACAAAATGCTGAAAAAAAAATTGGACTTCCTAACAACCCTCAAAAATGCAAATTAATCACTAATCTGGATTAGGGTAATTATTTTTTATTACTAACTGATTAGCAAAAAGTTAATTGATCTAGTCCAACTTAGATCTTTAGGTTACTTGGTTAACCCTAACTATCAAGCTAAAATGCATATACAAGTCACAAGTGTCAAGTAACACTATAAAATCACTGTTACAAAATATTAACACTTCAAGATTAAAAAATGATACATTCATTCATTTCATGATACAAATAAAATATGAACAACAAGGTCTGCATCTTTCATTAGATTCAACCCTAGTTTTCATAAACTATACATAGGGTTTAGTTCTAATTCTCCATTAGATTTTTCGACTAAAATGTCCTGCACACATCAGTAGCTCAAGAAAATCATGCATATATATAACTCATCAGGATAATCACATAACTCAAAACATTATCTTTCAATTAATTGACTATTTATCTCTTTTTTGCTCATATACTTAACCACTAAATTTGCATAATCAAAGTACTAATCATAGCCCTATTTCTACATTCACTTTTTATACTCCATCATCAGTATACATGTTCATAAAATATTAAATAACATAATTAAACATCTGAAGGTAAAATTGTTAGAAATGCTTTAGAATAACTAAGAGGGGGGGTGAATCAGTTATTCAAGGTCCAAATATCATATTCAAACATTTTACTAAATTATATAGTGAGCCCATTCAACCATTTATTCATCCAAGCTTTAACTTATCTAACCAGCAAGTTACTATAAATCAACATGCAAGCATAATAGATAAGAGATCAACACATAACATAGTGATTTACGTGAAAACCCAATTTGGAAAAAACCACCAATAACATACTACTCAATTCTCACTCTTCTAAAGTGAGGCCCTATGAAAGGCATGCCATGTTAAAGGCTTACAACACACTATCAAATGTGACCTTTTTAGAAGATTTGACCACCCTATTAGAAGTGGGCCTAGTTAAAGGACTTTAGAACATTCATTTGGAATGCCACCCAATTAAATGATTTACAAATGGCTATTAAACCAACATAAGTCCATAGGATTTCAAGATCTAATACAATTGCTAGAGAGTATTAGAAAATATTGACCTGACTACTGTTAGGAATAAGGTGTCTCAACCTTGTATAATTCCTATTCTTATTATTTGTTTTGTAAAATGTATTTCTTGCAAATAATGTTGATGTGTCGACATCTTGAATTGTGTGTAAGGAGATCATGATAAAACAGTTATGACAGATTCCTATGACACGTAAGAGCTATGTTAGGAAGATACAATGACAGGTGAAGACATGTGGCAACTAAGATATTTTAGTACTATACACTCTACCCCAATAGTGGGGTTCGAGGTTCCTATTTTCTCGGAGAATGGTAAAACCCTAATACGGTTTACCTTTTGGGAGTAGCCCTAAAGTGAAGCGCATGTTATAAGCATTTTTAGGGTTGTGAAGAGATGCGATGCGAAAAAGGTGTATTGTTGGTACTGCGAGTAGCTACTGGAGTCTTCTGTTGTTGATGTTGAACTTGCATTGCAAGTGTATTGTAACCTCGTGTTGAAGATAATACATTGTGCAGGTTCTGAAGGGGTGGAGTTGTTTTACCGAAAGGTTTTTCCCCACCGGAAAATTCTTGTGTTATGTGTTCCTTTCTCTGTCTATTTTCTATATGCATGTTTGGCTGCAATATTATTGTTTACATGATATTGAATCTGTAAGTGTAGAAGATTTTAATAGGATTTGCATCATACTTTCCTTATGAGATTAGTGTAGGAAGTTGTTTCTGCACCTGAGTTTCCTTACAACTACAACATACAACTTATCTTACAAATCGCATATCACTTCTCAGCTCATATTCTTGCCTGGCTTTTAATCTCTACAACTCTTGATAGCTTGCCCTCCTTTCAAGCTTAGTCTACTTGAGTCTCCATACTCAATGTACCAGTGCAATCATCTCTTCATGACCACTTATTGATGCAGGAGCATCTAGAGGTATAAGGGAAATCCTGTGTCATCCAAAAAATATACTTAGACTTGGTTTCTATTTCATGTGTTTTCATTTTTGGATACCCATTTGGGTCAAATAAAGGTTCCAACTCTCACAGTTCCACTATTAGTGTTTTGGGTTAGAGTTTTTAATCACTTTGGGATACGTGTAAATGCCAAAAAAATAGAAGTATGTAATTGAGCAAACATTTTGGTGAATTAGAAGGTGTAAATTGGTTAAAAAATTTTCATTGTAATTTAGAGCATTCCAAAAAAAGAATCAGGTCAAAAGGCCCCACGGTTTGAAAGTTATCGCAGTTTTTCAATTTCTGGAGACATCCTAAGAATGCTTCAAAGTCAGGTTAGGGGAATTAAATGACCTCAAATAGGGACAAAAAATGGGATATGAGTGCAGCTTTTCCATAGGGCTATAGAGAGCTTCAAGAGCTTTTCAAAAATGTAAACAGTTCATCAATCGGAGGTACGGTTCAAAAGTTATGCCTCTCGAAAGTTCGGTTACATTTTTGGATTCTTCTAATTTTGTGCCAACTTTTAATGCGACTTCTAGAGCCTTCTATTTGGTTGATGGATACCAACTAGCACTTTCTAGAATGTATTCCTAATCTTTAACCCTCTGGGGTCTATTTAAGAACATTTCTGGCATTGTAAAAGGCAGTTCGGAGTGGAGTTTGAGAGAAGGTACTGAGAGAAGAATTTATCTCCAAATTTATGCTATTGTAAGCCCATAGGGCATGTTTTGGAGCTTGTTTCTTTGTACTAAGTGTACTAGCATATTTTCACAGTTAATAAAATTTTCCCTTTCCTATTTTGTCCATTCTGTGCATGGGTTGTGTCCCCATCAAGTGGTATCAGAGCATATCCCCCATCAATTGGTATCAGAGCTGATTTTCCTGAGTGTAGACAAAGCGCCGACTGTGAGACAATTTGCACTAGGACTGTGTGGTTGTGGGTTTGAGTTAATAAGATGCCTCCATGAAAAGAGCATGGTGGAAGGGTTGGAGCTATTAATCCTGAGGAGGTTAGAGCCCTCCAAAGGCAAGTACAAGCATTGCAGGAGGAGCTTCGTAGAGGAACAAGTGTTGCTGCAGGTGACAAAAGTGAGGAGGATAATGAAGAAGAATAAATTTGACCAGAAGGGGAATTTAATGGAGAAGTTTTGAATCAGGTAGAGGAAAGGCTTTTTAGGGAAATTACTAAGTTTAGGAAAAGACCTACAATTGATGTGGGTGTATTTTCAAGAAATTTGAAACCAGATGAGTTGATCGATTAGATCAATGAACTAGAAGAGTACTTTGAGTATGAGGATATCAGGGACCGAGATAGGGTTAAGTTTGAAAAGGAAAAACTAAAAGGGCATGCCAAAATTTGGTGGCAAGAGGTTCAATTGGAAAGAAATAGAAGAGGAAAGGATAAGATCACAAGGTGGGATCGCATGGTGGACAAACTAAAGAAGCAGTTCATTCTTGTTGATTATGAGCTTGATTTGTTTAAGAAGATGCATGGGTTAAAGCAAGTAGTAAAATTAGTCCAAGAATATACAGAGGATTTGTACCAACTTCTAATTAGAGCAAGGCATACTTAAGTAAATAAGGAGAAGGTTTCTCGTTATATCAGTGGGTTGCAACCTAGCATCCAGGAGGAATTAAGTCTGGTAAGAATGACCAGCATTGAAGAGGCATACCAGTTTTCCCTACAAGTTGAAGAGAAGCTAAATAAGAGGTTTGAAGGGAGAAAAACAAGGCATGGTCAAGGATTAAGGGGTAGTGGTAGGTCATCTGGAGGCTGAAATGAAATCCAAAAGAAGAATGAAGATGTGGGTACTAGTAGAAACCAGAGGAATAATGGTTTCAACCACTCCCATGATCAAGACTTTGGAAATCAGAGAGGAAGATGTAGAGGATGTGGAAAAGGAAGAGGAGGCTTTTGTGGTACCTATTTCCATTGCAATGAAGAATTTCATCATGCCTTTGAATGCCCTCAATGAAAAGGAAGGACAGATAGGAGAGCTAAGGGTCAAGCTAGGGTTGCTCATGTGGATGAGGATGCACAATCATCACATTCAAAGGATGCAAAAAGAGGAGAGACTTTAGTAAATGAAAGGGTCCTACTAAGTGGTGAGATTGAACCTAGACAAAGGAGGAGTTTATTCCATACCAAGTGCAAGTGTGAGGATAAATGTTGTGATGTGATCATTGATGGTGGTAGCACTGATAACTTGGTATCAGAGGAGATGGTCTCTAAGCTAAAGATCAAGAGGGAGAAACACCCCCAACCCTATCGGATTGTGTGGGTGAAAGATGATCATAAGGTCCTAGTAAGTGAACAATGTTTAGTGAAATTCAAAATTGGGAGTTACCATGATGAAGTTCTCTGTGATGTTATTCCAATGGATGTTTGCCATCTATTGTTGGGTAGATTATGGCAGTTTGATAGGCATGTAGTACATGATGGTCATGCAAACACATACTATCTAACAAAGGATGGAGTTCACCACAAATTGAAACCCATGAAAAAGGAAGGCAAAAAGGTATGTAGCAGTGCTAGGATTTGTCTTGTTGATGGAAGGAAGTTTTTAGATGGCATGAAACATCAGCGTATGTGCTATGCTTTGATCCCTAGGACAGATAAAGAAGGTAGTCGTGAAATACCACTTGAAGTTTTAGATTTACTAGGTGAGTTTGGAGATATCATCTCTGATAATGTTCTAGAAGGATTGCCACCACTAAGGAAAATCAATCATCAAATAGATTTAATCCTAGGAGCTAGTTTGCCTAACAAGGCTACTCACAGGATGACTCCTAAAATTAAAGAGCTAAATAGATAGGTTCAGGAGCTATTGAGGAAGGGCTTGATTCGGGAGAACCTAAGTCTATGTGCAATACCTACAATACTAGCACCAAAGAAAGATGGAGAGTGGAGGATGTGTACAAACTCTCGAGCTATAAATAGGATAACCATCAAGTATCGGTTTTCTTTGCCAAGAATGGATGATCTTATGGACTGCTTAAGTGGAGCTCAGTACTTCACAAAGATAGATCTCAAGAGTGGCTATCATCATATATGGATACGAGAAGGAGATGAGTGAAAAATAGCCTTCAAGACCAAGGAGGGTCTTTATGAGTGGTTGGTCATGCCCTTTGGATTGACAAACGCCCCAAGCACCTTCATGTGGCTTATGAATGAGGTACTTAAGAAGTTCTTGGGAAAAATTTTTATTGTCTACTTGGATGATATTTTAATTTTCAGAAAGACTTTGGAAGAACATTTATTGCATATTCGTAGTGTCCTTGAAAGGTTAAGGGAAGAGAAACTGTTAATTAATCTGAAGAATTATATTTTTGCAAAAAGGGAGTTAGTCTACTTGGGGTTTATTATATCACCTGAAGGTCTCAAAATGGATCCAAAGAACGTAAAAGCCATCTTGGAATGGCCTACTCCAAGGTTTGCTACTGAGGTAAGATCATTTCATAGTCTGGTTAGTTTTTACAAGAAGTTCATTAAGAATTTCAATGGCATATGTGTACCCCTGACTAACACAATAAGAGGGGATAGAAAAGAGTTCAAATGGAGTACAGTAGCTGCGAGAAGTTTTGAATTGCTAAAGAAGAAGGTGACAGAACAACTTGTGTTGGCACTTCCATATTTTAGAAAGGTGTTCCAGGTGGATTGTGATGCTAGTGGCAGCGCTATTGGGGCCGTATTAAGCTAAGAAGTCCTTAAAGAAATGGAGGTAGTATTTATTGCCAAAGGAATTTGTTTTATATACTAATCACCAGGCATTACAGTACCTAAATAGCCAAGGTAAATTGAATCAGAGGCATATGACGTGGGTAGAGTTCTTGTAGAGCTATACATTTGTGTTGAAGCCTAGAAGTGGAAAATCTAACAGGGTTGCAGATGCACTAAGTAGGGGACAGTTGTTTCTTATAGTAATGCAAGTTGAAGTAGTTGGGTTTGATGAACTCAAGAATCTGTACCCTGAGGATCCTAATTTTGCTGAAGCATGGAAAGCTTGTAAAGAGCCTATTGCTGTAGATAGAACTAAGTGGTTAGACTATTTGATTCAGGATGGTATGTTATTCAAGGGCAGTCAATTATGCATTCCATGGAGTTCCATGAGGGAAAATCTGATTAAGGAGAAACACAGTGGAGGTATGGCAGGACATTTTGTTCAAGATAAGACCATTACCATTCTTAGAGAACATTATTTTTGGCCTCAGATTTCACAAGATGTGAAGAAGTTTGTACAAAATTGCCAAATTTGTCAAGTTGCCAAGGGATTTAGTCACAATACTAGACTATATCAGCCATTGCATGTTCCATCAAAGCCATGAGAGGACATAAATATGGATTTTGTTCTTGGATTGCTGAGGACACAAAGGGGTAATGACTCAGTATTTGTGGTGGTTGATAAGTTCTCCAAAATGGCACATTTCATTTCATGCCACAAAACTCATGATGTCCATATTGCAGACTTGTTTTTCAAAGAGGTGGTAAGACTACATGGTCTCCCAAGGAGTATAGTTTCTGAAAGAGACACTAAATTTGTGGGGTATTTCTAGAAAACATTGGAAAAAGCTGAGGACAGACTTGAAATTTAGTTCCACACATCACCTGCAGACTGACGGCCAAACAAAAGTGGTAAATAGAAGTCTAGGCAATTTGCTGAGATGTTTAGTTGAGGATAAGCCCAAGGGATGGGATTTGATTCTACCACAAGTAGAGTTTTCTTACAGTAACTCTATAAATAGGAGTACTAGTAGATCACTATTCCAAATTATGTATGGAAGTAGCTCAAGGATTGCACCAGAATTGAGGAAGATAGAGCAAGGGGAGAGGACAAGTGTTGAAGCTGAAGAATTTGCTGAACATATCAAGCATCTACATGAGAAGGTTTAGGCACACATTACCAAGATAAATCAAGAGTCTAAAGCTAGGGCTGATCAAAGGAGAAGACATAAGGAATTCCAAGTAGGGGATCTAGTCATGGTACACTTACGAAAAGAAAGATTTCCAGCCGATACTTACAACAAGCTGAAAATGAAGAAATTTGGCCCCTGCAAAATTCTAAAGAAACATGACTCGAGAAATGCATATGAGGTGGAGTTTCCATATGGTATTCACATTTCTCCTATTTTCAACATTGCAGACTTAATAGAGTATCATGATGATGGTGTAGATGAGGAGTCGATGTTAGAGCCATGTCCAATTCCTTCTTCTAAGAAGGAGGAGATAGAAGACATTCTAGATCATTGTGTGTGTAAGAGTACCAGAAATAGGTAGTATGAAGAGTATCTGGTCAAGTGGAAAGGATGGTTGATAGAGGACTCAACTTGGATATCAGGAGTTGAGGTTTCCCATTTGGGATTTCCTCTACCATTCATAAAGTGACAGGGTCACTTTTCAATCTACCCTGGGTGTCTGATGCAGGAGCATCCAGAGGTATAAGGGCAATCCTATGTCATCCAAAAAATGTACTTAGACTTAGTTTGAGTTTCATGTGTTTTCATTTTTGGATACCCATTTGGGTCAAATAAAGGTTCCAACTCTCACAGTTCCACTATTAGTGTTTTGGGTTAGAGGTTTTAATCACCTTGGGATATGTGTAAATACTAAAAAAATAGGAGTATGTAATTGAGCTATCATTTTGGTGAACTAGAAGGTGTAAATTGGTCAAAAAAAATTCATTTTAATTTAGAGCATTCCAAAAAAAGAATCAGGTCAAAAGGCCCCACGGTTTGAAAGTTATCGCAGTTTTTCAATTTCTGGAGACATCCTAAGAATGCTTCAAATTCAGGTTAGGGGCATTAAATGACCTCAAATAGGGCCAAAAAATGGGAGATGAGTGCAGCTTGTCCATAAGGCTATAGAGGGCTTCAAGAGCTTTCTAGAAATGTAAATGGTTCGTCAATCAGAGTTACAGTTCAAAAGTTATGCCTTTCAAAAGTTCGGTTACCATTTCTAGATTCTTCTAATTTTGTGCTGACTTCTAATGCAACTTCTAGAGCCTTCTATTTGGTTGGTGGATGCCAACTAGCACTTTCTAGAATGTATTCCTAATCTTTAACCCTTCGGGGTCTATTTAAGAACATTTTTGGCATTGTAAAAGGCAGTTTGGAGTGGAGTTTCAGAGAAGATACTGGGAGAAGAATTTATCTCCAAATTTATGCTATTGTAAGCCCATAGGGCATGTTTTGGAGTCTGTTTCTCTACACTAAGTGTACTAGCATATTTTCACAGTTAATAAAACTTTTCCTTTCCTGTTGTCTCCATTCTATGCTTGGGTTGTGTCCCCATCAAGTGGTATCAGAGTGTATTCCCCATAACTTATAGTTACAGAGCCTCTGTGCTCTTCCTTCTCCTAGATGTCTTCTCCTTGAAACCCTTCTAACTACTTCACAGATTTGGCTATTTAGTAGCAACAATATTGGTAGCTCTTTGCTTCATGGTCTATGACTCCTTAAATAGAAATCTTGGAGCTCATTTTTCCACTCAATTCTTCCATTCTTTAATTTCAATTTGTATGGATTAGGTAGGATTCATTGCATCTAACCCATATTATGTTTCCTCTAGAAATTTTTTGAATAATCTTTTAGAATTCACCCAAAAATGGTTTACATAGAATTATGTGCCACCAGCTCATCATCCTTATCTTCCAACGTCTTCACAAAATTCAAGACAACCACTTTATCAACTCAAATTTGGTGAATCTCTATAATTTAAAATAATGCAACAGCTCGGCACTATTGAAATACCGGTGCTTGGCACATACTATGTTACTCGACATCAACAATGTTTTTCTAGATGCTCAGCACCTGAAGATCACTCGACACCAACTGAGAATTTTTTGATGCTTGACACCTGATCTTCACTTGACACTTGAAGATCACTTAGCACACACTAGCATTTTTTAGTAAGAGTCTTAATGAAGCCAAGACAAGGTATTTAGCATATGACCTAGAGCTCTATGCACTTTTCCAAGCCCTCAAGAAGTAGAGGCATTACCTCTTACCTAAGGAGTTTTTTTTCTTCACAGATAACCAAGCTTTGAGTTTCATCAAATCTTAAGAGAAGCTAAGTTTAAGATACATCAAGTGGATGGATTTCTTGCAAACCTACACTTTTACTATCAAACATAAGAAGGGGGAAATAATAAGGTGGCAGATTTTTTGAGCAGGAGATTATTGATAGTGTAAGAAGTCAAGTTGCAGAGCATTGGCCTGGATTATTTCAAGTATCTATATGAGGAGGACACTGATTTCTCAGAGGCTTACAAGGTATGTATTGATTTTGCTAATCATTTCCATAGTGATTTTAATTAATATACCATGTAGAATGGACTATTGTTTAAGGTTCAATACTTGTGCATCCCAAGGGGATCCATGAGGGAGAATCTCATACAAGAGAAGCACAATGGGAGCATGAGTGGGTATTTTGATCTAAATTAGACCTTGGACCTTTTGGAAAGGTTTTATTCTTGGCCCAAAATGAAAAGAGATGTTAGGAGATATGTGGAGCAATGCAGTATGTGTCAAAAGGAAAAGGGAACTTCATCAAATGCAAGGCTCTACCAACCTCTCCCCATTCTTAATAGGCCTTGAGAGTGCATCAGCATGGACTTTATAGTGGGCTTACCAAGGATTAGGATAGTGATGGATACAGTCTTTGTGGTAGTAGATAGGTTCAACAAGATGATCCAGTTCATACCATGCAAGACAAAACATGATGCAAATAATGTTGCCAACCTATTCTTTAAGGAAGTGGTTAGGATACATGGCTTGCCAAGGATCATAGTGGCTGATAGGGATGTCAAGTTTATGGGGAACTTTTGGAAGACCCTATGGAAGAGGCTTGAAAAAAAAATACAGTGTAGCTCTACCTACCATCCTCAAACTGATGGTCAGATAAAGGTGACAAACAAGGTATTGGGAAACCTATTAAGGTGCCTCACCAAAGATTATGGAAAAAGTTTGGAACAAGTCATTCCCCAAGCTGAATTTGCATACAATGATAACAAAAATAGGATAGAAGGGTTAAGCCCTTTCCAAGTGGTGTATGGCACTCACCCAAGTGGCATAATGGAGTTGAGGGACCTACCTTCACATGACAAGATTAGTGGGGAAGCTGGTGACTTTGTGAAATCAATGAAGGATGTATATGATCAAGTGAAGAAAACTTTGATGGAAGCCAATAAAAAGTTAAAAGGGAAAAAATATGAGGGGAGAAGAGAGTTATAGTTTTAACTAGGAGACTTGGTGATGATGTATCTCAACAAGGATAGGTTACAAAAATGAATCACTAGCAAGTTGTAGATGAGGAAGATTGAACCATGCAAAATCTTTAAGAAGTATGGAACCAATGCCTACAAGATAGATCTACCTATGTCTCTCTCTTCAATGTTCAATGTGCAAGACCTAGTACCATATAGAGGTCTTAAGATGGATTGCATAGAGTATTAGGAAGAGTTGAACAAGGATGTATCAGACCTAAAGGTACCTAAAAAGAAGCAACCACATGTTGAGAAGATCTTGGATTCTAGGGTGAAGAAGAGCACAAGAAACAAGGTCTACAAGGAGCATCTAGTGAAATGGATGGATTTACCTAAGGTTGAGGAAACTTGGATTTTTGAGGGTAACTTCAAGAAGCTAGGCATTAGCAAGGAGTTCTTATCTCTAGCAGTACCTTAGACTTCTTCATGCAGGGGAAGAATGGTGCAAGAGCACCTATGATAAGGTAAAGCCCTAAGTCTAATTTTGGTTTTTAGATGGTATAACCAACCATTGGGATAATAAGGATTAGTGATAAAGTCCCAATGTTTATTTAGGAGTTTTGATTTGATAGGTTTTGGATTGGGGATCAAATTATGTCAATTACGTCCTAATAAGGGAAATTTTGAAAAAGTTTCTTTAAGTGGAAAAATGAGGTGAAATGCCATAAAAGGGGGAAAATAATGTGTAAAAGTGGTCCTTAGATGTTTTAAGGTCATCCTAGAAGGTTTGAAAACATTTCGTCCAAGTTTGAAGAGTCTAGGAGCAAAATTGCAAAAGTTATCAAAAAGTTGCATTGACAACTTTGCAATTTTGCAAAATTGCTTGACAACTTTTACGAAGTTTTTGCAAAACCAAAAAATTGGGAAGTTATGGTTCAAAATACAAAATAAATGGAGCATGAATTCTATTTAATACTTTTCCAACTTATTTCCAAGGGTTGGATAGTTGGGTGTATGGGCAGCACTTGTAGAAGAATAGTTTTATGCATTTGAAGCATAGTTTTGGAGTTTGATTGAAGTTTTTGGATTGAATAAGGAACTATTTTTTATGGAGTAGAATATTTTTTTAATTCCTTGAACCTAGGTGCAATTTTTATTTTTGAAATAAGAATTTTATAGGGTTTAGAAAATTATTTGTTTCCAATGATCATGTTGTCCAGTTTTGGGTTACAAGTATGAAATGCGTTATGGCTTGAGTGCCCTTGGTCTAAACACCATGGATCTTGGAGACCAATAAATATCCTTTTTACATAGTGTAAATAGTTTTTTTTGAGGTTGTAGAAGGCCAAATTCTATTTTTACAAGCAAGCCCTAGGCAAGTAGACAAGCTTGGTAAGGTGCAAGGAAATGCTTGTAAAGAGGTTTTGTGATGAATAGATGATTGGCATGGGTTAATCTTGAGTTGGAAATGTAGGATTAGTTTATGAAGGGATAAAAACTCAAAGGATGAGGTTTGGTATGGATTTTGACATCTATGGAGGAGAAAACACTAACATTGCCTTTAAAATCCTTAAAAGTAGGGTTTTTTGAATCCGTATTGTACAGACATTGTTGGAACCCAAGACCTAAAAAATATTCAAGGGTTGTTCATAGGGTAAAAAATTCCATTATACACCAAGGAACCTTATTAAGTTTTTTTGTGGGTTATAGCACTTCCCTAGTTTCTAGGAGGGCTAATAGGGGCTCTTATTACTACAAGGCCTAACTAGTCAATTTGGTGATTTGTGTGAGAGAAACTTGAAAGAATGGTGTAGAATGATGGGAAATGAGTCTATAACCATAGTAGGAAGGTTCAACCTTTTTTTTGAGGTACTTGGTGCATTTAGGGAAGTTTTGACAATCTAGGCCAAAGAATGCATATTAGGTGAATTGGGAGAATGACATTGAGCTCTGAATTATTGGGTGAGCTTCTTGGAGAAAAGGGATTGTATAGGGATCCTCTAGGTTAGGTTTAGTAAAGAAAACCCAATATTGGGCTAGGAGTATCCTAGGAAGAGCTAGAAAGCTCTTATTTGAAGAAGCTCCCCATCGAGGCTTATCTCAATTTTCCTTTTAGAACACTTCAAATTCACCTTAAATTTTCTCCAAATCTCTCCTTTAACTTATGCATAATCAAATGGTGATCAATAACTTGATTTCAAACTTTATACCACTTTAAATTCATCATTTCATTAATTGTGTAAGTATGAAATCAATAAAAGTTATTTCTAGTTACCAAGCAACTTGATTTCTTTTGTACACTTACATATGATCTCCAAATAATCCACACTCTTAACCACAAATTTAACACATCATATTGTAACTCATACTACCTGTACAAACCTTAAATTTCTTTCTATCATCACTTCTTACTCTTTGATGCTCGATCTCTTATGGAAAGCACTTAATTCAAGTAAGATGAATCAAATATGATTGTTGACTTTAATCTTCCTTCAAATGTTTAATTTGACTATTCTTCTAACACCACATGTAAACTAGATCAATATTTAGATTTGACAAATACCTCTTTGAATTCTTCTACATGTTCCTTAATGTTGTCTTTCTAATTGTCATTACTTCTATCTATTCTTTTGTCATTCATGTTCATATTCCTTCTGAAGTTTAGATTCATGTTGTTGTTCCTCATATCCATTCTACAAAATCTTTCTATATGACCAAAGTTATTACACAACTAGCATATGAGTGCATTATTTCCAAATATGGGTCCAGGTTGGCTTACATGTGCTCTATAATTTTAGGCAATATGTCCAAAGTTGTTACACTTGTAACATACAATGTTATTCATTGCACCATTGTTTCCTTCTTTAGATCTTCTTCCTACAGGGTTAGTACCTATAAACATTCTAATATTGTTATTACTATTATCAAACTTAGGTTTCTTACAATTTACTACTCTATGAGAAAAACCATGATAGTTATAACAATAAAAATCAATAATTGCTTAAAAATGAATTACCTATGATATTTCTTTTCATATGAACAACTTCATTACATTCATAACTATTAGAAACAATAGTCCATCAAGATAACTAAGAGGGGGGGTGATTCAGTTATCCAATAATTAAACTATTTATCAACATTAAGAAATCTTATCCATTCAACCAAAGTAAAAGTTAACCATAACAAGATGCACATAGACAATTACACCAAATATATTAACTAGGAAAACCCTTTATAAAAGGGAAAAACCCCGGTGGGAATGATGCCCACAAGATGATATACTAATATAAATATTTCTTGTTAGAGGATGGACCCTATTATGATTTTATTACAATATTTAGTACATAGAGTACCTATTAGGATAATTTGAATCCTTGTTAGGAGATTCCAACCTTGTTAGGAGTTTTAGTATAATGTATGTAAGAAGAGCCCACTGCCCAAAAATGCAAGTTCAATTACAAGAAGAGGTCACTGGCCAAACAAGTAATTTACTATTAATTTCCTCATTCATCTATTCTATCAACCAAACCAATTACTACCAAACCCTATAGACCAAATCCATAAAACAATTCCTTGAGTCAATTGTTACACCTTCTTAATTAATTATTATTGGACCATATTAAGAACATGTTACACTTAGCAATAACATTAATCTTTCACCCTACAACTTGAATAACTTTTCATATGTGCAATATTATGACAAGCAAGATTAACCACATCATCACCAACATGTCTTCTACACATCCTAAACCTCAATCCTGAGAATAACAATTCTACTAAGAGATATAACAAGTTTACTAGAACATGTTCTATAAACTCTATCTTAGAATAGACATCACCAAAACTTACATAACTTCTTCTAGAATTAACATTTCTTCACCTGATGTTAACTACATATACTAGATACTTAGACGTATCTCCCATAACCTCAGATAACTATTTTCTTCCAAAATACTAAACTTCTCTCGAACATGTTGTACTTGTTCTTTCTTGTTTTCCAACTTGTTTTTCATGCTAATCTTCTCCCTCATTGACATCAATGTCAAAGGTTTTAGCAACCATCAAAACTTTGTAACAACTTATTCTTACTAGCTCAAGTGTCCAAAGACACTATTTAAAAACAACATCCAATAGGATTTCTATATGACTCTATCCATCATACATACTCCCCCATATAGGAAGCGTCAGCATTCAATCTAGACATAATTTTTTTTCTCTATTACACTAGATTGATTCACTCTTGCATCTTCTACTCTTATGTAGGAAGGGACATAATTGCTATCATACCTTGTAAATACTCAAAAGTCTCTTTGGGAAGAGGCTTAGTGAAAATAACTGCAATTTTCTCTTTAGTGCTCACATATTCCAATCTAATTTCATTTTTTGCAACTTTCTCTCTCAAAATGTAATACTTGATAGAAATGTGCTTGGTCTTAGAATGCAACATTGGATTGTTAGACATATTTATTGTGCTTGTGTTGTCACAATGTATAACAACAAGTTCACTGAATTCTATCTTTATATCCTTTAGCATTTGCTTCATCCAAACAACTTGATTACAATTGTTTGCTGCTACAACATATTATGCTTTTGTTGTACTCTTTGAGGTACAATCTTGCTTCTTTATTAGCCAAGAAACCAATATTCCTCCAAGAAACAAGGTTCCACCAAAAGTGTTCTTTCTCTCATCCATACTACCTGCCCAATCAACATCAGTATAAGCACATAGAGTAAAATCATTAGACTTATCATACCACAATCCAAACTCTAGTGTTCCTTCCAAATATCAAAATATCCTTTTGACTACTACATAATGTGCTTCTTTGGGATTATCTTGGAATCTTGCAACAATTCCAACTGCATTTTCTATATTTGGCCTTGTCTAAACCAAATATTGCTACCTCGAATCATAGATATGTACTTCTTTTGTTCAATAGTAGGTGTCTCATCCTTTGTAGATAACTTGTGTCCAATTACCATAGGTGTTCCAATAGGTTTACATGTTTCCAAACCAAACCGCTTCAGTAAATTCTTCAAGTACTTAGTATGAGAAATAAAGATTCCTTTTTTATCCTGTACAATATGTAATCCTAGAAAATATTTCATTTTTCCTATCATACTAATCTCAAATTTCTTCTTCATTTATTTTGCAAACTTGTCACTTTCATCATCATTTCCTCCAAATATGATATCATCAACAAATATTACCAAAATCATTAATCCATCATCAATTTCTTTCCAATAGAGATTGCTATCATCAATACCTTTGCTATATCCATGCTTTGTTAAATGCTTGTCTAACCTTTCATACCAAGTTCTAGGTGCTTTCTTCAAGCCATACAATTCTTTCTTCAATATGCATATTATGTCCTTGTCATCTGTTAAAGGACAACCTTCAAGTTGTTCAATGTAAACCTCTTCTTCAAGTTCTCCATTCAAAAATGTTGACTTGACATCCATCTTATTTACTTTGAATTTCTTATATATTGCATATGCTAAGAATAATCTTACTACTTTATTCTTTCCATAGGATCATAGGTTTCATCATAGTCTATTCCTTCTTTCTATGAGTAACCTTTACATACCAATCTTTCCTTATTCCTTACAACATCGCCTTGTTCATTCATCTTGTTCCTAAATACCCATTTAGTTCCTATCACATTTTTTGTTTGCTAGTTTGGGGACCAATTTCCATGTCTCATTCTTTACTATCTGATCCAATTACTCTTCCATAGATTGCTTCCAATAGTCATCTTTACATGCTTCATTTGTATTCTTAGGTTCAACTTGAGATATCAAACATAGTTTTTCATTGACTCTGCTTTTGTCATCACACATTTATCTTTGCTTCTGATGATCTGCTTGAGTGAATGATTCTTTTTCATATTGTTTCCTAAAGTAGGAGTTGTTATCTCAACTCTTGGCTCTAAGGTTCTAAGATTTGTTCCTACCTTGGCTCTCCTTCATTCTGCAAATCATTATTAGTCTCAAGAAATACTTCATCATTCCTTGGTTTAGTAACAACATCATCATCTGAATTGTAATAAAATATTCTTTCTTGCATCCTAAATTTCTCATGAACTCTCACATTTTTAGTTTTCATAATAGTCTTAGTTCTCTAATTATAACATCTATAAGCCTTTCTTTTAAATGAATAACCAAGAAAAATACCTTCATCATCTCTTTTGATACAACACTTATTGCCAAAAATTTTGAAATACTTAACTATAGGTGAGTGACCAAACCATAGTTCATAAGGAGTCTTGTTTTTTTGTTTCCTAACTTGTACTCTATTGAAAGTGTAGATTTTTTTATTCATAGCTTCTCTCCAAAACATCTTGGATAAATCATTCTCAGCTAACATAGCTATTGCAGCTTATGTTATTGATATATTTCTTCTCTCTACTATACCATTTTGTTCAGGGGTTCTTAGAGATGACAACTATCTTTTGATTCCATTTTCTTCATAAAACATGTTAAACTCATTTGAAGTAAACTCTCCTCCTCTATCTGATCTCAAACATTTAATCTTTATGCCTGATTCATTCTCAACTCTATTCTTGAATATCTTGAACTTATCAAATGCCTCATATTTTTCTTTAAGAAATGCAACCCACATCATTCTAGAAAATTCATCAACTAAAATCATAAAATACATTTCATGATAGAATTCTTTAGTCTTCATAGGACCACTAAGATCTGTGTGTACATTATCCAATTTTTTTGTAGTAGTAAACTTCTTGTAGGGAAAAGAAGTTTTGTTATGCTTTGCCAAAACACACTCCTTGTAACTACAAACATACTACTAGTCTTCACAATGTTTTCAAAGTTTATATGAAAAAATCTCTTATGCCATAACCAACAATCATCTACCCTTGCAACCAAACATGTCATTTTAGTAGGATTCAACTAAAATACATTACCTCTAGATCTAGTTCATGTTCCAATTACCTTTCCATCTTTGTCTCTGATTATGCATATCTTTTCTATGAGCTTCAACTAATAACTTTTATCTACTAGTTGTCCAACACTTAGAAGATTGTGCTTCAAAGCATCAACAAAATATACATCCTCGATGTTAGTTTTACCATCAAGAGTTATAGATCCAATACCTTTAACATGGCATGCTACATTCTTTCCAACTCTAACACTACCTCCATCCTGACTTTTGTAGTCAACAAAATTGTTCATATCACTAGTCATATGATGTAAACAACCACTATCAATTATCCAAACAAATTTATTTTCAACCTATGATACCAAATCTACTTTCTCTAGGCTTTCTTCTTTGATTGCTACAAATCCTATTTCATCACCACTAGCACTTATTACTTTTTCATCAGATTTATCTTCTTAATTTGCATATAGAGACTCTCTATCTCTTCTACGTTTGAAATTTCCTTTATACTTTTTCTCTCTTTTAGGACCTTTAGATGCATAATGACCAAATTCATTACAATTCAAATATTTAAAGATTTTCTTACCATCATTTTCTCTTCTTACTAGAAGGGAGACTCCTTCTTCAATCTTTCTATCCTCATCAAATCTGCTACTACTAGAAAAGTCTCCTCTAGTACTTATGCTCCTTGATAAACTAGGTTAAATATTCAAGGCACTGAAATTTTTTCTATTCTAGTTAATTCTCTAGACTATCTAAGCTCATTCTCAACTATTTTATTTCTTCCAAGCAATGTCTCCTTCGTGAAATATTTGGTACAAGATATCAACAACTATATCATTTGAACTATTGACTTAAATAGTGGTGTTAAAGTCTTCAATATCTTCCATATGACCTCATCATCTTCTTTGGTTCCTCCTTGATATTTAATACCTGAAATGATTTTTGATATTCTACCTACATATGATCTTATAGATTCATCTTCCATCATTTTAGCATCTTGAAATGCACAAATCCAATTTTGTAACCTCAATTTCTTAGAATTTTCATCACATTCAAAACTACATTCCAAATCTTTCCAAATCAAATCTAAAGTAACAAGTGACTTTACCTAATTGTATTCAATTTCAAGAAATGAAATCAATAGTGCTTCTCTAGCTCTCATTTCACACATAAAAATATCTCTTTCTTCCTTAGTACAAGTTTCCAAATCTTTTTCAGCAATGATTGTCTTTGATGTTTTTGTCAATATCCAATATTATGGGCCCATACACATCAGATGTGTCTTCATATTTTCCTTCCAACCATCATAATTTGTACCATCAAACTTAGGACTATCTTTCCTAAACATGCTTTCCATGGATCTCCCAAAGTTGTTAAATTTATCTTCAAGGACCTAATGCTTTGATACCAATTGTTAAAAATAATAGTCCACCAAGATAATTGAGAGGGGGGGTGAATCAGTTACCCAATAATTAAAAAATTTATCAACCTTAAATAATCTTATCCATTTAGCAAAGTAAATAGTAACCATAACAAGATGCACATGGAAAATTACACCAAATATGTTAACTAGGGAAACCCTTGATCAGAGGGAAAAAAAAACCTTGTGGGAATGATGCCCACGAGATGATGTACTAATATAAATATTCCTTGTTAGAGGATGGACCTTGTTAGGAGTCTATTACAACATTTAGTATATAGGGTCCCTATTAGGAGACTTTGAATCCCTATTAGGAGATTCCAACCATGTTAGGGGTTGTGCCAACTTTGTTAGGAGTTGTAGTATAATGTATGCAAGAAGAGCCCACTGCCCAAACATGCAATTTCAATTATAAGAAGAGCTCACTGCCCAAAGAAGTAGTAACTATTAATTTCCTCTTTCCTCTATTCCATCAACTAAACCAAACACCATTAGACCTTGTAGACCAAGTCACGAACCTCAAATCCATGTATCCAACTTTGGATCATAAAATAAAACCTTGACAATGAATTTTCCTTCACTTCCACTTTGCTCTGCTTAACTTCACATTCTACTCTTTCTATTGCTCAAAATCAACTCATACCATACTTCTAAGATAAAGGGAAATGCCCTTCCTTTATACTAAATCCATAAAACAATTCCCTGAATCAATCATTACACCTTCTCAATCAATTATTATAGGACCACATTAAGAACATGTTACACTTAGTGATAACATTAATCTTTTGCCTTGCAACTTGAATAACTTTTTGTACATGCAATATTATGATGAGTAGGCTTAACCATGCCATTTCCAACATGTCTTCTACAAATCCTAAACCTTGATTCTCAAAATAACAATTTTGCTAAGAGATATAACAAGTTTACTAGAACATGCCTCTATAAACTCTATCTTAGAACAGACATCACCAAAACTTGCATAACTTCTTGGAAACTTAACATTTCTTCACCCAAAGTTAACTACATATACTAGATACTCAAAAGTATCTCCCATAAGCTTGGATAGTGAGAATACTCAACTATCCATCTATACCAACTTGATCTTTTCTTTGTTCTTATGTCTGATACCACATAAGACTACTATGTGGACATCAATGACAAACACAGTCATGAATATAACACATGATCATGGTAATGATCTAGTGATGTTTCTACAATACTCCACCATAGGAATATCATCAACATTCATGCTTCGAATAATAACATCTACCCTTGAATTCATATCTCACTTCTTTAGGTGGTTCAACTTTCTTAGATTGCTTAAGTTAATTAACATGTTTAGGTTGATTGACTTAATCAATCTCTTTACATGCATCAATAGGTTGATTTGACTCAATTTTATTTAGATATTTCTTGCCTTGCATAGACTTATGAATTTCAAGATCTAATTCCTTTCTAGCTTTAGATTTCTTAGTTGACTTCTCTCCAATGAAATATCCAAGACCATGCTTATCATAAGAAGGTCATTGAAAAGACATTTGTTCATAAATCTTCTCATTACTAGCATATAATCTCTCAAGTTGTTTCATAGTTAGGATTAGCTCTTCTTTCATAATAGTATTATATTTATCATGTTTTGCATACTACAACTTGGTGGATTGAAGTTTAGATGTAATGTTTGTAATGTTTGATCTTAGATGTTCATTCTCATATTTCAGATCTAACTCAACTTTTCTATCATCTTTCTTCAGACTCAATTTCATATTAGTAATTTTTAGTTCATGCTTCAGGATCTCATTTTCTTTCTTCAGTCTTAAAACTTCACCACTGTCCTTGATTTGATTTTTAGGATCTTTCTTGGATTTGAGATAATCAATCTTGTCTTTTAACTTTCAAATCTAATTTTTTGCATCCTTGTATATTTCTTTTAAATCATTTCTTTCTTTAGTAAGAATATCAATCTTCTCAAGAGCTTCTTCTACATTTTTTGTAATTGTTTCATATCCAAAGGGATTTGACTCAAGTTGTTAAGCCTCTTATGAGTAACTAGGCTCTGATACCAATTATTAGAAATAGGAAATACTGAGATGGGGGTGAATAAGTATTTTACAAACTTTAGCCCAAATCTAGATAATATTAACAAATGTATAACTTGCATATGAAAGTAAACTAGCTATGTTGAATAGTAAACATAACCATGCAATAAGAGAACTCATAACACAAAATTTTTTTAATTAGGGAAATCATGGCTAATTAAAAATGTCAGTAGGGATGGTATCCAAAAAATGATCCACTAATAAAAAGTATCTTGTGAAAGATATTGATCATCTAAGGAGTCTATTACATTTGTATAGTATCTCATTCCTTGTTAGAGGAATTAGGCCTTATTAGAAGCCTCAACCCTATTAGGAGTCATTATATACATCATTTTTTATTGACATGTATGTAGGATGATTTTTCCACGTTTCAAAATTTTGTGCATTATTGGAAACTACAATTGGAATAATTGTTATGTTTTCATTGATGTCAAACTTTATTGGTGAGATAGTTTTCTAGCTAAGTATAGTACCATATCAAGATGATTGATGAAGAGGATTTGAGAAGGACATAAAAAAAGGACCTAAAGAGGAAAGGTTGAGTTATGAGAAACTACAATGGGTACTTGACTTAGTTAGACTTTGACAAAATAAAGTGATTGTTTAATCATAATATAAGTGAAGAAGATAGTTGTTCTAAAGCCTAGAAGGAGTGATCAAAGAATGACCAAATGTGTATGCTTGACCAAGAGAAATAGTAGAAGATTAAGCAACTTGAAGTTTAAATCAAGTGATGCTAGAGTTGATTGAGTGACAGTATTAGCCAAGTGAAATATAATGTCAATCGGGCATCAGTATTGATCAATTGTCTTATATATTCTAATAGAATAGTTAGTAGTGTTAGATTGTGGTGACTAATTAGGGAAGTACTATACATACTACATAATTCTTTGATGGTGTCCTAGGATGGGTTGGGCCTCGAGCAGGGATTTGGGGGCAATAGCCCTCAATACAATCAGGGTCATTAGGCCTTAGTTATCAAGAGATTCTTGGGCGAAGCCCTTTAAAAAAAAATTGGGCCCTATTTTATCGAGATTTTGTGCTGACATGTAATTATTGATTATAACCCTAAAGCAATAAAAATACTTGTATAAAAGTGCTTAGGGTTAGGGATTGTTTCAATTGTTGTGATGCAAAAATTGGTTCTTATGGTAATTTTGAGTTGTAAGGGATTACAGATTGTAATCAGGTTATAATCATTGAATCATAATAATATCAGACTTGTTGTTTGGTGGATGTAGCCTAGGGATTGGGTGAACCATGTTAAATCTTGGTGTCTTGTGTTATTTTTTGTGTGATCTATTATTTTCTAATATTTTTTATATTTTCATGAAATAATTATTTCTATCTTTTGTTTAATCCATAGAAGTGGTATCAGAGTCAGGTTGTTCTTTTAGTTATCCTCTACAGGATAATCTCATGGTTGAGTGGGAGTCTTATGGTTGAGTGAGAGTGATGGAAGATGAGAATAAGCTAAGGATTGATAGGTTTAATGCATAAAACTTTTAGTTATGAAAGATGCAAATAAAAGACTATCTTTATCAGAAGGATTTATGAAAGCCGTTAGAAGGCAAAATCAAGAATCTAGGATCTATGTCAAATGATGACTAGGATCTTTTGGATAGAAAGGCATTTGGAAGCATTCAATAATGCTTGGCACCATTGATGGCATTTAATATTACAAAAGAAAAGACAACAAAATAGTTGATGCAAACCCTAGCAAAATTATATGAAAATCCCTACACTTCAAACAAGGTATTTCTAATGAAGCATTTATTTAATATGAAAATGATAGAAGGTGGATCTATTGTAGATCATTAAATAAGTTTAATACTATTACTAGTCAGTTATCTTTTGTGGGTATCAATTTTGATGAAGTAATGAGGACTCTCTTCAGTAATTTTGTTCCTAGATCTAGTACCCTAAAATATGATAATTTCGATTGGTGTTATTTTGAGTGAGGAAAATCATAGAAAAACCTCAAGTGGATCTACATTAGGAAGTTCTTTGAATGCACAAAGTTGAAGCAAAATGACTGAGAGAGGAAGTAATTTCAAAAATCATGAGAAATTAAGAGGAAAGTCAAAGGGGAGGAGGTCTCAATTGAGAAGAATGAACAACTGCTAATACTATGGAAAACTAGGGCATAAAAAGAAAGATTGTTTGACTCAAAAGAAAAATGAAGGAGATAAACCATATGGAGACAAGGAGGTAAATATGGTAAGTAATAAATCCAAAGAGGATTCTTTAATTCTTTCTTTATAAAGTGTTGACAATTCATGGTTTTTAGATTCTGGTGGTTCATTTCATGCTACACCTCATAGAAGTTATTTCATTGATTATGTCCAAGGGAATTTTGGACTTGTTTATTTGGGAGATAATGAACCCTTTCAGATTGTTGGAAAGGGAAAAGTTAATATTAAGTTGCAAAATAGGAATCACTAGCTACTACATGAGGTAAGACATGTTCCAAGGTTGAGTAAGAATTTAATTTTAGCTAGGTAACTTGGTGATGATGGTTGTGTAGTTACTTTTAATGATAAAAATTAGAAGGTTTCAAAAGGTTTCCTTGTAGCAGAAAAAGGTGTGAAAGTAGGCACCTTATATCTTTGTACAGGTCATATTGTTCTTTCTGCTTTAATTGCTTTAGAGAAAAATAAATGTTCAGGAACAGTTGTTGTAGTTGAGCAGGGAGAACAAATAGTTGTTGTAAATTCTAATACATTGTTGTGGCACAATAGACTTGGGCATATGAGTGAGAAAAGTATGAAATTACTTCATTCAAAGAAATTCTTACCAGGTTTGAAATCTGTTAATATGGTTTTTTGTAAAAGTTGTGTGTATGGAAAACAAAAGAGAGTGAGTTTTGTGAAGATTGGGAAGGAAAATTAAAAGGGGAAATTAGAGCTTGTACATACTAATTTATGGGCACTGGCTCAGGTGTCTTCCCTTGGTGGCTCTCATTATTATGTTACATTCATTGATGATGTAGTATGGGTTTATTTCCTTAGACAAAAATTTGATGTATTTCAAACTTTTAAAAAATGGATATGCTTGGTTGAAAAAGAGACTAGTAAGAAATTAAAATGTCTTAGATATGATAATGGTGGTGGGTATTGCAATCATAAATTTGAAGATTATTGCTCCACTAATGGTATTCATAGACAAAAAACTATTCTAAGGACTTCATAGGAAAACGGAGTGGTTGAACATATGAACAGGACTATAATGGAGCATGCAAGGAGCATGAGGTTACATGTTGGGTTGCCCTTACACATGTGGGTGGAGGTTGTCAATAATATTGTATATTTGATTAATAGAGGTCCCTCTACTTCTTTGGGTTTTGTTATTCTAGAGGAAGATTGGATAGGTAAGAAGGTGAATTATTATTTTCTCAAAACCTTCAGTTGTGAAGCATTTTCTCATATAGATTCTGAAAATAAAACCAAGCTGGAAGCTAAGTCAAAGAAATGTGTATTTTTTGGATATAAAATAATGGATTTGATTATAGGATTTGGAATATTGAAAATCATAAAATTCTAAGGAGCAAGGATGTCATATTCAATGAGAAAGTGTTGTACAAATATTTGTTGCAGCAACATGAGAAGAATGAATATGATTATGTAGTGTTGGATGGTACTCCAAAAGATGATGTTCTAATTGTTACTCATGATGTGCAACAACTACAAAAACAAATACCACACACACCAGTGAATGTTAGATGGTCAACAAGGTAAATTAGACCTCCATAAAGGTTTTCTCCTTCTTTGTATTCTATTTTACTAATAGATACTAGTGAACCTAAATGTTATGATGAAGTTGTGCAGGTGGATACTAAGATTCAGTTGGAGTCTACAATGAAAGATGAAATGGACTCTTTGCTGAAAAATAAGACATGGGATTTATGCAAGTTTCCTATAGGTAAAAGGGCTTTATAGATTAAAAGAAGAGGATGGAGGTAAGAAAATATTTAAAGCCAAGTTAGTTGTAAAAGGATTTGCATAGAAAAAGGGCATTGATTTTGATGAGATATTTTCTCCTGTTGTTAAGATGACTTCTATCCATACTATTTTAAGTATTATCACTATTGAAGATTTGCATTTAGAGTAGCTTGATGTTAAAATAACCTTCCTTCATGGTGATTTTGATGAGGAGATATATATGGCTCAGCCATAGGGATTTGAGGTCAAAGGTAAGAAGAACTTAAAGTACAAATTGAAGAAAAGTTTATATGGCTTAAAGCAAGCACCTAGGCAATGGTATCTAAAATTTGATAGTTTTATGCATGAGCATGGATATAGTAGGTGTCATTAAGATCATTGTGTTTACTTTAATATGTTGGATGATGATAGTTACATTATTTTATGTTTATATGTTGATGATATGCTTGTAGTTGGGTCTCACAGGGATCAAATTAAGGGGTTGAAATGCCAATTAGCACATGTATTTGCTATCAAGGATTTTGGGGCAACAAAACAAATCTTTGGCATGAAGATTTGCAAAGATAGGAAGAATAGGAAAATGATGTTATCTCAAGCTAATTATGTTGAGAGGGTGTTGCAACATTTCTCTATGGAGAATGCTAAAACTATCAACACACCTTTACCTAGTCATTTGAAGTTGACTAAGGAGATGTATCCCAAGACACAAGAAGAGGAGGAGAAGATGTCAAAGGTACCATATGCTTCAGTTATAGGAAGCTTGATGTATGATATGGTATGTACAAGGCCAGATATTGCACATGCAATGGGAGTCATAAGTAGGTATATGAGTCATCTAGGAATTGAGCATTGAAATGTAGTCAAATGGATTCTCAGATATTTGAGAGGAACATCCAATAAGTGTTTACACTCTGGGGGCTCTACTATGTATTTATAGGGCTATGTTGACTCAAATTTGGCAAGGGATATTGATATTAGGTGGATTACTATGGGTATATCTTTACTATTGGTGGAGCAGCTATGATATGGGTTTCTAGGCTACAGAAGGTTAATGCTTTATCCACTATAGAGGTAGAGTATGTTGCTGCTATAGATGCAAAAAATGAGATGATATGTCTTCAGTTCTTCTTGGAAGAATTGGGATACCCTCAAAAGAATAATTATTTGTTTACAAATAGTTAGAGTACCATTCATCTTGCAAAGAATTCAGCTCTACATTCAAAGACATAACACATATAGTTAAGGTACCATTTCATTTGGTCAGTTTTGGATGATGGATAGTTAAAGTTGGACAAGATACATATAGATGATAATCTAGAAGATATTTTTACAATAATAGTAACCACAGAGAAGTTGAACTCTTCTTCAACTTTGATTGATCATATAGATTGAACATGAATAAAAGAATAGTAGAGTCCACGGTGGTTTGAGCCAATAGGAGCCTCATGGAGTAGTAACATAGCTACAAGATTAGTCTCCAAGTGGGAGATTGTTGTTTAGTGTGGAGCCTGATCAATCCATAAGTGAGAGATTGTTAGATTGTGGTGACTGATCAGGGAAGTCTTGTACATACTCCATAATTCTTTGATGGGGTTCAGGGTGGGTTTGGTTCCAGATTGGGGGTTTGGGAGTGGCAACCCTCAATATAGTTGGGGTCATTAGGTTGTGACTATCCAAGGGTTCAAGGTAGAGCCCCCAAAAAAAAAATTTGCCCTATTTTATCTGGATTTTTTGGCTAACATGTAATTACTAATTATAACCCTAAAGCGGTAAAAATACTTGTTTAAAAGGGCTTAGGGTTAGTGATTGTTTCAATTGTTGTGATTGAAAATTGGTTCTTGTGGTAGTATTGAGCTATAAAGGGTTACAAATTGTAATTATTTTGTAAGCATTGGATCGTAATAATATCAGACTTGTTATTTGGTGGACGTAGCACAGGGATTAGGTGAACCACATTAAATCTTGGTGTCTTGTATTCTTTTCTATGTGATCTATTATTTTTTGATATTGTTTATATTTGTATGTAATTGTTATTTTTGTCTGTGGTTTAATCCTAACAAGTAGCAAGTGAGTAATCCACTGATGATCGAGCATTAGAACATAGTGTTGGTCAAGGACAAAATTTGACATATTATAAGAAAATTGTGATTTCCAACCAACATAGTTGATTTCTTTGAATATGGAAAGTGTGTTGAAGATAAGGATGGATAACCTAGAGCATTTGATTCAAGAGAAACTATGTATGAGTGTTTCTATGTAAAAATCTAGGAGAACTTTGGAGAAGTTTCTAGAAGAGAAAAGAGAAAATGAAATGATGGAAGGATTTGATGAATCTAACCAAACCCTAAGATCTACAATGATGTTTAAGAAGAAAAATATCAAAATTACCTATTTAAAGAGGTATAGGGGCTAAACTTGAAGAGGTTAGTATAACTAGTGAAGATCTTAACAAGTTTAAAGAAGTTGTTAATTTTGTTGATTGTCAAACTTGAGTAAAAGGTTGAATAGTGAAAAGATGAGTTAAAGGATGATTTTTTGAAGGGTTCCCAAGTAGATCAAAGATAGAGATGTTAATAGAGGTTATTCAATGAATCATATATTGAATTAAATTGTGATCTATATTTTTTAAGTGAGTTTTGTTTGTCAGATCAACCTATCATTACTTTCTAACCATTGTATCAATTTTGAAATCCTTAATTAAAAGTTGACCTAAAAATCATATGTAAATCCTTGATAATTTAATGGAATGTTCTTAAGCCCTATAACAAGGCCACTCCTAACAAGGTGATTAAGTCCTCTAACAAGGTCACATTTAACAATGTGTTTTGTAACATTTAACAAGGTTGGCTCCTAATAGAGCTCACTTTAGAAGAGTAAAAATTTGATAAAATTTTTCTTGTAGTTTTTCTCAAATTGGATTTCCACATTAAATCCCAGCGTCATACTTGTGTGGGTGCCATTTGAGATGTTTTATTTTTAATTTTTTACTTTCTACAAGTTATTTACTATTAGGATAGTGGACTAAAAATTTGTGTTATTGATTATCTTCTATAGGGACTACGCTATTAAATGTTGAGATCTTAAGTGTTTAAAGTGTTTAAAAGTTCAATTGGTACATCTAGACTTGAAGGTAACTGATTCAACCCCCCCCCCCCCCCTCTCAGTTATTCTAAATCATTCTAAAAATTGGTATTAGAGCATTGGTTCTTATAGAGAAAAGTTTTAAGGTACTTAAAGCTAAAGATCAAGATGTACAAAAAGGAGGTGCCAAGGTTGAGAACTTCCCTGCATGGAATAGTTTGATGAAGTTGCTTTTGGAAAGAATTGAAGAAGGGGAAATACACTATACAGAGAATGCATGTGTGACAATACCAAGTCCCCTAATAACACAACAACTAAAAGAGAAGCAAGAACGCAATCAAAGAATGTTGGATATTAAATCAGCCCTAAGCTATGTCAATTTTGATGGAATAAAGGAATGCAAAACATCCAAGGAAATGTATGATACATTATAGACCATATGGAGGAGACACAAATGTTTTGAGAGAAAAAATAGAAATCTTGAGAGGTAAGTTTAATGAAATGAGAATCGTAGAAGCTGAAAATATTGGTCAATGCTATGGAAGAATCAAAGAAATGGTAAATGTTAAAAGAGGATTAAATGGAAATATTGATGATGATATTGTGATTAGAAAGGTGTTGAGAGCTCTACTTTGTATCTATTTTATTAGGGTTTCCACAATAAAAGAACTAAAATTTACCCTAGGTAATAATGTAACTTTGGAAAGCATATTTGGTAGGCTTACTGCTTTTGAATTATGGACCTATTGGAATGAAAATTTATTGTGGAGAAAAATATTTAATTCTATTTGTTGATGACTATTCTAGAATGATGACTGTGCTATTTTTTAAAGGAAAAAATATGATGCTTTTTTATTGTTTGAGTGGTATTTGGCTAGAGTTGAAAAGAAAATATGTAAGAGTGTAAAGTGATTGAGATCTAATAGAGGAGGAGAATTTATCTCTAATAAACTAAATATATTATGCAATGATAAAGGAATCAAAAGGTAGATGTTAGCACCTAGGACCCCTCCACAAAATGGAATAGTTAAAAGGAGAAATAGATCATTCATGAACTATGCTAGAACATCGATGATGGAGAAGAATGTGTCATAGAAATACTAGAGAGAAGTTTTAAGTACAACAATCTATACTTTGAATAGAGTGTAAATCAAGAAAGGTACAAATGTTACACCCTTTGAGTTATGGTATGGGATGCACCTAATGTGTAGTATTTTAAAGTTTTTGGAAGAAAAATTTATATACTAAAGGACAATATGAATGGAAAGCTTGATGTTAAAAGTGATGAAGGCATATTCTTAGGATATTCCACTAAGAGCAAAGCTTATAAGTGTTTGAATTCTAAAACTAAAAAATTTGTGGAAAGTCAAAATGTGAAAGTTGATGAATATACAGAAAAGAATGAAGTTGAATGAAAGACAAAACCTAAAGAATATAGTACATTCATATATGTAAATGAAGGTGTTCCATGCACCTTACCTAAACTAGAGTAAAAAGATACCAAATAACAACAAAATGTAAATGTCAAGTTGTAGTAGTAGGCTACCAAGCAACAAACTGTAGGTGTCAAGCATCAACGGGATGATGTTGACATACATGAATAAGATGAGAAACATTAGGAAGACAATGTTGAGCAAGAAGAACCTAAACTAGAACCAAAAATAGAGATACAAAATGAACTTGTAATCAATTTCAAGATGAACCTATACAAGAAGAAAGAAAAAGAACCTACACTATAAAAGTATGTGAGAAGACACCATGCACCTGAACAAATCACTGGAAACAAAGAATCTGGAGTTATGATTAGGAAAAGACTAAGGATTGATATAATTTTACTATGTGAGTTTGAGACTAAATTAGTAAAGGATGCTTTGGATAAACAAGATTAGACTCAAGAAATGAATGAAGAAATTGAACAAATAGAGAAGATCAAAACATGGTCATTAGTACCTAGACCAAAGGAAAAACATTTTATTGGAACAAAGTAGGTATTCAAAAAAAAGCTAAATAAAAAAGGTGAAGTTACAAGAAACAAAGCTAGATCGGTATGTAAAGGATATGCACAAGAAGAAGGTGTTGACTATGTGAAAACATTTTCCATAGTTGCAAGATTAGGAGTTAAAGAATTACTTGTATATTCTAATTATAGAGGATTTAAAGTGTGCCAAATGGATGTCAAATCTACATTTCTAAATGGAATACTAGAATAAGAGGTTTACATTCAACAACTAGAAGGATTTCTTGATTCTAGCAAGAAGAACATGGTATATAAAATGCACAAAGCTCTATATGGATTGCAACAAACCCCTAAAGAATGGTATGAAAGGTTGCAAAATTATTTGATAAAGATTAGATTTTCCAGAACTAATGACAATAGTAATCTATATATATTCGAAGACTAAAGGTGGTAAAGGGATATTGTTAGTTGAAACATTTGTTGATGATATCATAGTTAGAGGACAAGATGCATTATGAAAATCATTTGTAGATGAGATGCAAAAGGAATTTTAAATGTTTATGTTTGGTGAGATCAAATTATTTCTTGGTTTACAAGTTTATCAGATGAAGCAAGGTATATACATTACTCAATCAAAATATATTAAGGAGATACTAAACTTTTGAGATAGAATATTCAAGACCAATCCTCACATCTATGGCTATAGGACATAAGTTATCTAAGAATAACAATTGTATTGATGTGAACTAGATATTGTATAGATCAATGATTGTAAAATTATAATATGTTATTCACAAAAAACCTCATATTGCATTGGTAGTTATGATTGTTGTAATATTTTCTACATATCCTAAGGATAATCACATGATGGTAGTGAAAATAATGTCAAGATATCTAAAATGAATAGAAGACTAGCTTATATTACAAGAAGAATAACAAGTTTGAACTAAAAGTGTACATAGATAGAAATTGGGTAGGCAATGTTGACGACAGAAAAAGTACAAGTTGTGGAGATTTCATTTTAGGAAAGAGACTAGTTTCTTTGACAAGAAAAAAGCAGAACTGTATCCATAATTTGTTGGCTTCCAATTTGATAAAATTTTAACAACCCTTTTACAGTGTTAGAAAACCTAGGAATTAGCTAAATACCATAATGTGCATTTTGAGAAATAGAGTAAAAGGACAAACTAACAAGACTTTGAGGTCTTCTCCACTTTGAATTCTACAAGATTCAAACATGATTACCTAGGAATTCATTCTTATTCACTTAGTATTTAGACTCTTAACATGAATTCCAAAAATAATAGATGATTTATCCTTCTTCCTTCTAATTCTATGGCAATAAAGAGATGATAACTAGGTATTTTATCAAACCCTAGACTCCATGAATCAAGCATAGGCTAACATTTTAAACTTCAACAACAAGATACTAAATGATTGATTAATATGAATTTCTACATCATGTAAAATAACCCAACTAGATCAACTGTTAAGAATGGCCAGTTCCTTATATATTGGGCTATAAACTCATAGGGATTATACATCTATTTTTGGATCTTATATTGACACTTTGTGAAAATATTATCAGTATTCATTTCAAGGTCTTATACTTATCATATCTTCAATGAAAACCATGAATTCTTGCAATTTACATTAAGCATTTACATAATCCATTAGATTATTAGCAAAAGAAGATTGAAATATAATTCAAAATGAATTACAATTGAAACTTAATAAACTTTTCTTATTAAATCTCAGAGAACAAGATGGAAATGAGAGAAGAGATAAGATTTATGATGAATGATAAGATTTCTACATTTGTATTAATTTCTTTAAAATTTTATACAATTTGAATGATTATCCCCATTAGAAAATAAAACAAATAGACCAACAACTGTTAAATTTCTTGTTCAATTTTGGAACAAAATTGTAGTATGCATGGACCGATTCAGAGAATACAAACTTAGTATGTTAAAATGAAATTTGGACCCTCACTCCACATCTTCAAAATCCTTTTGTAGAAACAAGAATTGTAACAAGCTTCAAATGGGAGGATACATTTCAAAAAACAAGTTACAACCTTTTTGGAGATAAGACAAAAATAGTTACAAACAAAAAACTAGAGATAACCAAAATTTGAGCAGCTGTCAATTCTGATGTCTAGGATCAACTTTGAAGTTTATAATAGGAGCACACCCATAGTAGGTAAATCACAAAGATAAAGTATCTACATCAAGTATTTATCCTCCCTCTTGATATTTTTTGACCTTTCTGCATGCTCGGTTGCTATCTCTAGATGGCACGCTTTGATCCCAACTACAACCTCCCATCTAGCAATATCAGTATCAATGTATATCTTGGTGGCATCTCTAATGATTTTCAATTCATCCAAACACTTATTCTATTTTTCATTTATTATTTCCTTTATCTCTATAGTAGCTTTTTCCATATCTAACTCAATTATGTATAACAAATCAATCATGTCATAAATAGTTGTGACATTTGTTTCATTATTGCAAAATGCAACAAACCTTGGTGCTTCAAAATGTGGTCAAAAGAGGAAGACCACTCATGTGATTCCCTTATATTTCCATTCTAAACAATCACACTTGGTACAAACTTGGGAGTCCTTGTGGCAATTATCTTCATTTTATTTTGGACTAACTAGAATTTTCCTATGAAAAAGCCATTCAATTCATTTACTATGTTAATCATTTTTCTAACAGGGATAATTACTCCCTTAGGTAATTCCTTCTTTTGTGTTAGAAATGGAACAAGAATATCAAAAAATTGTGTATAAGGGCCTCATGTTGTAAATAAAAGGGACAATAAAGATAATTCCTATGAGCATTGAAATTTAGCTCCTTGGAAAGCAATGTAGCTACTATGCATATTCTGTGAAGAGTATTTTAAGATACCTATTTTGTGCATTAACAAGTTTTGAATTGTCGTAATTTAAACTTCCTTTGCTCCATCCAAATCATCAATCTTCATTTGTTGGCTCTCTCCCACATCTTATGCATTAGCTTCTTTGTTGGCTCTCTGCCACATCTTATGCATCAACTTCTATTTGGGCTTCTTAGTCCTTGACCTTTGTGATAGGCCTTGTCACATTTCTCCAATTTCTTACCTCATCTTCAAGGTTGGCCATTCTTTGCTCCAGTACATATGTCTTTTTGAGCTTCTCTTCATATTTTTTCTTAGCATTAATGGATATGATACATGTCTGGTATAGATGCTCCTTTTAGTGTATCATTTTTTCTCTTCCCCATTAGTGATGATATATTCATCAAGTCATGTATTTGGCCACTAGAAATAGTGGTGACATTCCAAAATATTATGTTACCTCAGGGTGAATCTCTAACCTCCATAAGAGTAGGTTTATCAAATTTTGGAGCCATGCTCCATATAGCCATTGTCCTTTTATTCACATTAAAATGTAACCCTTGTAGCTCTCCAACAATATTGCTCTCCTCAAATGTGATTGACTTATCTTTCCTTCTGATCTAGTCAAGCATAAATGATGAGTTGAGCTCCCATCCTAGAAATAGTAGCATCTCATTTCTTTGCACCAACTCTCTAGCTTCAACAACACTAAGAATTTCACTATTAGGGTCATAGTCTTGGAGTTTTTGCACCAATTTAGCTATCTTCTCAGATGAATATCCTAGTTGCATCTGCAATTTAAGCTCATTATGTTTAATTTTGAATAAGAATGACTTGAATTCCTCTATATTTATGAAGTCTTCATCCTTCATAAATTCTTGAGCCTGGATTATTCTTCCATCCAGCATTCTAGTTTGCATCTCAGTCTTATTAGGGATTCATTCATGTTGTCATGCATGTCTTATTAGAAAATTGTGACTAATATTGTCAAAATATTTGGACCCCCTTGGTAATATTTGCAATGCCTTTTCCCTAGCCTTGCCTAGTATTTCTATAAGCTTTTTTTTTTTTTGCCTCCCTAGTGATGTGGAGGAGTTGGGTATCCTAAGTTTTCTTCACTTCAATTGCTCCTTTACTTTCCTAACCATCCCATGGTTTAGAACCTTCTCTAGTTAGGATCTCCAATATCCTTTGGATAAACCTCTCCTCCAAGGTATAGTTTATATTTACAAGATTTCAAGCTTACAAGAGTGAACTAGTCCAACTAACTCCCAACTACATAGTCTTCTTCCTTAGTCTTTCCTCCTAGAATGCCCAATATTTTTCCTAGGATCTCTATACACATTCCCTTAGATACTTACTATTCTAATTACTCATTTATATTCACTTTTAACCCTTTCCCACACTTCTTATCTCTTTGTCAATTCATTTGGATCTCCAGACAACTAGGAGAGCTAGTTGCCTAGCCCTTATTAGGCCTAGTTAATCTATTTTAAGCCGCACCTTCCAAAACCTCCAAATTACCCCACTCAAGTGCTTGAAAATATTCAATGTACATGAGAGTACATGAGAGTACTTCAAAAATCAAAAATCTTAGCTTCTGGTTGCACCCATAACCCTAGTTTATGCTAGGCCCTAGTTTATAGCCTATGAATTAGGCCTCTGGATGAGTGAGCACAAAAAATTGCCAAAGAGGTCTCCACACATTTTTCCAACTCCTTCCACATCTAAAACATGTTAGGGGGTTGTCTAGGACTTCCATATACCCCAATATTTTTTTTCCACAAGGCTATGGATGTATGTGCCAAAGTAATCTTTACCCTATCCTAGCTCACCTATGTTCAACAATCAGCCATAGGGCTTGCCATTGGAACCAAGGAATGGAATGCAAATATGTGTGTGTGTGTGTGTGTTTGTGTGTGTGTAGACTCTAAACCTACTTCCCCCATGGTTTCAGGCATTTCCACCGATGGGTTCTTAGGTTAGAGCCATTTCTTTGTCAAACAACATTGTGATTGCCCTAAATAAATAGTAACCTTCAAAAACTCCTCACATTGCACTCTAGTAACTTGAAAAAAAACTATATAATAGCAATGAAAGATATTTAAATCCTCTACATCCCCGTGGGTCTTGATCTACTCCACCAATCTATAAATGTTGTATAACCATAAAGAAATAGTATAGTTCTAGCATAGTACAACCATAGAAGTTCATATAGAAGTACAAAAGACAATAAATGCAATCAAAAATTCCATTAACCTTATCCAAGCTTAGAATCCATGCTTATATCCCAAGCATGGATAGTTATAACTGATCTAACCAAAAATTTCTCCATTCTTGCAAAAGTTGTCAAAGTTGCTTGAGCAACTTTTCAAAATTGCTAGCAACTTTTTGCATAATGAGCAATTTGGCCTTATTTGACAACTTGATGGTTGAGTATGAGCACCTTGACCCTAGAAAAGCTACATAGGGCCCTAACTAACCCCTCAAACCCATCCTTTATCAAAATAGAAACTTTTCCACCTATTGATCACTATAGGCACTTACAAACATATGGTTGTCCAACCTTACATCCAACCCATTGTAGTTAATTCAACACAACTAAACCAACCCCAAGAACACCTAAAATAATCAAAATGGGAGGTTCCCTGAACCACCTAGGCCCATGAGGAAATTTTTATTTGATCATCCTCAACCTCTATTTCAATCACATCCTCTTCTTGAGGAGATTGGGGCTCTACTCTATCCCTTATTTCTACAAGCATCTAGGACATTATCTCATCAAAATTATCCAGTCACTTCTTTTACCTATCCAAATATCTCTCTTCATGATAGAATCCCTTGAATGAGGAATCTTATGCTTTCATGTACTCCTCTATCCTCATGATCACACTCCACCTCTAAGTTCTAATTCTGCAATCTTTTGTCTCTAGACCGTTCATTATTATATTTTCTTCCTAGTAAGGCTTTCCATTTGGGAGAGTGTACTTCCTCATTTGTTTGACGGCATGCATCACCAAATAATTTGGGTCATAGGTTCTAGTAGGGGTTGTGGGAAACATGAACTCACTAATGCATGCATCTATTTCTTGTATTACATTTTTCCCTATTACAAAATCCCCAATTTTCATATTCCTAGCAACAAAGGAACCTTTATTTATTGCAGAGCCTATATACTCCATGTTCATCCTAATAAATTGCAAAAAGAATTATAATTGTCCTAATCTTTCTAGTGTATATATATATAATACATGAAGGGGTTGAGGGCATCCATAAACCCTTATTGTTGAAAAATTATCAAAAAGAAATAGACTAGCCCAATCATGGCTAAGTCTCTTATCCACATTTGGGTAGGAAGAAGGTCTTATTAATATTTGTAACCCCCTAGGAACCCTTTCAATTATATCAATTGACATATTAGAAAAAGGAAAAAAACTCATTATAAAAGGCAATGGCATTTGAGTAAGGATAAAACCTGTACCAAAGTCAAGTCCATAGCTGTGTAGGCACATTTTCTCCATTCTCTTCAATCACTTCAATGAAGTATAGATTGATGTTCCATATGTTCTTATACAAAATAATGTGCATCAACAATGAATAGTGGTGGAACTTGAAATTCCCCATCTCCACTTTATGGGCAGCAACAATCTCATTATGCATCACATTTATTATGTGTGTCACAAAGTCATATCCAGGAGCATTCATGGTACCATCTAATCTAATTATCTTTTCTACCCTAAACACAATGTATTGGAAGTACTTACTGAAAATTCCAATGGCATGAATTATCCTAACTTCTTTGGTAGTTCACTCTTTTCCTTCTTAGCCCTAGGTATATTCCTTCCCATTATCCTACCAGTGAAAAATATTTTTTGACTATTGAATGTCTCATTCATCTTTTCTTTATCAATAGGCCTTTTCATGGGTCCTCCAAGGCCAAAAACTTCAATGAAGTTTTCCATGTCCAACTTGCATAGGATATTCATATCCTTCCTATGGAAACCATGGTTGGTAGGATTATAAGATTTTATCAATGCTTTTATTAGGTCTACATCCACTGTGACCAATTTTTCCAAGTTCCTTATCCAAGGGTTGCATATTGGGGGCTTCTCAAACCTATTGTTGTAGAAATGCCAAAAAAGCTCATTCCCATTTGTATCAGGTACAATTGCATCCCTATAGAAGTTGTATGTATCCTTAAAAATATGAGAGTTTATGATCTATGCATGGGATGACCCTGAGAGGAAGTATACCCATTCTTCAAGACATAGACCAGCCAGCTTAGGTTTAGATTGCTCAACACTTTATGAAGATTCTTCTATGTCAACCTCAGCAATTATCTTTCCTTCTTGCACCATTATTATGAATTCAACTTCTCAACAATCCCTACAACTAAAAACTTTATAAACTTTGAATACTCTTTGCACTCAGTCTCTTGGCTCTGAATTCTATGAATGTTGTAATTAGAAATTTGTTACATCAACTCTTTAATAGCAATTTGAGTTATAGAACAACATTTATGGTGTCTTTATGTCAACATGCATGAGAATTCTCAAAATCTCCAAAAGTTTCAAAATCAGCTTGTGTTGCCAGCCTTTCAAAATCTTTCTTTGCACCTTTTTTTATAGTACATCTCTTTTTAGTCATCATGAGCTTCTAATAGTCACTTTTATATTAATATCATATGTTGTGACCATGCAACCACTATGTGTTTCTTAGCTTATTCATGGCTTTGCAAGGCTTTTTAACATTTTATGTTCTGGCCTACTACCATGCAACTCCCTTTATTCATTTCTTCATGGTTTATTTATTTTCTTAACCTTTCAAGCTTGCAACCCAATGATCATTACTTCTAAGCCTTATCATTGCATTGTAGCTTATTCAATGCTTTAAGCACTTAACCGTGCAACCGATTGCCTTCATAGACTTTGGCATCTTTTATATTGTGTCACATGGTCCTACCTTAATCTTAGTATTATCATTTCTTACTTGTGACCATGAAAAACCATTTTGGAAATTGGAAGTTGTAACATCACTATCTTCATTCATTTTTATCTTTTATCAGCGTGACTATGTGATCATGTTACTATCTATGAGCTTTTAGTTGTTTCATTGAGTCATGGTCTTCCACTTATCTTTGAATTTTACATGTGCAATTACATGATCAAAGGACTTTTCAAAGGGTTTAAAACTTTTCATTATGTCACAGCTTCATTTAAGCCTTTAATCTCTCAACAACATGACTTCATGATTGAGCATCTTTTGTATTCTCTTTAATTGCTTCGCCAGGTCATAGCTCAAGTTCTTCACATTCTTTCTAACTATGTGACCATGTGAACAAATACTTACTTCATTCATTATAACTACATCATTCAGTCATGGCTTATGTTTCTTGTTACCACTTAAACCTTACAATCATGTGATTGAACAATATTCAACAAGCTCTTAACCTTGCCACTCAGTCACAGTTTATTTCCTTTGTCATCTTCTCAATCTTGAAACTGAGTGATCAAAGGCTTTGAGAATCTTTACTAATAGTTTCACCCTTTTGTATTTACATCAATTTTTTATGTCTTTTAGGTTCTAACTATGCAATCACATTTAGTCATTGAGTCACTTCATTATCTTAACCCTTTAATCTTTAACTAGCTAAATAGCAACTAGATCATTTCCAACCTTGGTCACACTATAAAATTTGTGTCATAATATACATGCCCTTTTCAAATGCATCCATGTGTCAAAATCTCTTAAGTGAACAAAGGGTTACAACTAAGCGATAACCTATTTTCACACAGTCACTTCTTGAACTTCTGACATCCCTTTTAACTACATGACCATGTGATTGTTGTTTCTTTAACCACTTCACTCTTTCACCTTATGAAATTCCCTTAAGCAACTAACCATTGTGACTAAGTGATCAAAAGGATTCTTTTTATTTCATGCATTTGTACCATAAAATGCTAAGAGCTAAAAATATGCCATGACCATGTGATTAGCTTGGTTGCATGGTCACACCTTAAGAATTTTCAAAGGCTCTTTTGAAAGATTGAAAACAAGTTTAAAACGAGAGGAGAAATTTTTATGGAAATAAGGCTACAGACTATATACTAAGGTTTTTCTAAGACAATCTCACTCTAAAATTTGCAAACCCTTACGGCTTAGGATAAGAACTAGATTTTTACAACACATTTTTAGGATTTAAAACCAAGTGAAAATACAAGACAATAGTGGCTCTATCTAGGGATTATGGATTGCTAGTATCCATTCAAGGATTTAGAATTTCTAGTTGGATTAGATCACAGACTTGTCTAATGAAAACTTTTTAGAGAACAACACACACAAGGAAAAGGAAAAAATATATACAGAGAGGAAAACATAAACACAAAAGGTACAAAAATTACATAGACCTAAACTACTCCTGATAGAAAGAAAAGTACCTTCAATAGAAGTACTTCTTTAAGAATTTTCCATAAACTAGAAATTCAAGAATATTTCTTGGTATTTCTTCCAAAATATATGAATCTTCACTCCATGTGGATTCAATCAAGTATGGGCCAATCCAAATTGGATCAAACTTTTTGTGCTTGTCTTTATCTTCTATGCTTGCATTCCATATCATGATTAAATCTTCGGGCTCAAATTTTCTTGCCACTAGCTTCTTGTAATACAGATGCTTTGCCTTCAACTATAATTTTGCATTCTTGGTTAATGCTTCCTTCCTGACTTCGGTTAATCCTACCAATTCATTCATTCTTTCATGCATGTCATCTCTAATTTCATCATCATACACTTTAATATAATTGTATAGGCCTATCAGGTTATTTTGGGGCATTCTTGCTTGGATTCCATATACTAAATCAAAAGGTGAAACACCTATTTCCCTTTTAACTATCACTTTTTTATCCCAAACTGTCAGGTGAAGAAAGGAATCCCATGCCCTTTTATTATCATCTAGTGTCCTCTTAATAATCTTCAATAGACTCTTATTATTTGATTTAGCCTATCCATTTCCTTGTGGATGATAAGGGGGTGATGTTGACCTTTTAATACTATATTTGTTACAAAATTTTATGAATTCCTTTATCTAAAACAAATGGCATTATATATTATTGTTCTTTCAAGAAACCCAAACTTTTTTATTATGCTATTTAACAAAAAATTGTTCACCACTTTACTAGTAGATTTTCTAGTAGGAATGGCCTCTATTCATTTTGTGAAGTAATCTATTGCTACTAAAATCCATGAATAACCAATGTTGGATTTAGTTGATATTTCACCTATGAATTCCATTCCCCATTGTTGGAAAGTTGCTTGCACTTGTAGTGGCTTCAAAGGGGTATTTCCAGAGAATTTTAACTTTCTAGAAAATCTTTGGAAAGGATCACATTTCCTAACCAGATCATGTGCATCTTTAAATAAACTTGGCCACCAGAAGTCATCTCTCATTAATTTATGGATAGTGATTTTGGCCATGTAATGGCCTCCACACACTCTTGAATGTATTTTAGTGAGTATCCTTTCTGATTCCTTATGATCAATAAATTTCAATAGTATTCCTTCAAAATTTCTCCACCACAAACTCCCATTAACAATAATATATCTAATTGCCTATAATTTCACTATACATTCTCTCATTATTAGTTAGATGAGATGGAGCTTCCAAATATTTTAAATAATATATAACATTTATGTACCAATCACAGTCATCCATATCACATATATTTTTTCGGTGTTCTTCATCTGCAACATTGATTTGATTAGCATCCAAGGTTAATAGAGCCATTGATTTGGCTTTCCCTTGGCCTCTCACTAGTTTTTTAATTTGAATTTCAATATTAAATTGTTAGATTTTGTTAATCTATTTGCACCTCCTACCAAAAGCCTCTTGTTGAGAAAATAAATCTTTGATTGCTACACTAGGTACAAATACAATAACAATGGCACCAACTAGATAACATTTAAAATCTTTCATAGCTTTGAAAAGGTCATATGCCTACTTCTCATTAATCTCATATTTTAACTTTATAGGATGGAGTGATTTACTAAAAAATGTAATGAGTTGTTCATAGCCTTCTTCATTCTTTTGAAGTAAAACTACTACTATGGTATGGAAAGAGGCAAAAGAAAATATATGCATTGGCTTTGAATAGTCTAGTGTTCTTAGCACTGGTGCATTTGTTATGGCATCTTTGATTTCTTGGAAAGTAACAGATGGCTCACCTTCCCAATTGATCACTGCTCCTTTCTTAAGCATTTTGGAAATAAGTCTGCTGATCTTAGCAAAATTTGTCACAAAACTTATCAAGAAATTGACTTGGCCAAATAGGGACTGAATACCTTTGACATTTTTTGGCTTATGAACTTTATCTATTGTTTCCACCCTTTCTAGATCAGTCTTAACTCCATCTTTGGTTACTATGTGGCTAAGCAATTTTCCTTATGTTACCCCAAAGGTACATTTCTTTGAGTCAATGAAACTCCATACTCCAAATCTTTTACAAAAATATTCTCTAGATGGTTGCAATGGTCTTTAGCCTTCTTTGAATAAGTTGTCAAACCATCCTAATATAAAACCATAAATCTGTCTATGTATTCTTTGAAAGAAACATCCATAGCTCTCTAGAATGTAGCTTATGCATTGATCAGGACAAAAGTCATCCTAACATAAACATATGTTCCCCAAGGAGTTGTATGTTAGAGTAAATAATTATTTATTTATTATTTATTCAATTTATTTAAGCTTACTTAGGTTAATGCATTTATTTAATATTTAGTAGTTGATAGTTGTAGTGATGAACTGTTGACAACACGGGAGTTTGTTCCCTTCTAGCATGTTCCACCTTTTTGTGGAAGAGTGCTTAGTTGTCAACCTTATCTTCTACCTCCATCCAGCTTGTTCTACAAGCTTCCTTGAGGCCTTTATAAGTGGTCTCTCTCTCTCATTGTAAATTCATCCATTCACATAGAAATTCTAATTTCCTATTGTGAAATATTTTCTTGTGCGGTTCTTGCTTTAAGCTCTTGCTCTTTGGGTTTCTCTTTGGCAAGCTATTTGCATTGCAAATGATCTTGGTGACTATGGAGTTGGATTTCATCAAATTCTACATGGTATCAAAGCCTCCCTATTGCTTCTTGTTTGAAATATTTTTTTAAGCCACAATCTAGAGACACAAACCCTAGCTTGTTTATGATTTTTTCTTCAATCAGGAAGAACATCTTTTCAATATTTAGAGAAAAAGGAGAAAGAGGATTTGACATAATAGATCTAATATTTTTTGGGCTCTTTTCTTTATTTTTTGGAAGTGCGACGGCGGTGATTCAGAGAAAATAACTATAGAGGTGATTTTCAAACAGTGATATCTCCCTCATACGGACTCATTTTTTTGAGCAATTTTTTTTTGGGGGGGGTAGGATTTCATGATCTACACATTGGTGCAGGTGGTTTGAGATCTATATTCCTAAGTTTTTCTACAACTCACAATTCCTAATTTTTGCCACTTCAAATACTTAGTATGGGCTCATCTGGACACATAATCAAGTTCTATTTTTTTGAAAGTGTATATTTTTTTGTCTACTTTTCAGATCTAAAATTAGATTAGAAGTTCTATAGACAAAAATACTACTTTCAGAAATAGGCCCTAAATTGGCTATTGTAATCGCACTAAGTAAAGAGTTCCCAATTTATACATTAGGAGCATTTTCATTTTTGTAATTTAATTCAGAATAAGACCCTTCTGCTTCAATCTTCTTCTTTCTCAATGGTAGATCCCTCTGTGACCCATCTCATGCCACACAACTATCACACTTTGAAGGCACAAATGATAAGACTTCTCATGTCAAGAGGCTTATGGTCATGTCTGGATGAGAATCAACCTATTCTCACACGTCCTTTTGAGGTTCTTCAGCACATGAAACAAATGGATGATGCCATGGGATTGATTGCACTAAACATTTTAGATAGTTTTCTATTTCACTTGGATGTTTTGACCACTCCTTGAGCTTATTGGCTCAAATTCCAAACTTTGTTTGGCACAGTAAATGAATTTTGGGCATTGCAGCTTGATGTAGAGTTGACTTCTTTGACACCTAACAGCTTTCCCACCATTGAGGACTTCTTGATGAAATTCAAATCTTTACATACACTTTTGCAAGGATGTGGGAAAACCAAGACAGGTGATGAGTGTATCTTTTTTATACTCTCAAAGTTGAGGGGACAGTATCAGATCTTCTCTTCCACTTTTTACTCCACTATGGATGCCTTGGCTGATAGACATAGGATGCCTTCATTTGAGATATTTTGTGATCGATTAACTCATGAACAGTCCAAGATCAATCAAATGGATTCACTTTTAGGTTCACAGTCACAAGCATTACTTGTCAAAAATACACAGGAGTAGAAGTCGAAGTAGATATCAAATCCCTCTATTGGTTCATCATCTTCCAAGAAGAAGGAGAAAAAGAAGACCAAGACACCTATCTATTCCTATTGTCAGAAATGACCTCATGATGAGGCACATTTTTTTCAGAAGAGATTTGATGGCTATGAGAAACAAATTGTGGATTTGCAAGCTCTTCTTCAGAAGAACATTGTCTCTTCTCCATCCTCTTCTACCTCATAGGGGTTTTCCTTTTAGTCTTCTTCCACATCTTCACCATCTACATCAGATCTTGGAAAGGTTCATGCATTATAGGTTACTATTACATCTCCTTCATAGGTTCCTTAGATACTAGATTCAGGTGCTTCTCACCATATGACATCTTCTCAAGGTGTCTTCTCTACTCTTGAGGCTTCTCCTATTCCTCATATTCTCATGGGGAAGAACACTACACTACCAGTCTATGAAAAAGGTTCAATTCACATCCAAGATGGTATATTCAATGATGTATTGTATATTCCATCTTTGTTTGCCAACCTTCTCTCAATTTCTCAGATTACATGTAGTGGATCAAGGAAGACAATTGAGTTCACTACTGATTCAATCTTCATTCGAGATTGTGTAATAGGAAGTATTATTGCTATAGGGGTAGTTGATCCTTCCACTCATCTCTATACCTTCTAGTGCACCATCTCCATTGTTGGAGCCACTACTTCTCTTTCACAGGAGCATCATGTGGAGCAGTCAAGACACTTGAACCTTTGTATTGTTCCTGAGATCCCTATTTTGACTGCCATGCCACATCCAGTTGAGGACTTTTCTCTTCAGCGGGATTCTTCTTCTTCTGCTCTGCCTGATCCTCTAGCTCCATTCATTGAGACTCTAGGTACACTTGTTGTGAATACTATAGTGGACATTCATGATAGTGTCATCACACCTACCTTGAAGATTCCATTTCTAGATCCTCATACTTTTTCCTTTGGGCATCAGCTAGGCCTTCTAGTTTTCCCTCTCATTCAGGGGTTCCCTTGTTATGTGCCTTCGTTCCTTCTGTATTGGAGTTTCATTGGTTTAATCATTTCTACAGGAGCTCCATCATTCTGGGGGGGCTTTGGTGTCTATTCTCATGGGGGTGTTGGTTGTATTTATGGTTTTGAGAGAGCCTCTTGAAACATTTTTGGTGCAAATTGTCCTTGGGGGGTGTTGTTGAGGCCTTCCTTCCTTCACTTCATATTTTTTTCAGCATGTTTTTTACCTCTTTTTGGGGGAGGGTTTTTCCCATGATGTTTTCCCTCTTTTCCCATTTTTAGAGGTTGCATTTCTTTGCATTGTACATGTCTACCTAACATGGCCTTGTTGCTAGGACTCATTCTACATTTTCTCTTAGTTTTTTGTGAGCTTAAGGCATTCCCCTAAGTTGCACTTAAGGGGGGGTGTTAGAGTAAATAATTAATTATTTATTATTTATTCTATTTACTTAAGATTACTTAGTTTAATGGATTTATTTAATATTTAGTAGTTAATAATTTTAGTGATGAGTTGTTGACAACATAGGAGTTTGTTCCCTTCTAGCATGTTCCACCTTTTTGTGGAAGAGTGCTTAGCTATCAACCTTATCTTCTACCTCCATCCAGCTTGTTCTACAAGCTTCCTTGATGCCTTTATAAGTGGTCTCTCTCTCATTGTAAATTCATCCATTCACATAGCAATTCTAATTTCCTATTGTGAAATATTTTCTTGTGCAGTTCTTGCTTTAAGCTCTTGCTCTTTAGGTTTCTCTTTGGCAAGCTATTTGCATTGCAAGTGATCTTGGTGACTATGGAGTTGGATTTCATCAACTCCTACATTGTAAAGGATATCTTGACCTACTCTTTCCCATCTATTAGTACTTGGTTATATCTAGATAAAACATCCATCATGGACATTAGTTCAGAACTAGTAATCTACTACAACATAGCCTCCATGTTTGGTAAGCCATAATTATATTTTAGGGAAGCAATATTCAAATTTCTAAAATCAACACACAATCTAATGTCACCATGTTTCTTCCTAACTAGCACTAGGTTAAACACCCATGAAGAATGTCTGATAGGATTAATTATCTCACCATCTCTTAGCTTCATAAGTTCTTCTTACATCTTGGGGGATAATGTGGGATTAACAAGTCTTTGATTCTATTTGAAAGGCATGATATTCTCTTTTAGGGGTATTACATGCTAAAAAAGATCTTCCTTATAAGCTTTAAGGTCATCATATGACCATGCAAAGACATGTCTAAACTTCCTTAGAAAAGCAATCAAGGATTTTCTAATGGTAGGACATAGGCTTTTACTTATGTACACCTTCTTAGGTGACTCAATTGTTCCAAGGTTCACTTCCTCAAGCTCCTATGGCTTCTTGTCCTTAACTTCTAAATAAACTCTATCCTAATTGTTGAAGACACTCTTTAACACCACTAATCCTTTGGGCACTTTTTCTATTTTTAGCTATAGAATTCCTTGGCCAAAAATGGTCTCCTTCCCATCTATATTCTCAAGAAAAGTGTTGCAATCTAGTTCCTAGTCATGGTATTTATTTTCACTAAAGAGAAAATTCAAAATATATTTATCATCATAAAATACCTATCAATTTTCTATGTTTTCAAGAATGGATGGCATGTTCTACATCTCAATCTTGGAAACACCAACAAATGATATGTCATCAAGCTTAATGGCTACATCAGCCAACAGATTGGTCATTTTTTTTAACTTCTATCCATCCAAGAAATTCCAAAAGCATCAAATGCTTTAGTCTAATCCCAAACAACATTCCTATATTGATTTAACCTCTTTTTCTTAGATGCATATGTCTCCTTCATTTGAGATACAACCAATTTTGAATTACCAATAATATGTAACTTCTTTCTACCATGGTTTACAGCTACTTTTGACCCAAGTAAAAGTTCTTCATACTCTGAAATGTTATTGGTACAAGTAAATTTTAGGGTGAATGAATATCTAAATGTATTTTCCTCTAGAGATATGAAGACTACTCCAGCCCTTGACCCTTCTTTAGATTTAGCCCCATCAAAATACATAGTCCAAAGTTTCTGAGAATCTATGCATTTTGCTACTTCTTGTGAAATTAGTGGGACAATCTTTTCAATTTCTTGAATGGTGATTTCAGCTCTAAAAACATTGATTTATGTATCTAGAAAAAAAGTAGTATTTGTATCAGTATTATCTTCAAGCATGTGGGTAACTCTTGGATCCCCATCAACCTTAATGGCTTTATCTCCTACGTGAAATGTGGCATAAGACAAATCACATTATAGGCTTCATCCCATTGCAGTGCTCCATTTTGTTGAGAGCAATATTCCATATTGTGGAGGAATTTCAACTACTAATAAAGTCATTGTTAAGTCAACATTAGTGTAAGAAACTAGTCTAAAAGGAAATGTATTGATTGTACCAATGACATGGACCTCTCTAGATTCCATGGCTCTACACCTACAATACCCCAAAATTGGCACATGGCCATGTTAACCAATTCTAGTTTATTTAATCATTCCTAAGTCCTATTTTAGTAGGTAATTCTAATTATGATTATTGCTACTTGGCCTAGGTGTCAAATGTAGAAAAGTATACTCTGCATTAATCACATTATTTATTTAATTCCTAAGTATTGACTCAAATTAGCTATAATAAACATATTGATTTAATTTAATTTAATTGTAAGTGTTCATACTCTAGTTAAATTAAAATTACATCTTTAGCTAATGTACAAAGGAATTAAATGTATTTGATTTAATATCTCCTCTTTTAATTATTGAATTTAATTATTCAATTAATTAAATTTTATCCATTTATGAGGTCATATTCTATTTTATTAAATTAAATATTCTCTCCAAATATTCTCTTTAGTTCAGAAATGGAAACTCTAGGTGAACTAAAATCAGAAAAGGAATTAAATCAGTTAACTCCTTTTTCCACTCAAAAGCAATATATTAACTCCCTTTTCATAAGGAATTTTCCATTATGATTGAATCTCATCTTCAATATTGATTGTCCATTCTGATTAATCTCAACCGTTGATTGACTCTAGGGTTCTATTTAAGAAGTTTCCAATTCCTCATTAAGGAGGTTGAATTGAATTTGCATCAAACTTATGCTAGAATATCTACTCATTTTTCTCATACATTCAAAGCTTAATTTCTTGTATTTGCAATCTCATATTAGTTTAATATGCATCCATTTAGCATAATATGTTTCTATTATTTCTTAGCTTAAAAATGCATTTCATAAAGATTAATTGTATTCTCATATATCTTAAGCAAAATCCTTCATAGTAGAGGTCTGGTTGCAGGCTTCTCATTCTGAGAGAAAAGGAAAAATCCTTCTAGTTAGAGGGAAACACGTCAAACTATTGGATTAGTTGAATGAATAATTTCATATTCATTTTGGGATGATCTTTTAGACAATGACCATATTGAAGTGTGTTTGAGGATCTGAGGCCTGCATTTCACATATACATTTATGGCACCTATAGTGAGGTTGATAAATCAAATTTTTTGGCTTCATTTACTCTATTTTTTGCATTTTTATGATCCTATCATGGTCATCCATACCATTCTCTAGATTTTTGTACGATAAATCTCAATTTTGCATGAAGAACTAAGGATTTTGCCCCTTTCATTGCATTTCCCTGTGTGAAAAAGTGCATAAATGTGTGGTTTCTCACATGGTGTACATCATTTTCTCACATGGGCCTGTGCATGATCTCGTGTAAAATTTTGCTATAGCATATGCTAATATAGTTTCCATAATTTAGATTTATCATTATGCATTTGAGTAATAGTTTTTTTTGAAGTATTCTCTTTTTTATTTATGGTTTTCAAATAGCTTGACATTGGTTTGTAGGAAACATGTTGAAGACACCTTATCAAAACACTTAAAACCTATGCTAATTGTGTAATTGCAGGACATTTTTCAAAGATACGCACGTCAAAGACTCATTTCAAACCCACTTAAATGTCATGTTTTCTTTTATTTCTTTCCACACATAGTATAAATAGAGCTCATGAGCTTTGTAGGGTGCAAGAAAGGGGGATAGGGGAGTATGTTCTTTACTACTTGGAAGTGATTCCCAAGAGTAAATTAGAAACATAGAAGCCTCTGAAAGATGATAACTAAGGGAGGCAAGAAATTTAGTTATTCTCCAAAATGAAGCCTTTGATGAAGAGATGATGATTTTCTTTTAGGGGATCAAAGTCTTGGAATAGGATAAGGTGGGATTGATAAGCTAACTTAGTGATGAACATGTATTGCATGTTTGGGTAATGTGATGAGGTAGAGGAGTATGCTCTTTCCCCTTGAGGGAAATCAAAAACTTGGACCCTTAGATCTGAACCACCGATCTGAGTCAACCTTTAGAGGGCCTGTTGGAGTGATCCAACCTCCAAGAATGACCCAAGTGAGCACACTCCTTTCATCGAAGATTCTAATTCACTATAATAAATCAGCTTTGTAGAGTGAAAGACTCCAAATCCATGTTAATTTCTTCCTCCTTATTCCTGATATTGCATATCAAGAGGAGGCTTTGTCTGTTGCATTGGTTGGCATCAGCCCCAGTCTTGCTAGTCAAGTGTGTGCATTTTTAGATGTTGGTGCGGGTTGTTAGCCTTAAATTTTCTTGTGAAGCCACTAGGGGTTAATATGAATGGAAGCCAAGTAAAAACCTCTTAGTTAGTTGCTACCCAATTCACCTCTAAAAGGCTCATAATATTTGTACAAGGAGGGGGAAGAATCTCTCCTATAGATACTCATCATAGGTATATACTTGGGAATTATAAGGTGGTATACATGCTTGACCCTTACCACAAGGGTATTCATTTAGCATATATGTTATTGAGCCCTTGGAATACACCAAAAACACAAGTGCCCTCTAGTGGGGTGACATGGTTGTGTGAGGTGCGTGTATGCACATAAGTTGTGGGACAAAGGTTTTTCCTTCTCTACCATTTTTGGTTATAGGGATAAAGCATGTTTTTTATTGAGTCTTTTAACTTTTCCAAACCTATCAAACAAATAAAAGGTCAAGACTCCCCCATCCCTCTAAGTTTCTTTTCCCTCGGTTGGATTGTTTGCGACAACTGCTTGATTCTTGTGTTTATCTGCAAAAAAAGCTATCTTTTTGAAAACCATATTGTTTTCCAAAACTTTAAAATATCTTTGTATCTATCTAAAATCTATCGAAACAATCAAAAATTTATCTAGAACTATCTGAAACTTGGAAAATCTTTTCAAAATTCTATCTTAGTTGTTAGTCTGATCCACAATTTTGTGCCCAATTTTGCAAAATTTCATGTGAGAACCTTTTAGTTAGCACTTCTTCACATGGCTCTATCCAATTCCTCACATATTTCTCTACAAATATTTGCATGAGATCTTGCAAATACTATTGTATTATGTCAAAATCTTGTCCTTTTGTAAATTTTTCAAATCCTAGTGCAGCTTTGTACAATTCCTCACACTAGAAAATTGGTCTAAAATTGCTGTTCTAAATATTCACATCATTTTTTGAGTTTCTTCATTTAGTTCCCTAAAAATCTTCATATAGGATCTTGACCTAAAATTTTTGAACTATTCTATTACAACTATATGCAATCTAAGTCTGGCTTGTACCTGCATTGTCATACCAATTTTCTATCTACAAATAGTGTCAGACAGTGACTTCTTGCTTAGCTAACAACTTATGATTTATATATGGACTAGTCTCATTGCTTATTTATCTTGTCTTTGTCCCCTTGTGTTTTTCATACATTTTTTCACGATAGTCATAACCTTTGGCTATTCTAGCCATTATTTAGACAATTCATACCCTAGTATACAACAATCTTATCTTGATTTTTTGAGACTATGTTCTACTCTGGTACTTGTCTAGGCTTTCACTTTTTGTCCTTGTCTATGACTATGGAAACAAGAAGTGGAAACATATTTTATTCTTCTAGATTTAGACAAGGTAGAGCTAGAGGTCATAATCATGGTAAGGTTTCTCTTCAGTTCATGCATGGTCTATGTCCAATTCATCTAGTGAGGAGTTTTCATGATCTCCTTCATCTATTAGGTCTCTTGTGTTCAGAGAATGTTTTCTATAAACTTATAATAAACTAGGAACACCTTGTATAAAGAGGATCCCAAAACTAGAAAAGGTCATACATCTCCAAAAAACACAGTTAAATTCTTATTTAGGCAACCTTTTCAACCAACATACACTGAAACTTATCACATCCCTAAAATGGTTGATCAAGAACTAAAACATGGAGAACATAGTAGAGACCAAGATCAACACAAGATTGAAAGACAAAGGGAACCTTTTACTAATGAGAATGAGGAAGAGGTAGAAGTACTCCCTAAGCATATTGAAAAAATGTTGTAAGGACAAAAGCTTCCAAAAATTCATGGAATTATTTCTTAACAAAGAGAGAAAAATACTTTCTCAAACTTTCTCAAGAGGGAGCCAAGCTACCTCATCACTTTAATGTTGAAACTATCATTACACCTAAAGAGGAAACTAAAATGTCTAAATTGCAAAAAAAAATGAAGATCATGCAAGACCAACTAGCCCAAATGATGCGTGATAAAGACAAACCTACATACACTCTAGATGCTCTTTGTCCATTTCCTTTTGATAAGAGTATAGACATGACTCCTTTTCCAAGAGGAGTTGAGCTACCTAAGTATGATAAATAATTTGGCACTATAGATCCCCATGATCATTTGTGGGAATTTGGTGCCTTGCCTATGGAATTTATGCATAGTCAAACATATATAATGCATCTATTTCCAAAAAGTCTAGGTGGTCAGGCTATGGAGTAGTTTTTACGCTTTCCTATGGGAATCAAAACATTTGATGAGATTGCAAACCTATTTGTACAATAGTACTCTCACAACATACAACACTTGGTTAACATTTGAGACTTGTGCAACCTTAAACAAAGAGTTGGGAAACCTTTCCTCACATTCCTTCAAAGATGGAGATAAATTTACACCAAATATTCATCTAAAATCCCTAAAATGGAAAAACTTGACATCCTTATGTATACTCGTTTACCTAATTTTGGGTATAAAGTTCAACTTCAAGGTCCACACACCTTCAAAATATGGTCACACAAGCTATCTGAATAGATGAATTCATGGTCAAAAAGGGTAAGTTAACCTTTCAAAAGGACACTAAACAAGGATCCACCTCTAATAATGACAAATCCAAATATGTGAACAAAAATTAAAAGGTTGTGCATGATGGATTCATTGACAATATTACTCCTAAACCTGCTAAGGTAGCTTTCAATCTTACAGACAATCTCAAAGCATCTAGGAATGTCGAGAAACCTCCTTCTAACAAAAAGGCATTCAGAAACAAACCAAAGAGCTCATCTTGGGTTATGTTGAACTATCATTTTGCACGATGCTAAATGGTAGGAATCCTTTTGAACTCCTCTCTTGAAAAGATAATTCAAGGATCAACTCCAATGTTCTAGGTGAACTTATGACCTACTGGAATCTGCTTAGTTGAATATAAATGTGAATGTTCATGAGAAGGCCCTTTCTAGTTTTGAAACAATTTCAGATAAGATGTATGAGCTACTTGCTATCTCAAAAATTCACACACAAAAAGAATATATTTTTTTGTATTTTTTGTTTTTATGATGAATGCAATCTAACAAATGCAACTATATGAATTCCTAATTTAACCAAGGGATTAGGAAAGAAAATAACAAAGAAAGGTTAACAAGAATTTTAAGAAAATAACATGAAAATAAATCCTAATGGACATAAATCATAGAAACAACACATATATGAGTTAAGTTTTTGAAACGATTAGTAGGTAAACAATGAAAATAGGAACAAGGCTTCCTCAATTCCACTAACGCAATTGTTGATGGGAATTTAGTAACCATAAGATGTTTCACTTTTCATCAAATCACAAGGCCAGGGAAAGTGCACTCATGTGAGACAAAAAGTTATGCAGGAACAATATGATGATCTCTTCTCAAATTAAGTACATCAGTGGAATTTGTAAACTCATAGAAAACACTAGAATTAAGAGATTGCACAACCAGAAATAATGCAATAAAATTTTGTCTCAATTACATTCCATGAACATAAATCCACAAAATATAACACACTTAGGCAAGAATCACTACACTCCAAATGTGAGCACCAAAAGCATACATTATTGCAAAATAATGGTGGCCCTGATTACATATTAAAATCCAAAATTTATAAGAAATATTCTCCTCAATTTGTGTTGAGAGTGAGAGATATCTTCATGCAATCATATGCTTTTAAACTAATAAAACAAATCTATTTATGTACAAACTATCTGTCTAACTAGTGCTAAGTAGGACTCCACCCATATTTATATTATTAATTGGATGCATAAGCCTTTACATGTCATAAAAAAAAAAAAAACATGAGAAAATAAGAAAGATAAAGCATTCAATTGATCTAGGAGTAACTAGAAGTGGCAAAAATAGAAGCTCCATCTTCACTAGGCATTCGTAGGAGTTAAACTGCCATCAGAATGCATTTCCAATGCATGAAAAGCTCTAATTTTAGAACTAGAAGTTAACTATTAGTGCATCTCTAAGTTCTTCAAAATATTATAGAATACTACTAAAAAAGTTGACTAGCACACCTGGCACACCAACATAGCTCAAAAGCAAGCTCCAAAAAATGCAAAATTTCACTAAGCATCAAAATTGAAATTCTAGTATCTGGGTTTTGTTCTCCTTTATACCAAAGTTATATCTAGATATTTTCCCTTGAATTTCTCAATTATCTTAGTTACTTGAGCTACATCTAGAAAATCTAAGATGTTATATTTATCTTTCACTTTTTACCTATAGTTTCCCACTTCTGTACGAGTTTCTACAAAAACTCTGAGTTTAACATCAAGCTCTAATAAAGCTTCTTTTGTTCTAAATGCATGTCTAATATCTTCATCATTGGAAGCTTCTTCAAAAAAAATTCAAAATTTCTCAACTAATACCTCTACTGGTACTAACTTCTCTCTAGTATCATCCTCAAAAATGCCTAGACATGCATCACTGTAATGTTTCTCAGCTTCCAAAATTTGCTCTTGGGCTTGGTACTTGAGCCTATGAATCTCCACATGTAATGTCTCCATTACTTTATTTCTATCCACAATCTTCAACTCTATCCAATCATCTATTTTATCTAATTCCTTAGATGTATATACATCCATCAACATCTGATACCTTTGGCCTTTAATTACATGTAATGCTTGCAAATCCTTGCCCCAGGTATGCACCTCATCCATCAGACTAAAATCTTGATTCAAAATAGCTACCAACCTATCCATATTATCTTTCATGATGTGTAATAACTTCATATTTCCTTGCATAATCATTACACCTTTCTCCTCAAACTTTCTCTCCATTGTTGACAAGCTCTCAAAAATGGATCCAATTAGGCTATACCCTTGTCTCTTCTCTCAATTGTTATATTCAAAGTCTCCTCCAGATGCTTAGGGTCTAAGGGACCAACCACTTCACTTAGATATCCCTTTAGGATTTCATTTTTCCTTCGAAGTTTTATTAATTCCACCCCATACTACTCCAAACTCTTGAATACCACCTTTATACATGTTGTAACCATTAGTTTTTTAGTATCCAAGGTAGGCTTCCTAAGCATGACTTCCCTAATTTGATAATCTCATAGAGTCAATTCTTCAACATTCAAATGTAGAGGAGGGATAGCCACATGAGCAAACAAGTCCTAGTTCTGATCACTCATAATGAAGGCTAATGCATGTGCATCTTTAGGAGGTGAATTCGGCTTCTTTAGGACTTCAAACAATTCCAACCTATCTTCCTCCTCTGTGGTGAATTATTGTTGTTTTTTTCTTATTACCCCTTTTCTTAGCCACCTTGGGATATGTTGTAATGGAGATTTTCTTTTTGAGTAGAAGGAGTTTGTTCTACAATGTCCTTTCCCTTATCTCCCCTTTCTGGAGTCCTTTCCTTTTGCAAGAGACCTGTACCAAGAGTCTCTATATCTGTGGAGCCCACAATTCTCTCCTATATGTCTTGTGGAGTTTGAAGAGTTTATTCATTTATCTACCCTTCTCTTAACCCTTCCTTAGTAGATACGTGTTGTGGCTCTTCCTCCTATTCTATTTGGATTTTCTTTATTTCATTATTTTGAGGTGTTGTGGTTTCACAATGCATCCCCCATTTCACTTATAAATGGGGACCCCCTACTTTTTTTTGTCTTTCTAGATCCCTAGTCTAGGGTGTGAATCTTTTTAGGGTCATTTCCTAATGTCTTTGGTCAAATCTAGGTCCCAGCTTGAAAACCCAGATTCTGGAAATCAAAATTCTTGGGGAGAAGTTAATTTTGGTGCATAAAAAGTGCACATTAGCACACCTCCCTAGGTGCACTAGCGTGCCAAAATTTAAAGGAAAGCACACAAAAAAGAAGATGTGTAACAGCACACCTATCTAGGTGCATTTTTGTGCACCTTCTTCTATTTGAAACCCTAAGAAACTAAGAAAACTAAGACACCTATAAAGGTGTGTAGCTATACACCTTTATACTCCTAATACATTGAAGATGATATATGAGGTGTGCACCAAACACACCCCATGAGGTGCACTAGTGTGCACTCTCATATATTAAGGTTTTCTCAAAAAAAAGATGCACCTAGTGCACCTTTGAGGTGTGCAAGGTGCACCAAAGTTTGTCTTTCAAAGGTGTTAAGTTTTTTGTAGGTGTTTTAACAAGGTTTTACATTCTTAGTATTTTTTTTTTCATAATTAAGGTTTGTTTAAGGTTTGATTTTTAACTCTCCAAACTAATGTTTTCTTCTTTGTGTAGGTTAAAAAGACATCCTTAACTTGTCAGGGTCATAACTTTTGATTTAGAGCTCAAAACTCAAAATTATTTACACCGTTGGAAAGAAGAACTAAAAATCCAATTTTAGTCCATAAAATAGCAAGCCTTTAGCTGCCCAATTTTAGGGACTGATGAAAGTCTCAACTTGAAATTTTAAGTAGAAGACCTCTAAAAAAGCCATTTAAAAATGCCTAGAAAATCTTGTGAAAAAATTTCAAACATTTGATCATTTTGGATAATCTAGATAACCTAGTCTCTCACTAAGAAGGATAGGGTAGTTGGAGAGAAGAAAAAGATCAAAGATATAGATATTTGACACATAACTAGAGCAAGTTCCTTATCTTACACAAATATTAATGACAAGATTCAACACGGGTTCTTTGGGATTTCAAATAGAAGAAGCAGGAGTTCAAATGTATGGAGGCTTTTGAAGGTATAAATCATCAAAAGGGGGAAAATAAGTACACTAAAGTGATCTAAAACCTCATTTGATAAAAACCCAAAAATCATTATTTCATTTTTGACACTCAGTTAAATTTTGTATTTTTGGACCCTTGAGGTGCGCTAGTGAACTTTTTGGTTAACAAAGTATTGGAAGATTTTTTGGAGAAGTCAAATGTAAGCTGGTGAACTAGTGATCTAGTGAGATACTACACTTTTTGGTAACAAAGTGTTGGAATAATTTTGGAGAAGTCAAAGGTGAGCTAGTGAGCTGGTGAGCTGGTTAGTTGGTGTACTGGTGTGCTAGTGTGTTGGTGCACTTTTGGGCACAAAGTGTTGGAATATTTTTGGAGAGGTTTGTAGGTGCACTACTATACTTTTCCCAAAGGTGCACTGATAATTAACTACTAGTTCCAAGATTAGAGCTTTCCATGTATCGAAAATGCATTTTTGATAGCAGTTTAACTCTGACTGATACCTAGTGAAGGATTATCTTCTATTTTTGACACTTCCAGACACTGTTACTTTGACTAAAGAATTTCTTCTTCTTATCTTCTCTCAATTTTTTTGTTTTATGACATGTAAAGGCTCAAACATCTAATTAATGATACAAAAATGGATGGAGTCCTACTAAGCACCAATTAGATAGTTAGTTTGTTTTATTAAATTAGAAGCATATGATTGCATGGAGATATCTCTCACTCTCAAAAAAAATTGAGGAAATGATTTCTTATAAACACAAAATTTTAATATGTAATCCGGGCCACCATTATTTTGCAATAATATTATGCTTTTCATGCTTGCATTTGGAGTGTAGTGATTCTTGCCTAAATGTGTCATTATTTTGTGAATTTATTTTCATGGAATTTTGATTGAGCCAAAGGTTTATTGCTTTATTTTTGGTTGTGCCATCTTTTAGTTATGGTGTTTTCTATGATTTGACAAATTCTATTGATGTATCTAGCTTGAGAAGAAATCACGAAATTGTGTTTGCATAACTCCTTGTCTCACATGAGCACACTTTCTATGGCCTTGTGATTTGATGAAGAGTGAAACTGTTGGAGTTGATGAAATCCAACTCTGAAGATGCCTAAGATCACCTGCATGCAAAAACTTGTTAAAGAGAAGCCAAGGAGAGAAGAGCGTGGAGCAAGGGAAAAACCCTAAATGGACATGAGAGACCACAAGATATTGAAAATGAGAAAATATTATTTACAATATGCAAGAAGAGATATTGTTGTGAAAATACAATGAGGGAGAGACCACTTATAAAGGCCTCAAGGAATCTCCTAGAACAAGCTAGAAGACGCAAGGAGATAAGTGTGACAACTAAGCATACATCCACATAAGGTGGAAAGTCCTCGAATAAGGTGAGAGGATAAGTATGACTTAGTAGAGAACAAACTCCCGTATTGTCAACAACTTATAACAAACTCCTAGACTACAACTAATAAATGAATGTATTTACCTAAGTAAGCTTAAGTAAATAGAATAAATAATTAATAAATTAATTATTTACTCTAACACCCCCCCTTAAGTGCAACTTAGGGAAATGCCTTAAACTCACAAAACTAAGATGAATGCAGAATGGGTCCCAACAAAAAATCCATGTTAGGTACCCATGTACAATGCAAATAAATACAACCTCTATAAATGGGGAAAGAGAGAAAACCACATGGGAAAAACCCTCCCCTAAAAAGAGGTAAAACCCTAGCCAAGAACTGAAGAAGCCTCCAACTAGGGAAATGTCCCCTAAAATAGGAACATGGAGTGATCATGAAGAGCATCACTAAAGCATGAGGAGCCACAAAATTTTGCCATCTGAAAGAGAACTGCTGATCTAAAGAACCTTCATCGAAGAAGAAGGCACAAACTGAGTGTGTCTATATGGTAGATGATCCATCTTACCAAAATGCATAGGTAGCTAGCCATTGCAATCGCCTTGTATATAGGATCAACCACTAAATACATAGCTCACACTATCAAACCATCGAACCATGGATGCATTAGAACAACAACATAACCCCCCCTTAATGCAAATGGGGTGTGATGATAGGCAACTGAGAAGGTGGCCAAAAATCTCCTGCAAAAAAACCAAGAATGACGAGAGAGGAAGAGGTATAGACACCTATAAAGACACTGTCACACTAATGCTACATGGGGCTAATGTCATGGAAGGGACACTCACTTGATAAAGGGATAATGCCTAAAATAGCAAACAACTATCCCCTCCATGGTGTTTTATGAAAATAGTGCATGTAAAACTTACTCAAAACAATATTCATGACCCCTGGAATGCAAGAGTGGCACTTTATCTCAATGCGATATATAAAAGTGCTTCAAAATGATAGCTACAATGATCAGAATAGGAAAAAAAGCTACAAGAAAACAAAGTACAGCCCAAAACAAAGGAAACCATGATAGAAAAATGATCCTTGAGCCTAAAACACTCAAGATATCCACCATATTGCAAAAATGCCAAAAATATGATAGAAAGAGCATGGGCCAAAATCTTTTAAAAAGGACCACATTTCTGAAAAGGTGACAAAACTAGCTTTCCAAAAATATAAAGTTTTCAAAAAACTAACATGGGACACAAAAGATATGCAAGCCAGAGTCAGAAACACAACTTCAGACTTCGACTAAAAAAGGACAATAAAAATGCATCAAAACTTAAAAATACTTGCACCAATGTCTCTGTCTCGGAACCAACTTTTTGGGACTTCTTTTGGATTGAAAAAATACCTCCACATGCTCAAGTTATGGCCAAAAACTGCAAGTAGGTCCAAAACTGACCCAAGATATGTGCAAGCAAGGTATGCTGATGTAGTGTTGATGTCAGCATTTCACGAAAAAAAAATTGATGGCCTACAGCCCGTCAAGGCAAAGAAAGGTGCTACATGGCTGCTATGTGGCTACCACGTGGTAGTGCCACATCGATGCCATGTGGCAGATGGCTTCAAAAATTATTCAACCAAGCAACAGCAGGAAGGCTCTGATACCATGTTGGAGTTGATGAAATCCAACTCTGAAGACACCCAAGATCACCTGCATGCAAAAACCTATTAAAGAGAAGCCAAGGAGAGAAGAGCGTGGAGCAAGGGAAAAACCCTAAATGGACATGAGAGACCACAAGATATTTCAAATGAAAAAATATGTATTTACAACATGCAAGAAGAGATATTATTGTGAAAATACAATGAGGGAGAGACCATTTATAAAGGCCTCAAAGAATCTCCTAGAACAAGCTAGAAGAGTGAGGAGATAAGTATGACAACTAAGCATACATCCACATAAGGTGGAAATTCCTTGAACAATGTGAGAGGATAAGTATGACTTAGGAGAGAAAAAACTCCCATATTGTCAACAACTTATAACAAACTCCTAGACTACAACTAATAAATGAATGCATTTACCTAATTAAGCTTAAGTAAATAGAATAAATAATTAATACATTAATTATTTACTCTAATAGAAACATCATACGATTATTAAGTTTCCCATTGACGATTGCATTAGTGGAATCAAGGAAGCACTGCTCCTATTTTCATTGATTACCCACTGATTTTCTTTGAAAGCTTAACTTGCAAACATGTTGTTTTTTGTAGCTTATGTCCATTAGGATTTTGCTTTCATGTTATTTGCTTTAAAGTACTTGTTATTTTCTTTACTAACCCCTTTTTAAATTAAGAATTCATATTAGTTGCTTTGTTAGATTGTATTCATTGAAAAATATAAAAAATACAAAAACATAGTTCTTTTTTGTGTATTTTATTTTGAAATAGTAAATAGATTCTACAACTCATTTGAAATCAAACAAACCAAAAAGGCATCCTCATGAACAAAAACATTTATCTTCAAGCAAGCAGATTCTAGTAGGTCACAAGATCACCTAAAACCTTGGAGTTGATCCTCAAATTAGCTTTTTAAGAGAGGGGTTTGAAAGAATTCCTATCATTTAGCATTGTGCATAATGACAGCTCAATAGAACAAAGGGGAGTATTTGATCCCTTATCAACACAAAATGGGATGATGGCACTACCCTAAGCCCTTGTAATTTGGGTGGCATTTGACTCCACTCCTCATGTTTAGATTGGTTGGTGTATCCCTAATTTTGTCTTTGACCAACTCAGTATCCACAGGCATAAAGTCAAAATCTAACATCTAAAAGACATCAATGCCCTCCACATCTTGCTCATCTATCTAATGTTGCATCTCATCCTCTAACATTGTAGTTTGAATGGGCTCATTATGGATAGATGGTGATGTGGTCATGGAGCTTCTTCTCCTTTCTAACTCTGTAGCTCTCACAAGATGGGTTCCTTGATTCACGGGTAAATTATCATCTTCATCCTCATCATCCTCTTCTTTGGCATCTTCTATAATAGGTACAAGAATTAATGGGAAAGGAATTACTTTCTTGATCACCTTTTCTCTCGTTTTCACTTAAGTTTTAATCTATCTTCTTTTAGGTGCAAAGGAGGAGGCTTACTTTACTTTTCAAGGAGGGGAAACCTCTTGTACTTCAATTTTTGCTTCCTCCTAGCCTTTTTCAGTCGGTGGCACTTAGGGATCACCTTGAGCTTGTGTGGCTTCTACATTTTTTGACCCTTACACATTTTCTTCCCTAGTCTATGTAAGTGCCTGAACTTCTCCCTCTTCTAGTTTGGCTTGTTGAGGAGAATTCCTCTTTCTTTTTCCCTTACCTTTACCCTTATCAGCCCAATAATAACCAACTATCCTATCAAGTTGATCCACCATTTTAGGTCTCATAGGTGATTGGACTGTAAAGGTAGACATTATGACCTTAGCACCTCGATCTCTGGCTAGGCAGGCCTATGCATGGAAGATCACTATCTCAAGAATTGGATCAAATTTGAAAGGCCTTGTAATCCAATCATTCATCAAATTGATGACATTCCTTTCCCTATATTTAATATCTAAGTTCTCTACTTTATCAATCTTGACATTCATGATAGGTCATTCACCAATCTTATCCCTATTGAACAAAGGATCAAGCAACTCCTCTAAATCTTGTTGCACAATCTTTATCTTCAAAGCCTTCTCTACCAAATACAAAGTCATCCTATAATAATCCCTTACATGTGGACATCACAGTCATTTGTTGCATTCATCTAGTGGTCTTCAAGGGCATCTTCATGCTGAAAAGTTTTACCAGCTAAGTGTTTTACTCTCCCAATGTTATAAAAATATGGCTGAGGGGAATTATTCTCGTCCAAGAGATATTGATCCCATTCACACTCAAAAGAAGGAATATCTTATCTTCGATCCACCTAAAAAGTTCCTATAGTCATAGGCCACATCCAGCATGTTTTGTGTTGCTTTCTAACTCTGTCATATGTAGACAAGAGTTGTTGGGAGATCTCCAAGAGAATAAGTCTCTCACTAGGATACCTAGGGAACTTCTTAGGGTTAATGTTGTACCCACTACCTTCAAATATGTAAATGTTCAAAACCAGATATAATAAGCTCTAACTAGTGATATCAATATAGCTACCTCCTTTGATATTCTCTTTGCATAATCCCCTTCTATGAATCAGATTATTTCAAATATGAAAGCATCATTTACAATTATACATTCTTTGTTTTGATCTAAAAGCTTCTTCTTGAATAGCTGAGGGTATACAATATAGGGCCATGTGTTTGCATCCTATATGCTACCCCTCTTATATAGCCCTGGATAATATGTTACTCTTGCAGCTAGAAAGTATACCAAATATGAAGTCATATAAAAAAAATTGTCATTCTTCATCGCTATTAGCTGCTCACCCAAATTCTCACTGAGAGTAGATGCCCAATCTAGTTGCATCTCTGCTTTCTTTATTGTCTAAATAAAATGTACCATAAAAATATTTAGGTGTCTGACTATGGAAAAACCCATAACTCTACTCAAGAGTATGATTGAATATTTAATACCGTCTTTCATGTATCCTCTTGTCATGTCTACTTTGCCTACTTTTTTCCTAGAGGAGTCTTCTCTATAAGGTATGAAGATTGGATAATCTTAGAAGCCTCATCAATATGTTCTCTATACCATCTCTCCTCTTTCTCATATGTTAGTCTAATGAATTGATATGCCCTTGAGAGATGGAACACTTTTTTAATGTTCTTGGGTCAAATATCGAGAATGATCTCTCCCATAATGCTCTTGACTACCCTTTCTTTAGGAATAAAATGGTGTGGGAGTATCATGATCAATTCTAAGGACTGTACTAACACCAGGTGTGATGTTGCACTAACCAACCCTAATCGAATCAATGTGGATATCATCTAAGACATCTTGGTTGATTTGTTGCAAAGTTTTAGGAACTCACCTAAATTTGTGTGACCTAAGTCTATGTCCTAAATCTCTACATACTCATCTTGAAATTGTGGTTTTGTAAGAATGCCCTGAAACTTGAATACTAGTAGTTTTGGTGCCATTTTCTCAGCAAGGGAGGATGATGAAGATGTCATCAAATTTGCACAAAAATCATGTCCATTAGCTCAAAATTGGAGAAAAATGACACTCTAGTACTTACCCAAACTAAAAACCCTAAAATTAGATTGCCTAAGAACACCTCAAAACCCTATTAATATCCTAAATTGCAAAAAAAATATGGGCACACTAGGTGCACCTAATAGGTGCGGTTGGTGTGCCTTTTATTAGAAATTTCATTATAGAATGTGCATCCTAACATCACTTTTACATCATTTTTTTCTCATTTAAAGTGTGCATTTGTGAACTTCATGAGGTGTGCTACTATGCACCTTTAAATGAGTTTCAATTTAGTTAAGGTTTTCAAGTTCTTTTAGTGAAAAAATAAGGTGCACCTTATTTAGGGTTTAGTACTTAGTTTTAATGTTTTTGAATGTTTTTAAGCAATTTTTGCAAGGAGAATAAGGTGCACAGTAGTGAACCTAATTAGGTGCACTTTTTTGTACCTTATTTTTAACATTGTTTTAATTGTGTATTTGCAGGGTGAGAAAAGGAAAAAGCTACACCTCTTTGTGTTGCAGAGTTGTAGTGTTGGAGCTTGTAGAGATGATGAATGAAGAGAAGTGGTGAGTGAAGGAAGGGTAGGGGGCTTTATAGGCCCCATCACCCTCAATGTTGTGTAGCTATATAGCTATGCATCACTGATGCATTATGCCCCTCTTCTAGCACTTTGGTGCACTAGCATACTTAGGGGAGGTGCATTGGTGTGCCCCCTTTTATTTTGCAAATTGGTGTATCTCTTATGATATTTTTGATTTTTGACCACTAGGCTTTCCAATCAGGACCCAGACTTAAAATAAGACACTAGATAAAACCTCAAAAAGGACTCAAACCCTAGACTAGGGTTCTGAGAAGCAGAAAAAAAAAATGGGGGGTGCCCATTTCTAATAGAAATGGGGCATGCATTGTGAGACCACAATAGGTTACACATCCAAAATGAGAATTTACATCTCTTGGTGAACCTTTTGATGTGGTCTACAAAACAAGCTCATTTCTCCAATGGATAACTCTCATCCTTATGATCCACAACCATGACCATCATGGTGGAATGAAACTACATTTTGTGAATATCACCAAAAAAAAGGCCACAAAACTAGCAATTGCATCAACTTGCATCACAAAATCCAAGACCTAATTGATGATGGTGACATTGTTGTGGATGGACATAACAAGAATGCAAATCACAAGGCTTTCAAGGAGCCATTCTCATCTTATGAAAAAGGAGAAAACTCAAAATAGAAACCTCATAACAAGATCAACTATACAAACTCTAATGATGATGATGAGATAGTCTACATGGTTGAACCTATAGATGCTAAGTATTGTGACATTATCACCATCAAGGGAAAACAAGACAAAACTAAACCTAAGACACCATTTTTCTTATGGGGCCTTGCTTCCAATACATCTAACAATGAACCATCACAATCTTGTGCCAATGTTGTTACATGCTCCCATGCTAAGTTGATGCTCAAAGGCCCTATGCCTTCTACTCCTAAGCTAGAAGACCACAAAGACAAACCTCTTGCTGATGTATCTAGCAAAGGAACAAAATTTGCAACAACTTCTATGGATACTAGCTACAATATCCTTGATTAGTTACAGCAAATAAATGCTCAAATCATGATCTTTGAACTGCTCAAAATCTCACTTGCTCATCGGTAGATTCTTGACAAATCCCTCATTGAGACAAATGTCCCTCAAGATCTTGATCTTGAGTCCAATCTAGGGTAGGTCATCTAACCTCACCTTACTATATGCCCTTCTTTGAGAAGGATGACAATTCACTGAGTCATTCGCATAATCAACCTCTACACATTAAGGTCATGATACATCAAAAAAATGTCTATCATGTGCTCATTGATAATGGATCTAGTTTAAATATTATCTCTATTGCCCTACTTAGAAAATTAAACTATTTTGAAGAGTCCATTGATCCCTGTCGCAAGATAACTATCAAAGCGTATGACAAAGTCAAGTGCAAATCTTTAGGTCTTGTGGTGTTGTCTCTTCATGTTGGTCCTTTAGAGAGGGATGTCACTTTTTAGGTCCTTGACATTCCCTTGGCTTTCAACATACTACTAGGAAGACCATGGATACATGAGATGCAAGTTGTGCCTTCCACTTACCATCAATGCATAAAATTCCCATTTCATGGCTCTGAAGTTACCATAGCTGCAAGTACTAGCTATACCTATAACATGCTGAAATATGTTGAAAAATTTGTACTTGCTAATAGGGAATCTATAGACCATCATGATAACAAGCTAAAGCAAATGCAAGCAGTCACTCAAGTTGAAAGAAACTAGAATGGGTGAATATTACATAGAACCAGTTCTATCTTTGACATCTCTTCCTGAGTCTCCCCGTCATTATGGGATACCATATGAAGTGAAGAGACCATTTGTGTTGACACCTTGAACTAATTATAATGGTACATTTGTCAAATCTATTGTCCCTCTAGAGGAAAAATCTGAAAGCAAAGCCATTGTCACATGGATCTAGAAAGAGGAAACTCCAGTTGACATTACAGAACAAGCTTGTGAAATTACTCCTAAGAAGTATGGTCTCAGTCTTAGACTCATGAAATTATTTAGCTACAAGGATACTTATCCTATTGGATGCAACAAAAATGGTCTAATTGATCCTATCAAATTGATAGCTAGAAGGAATTGAGACACATCTAGTCTAGGCTTCAAGAAGGTTCCCTTTCATCTAGGGATTAAGGTTCCCTTTCATCTAGGGATTAACAAATTATACCAAAACCTGAGAATTCATCTAAAAATGAGTTACAAGCTAAGTCTGATGACCATAAAGATAACACTAATGATGAGGATCCTTATCCTTATCCAATTCCTAATGATCTTGCTAAATTCTTTGTAGAACCAGATGATTGTGTACCATGTGTTAGTATCATGGATGGTGATAGTGATTCTTCTGATGACATTGCTGATTCTTCTTGTATTCAACAAGAACAAGAAGAATCTAGTCATGTGCTACGCATTGCATACATTTTCAAAAATCTAGAGGATCAAGGAGAGTTTTTCCCTACCATTTTTGGGGAATTCTACAGTTTATCTCTATGTAGCATAGATTCTTGAGAGTATGAATTTGACTCTCTCTCATAAGAAAATATAAACAAAGACATAGATCAATTTCATGTCTATGAAAACCTCCTTGAAATAGGTGAATCATCTAGGGTTAGGTTTAATGAATCCTATCCAACTAGTTTCCTTGAGTCTTTGATTAATGATGTTGGTGCTTAAAGGAATTCAAACACAATTGTGGACAAAGTCACTTTAGGTCTTGAATTAATTGTCCAAGTATTTAATGATTATATCATGAATTCAATCGAACCCATCACATATCTTTCACTCACCTATCTTGAGCTCATAGACTGGAATTCCAATACATCTAATGAAGTCTCTACATTTCAAAATGACTATGCTCCCACCCGCTACTTAAACATTATTGAATCAGTAACGTCTTCCACCAACGAACAAAGTGTCAACATGACTAAAGATAACATCAAATATCTCAGTCATACAATCAAAAAGAAAATAAATAGAAGGTCTAATGGTGAAAACCACATTTTGGAAGTGTTAGAACCTAAAATAGTAAAAATAAAAGATGTATCCAAGGGTGAAAACCTCTCTAAGGTGCCTGTGGATGAGATATTTAATGCACTTCCTAATCATTTTTAGGAAAGATCATCAGTGTTGATAGAATGTACACTAGTAAATTTGAGCTCAATTTTTGACGAATATTGGTCAAAATTTTGATGCAAGTTGGTCAAAATTTTGACCAAGCAATTTGTGGTAATTGTTCTCATCAAAATTTTGACCAACCAATGTTTGGTTGAAACTTTGATCAATACACTCGTCGAAAAATTTTAATTTTTGCTAGCTCTAATTTGTTAGTGTTGGTCAAAATTTCCACCAATGTTTGGTCAAAAAAAATTTTGAATTGGTGGAAATTTTGACCAATTCTTGGTAGAAAACTACCAAGAATTGGTCAAAATTTCCAACAATGTTTGGTCAAAAAAAATTATAATTGGTGGAAATTTTGACTAAGTCTTGGTAGAAAACTATCAAGAATTGGTCAAAATTTCCACCAATGTTTGGCCAAAAAAAATTATAATTGGTGGAAATTTTGACCAAGTCTTGGTAGAAAACTATCAAGAATTGGTCAAAATTTCCACCAATGTTTGGTCAAAAAAAAATTTATGTTGTATCAAGCAATTGTTTCTTATCCCAGCCATTTAATTTGCAACCTTTTAAATCTCTGCAAAGATAAAGTTGGAGTAGGAGAATTTTTCTTCTCAAAGATGTCATGTAATTGTAAAGCATCCATTCCAACTTTAGTTGTCTAACTTTGTCACATTAGCAAGAACATAGCAAAACCATGCGATAATTGATTACATGCAAATTGCTTCACAGAAACAATGTTAAAGATGCACGGCATACCTTATAACCTCAACATTCTTGGTTCACAGATCACAATGGAATAGAAAATAGATAAATTTAAAGGAGTCTAGAATCTTAAAGTACCATGTAAATTAAATTAAATAGCCAATATATACTTTTTCCCTAAATTTGGCATATAATAGCTAATATAAAGGGGAGAATTTTGGTATGTTTTGAATTGGGGTCAGTCCACAAAACTAAAATTGGTAACTATTTCCCTGTGGCAACAAGTTTGATAAACATATTTAAAACAAAATAGAAATGCTAAGATAATTCAGTGAAGGAATCTCCAAACTTAATAATGATATGACACAGTGAGCACAACTTGAAGTTGATCTATTTGATTATGTACCTTACAAAATCATGTTGACACAGCTCCATCATTCTCTAAAATAGTTAGTTCTTGCTCAACTTTTTCAAGGCCCTTGCTCACAGCTTGCATCTCTTCTGCCAAGGTCTTCAATTGGATTTGTCATATATCACATTATTTTGAAAAATTAAAAAATTTGTAAATTAACATAAACATGACAATAATTATCATAACTCATTATGAGGGGCCAAGAATTCAATTGACAGTACCTTTGAATCACTCCATAGAGAAAGCAAGAAGTTGCAACTAGTAGACCACATATTAAAAGTGTTCAGAAATACTCTATCCATAAAGGGTGAATTCCACCATACCCTATACAAAAACCTTCTTGTTCACCTTTACTACTGAAAAATGTTCTGTTGGAAAAATCCAAATGAGCCCCACATGCTACATTGTATGACTTGCATGCTGAATGACAAATGTATAATCAATTATCTCCATCTTGGTCACATCTTTGAATTGAGATCTATAGAAGAATGATAGAGTTGACAAAGATTTAGAAGAATATCAAATACTTATTTTCATATTGACATTCAACAAGTGAATAGAAAACAAATAACTAGTGCTCAACTAGAACACCACAACTAGAGCCTCCATTTCCAATGTTCAAATCAAAAATGTCAACCTTATACAACCTTGGCCAGATGGGAGAATATATTACAGTAATCTCATGATACCATCATAGCAAAATTAAAACTTCTAATGTCATGACCTTTAGATAACAGACAGATTGACATTCAACAAGTGAATAGAAAATAAATATCAAATACTTAATTTTAGATTGACATTCAACAAGTGAACAAAATACAAATAATTGGTGTTCAACTAGAACATCACAACTAGAGCCTCCATTTCGAATGTTCAAATCAAAAATGTCAACCTTATACAACCTTGGCCAGATGGGAGAATATATCACAGTAATCTCATGATACCATCATAGAAAAGTTAAAACTTCTAATGTCATGACCTTTAGACTAACAGATAGAATAATGGAAAACCACTATTCATGCAAAGAAATTGTGCCAAAGATTTGAACAGCCAGTACGATGGCATGAATTTAATGTTGAGCTCGAAAGAAAGGAATATTTACATGGTATTTGAAGTTTTTGAATGTTACCTTGAAAATGCTATTATTGTTCTTCTTTACTTAGATGCACATTCTCTATATCTTAAGGATGTTAATGATCAAATATTTCTTAGTAGTAAGTGGAGGAAGTATTGGTAGCAGTGGATATTATCAACTTTTTAAAATGCTATAGTGAGTTTATGTTAATTTTTGCCAAATATTGTAAGAATTTCCTTAAAAAATAGAACAAAAACAAATTAAAATTTGACAATAATAATATTCCTTCCTCCAATCACATATCCTTTCTCATCATTTGATCAGTCAATTTCCCTAGCTTCACCTATTAAATCTCTTAAGAATGAAGACCAGACCATAATCTAGATGATGGAAGTATAGAGAACTTTCACGAGTGCAATTATATACCATGGACTCCCAAATCACCATTAACTAATTATCAAAATTCTAGCCAATGAGATTGGCTATTTTTATAACCTTAGGTTAGTAGCCATTTGTTTTTAGTACATAGGATGTGAAAGGAAACATATAAAAAGCATACAAAAGGGAATGGTGCATTGCAACTCATTGAAAAACCTAAGTGTTTTGCAGCTATTCCATCATAACCACTAAGCATGAGGTCCCAGGGAGGTGAGCTTGGGCTTCTTTCCATCTTTGCTTTGATGATAGTTGCATGAAATTGAAAATGTAGCTACAGGCATAAAATTTAACATTATTTTTACAATAAGAGACCTACATATGTAACTATAAACTAGCATATAGACATATGTACCTATAAACTAGCATAGAGTACGGAGATCTTGCATAGCATTTCCCTTTATTATTTTAATCTCCAATATAGTCATAATTTCTTCTATAAAATTCCCTAGTTTCATCATTTCTTGTACAAAAGAATTCCAAAAATCATTGGGGCATTAATTTTGTTATTAAATTCTTGAATTCCTAACTTCATTAATTTCTTAGATAAAATAAGTCAAATATAATGGGGGTTAATAGCTTAAGGAAGGCTCCTAATTTCATCAACACAAAACATTGAAGGGATCATTCCCTAATTTATCATATAGGAAAACAAAGGAAGCACACAATTAGGAAAAAATTATTACAACTCACCCAACAAGCAAGGCGCTTAGCAGCTACTACACAGCATCCACTATCTAAAACACCAAATAATGTGCAACTACTAGGAATCAATATATTTTAATTTGGCATTACAAAAATTTCTTCTAGCTACTACAAAATACTGGGTTTACTTGGTGCATAGTGTTGACCTTCTACCTCTTGGACTAGCACATCCCCATACATTGTGTTGGAGTTTGAAAACATTGTAGGTTTCCAATTACCCTGATGAGAATATGACGCATCTAGGGGCAGCTAAAACACATCATTTTAGACACTAAGCCAACTATAAGGCTAGACCCTTCTTCTACTTCAGGCTCTACAAAACTTGGGCAGGTGGACCTCAGATTCAGTCAATATCGTACTAGTGCAAAACATATCCTTGAATCTCACAAAGTAGATCTATATCTCACAAAGTAGATCTTAAAAACCCCTTATATCTCCTAATACACATGCAATAACATAGATCTATAGTAGAAAAATGCAAATCCTATCATATTCACAAGCTGAGTGAGGGTATCACATTTAAATTCTTCAACATGAAAGGAAAAAATATTTGATTAATGATGTTGATTCAACACAACCTCAAATATGCAGCAGTATAACAAGTGATCCTATAACTGATTAGTGCCTTAACCATTGGGAAATTTCATGGATTTAATACATATATCTATGATATCAAGACATATTTCATATACCCAAACATCAGATCTATCTAATCACCTTGTGATTTAGACATCGGTGTTCATTTAGACCTCATTCTCACGAAATATCTATCTCAACATAACCAACAATCCTGTCAAACACATAAAGCATTTACTTGGTTCTTTGTCCCAACAGCAAAACATATTTGACATACAACTTTAAATGGATGCAAATGGATCTCAGATATTTTTTCCTAGACCACATAAGACTACAAATTATTGAGACAAGAGACAAGAATCAAAATGAAACTAATGGAATTCTTGCTCACTTGTATTCATTTCCTTGAAATAATAAAATCAAATACATGAAACAACCTAACAAATTTGAACTATCTATATTATCTCTACAACTACTATTCATACAAGAAGAAATGTTGAAGAATGGTGTCACAGTATTGGGAATACATCAAGATTGGAACCAAAACCTGGTATCACAGCAATGTGCAATTTTTCTCCAAAACGAGAACCTATACAATGAGAAAGAATGAGAATGATATAGAGGAAGGGATTCCCTGATTTGCTCTACATCTGACATGTGTCCACTTGAAATCCCCCCTCTTTGTAGTGAAAATAATCTCTCTTATCTCTCTCTCTGTAACTAATCAATCAAATCCTTGATCATTTTTTGCTTTCTAACTAAAAATTAGAGCCAAATTATACCAGAATGATATAATATCCTCAAAATTGATCCAACAGGCCTTTTACCAAGCGTTTTTACCAAACCTATAACTGCATTCCCAATTTTCACTCATTTTACTGAGAAGGCCCAAATTTTACGTTTCTGGCTAACTCGAACAAATGAATTCATGTGCAAAAATGAACTCCATAATTGGAAAATTCATCTTCTCAAGATTCTAGCAATATATAATATCGCTATGTTAGCCTCTCAAAAACTCCTTAAATCTCAATTTGAAAATCACCCCCTAGTGTAGCTACTTGGTATGCAACTTTAAAATTTAAATTTTTCAAAAATTTAAATTAATCTAAAGTTCAAAATTTAGATTAAATGCCTTTCTGAATTTAAAAGCCTGCACGTATACCCAATTTTGAAAAACCATTTTAAAAGTCATTTTTAAATCATTTTACTTTTTTCCCCTATGCCTCCATTTGAATCAAACCTCTGTTGACCAAGTGCCACATGTCACTTTTTGATTGGTTGACCTCTATCCAGCCACTTGCATGTCATTGCCACATCACCATCTATACGGGCTAGATGACACATGTCAGCAGCCCACTTACCCACGCTTCTTATCTCGTGAGCACTTTGGTTTTGCAAGATTACGTTGTCCATCAGATCATGACACATGTCATAATCTAGGATCTCCATTTGAAATTTCTCTTGATTACCACCTCATCGCCAACAAGACCTACTACCACATGGCACAATTCCACATTCCCACACTTTTTAACAAGCTTGCATCTTAATCTTTCAGGAATGCCTCCACCACACGATTTGGCCACATGGCGTAATCATGTGCATTTTAGAGTTTTGATGCCACATCATCACGTGCATGCATTTCTTCAAAATTAAGCTTGGACAACTACCAACTAATGTCATTGGGTCCCACACATAGCACATGGCTTTCAAAATTTGTTGGTCTTCAAGACAAAAGCCATATGGTATGGAGTTGTATTTAAAAAGTTAAAAGTCCCATTCCCCAACTACTGTGGGATCATTTACTTTCATGTTTTTTTCCCTCTTTTCAAGTGTATGTCAGTGCTCTTAAAATAGTACCTTCTTACATGGATATGCTTTGGTGTCTCCTCCCATGTAAGTCGAGCTCCCTACTTTGACTACGCGATGGCTTGTTCTTTTGATCAGTGGCTCTACTGCTCTTTCTTGGAGCCTCATGTCTTTGATTGCCCCTTCTTAACATGTCGTGGACACCCTTTTTCTGAGCCATGATCTTCCCTCCAAACATGGCGTCTTTCATTGGTGACTTTTCGTTCAAGCCCTCATTCATTTGTATTTTTCTTTTTAAAACTAACTTTGTCTTATCCTGTGTCTTAGGTTTCTTACGTGGACCCATGGGCTTCCTTTTTGTGGACATCTTCTTTATCTTTGACTACCCTTTTATATTGACTGCACTCTCCCAAAGACGTCTTCTCTAGTTGATCAAAATTCATCTCTCCCACATGTATTAGCATGTCTTACTCAGGTAGTTCCTTTGTTTAGTGATATTTGCTCATGCCTCTCTAGGATCTTCATGATACAGGTGTGGTCTTGGATGTTTTTTAGATTTTCTAGATCTTTGTAAGCTGTGCTCTATTCTCCTTCTGTCACCCTCTTCCTTCACGATTAGTATATACCTCCAACTTATGAAGCTTTCCTTTTTTATTTCTATGGCTTCTTCAAACCATGATCAGTTTTCATGCTTTGGATTGTCCCTTTTAGCTTTTTTATTGTTTATATTTTCCCTATAAAATTAAGGAGCCTTGAACTCCATATTCCTTTCCTTGAAGAATTTTTTGGGTTCTTTGACAAATGCTACTTGTTCTTCATCTATGCCATTACTATCTTCCAAGTATTTTCTCCAATAATAAAGTATCATAATTTGAATCAAATACCTAAGAATCATTCAATTCTTTGTCTCTGGATGAAAACAATGAGAATGGAAGCTTTGCACCAACAACTACAAAGCTTGTTGCATCATCTACTATCTCAATATCTAGTCTAGAAATTCCACTTGAAAATCCAATTTCTATTAACTTAATAGACTTCCCTATCAACAAGCCAGTTTGTACTATCCATCCACTAAAACTTGAGAATTCTTGTAAACTTCATTACCACTTGGACATTTGGTGCATGGACTAGGTCTAGTTCTACATGTTGAGCTTAAGTACAATCCTCAGCATCCACCTCAGAAGCATGACATCAAAGTTTATATTATGTTCCTTCATGGTAGTAAAAGCTTTAAGTTTATAAATCTTACACTCTTCAAATTAATTATAAGATTATAACCAATTATAATAATTTGAAAACCTTCAAAACTTGCAATTCCAATCATTCTAATGCAAATTAGTTGGGGCCCCGAAGTGGGTTTGGCTTTAAAAAAAATTGTTTCTAAACAACGGAATCCTCAAATTGATCCACTGACCTTCTTAGACTAACTAGAATCCAATTCAAACACTAACTGATCCTTAAAAATTCATTTCTCATTAATTTGCAACCTGTCAATTTTGTGCTAGGATGTTTGTTGACTAGCCTTAAAAATTGACTAGAACACCTGATTGGGCTCTGAAAACTAGCACACTGATTCTCTATTCTGCATTCTTGCACCATGTTTAATCTCATTTCATGATATATTTTGGGTCAAAAGATATTGACCATCAAAGTTGACCTCTCACAATTGCCTGCAAGAAAACATGTCAAAAAGTAATAAATTGGGTTTGGATTTGGCTTTGAAAATTGGGTAAACTGACACTTGGGAGAATGAAAACTGGGGCATTGGTTCTTTGTCATGAGGTGAGTATAAATCTAGGATTTGGGCTTATGATGAATAACTAGGTGCAAATGGTGAGCAGACAAAGTGGGCTACTTGGATTTGCTAACTGGAAACAATGGCAGAAAACTTTTTTTTGCAAATGGAATTGACCTGGAAAAGTGTGCAAATGGATTCATCAAGACTTGAAAACTTGGCACACTTAAAGTATTTTTATAGTACTACATAGTGGTACAATCCATTTGATCTCACCTATCACAAATTTTGAGTTATAACATCCCGAATAGGGGCACCAAACAATCTGTATTTTATGACACCAGTAAAAAGATAGAAATTCCATTTGGAATCGCATTCGAAAATATATCAAACAGATTTGTCATAAGTTGAAATTTGAAACATAACAAGTCTGACATCTATAATGCAACACAAATGAATTTTAGCATTTTGGTCAAATGGGTCAAAATTATAACACGTCAAACAAGGCCTCCCAGAATTTAGAACTAATTGCATCAGCATGAAAATAATAAACTACCAACTTTGAGGGATTCAACACCTAGTCAAACGGATCCAAAACAATTCAAAATCTAGAACATAGGCTCTTTGGTATGGACACTAAACACTCCCAAAGTAGAAAGTCATGAAACATAACTAGGTACGAGATATTCAAACAAACACAGCCTCATGCCATTGTTTGACACTTAGGTGAAAATACAAATTTGACAAATTGCTTAAAACAAGGCCTCACAAAATGGATAGGAATCTCAATTTAACTTCATGGAACAAGTGGATGAGCTAAATGGAAGTTCTTAGAAGCATTAAACAACTCATAGGACTCACAGGTACAGTTGGGCACAAACTCATCAAAAAGTATTCATAGGGGTCAATTTCTTCGATGGTACTCAAAATCAGCGTTGCAATTTTGAGTACCAACAATGGCTCTATCTGGGGATGCATGTTCATTGTGAGCATGGCAAGGATTCAAATCTCTAGAAGAAGTAGACCACACACCTGACTTCAAAAACTTCCTCTTGAACATCTTTATTGAAAGCAAAAAAAACTACCACTACTATGTACAAATGATGACCCCCGGCCACCAAACTTCAAAAAAACTTCTTATCTCTGTCATAAACCTAGTTTTCATTTGCATTTTTTTGAGGTAAACTAAAACTATCTTTCCAATCAATTCCACCAATTAGATTAGCATCTTGAAACAGAACACTTGGCAAAATTGAATTCACACTTTCATTCTCATAATGCATACACTCATCAACATTAATTTTGTATTCATGCTCATTATGAGATAAAACATTAGCATGCTCATAATTACACAAACTGAACTAAGAATCAAAATCCAACAATGACTCATGCATGCTGATCAGAAACACAAATACTTCGTATTCTACATCATTCACCAAATCGCATGTACTAAAAACTTGCAACTCACCTTGTGCCTCCGGCTTTAAAAAATACAACGGATCTGAATCAGCTCCATGTATCATGTCTTTACATACCGAATCAAATGAGAAACTTGCTGAAAATTTGTCATCATAGTCTTCAAGCAAAGGTTCATCAAACATATGAAAAGAATCCTCATTAAAATTTTCATCAGCAGGAAGTTTACTGGCATCAATATTTTCATCAAAGAAATTGTTAGAGACACTTGTGAATGTGTTAAACTCATCAACATAAAACTCACCAACCTGTAGAGAAGTTCTAATTTTAGATTCATGTATATTTTTGTCATTATTCATTCACTACATGAATCATCAAAAGTCAGCTCACATAACTACATATTACTGTCATATACTCCATCTAGATCAGATAAAGAACCAACTGATCTCTCAATATTATTAGTAACATTACTCATAGGAATATCTTCATTCAATGTTAAATCATAATCGAGAGATATCAATAACCTCTCATTATCATCTGTATTACATAAATCTGATTTAACATCACTTATGACAGTGGTAAATACATCTCTACTCGTCTTCACTTCTTCAAACAAATCCTCATGCTTATGTTGAAAGTCTTGAAAAGAATAACAATGTTGATATGTAGGAGAACAAACACAGGGGTATACATCATACCTTACATCATCCTTAAGAGATGCACGCACTAATAAAGGTGAAGTTGAACCAGTCATTGATGCATAACTTTCAAAATCATGTTGTAACCAGGCTAAAACCTCATCACTGTTCAACAGATCCCTAACACAAACTTCTTCATCTTGATTGCAATGGTTTCCTAAATAATCTGAAGAACTAATAACAACATATTGTGAAAACTCAAAATCAGATTTATCACTTCTAGCCTTTACTTTTTTGTTATATTTGAAAACTATCTCAATATAATCAGCATGATATGATTCTGAAACAAGATGAAACTTCTCCCTATTGGTACTCTCCTTATTAGAAAATTCATCATGTGTATTGATACTTGATCTATTATCTAATACACCTCCAAAACCTAACAATGAATATTCTAATTCTATATCAAATTCAACATCAAACCTTGGGGAAGTGACCTCGCCATGAGAAGAAACACCACAAGGGATAGCATGACCATCTAGAGAAACATTTGCATATCTTTCGGGATCATGAGCTAGCAATTCTGAAATTTCATCAACACTCAACAAAACTTCATCACAAGTCTCTTCTCCTAGGTTCTGATCATAAACCGGTTGATCTGAAAAACTTATAGTAGCAATACCATTAACATGACAATCTAAAAACCTAGAATCCATAATACAACATATTACCTCTTCTTTGTACAATAACTATTTACTAGTTGCATCATTCTCATCTTCACCAAAAGAAGAATTATATGTACTATTCTTAAAACTTTCCACACTCTCATGCATACTATCACGTGATTCATTTTCTATCACATAACCATCTTCATCTTGTTGACTAAAATCATCTAATTCAGTATATCTAGAATCCATATCTTCTTAATCACAAGAAACATTGCCATTATCTATGGATTCACTAGATTCACTACTACTTTCAACACATTCACATTGGCTATTTAAATCGTTCTCAAATTTCTTGAAAAGACTATCAACATGAAAAATCTTTTTGTACCCTCAAATGAGATGGCCAGTTAACTGAATTAGGCATAAAGACATCTAGGAAAGCAATAGGGCATGAAGATTCCTTGGGTCTTAAAGACACGTGCAACTCCATAGGTGTTGATTTAAACCTTTGATAGACCTTGAACACTTCCTACCACATTTCTTATAAATCTGACAATCTAATTGTGAAGAGATTTCTTAATTTCTATCATATTTTCCAACACATCTTTATATCTTGGTAAACTAATTTCAAATCTAAGATCTGATTCCATTATAAAATAAAACTTATACCTATTTCTTCTAGTGCTGAAATCACTAAATAGAGGCAACCCTTTTAAACACTTGACCTTCATGAAAAGAAACATAATAATCAAAATACCTCAAGTGATGATGTTAAACTTCGATCTGCTGATTTGGCACAGGTGCAAGACTGAAAATTCTTTTACACCACTGGTAAAACTTTGTACAGCCACCACCTCTTTGCAAGAGGAATGAAAAAATCACTGCTGTGAATTACTTTTACACTTCACTTTCTTATAATAGCAGAATGCAAAAAACACTTTAAGAAACTATCAAGAATTTAAAACATCCTTTCAAGAGACTATTAAAAACTTTAGATCCACCCATACAACTAAAAATCCTTAAAATTATGCAATGAAATCAACTAGGAAAAAATCGGTATAGAGATTTGAGAGTCGCCACTCACAATTCATGAGAAATAAAAAATAAGAACTAGACCTTCAATGTAGGGGAAACTTGTAAATCATTAACACCTTGAAAAGAAAATGCACTTCATAAATCAATTCTTGACTCTGAACTTTCTCAACAGCACTTGCAAAAACTAAATTGATTGATGATAGACCTATAACAATCATAGAACACAATTTACATCCAATTCTCACAACATATTGTTGTCCATGAATAAAGCTTAACTGGGGGACACACAACTTCAACAAGGATATGAAAGGAACACAAGAATTCCTCATTTCTATAGAAAATTCATAGGACAAAAATATTCACTTAACACTAGAGATCCTTGTCCTTTTAACAAAATGTATTGCCATCTTATCTCCCTAGTAGAGTTTCCATTTTGTTGGAGTTTGAAAATGTTGTAGGTTTCCAATTACCCTGATGAGAATATGACACATCTAGGGGAAGCTAACTCCAATCTTTAACACATCATTTTAGATATTGGGCCAACTATAAGGCTAGACCCTTCTTCTACTTCAGGCTTCACAAAACCTAGGTGGGTGGACCTCAAATTCAGTCAATATGGTACCAGTTCAAAACATATCCTTGAACCTCACAAAATAGATAAAAACCCCTTATATCTCCTAATACTCATGAAATAACACAGATCTATAGTAGCAAAATGCAAATCCTATGATATTCACAAGCTAAGTGAGGGTGTCACATTTAGGTTCTTCAACATGAAAGGAAAAAATGTTTGATTAATGATGTCGATTCAACACAACCTCAAATATGAAGCAATATAACAAGTGATCCTATAACTAATCAGTGCCTTAACCATTGGGAAATTTCATGTATTTAATACATATATCTATGATATCAAGACATTTCATATACCCAAACATCAAATCTATCTAAATACCTTGTGATTTAGACATCGATGTTCATTTAGACCTCATTCTCATGAAATATCCTTCTCAACATAACCAACAATCCTGTCAAACACATAAAGCATTTACTTGGTTCTTAGTCCCAATAGAAAAAAGTATTTGACATACAACTTTAAAGGGATGCAAATGGATCTCAGATCTTTGTTCCTAGACCACATAAGACTACAAATTATTGAGACAAGAGAGGAGAATCAGAATGAAACTAATGGAATTCTTGCTCACTTGTATTCATTTCATTGAAACAATACAATCAAATACATGAAATCAAAACATGAAACAACCTAAAAAATTTGAACTATCTGTATTATCTCTACAACTATTGTTCATACAAGAAGAAATGTTGAAGAATGGTGTCACAGTATTGAGAATACATCAAGACTGGAACCAAAACCTGGTATCATAGCAATGAGCAATTTTTCTCCAAAATTGGAACCTGTACAATGAGAAAGAATGAGAATGATATAGAGGAAGGGATTCCTAGAGCTGCTCTGCATTTGACATGTATCCACTTGAAATCCCCCCTCTTTACAGTGAAAATAATCTCTCTTTGGAACTGATCAATCAAATCCTTGATCATTTTTTGCTTTCTAACTAAAAATTGGACCCAAATTATACCAGAAAGGTATAATATCCTCAAAATTGATCCAACTGGGCTTTTACCAAGCATTTTTACCAAACCTGTCACTGCATTCGCAATTTTCACTCATTTCATTGAGAAGGCCCAAATTTTATGTTTCTGGCTATAACTAAAACAAATGAATTCTTGTCCAAAAATGAACTCCATAAATGGAAAATTTGTCTTCTCATGATTTTGGTGATATATAATATTGCTATGTTACCCTCTCAGAAACTCCTTAAATCTTAATTTGAAAGTCACCCCCTGGTATAGCTACTTGGTATGCAACTTTAAAATTTAAATTTTTCAAAAATTTAAATTAATCTAAAGTTCAAACTTTAGATTAAATGCCTTTCTGAATTTAAAAGCCTACACGTATACCCAATTTTGAAAAACTATTTTAAAATTCATTTTAAAAGTCATTTTAAAATCATTTTACTTTTTTCCCCTATGCCTCCATTTAGGTCAAACCTCTATTGACCAAGTACGACATGTCACTTGTTGATTGGTCAACCTCTATCCAGTACCTGCATGTCATCACCACATCACCATCTAAGTAGGCCAAATGACACATGTCAACAGCCTGCTTAGTCGCACTTCTTATCTCGTGAGCACTTTGGTTTTGTAGGATTGCAATGTTCGTAAAATCATGACAAGTGTCATGATTTGGGACCTCCCACATATAATTAGATATATGTGGGAGAGATGAATGTTGATCAACTACAGAAGATGTCTCTAGGAGAGTGCAGTTGATATAAACGTGCAGTCAAAGATAAGGAAGATGTCCACAAAAAGGAAGCCCAAGGGTCCACGTAAGCAACCTAAGGCCCACAATAGGGCAGAGTTAGTTTTAAAAAGAAAAATACAAATGAATGAGGGTTTACATAGAAAGCCACCAATGGAAGATGCCATGTTTGGAGGGAAGATCATGGCTCAGAAAAAAGGGTGTCCATGACATGTTAAGAAGGGGCAATCAAAGACATAAGACTCCAAGAAAAAGCAGTAGAGTCGCTAATCAAAAGAACAAGTCGTCATGCAGTCAAAGCAGGGAGCTTGACTCACATGGGAGGAGACACCAAAGCATATCCATGTAAGGTACTATTTTAAGAGTAGTTGCATATGATTGAAAAGAGGGAAAAAAACATGAAAGTAAATCATCCCACACTGGCTAGGGAATGGGACTTTTAACTTTTTAAATACAACTCCATACCATATGCCTTGTGTTTTGAAGACCAACAGCTTTTGAAAGCCATGCGCTATGTGTGCAGCCTGATGACATTAGTTGGCAGTTGTCCAAGCTTAATTTTGAAGAAATACGTGCATGTGATGATGTGGCATCAAAACTTTGAAATGCACATGATCACGCCATGTGGCCAGATCATGTGGTGGACACATTCCTGCAAGATTAAGATGCGAGATGGTCAAAAAGTGTGGGAATGCAAGATTGTTCCACATGATAGCGGGTCCTGATTGGTGGCAAGGTGGCAATCAAGAGAAATTTCAAATGGAGGTCCCAGATTGTGACACGTGTCATGATTTGATGGACAATGCAATCTCATAAAATGAAAGTGGTCACGAGATAAGAAGTTGGGTAAGCAGGTTGTTGACATGTGTCATCCAGCCCGCTTAGATGGTGACATGGTGATGACATGCAAGTGAGTGGATAGAGGTCGACCAATCAAAAAGTGACACATGGAGCTTGGTCAACAAAGGTTTGACCTAAATGGAGGCATAGGGGGAAAAAGTAAAATGACTTTTTAAATGACTTTTAAAATAGTTTTTCAAAATTGGGTATACGTGCAGGCTTTTAAATTCAGAAAGGCATTTTATCTAAAGTTTGAACTTTAGATTAATTTAAATTTTTGAAAAATTTAAATTTTAAAGTTATAGATCAAGTAGCTATACCAGGGGATCATTTTCAAATTGAGATTTAAGGAGTTTTTGAGAGGCTAACATAGTGATATTATATATCGCCAAAATTGTGAGAAGACAAATTTTCCAATTATGGAGTTCATTTTTGCACAGGAATTCATTTGTTCAAGTTATAGCTAGAAACATAAAATTTGGGCCTTCTTGATGAAATGAGTGAAAATTGGGAAATGCAGTTACAAGTTTGGTAAAAATTCTTGGTAAAAGGCCTGTTGGATCAATTTTTAGGATATTATACCATTCTAGTATAATTTGGCTCCAATTTTTAGTTAGAAAGAAAAAAATGATCAAGGATTTGATTGATCAGTTACAGAGAGAGATAAGAGAGATTCTTTTCACTACAAATAGGGGGGATTTCAAGTGGACACATGTCAAATGAAAACCAGACCCAAGAATCCCTTCCTCTATATCATTCTCATTCTTTCTCATTGTGTAGATTCCAATTTTGGAGAAAAATTGCTCATTGTTGTGATACCAAGTTCTAGTTCCAATCTTGATGTATTCCCAATATTGTGACACCATTCTTTAGCATTTCTTCTTGTATGAATAGTAGTTGTAGAGATAATACAAATAGTTTAGATCTATTAGGTTGTTTCATGTTTTGATTTCATGTATTTGATTGTATTGTTTCAAGGAAATGAATACAAGTGAGCAAGAATTCCATTAGTTTCATTCTGATTCTCATCTCCTGTCTCAATAATTTGTAGTCTTATGTGATCTAGGAACAAAGATCTGAGATCCATTTGCATCCCTTTAAAGTTGTATATCAAATAGGTTTTGTTGTTGGGACAAAGAACCAAGTAAATGCTTGATGTGGTTGACAAGATTGTTGGTTATGTTGAGAAGGATATTTCATGAGAATGAGGTCTAAATCAACACCGATGTCTGAATCATAAGGTGATTAGATAGATCTTATGTTTGGGTATATGAAATATGTCTTGATATCATAGATATATGTATTGAATCCATGAAATTTCCCAATGGTTAAGGCATTGATCAATTATAGGATCACTTGTTATACTGTTGCATATTTGAAGTTGTCTTGAATCAACATCATTAATCAAACATTTTTTCCTTTCATTTTGAAGAACCTAAATGTGATACCCTCACTCAGCTTGTGAATATCATAGGATTTACATTTTTCTACTGTAGATCTATGTTATTACATGAGTATTAGGAGATATAAGGGGTTTTTATCTACTTTGTGAGATTCAGGGATATGTTTTTCACTGGTACCATATTGACTGAATTTGAGGTCCACCCACCTAGGTTTTTGCAGAGCCTGAAGTAGAAGAAGGGTATAGCCTTATAGTTGGCCCAGTATCTAAAATGATGTGTTAAATATTGGAGTTAGTTTCCCCTAGATGTGTCATATTCTCATCGAGGTAATTGGAAACCTACAACATTTTCAAACTCCAACACATTGACAAGCTCAAAAACAAAAGACTACTATTATGAAAAGTGTATCCTACATAATCTGAGAAACAAAACTCGCAAACACCATTATCACAAACTCCACCATGCAAGTTGCACTGCTCATCATAGCTAGCTACAAATGCACACAAGAATACCAAGGCTACTTTAGAATCATACCCATAAACAATACTGACTGTTGTTCAAAATCTTAGGCTAGTAGTACCCATTTAATTTACTTCTACTAAGGTGTAACTAACATGAAGAATACAATCATGTAGGAAAATTATAAATAATATTAGAAAAAAAATTCATGATGATACTAGTAGAGCAGTCAATTCTAGTATAACTAGGTTCACAATCACAAGTGCCAGTTGAGGTGCATGTGCCACGGCCACTACAACCATAAAGACAAGTTCTTGAAGCAAGTCTACTTTATATTAGAAAATATTATGCAAAACAAAGACATTAATGAGGGAAATTTATGGGATAGCCTTATAGGTTTAAGTCTAGAATGGATGAAAGACGCTTTTTTGTAGAAAACATAAAAGAACATGGTTACTTATGTATCAACAAGAATTCAATTGGATGAAAGACCCTTTTTTATGAGGGGCCAAGAATTCAATTGACAGTATCAACAAGGACTCATTTACCACCCGTATGAATATTTGTGAACAATCATTAGTCCCATCTACAAATATTGACCAAAATCATGAGAATGGAACTCTTAGATATTCTTCAATCATAAGACACATGCATAATAGAATCCTACAACAATGATAGCCAAGAAGAAACCAATTATGGTTCTGATACTATAATTGATGAGGTCCTCAATCATTTATCTCATGTAAAGATCTTGTGTAATTTCTTATATGAGGAGTATTCATCTCCCTTTTTTAATATTGAATGTCTCAATCAATTAACATTTGAATACAAAAAATACAGTCATACTTTTTTTTTTCATATGTTTAGGTAAGGAGGGAGTTTCAGCTTCTGTATTCAAAATTAAAAACACTAAAATATTTTCTTCTTCTAGGTAATACAATTGACTCACTACTATCTGATATCTGGTGCATGAAGTTGGATGAGATCTCTTTAGTTGTATAAATGGGATGCTCACTATCATACAAAACTAACTACAAGAGCAAGAACCTTGTGGGAGGATGGACTATCCATGAGTAGTATATAGTCTCACAAAGTTCATTAAGGAAGTTCAACAAAGGAGAAACATGATATGTATGCACAAATGAAAAAGAGCACATTCTTCTTCCACTTTTGATGTGTGCAACAACTGCTTGTGAGGAACAAGGGATAACTGGTTGGTAGAAATATGATCCTTGTATCGCATGAGACACCTAATAAGATCACTCTAGTCTTGTGATGGTAGAAGAGAAGCTTTCTCCAAACATCTTAGGACTAACACAACTGTACTAGTAGGTTTAATAGAACTAGCTTGTCAACACACTGAAAGTAACACAACAATCAAAAGAAAATAAAAATATGGTTTGAATTGATATCAATCCTATCTTGTTTGAAAGTATATTGTAAATCCCCCAATTTTGGTTATGCTTCTTCTGATTTCTCATTTTAGGAAGTTAATGTTGGGATTTGAGGCCTTGAACTTAATATGGTTTCTTTCTCTTTAGACTCTCATTTTTTAGTCACTCATAATATTATATTACCTCAAACTGAATCCACAAACTCTCCATTGATGAAGAGCTTTGTGTATTTCATAGTGAAAGAAGGTTTTATGGGTCCTCCTTCCTCCATCACTAACTTCCAAGGCCCTGGTTCTACTCCATTAAATCTAGGGGTTTCCATGAGCTACTTTTCTTCTTTCCTTCTCTATACAAATTGAAATCCCTAAAAATGCTTATGAAATGCTAAGCATACCTCTCCTCCTTTATGCAAAAATAAACATATAGAAAACTCCACACCAACATGATAGGCTAAATGACTTCACATTCACCAACACCAAATATTCCACAGCTAAGAGATGAAAACATGCACTTCACATTTCAAATATTTTATTACTACTTTCAAACAATTCCCAGTTTTATATTTTCAATTTGTAATAGCATTTTAGCCGAAGGCATGAAGACTAAAGTTTGATGCATATTCCCTGACAAAGCTTGTTGTCATGCACATTCAAAATTATTTCTTCCTACTTTCCACTGTGAGGTTGAATAGAGATAAGAGGAGACAACACACCATTATCTCTAAATTTATGATACAAGGTATCCATGTGCGAGAGCATTCCTTTTCAAATTTCAAATTCTTTTGATACATAATGTTTGTGTTTGGTAGTGGAGTTTTCACTAAGAACCTAATTTATCGGCCTCCCTGTCAGTTGCAACTAAACTGTTGTTCAGTTCAGCAATTGTTTACTAACTAAGTAAATATGGTACTCACATTCCCTATTTCCTAGCCAATGGTTAAGGAAAGTAGGATAATAAGCCAATCATTGATAGATTAACATTTTTATATTTGATTCAACTACATTGCCAACTCTTTTCCTATATTATGTATCATAGAGTTTTATTACTTCGTATGTGCAATATTTCCAGTACTAGGATTTAGATTTTGATCTCTACAATCAACATCTACTTTTAATAGGCATGCTTTATTTTTTCTCCATTTGACCAGGTTGTAGAATTGGTTTATAGGAAATTTCATGTTATCCTCTTTGGTCTTGACATTCTAATGGATGATACAGGAGAAATAGTTTAAAGGGCATCAAATTTCATCTTCTGATATTGGCTTAGTTATTGTTGAAGACCTTTGGGCTACAAAGGAAGTTTCTAAATTTGGAAACCAAGCTACTTTGCTTTGTCGAAAGCATATACCTAAGTATGTATATTGTATAGGCTCTAAGAAAAAAGACTTCATAGAAGACAGAAAGCTCTTACAAGAAATTAAGAAGGAAAGAACTCATTAAATAAAAATACCTTCAAATCATGCAACTTCTAATTCTTCAATCATTAATGATGAAGGTAGCAAGAAATTGATTTGAGGAGGTTTTATATTACTCGCTGCTTCTGCCTGAAATCTATCTTTAAAACACTACTTCTACACACTTCATCACATATCACCCCTCCTACAACTAAGAATAATTATTGTGCATCTAGGTTCTTCATATTGCCTAATCAGAACCGTCAAGTTGAAACTTTGAAGTTTGAAGCAATGAATGAAAACACTCCCTGCTTAAGAACATTTGAATATTGTTGCACCCAATGTTCAGATCCAGTAGTAGAGACTTTTTGAAATTAATAGTCATTTCTTTTCTTAATTAAAATAATACTAGTAATTTAGGAAAACTTCCAATTACTTTTGTAATAATTCATGTGTGAGACTCCATGTCTTAGCTCGTGTAATTCACCCTCTAGGAGTATCCATGGTGAACCTCATCTTGAGATGGAAACATCATGTGATAAAGTTTTGTTTGTTGACATACATGGGTTTAGTCATTGTGTTTGTCATGATGACATGAAATCTAAAAATGGTATCTCCTAAGAGGGAGTGTTAAAGTTTGGTAGTTGAAGGAGATATCTATGTGCCTGTAATTGCATCAGCATAATAGTTGAGATACTTGCTACTGCATTATCTAATCCTATAACATGATGAGGCTACAAAGAGTCTTTATTTTTGAACTATCTTTCATATGAAGATCCATGTCTTTTGAAGATCATGAAGAATCTTCCACTTTTGCTAACAAAAAAACCATGCATAGATATTGAAGAGTCAAGACATTGAAGAGTCAAGACAATGAAAGGTCAAGACAATAAAGGGTTCTTCACTTTGTAATGGCAAGATAATGAGGGTCAAAGCAATTTTATATATTCTTCAAGAGAAATTCATATGAAAACATATTGACATCTTGTGCTTTTGAATATTATTGCAGTTTGAGCAATGTATTTGGGCATCATATTTTATTTTGAGGCTAGTTTTTTCCCCTCAAATTGGAGGGTTTTCCAAGATTAAATTGTTGTGTCTTCGTGTTCATTATTGCTTCTATTCTAATTTTATTGTTGTTTATCTTTATTTTCCAGACATAACATCAACATTTCCTACATGTGATCATTGTGGTTGGGTTGTTACTTTCAGTTCCTATTTTTAACTACTTATGATGACACTAGTTTTTGGATCTATTATTGCTTTGTCCATGTTACAACTTCTTTTTCTCCTTTGAGTGGCCATCTTCTTCATGTGGGTTTGGTATGTGCTCTCTTAGTTTTTAGTGTTGAACCTATTTTATTTCTTACCAACTTTCTTGCATTGGTTTGGATTAAACTTTTTTGGCCTACCCTTTCTATTAGTCTGTATAGTTTATCATTTGCTTGAGTTAGGACTCCTATACTTTTAGAAACCCCTCTAATATTATCTAGAAAAAAATATAGCTATCAAAAAAATAATTTAAAAATAATTATGAGTTACATTTTTAGATGTTGCTATCTCCTTTTCCTCAAGTTCTTTTATATGCAATACTTTGGTAGCTAGTTCTTTTGTTTGTGTCTCAAAAGACACTCTTAGATGATTTACTTATGGCCTAAAAATCAAAAGATGGAAAGAAAATTGAAATTTTAGCAAAGGAGTGTAAACTAATAATACATTTTAATATTAAGAAAACTACAATGTTGCAACTGCTTTGTTTAACTTAAATGGCTCCTAATAAACAAGATTTGCTAAACAATCTACCTTGATGAAATATGTAATATCATAGCTTACACTTCTACATAGATTTTGGATAAGGAAAACAACTTGAAGCTTCCAATGAGTGTCGTAATTCTGCAATTTCAAGTTGTGATGTTTTAATTATATGTTCCAATGCAAAGGCATATATGAAACATATATAAAGGACTTCTTGTTAGAGTACATTTAATGAAATTATAAAAGCATTCAAGCTATCAAATTTTAATTTAATTTCCCTGTTGCATACCCTACAAGAATTAATAAAACATCGAGGAAGAACAATGTAAAATACATGAATTATGATACATTTAAAAGAAATTAGAGTATCCATACCAAACTAAAAACCTAATCTTGTCCTTTCTCTATTCTATTATTCCCAACAAGGGCACCACCACTTAAATCTAATCTAAGATCTCTTTCTACAATCTGTAAAATTATACCCTTTCTTTCATCTAAACTTGTTTGGTATCCACCCTCACCTTTTGTTTTAGCTACAAGTCTCTCCTTCAGAGCACTCCAAAGCAAAGTACTAATATCCCTTTAAATAAATCTTCAAAAGGTTTGCATATTAATTTTGAATCTCTAATATGCACAATACAAAACTCATGGATGGAGCCTTGCATCTAAAGCCCAAGGATAATAAAAATTCTTTACTCGGTAGAAATTTTAATTAAGAACTTATGATCCCAACATCATGAAATTAATACCAAAACCCAACTCAAATGAATCTATGAATTATCATCACAAAATGGTACCAAAAGACATTAGGAGTAGGCAGGAAAAGCAAAATAACAGATTGTATATAGTATTAACATGGTGATAGGTAATCCTTGGAAGATCAACATGATTATATAGAAAATAAGATTATCTATTATGTAATAAAATATTCACATAACACAAGTCTTTCATTTCTTGTTAGAGTTGCGCTAATCCACAAAAAAGCCCCAACTCAAATGGCTCTTGCCAAATAGTAGACATTAGACATAGGTGGGACAATAAGAATAACAAATTTATATAGTATTGCCTGAACAAGCATGATGACAGGTAATCCCATGAAGATTAATGTGATTATGCAAAAAATTAGATTATCTATTATCTACTAAAACATTCACATAACATTAGTCTTTAATCAGCATGGGAATGAAAGTTTTTTAATCTTCCTCCAACCTGTAATGGATGCAGAAACCTTTAATCTTCCTCCAGCGATCGATCACTAAAATATGAACACTAGCCATGAGTTTCCATGATACCCAACATAGGACAAAAATGAGCCCTAAAATTAGCCATGAATTTCCATGATACCAATGTGAGAATGAAATAAAATTCTTTTTACATGATACGATATGACTATAAGCCCAATTTTTCCTTGTTATGACCCAAGTTGGTCAAAATTTTAACCAACTTGGGAAAAATTAGGATATTTTGAACTTGAGAAAACTTAAGTTGGTTGAAATTTCAACCAAAGTGAGCATATAATTTTTATTTTTGACCAACACAAAAATGAAAAAAAAAAGGATTCATAGCTTTATGTTGTGATGTGAACTTGGTTCTTGCAGCGGTATTGAGCTGTAAGGGATTATGGATTGTAATCAAGTTTTAATCACTGGATTGTAATAAGATCGAACATGTTTTTTGGTGGACGTAGCCCAGGGATTGGGTGAACCACGTTAAATCTTGGTGCCTTTTGTTGATTTTTTTGTGATCTATTATTTTTTTTTATTGGTTATATTTGCATGTAGTTTTTTATTTTTGTCTGTGGTTTTTATCCTAACAAGTGGTATCAGAGAAAGGTTGTCTTTCAATTATCCTCTGCAAGAAAGCTTCACAATTAAGTGGGAGTCTCACGGTTGAGTGGGAGCAATGGCAGATGAGGGTAAACTGAGGGTTGATAGGTTTAATGGGTAGAACTTCAAATTATGGAAGATGCAAATGGAAGACTATCTTTATTAGAAGGATTTATGGAAGTCGTTGGAAGGCAAAGCCAAGAATCAGGGATCTATGTCAGATGATGAATGGGATCTTTTGGATAGAAAGGCACTCGAAAGCATTTGGTTATGCTTGGCACCATCAGTGGCATTTAATATTACAAAAGTGAAGATGACAGAAGAGTTGATGAAAACCCTAGCGACACTGTATGAAAAGCCCTCCTCTTCAAACAAGGTATTTCTCATGAAGTTTTTATTTAATATGAAAATGGTAGAAGGTGGATCTATTGCAGATCATTTAAATGAGCTTAATACTATTACTAGTTAGTTATCTTCTGTGGGTATCAATTTTGATGAAGAAATTAGGGCTCTCTTTATTTTGTGTTCTTTGCCTGAAAGCTGGAATGGCTTGGTAATGGCTGTGAGTAATTTTGTTCCTGGATCTAGTACCCTAAAATGTGTAGATGTAATTGGTGTTGTTTTGAGTGAGGAAACTCATAGGAAATCCTTAGGTGGATCTACATCAAGAAGTTCTTTGAATGCACAAAGCAAGGGCAGAATGAATGAGAGAGGAAATAACTCTAAAAATTGCGGGAAATCAAGAGGAAAGTCAGAGGGGAAGAGGTCTCAATAAAGAGGACCAAACGATTGTTGGTATTGTGGGAAACCAGGTCATAAAAAGAAAGATTGCTGGAATCGAAAGAAAAATGAAGGAGATAAATTAGATGGAGACAAGAAGGCAAATGTGGTAAGTAACAAATTTGAAGAGGATGCTTTGCTTCTATCTTTAGAAAGTGTTGATGATTCATGGGTTTTAGATTCTGGTGCTTCATTTCACAATACACCTCATAGAGGTTATTTCATTGATTATATCCAAGGGGATTTTGGGCTTTTTTATTTGGGGGATAATGAACCTTGTCAGATTGTTGGAAAGGGAAAAATTAAGATTAAGTTGTAGAATGGGAATCATTGGCTACTACATGAGGTAAGACATGTTCCAAGGCTGAGTAGGAGTTTAATTTCAGTAGGGCAAATTGGTGATGAGGGTTGTGTAGTTACTTTTAATGATAAAAAATTGGAAGGTTTCAAAAGGTTCCCTTGTAGTAGCAAAAGGTGTGAAATTAGGAACCTTATATCTTTGTATAGGTCATATTGTTCCTTCTACTTTGATTATTTCAGAGAAAAATGAATGTTCAGGAACAATTGCTACAGTTGAGCAGGGAGAACATATAGCTGTTGTAGATTCTGATATAACGTTGTGGCACAAAAAACTTGGGCACATGAGTGAGAAAGGTATGAAAGTACTTCATTCAAAGAAAGTTTTACCAGATCTAAAATGTAATAATATGGATTTCTGTGAAAGTTGTGTGTATGGAAAACAAAAGAGAGTGAGTTTTGTAAAGATTGAGAAGGAAAACAAAAAGGAGAAGCTAGAGCTTGTGCATACAAATGTATGGGGACCAGCTCAAGTATCTTCCCTTGGTGGATCTCATTATTATGTTACATTTATTGATGACACAATTAGAAAAGTATGGGTTTATTTCCTTAGACAGAAATTTGATGTATTTTAAACTTTTAAGAAATGGAAATGCTTGGTTGAAAATGAGACTAGTAAGAAATTAAAATGTCTCAGATCTGATAATGATGGTGAGTATTGCAGTAATGAATTTGAAGATTATTGCTCCACTAATGGTATTTTTAGATAGAAAACTATTCCAAGGACTCCACAAGAAAATGGAGTGGCTGAACGCATGAACAGGACTATAATGGAGCATGCAAGGATCATGAGGTTGCATGATGGGTTGCCCTTACACATGTGGATGGAGGCTATCAATACTATAGTATATTTGATTAATAGAGGTCCCTCTACTCCTTTAGACTATGGTATTCTAGAGGAGGCATGGACTAGTAAGAAGGTGAGTTATTCTTTTCTCAAGACCTTTAGTTGTGAAGGTTTTGCTCATATAGACTCTGAAAATAGAACCAAGCTAGAAGCTAAATCAAAGAAATGTGTCTTTTTTGGATATGGCATTAATGAATTTGGTTATAGGCTTTGGGATTTTGAAAATCATAAAATTGTTAGAAGTCGAGATGTCATATTCAATGAGAAAGTGTTGTATAAAGATCTATTACAGCAACATGAGAAGAAAGAAGATGATTATGTAGTGTTGGATGATACTCCAAAATTTGATGTTCTAGCCATTCCTCATGATGTGCAACAACTACAACAAAAAATACCACACACACCTGTGAATGTTAGATAGTCAATGAGGCAAATTAGACCTCCAAAAAGATTTTCTCCCTCTTTGTATTCTATTTTACTTACTGATACTAGTGAACCTAAAAGTTATGATGAAGTTGTGCAAGTGGATACTAAGATTCAGTGGGAGTCTGCAATGAAAGATGAAATGGACTCTTTGCTAAAGAATAAGACATGGGATTTGTGCAAGTTGCCTTCAGGTAAAAAGGCTTTACAGAATAATTGGGTTTACAGGTTGAAACAAGAGGAAGGAGGTTAGAAAAGATTTAAGGCTAGGTTAGTTGTAAAAGGATTTTCACAAAAAAAGGGAATTTGATGATATATTTCTCCTGTTGTTAAAATGACTTCTATTCATACTATTTTTAAGTCTTGTGGCTACTGAAGATTTGCATTTAGAGTAGCTGGATGTTAAAAAAGCCTTCCTTCATGGTGATTTGGATGAAGAAATATATATGGCTTAGCCATGGGGATTTGAGGTCAAAGGTAAGGAGAACTTAGTGTGCAAATTGAAGAAAAGTTTATATGGCTTGAAGCAAGCACCTCGGCAATGGTATCTAAAATTTGACAAGTTTATGCATGAGCATGGCTATAATAGGTGTCATTAGATTATTGTGTTTATTTTAAGAGGTTGGATGATGATAGCTACATTATTTTATGTTTATATGTTGATGATATGCTTGTAGTTGGGTCTAACATGGATCATATTAAGGGGCTAAAATGCCAGTTAGCACATGCATTTTTTATGAAGGATTTGGGGGTAGCAAAAAAAATCCTTGGTATGAAGATTTGTAGAGATAGGAAGAATAGAACATTGATGATATCTTAGGCTGATTATGTTGAGAAGGTGTTGCAACATTTCTCTATGAAGAATGCTAAAGCTGCCAGCACACCTTTACCTAGTCATTTGAAATTGACTAAGGAGATGTGTCCCAAGACACAAGAAGAGGAGGATAAGATGTCCAAGTTAACCTATGCTTCAGCTATAGGAAGCTTTATGTATGCTATGGTATGCACTAGGCCAGATATTGCACATGCAGTGGGAGTCCTTGGCAGGTATATGAGTCATCCAAGAATTGTGCATTGGAATGCAGTCAAATGGATTCTTAGATATTTAAGAGGCACATCCAATAAATAGTTACACTTTGGGAGCTCTACTACTGATTTATAGGGCTATGTTGACTTAGATTTGGTAGGGGATATTGATACCAGGCAAAGTACTATAGGTTATGTCTTTACTGTTGGTGGGGTAGCTGTGAGCTAAGTTTCTAGGTTACAAAAGATTAATGCTCTATCCACTACAAAGGCAGAGTATGTTGCTGCTATAGAGGTATCCAAGGAGATGATATGGCTTCAATTCTTCTTGGAAGAATTGGGACATCCTTAGAAGGATAATTATTTGTTCATAGATAGTTAGAGTGCCATTCATCTTGCAAAGAATTCAGCTCTGCATTCTAAGACCAAACACATATAGTTGTGGTACCATTTCATTCGGTTATTTTTGAAGGATGGACAGTTAAAGCTAGAGAAGATACATACAAATGACAATCCATTAGATATGTTGACAAAGGTTGTAACAAGAGAGAATCTAAACTCCTCTTTAGCTTTGGTTGGTCTTCTAGACTGAACATGAATAAAAGAACAGTAGAGTCCAGGGTGGTTTGATCCAATGGGAGCCCCATGTGGTAGTGGTATTGCTATAGTATCAGTCTCCAAGTGGGAGATTGTTGTTTAGTGTGGAGCCTGATCAGTCCCAAAGTGGGAGATTGTTAGATTATGGTGATTGATCAGGAAAGTACTGTACATACTCCATAATTAGTGGGGTTCATAGATTCACCATTCGTAGATTTTCCACTAAAGTTATGGCTAATTTATGGCTGACATGTTATAACCCTAAAGCAGTTTAATACTTGTATAAAAGGGTTTAGGGTTGGGTATTTTTCATTATGTTGTGATGTGAAATTGGTTCTTGCAACGGTATTGAGTTGTAAGGGGTTACGAATTGTAATCAAATTGTAATCACTGGATTGTAATAAGATCAAACTTTCTATTTGGTGGATGTAGCCCAGGGATTGGGTGAACCACATTAAATCTTGGTGCCATGTGTTCATTTCTGTGTGATCTATTATTTTCTATTATTGGTTATATTTGCATGTAGTTTTTTATTTCTATCTGTGGTTTTATCCTAACAATAAAAACAAGTGCAAATGTACTAGTGAACCAACATAGCCAATCAACTTGGGAACAGAGGAATAGACTCACATGATACATCTTTCATAGTCACTATCTCCAGAAGAAAAAGATGAATTCATTATTTTCTTTTAAGAGAAAAATATAAAATTTGCATGGACATACTTAGACATGCTAGGATTATATCTTGATCTCATAATTCGTCACTTGTGTATTGCACCAAGGATTAAACCAGTCAAACAAAAACTTAGGAAAATGCATCCTCATGTTGCATTACTGGTCAAAGATGAACTAGAAAAGCTTCTAAAATTTGGTTTCATACATGCTATTGATTACACTAAATGGATATCAAATATTGTGTTGGCTCCTAATTTAACAGTTTTGGAAACAACCAAGAAACCAGACAAATGTATCTATGGCTAGAAAATTCCTATGATGAATGCACCTGACTGTAGTCTTGGGCAAACTATAAAGATAGATCCTTCTTCACTTTAGGCTCTGTTAGACCTAGCTGGGTGGACCTCAGACTCTTTATATGGTACTAGTGTAAAGGCATACAACTAAATCTGGAAAACAAATAAAATCCCTTAATCTTCTATGTTTATGCAAGAATTCATGGATGAAATAGCTAATAATAGAGCCCATGAACCTAATCAACCAAGTGAGGAAAAACTCTTTTAACCCTTAAACACAAAAGAAAGATATTTGATTAAGATTTGAATCTCAGCATAACTTGGGTATGCAAAAACAAAGAACATGCATCCTTCAAGCTGGCTAGTCCCTTATCCATTGGGCATCAACTAAACCTTAACATGTAGATGGATACCTAAAGTATACTCATATATTTAGGCATCTGATCTATCTATTTGACTTGCAAATGGACATCAATCTTCATAAAAACTCTCGTACTTTGATAATATCCTCCTGGTGTAACCTATAACCCTATCAGTATAAACAAGCATTTACTTGGGTCTTTGTTCCAATAGCAAATCTATTCTGATATACAACCTTAAGGGATTGCAACTGAGTTTAAGCTCTTTGTTCTCAAACACAAAACATTATGGATAATAGAAGAAGGAGATGAGAATTAGAATAAAACTAAGAAGGTTAAACTCTTTGCATTAATTTCCTTGAAACCAATACATCATCTACATATCAAAACTCAGAAAATACACAAAGAATGATTGTGTAATATGGAATGCCTCAAAAGGAATACAATATGATGTTCAAAATAGGATAACACTAGGAAAATTGGTATCACAACTCTAAAAACTGGAGCCAACCTTGTGGTCTCACCAATCCTAAAAATTGGAACCCTTACAATAAGCAGAAAAGGAAGATATATAGGAGAGAAGATCTTTTTGGGTCTCTCATCTGAATTTGACATGTGTCCCACTAAAAGAGTCTTCAATTTGGAGTTGTTGAAACTGAACTTCCTCATCTACCTGCACCTTGAAAACCATAAATGATGCCAAAATATCTGCTATATCCCCACTTAAAATATGCAAATATCTCATGAGGGAATATCAATAAATCATCACAATTTGCACTGAGGCTCAAAAAATTTGATCTTTACTTGTCATATCTACTTTGCCATGAAGATCAACTACCTCCAAAAACATTTCATCCTTACAATGGTTGAAGAAGTTAAATTAGATGAAAATGTATCTAAATCTAATTGCAATTTCATCTACAACATTAAATTCACACCTCCTCTCTGTATAATTCCCGCCACAACTCTCCAGACTGCTGGATGAGATTTCTGTACCCTAGCTTTGAGCTCCACACCATATTTAACTCTTAGTAATTGTTACCTCCAAATTGCAATCAGCTTTGAATTTTATCTATAGATCCTCACCACATCAGGTGGTTCTAATTCAAAAAGCAAAAAATGTTATATCCTTAAGAGTGGGCCATGTGTCTCATTACCACTTACCCACATTCCTTAAATTTCTTGCATCTTAAAATTGCGGGCAAGTGTCAACCGTTGATCAAGACAAGATCAATGATAGTAGAATGAAAATTGGGTTGACCTACTTTCCTCTTAACACGCTGGCAGTCAACCCAATAAAATGCTTCCATCTATACCTTTCCTTCATTGTTGGCACTTTTGAACTGGACCCACAGAATTCTAAGGACACGTGTCACTGAATCATTGTCTCGCTATACATATCCTCCAAGTAACTCTTCATGGTGAGATAGAGATAGCAAGGATCATCAATCTTAGACCAAATCAAAGGTAGAGAAACTACACAAAGTACCCTAAAGAAGTGGTGGGTCCCATACTCGCTATGTCGTATAGACTAAACAACTTGCAACTTTCCATAGTGAGATAGCGAGGACTATTGATTCTACATTGATCATATCAAAGACATTTGATGCATTAGTGAAGAGCAATATGGTGGGCCCCTTGTCACTATGTCATTGTTCGTAGCTTTTGTGCAACTCACCATAGCAAGATAGCGATGATCGTAGATATATGATTGATCTGACGAGCAGAATCTTTCATATGTTTCATGGATTAGGGCGTGGGTCCAGTTATTGATGATGTGAGCAAACCCTGCATTGCTAGCATATAAATTCATATTTTAAAAACCTATCCATATTACCATGCTTCCTGTGTCCCACCATGTGTTTTTTTTTACCAGTTGGGCGCTATGTCGCTAACAGTGCACTACTACATTTGACCTCATTTTTCAACCAAAATTTTTGACCATCAAATAAAAAGGTTTAGGTTGGTTAGATTGTAAAGGAAAATTGTCATTTTTTTTAAATCTAAGCCTGTGTTGGTCAAAATTTTGACCAACACAGGCTTAACTTTGAAATAAAAAATCATTTTTAATTTGATTATTTGAATATGGAGTGTGTGAAGGACTCCTTGTTGCTCACTATCAAGGTAGTGGCATGCATATCACTAGAGACAATCCAGTCAGTACATCTGGTGGAATCTATCTCTGCCACTGGGACTGGTCAGGTGGTTCTACTTGCTCAGATGCCCCTGCCTCGCTATGCCCCCACCAAGTTGGGTTGGCTGAAAGAGAACCAATAGGCATGTGCAATGGTTGGTTTATCATGATTTTTAGTGATTTTACTTGCTTTGTACCAGATCATGCCTTTGACAATTTCTCGATAACGAAAGTATTCTATTCTTGCTCCTTTGTCATTTTCCTTTTGCTAAATATGCTTGTGAACAAGGTTTGTTAGTGTTTTGAATTCTCTAAAATTTCTTATGGTAGGGCTATGCCATCTTCTAGGAAATTCCATTGCTAATGCTCATCAAATATTGATTGCTTCTAGAATTAAGATTTGATTAGTTTTAGAAAAAAATTCTCATCTCTTCTAAATGGAACAAGGGCATCTTCTTTATATAGTTGTAACCCTCGCAATTCATTTTATGATAACCATTCTTTTTTAAGCACTTTGCATCCTAGTAATTTATTTTCTAAGTTTCTTTCATGTTGTTGCACCATCCTACTATCATCACCATCTAATTTACAATTGCTACCATCATCATTGTTGACCATTCCCCCCTCAACCAAACAAAGGCCTACATGTTGCTCAACCAACTCAAAACCAACGTGGCCACTACTCAGTTGTAGTGGCTCAAGGTACCTAGAGGACTCTTCCTGCAACTTGTTCCTACATTTAAAAAATTTCTCTGATGATTCTACATTGACATTATAGTACTCTAGGCTTCAAAATCAATGATTGAAAAGATTATAGTACTTAAGGCTCCTAGAGATCACAGCAAGAGGATCATCATGTTCATCATCCCATAGTTTAGTAGTAACAAAAATATCTTCTCTCTTAACAAGCTTGCTTTGGAAGGCCTTCATAAGTGTGACTCCTAGGGCACCTTCTGAGCCATAATAGCTTGTAGTGTCAAAGTTTCTATAACTGACCTACATGCCATTCACAGCCCTACTCAGTAGTGGATAACTTGGTAGAGGCCTTTGATTTCATGGAGCTTTTAGTTTGCACCAACCTAACTCCCACACTATCATTGATCTGTTAGTTTGATTATGCATTTAAGGAAGCAAACTATGAGCTTAAAAACTCCATGAAATTGTAATATTGTTCATATTGTGCTCGTGAAATAATCATTCTGCATACTGACAAAAGCCCCCTTCCATTAAGCTTCGATGGATCTCCTTATCCTCTTCCAAAGATCTTATTTTGATGCATGTGAGAAGGCTGAAGGTTGCTAGCTTAAGATTGCCAAATTCATTGGCTTGAAGATTTCTTAGGCCTTGTAAGCAAAACAAATTTTTGCATATCTTGCAATCGTGGCATTCCATTAGGCCATATTTATTTTATGCATTTTTTTAAGTAGATACACATTTCTTGACTATGCTTTCACATTTTGCATAAAATGTCTCGCAGAACAGTATGAACAACCTCTCACAAAATTCCTCTATCCTTCATGCTATAATAAATGTCTTAATCTTATCCATAGCTCTCATTTAGCACAGGTTTTTAGGATGCTAACAAAGGTTGGAGAATTTAGCTTTACACCTGCCAATTGGAATTTCTTAAGATATTTGAAGGCTTTTTCAGTAGATCCAGTTTGTGAATATCCTACAATCATGGAATTTGATAAGGTTTGGAGAATCTTAATTTCTATAGGACTCTTGAAGAAATAGGGAACATATTTGTATAACTGGTGAAGTTTTCCCATTTTCATTTTGGGTTTCTAATAGTGATTATCTTGCTACATAATGGTCTACTCTACCACTGAGCAATTTTTCTAGGAGTGTGGCATGCAATTTTGAATGCCCACAACAAGGCACCACTAGAGATAAAGCTTTTTCCAAGCACTGGTCCTTTTTCTTATGGCAAGCTAAAAAATTTGATCAGCTAGAATTTTCTCCTTGGTATCAGATGCATTAGATTATGTTCTCTTAGTCATTTTAGGGCCCTCCATATTGTTCACCCACTGCTAATGGCTAATACTCCACCTTTTCGTGTCTTCTATTGGTAGTAATAAGACTTCTAATTATGACTTCTCTAAAACTTTGTAATGAGACTACTCACTATGACTTCTCTAAAAAAATTTGGAAATGATTTCAGCTCTGGAAGAGTTTCCAAGGCTCAATTTGCTTGATCTAAGGTGTAGACATTAGACATTAAAATTTGGTAATTCCTTGGGCTTAGACTTGGCTCATTTCTTTGGAAAGAATTTCAAAAAAAAATTAAGATTCTTTAATAATAAGAGTCTTGAATTTTTAGTCGCTAAACATACACTCTACATCGCTAGCCACCAAATTCTAGCTTCCCATAAAAGATGTTGAGAAATAAAGCTCATAAAATATGTATTCTATTGAAATTTATTGGAATTTAAACTTTAAAACCCTACTATATAAATGCTTATATATTTCATCATTTAATATAGAGAATTAAATAGGTCTCAAAGATAAAGCTTGGAGATGGTGATGAATGCCCATGCCTTGATGAAAACTTCAACATTGGCACAGACAAGCGGGATGCTAGAGTAGTTGTGTAGAAAATTGTTCTCATTTTTTAGGATGTTCATTTTTTTTTTTATTGAAGGAGCTGCATTGATTTTTAGATACGCTAGGAACATGTGCTATATAGATCTCTTTAGGGTCGGTCACTTATGCATGGTCTAAATTGACCATTCCTTGTCAATGGTCATTAAAACCATAGCAAATTCAAGAAAAGGGGAAGGTGTATTTTTCTAAAACATTAAGGCTGAATAAATCTATAAGACCCTAGGTGGAGTCATTAGTTATTGACATAAGTCTGAAATACTCTTGGAGGATGACATCCAAAGGGCAAAATAAAAACATGGGAGATAGTGAAAAGGGTACCATTGAAGTTTAGATTAGTTTATGAAAAAAAAACTCTTACTAGTGTTAAATGTTATTAAAAACTATATTGAATCTTGATTAATTTTATTTAATACCAAAAACCAAGTTTTGAAAAGATACAACTATATTTATGTCATGTGAGGACATTACAAACATGCAACTTAGTCTTTTTAGGACATTACAAAATAAACACATTTGATTACATTCTTGTCCATTTGTATTGCTTGGATAACTCCTTGTCCTCCTCACTCTTCTAGTCTTCATGGTGTGTTTATGTGTCTTCATAGAATGATCTTGGTGCCCTTGTACCATTCTCCCAAGGATCAAATCAATCCAAGTCCCTTTGGATTGGGGAGTCTTCTTCCTTGTCTTCCAGTTGTTAATCACTTCTTTAGCAGGCCCTAAGACTTGAATGTTTCCTTTGTTCTCTGTCCACCTATACTTGCAATCAAACACCTTGGGTTGATGCCAAGCGTTCCATCCTCCAACTAGCATCATGATGTGTCCATGGTATGCAACATCATCATCCACATAATAACCTTGTAATCTCGCAACAAAATTATTAGAAAACACAAATACCAATGCTTCTTCATTCACCAAAGCATATGTTTGGTTGCCCACTTCCTTATCCATCCTTTCATTTAACACTTTCTTCTTCTATTCACCCATTCCCTATGAGATTCCAATGCTTTGACAGATTTTAGTTTGTATGGTCTCTTGTTGACCAATGTCTACTATACACTACTACGTTTGAGCTCATTTTTCTACCAATATTTTTGACCATTAATTAAAAAGGTAGAGGTTGGTCGGATTATAGAAGGGAAAATTTTATTTTTCTTAAATCTAAGCCCGTGTTGGTCGAATATTTCATGGTTTAACTTCAAAATCAAAAATCATTTTCAATTTTATTAATATTTCATTGAGCACGTGGAAAGGGGAAGGAGCTGGACCTGGAGCATGGTGTAAGGGTTTCATTGATTTTTCCTAAAATATTTACAATCCCTACACTTCAATTCCTATGTAGCATATCATGATGCAGTTACTGATGATCATGATTCCATAGGCCAAATGCTCTGGATGTTGTGGGTGTTCACAGGGAGCTTATTTTGCATCTTGGTCTACCTATAGGCTAGACGAGAGCAGTTTGCAAGGATTGGGGCAAAATCTTGTCACATTACATTGATGTCTCTACAATTGACAGAGACACTTCTAAAGCTTTAAGTGTAGCTATCAAAGCTACTAGTGCTCAATTTCTTGAGGTAATCCATAGTCTCCTTTAATTTGGATAATAAAATCAGTAGTACTCTACTTGGATGCTTTCCAATCCTTGGACACAAATGAGAGAGGATAATTTTGAATATTAATTTCAGCGGTCTCTTGAATGTATTACTGAAGCTTGTAAGTTGTATATTGGCTAGGCTCTAGTTTTAGGTTCAAAAAAGCTAGCAAAAGAAGGAAACTTGATCTTTCTCATAGTAGATAAGTCCTTGTTCTTAATTGGATACATCCATGTTTTCCACTGTTCTATAGCATTGAATACATATCTATCTTCCATTGCTCTGTAACATTGAATACATATATATCTTCCATGTTTTCCACTATTATATAGGTTGTAATGTCCCTCCCTTAAGTTCTACCATTCTTATTTTTATTTAAATTGGTTAACTAAATGTTTCCCCTTGGCATTTAGTTAATTTTTAATTTATGCATTTATAAATTTAACACACTTAATGTATTGGCACCAATTGGTAGAGTTATATATGCATATATTGTATCAATTTGGGAAAAAAGTGGGAAACAAAGTTAAATTTACTCTATGAGGAATTTGGGCATTCAAGAAGTCAAGGAGGTTACAGTCTAGGTGAATATAGTTAGAAAACAGGTTGTTTTTTGAGGGGAAAGAAAGATGACATTACAACATTACCTTGGCACTAGCATTTGATGACTGTTGGTTTATCTACATCACTGGGAGTAGTGAAAGATGTTGGTCTAGGTTGGGAAGTGTTGAATGAAGATGCATAACAAGTATAGGTCAGACTCTGTTAGTCATTTAAATAACTCTGAGAACTATTATATTATTCTATTTTAAGTTGAGAGATTTTTGGATTTTGTACAAAAAATTTACATTTGAATGAATGAAGAAATGGGTTGGGTTGTTTGAAAATATTTCCTTTAAGTCTTTTCCTGGCTATATTTGTTTTTAGATCTGCTAGTTTGTGCATGTTTCCCTTAATCTATCTTGTATCCCATTGGATCACGTATCCTCTCAAAAGAACCTGGTATCACATAGTGTTAAACAAGGTGGCCTATTATATATGTTTAGTAAATTATTAGCACAAACATGCTCAACACAAAATTTTAGTTGACCTTCTCAAATGATTTATTGTAGGTGAACAATGTTGGCATCTTTGGTACCACTATTGATAAGGAAGTTGCATCAGTTTCACAAATGTAACATGATTTGATGGTAATTTTTAACTTTGTAAGAATACATTTTCTTTTATCTGAAATTGATACTCAGGGGGTAAGGCAAATTAAAGTTATAATATGTAATTTTATTTGCATAAGTTGTCTTCCACCTTGAAATCAAATATATAGTAGGATTTGATAAAATCAATATCTACAACTTAATATTATCTCCTCTTTAGTTCTATTAATATGAATAACTCTCCATGCCTGAATCAATACTTAATAGATTTGATATATTACAGTAGCCTCCATTAACATGAACTGGAAACCTAATATATTATCTTCTTAAACTTTGTAATATTCGCTACAATGATATTGAGCTCCATCCATCTTGAAACCAACAGCTAATGAGATAGAGTGAAACAAAGTTCTCATATAGATAACTATAGTGTCCTCCATATGAGATACCAACCACCCAATATCTTGCTTTCTTGAACTCTAATATGTTCTATGAAAGCCAATTTAATATGAGCAATATTAGTTATATTTTCTTTAAGACACCATAATGTTATGGTGGTGCAGGATCATGATTTAATCTAACTGAGCCATGCTTATTTTGTGATTTTTTCCTCCATATTTTACATTTTAGAGGGTAGTGTAAAATTAATTTGATACAAAGCTATTGGTATAAAATTTCCATCTTACTTGTCCAACCTAAAGTATTGCATTTACAGAAGAAAATAATAATTTTGTATTCATTGGATATAATTGCACAGTAAGAAAGCCTTAGGTGTTAATATTTTACTACTTTTCCTCGTATAGAGAAAAGTTTTGAGAACTGCCTTAAATAAGTCTATGCCCTGGTCAACAATCATTTAGATCTTTTTTATGGCATCTGCTTCATACACATCAAAATAGAGTTGTAAATAGATAGGATTCTTTAGAGAGTATTACTCAATTTACTTTAAGTTTCATAATATACCCATTAATGAGGTATTCAAATGTTGAATTAAATGATTAGGGACATCCTAGAGGCTATCTTTGGAGAGTTACTGAAGTTGAATTTTGATGTAGCAAAACCTTTTTTTGTTTGTATGGAGCTTTTTTTTTATTGTACTAAATGCAATATGCCAAAGGTATTTCTTTCTTCCTTGGGACTAGGTCCAACAATGAAGGGGAGCTATGGTTGGTGTTAGAGGTTCTTAAGATGGAAACATAGTTAGGCTATAAGATTGGAAGTTACATGGTATCATGTTTGAGGCTTGTCTTGTGGGTAAATGTTTTGAAGAAATTGCTTCTCTTCATTGGAATTGGGAGTCTAATAAAGTAGTAAATCATTTGGAAAATACGCAAATTACCTTGTTTCCCTTCTCCACAAGGATCAACTCCACAAGGATCACTAATAATTTGAAGGAATGAGATTGCCTCTCTTCCAATCTCTTAGTAGATTAATTACCCCATGTCAAAAATTGTACCCCTAATTTTTGCTCCTCCCTCATATTCATCCACCAATAATTTACAATGATCCAAAAATTCTTTTGGGCAGGTTGGAGGATTTCATAATTATTACAGAGTTTCTGAATGGCTTTACATTTGACCCCATTTTTAGACCAAAATTTTTGACCATCTATTAAAATGTTTTAGATTGGTCAGAATATGGAAAGGAAAAATATCTTTTTTTTTTAAATCCATGCCCGTGATGGTGAAAATTTTGACCAACACGAGCTTAAAATGTAAAAAGGGCAATTTTGACCTATTTCATTCTATTATTTAACACGTGTGCGCAAGAGTTGTAATTGTTGTCGGGAGATTCAAGGGTTTTCCCAACAGTCAATTGAAGTTCAGGGCATAGTTTTCACTCTGGTGATTTGAAGTTCATGGAGCTTTGTGGTGGGCATGGTTTTTACTCTGTTGGGCATGGTTTTTAATTTGGGTTCGATTTTCATCATATCATGTAAGCTTGTCTATGAAGCATTTCTTGCAAAATTGTATGATTATTAGATTGCAGGGCCTGCTAGATTATGCATGTGCTTAGTATTGAGAATGCTACTTTGAATCTAGAGAAGGATGTGGTCTTTGTATCTATTTTTAATAATAAACAATATGTTGATTATTCAAAATTCTATTCTTTAAACATGTCGGTGGAGTCCCACATATTCAACACTAGTTTTTTATAGCCAAGTCTTTTTGTTACCTTCTTTGGATTCTCCTCTATCATTTGGCCGATTTAGGGCCTATGGTTTTCAATTTCATGTGCTCTAAAGTTTTTCTTTATTTAGCTTATTTCGTGTGGAAAAATGGCAAATGGACTCTAGTGCTCACATAAAATTTAGACAACCATTCTTTGATCATAGTTTGTTTCAATACAAGATAGGCTAAATTACATGATTTAATGATTCAATATTCATTGTTACGTTCATGTTTCTTAAGGAGTGCTTCAACAGGATGATCCCACTCAAAAAGGAGAATGATATGAGGTCCATCCATTCTTCCCCTGCATCTGTCTTTCCTGCATGCTCAAAACCCAACTCCAATTCTTGTTGTAAATTATCTTTACATGATTAATATAAAAATATTTTTTCTTTTGTGGAACAACTATTTTTTAGCAAATGAAAATAGGGAGGGAGTAGAAATTAGGAGCTACTTGATGAGCAAACTAACACGTGAGCATATTTGTTTCCTTTGACAGTTCAACTGCTGAAGTATACTAGTTAAAATCAAAAAATCCAATATGACAAGGAAGGGAAAATGTTGCCTCACAGAAAAAATCTAGACCAATAAAATAAACAAAGCAATTAAATCAATAATCAACCTAGATATAAGATCTAGGATTGATAATAATAATAAAATATGATAGGTTAATTGTTTGGTTTGTGTTAATTGTTTGCTGCAGGATTTGTAGCTTGTTATTTTGTATGTCTTTAGTTTGGATGTGTTCTTTGTTGGACATGTTCTTCCATAGTCCATAGTCCATAGTCTTGGACTCTTACTATTACATTTTATCGGCAGATCCATATTGTAGATTGGCTTTCTCACACAAGGAAAAGCTTGAATGTAAAATATAGTCAATGGTGTGTATTTGTGATAGTGATAGCAGATGCATTGATGATTATCCTTAGCTACAATTTGAATCCTACAGTTTGAAATCCATCAAGCATCTACAACCCATTTTGCATGTTGATAGAAATTGAACTTTCCTACATATAGTAATTATTCAAGAAACATCCTTCAAAATCTAATTTATGAATGTCTAATCTACTTCACTTAAGCTTTTCCTAAAACTTACATGTAAATCATTGATGCAAAAAACTAATGTCGTTACATCTCTCTTGATTGGTAGGTTTTCCTATCATCCTAGTTTTTAAATTCAACTTACTTTTTGAATCTTTATGTCTGATGAGTATTGGGTCAGTGGTTTTCCAACTACTTCCATGATCCATCCTAGGTATTTTCTTACACAAAAGAAATCAGTGCTTAATTTGTCTATAATGTATTTGGCCTTATTAGTGTCTTAACATCATTTGGTGGAATTAGAATGTATGGATGAACTTCGAGTTACGAGCTCTGAGTTAGGAATGGGTAACTATTTATAATGGGTTAGGAGCTTTGAGTTTTAGCAATCAAGATAGGTAAGTCAAAAATAAAGAAAACAATTTGGAATGGATGTCTCTGCAACTAAAATCTGCTTGTTCATGCTCTACGAGACAATTTAAGCACCCTTACTTTCATACCCCACCCCTTTTTCAAAAATCCCAAAAGTAACAGTATTTTTTTGTTATTTGTGACTTGGCACTATAGTAAAAGTTACCCAACCATAGACTATAGTTCTAATCTTCATTTATTGTTTTGAAGATGTGTTTTGGAGTTGTAAGCCTATAGTTCCAATTTAAGCAAAGTGGATTTTCATATTTTATTTTTAGTTTTATATTTTACAACACTATCTCTATTCTGTAATGTGCACATCAGGTGCAATCATTCATTTCATCCTTGATCAAATATCTCCTTGAAGCAATCTAATCAGACATGGTGTTGCTTGTTATATTTCATAATTGAATTGTGATGGAAGTATGATATTTGGGACTTTGTTAAATGAACTAGTATCCTTTCTTTTCCTTTCATAGAGATCCATTGACACCAATGACATGAATGCCTTCAGTCAAACAATTCATGTTCTTTGTACATGTTTTGACCATCTGGATTAAAACATTTCATAGCAAGCTAATTGTGTAGAGAAGTTGCAAGTGTATGTCATGTACTGAGCCAAAAGAGTTAAAGCCATTTTTGACATAAAACATTACATATCATGCTTTCCTATATGCATGTCCATTAATCAGCATTCCAAGCTCTATTTTGGGCATTTTATCAAAAAATTTGATATCTTACTAATCTCATTAAACTATGCATTTCAAGTGCCAAGCTTTGTCTTTACTAAGGCCATTGAATGGATAACAATCTCTTTGATGTTTCTTGCATTTTCTTTGTACATCTGTGCACTATCTCCATGATTCCATGTTTGGTCCATAGCCTCTTTGCAATAACCACATGATCGATGATTGCCAAATAGTGCCAACATACTATGTGGAAAGGTCCTTTCTAGATCATATTTCAATGCAACAATTTATCAAATGGTGGTACTTTGAGGGGACAATGATCATCTTTGTAGGGTCCATTTTTCATTGCACCAAAAGCCATGACTGTTAGTGAACATGGAACACCACATAATTAACCACCTGTGGGCAGGGGAGCACGTCACATCACCCAACAATCTCCCCCTCGACGCGCATACCAGGTGCTTACGCGGGTCAGGAAGGCACCGAGGAGATTTGAACCCATGACCAGGCCAAAACCAGGCTCTGATACCAATTGTAGGGTCCATTTGCCATTGTACCAAAAGCCATGACTGTTAGTGAACATGGAACACCACATAATTAACCACCTGTGGGCAGGGGAGCATGTCGCATCACCCAACAATCTTCAACCATGTGACTTTGGCTCATTGCTTCAAATTTCTTAGAGGATATAGAAACTTACTGACTATAAATAGCAAGTATGTTCTTAAAAAAAACCCATACTCTCTATAAATAGCAAGTATGGACTTAATGCATATTTCATGAGTTGTGGTTCATAAAAACCCATACTCATCAGCTTGAATTGTTTGTTTAATACCCAATGCATTGAGGTGATGCTTACAATTTGAATTCATAACAACAATTTCTCATCAACTTAAATTCTTTGTTTAGTACCCATTGCATTGAGGTGACACTTACAAGGTTGAAGTATTGCAACTTCCTAGAAGGTCTGCCTACTCAATTCCGTGATGATCCAACTTTCCTTGACCATAAAGTTTTACCCAAAATTAAGCCTTCTTAGCTTGCCATGCCATTTGCAAAACCTTCAACAAGTTATGTTCCTTATTGTAGAATTGCAGGGTTATTTTGTGGGTGATGATGGTGCAGACCATGGGCATATCATGATAATAGTTGAAGGATGGAACACATGGCATAAATCTAAGAAATGCCTTTTTCAATATTAGAAGCACCAAATTTGTTTAGGTTCATGGAAATAATTCTGCTGCAAATAAGTCTAGGTTTCTTAGCTTTATAATTGTCATAGCTTTTTAATTGTTCTCATTTTATCAATTTTATCAGTTGAATTCCCTGCAATATCAGTTGGCCTTATATAATCCTAGATAAATTCAGGTGTTGGCAAGTTGGAAAATCCTTCGGTCCTTTTAGCACCACATTTGATCCAAATGAAGTTTGGATCTATTTTTTCTCTTTGAGAAATATAGTTCTTATGGCATCTTTACATATGTTTAGCAAAGGCCAAGAAACCTTGGAGTAAGCTATAATTGGATTATATTGTAATTTTTGTTTGAGTCTCACCATTTATTCCTCAAAGATTCTACATCTTCCTTCTTAGGCTTTGTTTTACCAAATATACTCTTATGTCTGAATTACTCAATTATTGTTTTTTCAAATTCATTTTGAATTACTCAATATCTTCTTTAGGATGCATTTTTTATCCCCCTAAATCTCCATAATATTTTTTGTAAACTATTATTTATACTGTGCATGGTGACACTATTTATACTGTGCATGGTGACACTCTTACTAATTGTTATCAACATATGATCAAGCATAAAAGAAGCTCCTAAAAGGACCTATCTAATCTAGATTACAACCTTTTATATCCCTTTTTTATTACTACACCAAATAATCTTGATATACCTACAGCCTTTTTCATTATGTTCAAGAGGGTCAGAGAAGCTAAGGACCATTTTCATTTTAGTCTAAAAAGTAAGTGTATTCTATAACAACAAGATGTATCTTTATTTTTGATGTCCTCACTAGAATTCAAGGAAATTTAGGAAGTTTATAAGTTATCAAATTCCACGTCTCTGTCCCATCAAGAATATTTGAGAAAGTTGTGGGCATTGACTCAAGAAAAAGGTTGCCCAAGCATAGTATGGTCACAGGACATAGCCAGTGTCCACCTAGACATATAAATCAATTCTATCCTACGTAATATTACTTCTAGCTAATATTCTACTTTACCTATTTTGTGTATTGAATGTGGTATAATTGGCTTTTGAAAAACTATTATGACAACATACAATTGGCTGACATAAACATAAACTTCATCAACCTAGCATAAATAATAAATAACCATTAGACTTACTGACAACCACTTAAAGAATCATTAACTAAGGCTGAAGTGGTTTATCTTCCAACATTGTAAAAATTCTCCCTCTTCAAATTTCTTTTCCCTAAAGCAATTGTAGTGCCAGGTTCTCCAATATTTTGGGGCCTTCCTACATGGTATTGTACTATTGTCCAATGACAAAGCCTTTGACTGAATGAGATATTTTTGTAGCTCCTTTGATCTCAATTCCTTCTTGTGTCTGTTTGGAATCAAAATAGAACCTCTATCATCTAGGTAATGCAAGGATCTTGATATTTTAAAAATTTTTGTCCCACTACATTCTACAAACTTGAGACATGAAATGGTGTTATGCACTAGCAACCTTAGTAGTATCTTAAAAAAATATACAACCTATCTGCTAGATCCTTGTAAGACTCGTGGTTACTTGGTCCAAGTATCTCCCTTCCTATCATTTTGAGCAACTTTAGCTTATAAGGTTTTCATCTCAAGAAGATATAATTTGTTACTTCTAATTCATGCTCATTTGAAAGAAAATTTGTTGGAAATTCAACTTGTCTTGGGCCAATTTGAGGTTTTTCTTAGTTTCTATGATGAAGGAGAGTTATAACTATAGAATGTGTAGCTATTAATGTTCCAGGGTTGTATTGTAAACTATATGATCATGAATCCTACTAATCTGTAAAATGAACAATTAGTGCATGACAAAAGGAATAGCTATATAAAAACAGGGAAAAACAAAATATGTAGTGAGATTTGAAATATTTATGAAAATATGGATAAGGTGTGTCTTTATACATTATAGGATCTTAAAATATAAGGATTAGGAAAATTCTTATGCCAAACTTGTATTCTGAGATTTCAAGTCAAAATGCCTCTATAATTAATGTCAAATTCTCCTAGACATCTGTTCCCGGGATGTCCTAGGATGGAGCAGCTGAAGGAGAACCCAGGTATGTATCTCAGGACAATGTAGGATTATTTGTTTGTGGCAGTAGTTAGATTTTAGCAAAATGTGAATGGCATGTCCTTGCAAGAAAGATTATCAAGCAACAAAGATGCTGAGTGATGTTCTTCGCTAATGCATAGGGTCTACTTTGGGTTTTCTAAGTCTATTGTTTGAAGTAGAGACATCAAATTTTTTGGGAAATTTTGGTCCACAAGGATACAAGGCTCAAGAAGAGTGTTGCCTGTCACACACAGATAAATGACCATGCACAGGTGATAAACATGAACTTAGTGCAACTCATAAGAAGATACAAGAATTAGCATCCTCAATCTTGGAGTGTGTCACTTCCCTAAATTTAACATTTCTATTACAAAGCATGTCATTCTCAACAAATTAGTCACCTTTTGAAGCATATCTAGGTCATTTTCCTTCAACTCCACTTGACATAGCTTTGGAATAATAGGAAGAGAATGTAGGAGAAGATTTCTAAGGAGTTAGACATTAAAATTTGTTGAGAGGTCTAGAAAAATTTAAGACATTAAAATTTTTTGAGAGGTCTAAGCAAATTTAACTCCAAGTAAACTACCAACTAGAAAAAAACTCAAAATATGTACTACCAAAGAAATGATTAGCATACTACTTTTGATATGACAAAATTTGAATAATGTGAGGATAAATTAGTCTCTATATTGAAGTTACAATGAAAGTTCTTTTGGTTTAGTTCTGTGTATTTTTTGCAGAGAAGCTTTCCTCTTTGGATTCTTTTGTCAAATTTAATTTTGACTAAATTTTTTTTAGTCACTTCACAATGAAAATGTCCTTTGCAATGATGTTACGCTTGCAATATATTATAGATTACCTACCAGAGATTATAGTCAAAATAAGCTTGCCAAAGATCAAGTCCACCTACAGCAGGGGATACAGAGATGCTCAAATTAACAAAGTGGTTCACAATCCTTGGATGACTATTATGTAAGTCCTTGATATCAATTGCTCTACATAGTAAGAAAATAAAATCTTTTTTAGTTAACTTTATTTGCAAGGAAATTTAAAATGGAACATTTACTTTACCATCTGTAGAAACATCCAACACATAATTCTTGTACAACATATATAGTCATTTTTTTCATCAAAAGTGGAGCATTCAATTTTCTATTCTCTGAGATCCATAGAATCTCCTAAAATATCTTATGTATTTATCTAAAGTAGTAATGCCAGTAAAAATTGTACCCAAATTTTTTGTCACTAGCTCATGGTAGTTGTGGCTCTATTTAAACTTTAAATATTGGTAAATATTATGGAGATTTTGTTTTCTTTCTACTATAATATCCAATTTCATATTAGATTTTCTATTCTTTGAAATATTGAATTTTCTTTTGACTTTCTTCAAATATTTTTGCATGACTAAAAGTTATTAATATTTAATAGTTGTGTGCAATCTGATTTTGTTCAATAGAGTTGTGTGTCATCAGTATCTGATAATGAAAAGCCATTGATGCATCTAGAGGTTTGTGTGGAAGAGAAGACAATCAAATTTGTTTGTGAATAGAAAAAGGTTTATTTTTTCTACCATAATTGAGCAATGTCATAGCTCAAAATAGTGCTCACTCTTGTTAGCATGTCTGGACCTTACTCAAATACAGTTACAAATACAACTCCCTAGTTAGTTAGAGTAGCAGCAAGCACAATTGACAGAAGTTTCCTTACTGCATTGACTCTTGGAAACAATCGGCCCTTCAAGGTTAAAAACCCATTCTTCTCTATTTAGCAAATTTTGTAAGATGTTTAATATAGTTGGATCATTTGTACTTAGTATCAATAATAAGAGATTTCCACAATCTAGATTGTATAGAGAAAGTTTTCTAGATTAAATTTTGTACACAATTTTTGTACCCCACTCTGTGATTCATAATATCCTGATGATGAATCATGAAATCTGATCTGAAAGATTGATACACAATTTAATTTTAAACCATTTTTCTTTCTCTACTTATTTAGTAAGTTAAAGTTTGATGGCATTACTATAAGGCATATTTTGTCCAACAGGGTCAAGCATTGTATACCAAAAAGCATATCGGGAAGTCATATAGCCTTGTTTATGCAGAAGACATTGCATATTATTAATGGGTCTTTACAGCACTCAAAGGTTTACATAATTAATTTGGAAAGAGATGTAATACCTCCATCCCACTTATTGGATTCTTCATTTAGAGAGATTTCCATTCTCTGCTTCTCCCATTTTGATTACAGTTTTAGTTTTGCAACTTAACATTGTGAGTCACATGTGTGAAATTTTGAGTGAATGATGTTGAAAATTGTTCATTGGAAATATAGGCACAACCTTAATGGAATGGAATACTGGAGAAACTAAAAGAAGAGATCAAAGAAAGAAAATGAAGAAATGAAGATGATGAGGTTAGCATACATTTTTTTCATTTTAAATCCTAGTTGTATTAGAATGCCATGATAAAACAAATTAGAGAATATTAATACATCAAATCATTTGCTATCCTTTATGCTATAAATTAGTATGAAGTCTCTTAATATGAATTGATCCATAGTTATACTTGAGAGAATGTTCATTGCAAAATAAGAGTTTTTAAACTTGATATTTTTAACATATACTTGATTTATGGATGCACCATTAAGTACTCCATTATACATGCTTTAGAAAAACTTTGAATGCACCTACTCTACCTCTACCTACAATGTCATACTCTAGATTCTAAATCCTCAAAAACCACAATGTTCTTTTTAAACAACCCAACAAAAATCTTTTTTAGAGGTACCTTTTATTTTTCTAGATTTAGCATACATATGGATCAAAGACAACTTACTTTTACTAGTTTTCATTTCTCTCTAAGCTTTACCTTCCTTGCTAATTTCTTGTTTGCTAGGTCTTTCTCCCCTTCTAGACTGGCTCTATTTAAACTAGACTTGGATATCACAAAAATGAATCTTTTTGCAGTAATGTAAGAATCAAGAAGCAAAATTCTTCACTGGTGCCTACTAGAGTTGAGAAATCTCTAGCACTTTCTAGTACAAATCATTTCTGAGGTTACAAAAGCAATCTTAATCTATGGGTTTGTAGATATCGAGGTTAAAAAGTAGCATGTTAGATGTAAGTGTTAACAACACTGACATCATTGCTTTAGTTATTAGTAATTACTATCTTCTTAATGTATTGCAAACAAATTTGAGAATATCCAAATAGTTTGTATTTATATCAGATTGTGCTACTAGGGAGCAGCCTCAATGCTAGTTCCAAAATTATTCCCACAACACAGACCACCTAAATATCTTTTATCTTGATTTAGCTATTATGATTTTGATTATCAGATGAGAAGATTGGTCTACCTGGTGATTGTAGAAATACCTTCCTTCTACAATTCTACAAGTCTCCTCAGGTAGATAACTAATGTTGGGAATGATGTGATGATCTATTACAGTTGAAGGGAGGTAGTACTTGGAAGATTATAGATTGCATTTGTCCACTTTCTACAACATTCTATTAGAGTTCAGCAAGGAGCAGGCATGTTGGGTAGTTTGCTCCATACATAATTGGTTAAACATTTGTTATTAGTGTATCCTGTTTTCTACACTATTGTGTATTTCTCAAAGAAGAAATGGAAATGAATCCTTATAGAGTCCATGATACAAGGTGATCTATTTTTTTGTCTACAGATGGCACTTTTAATCGATGTTCTCGTAGAACTTTGACTGGCGATTATGTTATTTATATATTGTATTCGCCAGCAAAGTATGTCTTTATGCTCCTCTAAACATTTGGCTTAAATTATTCACTAATATTGTATGATTTATATTATTTTAAGCTCAGTTGTCACACTGGCTACAAGTTTGACTTTTAGTTTGCATGAAACATATTAATTGTAATTGTCACATGTTGTAATATAATAGTTTTGAATTTTGAATGCTTTGCAAGAAATATTAAATGCTATCTAGGAATTGTCTGAACTGAATTTTAGAATTGGCCAACATCTTATGTGAATTATTTTCTAGGGATGTTGAAGTTCCATCATTTAAGATTGTTATTTTTTAGAGACTAATCAAAGGTAGTATTTTATGATGTCTTTTAATGTTTCTTTTGCATATGGTACCCATGTGGTGATACATAACATAATTAATTGTACTTGGCACAAATACAAATGTCAGTTTCACTGCCATTTCTATGAACAATATATTTGTTGTGCTCACAATCAATGTCCCTTACTAATGTTTTTCATCCTAATTGTATAAACTTGTATAAGTCTTTTCTTGTGAACCATATTGAATTAAAGGATGCTTTTCCTTGAACAGGGTTGTTATGATTTTAGCAAATGTATAAACTATCAGTGTTGGAGCTCTATTTCTCATGACAGATTTTGAGTTTTTGATCACTTCATGTATAAATATTTTAGGCTCTGAAGAAATTTCTGGATGGAGATGCCATATTAATTTTAGATCCAAAAATAAACCCTACTACAAACTTGGTGATAGAGAAAGTGTTATTAAAGAGTGGTTAAAAGGCTTGGTAGTGATTTGATTTTGATAAATTAGGTACACTTTATGTGCCCAGACTTTGTCTACTTAGAATTTAGCTCTTGTTTATGGCCTATTATTATTATGTCCTTTATAAGTTTATATAGTTCATTTCTCTATTAAAAATTGCTATTGCATTTTGGTTTTCTTTGTGTTGTACATAATCCAAATTAAAGCCATTTATTTCTTATTACAAGGCCACATCAGCCTTATGCTTGAAAAAAGAAGAGGAAGCCTCATGTTATAAGAGTAGAACCACAAGAGCCATAGGAGAATGTCAAAGATAGTCATGATGTGCCTATTAGCATCATGATTATCTTCAGCATTCTCCTATGGCTCGTAAGGGAGATCAACTAGAGAAGATGCTCTGTTAACTTTTAATATGCTTCATCAATGAGATCGCACTATATGAGATTCATTACTACACTCAAGAATGGGCTCATCTTCAGAAGATTGAAGATGAGCCCATTCCCGAGTGTAGTAATGAATCTCAAAGCTCCTTCAGCTCGAAATAAGTAATTTTCTTAAAACTGTTGTTTGGATGTACTTGGAGACCAAATGGTGTCCGGCTCCTGGCTGTGAGTATGGTGTTGACTTTGTAATTGGAAATGGGTGCTATGATATCACTTGCAAATGTTAACACAACTTTTGCTAAAATGTAAGTTCTATTATATTGTGCTTAGTAATAGTCCTTCTGGTAGGTGCTTTTGTTTTCCAATAGATTGTTCTTGATTTTAATATATTGTATTGGAAATTAAATAGTTTAAAACTTTGACTGAAACCTCTTCAGTGCTCTGAGGAAGCTCATCATCTAGTTGATTGTGAGACAGTGTATTAACTAAGATCACATGTCAATTAAGCCTCTACAGTTTCTTTTCATCTAGAGACAATTCTAACACTTTGTAAACATTATGTTATGGCAAAAGAAAATAGCAAGGACACTCTTGTAATCATCTACAAGGAGCCATGGGGACAATTCAAAGCAATATGCTTCTCCAAGTAAAAATAAAGAAGCTGGTAAAAGAGATGAAGCTTCCTTCCAAGGGGTCAAAACACCTTCCACTCCACTTGAATCACACAACTTCTCAACATCAAGGTCTTCCACATACCAGTCAAATGAAACTGATCTCTCTAACCTTGTTGATATGGACTATGGTAAAGTGTATGATATGTAAGTGTATGATGGAATAGAGAAAATCTAGAGCACCACTATAACTTATAATATAGAGGGATGGTAATAGTAGGTAGTTGGAGGTCGGTTCCAAAATTCCATCCATCCATTTTTGGGTACATGATGATAACGTTATTTGGTGGTTGTTGAGCAACATAATAGTTCTATTCACATTATATATCAAGTAAATAAATGGTTTGACATTAGTTAAACTTTTCATGCTATCCATTTCTTTATATAATCAAAAGGCTTGAAATGTGGCAAAATGTTCACCATTAAATGGGGACAATCCCTATGGAAATTAACTGAACTTAGTTGAATTGTGCAATAATAATTCATGTTATGTGTACTCCATATGTTAAAAACATGAAAATAATTCTTTTTATCATATGTTTTATCTTTTGGTGAGCCCTATCAGCCATGGACTATCTTCATACAAAGTACATGATTTGTCTCAATCATATAACTAATTATATATTCTTCATATTAGTTGCAGTCGGTGTTTTTTAGGCATTCTATAAAATAGTTCATATGCCTTGCATATGATATGACATTTTGCATGTATCCTGCACTCTCTCTCATCCAACTGATTATGGATTACACAAAGTGATCTAAAACCATGATGCTAAAAAATACACAATCAAATCCAAAATGAACTTGCACTACAAATAGATTGTGGAAATTTGATATTGGTAAAATTGCATGCATGTCTACCAGGACAATCACAACTTAAACATATATTTGTCCTGGTAGACATGCATGCAAAATTAACAATATCAAATTTCCACAATCCATTTGTAGTGCAAGTTCATTTTGGATTTGATTGTGTGTGTTTTTTAGAATCATGGTTTTGGATCACTCTGCGTAATCCATCATCAATTAGATGAGAGAGTGTAGGATGCATGCAAAATGTCATATCATAGGCAAGGCATGTGAACTATTTTATAGAATGCCTGAAAAAAATTCACACCTAGTTGTTGGTGGAAATTTCCACCTTCATTGGTCGAAATTTCCACCAACACCTAGGTTTTTTCTACCTTTTTTGGTGGAAATTTCCACCAATGCCTAAATTTTTTCCTACCTTTGTTGGTCAAAATTTCCACCAACGACTAAATTTTTTTCTACCTTTGTTGGTTGAAATTTCCACCTTCATTGGTCAAACTTTCCACCAACGCCTAAATTTTTTTCTACCTTTGTTGGTCAAAATTTCCACCTTCATTGGTCAAAATTTCTACCAACATCTAAATTTTTTTCTACCTTTTTTGGTCAAAATTTCCACCAATGCCTAAATTTTTTCTACCTTTGTTGGTCAAAATTTCAACCTTCATTAGGCTAGATTTTGACCAATTCCTGATTGAACCTTGACAATGGCTTTGGAAAGTTTTCGACCAATAGATTGGTTGAAATTTTGACCAACCAGTGAGTTGGTCAAAATTTTTACTGAAAAAATATCGACCAATGGGTTGGTCAAATTTGGTCAAAAACTAGGTCAAAAAATGAACCCAAATGTACTAGTGGCGAGAAGAACAAGTTTCCCAATAGCAATATAGCAACCTTCGGTGCCATCATTTTTCTTGGTGTATATGTGTATCCCACTAGATTCCATTGTGTGCCAAAAATTTATAACTAATATCTGATGGAGCATTGTCTGGGACCCACTTTATCTAAAATGCTGCTACAGGATTACTTTTCATCAAGGCACTATGTCACTAACAACGAGAAACACAAATTTCTCGATAGAGATATAGCAACCTCTGGTGACTATGCATAATTCAGGGCTGGAACATTAATGCTTCTGACATAACAATAAAATTTCATGTCCATTTGATGGCACTGCCTTTCAACTTAGTGGCAGTCGCTATGTCACTAAGGGTAAAACACTTGCATCTTTTCACAGCGAGATAGCGACCATCGTAGATCTTTTAGGGATCAGGCGGTGAGAAATAAAAAGGAAAAGGGAAGACTCGGGGTGCAAAAAGTTTGAAAAGGATGGAGAACATTCACATCTTTTTAAAAGGTTTTTGTTCCATCAGGAGATCCAGTCTAATTTTTTACCTAGGCAAGGGAAAATTATCTTGCCAAAAATCAGACCAACATATTGTTCTAGTCTCCAAGCATGACAAATCTATTAGAGTCTATACATATTTCTAAGATCTGAACTTAGCATGTCCAAAGGATGATTTTCCACTCCCTAACATTGATATGATACTGGATATGATAGAAAAATATGAAATGTACTTACTCATGGATAGATTTTCTTGTTATAATTAGATCAAAATTGCACCACAAGATCAAGAAAAGACTACCTTCACTTTTGCATGGGGAACTTTCTATTGGAATGTGATGCCATTTGGCTTGAAAAATGTTGGTAATGAAAGACTATGTGGATGATACTCTAGTTAAGAGCGCAAAATGCAACACTCACCTTAAAGATTTGGGACCTATCCTAGATTGTATGGAGAAATTCAGTCTGAGACTTAATCCCAAGAAATGTGCATTTGGTGTAACATCTAGGAAACTACTTGGTTACACTGTCTCTACAAAAGGAATCAAGGTTGATCTCAAGAAGGTTCAAGAAATCATGGATATGCCTCCACCTCATAATATCAGTCAAATGAGGGGCTTAGAATAAAGACTTCAATCCATTCATAGATTCATCTCACAATTGGTAGATAGGTTGCAACCTTTTACTAAAACTTTGCATAAAGGTCTAAAATATAACTAGAGCCAAGATTGCAAATAGAGTCTAACATAGATAAAGAAGTACCTTGCTCATCCATTGATCTTTATGCCTCTTATTTATAGGAAGCCTCTTATTTTGTACATCTTAGCAATAGAAACATCTATGGGTATCTTGCTAGCTCAAGAAGACAAAGATAATTAGGAGAGAGCTATTTACTATCTAAGTCACACACTAATCTCCTATGAAATGAATTATAGTATCATTGAGAAGGCTTTACTGGCAGTTGTCTTAGCTTCCCAAAAGTTGAGATACTACATGCTTGCTCATACTATGTGACTAGTGTTTGAAATTCTTTAGAATAACTGAGAGGGGGGGTAAATCAGTTATTCAAAGTCCAAATGTCCAATTGAAACTTTTTCATCAAGTTAAGTGAGCCTATTAAATTTTTCATGCATCCAAGCTTAAACATTCCTACTTAGCAAGTTACTATGAATCAACATACAAGCATAACATATGAAAGATCAACACATAACATAGTGATTTATATGGAAACCCAATTTGGGAAAAACCATCAATAACATGCTACTCAATTCTCACTCTTCTGAAGTGGTGCCCTATTAAAGGCTACAACACTCTATTAGATGTGACTTGGTTAAAGGATTTAACCACCTTGTCAAAAGTGGGCCTTAGGTACTCTTGTTACATCTTGTTGATTAAATCCTCTTCATCAATCAACTAAGTGATATTACTTGGATATTATAAGAAATTGTCATTCCAAAAAATAGTAGGTTTGACATCAGTGACAAAAAAATGATTGAAAACATTCTTTATCAAAAATCTCCCTCTTTTCAATCAATCTTCTTCTTACAATGATCTTTTTAATTAGATTTCCAACAACTAGTTTCTAAAATTGATCCACTGAAATACTTACTCAATAAGGAAGCTTTAATAGGGAGGTTAGATAAGTGGGTTATGATCTTAAGCAAGTTTGATATTCAATATTTTGAAAGGAAGGTTATCAAAGGACAAGTAATTTTTGATCAGTTAGTAGAAGCACCAATGCAAAGTCTTCTTCTACTACACATTGACTTTCCTAATGAATCAATTCTAATGCTTACGCACCAAACTTGGGTGATGTTCTTTGATGGTTCCTTCACACAATAGGGATCTGGTGATGGGCTACTATTCATAATACCTTAGAGGTATTCACTACCTAAGGCATACAAGATTTTGTTTCCTTGTACAAGTAATATTGTTGAATATGAACCTTTCATTAATGGCATGAAGATTGCAGTTCAATGGGGAGTGGACCAATTGAACATCTTTGGTCATTCCCAGATCAATGATGTGTATTAAACAAAGGATGAGAAATTGATCCTATATAAATGCATGATGGGTGACATGAAGAAATACTTTTCTCATATCACTTTTCAACAAGTTCCTCAGGTAGACAACAAAGTGGTTGATGCCATGGCTACTCTTGCTTCTATGTTATAGATGCCAAATAATGATCTTCAACATGAGTTCTTTGTGGAAATGTTATGCTACCTATCCTATAACTCCCTTGAATCTTAGATGATTTGTTCTATTGTAGGACTTGACTCATCTCACTACCACCATATATACTCCTATCTGCATGACCAAACAATTCCATATGGTCTAAGTTGGAATGAAAAATGTCATCTTATTTGCAGTGCTTCACAATATGTTATTATTACTGATGACTTATTAGGAGAGGTCTTGATGGAACACTCCTTAGGTGTCTAGAACCTAATGAGTCCAAACATGCATTAATCAAGATCCACAAGGACATTTACAAATCTCACTCTAATGGTTTGACACTAGCTCATAAACTTATTAGAGCTAGTTACTATTGGCTAAATATGAAGCAAGAGAAAATCAAATATGCCAAGTCTTGTAAAAAATGCCAACTCCATGAGAATCTAATTCATGCTCCATCTAGGGAGCTAATTCCATCTATCACAGTGTGGCCATTCCAACAATGGGCCTTTGATATTGTGGGTCAAATTCACCTGTCTTCCTCAAATGGACATAAGTTCATTATTATAGCTACATACTACTTCACAAAGTGGGTAGAGGCAGTCCCTCTCTCTATATAAAATGAAAAAACTATAGCGTTTTTCATCATGAATTACTTCATATGTAGGTATGGACCTTCCTCCATTATTATTGACAATGGAGGATAATTTAAAAAGAAGGACCTTAAGGAGTTATGCAAAAAATTTAGAATCATGCAACATTGGTCTGCTATCTATCACCCCTAGGGTAATAGTCAAGAAGAAGCATCCAACAAGGCAATCCTTAAGATCTTACATAACATAGTTAACAAATCTAGAAGGGACTAGCACCTCCAGATTAATCCAGCTTTATGGGCTTATAGAACAAGTATCAGAAGTCCCATGGATACAATGCCATTTGTGTTACTATATGGACCAGATGTTGTGCTTCTAATTAAGGTTGAGATTCCTACTTTGAGAATCTCTATGAAAGGCCTCATTATTGATGATGACTATAGAATATCTTAGCTTCAAGAGCAAGAATTCTTAGATGAACATCGACAAGTGGTGTGTGATCATCTTTGAGCTTATTAGCAGCATATGTCTAGAAGTTACAATAAGAAAGTTAAGCCACATAACTTCCAACTGGGTGATCTTGTTCTAAGAGAAAACCCTAAGAATCAGCAACAATGGGTACAGAAAGAGAAGTTTGAACCCAACTAGCTTGGTCCTTGCATAGTCACTGCAATGTTTGGATCTAGTGCTTACCAACTTTCTACAATCGAGGGAGAGGTGCTCAAGGAGCCTATCAAAACTCTCCATCTAAAGTAGTTCTACAGTTGATCTTGTTTCCAAAGCTCTCTATATATACTTAAATATCCTAAAAATATATATATAAATTGCAAAAAGTTCTTAAAAAATCATTATCTTGGTGAAAACTTAGAAATAGGCAACTTGGTAATACCAAAAACATTTGAAAAATCAAAAAAGTATTTAAAAAAAAATCAAAAAGAGAAAAATACAAAAAAAACTTGAAAAAGGAAAAAAGTGCCATTGATGAAAACATGGCAACCAGGCATTATGGTAGCAAAAGAAAGAATTCTTACCAAGAAGGTGAAAACCTAGTGAATAGGTGACTCCTATTCCCAATGTTATATCTTGCAACGCATCTTCTGGTGCATGTATAGTTGCTTTCCTACCTTAGTTTGTTATTTTTGCTCATGTATCCATGGATTGAATATTGTCATAACTTAGGGGCAATACCCTATAGTGTCATATGAATCTCTTAAGTGTCACTCATCAGTTGTTCTAACTACATCTACCTACTATCACTAGTGTTACTTTTTGAGATTCCACTCACAGATAATCTCTTAAGTATCAATCACTAGTTGTTCTAACTACATCTACCTACTGTCACTAGTGTCACTTTTTGAGATTCCTCTCACAAACAATCTCTTAAACATCAATCACTAGATTTTTTAATTGCATCTACCTACTATCACTCATGTCACTTTTTTGAGATTCCTCTCATGGAAGATCTCTCTTGATTCAATCACCAATTTTCCTAATTGTGTCTATCTACTATCACTCAGTTCCTACCAAGGTTCTTCTTATTGAAAATTCCTCTTTGACTTTAGTCACCAGTTGTTCTAACTACATCTATCTAATATTGTCACCCTAATGAAGAGATTTCTTTCATACAAAGTTCTAAACATTAACACTTGACCTCAATGCTACAACATAAAAACTAAACTCCAAATGATAAATTTGTTTGGGATATGCTAAGATTTTCTTTGTTTTTTTTTCTTTTGCTTTATCATGTCTCTTCAAGTGACTCAGTGATGTCTCTTTTGACTAGAGAAGCAAGGATTGGGGGCATGATCTTTTCTTTTCTTTCTATTTGTGGTTTAGTTACAATGATTTAAAGCATCCATATAAAAGGGGTGTCCACTATAAGAGCCTCTATCTCATATTGGATGGTTGTGTGTACCTCGACTCCTTTTATATGGATAAATCAATAAGATTGGTTCTTCTCCTTGGTTTTTGGAGTGAACTTTTTATACTATAGTAAATACCAATACTTGTCTTACTAAGTGAACATATGGGTCATTATGAGTATACTTACCACACTTCTATCTTAGGCTATGAATGCAAGGGTTGTTTCGGATCGAATATTTACTGATTACTTAGCATTAGAAGGATCTCTTGTGTGTTTGGTGTGTCTGCACACAAGAAACATTCTGGTCATCCTAGCATTTATGCTTTGATTCTTATGTTAACTTGCTACATTAAAAGGGAAAAATATTCATATCATTCTAGCTTCTTGTGCCTCAAATGCTTACATTTAATCCTAAGAAAACTAGAACATGTGTCATATTCATATTTCTATGATTGCAATATCAATGGGAGTCGTATGACATATGGAATTCAACTAAATGCTTAGTGATGATAATAGTTGAAGTTTGGTAACCAAACCTAAGGTTGCATTGCATAAGCACATGGTTTGATTGCAGATTTACATGCTTCTCCATGGCTACATAAGCATTCAATTCTTTGGTTCATCCTCTCAATCTTCATGGAATATCTATCACTATCAAAAAAAATGGAACATTACATGAGATGTTAGTTCACTCACATTTTTCATTACATACATACTATCATGAATAATCTCATCTACACTACATTCAAATATTATATCAAATTTTCATCCATGCATCACATCATATTTGCATTCATAATCATAGAATAAAATATCTCATGTACAAGAAGTTAAAAAGATAGAAAGTGACACATGTGAAGGTACTCAAATAAAAATATCATATATATATATATATATATATCAAAAGTGTACATATGTGCAAAATTGGATGCTATTCAAGTGTTGTCGATCTCAAAAATAATACAAATTAATGTTGGCACACCAATTGATACATAGCTAGACCAAAATTGGGGTAAAACAAATCTAACTCTCTCCTTCTTCCTCACTTCCCACTAGTGGAGGAGGAGGAGGCATATTAGGTCTTGTTGTAAGTTGTGCTCCCCTTGACTCTCATGAAAATTGAGACATTGAGGCACCTGCTCAACCTTGTCTAGAATAATTACCATGCATGCCACAAAATAGTAAGCTGCCCTGGTTGATTGCAGCTAGATCTCATCATGTTGCTACTTAGATCTCCTATCCACTAGATCTAACTACTCTTGTAGCCTATGGATCTCATGCTCTCAGTCCATGATCTAATAGTCTCTCACATCCACATGTATGTATAGCTCTCCTGGCTGTCAATGTGTAGTTTGTATCCACTCTCTGAACCTACTCAGGGCCTCCTAGATCTATGCTAAGGCATCTCTACCCTAGGTCCCTATAATAGGCTCATCCTACATCTCCTTGTCTCCCTACTTAGCTAGCTACTTGACCAGGCATTGCTCCTCCATGCAAGGTCTCTATGTCTCACCTCTGATGGGTCTTAGAGATCCCACCTTGCCTCACGGTCACCTCTACCCTATCCCACTCCCACTAGCACCTAGGTCTACTCTCATATACCAAAGTAGAATCTACACTTGGTGTGTCTTGTGTCTCACTCCCTCCTATTGGCATTGTTTTGGTGGTGCCTGGGGTGCCTGTACTGGCTGGATTCGTGCATCCATCCCCACTAGATTTATGAACCTAAGGAAAGAATGACTCACAAGGTAAGCCTTGTAGAACCAGAATCAGTGTGCAAAGAACATTAACAAATAAAGTAAACATTCACAAACCAAAAACTAAATTCACATATATGCTTAGACAAAGAAAGCAAACAAGAAGTGCAAACCTCACAAGAGAAAACAATCCATGCTTTCTTGATTCTGTAGATGTGTCCTTTTGCTGTGGATGTATGCTCAAGATGCTCAAAAGCTGCTTCAATGGAGATGGGTAATGGCAAATTGGTAGCTTTGTGAGCTCTCAATTTGGCATTATAAGGGTAATATTGATGGCTTTGGTTCTCAAAATAGCATGGTAACTTTAGCTCAAAGATTGTTGATGAAATGGCTTAGGATGGGATTCAATTTATAGGCTAAGGGGTAGAGGGATGGAGGGCTTAGATGCAAGGATGGATGAAGGCTTAAGGAGGGCTAAGATGCACTCAAATGGGAGCACATGGATTGTGCTTGTTTAGTACCAATGGGAAGGTGACACTTGTCACAAGGAGGATGAGTGTGAGAGGGTAGGGTAAAGGGTTGGTTAAAGTCATGATGAGTGGGGTTGAGTATGTAAGAGGGATGTAAGAGGAATGAGTGTGGAAGAGGGAAGAGTGTGGAAGATGGATGTAAGAGTCATGAGTGGGCTTGTAAGAGTCTTTATGTTTTGTAAGAGCACTCATGACTTAGTGGTTGGGTTTTTTTTGAGGGGAGACTTTGGTTTGGATTAAGAAAGTCTTAAACTTGTTTAAGGAATGTGAAAACATTAGGGGGTGGATTAGGCTTGGGTTTAGGATTAGATTAGGGATGTTAGAGATGTGCAAGTGGATGGCATTAATGAGGGTGGGTGAGTTAGTGGCTAAGCTTGGTTAGTATGGGTGGATGGGGTGGATTAGGCTAAATGGAGGATTAGAGATAGGTTAGGGGTTTTTGAATTTGAGGATTTCATTTATCAAATAGATTTATTTAATAAATGGGGATTTTTGGAATTAGATAGAAGAATAGGATTTAATTGATAAATAATAGATTATTTGATTTATCAATTAGGACTATAGATGATTAATTAAATTAATCAACTAGGGGATGACAAAGGATTAATTAAATAGAAATTTAATTAATAATGCCCCTTTTAGATAACTAAATAGGATTACTAAAATAGTGTAATCAAATTTAGGTGTCTACATTTTGCCCCTCTTTGACATAGTGTTGAGACAACACTATTTCAAAGAAGTTTGAATGAAGACGACACGAGGAAGATGTTTTAGCAACAAGGTTTCCCCAGTCTCGGATAAGAAGAGGAGAGACTAGACTTAGATGATGCCCCCTCAAGAAGGTAGCGGGGAGAGAAATGAGGGTCGACGACTTCTTGAAAAGTACAAGAAATTGAGACGAGCTGAGACACAGGTTGGCAAAGGGGCTAAATTAGCTCAAACTCTCACTATGGGAGAATGATAAAGGGAAATCAGAGGCACAATAGTAAAGCAAGCTTAAGACTTTCCAGGATTGGGGGGGGGAGATGGAGGAGCGGAGCGCTATAAAAGAAATCCATGATAGGGAGATGGATGATAGAATGATAAAGCTGATGCAACAGGATTTCAAAGAGTTAGATTGGTGGAAGATGGGTTTCGGAGATCCCTAGGACTATGATTGTGGATCTCGAAAGATGAGGCTTGGTGGATTGATTTGATTGGTGGATCCCTAAGACTAGGATTATGGATCCCTAAAGCTAAGCGTGAGGAGTGATTCAAAGAGATACTGATGCATAAGCTGGGGTAGGAGCGACAGATGTAGGATATGGATGGGGGATAATGGAGATGAAGGGAATCCATTGAAGCTTTTTGAGCGGGGGGATACTTCAAAGAGAAGTACCACCATGTAGTTGAGCACTAGATTTGCTATAAGACTGTTGGTTAATTGCCAGGGTTACCAAGAACATCAAGGCCTTTTTACCAACCGTTCAGAGGACTGACAAACTGACTCAAAACAAACACACAAGGATTGCCCCAGTATCACACATGAACCCCAGAGGAAGCAGCATGGAAATGACACTAGGTAACCCACAAGCAGAAAAAGAAAATAAACAAAAGACCTGATCAAGACCTTACACTCTAATTGCCCCATTCGCAGCATACCATGATATGGAAGATCATGGCAACCTTGAGGAGGGAACAAGGAGATTGCTTGGAAAAGATATTTCAAGACACAAAAGGGAAGATCCCAAATCAAAAGAAAGTGAAAATCCAAAAGAGAATTGTTTGCCAACGAGATGGGTAGGACGAGGTACTAACGGACCAAGATTAGACATGAGGAAAGCTATATCCTGCAAGGACCTATCGGAGAGCACCTAAGCTGATGGATTGGGATGAGTGATGCGTCTGGCAAGCTGAACTAAGAAGGATAACATTTTGGTGACAGGAGATCTAGCTAAAGGATGCATTGGAATATCTAACCAAGGTGTGTGATGTGTGCAAGATGTTGACCAAGGATGAACTAACACGAAAGCCGGATAGATACAATGATACTAAGCTAAAGAGGATGTACAAGCTGACAGACCAAGATATGTTACAAATGTACAAGTTTGTTCATGTTTTGGTTTTTTGTGAGATGGAAATGTTTTTGAAGGATGGGGTGTCTATAATAGTTGATAGGTGGATAGGTAGATGGTTTGTGAAAAGTTTAAGGAAAATGGGATTCTGTGTGTGCATGTGATAGGATACAAGCTAGGATACAAGATCATTTACAAGATGGAATATGGTACAAGCTTTGGACAAGATTCGAATATATACAAGGTATGGTACAAGATTTACAAGGTACAATACAAGCTTTGGTACAAGATTTACAAGTTGTACAGGAGGTATTGACAAGCTCCATCAGATTTTGGATATTTGATTGGAACACCAAGGGAACAAGCAGGTGTTTTATGGGATGGTGGGTGGATGGATGAGGGATAGGATAGTGATAGATAATGGATTAGTCTTTAGCACACAAGGTGCCTGAATTACCAGGTTTTCACCAAGGTACCTATCCAAGGTGCTTGAATTGCCAAGTTTTCACCATTGGACGCTTATTTCTCTTTACTATTTTTTTTTTTTTTGTATTTTTTCAAAAGCTGGGTATACCAAGGATCTTCAAGCATAGAACTTCTTGAGATGAATGATGTTAGTGGGATCATTCAAGAGTTCTCCTTCTGGTGTAGATAATTGATAGGCTCCAGAGCCAAAGGAGGCAGTAACCACATAGGGACCAAGCCATGTAGGTTCAAACTTGCCTTTCTTTTCTCGATCTGCTTGGACTTTCATATTTTCTTTAAGGACCATGTCACCTAACTGAAAGTGTCGTGGGAGCACCTTCTTGTTGAAATTCCTTTTGAGATGAGTTTGATAGATTGTGAGATGGTCATAGGCTTGTTGTCTCTTCTCATCTAAGAGATCTAGCTGGGTGAGTCGAGCTACTCTGTATTCTTCATCTGAGATTTGCCCTCGCAAAGATATTCGTAGTGAGGGAAGTTCAACTTCTATAGGTAATACCACTTTGGCACCATAGACTAGGGAGTATGGAGTTGTGCCTGTGGATGTACAGAAGGAAGTTCGATAGGCCCATAGAGCCAGATTTATTTGAAGGTGCCAATCACGGCCGGAATCATTGACAACTTTCTTTAGGATTTTGAGGAGAGTTTTATTAGTTGCCTCTGCCTGGCCATTATCTTGTGGGAAATATGGGCTAGAAAAGTGGTGATGGATGTGGAGGGAAGTGCATAATTATTCCATGTTGAGATTTTCAAAGTTACCTCCGTGGTCAGTGAAGATGGTGGATGGGATGCCGAAGCGGCAAACAATGTGGTACAAGATGAACTTGGAGACTTGAACTCCTGTAGCTGAGACTAGGGGGACTGCTTCCACCCACTTAGTGAAATAGTCTGTAGCTGTTATTATCCATTTATGTCCATCAGATGAGAGAGGGGTGATAGTTCCAACTAGATCAAGGCCCCAACAAGCGAAAGGCCAAGGTGGTGCAATAGGCTGTAGATCCTGTGCTGGAGCGTGCACAAGATTTGCATGTTGCTGACATGGGAGACACTTTCTGACAAAGTCACAAGAGTCTTCTTCAATGGTAGGCCAATAGTAGCCTGCTCTAAGGATTTGTCATGCTAGGACAATACCACTCGTGTGGGCACCGCAAAGTTTGGAATGTACTTCTTTTAATGCCATCGTGGCCTCATTTTCATCTAAACATCAAGAGAGAGTATCGTGATAACCCCGACGATATAGGGTATTGGCTATGATAACATAGCGGGATGATTTTTGGATGAGGTTCTGGCATTGGGTACGTGTGAGGTGAGGGGATATGATACCATTGTTAAGGTCAGCGTGAATTTCATGGTACCAAGGGGATTAGGGGCCAACCAAGATACAAACACAGTTTGAATCCTCATTCGCATAGGCAGGTGTGAGGAGCTGCTCAACTAAAAAATCATACTGCGTAGCTTCTTGGGGAATTTCCAAGAGCGAGCCGATAGTGGCCATGGCATCTGCTGCCTTGTTCTGCATTCGAGGCACTTGTGTAAACTGAAGCTTTGTAAAATGCTGGGTCAACTGATCAACTAGCTCTTTGTAGGGTAATAGCTTTTCATCTTTGGTTTGATATTCATTTAAGACTTGTTTGATGATGAGTTGGGAATCACCAAAGACTTGTAACTTAGTGATATTCCATTCTGCAGCTATCTTTAATCCTGCTACAAGAGCTTCATATTGTTGGTGCTAGGGAATTGTAGCTTGAAGGCTTTTGGAATGTAATCTCCTTGAGGTGTAACTAATAATATTCCTACCCCTGATCCATGAGAGGTGTATGAGCCATCAAAATAAAGCTTCCATGGGGGCTGTTCTTCAATTAGGTAGATATGCTCATCTGGAAATTCTATGAGCAAAGGATATGCATCTACTAGAGGTGCATCAGCTAGGTGATCTGCTATAGCTTGCCCTTTGATTGCCTTTCTGTCCACATACTGGATGTCAAACTCACTTAGTAGCATAACCCATTTGGCCAAACGGCCTGTAAGTGCTGTTCTGGAGAGCATATACTTGAGAGGGTCAATCTTGGAGACTAGTTGGATGGTATGACTTAGCATGTAGTGGCAAAGCTTTTGAGTTGAGAAAACAACTGCCAAACAAGCTTTTTCCATAGGAGTGTAATTGAGTTCATAACCAACTAGGGTTCTACTGATATAGTAGATGGCTCTCTCTCTGCTATAATCATCATGTTGTGCTAGAAGTGCCCCTAGAGCAGTAGGTGTTGCTGATATATACAAGATCAAGGGACGACCAGGAACTGGTAGAACCAAGATAGGGGGATTAGTGAGATACTGCTTGAGCTGATCGAAGCTGCGCTGACATAAAAGATCCCACTTGAAGTTCTCATTCTTCTTTAGCAAGTGTGAAAATGGTGTACACTTATCTGCAAGTTGGGAGATGAAGCGCCGAACAGATTAAAGTTTTCCCTGAAGAGAGTGAAGCTGTCGCAGTGTCTGGGGAGGAGGCATGTCTAAGATAGCCTTGACCTTTTTGGGGTCGATCTCTATACCCTGTTTAGAAACTATGAAGCCTAGAAGCTTGCTAGATGTGACCCCAAAGACACACTTCTTGGAATTTAGCATGAGATAATATTGGGCAAACCTATCAAAGAATTTTTCTAGGTCAGCAAGATGATCCATGAAGGTGTGAGATTTGACCAGGATATCGTCCACATAATCTTCCAAAATGCTATGGATAAGATCATGGAAAATGGCTGTCATAGCTCTTTGATAGGTAGCCCCAGCATTCTTTAGGCCAAAAGGCATCATGGTGTAGCAAAAGGTTCCCTAGGGGGTAGTGAATGTTGTCTTATGCTGATCCTCTTCTGCAATCTTGATCTGATTATACCCAGAAAATCCATCCATAAGGGACAGGATTTCATGTCCAGCTGTAAGATCTACAATCATATCTATGTTGGGCAAGGGAAAATCATCCTTTGGACAAGCTTTGTTAAGATCTCTAAAATCAGTACAGATTCTGATGTCACTGGAAGGCTTAGTGACAGGGACCATGTTGGAGATCCATTCTGAGTAGTCGATAGGTCGGATAACCTTAGCAGCTAACATTCTTTCTAGTTCAGCTTTGACTAGTAATGCCACCTTGGGGTGCATTTTCCTAAGCTTTTGTCTGACGGGCTTGATCTTTGGATCGACTGCAAGATGATGAACTACAAGCTTTGGATCGAGTCCTGGCATGTCCTGATATGACCATGCAAATCAGCCAATGTTCTCTCGTAAAACCTCAAAGAGGAGTTCAGCTTGGTCTTGTGATAGGGATGCAGCAATGTGAACAATTCTAGGGATCTCTGAAGAACCAATGTTGACTTCTCTAGTATCCTCTATTAGAATAGAAGACACCTCTGGTCGATTATCTTGAGGAGGCAATACTGAATCCTCATGTTCTGCTTGTGGCTCTGGATTTTCTTGCTAAGGGGTTCTCTTCGCTGCCTTAGCTAGTCCCAAATTTACCTTAGTTCCAGTTTTGGGTGTATCGAAACTAGGTTGGGGATTTTCTCCAAAATACCCCTTGGGATCTAGCTTGTAGATGTAGGTAGAATCTGGCTTTGTCTTCTTATGAGGAGTTTCAGCTCCCATGAATCTTAGAAGCGCTTCCTCTGATGCGAACTCATCAATATGTATGACACTTGGTTGGTCCCAATCTATGAGTTGTGGATGAGCAAGTGGTAGGTCAATGAGATGGATGGATAGTTCTCGGAGAACAGAGTCTCCTAGGAAGATTTGGTCTGGGATATCGTCGTAGGCTCTCTTTTCAACTTCCTCAAGAATGTCTTCGATTTTGACAAGGTCACGGTGGATGTTCAAAAAAGCGTGACCATTCTCGTTGGTGCCCCCAGTTGTGGGTATGCCAAAGCCAAGACCTGACTTTATTTCCCAATCATGTGCTTTGATGGGACATTGCATGCCCCTTTCTTCTGGTCCTAGTCCACCTCCTTGATAGTTCCATTTTTCAGTGATGAGCTTATGTTGTTGGGGATACTTCTGGCTGAAGTGATCAAGGTGTGCTTGATTTCTTGAAGGTGCATCCTTATGTAGCCAATTGTTGATATCTGGAGTGAGCTCCTCATGAAGAGGGGTTTTTGAGGACACAAAGGTGGTTGGGCCAAACTGTTTGTATCGAGGAGGTGGAATCTCCTTAGCTTTGTGATATGTTGGCCGTCCATGGGTATGTGGATCAAGTGGGATTGCTCTGACAGCAAATGCATCTGATAGACTATATTCTCCACATCCTTTGTTGTTGATCTTTATAGTAGATAGGGTGGAGGCAAGGATGGTTTCTACATCATTACAAGTGTGGGATGAGCTGGCGATGGCTATGCCGATGTCTATTCCAGGGAAATGGTTTGTATATGAAGCTTCAACTGCATTGCAGTAAGCAAAGGGTTCTGGATCGGCATGGATGGTTACCTCAGTGCCTTGATGCGGAAATTTGATGCACTGATGGTAGGTGGATGGAACGGCCTTCATAGCATGAATCCATGGGTGACCGAGGAGGATGTTAAATGGTAGGTTTAGATCAACAACATGGCAAACTATCTCTTGAATGACTGGCCCAACCTGGATTGGTAGCAAAATAGTCCCTTCTGTGGTCCTTTCCAAGTTGTCATAAGCTTTGATGGTGATAACCTCATTGATCATATCTGCCTCAGTATACCCAGCTTGTTTTATGAATTTTAGGGTGCAAATGTTCAAGGCTGATCCATTATCTATCATTACTCTTTTCATGGAAAAATTGGATACCATGATGGCTATGCGAAGCGGAAGGGTGTGATCTGGCTCAACCGCGGGTATGTCGGTGGGTTTGAAAGATAGGGCACATGAGGATGAAAGGTGTCCAACAAGATTACGAAAATCAGTAGCATTGATATCAGAAGGGACATGAGATTCTATGAGAGCACTGTCAAGGATGTCTTTGTACACAGGACTAGTGCGAAGAAGGTCTAAAATGGATATTTGGGCTGGCATGTTTCCAAGGTGTTCCAAGATATTGTACTGGCTTTTTGATGGAGCTGATGGTGTTGATGAAACTGGTGGGCCTGCGATGTTAAATTGCGCTCTTCGAGTGGTGACCGCACACTCATTGTCTGGTCCTCGGATATTGATAACATTGACAGAAGGCTCTTTCTTAGATATACAACCTATAAGGCTACCATAGTCTATATAGGATGAAGTGTGGTCATTGTTCTTCCCATGCTGTTGGTTTGGCTGGCGGTTGTTGGTGTTGTTTTGGATAGGTGCTTTTCCAGGATTTTGGTTGTTGTGTGGAGGAAAAGCATTTTGATAAATCTGTAAGCCTACATTGGGAGAGGTTTGGGTACCAACAGTGATTTCCTTCCGATCAATGAGGTCTTGCACATAGTCTTTCAGTTTCATGCATCTGAGGGTGGTGTGACCGTTTACCCTATGGAACTTGCAATACTCATTGTCCTTGTACCATGCAGCTTTGGATTGGCTTGGATCAATTTGCTGGGTAGGAGGAAATTTGATGAGGTTTTCCTTAGCCAATTTCTCAAAAATAACATCCAATGGCTCACCAAGGGGTGTATAGTTTCTAGGTGCAGGTTGGAATCTGGGCTTTTGCCCTGCAGCTACATTGATGGCATTAGCTTGATTGTTAGACCCTTGAAAGTTGGGTCTTGTATTGTGGTTTTGATAGCTTTGGTTATTTCATTGTTGGTAATTAGTAGCTTTTTGGTTGTTTGTTTGATATGGTGGGTTAGACTGGTTTTGAGAAGGACCAACGATATTCACATGTCTGGTGTCAGTAACCCCATCTGTTGCAACATGCTTGTTTTTGTTCCAATACCTAGACTTGTCATTGGAATGTGATTGATTTTGGTTGGCCTCTTTGTAAATCTTTACCACACCATCTTTGATGAGTCCTTTCTCAAGGATCATTCCTTTCTCTTTGATATCCTTATAGTCTCTGCTAAATGAATAAGATGAAAGAAAGCACAAAATTGCAATGAAAAATCAAATTTCAAATGCTAAAAATTGCATTTTACACTAGAATTTTACATGAAGATTCATGTATTTGCATGAGATTCTGCATCTTTGTACAAGGACACACTTTCCCACATGAAGAGAAATTATCCTATAAGTGAACAATGAACCAAATTTAGGGTTTCTTGTGTGACACATGGATATCTCCCACACAAGAAAACCCACTACACCATGCAAAGAAGTACATGCCTGGTACTTCTTCATGCAAGAAGAGATTAGGCTTGCATGAGGAAAGACATCTTGGCACAAGAATCAATGAAAAACTATTAAAAATGCCTTAAAATGACCTAAAACATCTCAAAATGCATTCCAAATGAAATGCAAAGCAAGGTTATTGACTACTCATCAAATGTCCATACTCTGTCGGCTGGTTGTGTCATCAAGAAAGCTCAAATCGATGTCTCTACATGGGGACCACCATTTTTGCCACAAAGCTCTCTTCTTCACAAAAGATAAAAGTGAAAATGAATTGAAAATGACCCTTTAGGCCCTTATATAGGTTTTGACCTAATTTTTCAAAGTGCTTTGATTGCCATGAAATCATCCCTTGGCTAATTTGGCTACTCTAAATCCATTTTTGGAATCAAATTTGAAATTTGACACACGTAAATAGCTCAAAATTAAGTTTTAAAATTTTGGGACCGACGTGATAGAATTCTTGTGTAGTACATCTTTCTGATACTTGGTGCATTTTGGAATCTTTTCATATCACAATTTCTTCAATTTTTTCAAAAAATTTGGAGCAAGTCAACTCTATAAAATTGTGGTCAAGTTTGGTCTTCTTGACCTTGAAATCACTTCAAATTGCCTCAAAATTTTCTTCTAATCATTCTGATATCTTCTAGATTCTACTAAATATCACATTTCTTTAGTATTTCTTTATATATTCCTCTACATCATATTTCTAGTGTGTCATCATTCGATTTTGCTCCTAAGGGGTAGGATGATTACATCATTGAATCTTTTAAAATTGGTTTCAACTCAATTTGAATCTTCATTATCCTCATCGCTCAAGGCATCTTGTTCCCTTTTATCTAGCATCTTTGTTATCTATCTCATCTTTTGACAAGCTGATCAATCTTATAGCAGTTCTCATCGAAGTTCGATGGACAAGTATCAGGATAGTCTAAACCTTGATTCCTGAGGATCAAGCCTCATTTTGGGGATGATTCTATGACTCTTGATTAGGTTTTTCTATCTTTTATGGACCAATATTTAGGTGTTCTATCTAGACACTAGGGTATTAAGCTCCATTCTAGAGATAATTCCAAATTCTTGCTGAGGATTAAGATTCATTTTGGAGATAATCCTAACTTTTGGTAAGAATTAAGCCTTGTTCTGAGGATAATTATAGGCTCTTTCTTCCAATCACTATTCAATGGACAGGCATCAAGACAGTCTAAATCCGAACTCTTGAAAATTGAGTCTTGTTCTAGGAACAAGTCTATGAAATTTGACAATCTTTGGACTATCAACTTTGGTATCTAGGTGTTCTATCTAGATTCCCTAAGGTTAAGCTCTATTCTGGAGATGATCTTTAAAAGCTTATCAATCTCAATATCTAGGTGTTCTATCTAGATTCCCTAAGGTCAAGCTTCATTCTATATATGATCTTTAAAAGCTTATCATCTCAATATCAAGGTGTTCTATCTAAATTCCCTAAGGTTAAGCTTTGTTATGGAGATAACCTTTAAAAGCTTACTGATTGGTCTTTGTATCATCAATTTCATAACCAATCTCTTTCTTGATCCAGATATCATATTTTTTATTTCTTTGAATTGAATGTGCTACTCACACATTCATTCAAAGAGGGGCAAATGTAATACCCCAAAATTGGTGCATTGCCATGTTAACCAATTTTGGTTTATTTAATCATTCCTAAGTCCTATTTTACTAGGAAATTTTGATTCTAATTATTGCTACTTGACCTTGGTGTCAAATATAGAAAACCCTAATCTACATTAATCACATTATTTATTTAATTCCTAAGTATCAACTCAAATTAGCTATAACAAACCTATTGATTTAATTTAATTTAATTGTAAGTATTCATTCTTTAATTAAATTAAAATTACCTCTTTAGCTAATGTACAATGGAATTAAATATATTTGATTTAATAAGATATCTCCTCTTTTAATTATTGAATTTAATTATTAAATTAATTAAATTTTATCCATGTATGAGGTCATATTCTATTTTATTAAATTAAATATTCTCTCCATATCTTTTCTTCAATTAAGAAATGGAAACTCTAGGTGAACTAAAATTAGAAAAGGAATTAAATCAATTAACTCCTTTCTCCACTCAAAAGCAATCAGTTAACTCCCTTTTCATAAGGAATTTCCCATTATGACTAAGTCTCATCTTCTATCTTGATCGTCCATTCTAATTAATCTAGACCATTGATCAACTCTCAGGTTCTATTTAAGAAGCCTTTGATTCCTAATCAAGGAGGTTGAATGGAATTTGCATCAAACTTATGCTTTAATATCTACTCATTTTTTTCATACATCCATAGCTTAATTTCTTGCATTTGCAATCTGATATTAGTTTAATATGAATCCATTTAGCATAATATGTTTCTTTTATTTCTTAGCTTAACAATGCATTTCATATAGATTAATTTCATTCTCATATATCTTAAACAAAATACTTCATACTAGAGGTCTAGTTGCCCGCTTCGCATTCTGAGAGAAAAGGAAAAACCCTTCTAGTTAGAAGGCAATAGATCAAACTATTGGATTACTTGGATGAATAATCTCATACTCATTTTGGGATGATCTTTTAGATAATGAGCATATTGAAGTGTGTGTGAGGATCTGAGGCTCGCATTTCACATATACAACACCTACCCTACTTTCTATCTACTTTCAAACCAAGGGCTTCCATGATCCTAAATGGCATGATAGTATTTGAGGCTCATGGAGCAATCATGCAATTCTTTAAGATTTTTTCATTTATGATTAGACTAAGAAAGAAAGGGTCAATGTTTATATATATATATATATATATATATATATATATTGCAGATGAATTATCCAAATACATCTTAGGTATTTGGGACATGACTCCTTTGTCTTCCTTTTCTTTTACGAAAAGTGGTATTTCCTACCCCATTGATGGCTCCCTTTCAATAATATTATTGTTCCCAATTCCTCCTAATACTCTTATGTTTTTCTATCCTAAACATTTTAGATAGAGGGACTTTAACATTAATTTGTGATAACATAGAAATCATGTCTATAGGATCATATGAAATAGGGTTGAATAGGTTACCTTTGGCTTCTTGTAGTTGAATAGTCAGCTCCTCCACTTGTCTGATAGCATCAAGATTTGATTTATTTTCATGTGTATTCATCTTGACTACCTTTACACCTTGAAACTACACTTTCTTTTTAGGTTCCCATTTTTTGGCTTTATTATCCTTGATCTTGACTATCAATGGACTCTCTTCTTTGGGGCCATCATTCATCTTATGAGTTATGTCCTTGATGAAAATACCAAATGCCTTCCCAGTAGTATTTTTTACTATTCTATTTCTAAGGTTATAGGTGTTGTGAACTTGGGCGACCATCTTAGTAGTTATTCTATCAATTTCCTTATTAGATGGCTTTCTAAAATTCATATTCTTAAAATATGATATCATGTTGCACATCCTATCATCATCTTGATCTTCATCATCTAAAAATACTTGTTGATGGTGTAGTTGATACATATTTCTCTAATTATTAACATCAATATCAAATTCATCTAGATCAAATTCTTCACCATAGTCACATAAATCAACCATGTTACATGCCACATCTTCCTGCATTTTTTTTCCTCGTTCTCCTTAGGATGTGTTTTCTGATTTGTAGAAAATGATTGGGCAACAGCATAATAGTTAGGAGAATGATGGGATTGACATATAATAGACCAAGGCATTTCCTCCATCATATTCATAGAACTTCTTTGCAATGGATCTAGTGTACTTTTTATCCTTTGTGTATTGGGCAAGATTAGGAATGGGCTTTCCATCCTTCCATTGTGTGTTATAGGGATGGTTTCTCAATCTAGTCTGGTTATTATAGTTGTTATTGAATTGTGGCTTCTCACCAAAATTTGGCTTATTTTCATGGTTCATTGGTGAGTTCAAATTCTTAAGAAAATTCAAAACTTGGTCCATCTTGTCATCCTCAAGTTTTTTGTTTATGATAGGCTTGTCACCTTCCTTCCTATTTCTCCTAGGATTGAATAATTTTGGGTCATCTCTCCTTCAAAGTTTTCTAGAAGCTTTTCTATTATTTTCAATGTTGAGAGTTGTCTTGAAAGCATCCCTTAATGTTCTAGGATCTTTATTTTTGAGAATATAGGTCATCTTGATGTCAAAAGCATTGAAATATATAGTCAGACACACATTCTCACCTAGTTTCATGACTTGAAATAATTTATGCATTCCCTTCTAAACTTACACTGAAATCACATGTTGACTAATTCAAATTTTTATTTATGTTATTGAACTAATTCAACATAAAACTTGCATTAGTATTATTACCATATTGCTCCTTAAATAGTATCTCTAAATCATCCTAAGAACCAATATTGTCATCAAGTGAACTTATCAACCAATCCCTTGCATCTTTAGTAAGTGAGTGCATAAACAATTTCATGACCACATACTCATGCTCTACTTCATAGTCATTGAGCATATCAATGAATTTTTTGAGATGCTCTTCACCAATTATAGAATTATCTCTTGAGAATTTATTGACTTTATCTCTTAGGTTATTTGAGATTGGATGGGGAAAACTAGGGATACATAAGAAGGTCACTTTCTTGTATCTTTCAATGTAGATGGGCCTTTTCTATAAATCTAAAGCATTTGAGTTACTAGGTCTATCCCTTGGTTTTGTGCAGGGATTTTAACTTGTTGATTAGAAAATATTTGACTAGTATTTATGGAAGAAGAAGTTGGTATTGATTGAGACAAGTTTTTGCTAGCCATTACAGGTCCACAAATTGGAACACAAGGCACTACTTGTGAGGGTTGGTTTCACTAGGATGTTAGGGTAGAAGTGGATTTGAGAAAATGTATCTTTCTTCTTGTCTCTACGGCCTGAGCCTCATTCTCAACCTTTTCCATTTCTTTCACTAGATCTTCCCTTTCTTTCTTTTCTTTTTATAATGCTAAGTCAAGCTTGGACATGATAGATTTTTTAGAGGAAATTTGGTGTTCATTGATTTGTATTCCTATAACCTTTTTCTTTCCTTTATCAAGATTTTTAATGGTCATCTATGAAATTTTCATTTATGGGTTAATAGGGTTGCACATGTGAGATGACAGGTCCTTCCTTCTCTCTTAGAAGGCATTCTTGATCTTGTATTTTTTACCTTATTTCTAAAACATCTCCAAAAACATTTGAATGAAAAGTAGAAGATCTCTCTAAGATTCCATCCTTCTAAGAAGGGCCTCTCTCTCTATGAGAGAATTCATGGTGATAGCTTCTTTTTCTTTTTCCAAAGAAATGTGTTTGGCATCTTCCTCTGTAACTTTATTTCTAAGGATTTCAATTTCTAACAACAATTTATCAAGGTGTGTAAAGGTGGTCTTTGAATCCACTGGATCATCTAAATCTATGAGGTTTCTCTCAATGTATGGGACTTGTCCAAGATTTTGTCTAATATTCAGAGTATTTTTATATCCCTGCCTTTGGTTCATTTATTTTTCCACAATAGGCCTAAAAGAGATGTCTCCTATAGAAGAGATAGAGTCTTATCTTGGTAGATCCTCTCTTATGGTAGCAGAGTTGTGAATATTTCACCTAGAAGTCAAGTGTTCTCATATTCAAAAGGTAGAGATGAAGCTTCTCTTTCTATCACTGGTTGATATTATGAATGAGAAGACACACTATCTCTAGGCTTCCATGTGTGGTTAGGATCTCCCTTCTTCTTTTTTTGGTTCTTCCTACCCACATGAGGTAACTCTTTATACAGGAGCACTTCTAGATTGGCTTTTGTGGATGCTCTTGTATTTTTCCTTCTATCTGTTATTTTGAAATAATCACTTAAAATATATAGCACTAGCTACAAAACCTTTGACCAAGTCATCACTCAATGTAGGGAAAAATAGTTTTCAAAATAGCTAGAAGATAGGAAAACTATCATGGGAAAAGAAAACTTTTTTAAAAATAGATATGACATAAGAGCCCAACATAGAAGAACTTCAATACTATGCACTTTGGGAATATTAACTCTATATTGCAGACAAGACACTATTCAGATATAACCCACATCGTGCACTTCCTGTTGCATTGGGATTTTTTAGATTCACAAGGTTTGTCACTTAAAAGAAATCTATACAAGCATGGGCATGACATGACTAACAATGTAACTACAATGTACAACTTTATATTAGAGGCTCCAACATTTCAAGTAATGAGCTTATTTGCATACTCCTCGGTGGAGTCTCCATTTTATTGGTGACTCAGATCAAAAAAAACATAGTTGAAATACATGATTGAAAATGTACAGACTATACCAGAGATTCTAGTACTTTAACAATGAATTACTTCACATACTCCCTAGTAGAGTCATCATTTTGTTGGCTTCTGATGTAATAGAATTTTGACAACCTTTTTACAGGGTCAAAAAACTTTTCGCTATTTTGTCCTCCTACCAAAATTCATATTTCATATTTTGGCAAAATGTCTAACGGTCATTCAAGTATTTGAATAGTCAAAACATTAGGGCATGCAAAAGTAATATTTATTATGACTTAGGTTATCACCTTTTTTCCTAAGTGTATGTGTGATTAATATCTCCTTGTGGTCTCATGTTTTATCTACCATCTGATGCAACTAGACCAATGGTCCTCGCTATGTTGTTATGGAAAGTTGCAAGTACTTTAATTCATACGACATAGTGATGGATTAACACATGGATTTTGGTGGACCCTTTCCTGTCATAGCAGCTAGGTAGTTATCAGAACATGTTGGCAATTTTTTGGTTTCTCATTGGCTGAGGTGATGATCATGCAAGGTGTGGGCCAGTTCCTTCAATACATTTTACTCACCATTAGATCAAGGATCATCTATGGTCATCACTATGTCACTTTATACATGTGCTCATTCTTTATTTCATGTGACATTGTGACATTGTGACACATGGACTTTGTGACATCATTCCCCTTGGTGGGCCACAAAAGTAAGACTTACCAAATATGTTGGAATATGGCTAGAATTCTATTGGTTGTCACTTTCCCACATGGTATATTTTGTTAGATTTTTTGACAATGTAGGGAAGCAATGTTAGGACATGTGGACTCATGGGCCAAGTCATGTTGTGTGGGCTACAATGTAACAAGGTGATGAGTCAGACTGAGCTAGCATACAGATGCATTCCCATTGGCTAAAGTTTCAAGGGCACAAAGGAGATTTAACGATATTTTCTATTGTAGATCTCTGGAAAATCTATGATTATCACTTTTTTGCTAGCAAAAAATGCATAATGATTATCTATAGCAAAAAAGTGACATCATGCCATGTGGCAGGTGGGTCCAGTTCATTTTTGGGTTGTGGTGTGGTGGATCAGTGTTAGAAAAGTTGGAAAAAGGCCATGTTTCTTTGGTTGGTGCACTAATAGGTTGAGTGCACCTTTGGGGCCATCAAATGGTGGTAGATCAACATATCTCATTATATCACTATGGAAAAATGATCAACCTTTAGTTATAGCAACATAGTGAGGATTGGACAAGTGTCCTTGCAAGCCTAGATGTAGAGTAGCAGTTTGCAATGGTGGTTAAGTTGGTAGTTTCATAAGGTAGTCATGGTTAGATTTTTGAAGGTGGCATGTTTAGTTGGTTAAAGTAGTCAAACATGTGAAGACTTCATGAGGTGGCAAAAGGAAATAATACAGTTGGCCCATGTGGCTTTCTCCAGTTGCGTGACTAGGTTGACCTGCTGACTTTTCTTATTCATGAACTAAGAACAAAGAAATATAGGATTTCTTGTGTGATCTAATCTTTTCAATTGATCTCAACCACTCTAGATTTATTGCTTTACTAGAAATGATGGAGAGGCACTCTTTCCATTGCCTAATTGTCCATTTTGAGGAATTTTGGCATTGATTGGCATTATTTCTTTCACTTTAGGGTTTCTTCCAAGTCAAGGTTTCATGATTTTCATGCCTCTACAAGTGAACCAAATCAGATCTATTATTTTGATCATCTTGGTTGTTCTCTAAGCACTTAATGGTAGTGATTGTGGAGTAACTTTCAATCAGAAAATATCTGAGTTATGCCTGAACTATAAAGACAAAGTTTTTAATTTTGTAAAGGGTCAGCTCTTCTTTGTTTCTCTAATATTGCTCTATAATTTCATTGTAAATCCACTTTTCCTTTGAACTATATGGCATTCTACCTTATCTCCTTCAACCATTGATATATTGTGCAAGACATATTTGCCTCTCATTAGTGTATTGTGGATATCTACAATTTGGCATGACTCTATCTCTTTGACCTATGGATGATATATAATTGAATCTTGTTTTCCTTGTGTCATTTATTAAGGTTTTCTGATCTGTGTGTGATTGTTAGATTAAAACAAGTCTGGATGTGTATATCTTTTGGTGTCATGATGGTCCATAAGTGCATGTATAGGAAAAGATTGGTTTGAACACTCTATTTTTGTGTGCACATCACCCCTTAGGTTAGAATAGGTAGATTTTCTTTCTTGCATCTCCTTCTCTCTTTATCTCTCCAACTGTAGTCAAGTACACCCTGATAGTAAAGGAAGCCAGGCTTCTCCAGAGACTCAACCTCATAGATCAAGCCCCATAGCTTGGAGGTTATTTCCATGTTTCACAAGGTTGTCCTTAGGTAAAAACTTTGGACAAGGGTGAAAATTTTTGTGACAACAAAAACCTAGGAATTAGCTAAATACCATAATGGTCATTCTAAGAAACAGAGTAAAAGGACCAACTAACAAGACTTTGAGGTCTTTTCCACTTTGAATTCTGCAAGATTCAGGTAGGTTTACCTAGGAAATCTTTCTTATTCACTTAGTACTCAGACTCTTAACATGAATTCTAGAAATAAAAGATGATTTATCCTTCTTCCTTATAATTCTATGGTAACCAATTGATGATACTAGCTATTTTATCAAACCCTAGATCCAAGAATCAAGCATAGGCTGATATTTTAAACTTCAACAACAAGATATTGAATTATTGATTGATATGAATTTATGCATCATGTAAAATATCCCAACTAGATCAGCTCTTAAGAATGGCTAGTGCCTTATCTATTGGGCTATAAACTCATAGGGATTATACATCTATTTCTAAATCTTATCTTGACACTTTGTGAAAATATTATCAACATTCATTTCCAAGTCTTATACTTATCATATCTTCAATAAAAACCATAAAGTTCTTTCAATTTACATTAATCATTTACATAACACATTAGATTATCAACAAAAGAAAATTGAAATATAATTCAAAATGAATTACAACTTAAACTTAATAAACTTTCCTTATTAAATCTCAGAGAACGTGATGGAAATGAGAGGAGACAAGATCTATGATGAACAATTAGATTTTTGCATTTATATAAATACCTTTGAAACTATATACAATTTGAATGATTATCCCTATCAGAAAATAACAAAAATAGACCAACAACTATTAACTTTCTTATTCAGTTTTGGAACAAAATTATAGTATGCATGGACCAACTCATGGAATACAAACTTAGTATATTATAATGAAATTTGGACCCTCACTCCACATCATCAAAATCCTTTTATAGAAATAAGGATTGCAACAAGCTGTCAAAAAACAAGTTACAACCATTTTGGAGATAAGACAAAAATAGTTACGAATAGAAAATTGGAGATAACCAAAATTTGAGTAGTTGTCAATTCTAATGTTCAGGATCAACTTAGAATTTTTTAATAGGACCACACCCATGGCAAGTAAACCACAAAGATAAAGTGTCTCCATCAAGTAGTTATCCTCCCTCTTAATATTCTTTGACCTTTCTGTGTGCTTAGTCACTATCTCCAAATGGCAAGGCTTTGATCCTGGTTGCAACCTCCTAGATAGAAATATTAGTATCAATGCTTGGCTTAGTGGCATGTTTGATTGTGTTTTGTTCATCCAAACACTAATTCCATTTTTCATTTGTTATTACCTTTACCTCTACAGTAACTTTTTGCGTATTTGATTCAATTCTATATAACAGATCAATCATGTCATAAATAGTTGTGACATCTATTTCATTATTGCAAAATGCAAAAAATATTTGATGCTTCAAAATGTTATCAAAAGAGGGAGAACACTCCTCCCATCCTCTTATATTCTCATTTTCATCAATGAGACTTGGCACAAAATTGAGAGTCCCTATTACAATTGTCTTCATTTTATTTATGATTAACTATAATTTTCCTAAGAAAAAACCATTCAATTCTTTTACTCTCATAATCAATTTTCTAATAGGGATAATTTCCCCCTTAGGTAATTCCTTCTTTTGTGTTAGCAATGGAACAACACTATAAAAAAAAATATGTATAAGGGCCCCATATTGTAAATAAAGGGCACAATAAAGATAATTCCTCTAAGCATTGAAATTTAGCTCCTTGCAAAACAATGTAGCTACTATGCACATTCTATGAAGAGAGTTTTAGGCACTTATTTTGTGCATTAATAGGTTTTGAATTGTCCTAATTTATAATTCCTTTGATCCATCCAACTCATCAATCTCCATATTTTGGCTCTCTGCCACATCTACTGCATTAGATTTTGTTTGGGCTTCTTGGTCTTTGACCTTTATGATAGGCCTTGTCACATTTCTCAAATTTCTTACCTTATCTTTGAGGCTAGCCATTCTTTTCTCTAGCATATATTTCTTTTTGAGCTCCTCTTAATATTTTTATCTAGCATCAATAGATATTTAATATGTCTAGTACATCTTCTCTTCAAGCATATACATTTTGTTCTTCCCCATTAGTAATGATGTAGTCATCAAGTTATGTATTTGGTCCCTTGAAATAGTGGTGACATTCCAAAATATCATGTTACCTTGGGGTGAATCTCTAATTCCATAAGATTACATTTATCATATTCTAGAACCATGCTCTACACAGCCATTATCTTATTGTCCACATTAAAACCTAACCCTTGTAGCTCCCCAGCAATGTTGGTCTCCTCAAATGAGACTAAACTATCTTGACTTCTAATCTGGTCAAACATAAATAATGAGTTGAGCTCCCATCCTAGAAAGAGTAGCATCATGCTTCTTTGCACCATCTCTCTAGCTTCATCAATAGTGAGAGTTTCACTATTTGGGCCATATTCTTGCAGTTTCTACACTAGTTTAGCAATCTTCTCAGGTGAATCTCCTAGCTGCATCTATAGTGTAATTTCATTTTGTTTGACCTTGAACAAGAATGACTTAAATTCCTATATATTTATGAAGTCATCATCCTTCATAAATTCCTAGACCTGGATTATTATTTTATCTAGCTTTGTAATTTGCATCCCAGTCTTATTAGGGATTCATTCATGTTGTCCTGCTTGTCTTATCAGAAAATTTTGCTTGATATTTTCAAAATATTGGGACCCCTTGGAAATATTTGCAATACCTTTTCCCTTGCATTATCAGGTATTTCTATAAGATTTTTCTTTTTTCTACCTCCCTAGGCCCATAAGGAACTTTCTGGTTGATCATACTCAACCTCTATTTCAATCACATCATGTTGCTAAGGGGATTGGGACTCTACTCTATCCCTTTTTTCTGCAAGCATTTGGGACATTATCTCATCAAAATTATCTATGAACTTTTTGTACCTATATAGATATCTCTTCATGGTAGAAACCCTTGAATGAGGGATTTGATGCTTTCATGGCCTCCTCTATTCTCATGATCTCACTCCACATCTGAGTTCTAATTCTATAATCTCCTATCTCCAGATAGTTCATTATTACATCTTCTTCCCAATAGGGCTTGCTATGTGGGAGAGTGTACTTCCTCATTTGTTTGAGGGCATGCCTCACCAAATCATTTGGGTCATAAGTTCTAGTAGGGGTTGTGGGCAACATGAACTCACCAATGCATGCATCTATTTCTTCTAATGTATTTTTCCCTATTACAAAATCCCTAATTTTTATATTCTTAGTAACAAAGGAACCTTTATTTATTGTAGGGCCTAGATACTCCTTATTCATCATAATCAATTGCCAAAAGAATTCTAATTTTCCTAATATTTCTGGTATATATCTAGGTAATGACGAGGGGGATGAGGGCATCCATAAACCCTTATTATTGAAAATTTATCAAAAAGAAGTAGATTAGCCCAATTAGAGCTAAGTTGCCTATCCCCATTTGGGCAAGAAAAAGGTCTTATCAACATTTTTACCCACCTAGGAATGCTTTCAAATATATCAACCAACATATTAGAAATAGGGAAAACAAAATCATTATAAAAGGTAATGGCATTTGAGTAAGGATAAAACCTCTACCAGAGTCAAGTCCATAGTTGCACAAGAAAATTTTCTCCATTCTTTTCAGTTTCTTCAATGAAGTCTAGAAAAATGTGTCCTATGCTCTTATACAAAATAATGTGCATCAGTAATGAATAATAGTGGAACTTGAAATTCCCCATCTCTCACTTTTAGGCAGCAATAATCTCATTGTGCATCACATTTATTATGTGTGTCACAAAGTCATATCTAGCATTGTGTTGTGAGTCTTGGTTGTCTTGGACCATGATGTAGATGTATCCACGAGCATTCATGGTGCCATCTAATCCAATTATCTTGTCAACCTCGAACACAGTGTATTGGAAATACCCACTGAAAAATTCTAATTGCATGGAGTCTCCTACCATCTTTGGTAGTTCACCCTTTTCCTTATTATCCTTAGGGATATGCCTTTTCATTACACTACCAGTGAAAAATATCTTTTGATTGTTGAATGTCTCATTCATCTTTTCTTGCTCAATAGCCCTTGCCATGGGTCCTCCAAGGCCAAAAACTTCAATGAAGGTTTCCATGTCCAACTTGCATAGGATACTCATATCCTTCCTATGGAATTCATGGGTGGTAGGATTATAAGATTTTACCAGTGCTTTTATTATGTCTACATCCACTATGACCTCTAGAATGATATTTTTTTCCAGGTTCCTTATCCAAGAGTTACATATTTGGGGCTTCTCGAACTTGTTATTGTAGAAATACCAAAAAAGCTTGTTCCCATTTGTATCAGGTACAGTGTCATCCCTAAAGAAATTGTATGTATCCTTAAAAATATGAGAGTTCATGGTCTTTGCATGGGATGACCTTGGGAGGAAGTATACCTATTCTTCAGCATAGAGATTGGCCAACTTAGGTTTGGATTGCCCATCACTTTGTGAAGATTCTTCTATGTTAACCTAAGAAATTATCTTTCCTTCTTCTTATGCCATTGTTATGCATTCAACTCCTCAACAATTCCTACAGCTAAAAACTCTACATGTAAAAGTACAAAGTTGTCTCACCTTTTGAGTTGACTTATCAAAATGCCTAAATTTTAGTATTTCTATCTAAAAATCATTTTTTTTCAATCATATGATCTAGATAAATTCATTCTACCTAATTTATATACGGTCTCACACTTTTCCAATTGGAAATGACTATCAAATGCATGTTTTATACTGGTTTTTATCCAATTATTAAAGAAATAAAAATTATTTCAAAAAAGTGGCACTTCAATGACACTATTTTTTATGATATATTTTTTGTTGGAATTACTTTAGAATAACAAAGAGGAGGGTGGTGAATCAGTTATCCAAGGTCCAAATGTATAAATAAAACTTTTCACAATTCAATGAACCCATAAAACATTCATACCCATGCATGCATCCATTGTGTATTTACTAAAACTTGTATGTTATTGTCAAATCAATTTGCAAAAATGTAAAGTGTGAAACACAACACATTCATCAACACACTTGACATAATGATTTATGTGGAAACCCAATTCAAGAAAAACCACCAGTAACATGGTACTCCTTTTTCACTCTTCTGAAGTGATGTCCTGTGAAAGGCCAGCCCTATTAAAGGTTACAATACACACTATTAAATATGACCTAGTTAAGGGATTTCAATCACCATGTTAAAAGTGAGCCTTGTTAGACGACTTTAGGCCATTCACTTGGAATGCCACCCTATTAAAGGATTTTCTAATGATTGTTTTTTATTAGATAAACAGGTTTTACAGGGAACCTGGAACCTAATAGTTAATACAAAAAAAAGGCTGATAATAAGCGTGAAAGCCCAGCCAAAAAAGTTTAAGTTCATAGGCTGATAATAAGCATTAAGATCAGCCAAAAAGAAGAGTTCTGAGAAAAGACCAGGAAAAAAAGACAAGCAAAGGTACGGTCTAAAGCCAGAACAAAAAGCCAAAAGACAACAATAAGAAAAAGAACAAGTGAGAGTTATTCCTCATTCTTTTGATCCAAATCTTGCATAACCTGAGCAGCCTCAAAGGCCAGTTGATTCTCCTCCACTTCCATCTGTTGAGGCCTTTGGTTCCCCTAGTCCTGATCAAGAATGGAGTTGTCCTTTACAGAGTCATCCTCTATTCTGGCTTCATCCTTGTCTTTTCCTTCCTCATCTTCGTGCATTTCTCTTTCTTTGATCCAGCCCATAAGAGAGATGATGTTGTTGTTGATGGAGCTTAACAAGGAGAACATCTTATTCACAAGGTTGTGATTGTAGTTTTCCAATGATTTTCTAATGATTGTTAGGTTGACCTTACTTCAAACGATTCACCCTAGACTGATACAATTGTTAGAGAGTAACAGTAGAGCTTTGATCTGATACAACTCACAACTTCATTTATAGATTACAAATCTCTATTTAATCCTCAATTTTGCTTGGCTTTCATACTTTATAGCTCTGATAGCTTGTTCACCCTTCAAGAATTCATCTCCTTAAGCCTTCTTTCTTAACATGTCGTTATAGACTCTTCTCTTGGGTCACTTGATGAAGTAAAACCCTTAATTCCTTCTCATCCTTAGGTTCCTGTACATGACACCAACCTCTTTTACTTCATGACCAAACATTCCTATAAATAAGTAATTAGAATATTTTCTTGCTCATTATCTATCATCCAAATTAGGGTTTTGGATGGATTAGGTAGGTTACAATATATCTACCCCATATCTTGTCTTTTCTAGAAACTTCTCCTAGAATCCATATGAATTTTCCTAAAAATTGTTTACATCAAATTTTGTGCCACCAACTCATCAACCTTATCTTCTTCCTGGTTTACAAGTTTCAAGAAAATAAACTTGTCAGCTTAGATTCAGCAAATCTTCAATTTTTATCATAATGCAACAGCTTGACATTATCAACCTTCTGATGCTTAGCACATACTGCATTGCTCGGCATCAACTTTAAAATCACTCAACATCGAATAAAGTTTATTGGTGCTTGACATCAACTAAACTTTACTTAGCATCAACTGTCTTGTTTGGCATCCACTAGATTTTTCTTTTACTTGGCTCCAATTGATTTTCTGCTCGGCTTGCACTAACTTTTCTCGGCACCTACTATCCACTCATTCAAGCTTGGTAGGAAAATTTTGTTTAACTTATTCTTCTAAACTTTTTAAGTGTAGCTAGCCATTTTGTAACCTTAAGTAGATCATCAGTTCATCATGTCATCATTATCTTAACTGATTATTGTACTTCATTACATAATCATAACTCGACCTTTCCTCTAGGTGCTTTTGTTACATCTTATTGATCAAATCCTCCTCATCAATCAACTAAGTGATAGTACTTGAATCTTATAAGCAATTATCTTACCAACAAATAGTAGGTTTGACATCAGTGACAAAACAATGATTGAAACACAAAATATTCTTCAACAATCTCCTTCTTAACAATCTCTTTTTTAATGATCTTTTCAAACAAATTTCAACAATATCCCTCTTTGAAATTGATGGCAAACCAAAATGATGAACTAGGTCAATCAAATGATGGACATCTTGTTTAACCAAATTGAACAGCTTAAAATAGTAAGGCAATGCCAAGAGAGAACTTGTACTCCTCCCTCTTTCAACAGCTTCCATCTTCTGATTAGGTTACAAAACTTTTTCTTAAAACTCCCTCTGAGTTCCTTCTTGTATCTCCCTCTTACTAGGTATATTAGGATTTCTCCCTCTTTCTTCTATAATAGATTGATCAGCAGAGTATCTCCCTCTAATGTGATCTTTATGGCTCTCTAATCAATGTCTCCCTCTTTTTTCTAACTGGATTCTTGATATCTTTCTCCCTCTCTAATCAGCAGATCAGTTTAGGACTTTCTCGTACTTATCGCTTGCACTTGATTAGTAAGACTCTTCTTCTGAGGATGATCAGTTTAATGTAATTTCTCCCTCTTTGACAAAAATTCCAAAGGCTTATACCAAAAAAAAATTCATCTTAAAGAATGTAGATATAAGTGTTTATAGTTTCTTCAGTTTCTCCTTCTATCACCTTGATTGTGACTGATTTGAATTTTCAACTCTGTGATTACTTTAGGTAGTTTTTAAAGTAAGATCCTCTACATCAATTTGTATTATATGAACATCAACTTTTTTGATTCTAGGCACTCTTTCTATTTCTTAAATAGCCTTTGATAGGGGTATCACCCCTAGTCTACCTGTTAGATACTCATGAGAATATTTAGGTAATGGTTTTGTGAAGATATCATCAATTTTCTCCTTTGAGTTAACATATTCCATCTTCACCTCTTTGTCTTGAACTAATTCTCTTACATAATGATACTTGATTGCAATGTGCTTTGTCTTTGTGTGCATCATTGGATTCTTTGATATATTGATAGCACTTGTATTATCACAATAAAGTATCACTGCTTCTATGATTTCTTCATTCATTCCTTTGAGTAGTTGTTTGATCTATACAATGTTTGTGTAGTTTATAGCAATAGCAAAATATTCTGCTTCAGTAGTAGATTGTGAAGTACAACTTTATTTCTTGCTTATCCATGTAACTGGTCTCTTGCTTAAGAAAAAAGCTCTTCCACTAGTGCTCTTTCTGTCATCAATGTTTCCAGCCCAACCAACATTAGTGTAGGCTCTTAAGTCAAACCTCTCATTCTTCTTGTAGTATAAACCAAACTCTTTTGTTCCTTTCAAGAATCTCATTATCCTCTTCACAGCCATTAAGTGATTCTCTCTAGGATTAGCAAAGAATCTTGCAACTATCCCTATAGATAATGCAATATTAGGTCTACTATGTACTACATATTACAATTTTCCAATCATAGACCTGTATAATGTTTGATTCACCTCAGTTGAATCATCATTCTTTGACAACTTGTCTCTTGTCACCTAGGTGTACTTATTGGTTTGGAATTCTCGTGGCCATATTTCTTCAATATCTCTTTGACATACTTTGACTGAGTGATGTATATACCATAATTCATTTGGTATACTTGCAGTCCCACAAAAAAATTGATTTCTTCAAACATAGACATTTCAAATTCTTGCTTCATCTAATTTGCAAAATTCTTACATAAAGCATCTTGTCCTCCAAATATTAAATCATGAACAAATATTTTAGATAGCAAAATATTTTTTTCTTTTTCTATATTTATGTATAGATTGTTGTTATCATTATTCCTTTCAAATCCAATCTTCACAAGATAAGTATGAAGTATCTCATACCATGCTCTTGATGCTTTCTTCAATCCATATAGTACTTTGTGCAGTCTACGTACTATGTTCTTATTGTTATTATCAACAAATCCTTTTGGCTATTCTATGTAGACTTCCCTTTCTAGTATGTCATTCAGAAATATAGATTTAACATCCATCTGATAAACTTTGAAACCTTTGTATGCAGCATAAGCAAGTAGAGTTATCACTCCTTTCATTCTTGCAATAGGAGCAAATGTCTCTCCATAGTCAATTCCTTCTTCTTGTGCACATCCCTTGCAAACTTTGCACATCCCTTGCAAACTAATCTTGCTTTGTTTCTTGTGACTTCACCATTCTCATCTAACTTATTTCTAAATATCCACTTGGTACCAATCACATTCTTGTCTTCTGGTCTAGGAACTAAACTCCATGTTTTGTTCTTCTCTATCTGTTGAATCTCTTCTTCCATGGCCTTGTACCTGTCATCATCTTCTAATGCATCTTTTACTATCTTAGGCTCCTTCATTCTAGGGATTACTTTAGTGGTGAATCTTTTCCTTTTGGCAATCCCATTTGATGGGGCAATCGTCATTTGATGAATATTTATCATATTTGGGTCCAACTGCACATCACTGGATATTTATCATATTTGGATCCAACACCCAGGGTGGTCACCCATTAGTTATCACATGATTGCTCAAAAATATCAATGCAATCGCCAATGCGATATATAGTTTGGATACATTTATTTTAAACATATTGCCAGCCTTTGCATGTTGTTTCTTATTGGCCGATGTTATTTCGCTATTACTACAACCATATAAATTTTCCCTTGGGTTGGGTGTTGCCTACCATTTTACCGACGTGTGTCGATCACCCACCCCATTTAGCTAATTGTTTCCTACTATAGGCTTGCATCAGAAGGTGCATTTTTCCTGCATTTGACATTCCCGCTTGTTAATCCTGCCTAATTTTCCAACCTAGATTAGACTATAAGAAATTATTATTCTACACAATTCATTATTTTCTAGTATGGAGATTAGCATTTCTTATTATTGTCAAACTTTCAGAGTGCTGAGTACATTGGCCATTGACTCATGGACCTTGGTTTTTGTAAAAGGCAAGTGATTTTTAAATTATTTTGTAAGTGGTACTGGTTATTTTTTTAGTTTCACTATCTAGTGTCCGCTGGTGATTGGACATCTCACATGCTAAGATAGCCTGTAGGTATTAGGTTTGCGAATTATATTGGGTAGTACCATAGACTGTAGTACTGTAGTACTAGTACCCTTTTTCTAGAATGAATAATATTATTGTTATTATATGTAGTCTAAGTAGTTAAGTCTTTTGTTCAACAACTAAGTTGATTTTTTTTGCAGCCTTTATCGGTTTTCCATGTCAAACAAGAGGGGTCGGATCCCTGAAATCCAAAAGAGGCCACCATTACCAAAATGCATAACCACAGCGGCATATTTTGGTGGTTGAAATGTTGGCAACCTACAAGATTCACAAGTTAGATCTCCAATGGTTACTAAAAAAGGAGATTCATCACAAGTTGGACCCTTGGACAGTATTGAAGTTCAAGTTGGTGAACCTGATATCTCAATCAAGGAAAAACTCGAACAAGATCTGGAGGAACTTCCCCCAAGTAGGGAGTCACAAACTAAGATTATAGAGTTGGATTCAGTTCCAGATCAGTCAATTGAGAAAACCAAAATTGATTCCATAAATCAAGTTCATGCACAGAAGGGGAAAAGAAAACTGGAATTGAAGAAAGATCGATCTCGCTGGGATCTGTCCACAAGGAATTTTCAGTTAGAATGGGTGGAAAAGTACTGGTTCATTGAACCAGTGCCCAATCCAAATGATGGTGAGCCTCCTGCAGAATGCAGAAGTAAGATTTTCATAGAGATAACAAAGAAGGAGAAGAGGCTGTAGCTTAAAATTGATGCCATAAAAAAGCATGTCGGTAAAGTTTACAAGAAGGAAATTATAGATGGAGTCAAAAAATCCATGCTAACTTGAAAAACAAAGGAGAACTATCTGCATATCAGGAATTCTAAAATATATGAGTTACACCAACAAATATGGGAGAAGCATTCTGCAGTAAAAGGTTCCATTGAAGATTTCATTGGGAAAGCAACGAAAGTGCAAAATATGAGAAAAGTAGTTCAATTAGGTGTGGTGTTTTATATATTGAGTAGAGGATGCCCTATGATAGACTATCCTACAATGAATGCATTACTGCATTTTTTGAAAATTGGAAACTATCTTAACAGTCATTGGTCAGTAAACAGCGGGTGGGAATGGGCTAAATGTCTTGCACAAGTTGAAATAGAAGATATGAAGGAATCTATAAAAAACTTAGATTTCATTGCATTGTCTCTAGATGAAGTTACAACAATTGATAATACTTCCTGGGTGTGCATGCATGTTTATATTGTAAACAATCTTTTTCATCAACCATTTCTACTATTTGTTGCTAAATTGAATCGTAGTGTGACAGATGAAAACTTATATGAATTATTAAAGACTACTCTAATTGAATCTGGAGGTTTGGATAGCATCGAGATTGCCAAAAAGTTGGTGTGTGTTAGAGCAGATGGTGCTTCAATTATGCAAGGTCATAAAGATGGTCTTTGCAAAAAGATCAAGAATGATTTGGCACCCTACACTATTCCCATTCATTGCATGGCCCATCGAATGAATCTAGCTTTTGGAATTATCAGCAATTTTGGTTGTGTAAGTAAAGTGGAATCTTTAATCAAAGAGATTTATCAATACTTTTGTTGAAGTCCAAAATGAGTCTGGGAATTTCAACACTTTTCTATAGGACTTACTGATGGGAGGAAGCTTCTTAAAGACAATGATACCAGATGGATCTCTTTGGATGGACTAGCACATCGAGTAATGTTTGAATACCCGTTATTGCTTGGACTAATCCACTCTATGTGAGATAGATTCCCTCAACTATATTCAAGCCTAACTAATGTTAAGGTACTCTTAACTTTAGCAGTTATTCTCTCCATGCTATAGGACATGAGAAATATTATAAAGAAAAGTTCAACAAAGAGCTATGTACATTGCAGAATATAATAAGTTGTGTAAAATGACATGTAGTAGCCTAGATACTCTGTACCAATTATTACCATTAGATGAAACAAAGTTTGCAAAGTGGTTAGAAATCTCGGATTTGAACAATCCTGGGAACTTTTTACATATTGGTGCAAACTTGAGGTATATGCCAAGGTACATGGAGTTGACATACCAATGGAGTACTATGCTCACGTCAACCCCAACTCTAACCCTAATGAAGCAAGAAGCGAAGTTGAATCAAAACCAGAGAAGTTACTTTCACGTGTTACAAGTGAAGCCTTCAGGAAGATCAAAGACTATGTGCTTAACTCTGTCAAGCGAGTTTGCTACAATCTATCGTCAGAAATTAGATTTAGATTCCCTCCAGAGGAACTGCTAGAAGAAATGTCAATTATTTTTCCACAATATTGATCTCTAAACAGTCCAACTAATTTTTGAAGAATGATGATGACTTTGATTTAGCATTTTTGCACACCTAAAGTAATCAATGGAGTCACCATAAATGAAATTTTAGATGAAACTCGACTAATAGATCAATCATACTCTTTTGCAAACATAATGAGGGAACAATATGCTGTTATGGAGAACCCAAATGAAGAGGGAGCGGTAACAAAGCTTTGGAAAAACCTTGGTAAGAGCAATCAGTTGAGAGAGGCAATACCAAAATATTTCAAGCTTACCAATTTATGTTTGACAATGATATTGGGTTCAGTGGAGGATGAGAGATTTTTTAGTACTTTGGGCTTCCTTAAGTCAAAGGTTAGAAACAAATTAGACAAAAATTTGGATAATTGTTTGAGGCTCTATAATTATAGGTATGAGGTAGAAAGTTTCCCTTATGACAGGGCTATCAACATTTGGAGAAACCAATGTCAAAGAAGAGGTATTACCAACATTTCAAACACAAGTGGCAGTGGTAGTGGCGGTGTCATTGGCAGTGGCAGTGGCAGTGGCAGTGGTTCATATCGTGATATTGAAAGTCAAAGCAATGAAGATGATGTTGAATTTGGCATGCATAATGAGTCTGACACTAAAAGTGAATCTAAAGAAAACACAACAAACAATGAAATTTTATATGCAATAAATGAGGAGGATTTTGATGATAGTGATGCTGAGCTAGTCTAGGCAGAATAGAAACTATAGCAGCTTCTCAACCTTCTGCATGAGTCAAGTAGTAGGCTAGTAGCTCTGATCTAAGACTCTACCTACTAATTAATTATGTAACATGTTTGTAGAAGTTAATTTATAGCTTTCATTCACTATCTCTTTATAGATGCTTAATTTTATTTATTTATTTTTGAAGTTTGAACATGTTGATGTTACAAACTTAGTACTTACATGTGGAGATTTTCATTGATTTTATTTTTTTAACATGTTGAGATTTACATTGATTCTAGTTTCTTTAAGAAATTGTAACATAATGCATTTAATAGAATAAGCTCCATTTTTAAAAAAATGTATTATAATTTATAATTACAAATTAGCTTGTAACATAATATATTTAACAATTGTCAATTACAAACAATTACAACCCTTTGCAAATGACTCAATGTCAAATTGCAATGATCGTGAATTCCCTTTTTTAGATACAAGGGAGCAACAATAGTTGTAAGTCAGTTTGTAATTGTATATATGATCAGATATGCTGGCTCTTGATTCCTAATATGCCATAGTATGCTAGTGCGTGGCTGCCCAACTATCCTGATATGCTAGCTCTTGATTTCTGTAACAATTAAAATTAAACAAAGTTGAAATAAAATCCAAAATTTGAAATTAAAGAGAAACAAGTAAAAAAATGATTATAGTTCTATCACTTACTAAGTTGTTACAGTGTTACTACTTAGTGCTATCAGCTAGGACTGCCACTGATAGCAACAGTAACAGTTTGAGAAGATGACCTAGCTTCACTGAATTTTTTTAGGGCACTCCATTCTACATCATTTGGAAGCCCCATTTTTTTGAGGTTGTAGCTAATTAGTTGTAGTCTCGTCAACAAAAAAGACTTCTGAGAGATAGAGTCATATGATAGGAGGAATCTATCTATAGCATCACTCATTCTTGACAGTGGTTTGATGCAACTTGCAATTCCCTCCGAAGTGAATGCCTCAGGAAATTCCCCTAAATCAAAATTCATCCTACCCTGCAATTTTTTCATGTAATTTTTGTTTCCAATGAATGTGCTTTCTGAGTTAGCTATATTTGGTAATCCAACATTTAGCAAGTTCACTATGGTGTTATTAATCTTCATCAACTCTTTGGAAGCAGAATTGAGTGATTCACCAATTCACGTTACTTCTTCACAACGTTGAGAGACATTAATGGCCATTACATAGGCATCCATGTGATTGTTTATTTCATGGTTTTCCAAATCCCTATCACTGGATCTCTTTAGTTTATTGAGAACTTGGTCAGAAAGATCTTTTAAGGAACTGGTGAAGAATTTTCTTTTAGCCTAGAAATCATTTTTTACATTTTCAAAGACAACTCTGAGATTGCTATTTAAATCAAGCCATTCAACCAAACCATCACTGATCATCACTATTTTGTCCCAAATTTCTTGTTTGATAAGCTTAACTATGTTTATTATAGTATCCTTCACATGATGGTCTTCGGAAGAGGTCATTCTATTTTCTACCATTACATTCTCCACCTTTTTCTTCATTTCAGACATCTCTTTTTCACTCTTTTTCTGCATTTCTTCTAGTTAACTTTGCCAATCAGTTTCTCTCTTCCTCTCATCCTCCAATTTCTTCTTCAAATCTTGGATTTTATTTGTAGTAGTTACCTCTTTTTTCTTGTTTTTCTCGAGTTCCCTTTTCAAATCATGGATTGTCTTTGAAGTGGACTCCTCCTTTTTCTTTGCACTGTCCAATTCCTTTTTCAAATCATGGAGACTTTGAGTAGACTCCTCTTTCTTCATGTTCTCCAATTCCTTTCTCAAATCAAGGTTTTGCTTTGTAGCTGACTCCTCTTTTTTCTTTGCATTCTCCAATTCCCTCCTCAATTTGTGGATTGTGTTAGTGCTTGTAGTAACACTAGACTTTGTTATCTTTGCATTCGCCAATTCCTCCTTCAAATCACTGATAGTTTTTGCAGTTGACAACTCTTTTTATTTCATATTCTCTAATTGGTTATTCAAATTGTGGATGTGTCTACAGTAGACTCCTCTTTTTTCTTCTCATTCCCCAGTTCCTTTTGCAAATTAAAAATCATACTTCCATAGACTCCACTTTTTTCTTTTCCTTCTCCCATTCATCCTTCAAAATTTTATTTTCCTTGGCAACAAATTCTAGCTCAATTTTCAATTGATTGATGACATGTGTACTACTCTCTATAGACTTGAACAACTGTACAGTAGATGCTTGTTCATTCTTAAGTCTTTTTTGGCACTCATCCAATTCTTTAGTCAAATGTTGCACTTGTTCATTCATCTTTTCTTGCTGGACAATTGCCTTTGTAGGAGAATATTTCTTTATCCTGTTTTGCAATTCTTTGAACCTATTGTCTGCTACTTTCTCCTTCACCTTCACATTATCAAGGTCTACCTGTAACTTTTCTGTTTGTTTTGTAAGCCTTTTGTTTTCCCTCTCCGCTTTCAAAAGTGTAGAGTAGACCATTTTGTTGCTCTCTTTTGATATATTGATTTTGTCAATATTTTTCACTTTTGGCAAATCCATTTGAAGACTGGTAACTTGTATATCATTATGATTTATTACATTTTGTGGTGGATTATTATCTCTACCCAGGGGCATAACAACCATGAAGCTCATCATTTCATTGTTTGGATCATATGTTGGAAATATTCTGTTAGTACATCCCTGACATTCGAAAATTGCATCACTTTTCAAAGTCTTCATAATTTTCCCATTTCTTTCGCTTGTCTATTCAAACTTTGATGCAAACTTGTTCAAACTAAAATCTAGATTTTCTGACACAATTGAGTGTTTGAAAGGTGAATTATCAACTATATCGTTGAATGCTGATGCTCCTCCATCTCCAGCTAAACTTACTCCACCTACAATTGTATTTTGAGGATTGCCAACATACTGAAGATGGCCCATTCCAAATCCTAGCATTTTAGGACTATTTTCAGGGTTTTGTACAGAAGCCACTAATGCATACATTACTAAAGTAACTGCTGACATTTCTTGCGGTCTAATTGTCATAAGTTTTTTCTTTTTTGCACAAGGTTCATCCATGCTAGTGCTAGTGTCAGTGCCAGTTCCAGTGGGATCAACTACAAGTGGATTTGAAGATTTAACAAATAATGTGTTGGGATGACCTTTAGAAGCAGAAGTATAATGTTTTTTGCCCTTTTTAGATGAATCATCTTCAATCTCGGAGCTTCCAATGATTGGTTTACTTCCTCTTTTGGGTGGGTCTGGTAGTGGAACTAGATTTCAAATCCCATCACCACTTGAACCAATGGGCCCTATGCATGCATAACCCATTTTTTTTATCATAGTTGCTCCTTTACCATACATTTGTTTAGTAGAATCACTCATTTGAAGTTTAATAATATCTCTACCCCTGGTTGACCCAAAATCTTAAATACCTTGAATGTCAGCATTAGATTGGAGGTCCTCCTATCTTTGAATATCACTGTCACTGCAACTATCAAGTTGATATAGTATAGTTGGATGCTCTTTATCCCAATAAGTGTTGAAAAGGTCATCCTCATCAATTTTCTCAAAATTTTCTGATGTCTTTGGTTCACCCAAATTTTGCCTCATTTTCCAAAACTCAGTTATCTTGGTTTGACACCACATTTCAGATATGCATGCATCTTTAATTGCTTTTGGCATAGACTTCTTAGAAGGTTTAAATGCTTTCTCATAGAAATTTAAGTATGTCAGAGGCCCTGATTTGTGTGAGTCTGATATGTGCAATGTCATAATTTGGGATGACAGTTGTTACATTGAAATATTATTCTCTGTTGCATGTTTTTCCATCTCTTTCTTAACCTCATCCCATGAATCCTTGTTTTTTAACTTTTCTATCAATGGCATCTCCTGGTGTTGATATTTGCTCGCAGAGTTCCCATTGGCAATAAGTCTTATTTTTATTATGTTCAGTGGATCATAATTCCAGTGACTAACAAAATGAAAGCCAAAAAAGTTACCAATTCATTTGCCACTTTGAAAGCCTTTCTCTCAAATGTGAGGCCTCCAAATGCGAAAGGCAAGGAAGGAAATATCGTTTTCTTTTGTTGTCCACTAAAAAGTTCATCTGCACTCTCCATCTGCCTTACATATTCCAGTGCAAAAACCCTTTTTGTAACATGCATTGGAAGTTTGCAAGGTTCAACCACTGAACCATAAAACCTTAAGACAGTGTACTCTTCCATGAAGAACCAGTTAGCCAATTAAATCTGACTTCCCAATTGAATGCAATCTTTACAAGACACAAGCAATCTAGGCATTGTAGTGCCTATGATTTTTTGGTAAATAGGTGCCAAAAAGAAGTCTAAAAAATGGTTGTAGTTTTTATTGTTAGTAGTCATCCTCATCTTATGTGTCTACTCATATACTGGACTTGGTGTCTCTGATTTCTTATGGGTTTTCTCATCAAACGTATAGACCTCAATATCAAGCTTGTTGTTCTCTGTCTCAAATATTGGGTGATGCTTTGCTAAAAGAAGGTAGCACAAGTAACTTGTGAACCTAAATGTCTTCGTCTTGCCTATAGTTTTACTTTGTTTAATCATTAGTAATTGTTATTGCATAGATTCAACAATGTACTGAACAAAATCATATCTTACTGCTACATTGTCAATTGACTGACCTCAACAATGGATATTATAAATCATTTCAAGAACACTGGCCCCCACTTCCTTATTACTATCCAATCCTAGGAAAAATGATAACAAAGAAATAGTATTCTGAACCCATGGCACAAAAATATCATACTAATAAGGAGGCTTATGGTCTTTGTCCAGTGTAACAGTAACACTAGTAGTGGACTCTGAGGGTATTAAACCCTTAATATATGAATCTTGAAAACTTCTTTCCTGCTTGTCATAAGCCTGAGCTAGTTTATCCAAGTCAATGCGCTCCTTAGAGCTTTCTATTATGAACCCTAACCCTAGGTCTAACAGAGTGAAAAATTCACTCTCGGTTATTGATAAAATTTCCTCCTGAGTGTTTTGGTTTACAATTGCATTTCTATTTTCATCATAATTCTGAGAGCATAGCATTACAATTTTAGGGCAAGGGAATACTTCGGGTACAACGAGGTTTGCTAATCCAGTAACCAGAGCAGCTAGTTTATTTGTATATGCACCAATACAGCTATTATATTTGTAATAGATTCTCCCCTTATGGGGATCTTTCCACTTACTAAACAATGAATGTCTAATTGCCATGATTCCAAAATCTCCATGGATAACAGGATCAAAAATATCATGACATTCATCGGTGAAACCTGGAGTTTGTAGCACTTGTCTAAGTTGTATAAGGGTGTTCTTTTCCTTTATGGGTGTACTCGTTTGGGAGGTTTTTGACTTTTTTTTTCCCATGCCTGACTGCTATTGGTTATTAGACTTCAGACACTATTCAAAATAATTGTAAAGTGTAAACCTAAGGCAATTAAAATCAAGATTTCTATTGTTGCAAATTGCAATGGAATTTTTTTGAAAAAAATTAAATACCTGGAATTGAGATTGGATAATTGGTGTTGTCATCTGATACCCAAGTTTCACGAATCACACTTTCAATCTTCAGAAATCAAAACACAAAATGGAATTCTGTCGGTCTTTGAAAATTTAAAATTTGAAAACCCTATGGCTATTGTATCGAACTCTCATCTTACAGTTCCAGAACTCTCAACTTCCTACTCTAAAAAGGTAATACTTGAAGTTTAATAGTTAAAACGAAAGTAATAAGTAATTAATGGTTTTAACTTTTATGTACAATGTATATCTAACCGTAATAAATTGTCAAGACTCAAAGTCAATATTAAATAATGTAGTGATGTACATAAGTTACACGTGTCACGATTCCAGATGAATCTTGGCAGATGGGAAAGCATTCCCCAAATTGGCCCAAAATTCATCTTGGGCCGTCGATCTATAGACTATCAAATGGTTATTAAATTTATTATTGCTATTATATTATATTATTTAATATTATTTATATAATATTATATTAAATAATAATTTATTATTGTTATTATATTATATATAATATTATATTAAATAATATAATATAATGATAATAATAATGACCATCTCAATCTGATAAATCGAGATTCATCCTAGGTCGTCGATGACTCAATGGTCATTATTATTATTATTATTATTATTATTATTATTATTATTATATTATATAAATATTATATGATTATAATTAGATTATATTATATGGTTATGATTATATCATATGGTTTTAATTATATTATATTATATTATAATATAAATAATTATATCATATGTTATATTATTTTTAATTAAATTATTAAATTATTATTGTTGTCAAATATTTTTAATTTTTTCTAATGTAAGTGCATTGGTTTATATTTTATATTTTAATAATGTATTTTTTTATAAATTATAATTTTTTTTGGCATTTAATTAAAAATAATATTATTTATATTATGTAATCATTTAAGATTTATTAGTATTATAAAAATAATATTATTTTTATTTATAATTATTTATTTTATAATAGAACATATAATATAATTATTTATACTATAATATAATATAATATAATTATAGACATATGATATAATCATAACCATATAATAAAATATAAATATAACCATGTAATATAATATAATAATATAATATAATATAATAATAATAATAAATTTAATAAAATATATAATGACCATCTCAGACTCAATCTGATAGATCAACAGCTCGGGATGAATTTTTGGCCGACATGTCACGATTTCGGATGAATCTGGGCAGATGGGAAAAGATTCTCCAAATCGGCCCGAAATTCATCTCGGGCCATCAATGACTTGATGGTGATTATTATTATTATTATTATTATTATATTATATAAATATTATATGGTTATAACTATATTATATTATATGGTTATGATTATATCAAATCATATGGTTGTAATTATATTATATTATATTATAGTATAAATAATTATATCATATGTTCTATTATTTTTAATTAAATTATTAAATTATTGTTGTTGTTAAATATTTTTAATTTTTTTTAATATAAGTGCATTGGTTTATATTTTATATTTTAATAATGTATTTTTTTATAAATTATAATATGTTTTTTGGCATTCAATTAAAAATAATATTACTTATATTATGTAATCATTTAAGATTTATTATTATTATAAAAATAATATTATTTTTATTTATAATTATTTATTATATAATAGAACATATACTATAATTATTTATACTATAATATAATATAATATAATTATAGCCATATGATATAATCATAACCATATAATAAAATATAAATATAACCATGTAATATAATATAATATAATAATAATAAATTTAATAAAATATATAATGACCATCTCAGACTCAATCGGATAGATCGATGGCCCGGGAGAAACTTTAAACCCTAAACCATATAATATTTATATAATATAATAATAATAATAATGACCATTGAGTCATCAACGGCCCGAGAAGAATTTCAAGCCAATTTGGGGAATCTTTTCCCATCTGCCCAGATTCATCCAGAATCGTGACACGTGCAACGATTTCGGATGACTCTGGGCAATGGGAAAAGATTTCTCAAATCGGCCCAAAATTCTTCGACCGTCGATGACTCGATAGTCATTATTATTATTATTATATTATATAAATATTATATGATTATAATTATATTATATTATATGGTTATGATTATATCATATGGTTGTAATTATATTATATTATATTATAATATAAATATTTATATCATATGTTCTATTATTTTTAATTAAATTATTATTGTTAATGTTGTTAAATATTTTTAATTTTTTTTAATGTAAGTGCATTGTCCAATGTGCATTGGTTTATATTTTATATTTTAATAATGTATTTTTTTATAAATTATAATTTTTTTTTGGCATTCAATTAAAAATAATATTACTTATATTATGTAATCATTTAAGATTTATTATTATTATTATAAAAATAATATTATTTTTATTTATAATTATTTATACTATAATATAATATAATATAATTATAGCCATATGATATAATCATAACCATATAATTAAATATAAATATAACCATGTAATACAATATAATATAATAATAATAATAAATTTAATAAAATATATAATGACCATCATGAATTTGGGCAGATGGGAAAAGATTCAAGGACGTGTCACGATTCTAGATGAATCTGGGCAGATAGGAAAAGATTTTTCAAATCGGCCCAAAATTCATCCTGGGTCGTCGATCTATCAAATTGAGATGGTCATACTCATTATTATTATTATATTATATAAATATTATATGCATGGTTATAAATTATAATTATATTATATTATATTATAGTATAAATAATTATATTATATGTATATGATATGGTTATAATTACAATTTAAAAATATAATTGCAAATGCTCTATTTATTTATTTTTTTAAATTTAGTTTCAAAATTAAAATATAATATAGTTATAATATCTACAAATTATTAAAATTTAACATATATTGAAAATTGTGATAATTGTTTATAAACTATTCTTCATCATTTAAAAGATTTCATAATGAAAAAAAGGTTAGGAATAGGTGACAAGATAGGTATGAAATAAAAATTTGACACATAAATTATCAAAATTATATTTAACTTTGTTAAGGTTATAATCTATTAATCTTTAGTTTTCCTTGAAGCTCCATTTGTTAACTTTTAACCAATCAGATTAAAAGAAAATAGTTAATTATTAACAGTTCACTATTTTTAACTAAGTAGTAGACTAATAGTAACATTTCAACAGTGCATAATTTGAGAAACAAGATGCCAAAAACAAACATACAAAGTCCTAGACTAACAATAACAACGATTTAAGAAGCCAAAAACTATTATTTTCATTGATAAAATTTTAGACTGTACAATGTACATAATACTGATTCATAGCTTACATATTCAAAATATCTGATTAAATCACTAATCAACCTGGTTTTACTATTTCGTAATTTACAAAAATAGGCAGAGCCCAATCCAAAGAAAAATACAGATATCTTGAAAATATTTTTTTAGCAAACTTTTATCGTAATCAAAACTTTTTTTTCCCTAAAGGGCCAAGGGAACAAGGAACACTGAACAGGGAACCAGGGAACTAGGGAGGCTAAGGGGCCGAGGGATTGAAGCCTTTAATCAAAAAGGTCTTCAATTCCATCTGCGAGGAATCTATTAGAGAAGATGATGTCACTAAACTCATCCAACCATGTGAAGTCTGTATCGCTAACATCGTTGTCCAACAACAACCATTTTCACAAAAAATCCCTTCTGAGTTGCACCCACTTTCGATGGCAAGTCAGTTGTCATTCGTTCATGCTGAGCAAGAAAGGATGCTTATGTATAATGCACCCTATGCCTTCCTCCCAGCACTTGTCTGCTACATCTACAAAAGGGATGCCAATACCTGGCCCCAATACCTGCTCGGCCAATACAATAATTTTGACATCATCTTCTAAAAATGTTTCTTTAAAAATGTTATGCAAAAGCATTAGCATGTCTATTTGCCTACCTCCAAGGTCGAGAAGAGACGCGAGGAAGCGGGAGGTAATATCCAAGGACACACGGTACCTCTTATCATTTCTCAAGAATTCATGGGCAAGTACCATGCATATAGCATGGCAGATAAAAGGACTTCGGCCATCTACCTTGCAAACCACGGCAAAGACATCATCAGGATTTTTTCCCAAAAAGGGATTTTGCATAGCCATATTAGTGCATTTCAAGTGAATTGGTGTATCCATGACTACGATTCAAGAAACTAAAAACTCTGCAAAGTGCAACTACAAACCAAATTCAGATTGAAGAAATTAGAATATGAGAAATGATATTGAAAGAGGAATTGAAGAGCCTATTTAATGGCAAACTGCAGTTGCATCTAATTATTTGGCAATGTGGCATTTGCGATCTTTCATATCTTATTTTCTTGTATTCCTATTAATTTTCAAGTGTGTGAAACACCAAATTGTGTTGACATTAATGTCGGGCAGTCAATAGTGCCTAACATAATTAATGATTTTCATGAAAACTTTTTCATGTGTCTCCATTTTAGAAAATTACGTGTGACTCCAAGTCTTTTCAAGTGAGTGGCCCTGAGATGCATCTACTATCATTGATCTCTAACTAATCAACAGTCAATAAAACTATTGTATTTACTATTAACGTAACAAAAGTGATGATAGTTGACTTGGTAATTGTCACACTAACGTCACGATGTTATGACATTATTAATAACACACCTAAGACAGTACACAAGTTGAAACTTGAAAGTGACTACTCAGCAGTCAGTACAGTCACTAACCAATACATGTGCAAATTTCGCTTTCAGATTAAACAATTTTTCAGTTTACCACTGAAGATTAGCCAAGACCATTATTATTCATTTTCCTACAAAACAAGTAATTCACCTCTAACATTATTAATAAATTTTTGGCAAGGAAAAAAATAGCCATCATTTATATATCCATCAGTGAAAAAAATATTAATTTGCCACATTTAAAATGATTTTTGCTAGGGAATGAAACAAATCGCCAACATATAATATTTTATTTTCCTATATGGAACAATAAAATCACCCTCGATATTAATAAAATTATGCCCCCAAGATGTTGGATTCGCCAGCATTTTAGGCTTTTTTTTCAGGAGGGGTTTCTTAAAGTTATCCCTGCTTCATTCTTAACAAAAATGATTCACTTCTCAATCTATTTGTTCGCATTGGCCAAGCATCTTTGTTTCCAATGATTTGATTAGGAGGATGATATCTTTTGACATATTTAGACAATCTTGGCTTAGCTCTTGTTTCTACATTTTGTCTTTCAGCTCTAGAGTCACTATGTACATCTTTGTCAGGTATCTCAGCATCTCTTTCATGTGTACTAATCTCAAAATTAGAATGTGCATCTTCTTTATTTTGCAACTCAGCATTTGAATGTAGCTTGGTTCCTGAATGCAACTCAACATTCAAAGGATGTGACTTGGCAGTTACTAAAACTTGTTGTTGATTTGTAACTAGATTTGTAGCATCTTCTTCAGTAGGCATTCCTTCATAAAAGTATAAAAATGATTTTTATTCTTCTAGTTCTTTCGTAGGCTTGGCCACATGTACTTCTATAAATTCATCAAAGTTCACATTTGCAATTTCCACAATTTTGTTAGTGTTAGTATTTAAAGAATTAGAAGCTTTGCTTCTTGTGGAGTATCCAAGGAATATACCTTCTTCACTTTTTGCATCAAACTTTCCATTCCTAACATCTTTAAGAATATAACATTTACTTCCAAATACCTTAAAGTATTTTACATTTGGTGGATATTCATACCATAGTTCAAAAGGTGTTGAATGGATACCTTTATTGGATTTCACAGGGTTCAAGGTATATATAGCAGTACTTATAGCTTCTCTCTAGTATTTCAGAGCAACATTCTTCTCCATCATAAGTGTTTTGGCATAGTCCATTATAGACCTGGTTCTCCTTTCAGCAATCTCATTCTATGGAGGGGTCCTAGGGGCAGATGTTTGTCTTTTGATTCCTCTATCATTACAGAACATCTCAAACTCATTTGAAGTGAATTCGCCTCCTCTATCTAATCTCAAGCATTTTAGACTCTTACCTATCTCTTTCTCAACTCTTCTCAAATATTTTGAAAAGCATCAGATTTTTGTTTCAAAAATATGACTATCATCATTCTAGAGTAATCATCAACAAATAGCATTATATACTTATCTCCTTTGTAGCTTTGCACTTTAATTGGTCCACATAAGTCAGTGTGAATAATCTCTAGTATTTCTTTAAAGGTATAATCTTTACTCTTAAAGCTTGACTTTGACATTTTTCCTAGCTGACATTGTTTGCACACTATATTATTAGGTTTCTTCAACTTAGGAAATCCTCTAACTTTCTTCATGTTACTAATATTAATCAAGTTATCAAAATTAACATGACATAATCTCTTGTGCCAAAGTCATACATCATCAAATTTTTCAAGAAAAAAAGTAGCATCCTCTATAACCAGATAGAAAAAACTACTTTTAGTTTGATCATCTTTTCTAATTAGTTTCCCATTTGTGTCATATATCCTGGCAGTTTTGTTTCCAAATTCAACCTTGCATCCCAGATTATTCAATTGTGACACACTTAACAAGTTATAATTTATTCCTTCAACATAGTAAGCATTGTCACATGAAATCTTGTATGTGAGTTTGATAGAACCTTTTCCTTTTATCAAGCATGGTGTATCGTTACCAAATCTTACACTATTTCCATCATAACAAGTCACGGTAATGAACTTATTTTTGTCTCCAATCATGTGATGTGAGCATCCACTATCAATGATCTATTTATCATTTTTGTTCACATAAGTCACAAGGAAAATTGCCTCATCTTCATTAGATTCATCCTTCATTGCAACATATACCACTTCATCATCATGTTCATCAGAATCATCCCTACTTTCTTCTTCAGCAATGTAGCATGATTTCTTGCCTTTGTCTTTGTAATCTATGTTGTCATCTTCTCTTCTATTTTTATACTTATTTCCTTCTTTGTAGTTCTTCTTCTATGTACATCTTGCAACAATATGACCAACATCATTGCAATTGAAACAAATGATAGGTAACTTTCCTTTGAACTTGCCTTTACCTCTGTGAAATCTTCTTGCTAGTAATGCTTCCAATTGTTCAACATCTTCCTCATCTATATCACTGTCACTGGATACATATCTTTCTTTTCTTCTTCTTCTACTTCACCTCATCAGAATCCTTCAATAAAAATTTATCTTTGAAAGCAGACTCAAGACTCTCTAGTTTGTAATTGTCAAAGTTAGATAGCTCAAAGCAGTGAGTATACCTACTAGACCTTCAAGAGTTAGATTATTTCCAGGAATACATCTCAATTCTTGGATTGCATAAAATCTAATAGCATAAATAGGCAATAATGTTCTCAATACTTTACTTAACACAGTATCATCATCTATATGGCTAGTAGCTCCTCTTATTGCACTAACAACTTATTTTATCTAAGCAACATATTGAGAAATATTTTCACCTTCTTCCATTCTCATATCATTAAAATTACCTCTAAGGCTCTCAAATTTGGCTCTTTGAACATTTTTGTCTCCTCCATAGATGGTGTTTAGGGCATCCCACATTTTCTTTGTAGTGTCACAGAATTTGATATCATCAAATGCAGCATAGCTTAGGGCAGAGGCAATCTCCAACATCGTCTAATTGTGTTCCTTTTTATTCTTCATATCTTTAGGAGTTAGGGCTCCAACTAGATCAGCATGTTCCTTGTAATGGTATAGTGTGCATGATCTCCAAGTCCTCCAAGGTGTAGCCTCATCAAACTTTTCCATGCAGAAAAGTTATCTCTGTTGAGCTTGGGTACTTCTCTTTTAGACATCTTGATCTTTGTGCTTCTAGTACCTTAAAACTAGTCCTCTTAAGAAGATGACTCTGATACCAATTGTGGGAATTAATTTAGAATAACTTGTGGGGGGGTGAATTAGTTATCCAAGGTCTAGATATATAAATAAAACTTTTCACAATACAGTGAACCCATAAAACATCCATACCCATGCATGCATGCATTTTGTATTTACTAAAACTTGTATGTTACTATCAAATCAATTTGCAAAAATATAAAGCATGAAACACAACACATTCATCAACACACTTCACACAATGATTTACGTGGAAACATAATTTGAGAAAAACCACCAGTAAAATGCTACTCCTTTTTCACTCTTCTGAAGTGATGCCATGTGAAAGGCCAACCCTGTTAAAAGTTATAATACAAACTGTTAAATGTGACTTGTTTAAGGGATTTCAATCACCCCATTAAAAGTGAGCCTTGTTAGAGGACTTTAGGCCATTCACTTGAAATTCCAACTTGTTTAAGGATTTTCTAATGACTGTTAGCTCAACCTTACTCTAAAGGATTTACCCTAGACTGATACAATCATTAGAGAGTAATAGTGGAGCTTTGATCTAATACAACTTACAACTTCACTTGCAGATTACAAATCTCTATTTAGTCCTCAATTCTACTTGGCTTTCATACTTTTCAGCGCTGACAACTTGTTCACCCTTCAAGCACTCATCTCCTTAAACCTTCTTGCTTAACATGTCATTTCATACTCTTCTCTTGGGTCACTTGATGCATACTCTTCTCTTGGGTCACTTGATGAAGCAAAATCCTTATTTCCTTCTCCTCCTTAGGTTCTCACACATGTCACCAACCTCTTTTGCTTCATGACTAGACATTCCTATAAATAGGAAATTAGAATATTTTTTCGCTCATTATCCATCATCCAAATTAGGGTTTTGGATGGATTAGGTAGGGTACAATGTATCCACCCCATATCTTTTCTTTTCTAGAAACTTCTCCTAGAATCCATTTGAATTCACCTAAAAATGGTTTACATCAAATTTTGTGCCACCAACTCATCAACCTTATCTTCCTCTTGGTTCACAAGTTTCAAGAAGATAAACTTCTCGGCTTAGATTTGGCAAATCTTTGATTTTTATCATAATGTAACAACTCAACATTCTGATGCTCAGGACATACTGCGTTGCTCAGCATCAACTTTAAAATCACTCGACATTAACTAAAGTTTACCGGTGCTCGGCATTAACTAAACTTTACTCAGCATTAACTATCTTGCTTGGCATCCACTAGATTTTTCTTTTACTTGGCTCCAACTAATTTTCTGCTCGGCTTGCACTAACTTTACTCGGCACCTACTAGCCACTCGGTCAAGCTTGGAAGACAAACTTTGTTTAACTTATTCTTCTAAACTTTCTAAGTGTAGCCAGCCATTTTGTAACCTTAAGTGGATCAACGATTCATCATGTCATCGTTGTCTTAACTAATTCTTGTACTTCATTACATAATTATAACTCAACCTTTCCTCTAGGTGCGTTTGTTACATCTTATTGATCAAATCCTCCTCATCAATCAACTAAGTGATAGAACTTGAATCTTATAAGCAATTGTCTTACCAACAAATAGCAATTTTGACATTAGTGACAAAATAATGATTGAAACATAGAATCTTCTTCAACAATCTCCATCTTAACAATCTCTTTTTCAATGATCTTTTCAATCAGATTTCAACATTTTTAATAACATATAAACACCATTTTATAGAGGTCAGAGTCAAGAATATTCTCATATAGATTTTATAGTGTTTTAATTAGATATAGTATATTATAATCAAAAAATTCTATGAGCACGTATTTTAACATTCAAAAAATGTCAATTTTGAGAAAGAGAAAAATATTAAATCATCTCAAAAAAAAATTTAAATTATATAGCGTTCTAGAGGAGAGAGTCCTCTTCTAGAATGTATAATTTTTTTCCTAGTTATAATAGATTTGTTTTGAAAAATGTGGTGGGAGGTGAAAACTATCGACTTTAGGTTAGTTGAAATTTGAATCATTATAAAAGAGAACATATAGGTCTAAAGATGATTTTTTTTTTTTATTGATCTAGCTATATATGTTATCTATAACATAGTCTAAGATCCATGGGAAATGAGTTTATTTCTATATAGTTTTGTGGTGGGAACTAGACCCCTAATTTTCAATTTTTTTTAGCAACTAAAAAATTATCTATAAAACTTAGGAAAATATATCAATTCTTATTTCAAATAATTATTAAAAATTTTAATCTTAAACTTCATCCATTTCTACACATTTCATTATTTTACTACATTTTGAAATTCAAAATAATAATATCAATTTTATCTCATTGAAGGTAACCAATTATACTTTTGTTAGCCTTTCCTTTTACAAAAGGGTGACACAAGTTTGTGCTTTTACCCCTACGAACTCTAAAAACTCTTTGTGCTCAATCTCTTGGCTCTAAATTCTATGAATATTGTAATTAGAAATATGTTACATCATCTCTTTAATAGAAATTTAAGCTATAGAACAATATTTATGGTGTCTTTATCTCAACATGCATGAGAATTTTCAAAATCTCCAAAAGTGTAAAAATCATCTTGTGTTGCTAGCAAAATCTTTCCTTGCACTTTTTTTATAGTACATCTTTTTTAGTCATCATGAGCTTCTAATAGTCACTTTTATATTAATATCCTATGTTGGGACCATGCAACCACTATGTGTTGCTCATCTTATTCATGGCTTTGCAAGACTTCTTATCATTTTATGTTATGGCCTATGACCATGTGACTGCCTTTGGTTGTCACTTTGTGTTCTATTTCTTTGCTTAACCTTTCAATCATGTGACCTAGTGATCATTACTTCTAAGCCTTATCGATGCTTTGCAACTTATTCCATGCTTTAAGCACTTAACCTTGTGACTGAGTGCCTTTATAAAATTTTCCATCTTCTATACCATGTCACATGGTCACACCTTAATCTTATCATTAGCATTTCTTACTTGCAACGATGTGAAACCCTTTTAGAACTAGGAATTCATAGTGTTTCCATCTTCATTCCTTTTTAGCTTTTATCTGCGTGACCACATGATCATGTTACTATCTATGAGCTTTTAGTTGTTTCACTAAGTCAAAGTCTTCTTATCATTTTATGTTATGGCCTATGACCATGTGACTTCCTTTGGTTGTCACTTTGTGTTCTATTTCTTTGCTTAACCTTTCAATCATGTAACCTAGTGATCATTACTTCTAAGCCTTATCGATGCTTTGCAACTTATTCCATGCTTTAAGCACTTAACCATGTGACTAAGTGCCTTTATAAATTTTTCCATCTTCTATACCATGTCACATGGTCACACCTTAATCTTATCATTAGCATTTCTTACTTGCAACGATGTCAAACCCTTTTAGAACTAGGAATTCACAGCATTTCCATCTTCATTCCTTTTTATCTTTTATCTACGTGACCACACAATCATGTTACTATATATGAGCTTTTAGTTGTTTCACTGAGTCAAAATCTTCCACTTATCTTAGAAATTTTTATGTGTGATTGTGTGATCAAAGGAATTTTCAATGGGTTCAAACCTTTTTTTTGTGTCATGGCTTCATTTAAGCCTTCAATCTCTCAATAGTGTGACTACACAACTAAGCATGTTTTGTTTTCTCTTTAACTATTTTGCCAGGTCGTAGCTCAAGTTCATCGCTTTCTTTCTAACTTGGCGACTATGCGAACAAATACTTACTTTGCTCATAACTACATCACTCAATCATAGTTTATGTTTCTTTTTACTACTTAAGCCTCATGATTATGCAATTGAACAATACTCAACAAGCTCTTAACTTTGTTGCTTGGTCATGGTTTATTTCCTTTGTTATCTTCTCAACCTTGCAACTAAGAGATCAAAGAATTTGAGCATCTTCACTGATAGTTTTTCCCTTTCATAGTTACCTTAAGTTGTTATGTCTTTTAGGTTCTGGTCATGTGATCACATCTAGTCACTGAGTCACTTCATTATCTTAACCCTTTAATCTATAAACAACAAAGCAACAACTAGATTATTGCCAACCTTGGTTGCACAATCACACTATAAAATCTTTGTCATAATCTGCACACCCCTTTTCAAATGTATCCATGTGTCAAAACCTCTTAAGTGTGCAAAGGGTTATGATTGAGTGATAACCTCTTTTGTGTGTTCATTGCTTGAACTTCTAACATCATGTTTAACTACATGACCATGCAATTACTACTTCTTTAACTGCTTTGCTCTTTCACATTATAAAATGTCCTTAAGTAACTAACCATTGTGACCAAACAATCAGAAGGATTCTTGGATCTTTGCAGAGTCATGCCATAAAATGCTAAGAGTTGAAACCATGTCATGAACGTGTGATTACCTTGGTTGCACCTAAAGAAATTTCAAAGGCTCTTTTGAAAGTGTGAAAAAAAATTAAAATGAGAGAATGGATTTTTGTGGAAATATGGGTACGAACTATAAACTAGGGTTTTTCTAGGACAATATTGCTCATAAATTTTGAAAACCCTAACTACTTAGGATAAGAATTGGATTTTCACAACACATTTTTAGGATTTAGAACCAGGTGAAAATACAGGCTAACACAATCAACAACAGAATTTGAATATGAAGCGGTGGCAATAAATTGTTCAAACATTGTGTGGATTAGGGTTGAAAGAAGAGATCACTGATCCTTTTATTATCTTTTGTGAAAACACAAGTGCTATAAATATATCAAAGAACCCTATTATGCACATAAAGACCAAGCATATTTTTATCAAGTATCATTACTTGAGAGAGTTAGTTCAAGACAAAGAAGTGAGATTAGAATATGTGAACACCAAAGAGAAAATAGATGATATTTTCACTAAGGATTTACCTAAGGATGCATATGAGTATCTCATAGGTAAATTAGGGGTCATTCCCCTAGACAAGGCTACTTAAGTTCAGATGGAGCTCTACATCATATATGTTGATCAGGATATCTTACAAGTTGATGCATAAAGTCATACTTTCAGAGCTACCTAAAGTAGTGAAGAGAGGAGAGAACAATTTTGTATTAGTCATAAGAACAGATGACAGATGGTGAATAAGATTCAAAAGTAGTTACATGAATATATCTACATGGTAAAGATGTATGAGAAAGATGAAGTGTCTTTGGCATTATTGTCAAAGAGGGAGATTATGAAGGAGATACTCATGCATTAATAAGAAAGATGAAGAGAATTCATGCATGAAATAGGTGTTGGAATAAGTGTATGGGAAACAAGATACTGAGAGGAGGGATGAATCACGATCTAAAAAATTTAGCTCCAAAACCAATAATATAAACTCGCACCTAATTCTTTTCAGAGATCTACCATTAAAATTGAAATGTTATAACTTAAATGAAATACATCACATGCATAAATAATTCAATACATAACATAATGATTTGGTAACTCAAAAACACTGCAAGATAAGGTAAACCTGGGGTGGGGATGAAACCCATAAATCTTCATTTTTGCAACAATAAAGTTAACCTATTAGAGTTACAATGTTTGATCATAAAATATGATCTACCCTGTGAGGGGTTTTCCCTATTAAAAGCTTAAGAGACTATTAAGTCTGACCTATTTAAAGGATTTTACACTTACAATGAAGTAAGGACTATGTTAGGAGGTTTACATAGGCTTGTTAGGACCACTCTGTTAAAAGATTTACCCTATATCAATTAACAATAACTAATTCAATACCTAACCCTTGGTATGCTCTACAAGTTGATAATGGTCTCCTCCTCGATGTATCATTGATCTCATTCTCCTAATCTAATAAATTTATTCAGTCCTTCACTTCCTTGATTTCTCTATGTCTATATAGCAGCGGTTTCTAGAAAAGATTTTGTTAGAGTTTTTGTGTCAATGCTTTGGATCACACTCTGTGATCCATCATCAAGACAAAAGAGAGTTGAAGGATGAGTAAGAATAGACTGCAAACCATGGTGTGGGTAAAAGGGGTTAAAAAGAATCCTCTTTACCCAACCATGGTTTGCAATCTATTCTTACTTATCCTTCAGCTCTCTTTTGTCCAGATGATGGATCACAGAGTGTAATCCGAAATGTTGACACAAAAACTCTAACATGATCTCTTATAGAAACTGTTGCTACACATGATGGATTGTAGAAAATTGATGTGTTTAATTCTCTATGTCTTCTCTACTCTCAAACTTCACCTTCTTCATACGCTCATAATCTCTCTCTCATACACATGATTCTAGAGGTATCATCCTCTTTAAATAGATGTATTATCAAGGTTCTAGATCTTGATCGACAGTTTACACTTCACCATATTTTGTTTTTTCCATCCCTTTTTCTAATTGGTTAAACCACTTTCCTGGGGATCATTACCTTCTACAATGATGCATAATAAACATCTTAGCTAGCTCTTCAAATATTAAATATCATAGAAAGGTCATCCAAAATGGTATACATATGAGTTTGTGCCATTATAGACTCTCATATCAAAACTGAACTATGCGGCACTTGAATGCTCTAATGCTTGGTCATGCATAATCCTTTGTGTTGTTACTCAAATTCTATGTAACTTATTAGTATGTTTGGTATTCATTTTATTTCTCATCTCATACTATATTGCTCGGCTTATATCTCTACTCGATCTCAACTAAATTCTTAGAAATCACTATTTTTCTCAGTATAAGTGTTGTGTGTTTGGTCTTTACTAGAGTAGTGATGACCTTGTAATTTTTCCCATTAAATGACTTGAAAATGACTAAGTGTTTGGACACTAATTGGAAACATAGGCTTAGAGATCAAAAATCTCCCCTTTTGGTAGTAGTGGCAAAAACACTTTCTCATTAAATCATTTCATTCCAAAAAATGTATTACTCCCCTTGAGACCATAATGTAATCCTGTAAAATATGATATCTGATCTTTGAACCTTATTCTTTTTCTTTATTTCTTATCTCCCCCAATCTCATTATTTCATTCCCCTTTTTTATTCTTGTCCCCTTGTTTTTGTCACTTATGGAACATGCGGTTGTTGGGGTTAGTTGATACTTATCAAAGAATAGTTGATGACTTGCCACAATATTGGCATAGCCAATATTCCATCCTTCCTATACCTATTACAAAATCTGAAAATGAGTTTCTAGGTCGGCAGCTAGATCAATGAATCCTATAATATTGGAAAAATGTGCCTCTTTCTTCAAAATATCTCTAGCAATAGAGATTACCTTCTGAATCATCTCTATATGCGGCAATAAGTGAGATTGAGGCAATAAGTGAAGTTGAATTAATGCCAACTTATTCCTTGTCTCTATTTCTTTAGCCATGCGCTCAGCTAACCTATTTTGATTGAATTTCAGTTCACAATAAGATGATGAGCTTGAACCTACATTCTTACCCAATGTAATGGAATTATCTCTTATATTTGCATGGAATAGCTCTAACAAGCATGTAGTATCTATCATAAATAAATCTATATCACACGATTTTAAATATAAAGAATTAATGGTCTTCAAAATTATTTCCAACTGCGTAATAGATGTAGAAAGCTTGGCTTGTCTTTGTACATGTTTCTATGAATCTGTAACACTTTATGTTTTATTCTTCTTTTAGACCATTGTAATAACTTCTCGTTTGTCTCTATATCATCTATCTAACTTATGTCAACTACATACACTAGCTGATCCAAAATTGTATGTTGATTATTTACATCTATGATTCCAAATACATCTATAAAAATGTCTTTGACAATATGAAGTACCTCTCTTCTCTTTTGTTCCCTTCTTGGTTGTTCTTGTTTGGTCTTATGGCTCAACAAGGTTTTCAATTCTTGCATTTTCTCTAGCGTAATATTATCCAAATCATATGTAGGTAATGTAATTACCTCAATAAGGTTCACTGACTCATCCCCTTCCTCATCAACATGAGTCACATCCTGAGATCTAGAGGGTGTATCACTTGGCAACGATAGTTGCAATTACTTCTCCTTCTCACTTGATCTCTCTTTTAGCTGCTACACTATTGTAGATATCACCTGTTGCATAGGTGTCACATTTGTTGGTTTTGCAGCTTTTACACTCGGCAGTTGAATAAGAACTTGAGTAGCCTCTTTCTCTTTCCATTTTATTTCATCTTCTACCGATTGACTACATAAATCTTTATCAAAATTTGCAACCTTTTGTAAAATTGGCATATAAGTTGGTGGTGTATATACAATTAATGCCTTACCAAGTTTCTTAGCACTTGTAGCCTCTATAACTAGTGTGACAATAACATCATCAATCTTCTTGACATTAAGCTGTGGATATTCAACTATCTATAGAAATTTTGGGTTTTTTCAAATTTTCCTTGAATGTGTCTTTAAACTTTGAATTTCCTCTTCAATCAGTATATTAGGATTAGGTGGAGGGGTGTTGATTTCATCTTCAATCGTTACTATGTCTTTCTATTCATATCCACCAATAATTTGCTAAATTTCTTCTGTCAGCTTGGTCATTTCCTACTTATATTCATCTTCAAATTCAATAGCATCTCAGCCTTCCTTCACCTCTACTATTGGAGTAAGAACTCCAACTAATTTTTTCCATACTCTTATACTATCTTTCTCAACTTCATGAGATTTATTCTTCAAAAATTTATATTCCCTATCCCTCAACATAAACTTCTTGACAAAATCTTTAAGGGATATAGACATGTGTGTCTTCCCTAAATAAGGCATAACTTATGCCAATGTTGTTTCTCTTATTTTATTTTCAGTGGATAATACCTATTTCCACTTAGCATCCACTCTTTTGTACAATCCCACTAGAAATACAGTTCCCAATGTGTGCATGAACTTGATCATCATATTAATCATTGCACATTTAAGCTCAACTTGATCATCATTTTTCAAAGAACCATATTAAATATCTTTGAATCCCATTATGCTTTATGATTCTATTAATCTCTCACATATATGATCCACAGTCATTGGAGGGAGTCTATTAACTACTTGAAGTTTGGTAGTCTCATCAAACTCGGTCTTTTCTTCATCTTCATCCTCTACTTATGCAAAAATCATATTTTTCTTTTGATTTTCTTGAACCTCAATCATTTTCCTTCTCTTTGATGGACTTCATGTGAGTAGCTTGACAAGAGGTTGTGCTAAACTCTTTCTAGTGATGATTACCATTCCCTTTGTCCTATGAGATGTCACAGTTTCTTGTATGTCCTTCTTTAGGTCTTCCTACACCTTGAGTTTGATTATAGAAACCTTCTTTTATTTGGTGGCCCTTGGCTTGACAACTGCAAACTCTTTTCCTTTGCCTTCCTTGGCCTCTAAGGGTTGTCCAGACCCTTCTCCTTTTTCTTTCTTATTAACCTTAGCAACTTTCATTTTCCTTTGTTTACCTACCTTAGGTGTGCCAAATTTTACAGTCAGCTCGACAATAACAGTCTCGTATCTACCAAACTGTTGAATACTAGCACCAACTTCTTCTATTAAGAGTATAGTAAATGTTGTCATTACATCATCCACATTTACCTCATACAGTATTGGCCTTAGCCTTTCTACCCTTGGTAACATTTCATGTGCATACACAAAATTAGTGTCTATAATGAAACATATTTCATAATAATACTTGTCTACAATAGACTTTGGAATTCTCATTTTGTTCTTCATTTTAAATTTGAACTCTTCAAAGTAGTTATCCATTACTACCTCAAAATTCTCTCCCAATCTGTTCATTAGGTCATTCAATTGCTCCATAGTAGTCTTATTCCTATCTCATTTGATTCTTCCAATGGTAGGAAACTAATTTTGTACATAGGAAAGTATGCAAACTAGTAGGGAACCAAACTTACAAGAGGTGTTATTTTCTTTTCTTACTACCTCTAGGTTCTTTGTAAGTTGGTGTAGTTGCAGCTCGGCAAGATCATATGAATGATTTTTCTTCATAATTTTGTAGCCTAAATCAACTACAACATAGGGCACGTTGTTCAATATGTTTGATTGATAAAACTTGTGTGAAATTACACGAACATAAAATTCAATTAATGGGTCCTCCATTCCATAAATTGACATACCACGACCATTTCATTTTTCCTTGGTCAATTTTTCAACCTCATTCTTCATTCTAGCCTTTATGCTCTTTGGTCGATCCAGAGTAGGGTACCCATTTACTCTCTAAATGATTATTTTTTAAATCTTTATTGGTCATCCTTCCAACAAAACTTTCATGCCATGAACTTGAACGAGCACAATCTTGATCCATTCAACCTTGAAAAATTTAGGGAATCCTAGGGAATAGGTAAGTCCTTTCTCTGTAATGATCTTATATTTGTCCTTCAAGTTTCCATTCATGCATAGCTTCTCATAAGCTTCTCTTATTTCAAAATCTCCAATTTCTCCAAATTTTCATTGAAAGCACAATTTTAGTTCTTGAATAGTCAAGACTCTAGGTGGAATTGATGATAACACTCCCATATCATCAACAATGTTATTAGTGTTCACTAATTTTATGAAGTTCAGTGGGGGACTTTGATCATTCCTAATGATTTGAGCATTGTTATTATTCACCTTTTCACTTCCATATGTCATCTCTAACTAAGGTTTTAAACCAAACTTTCACGAATATCTTCACTGAATATTTTAACTCGGTACTAAGAATGATACTTACTTTGCTTCACAAATTTACCGATAATCTATTGAGATTATTTTCTATGTTAGCTACAATCACTTTTGTCACCTTAAAGTCTTCTCTTGATCTCTTTGATCACTTGGTGGGTGAAAATGAATCAAAAAATTTGATAAATACTTTTGATCTTTCAATTTTAGGTATTTAATTAATATATCCATACTTGGTCGATGTATGACAGCTAGCTCGGTTGTACTTTGGCTCGATCAAGGTTATTCACTCGATCATAACCAATTCACTTGATCAGTATGTTATCTTCCTAGATAACTTGAGCTATATTGCAAGGCTTGGTCAATATAGACTATACCATTGGTGTTCAGTACTTTATGACTTTCAATTCTTAATACATCTTTATTTATACAAATATGACTTTTCATCACTTTTATTCTAGGAACTTATGTAAAATATAACATTGAGTATATAGTTCCTACATACCTCCTTTTCTTTAGCGAGATGTGGTGTGATCACCTAATCCATCAGATTGGGTGATCATTGTCTTTTCTACTTTAGTGCTTCTAACTCTTACTATCTCTATCCATTTTTTCTTTCCTTCAGGTTTTTCATTTCCATTGCTTGATGTTGGTGTTGGTGTTCTGGTTTTGCAATTCCTGTTGATGTGTTCAACTTTGAGACAATGAAAACATACTATCTCTCCATTTAACCATTTCTTATAATTTCCTCTGAAATGTGTTTTGATGCAATTCTCTAGAATGTAGCCATATTCTCCACAATAGTGACAACTGTACCATGTATTGTAATTTGAATTGTAGAAATTTCCTTTCTTTGTTGTCTGAGTTTTTTTTTTCAAGTGTCCAATTTGACTTTTTCTTAAGTCTACATTCATGATCTCTATATCTATACTTTTGACAATTGCAGCAGTGTCCTTGGAATTTATACTTTTTCGTAGTTGAGTCATTGTTCTTTGATCTACATTGATGTCCTTGATGTCCTACTTTCTTGCAATTAAAATAATTACTTCTTGGTTTAGGTTTAGGAATTCGCTTACCATTTTTGCTTCTACAAATGTTGGTTGTATGACCAATCTTCCCATAGTAATGACATGTAGATTTTCCTTTTGACTTTGCATTCCTTTGTTCTCCACTCTTAGATGACGCTCCTTCTTTAGTAGATGAAGATTGCTTCTTGTATCCTAGTCCAAAGGTATCTTTTGTTCTAGGTGACTTCACATGTCTTCAAAGTGCTTGATTGCTTCATTTGTTTTGTGCATTCTTTCCATGATTTTCTTTTCATGACTTAACTCTTTTTCAATTGCTCATTCTATAGTTTTAGATTTTTGATCTCCACATCCTTTCTATTTGCTTCCTAATTTGCAATTACTAACTGACTTATCATGTCTAGTTGGTTTTTTGTAAGCTTTTGTACTTCAAATGATCTTTCTTCAAGTCTGCTAGTCATCTGTCTTTTTTCTTCTTCAGCCATGAGCTTGTCTTCCATTGCTTTCTGCTTTTGTTCAATTGATTCACAGAGTGTAACTGATTGAATTTATTGTTCTATCTTGAGATATTTTACTTCTTTCACTAGGGAACTATTCTTCTCTAGCAATTGTGGCATTGCTTCATTATTGTTAGCAGCCTTTCCACTGTCCAGCAGTCCTTCAATGTCAACTTCTATAAATTGAGTGTCATTTAGCCGAATAGTTATCTCTCTTCTTCTCTTTAGGATTTTCCTTAACTCTCCTTTTGTGGTCTCTAATTGTTGCAACATAATCTGAATTTCAATCATCTGATTCTCAATTATCTTTCCCATATTGTATACTTCAATCTCCATGATCTTTTCCTCTCAAGATATTAGGGTTCTTGACAAGATAATTGAGCTCTGATACCAATTTTTGGAATAACTATATGGTAAACAAGATAATGAGAGGGGGTGAATCGAGATCTTAAACTTTTAGCTTCAAAACCAATAATTTAAATTCATACCTAATCCATCTCACAGATCTACCATTAAAATTGAAATGTTGTAACTTAAATAAAATACATCACACCTATAAATAGTTCAACACATAACACATTGATTTGGTAACCCAAAAATACTTCAAGATGAAGGTTAAACTAGGGTGGGGATGAAACCCACAAATCGTCGTTGTTGCAACAATAAAGTTAACCTATTAGGGTTATAATGTTTGATCATAAAATATGATCTACCCTGTGAGGGTTCTACTCTATTAAAATCTTAAGAGACTATTAGGTCTCTCCTCATTAAAATATTTTACACTCATAATAAAGTAAGGACTCTATTAGGAGATTTACATAGGCTTATTTCTCTATTAAGAGATTTACCATCTCTCAATTAATAATAATTGATTCAGTAACTGACCCTCAATATGCTCTGCAAGTTGATATTGGGTCTACTCCTTATTGTATCATTGATTTGATTCTCCTAATCTGATAAATCTATTCAGTCCTTCACTTCTCTAATTGCACTTTCTCTGCTCTACTCTCAGACTTTGTGTTCTTCACACACTTGCAATCTCTCTCAAATTAAGAGTTGACTGACTTGCAAAGAACATTCTGATCAAGAAGGATCAAGTATTCAAGCTAGAACAGAGATCTAAAATTAAAAAATATAGTTTTTATTAGTAATTAGGTCATATCATTATTACTCTCTAATAATTGTAGCAATGAATCAAATCTCTTAATAGAGTTAGCTTAACAGCTATTTGTCAAATCCTCTAACAAGGTGGGATTTCTAGATTAAGTGTATAAAAACCTCTAACAAGGTCACACCTAATAGGGTAAACTAAATCCTTTCACAGGTATGCACCTAAAAAAAAAATTTATAATTGTTGACAGGGTTGGCTCCTAACAGGGCTCACTTCAAAAGAGTGAAAAATAGTAACTAGTTGTAATTTGGTGGATTTTCCCAAATTGGGTTTCCACATTAAATTCTAGTGTCTCTTATGTTCATGTTATTTTCTTTATGAATCTGCAAATAAGTTAATTAAGGCTAATCATGCTTAATATCATAAGATCTACATATTCAGTGTTTAAAAAGTAACAATGCATATATTCAATATTAACCGAGTGTTTATTGAGTGACAATGATTATTAGTGTAAATTAAGTTACTATATTAATAGAGTGTTCCAGTGCTAACTGAGTTACAATAGTATTTTAGTTTCAATAGAGTTTGATTTTATTTTGTACTGACATCTTAAGGGATCTAGGATTTGTTTTTGTGGTAACTGATTCACCCTTCCCCTCTCAATTACTCCTCTTACATTTCCAACAATCAGTATCAGAGCTTTTGGTGCTTGTAGAGAAATTTTCAAGGACCTAAGCTAAAGAGATCAAGATGTATTACAGAAGGGAGATCCCAAAGCTAAGCAGAGATAACTTCCAAGCATGGTAGGAACTCGTGAAGTTGTATTTGGAAACAATTGGAGACTCGAGCCTAAAGTATCTAAACACTAAGTATGTGGCACCTAGTGGAACTATGACTATGGAAGAGATTACAAAAAAGAATAATCATAACATTATGATGATTGACATTGCTTCCACTCTCAACTATGTTGAATTTGATGAGGTAAAAGATTGTGCTACTACTTATGAGACGTGGATCAAACTAAAAGCAATCTATGGAGGTGATGATAATGTAAGGAGAGCTAAGGTAGAAAGTCTCAAAGGTCAATTTGATCAAATGAAGATGAGAAAAGATGAGAACATTGCATAGTATAGTGAAAGAAACTGTATGCGTTAAAACCTAACCTGTCAGTAGTACGCGTAAACAATAAAATGTTAGTAGCATGTGCATAAAACCATATTTAAATCAAGAAAACTACTAACTAATATTGTGTTTTAATAATAATACAACTGATAAGAAAGAGTCCCCACACAACCTCCAAGCAACTCAACAAGGGCACCCATAAGAGGCCTTGTTGGTGTGCTTAAGTGTGAGGAATGTAGATGTGCTCTCCCAAACACAACTATGGAATCCCAATATGCCCAAGAATGAAATAAAAAGTGTATGAACTAACTATATATGGAGAGAGTGTTCCTAACAATGGCTATGGATACAACCATGTTCAAAACACTCAAGGACAGTGAATGTGGATGCAAGAAATAAAATAAGTTAACAATACAAATGCAAATGAACTAGCAACTACCAAAGGTTAGTAATAATGCACAAAATCTCTAAGAGCTCTAGAACTATACTAGCATGATAACAATGCGAATGAGGGAGATGAAAAATGCTTGGAATAGGGGCTCTATTTATAGGCTTGATGGGGGCTTTAAGGAGGTGGCATCTATGTGGCATCCACATAGGTGCCACAAGGGAGACACATGGGCTAAAGGACAAGCCATGCAAAATTCAAAAAGAGCTTTTATGCTTGAGAGACTCAAGGTGTGCTCACACATGTGTGAGCAACCTTGGGGAAAGGAGTGGGAAACAAAGGTGTAAGAGGTATAAGAGATGTAAATGAAGTGGAATCTTTATTGGATCATGAGCTTCTTACACATGTGTGAAAAAACACTTAGGAGCTGAAAAGTGTTTATAAAGGTGTTTAAGATAAATAAGTGGGATTAAGTAGTGGGTAGGCTCAGAAGGATGAGAGTGATGGGTGTGGACTAGGTTTTAGGATGGGAAGATTGAATTAAATAGAATTTAACTTAATCACGAGATTAAAGAATTTAATAAAGTGGAGGGAAGAATTTATTTAAAAGGGGATTTATGGAGCACTATGTATTAAATGAATTTAATATATTAGAGGAGAAGTATTTAAATTTAATTTAATTAAATTAGGAAATGAACCTATTTAATTAAATAAATTTAATTAAATAAGTAGAAGAATATGACAAATATAATTAATTAATTATAATGTCATAGGAAATATTAAATAAATTAATATAGCATTTGGGATGATTTTAAGCATCTACAAAATCAAAGTCAGTATGTGCAGAATCATAGCCTCAAGTGGAAAAAATGATGATGTAACAGTGGCAAGCAAGGTATTTAGAACCCTTCTTCCAATTTATGCAATTGGAGTGTCAGATATTTAAGAAATGAGATGTGATCCTAAGAATGATATAACCTTGGATGCACTAGTGGGAAGGTTGACATCCTTTGAGTTGGATAATTTTGATAATTATGTTCCTAACTCCAGTAACCTTGAGTCTACATTCCAAGCCAAGCTATCACTCAAGAAGAAAGTTACAAAGTCTAGAAGCAAGAAGTCTGATAGTGAAGATGAAGATGGTTCTGATGATGATCTTGAAGTAAGTGAAGCATTTCCATTGGCATTAAGTTAGTATTGCCATTAGTGACAACACTTATCCATATCAGTATAGCTACTAAGCTTAGCACTTAATTTTCTACACTCACCGAGCATTCCAGTGTTAACCAAGCTTAGAAGAGTTCAATAGTTTACACTGAGCATTCTTGAAGCTACTGAGTAAATATAGACAATATGAAGATCAGCAGTGTCTACCGAGCTTCATAGTGTCTATCGAGCAGTAAGCTTGTGTCATGAAGATTTAGTGTAAACCAAGCATTGGAAGCAGTAGTGTTTACCGAGTGAAGCAAGGTAAACTCAGTGTGTAGTATCTACCGAGTGACACTACATCTATCGAGTCACCAGTGGTCACCGAGTTCAAAACTACATCGAATGATTAGTATGGACCGAGCCTTCACTTCTACCAAGTACATGATGATGTCGAGTAATGCAGTGAATGTCATGTATCAAAAGGTCACTGAGTCAATTCAATGAACCTGAGTTATTTACTATTGGGCCAACTTTGTAATGTATTTGTTCACTTGTATTTTGGCTAACCTTGTAGTTTTGTAAATTTGATTGGTATATATGTAACGTGTATTGTAAGATATCACATGTATGAAGCAATAGTGAAGTAATATGAAATATTTTTGAGAAGTACATGCGAAAGATTATCAGCAGCAATTCAAGGAATACAGCAAGGTCATTATAGAGGCAAAAAAGTTATATCCATCACATAAGGTGATCAGTGCATAAAGGATTTTATTAGCAATTAGTTGTAAGAAGATCCACTGCTTCATCTTAACAGGTGAATCAGTTTTTTAAATCCTTTAATAGGGTAGACTTAATAGTCTTTGTATAAATCTCTTAACCGAGCGTATACTTCATTATATGTTTGTAAATCCTCTAACAAGGTGGACCTAGTAGTCCTTTTGCTCCTAATATGGTAGATCACCAGAAGTGGTCAATGTAAGCCTTAACAGACCAACTTTATGCTGCAATATTGAAGTTTTGTGTGTATCATCCCCACCCCAATTTTACTTTCGATTTTGAAGGTTTCTGGGTCACCAAAATATTGTGTTCTTTTGTGTGATAAATGTTTTAAATTTCAATATTAATGCATGCAGTAGCATAGATTGTTTTGTGGAAAATTTAAAAGGAAGAATTTAAAGTTTCTAATTCACCCCTCCCCTCTCAATAACTTGTCATATATTGAATATTTCCAACAATTTCTTGCAATAAGATTTCCCAAAGGCAAAATTCCTTTGATCTACTTTTCTTGTGAAGAAGTTGGTCACATTGCTACAAGGTGTCCAAATAGAGAAGGCAAAGAAGAAAAGAAGCATGAAAAGTACAAAAGAAAGAATGATTTCAAAAGCTACAAAGACTACAAGGAGGAAGGTAAGAAATCTTGTTATATGGCTAAAGATTTTGATAGTAGTGAAGAAGATGAAATGGTTTACATTGTTGTTAAGGATGAATCAGATGATGAGAATGATAAGATGGCCTTTATTTTACATGTTAGCAACAATGATACATGGATTATTGGTAGTGGTTTTTCTCACCACGCAACTAGTGATATATCTAAATTTGAGCACTTGGAACACTATGATGGTGGGAGTGTCGGATTTGGAAATGAAAAATCTTGTTATGTGAAGGGAAAAGGTTGTATTGCACTAACCAATGATCGCATATGTGATAATGCTTATTAGGTTGAAGGACTGAAGCATAATCTTCTTAGTGTGGCATAATTGAATAACATTGGATTCAAGGTAGAATTCATGAATAGAAAAGCCAAGCTGCTAGATAAAGATGGAAATCTAGTTGGGATTGGTAATCTATTCTACCTAGATCGAACTATAAATTCATGTTTCATAGGTCAAGTAGAAGAAAGGTAATTATGGCATACAAGGTTGTGTCATGTGAATTTTGATAACCTAGTCAACATAAGCAAGAACAAAAGGGTTAGAGGCATTCCAAGCTTGAAGAAACTTGATATGGGCATGTGCAAGAATTGTCAAATTGGAACGATGGGAAAGACAAGTTTTAACATATAAAACTATCATTCTAAATAAGTCTTGGAGCTAGTTCATATAGACCTTTGTGGACCTATTGGTATGCAAAGCTACACTAGAGATAAGTACTTTATTTTGTTTGTTGATGATTATTCTAGGATGATGACGGTTATGTATTTAAAGGATAAATTAGAAGCCTTTCAAAAGTTCAAATGGTGTCTAGCTAGAGTAGAGAAGGAAATAGAAAAGAAACTAAAATGTTTAAGATTAGATAGAGGAGATGAATTCATCTCTAATAAATTCAATGAATTCTGCAAAGAGAAATCAAAAGGGTATTTGTACTTGGTACACCTCAGCAGAATGGCATTTTTGAAAGAAGGAATAGATCACTCATGGATTGTGAAAGGACATTGATGATAGAGAAGAACATTGTTATCAAATACTAGAAGGAAGTAATCAGCACAGCAATTCATACCTTGAACTGAGTTCAGTTGAAGAAGGATTCAAATCAAACACCTTTTGAATTATGGTATGGCTATAAACTTAATGTGTGTGTGTTATTTCAAAGTATTTGGAAGAAAATGTTATATTCTGAAGGAGTCAAGAAAAGGAAAATTTGATGTCAAGAGTAATGAAGGAATATTATTGGGATACTCCAATAAGAGTAAAACATACAAATGTTTGAATCTATATATTCACAAACTTATAGAAAGTGCACATGTAAATATTGATGAGTTTGCATAACAGTCTCAAGAAAATAGCATGAAAGAACCTGAAGACTATAGAAACTTTTTTTACTATGAGCCTGATACTTTACTTGAAGTTCAAGCAAGTGACAATCAGTAGTCTTCACCACTTGACTCCCCAAAATCCCCATTTCAACCTGAGTTGCAGCGAGTGCAACCTGAGTCACAGTCTAAAGGACCCAAGTTTCAACCAATGCAAATTGAGTTATTTGATGGACTTGAGTTACAGATAGTGGGATTCAAGCATGATTCAGAAGATCATGGTGAACCTAGTGATTGTAGAAAGAAGTATCCTAGACTTGTTGGATATGTCTCGAGGCATCATGCACCCTATAAGAATTTGGTATAGCTCTGATACCATGTAAGAATTTTTCTAAGGCAATAATTCAATACCAAGATCAAGAAGCTCAGTAGATAGCACAAGAGATACAAATAGTGATCAAATGAGAATCTCAATAATGATCAAGATGATAATGGATATGAGATGAATACACACTAGAAGTGCCTTGTATATAAAGGTAGCTAGAATGACTAGGAGTCAACAAAGAGATAAACATCACAACTAAGCACATGTCCACCAAGAGTGGATTATCCTCCATTGAGCAAAGGAGTTTGCGTGATGATGAGAGGATAAATTTACATAGGTGTATCTCATAAAGAGATTTTGTAGACACCATGTGCTCAAATAAGTTGCTAACTTTTGTGTTGTCAACAAGACAACTCATATGACTATACATATTCTTAGGTGTCTACATGAAAACTAATATAAAAATGCATTATCCTAAGTAAACTAAGTAAAGTGTAATAATAATTAATTATTTACACTAACACCCCCCCTTAAGTGAAACTTAGGGGAATGCACTTAAAGCTAAATGCAAGATGCAATGTGGGTCCCGGCTATTAGGCCGTGTTAGGTACCCATGTACAAATGCAATGCTCTACATAAAATGCAATGCAATCTCTCTGAAAATGAAGAAAGAGGGAAAACCTCATGGGAAAAAACTCCTCCAAAAAGAGACATGAAGAAATACAAGATGCATGCAACGATGGAGTAATCAAGACCCCCCTAATATGACATACATCATACATGTACAAGCATATATCCCCCATAAGAAAAAAATATGTGATGGTATCCCACCATATTGAATAATCCCCTACAAGGATGTCATGAAGACAAAAAAGTATCCAATGCCTTCAAATGACATTTCTCCCTTTAGGAAGAAGATACACCAAGTCTAGGTGCAATTATACTTCCCATTATGGATAGGAAGATGGATGAGGAATCCATATGTAGTATGCTATGGATATTACCTCTAAAGTCTGCTCATATGTTGACAAGTCCTTGATGAATGTAGATGCCACAAGCCAATCTAATGGATGCCCAAAAGAAGGTGGCAAACAAGGTAACATGTCCATGTATGAAAGTGAATCAAACTCCAAAGACAAGGATTCATCCTTATGGGAAGATATGGGAAGAGAAGCAATGTATCCTCCCCTCAATGATGAATGCACACCCATGAAAGAAGCTCCTTGATGACTGAAGAAGTTGCACCATGTTAACTGAATGATGTTCCTCCTTGTAGGAAGAAGTGGTGTCATAGGTGTAGCAAAGAATGCTCCCCAACTAGTAGGAAGAATCCTCAAAATATATGATTTCTAAGGAAACTGGAATACAATCTCCAAAGATCGATATGTCTCCTTTGAAGTAAAAGAGTCCTCCTCCAACTGCTAAAAAGAAGTGTCCAAAATCATGTTAGTCTCAAAAGAAAGATTAAATGGTTGAGGGTTAGAGTGATCCCTCGCAACAAGTGAAGAAGAATTCTCCTCAGCAAAGAGAAGATGGATGTCATCAATAATGTCTCCCACATCTTCAATGTAAGACTCCACAAACAACACTGCAATGTCTAGAAGGAAGTCATCCCATGAAGCTAAAATAGGAAGACATGGTGTTTCCTACTACACTGAATCATGAGCATCTGTGGCTGGAACTAGATCAATAGAAGCAATAGGAGCACCAAGAAGTATGATCTCAACTAGAGTTATAGGTACCACAATTGGAGTGACTGGAGGTAGAATTTCCTCTAGTAATGGAGGGACTCATGGATCTCCATATGCTTCCCAAAGACACATCCAAACGTCATGAGGACTACTTGCCTTACTATGAGGAGGAAAAGATTCCTTAGTTATACTATTATACATAAAGCAAAGAAGAAGAGAAAGATGTCCCTAATTAGTATTAGGTGGAAATATTTTTTAATATAGATAAGGAAAACTTCCTTATGTTCTCTTAGATGATCAATCATCAAAGCACTCCATTTTAGATAGCTCTTTTTTGTCAATTTGAATCTTAAACTAAAGTAACACTTTTGACATGACTCCATGAGATCAAATAATGTATACACCACCAAATTGCAAAAAAATCAAAGAAACCCCCCCCCCCCCCCCCTACTACATGATTTGGCACTTTATATTTAGTGTGATTACAATGGCCACTTGTCAATTTAGGGCCTAAGTGGACTTTTGATTTTGCTAGTTACAACAACAAATATGAAGCTATATCAGACTCAACAATATAACACACAAGATCTCTCAGGGATCTAATTACAAGTGTCAAAATAGGCCAAAAATGACCAAATTATGAAAGTACTATGTCTACTCAAAATTACTCCAAATTGATACTAGATCTGGAAAGTAGACAAAAAATCATGCACTCTCAAAAAAAATAGCGCCTAAATATGTATCCAGATGAGCTCAAACTAAGCCTTTGAAGTTACAAAAAGTAGGATTTATGATTTGCAAAAAAACTCAGAACAAAGATCTCAAACATCCTACACCAATTTGTAGATCACAAAATTCTACTCCAAAAGAAAAAAGAAAAAAAAGAAAAAAAATTGCTTGAGAAAAGGAATCCATATGCGGGAGATATCATTGTTTGAAAATCATCTCTGTTGTTATTTTTCCTGAATCACCATCGTCGCACCTCCAAAAATCAAATGAATCTAGATTTCACCTCAAATATACAATTTTGATGAAACAAAAGTCGATTTGGGGGTTATTTGACCTTTTGAATGTAATACCAATATCTGATTTACACTAGCAAGCTCCAATCTTGACCTGCAAAAAAAAAACTCTCCCATGGCTATACAATGAAGCTCTTGTGGCTCTGATACCATGTAAGAATTTGATATAGCTCTGATACCATGTAAGAATTTTCCTATGGCAATAATTCAACGCCAAGATCAAGAAGTTCAATAGATAGCACAAGAGAGACAAATAGTGATGAATACACACTAGAAGTGTCTTGTATATAAAGGCAACTAGAATGACTAGGAGTCAGCAAAGAGATAAACATGACAACTAAGCACATGTCCACCAAGAGTGGATTATTTTCCATTGAGCACAGGAGTTTGTGTGATGATGAGATGATAAGTTTACATAGATGTATCTCATAAAGAGATGTTGTAGACACCATGTGCTCAAATAAGTTGCTAACTTTATGTATTGTCAACAAAACAACTCATATGACTATGCATATTCCTAGGTGTCTACATGACAACTAATATAAAAATGCATTATCCTAAGTAAAATTAAGTATAATAATAATTAATTATTTGCACTAACACACTCGAGAAAATCATTAGAGATCAGTCAGTTGGTACAATGACAAGGAATAAATTAAAAGTTACATGTTTGCTTACTGAATTTGAATTTAGAACTGTCAAAGATGCATTAGAGAATGAAAGTTGGATAGAGGCAATGAATGAAGCAATTGATCAAATAGAAAGGAATAAAACTTGGAATCTTGTTCCTAGACCTAAGGACAAGAATATAATTGGCACAAAATGGCTATTTAGAAATAAGTTGAATGAGAATGGAGAAGTTTCAAGAAACAAGGAAAGATTAGTTTGCAAGGGTTATGCTCAAGAGGAAGGTACTGACTATGGAGAAACTTTTTTCTCATGATGCTAGACTTGAAGGTGTTAGAACACTCCTTGCATATGTAGCAATAAAGGATTCAAAGTATATCAGATGGATGTAAAATCAGCATTCTTGAATGGAATCTTAGAAGAGGAAGTCTACATAGAGAAACTAGAAGGTTTCATTGATCCTAGCAAAAGGGACATGGTTTGCAAACTACACAAAGCTTTGTATGGTCTCAAACAAGCTCCCAAAGCATGGTATGAAAGGCTACATAATTATCTCATAAACATTGGTTTTCAAAGAACTAATGATAACAGTAGCCTATACATCAAAGAAGGACCAGATAAGAAGAACGTATTGGCAGAAATCTTTGTGGATGATACATTATTTACTGGAAATGATGATTTGTGCAAATATTTTTCTATGGAAATGAGTAAGGAATTTGAAATGTCAATGTTTGGAGAGATAAAATTCTTTGTTGGATTACAAATTCAACAGATGAAGGATAGTATCTATATTACTCAATCAAAATACATCAAGGAGATACTGAAGAAATTTGGAATGGATGATTCTAGACTAGTTGGAACACCTATGTCTATTGTACATAATCTTTCCAAAGATGATGATTCCAAAGAGGTAGATCAAACTACATACATATCAATGATTAGAAAACTTCAGTATGTGGTGCACACAAGACCAGATATGGCACTAGCAGTTGGTTTGGTGGCTAGATTCTCTGATAATCCTAAAGAAAATCATATGATGGAAATTAAAAGAATCATGAGGTGTCTGAAAGGTACTGAAGATTATGGTTTGTGGTATAAGATTCTTGTACTAAAATCTAAGAGGCCTCTATCACCCTAAAACAATGCTTTTGCGAAACTTTTGGGATGAAGTTTTTGAGATGGAAGAGAAGAATGTATTGTTAAGAAATGATGTGTGCGCCTTAGAGTCCTACTGTGCGTGTAACTCTCTTACAATCTTCATCATTTCCTTTCATGAGATCTACGGCTTCAACTTCCCAATCTATGCTATGATGGCATGAAAATTTCAAGTTATTAGTGTGTAAGTAGAATTCACCTTATGTTTAATTGAATCCACCATTTGATGACATGTAAAAAATCTATTTATTAGTGCCCAAGTATTTCCATTTCTTTCATTTTTTTACATTTCTTATCCATTGATGGAATATACTAAGAAGACTCTCACAATGTGACTAGAGAGAGTAGAGATGAACTCTCACATATGGCATTAAATGATGGATTATTGTATTTATCTCACAAACTAACTACCACGCAGGATCTTCAAAATAACTATGCACTCAAGCATTAGAAGCCAAGCTTGTTGAGGGACATGAAATAGCATGGGTGCATTCTGGTGATATACTCCCCTTGTAGGAAACAATCATAAAAGAGTGGGGATCAGACAACTTTAATCTAATTATTGAATCTTTTATCTCCAATGAAACAAGGGTTATGAAACCCCAAACCAAAGATGCAGTGCAGATACTTCACATCACAATCCTTGATCATCTCATGATGGTGATAGTAAATATAAAGAGAGCAAGAAACAAATGAACTACACAAAAGCCTAGGTCTATGCCTATGGTTTTCTTTATTATTCAATAGACCTCGAGATCTGTTGGAATGCATTCAATAGTTGTGTCATTGTATCAATGGTTATTCTTTCCTCTTGATGTTGTTTCCTTGTATTTTAAAGTAGGATAGTCATGTATTTTTTCACACACATGAACATTGAGAAACTCAGTATGGAGTTGAGGAAGAACCAAATTTGATGGTAAATACATTTATTGTTGAGATATTCATTTAGGGGGTAGGAGATGGATGCTACATTGTAGTTTTCGTCCAATTTAGATACATTCCTAAAGCAATCTAGAATTGAAATTTTGACCCCAAAATATTTAGGTTAAAATAAAATGTTATGATAGTTATTATAATAAGGTATTTGTGATAGATTCATTTTTCGTATCCCACAAATACAGAAGCAATAATTTACTATTTACTAGTTTTAAACACAAAAAAACTCTTTCGAGTTGGAGAGAAAAACATGTCATATATAACTACTAGTTTGATAGAAAATTCTTATCCAAGTGCATGCCAAAATCCTCAAGCTCCAGCTCCTAATTTCTAACAAGGCTTCAAATTAGATTGAATTATGTATGCTTCTATACTCAGAAAACAAAAACATAAGGAAATAAAACTCCTTACCTAGCAATGAAAGAGATCACAAACCAAAAAGCTTCAAGACTCAACTAAGGAAAGGGGAGATTCATGTTAAAAGTGAACAAATTGGAATAGTTACACAACCAATCGCTCGTGGTAGAAAAATTGTATCGAAAACTATTTAGTATTTTTATTTTTCTATAAATTATGTTGAAATATTGTTTCACAAATTGGGGGTGTCTCTTATAAGACTAAAGAACCTCTTGGCTAATGAGGGCACCTAATGACGGCACCAAAAAACTTTGTACATAAAGCTTATGATCTTTTAATATTTATCAACGTCTAATATTTTCACATATTTGTACATTTATTTGATATTTTTTCATCAAAATTTTGCATTGGAGTCTTGTTAAAGATGAAATGAACTAATTTTTAATCAACACAATTTAAAAAATTATTTTTCTTAATTTTAATTATAAATTAAGTTCAAAACACAAACATATTTATTGTTATTCTTTACACAATTCTTAATTCATAAAATTTTATTTTAAAACCCCCATGCAATGAATGACATTGTCCTCATGTTGCTATCAGCATGGGTATCACCACGTCCACGACAATTTATCAACGGGTGACAAATAGTGGTCGACAACCCTTTTCAAAGGGGAGCAAGGCAGTGGTTGTATATGCTATATTAGTATGTTAGAAACACTAAATTAAGAAATCAAAAGCATTTACAAACTAAAATACCATAACATAAATAAGAGACTAAAGAGGAAACCCCAATTGGAAATGTGAGCCAAATGAATGGACTCTCCCAATAGGATTTAGCTCTTTGCTTGGTAGATGAGTCTAAGGATTGGGATGTATGCTCAAGTGCTCAAAAGTTGCTTCAATGGATGTTGGGTAATGGCAAATTGGTAGCTTTGTGAGCTCTCAAATTGGCATTATAAGGTTAAGGTTGGTGGTTTTTGGCTCTCAAAAGGGCATTATAACTTTAGCTCCAAGATTGTGATGAAATGGCTTGGGAGGGGATTCAATTTATAGGCTAAGGGCTTGAGGGATGGAGGGTTAAGATGGAAGGAAATGAAAAAGCTTATGGAGGGCTTAGATTGCATGAGAGGAGAGCACATGGATTGTGCTTCCTTACAGCCAATCAGGGAGTGACACATGTCACAAGGTGAGTGGATGGACGCAAGGGGATGGATGAATCAAAAAAGGAGGCTCAAGGGATAATATCTTCATAAAGACCCTCATAAATGACTTGTAAGAGAAATGAATGGGCTTGTAAGAGTCTTTATGGCCTTTGTAAGAGCATTGAAGGCTTGCTGGTTGAGATATTTTGGAGGGAGTTGAGATTGTTGACTTTGCTTGGCTTAGGAAAGTCTTAAGCTTGCTTAGGGAATGCGACAAGTTTAGGGGGTGGATTAGGCTTGGGTTTAGGATTAGATTAGGGATGTTAGAAATTTACAAGTGGATGGCATTCATGAGGGTGGGTGAGTTAGTGGCTAAGCTTGGTTAGTATGGGTGGATGGGGTGGATTAGGCTAAAAAGGGGGTTTAGGATAGTTTAGGGGTTATTAGATTTGAGGGTTTTATTTATCAAATAGATTTATTTAATAAATGGGGATTTTGGAATTAGATAGAAGAATAGGATTTAATTGATAAATGATAGGTTATTTGATTTATCAATTAGGACTATAGATGATTAATTAAATTAATCAGCTAGGGGATGGCAAAGAATTAATTAAATAAGAATTTAATTAATGATGCCTTTAGAGATAACTAAATAGGATTACCAAAGCGGTGTAATCAAATTTAGGTGTCTATAGTGGTTAATTCCCCCACCGCCCTAAAACCTTATGTATTATAGTTTATGTGAAATCTAAACTTTATTGTTATTAAATATTAATAGTTTTCATAATTTTTCTTTTGACATTTTAAATGATTTAGTTCCTATGTAATTTATACAATATTTTGGTGTCATTCTACATGTAGGTGATGATGCCAATTAAAGACCTATATGTTCCTTAGTTTTTATGATAATTTTAGGATATTTGTTATTTTATTTCCTAAAGACTTATTTTTAATGAATAGTCCCTTTTTTAATAATTAAAATATTAAAATTACATATTCACAAAAAAAAAAGGGTCAGGGGATAACAATTATCATCTTGCTAGATTTCACATGGAAAAATCGGAAAGCTAACAACTATCCATAATATATATATATATATATATAAACTAACCTCATTGCAATAGTATCTGTCATAAATAACCCCAAATTTATAGGCATTTTCTACTATGGAATTAATATTGTCCTTGGCATGCATTTTGGTGGTGCTTTTGAATGTCATTGCAGGATTCATAAGCTTACAAGGAGAATCTGCTAAAGACAAGGTAATCTCTTGATTAATTCAATTGAACGTTTGATTTTATATTTAATCATTAGATTATTTTTTAATCAATAATAGGGATATAAAAGTACAAATTTAAATTCAAAAGGAAAACTGATGCCGTAATCTTACTATTACATCACTAAAATTTTATGTTACAAGGAGCGAGAATCTAGATTCCAGTATATAATTTTCAACTTAAACCAGAAGGAAACTTTGATTTGAAGGCATTCACTGATGCAGATTGGGCAGGAAGTGTTGATGACAAGAAGAGCACTAGTGGTGGAGCACTTTTTCTTGAAAAAAGGCTAATATCTTGAACAAGCAAGACGTAGAACTGTACCTCTCAGTCTACAGCAGAAGCAGAATATGTTGCTACAGCAATCAATTGTTCCAACATTGTGTGGTCCAAGCAACTATTGTTAGGTATGAAGGAGGAGATCAAGGACCCAATTGTTATCTTTTGTGATAACACCAGTGCAATCAACATATCCAAGAATCTAGTGATGCATACCAAGACCAAGCACATTGCAATAAAATATTATTTCTTGAGAAAATTGATACAAGACAGAGAAGTGAGGTTGAAATATGTGAATACAAAAGAATAGATTGTAGACATATTCACCAAGCCTAAGGATGCATTTTTGTATCTAAGAGGTAAGCTAGGGGTCATTCCCCTATCTGAAGCTCATTAACTAGATTTTAGTGATGCACCAACCAAGCATGTTGAAGATCAGACAAGTTGATGTAGTATTGTTAGAGCATATTGTATATGAATCTGTACATCAAGGTACATGGAAACTACATTGATTTTTGTCTTTGGCATAAGATGTCAAAGAGGCAGAGTTTGATGTCATACATTAGAGAAGTTTTATGTCTAATATGGAGAGTTTTATGTTTATATATATATATATGTGTGTGTGTGTGTGTGTGTGTGTGTGTGTGTGTGTGTGTGTGTGTGTGTGTGTGTGTGTGTGTGTGTGTGTGTGTGTCAAAGAGGGATAATGAACTTTGGTTGATAGCAAAGAGGGAGAATTTGATATTGCAATCATTGCAATCAGAGATTGATGATAGAGGGATTTCACACTAATAGAGGGAGTTCTCGTGGATGATAATTAGAATGAAACTAAGAATATTATCCTTACTTCTATTTTGCTCTAAAATTTCTATGTATAATGACATGTGGTGTTTCCATCAATGCCAAAGAGGGAGATTGTTGGGTACAATCATTTAACTGTATGTTGTCTTTGATGTTGCACAAAGGTCAAGTATATATCGAGAAATTAGTGTATGTCGAGCTCACTCAGGAGTCGAAGGAAGTTACAGTGTCTGACAAGCATTTCAATGTTAACTAAGTTCAAAGCGAGTGTTAACCAAGCTCACTCGGCTACCAAAGAGAGTTTGCAAGAAGACAATGTCTACTGAGTTCACTCAACAGCCAAAGAAAAGTTGGCATGGAACCAATGTTAACCAAGCTCACTCGATTACCAAAGGAAGTCTGAAGGAAAATCAATTCTGAGTTAGTGTTGACCGAGTTGGGTCGGCTAGTGAAGGATTTTCTTGTATCAGTTTTGTTGGTTAGTTCTAGCTCACTCATGGGATGAATTTCATTTGTTTGAAATTGTTTTCAAGCCGACTTGACAAGGTAAAACATATAAGATCAAGTTGAAGATTGAATGTGTGGAAAAAGCATGGGATTGAAAAGATAAATCAAAGAAGCAAATTAGGAGTTGACTGAGTTGCAAAGAACATTCTAATAAAGAAGGATCAAGTATTCAAGCTAGAACAAAGATCCGAAATCAGTAAATAGAGTTTGCATCAACAATCAGGTCATATCATTGTTACTCTCTAATAATTTTAGCAGTGAATCAGACCTCTTAACAGAGTTAGCTTAGCAGCTATTTTCCAAATCCTCTAACAAGGTGGCATTTCTAGATTGAAGTGTCTAAAGACCTCTAACAAGGCCACTCCTAATAGGGTGAACTAAATCCTTCAACAAGGTCACACCTAACTATGTGTTGTGTAACCTTTAACATGGTTGGCTCATAGCAAAGCTGACTTCATAAGAGTGAAAAATAATAACTAGTTGCAATTGGTGGTTTTTCACAAATTGGGTTTCCACATTAAATCTTGGTGTCTCTTATGTTCATGTTATTTGCTTTATAATTATGTAACTAAGTTAATTAAGGTTAATCAGACTTAATATCATAAGATTTGCATATTCGTTGTTAACAAAGTAACAATGCATATATTCAGTATTAACCGAGTGTTTACCGAGTGATAATGATTGTTAGTGTAAACCGAGTTATTGTGTTAACCTAGTGTTCCTATGCTAACTGAGTTACAACAGTATTTCAGTTCCAGCAGAGTTTGATTTTGTTTTGTACTGACATCTTAAGGGATCTGGGATTTTTTTTTGTGGTAATTGATTCACCCCCTCTCCTCTCAGTCACTCCTCTTACATTTCCAACACATCAATCTTCTCGTCTTATTCTTCCTTAATTGCCAAATCTCTAGCAAAATTTCCACTGGTGATCGCACTCCTTGTATGTTTAGTTGTCTTTATGTACACTAAAGGATGATTCTATCCTCGTCACTCCTTGGTTCTTCTTCAAGGTCTACTCAAAAGTTTGTAACTTTCTAAGTAATGTCTCTTTTGTAAAATTCGGTATCACAGAGATAATCTCTTCAATGATCTCAACTTTGTGTGCGTAATTAAGGGTCAAAATTTTCAATATATTCCATACTACTTCATCTTCAGTCATAGCTTCTTCATAACTCTTGATTCGTGCAACAATATGGCCAATTCTACAAAAAAAATCTCTAATAAATTCATCTTTAGCATTACCCAACATATTTTTCCAATTCTATAATCAAGATTTCTTTGCAAATTCATCTCCTTCAAATAGATTATGTAACTTCACCCAATTTTCATGTGGATGATAAAAACCTTTTACCTCAACATGTTCTATTTCAAGAAGAGTTGATAACAATGCTTCTTTGGCATACAATTATACATGAATAGACCTTTGTCATCTTGTGTGCATCTCACCAAATCCTTCTCCTCAATGACAGTCTTCTTTTCCCTTGTAATATGCTCTCATGCATAGCAAGTGATTTTTCATCTTATCCTTCCAACTGTTATAGTTTTTTATTAAGGAAAATAGGTTTTGAAGGGAGCCTGAAACCCTTTACAACTCATAAAATTTTTAATGAAGCCCAAACCAAACAAAACGACAACCCAAAGGTGAAACAAGTCACCAACCAAGACAAAGTGACCAAGGTGGCATCGCAGATAACATAGTACTCATCAGCCACACAAACAAGTTTTGAACAGGCACCTGAAACCCCATGGTAAAAAGAGGAATAGACAATAAGTCCCTTACCATGTCAAACTACAAAGAACAATAGGCCAAAAGAGCCAGGAGAACCAAAAAAGGGACAGCCACAACTCAAGCTTTCCCTTTTGGTCTCATCTTTTGAGAACGTAAAGCCATATCAAAAGGAGTTGAGAGCTTGACCTCTTTACCTTTTACTGTGGTCCATCCATCCTCCACTATACCAGCAACATTTTTCCATGGAAAGTCAGTGATACCACAACCAGCCCCTAAAATCCCCACGGTCGAGGAACGAACCGCAGTAGAAGAAGGGATAGCAACATCCAGAGACAGAGCCACAGGACAGGCAGTAGTTGAATCGCCAGAGACTAAATCCGAAAGAGGGTAAACAAAAGAGGTCACCATCATAGGGACAGTCGTACCATTAGAAATAGCAGTTGAATCTGCCACCAAAGTGTCCTGAGAAGAGTCACCATTTCCAACAGAGGGGGCTTTCTGAACTGTGTAGTGATCATCCAAAACCCCCTTCTACCAAGGAGACTTCTTCGATCTAGATTTTTCAGAGGAGCAACAGGCAGAAAACTCCTTCCAACTATGATAGTTAACTACATAAACCATAGGACTTTCTTTCTTAAATGTAGCCATGAATCTCCTTAAGTTGTTAAACTTTATCTTTAATGACCTGATGCTCTGATACCAATTGTTAGAAAGTAAAGTCCACCAATATAACTTAGGGGGATCAATTATATTCTTTAAACTATTTTTATCCACTTTAATAATTTTGAAACATGTAATCAAAACATATAGCAACCATAAGAAGATAACCTTGTAATGTGACACCAGTTATGTTAACTAGGGAAACCCTTGATCGGAGAGAAAACCCTGGTGGGAATGATGTCCACAAGATGATGTACTAATATAAAAGTTCTTTGTGGAAGGATATGAGCCTATTAGGAGCTAGATGGATACAATTAGTACATATGAACCTCTCTTAGAAGACTTTGAATCTCTATTAGAAGATTCCAACCCTCTTAGGAGCTGAAAGGAAGACAACTGAACCCACTATCTAAATTGATTCAGAATAGGTGGCGAGACGAATGAACCCACTATCCAAATTGCCTCAAATAATTGTTTAGGATAATATATCCAACAAATGAACTAACCAAATAATAAATTTTTTGCTAATACAATTCCTTTGAAGTCCACACTTAATCCTTAGCATCAAACACTTCTCTGATCTTCACAAATTCACAACCAAAGGTGGCATAACATAACATCAATAACATATGACTGCATATGATGATTTCTAACCAAGAAAACATATTTCCTTTATGCCAAGTCCTAATAATTAATTGAGTCAACCTTGAGGATTTCCCAAAGTACAATCAATAATACAAAATCATCGTAAGATATTGCATTTAGGTTCCACATGTTACATTCCAATTTACATCAATTACAAAACTCAGTCAACTTCCAAGAAATATCCCGCACCTTATCCTTCACAAATCTTTAAAGAATGAAAACCAAGTTTTTCCATCTTGAACACAGCATCACCAACATGTCTATGACCAATATCCAAGCCCTTTGAAAAAGCTTCAAGCTCGGCAAAATGACACAACGTGAACAACAACATTTTTATTTTTATTTTTAAAATTAACTCTCCTACAACCGGTCTTCTGAGAATCTATCATAATTTACTAAAAACTTCATAACTCTTTCTGCGAACTTAACTACAACATCTATAAGCATCCACAAATACATTGTTAATCCTATTGAAATAAAATCAGCAACCAAAAATCTCACCAAACAAAACTATCTCTACTACTCTGTCCGAACTGTCCAAAAAGATGATATGTTGACATCAATGACAAACCAAGCGATGGATGCAACACATAAGCACTCAATCATCTCCCAAAGCATATTGAATGCAACACGAGAGTGGAAACTCTAACATAGTTATAGATGCTCTTTGCAGGAGACATGTTTTGGTGATAGATATGTAGATTGAGGTTATTGGGTTTAAGGAACTCAAGAGTTTGTACCTAAAAGGTCCTAATTTTGGAATATCTTGGAAAGCTTGTACAAAATCTATTAGTTTAGATAGAACGAAGTGGTTGGATTTCATCATCTAGGAAGGTATTCTATTTAGAGGAAGTCTATTGTGCATTCCAAGAAGTTCTATGAGGGAGAATATCATCAAGGAGAAGCATAGTAAAGGATTCACTGGACATTTTGGTCAAGATAAAACCATTGCTCTGGTTAGTGAATTATTACTAGTCACAATTGCAGTAAGATGTCAAGAAGTTTGTACAGAATTGCAAAGTATATCATATGGAAAAAGGAGCAAGGTAGAATACAGGGTTGTATCAGCCATTACCTATACTAGAGAAGTTGTGGGAGGATATCACTATGGACTTTGTTCTTGATTTACCAGTCACTCAATGAGGGCATGATTCAATGTTTGTGATGTTTGACAGGTTTTCAAAAATGAGACATTTCGTTCCCTGCAAGAATTTGTGATGCTTGACATGTTTTCAAAGATGAAACATTTTGTTCCCTACAAGAAGACTAATGATGTTGTTCATGTGGCATAATTATTTTTCAAGGAAGTGGTAAGACTACACGGTCTACCAAAGAGCATAGTTTCATATCGAGACACTAAGTTTGTCGGGTACTTTTGGCACACATTATGGAAGAAGTCAAAGAATGATTTTAAGTTCAACCTATCGCATCATCCACATATTGGTGGAAAGACAGGTGGTGAATAGGAGTTCGGGGAATTCGCTGAGATGATTGGTTGGAGATCAAGGTGGGATTTGATTTTAATACTGATAGAGTTTTCATATAATATTTTTGTCAGTAGTAGCACTAATAAATCACCATTACAAATTTTATATGGAAGTAGTTTTAGAAATTCTTTTGAATTGAGAAAGTTGGACAATGGAGAGATAAGTAATATTGAAGTTTGAAGATTTTGCAGAGCACTTGAAGAACATTCATGAGGAGATGAGGAAGCATATTACCAAGATGGATACACAATACAAGACAAATAAAGATGAGAAAAGGAGGCATGAGGAATTTCAGGTTGGGGATGAAGTCATGGTTCATTTAAGGAAGGAGCGATTTCCAAAAGAAACATATAATAAGTTGAACAATGAAGAAGTTTCAACCATGTAAGATCCTAAAGAAGCATGATTCAAAAAATACATATGAAGTAGAATTCCCTATTGAACTGAATATTTCACCAATATTTAACATTTCAAATCTAATAGAGTATACTGAAAGGGGAATTGAAGATGAGGTCACAGAAGCGCAATGGAGTATTCCAACAACTACTTCAGCTACAAAGGAGATTAAGGATATACTAGACAACCATGTTGGCAGGAGCACAAGGAGCACCTGAGATGTCACAGGGTAACTTTTCAAATTACCCCAACTATCTGATGCAGGAGTATCCTAGGTGTAAGGGCAATCTTGCATCGCCCAAAAATATTTTTGTATGTCTTTTCAAAAAAGGTTGTCTCAAAAGTTTCTATTTGTGCAAACTTACTATTTTTAATAGGTTGTTCATACAAGCTCGGAATGTTCTGATTTCACAGGTGGAGTTTCATCTTAGATATATCATCTTGCCAATTGAGTTTCAATGCCATATCAAATGTATCGGTGAAGTTATTAAATATTTTTATATAAATTTTTGGTATAAAAACTTTGATCTAAATTTTGAAGGCTTTAAAGGCTCTAAAATGAGGTCTAACCTTGACTGATAGAGGCTTGCAAATTTAGTAGTTGTAAATCAGAAGTTGTCATTTCTAAAAAATTGTTATAATAGTCAATCGAGTCTAAAGTTCAAAAGTTATGGCCTCTAGAAGTTGGGCTAACTAGAGATATAATTTGTAATTATTTTCAATTGACTTAATGTAATAAATATGATAATCTTAGGGTTGGTTTGTCTCAAGGCTTAGGGAAGAAAAATTTTGTGCAGTGAAAAATTACTTATATAAGGAAGTCTCGTAGAGTTGTCCATGCTCTGTTAGAATATTGCAAGGAAAATGTCCATGTGAATTTGCATATTGTATTTCTAAAATCTGCAATTCCATTCTTTTGGAAATAATAACCCCATTTTTTGTTCTTGCAAAATATTGGTGCTTCTCTATTTACATTATGCGTTTTTTGTATTAAGGGTGTACCCTTCATTAGATAGTAATATCAATGATGGAAGTTGGGATAGAGAGGGGAGTGGTCTCTCCACTATAGGGCTTCTTTAAGGGTGTGAAGGAGATGGTAGTCTCTGATATCCTTCGACCTTGGGGGAAGACAGTCATAATGGCCACCAAGTTCTTATATGGGTTGTCTCCTACAAATGGAGGAGATTGGAAAGAAGTCATCATGAAATTTGATGAATGAGGCAGAAAAGGATTTGTGCAGATTTTTAATTCTTTATTGGCCTTATCCACAGACATGTTTGTTCAAAGCTTGTTTTCATTTAATTTGATGGTTCCTCTCTCGATTTGGTCTTGTATGAAGTGGCAAAGACACACTACTCTTAGTTTTAAGACCATTCATGCGATGGTACTAATTGTACATAGACTCATTATACCACCCAAGATAGGGTCGATCACTATGAAATGGTCTCACCTCATGGATAGCTTTGATCACTTGGAATTTCTCCCTTAGATTTGGTTGCAAGCTACCAATGAACATTTTCTAGAAGTCAACATTAGGCAAGACATAAGGCATCCTAATATAAATAGATTGGTACCTTGATATAAAGTCTATAACTTTCTTATTTGGTGTTTGTTTATAGTGTACAAGATCAACTATGCTAACTTGCTTTCGATCTTAGCTTGGAAGCAAGGAATGCATCATGAAATGATCCAAAGTCGCTATAGAATAGTCTCGGAGAGAAATATACCACTCCATGGATAATCCCTTAAGAGGTCATCAAATCTATTTAATCAGTGCATGATCCATAGTTATAGTACTCGATGCACTATTTAAGAAAATAATCAATGTGGGTCACCTTCTCCACCATACCTTCAAATTTCACAAACTTATCCCCTTTAAGTAGAGCATAGTGATCAAGACCTATATGGTCAAAGGACTATGACAATAAAAAGGGTTTAGAGAGCCCTGGTTAATCACACTTGAGTGGGTATAGCCATGGAGGAAACTCCGTAGTTAAGCACCCTCGAGCTGGAGCAGTACTGGGATGGGTGACCTCCCCGAAAGTCCTAGTGCTTCACCTTTGTGAGCATCACCTAGATCCAATGAGTGCGTAAGTGTTATATTTATTCTCATGAGAGATGGATTCATGTATGAATCACTACTCGTGAAACATGGTCAATGAGTTTGACTCAAAAACTACACAGCTAAATCCTGATAGCAAAATCCCAATTTGGCTTGCTGTGGAAATATCTCCTACTTGTCACTTTTTTATCGTGTTCTCCCTATTCAAGGTGTTAGTTGATACAAGCCACGTGATTCACAGAGAATACTTTTGTAAATGTGGTTATATCGAACAGTGTGCTGATTAAGAACCCACTAAATGTAGTGTAAAACAAGTCAATGTTAATACGACATTAAGCTGTTAGGCAGTTGGTGGTCCACACAAGCACAGATTTGCAGGATCACAACACCACTGCTACCGATATAAACAAATTTAATATACATTTACTGATTTATAAACTTCAAATTAGCAAATCAGAGACGGATAAAGGAAAACAGATATAAGAACCAGCAGAAAATTTGAATCAGTGTTGAGAGAACATATCCTATTCATCAAATATAAGCTGGAAGGATAACTTTGACCCTAGGCATTGTTTAAGTTCCATAGTTAATTGGCCAAGGCAATAAAAATCAAATATAATGATTAGAAATGACACCAGAAGCAAATGCATATATTACATATTCCACTTTGACAAGTTTTTGGACAATTGAATGGCTTTCCTTATCTTAAAATTCAGTGTAGAAAACATGTCAGGCTTTTAAACTTTTAGAACACCTATAAACACCAGAGTAAAAATAAGTAGGAACTAGGAAACAAACAGCATGGACTGAAAGGGCAAAGTTTTGTAAGACAATTAAGTGAATAAAAACTTTCATATGCTTCGTGCTTTTCTACCATTACAGATAGTGAAGCTCTTAGCTATGTACAAAGTGAACATGGTCATCCTTCATATGACTGACGGGCAATTTCACCAAGTCAAATAGTAGCCTGACAAGTACCAACTCATCATAAACAGTAACACAGACTAGAATTTGCATCTAAAATATCATATAGTTGGATGTGGTCAGCCGTGGGTATTCACAAGCAAATCAAACACTTTTTAGTACGGATTCCATGATTTGAATTGATTCTCTTCCAATTACACAAGGTTACTAGTGTGCTTCAGATTGCATCTTCCCAAAATTCACTCTACATTTGTAAAAATCGTTGACCTAATCAATCCCTTGCATCCATGCTTTGGATATAAGGCATGACACATTCACTAACTCTAATAAAAAGCTGCAAGTGTACTTCATCTGAAGAAAGATTATGTATGAAACAGCCATTGCAATAAGAACATTTAGGCTGGGACTAATAACAGCTATAAAAATACCTCCACCAAAATTTCAGAGACTGACACATACCATCCAATTCATCATGTGAACTGACACTCTCTTCAGAATCTTAATCAAAAAGTTTTGTTATGCTTATGTACACTCATCTGAAGCCCTGAGGCAGACCCATAAAGGGATTCAAAGTCCACCTGCCCAGGTAGTCTTGCAACTTCTATATAATTCTAAGGCCAAATAATAAATCAAACAACATCAGAATGTCAGTAATTACTCCAGTTCAATTGACCTGGTTGAGATTGCTGGTAACCGGCAGCTTGGGAGTTACCTCCAGCTGCTCCCCCTAATGCATCTGATTGCTGAAGCAACTGTGGGGAATTTTGGGCCACTGCCGACTGTGCGGGATGATACAATCCGGCATATGCTGCATGTCCAGATTGTGCAGGTGCGAAAGCTACATTCTGTCCTTGTGCTGACAGGCTATAGTATGAACTTGATTGCATGTTAGGAAGGTTTTGGGGGGTCCGGAACCAGAATGCAGAGCCATCAACCTGCGTATTAATAGAACATTATGCATACAATTAAGTTCGCTTCTTCAATTTAAGTTTAACAACAATCTTTCAGTAAGGTTTACATATGGTAAGAACCTGTTGACCGGGAATGTAAAGACTCTGTTCTTTGTTTTCCTCAAAGCCAGATCTATTCCCTCCACTTGCTGCAGAGCTTGCTGAAAATCCAGATGGCGATGTTGCATAGCCAGCATACCCAACAGGAAAACCTGTTTGTGAAGAATTTCCACCTGCAGGCATTGCCTTATACTGGGACAAATATTTGACCGCAGGAGCAGCTGACGCAAATGAAGTAACAGAAGGCATGGGATAATTGCTAGCAGTAGATGGCTGGGGATATCCTATGTTGCTGGCAAAACTATTTAATGCCGGAGGGGAAATGTAGATTGGTGGAAAATACTGTGCATGATAAGGTATGTATGTAGGAGGAAAGGGAGAAATATGTACACCACCAGGTTGAGGAAACAACTGCATTTGCTGATGAGGGAAGGACACAGTAGAAGGTGCAATTCCAGCCATTTGTGATCCTTGAGCTGTAGGAGCTGTAGAGGCTACTACCACAGAAGTGCCAGTCTGCAAAGTCACAGGTATCAGCATCAAACACATACAATAGTGTACACTATAAAACAGAGTGTCAGGTCAAGGATTAAGTTAACAAACCTCCTGTGATGCTGATACACTTGCACCCGATAACAAAGTAGAATTCCCATTGTACTTGCTCACAACATTTGGTCCAACAAATGGTGAAAAGCGAGCATCTCCATCACCACCAGGTCTAAGAAATGGATTATAAATGCTTGATGAAGGATCATAGGGTTGCTGCATCTACACAGACAAACTGTCAGAATGAAAATTGTCTGATGTGCAAAGAGAAGTTAAAAGACCATTATTTCCAATCAGAAAGCATAAAAACAGCAGAAAATTCCCAATACAGAACTCATTGCAGAAATGCAACAATACTAATTCTAAGAATGTGAAGACAAGATATCTTCACATTAATAAACACAGATAGATAGATAGATAGAAATGTTAAATTCAAAATTTAACACTTTCCCTGCCCACAAACCATAGAACCACTACTTAAAAGAAGCAAGTGTGACATTTTAGCTTAATTTTTACCAGCTAGCTTATTCATTCACTTTCTTAATCACATATTACAGTCACAACTGAAAATTAACAATCATTGACCTCTAATGCAATTGCATGCTGTTATCATAATTAACTGTCATTAGAAAGGTCATGTAACCTAATCATCACATTAGTGAATATTTTTGTGGCTAGTATTCTGCAATTGGCTAATATTTCAAGGTTTATTATGGTGACTTGAATCCCTGCATTTTTACTCAATTGTGTTAATCTTATTTTCAATGTACAATTTACTTTATTGAAGTTTTTGAGACATTCACCACAATATTTGATACATGATTTAGAATAGACTCACCTAAAACTTTACAAATTATTATTGAAAACTAAAATAATTCACCAATAATATATCATAATTATCAGTTACAATAGGGTCATCAACAATCTTTAATTTCTACAATTGGTCTAAAATTTAAAATATAAGCAAATGGGCCTCGTTATATTCCATAAGGTAAAATGTACCTAATACTTGTACTGCTTAAGCAAAAATTGATTTTGGATTGTTCGTCTCACTGGAAATCAACAGTATAAAAGCAATTTTGGGACCAATGAACATGACAAATTGTGGGTAGGCTTTATCCCATCAGATACAATGAGTGTTGTTAGATAATATTTTCAATTTCCACCTGTGAGTCTCTACTTTCCACATGAAAGTTTTTTAAATTTAAGGAATCACCATGGTAACTAATTCCTATTGCTAAAGTTGTATTTTTTAGTTTTATTTTAAAAAATATGTTAGCAGTTGAGATGTTATTAGATATGTTGATACACACTCTCCTAGGCTTGGAAATATTACAATAATAGATAAGACGTCTATTATTAGTTAATGGTTATCTTGTAAATATCTTTAGCTTTAGTTTGCTTTCGTTTTTTGCTTTCTCTGGAATAGAATGTTTCTATTCTTTACGATCGTTTCCTAAGAAAACATCATCTCTTCCTTTTGTATAAATTGACCTTTCGGTCTCTATTATTAATAAGCAAGTATTTACCAATTACCTTGTAATATGGTATCAGAGCTAAATACTTAAATTTTTTCGGAAAAATTTATAATTTCTTCTTGAAATTATTTGTTTAAATTTTTCCAAAATTATTTCAGCTAATTTCTCCAAAACCCACCTAGGGTTTTTCTGCTTGGAGAAATTCCCGAATTACGGGTCTGCAAATCGCGTGGAAATCGTGGCCATTTTTTGGAGACTCGCGTTTTTGGGGTGAAAATCTGCATGTTTCTATATCAAATCTTCATGCTCTTAGCCGTCTCAGTCTGTCATCGTGCTCTGGGAAGCAGATTCGACCATTTTTCATCAAGAAATCTGAAGTTTTTTCAAGCTTTTTTCAGCTAGGGCCGTTTTTTTTCGAAACCCTAATTTGTGGGGTCGAAAAAAATTTTTGTTTGCAGATTCTTGGTGGGTTTTTCGAGAGCTCAACTGGGTTGTCGTCCGTTTTTTCTGGGTGCCTCGATTTTTGTGCCTCGATTTTCGAGCCAGCGGATTCAGAAAACGACAGCAGATTCCTTCTGGGTTTTTCGAGCTCTCTTTTGGGTCATTCTCTGATTTTTCTAGGTCTTCCGTATTTTTGCCTCGAAGAACGTGCCTTCACAAATTTTCACAATTTTTCATTGAAAAACGTGCCATGGCATCTCTGACAAATATTCTGCTCGAGCATAATTCCAAATTCAATGGTCGCAATTATGGAACCTGGAAGCAGCGCATCATCGCAATCTTCGAATATCGAAACACCGATCAACTTGTTCTGGGTGTTAAGCAACATCCGACTTCTCCGGGTCCTGATCAAGATACATGGGATCTGAACAATCGAGAGGCAGTAATGCTTCTCAAACTCTCCGTAGCTGATGACCAGCTTTCTCAAATTCCATCCGGCAAGACAGCGGCCGAAATCTGGACACATCTAAAAGGTCTTCATGAGACTTCCGACAAGAGCAGAGCCTTCTTTCTGAAAAACACTCTGTTTTCTATTGTCATGGATGAGCGCACCTCGCTCCAGGCACACCTGAATCGGATTCAGGAAATCCGTGATCAGTTACTTGCCATCAGTCGCAAGATGGAAGAAGAGGATATTGTGGTAATCACTCTTCGGAGTTTACCAAATTCCTATGAGCATTTTATCGAGACTCTCAACATCACATCTACTGGTGTTGATCTAAAGTTCACTGATCTCTGCACCCTGCTACTTCAGCAAGATCGGTGAAAACAACAGTTCGGTAGCAGCTCCAGTTCCACCTCCACTGAGCAAGCCTTTGCTGCGAAATCCTTTCAGAAACCTCCAGTTTCAGCAACCATCTCAGCAGAAGTCTTCTGCTCCAGCGTCCGATGGTACCAAAAAGAAGAACATTCAATGCAACTATTGCCACAAGTATGGTCACATGAAGGTTGCATGTCGGAAACGCTTAGCTGCCCAGTCTAAGCAATCAGGTTCGCAACCCAAAGCGAACAGTGCAGAGCACACTGAGCAGGTGGAATCTGCCTTTTATGCCTTCATGGCTAAAAAACCTGCAGATCATGTACAGTCATCTGCCTGGTACATTGATTCAGGTGCCTCTCGACATTTCACTCACCGCAGAGATTGGTTTACTGACTACCAGCCTTATTCAGATTCTGTTATCTTTGGTGGTGGAGAAGAGTACACGGTTGTTGGTAAAGGCAACATTCAAATTCAGTCTGTTGGGAGGAAACTCATATTCCTTGATGTGTACTACGTTCCAGGGATGGAACTAAATCTACTCTCGGTCAGTCAGTTGCTGCGACATTCTCCACACTTGGCAGTCACCTTCAGTTCACATCAGTGCACCATCACTGATCGGGCGACTAAGTCTACTATTGCAGTTGGTCTTGAGGATCATGGTCTTTTCAGACTTACTGATTCTGGTGATTCTCAGGACTTAGCTATGGCTGCTCGGCGATCTTCCATCAGCTCACTTTGGCATCAGCGATATGGGCACTTAAATGTGCATTATCTCTCACAACTTGCTCGGTATGAGCTTGTTCTTGGTTTGCCAGAGATTCAAACCCAACACCTTGGAGTTTGTGACGCATGTCAGGCTGGGAAGCAACATCGCACACCTTTCCCCAGTGGCGATTCTTGGCGAACTTCTCAAGTACTTCAGCTTGTTCATGCTGATATTTGCGGCCCTATGGCCACTCCTTCTGTTCTTGGGTACAAGTATTTTCTATTGTTTGTAGATGATTTCAGTAGAAAAATGTGGGTGTATTTCCTTAAAAAGAAATCTGATGCATTTATTGTATTTCAGAAGTTTAAACCCTTAGTTGAAAAAGAGTCTGGGAAATCTATTATTACTCTTAGATCAGACAATGGGGGGGAATTTTGTTCTAATGTTTTCTCCAGCTTCTTGGATACACATGGCATCCAACGCCAGTTCACCACACCCCGCACGCCACAACAGAACAGTGTAGTTGAACATCGGAACAGGACAATCACCGAGATGGCTCGTTCCATGCTCGAACACAGACATGTTCCGAAGCGTTTTTGGGCAGAAGCAGTTAACACTGCAGTTTATCTGTTGAACCGGTCACCCACAGTGGCAGTCAAAGGTAAAACTCCGGAAGAGGCCTGGTCAGGTCGCAAGCCCAGAATCAGTCACCTGAAGGTTTTTGGCTCTCTTGCTTTTGTTTGGATCCCTGATGCTTCACGCACCAAGTTGGATGCCAAGAGTCAGAAACTGATGCTTGCTGGATATAGCAGTCTTCACAAAGCCTACCGCCTTATTGATGTTGAGACATCTCGTCTCATATACAGCCGCGATGTAGTCTTTGATGAGCAGCGAGGACCATTCATGCTTGTTTCTCCTGTTCCTGATCCAGCAGACCAGCCTATGCAGGTTCATGATTTGGGAGTTCGGCTTCCATTAGGTCCACCTGATGGGAAGGCTCCAGTAGCTCCTACAGCTCCAGTCCTGCCAGTGATACCTGTACAGCCACCTCCGGCTTCTCCTGCAAGATCACCTTGTTTTGAAGATGCTTCACCTGAGTTTGATCCAAATTCTTCTGATCAGGATCCTGCTGATCAAGCATCTCCTAGTACTACTGTTGGTCATTCTCCTCTCCGGCCTAAGTGGTGGGCTAAGACACTTGCTGATCTTCATGATGATGAGCTCATTGATGGGAGAACTACTCGAAAAAAGAGCAAAACAATAGATTCTGTTAACTTTGCTCTTATGGCCAACATTCACAGTGTGTTTGAACCTCAAACATATTCCGAGGCTAAAAGAATTCCAGAGTGGGAACAGGCCATGCAATCTGAACACCAGAGCCTGCTGAAGAACAACACTTGGGTCCTTTCTGATCTTCCCCCAGGGAAGAAACCCATTAGCTGCAAATGGGTCTACAAAATCAAATACAAATCAGATGGCACTTTGGATAAGTACAAAGCTCGTTTAGTGGCAAAGGGCTTTTCTCAGCGTCAGGGCATTGATTATGAGGAGACCTTTGCTCCTACTGCAAAGATGAGCACCATCAGATTAGTCCTAGCCATGGCAGCACAGTTTGGCTGGAAGGTCCATCAGATGGACGTAAAGAGTGCTTTCCTGAATGGTGATCTCCATGAAGAGGTCTACATGACGCAGCCTCCTGGTTTCAAGGTTGCTGGTAAAGACCATCAGGTTCTCAGATTGGTAAAAGCTCTCTATGGTTTGAAGCAGGCCCCTCGGGCATGGTACATCAAGATTGATACGTACCTCAGTGATCAAGGCTTCAAGAGGAGTTCTTCAAACTCAAATCTGTACATCAAGACTACTGACAGTGACATCATCCTTCTGATTATCTATGTGGATGATCTGATCATCACTGGCAGTTCGGCATCTTTGATTCAGGGAATCAAACAACACTTATGCCAGTCTTTTGATATGACTGACCTTGGGCTCATGCATTATTGCTTAGGTGTTGAAGTTTGGCAACAATGTTCTGGTATATTCATCTCTCAGTCCAAATATGCTAGAGTCTTGTTAGACAAATTCCGAATGCAAGATTGCAAACCTGCATCTACACCTATGGAGAAAGGTCTCAAGTTATCAGCCAAGTCTGATTCTCCTTCCGTTGATGATACTACGTATAGGCAACTAGTAGGCAGCCTCATCTCCCTATCTGCTACTAGGCCTGATATCAGCTTCGCAGTCAACTATATTTCACGCTTTATGACAGCTCCTAAGGCTGATCATTGGATGGCAGCAAAGCGTGTGCTTCGTTATGTGAAAGGCACTTCTGATTATGGACTTCTGTATTCTTGGAGTTCTAATCCTAAACTCAGTGGGTTCACAGATTCAGATTGGGCAGGCTCTATTGACGATAAAAAGTCAACATCTGGATATGTGTTCAGTTTGGGATCCGGTGCAGTCACATGGACCAGCAAGAAGCAGCAGGCAGTTTCTCTCTCTTCTACAGAGGCTGAATATAGAGGGACTGTTAAGGCAGGATGTGAAGCTGTCTGGCTTCGTCGGATGCTTGGGGATATGCAGATGTCACCAGCAGGACCGACTACTCTGTTTGTTGATAACGAAGGCGTTATCAAGTTAGCATGGAATCCAGTCTTCCATGAACGAACCAAGCATGTGGATGTTCATTGTCATTACATACGACAGCTGGTTGAAGACGGGACTATAGATCTACAGTATGTTCCTACCTCAGATCAAACTGCAGACATTCTCACCAAGCCTCTTGGTCCTGATAAGTTTGTCAAATTCAGAGGACAGCTTGGTGTGTTAGATAGATTAACCATTAAGGGAGGGTATTACAATAATAGATAAGACGTCTATTATTAGTTAATGGTTATCTTGTAAATATCTTTAGCTTTAGTTTGCTTTCGTTTTTTGCTTTCTCTGGAATAGAATGTTTCTATTCTTTACGATCGTTTCCTAAGGAAACATCATCTCTTCCTTTTGTATAAATTGACCTTTCGGTCTCTGTTATTTATAAGCAAGTATTTACCAATTACCTTGTAATAGGAAAGACTTATGAAACTTGTGACTAACACATTTGGGTGGGGATGAAACAAACAATTTGCAATAAGGATCCAAATTTGAGATTAAATGAACAGATTAGGCCAGTTCTGATGTGGCTATGAAATGCTTTGAAAACCCTTCATATGGCAACCTGTATTTCGATTCCCTAATTAAATGCACCCAAACCTAGGCAGTTGTGTCCTGATGGTGAAGATGTAAAAGAAAGGTTAATGAAAGCCCTTCAAAGATGTATTCAAAAGAAGAGCCAACTAACTTCAATGAAGGCCCTTCAAAAGACATATTTAAGTGAAGAGTCAACTAACTTCGCACACAAAGGATTTCCATTACTTATATCTGTGGTGTCTTGCATTCAACAAGACCAAAGGCAAAGGCAAATATAGCTACAATATCTCAAACCAATGTTACTGGGTTTGTCTACTGTAGGCTGGATCTGAATATGGTCTGCCCCGAATCCAGGTATTAATTTGGCTCACCTGTGGGTCCCTGCACATTTCTGCAATTTAACCAAAAAAAAGTTTTTTACATTCCAGTAAGGATTCAAGTTAAAATCATAGTAATTAAATATTATTAACAACTGAGAGATTTTGTTGTACCTTTCAACAATATCAGCTACAAAAAGGAATTGATACATATATAAAAGAGCAAGTTAGTGGCCATGCATCGTGCTTTGCAACTGCAAGATAGTCAATCTTACAAGTTTATGAGGAGATGGTGATCGCAGAGATGACAAAGGATTGGTGATCCCAGAGATGACACAGGATTGATGAGTAACATAAAATGATTGGTTGAAGTTCCATTGGATGAGGTAATCCCTGATAATAGCAACAGCTCAAAATTAAGATTGATTTTTATGCACTCTTTTTGGGTACCAATTAGGGTCAGCATCAGACTTTCTATGTTTTTTTAATTGTTGTCAACAAAACTAATTGTCAAGCTAACTGTTGATTCAGGAGGGACTTGCCTATGGAAATCCCATTTTTTCTCTTGAATAGCATGGCAGCATTACTCAAGTGAATGCTCAGACAATTAATTGTATAATGGTGAATGTCCACATTTTACCTCATAGGTCCTGCTACAACTAGTATTCAACATACAAATTTACTTTTTTTTAAATGTTGCACGTGTAGACAAGCCTATGGGTGACAGCTAGTAAAGGACTGACAAGTTTAGCAAACTCATATGGAAGTGTTTGGAAAAGAGAAGCATCTATCAATGATATGCACATCATCCATTCAGCTCTGATTACATGTTTGTGGTTACTTGCCTACTGAAAAGAAATAGTCTACAAGCAGACTCACCTCTGTACACAGTGCCTCGCGTCTAATAGATCACAAAACAAAAGTACAAAGAGATTTCTGCAGCACAATAAGATGAACAGCTTAAAAAGACTAACACAAATATATGAGGATTCAGCAAAGGTTGAAGTATAGCTGCAAGAGGTAGGCGGGACTAGCAATTCCAACAATAAGAAGTGTGTTTCAGAATTTGCATCAGAGTGAATGAGACTACCAAACTAGCCATTGTACTTTGCATGTTACTATGATCTTTTAGTATTGTACTCCATATTTTGAACTTAGTGAATAAATTGATAATAAAAACATTATGTGATTGTCATTCATCATAGGATCTGTTCATTGTCAAATTGTTAAGATTTGTATGCATTCCAGCATATTTTACTCGTAACATTCGCATCAGTGATAAATTGCAACTTGTTCTGCTATTTTTGTTACTAATTCCCCACAATTTAATTTTATATTTTGTTTTATTTTTTATAGCCATCTAGCCACCATTTCCTTCAATATGTTTTTATCATATCAGTACTGCACATAAATGGCTGAATGAACTCAACAATTAAACTATCAGGTGAAGCTTGAAGTACGGATTCATTATTCCAATGAATTCATGATCAAAATAACTAATCAAAGTATAAGATTCAGAAAAATAAAATTGAACAGCTCAAAAAAATCTAAACTAACACATTGCACAGTATTATTTAAAAGTTGCCTAGCATTGTATCTATTATAAATCACTTTTAATGTAGTATTAAAAACTTCGAGCAATAAGATAAGTTTGCAAAACAAAGAATCCATATTGATTGACAATGGAAGTTTGACTGATAGAATGTGTCCTCAAATAATAGATACTATTTACCATAAAGGTGAAACTAATATTCAATCTCTATATTAAATTAAACTCAATGAGGATGAGCTATCTAATAACACTATAGAAGAAATGTATACACCATTACTCCATCTAGACTTCCCCTACTTAACCAAACAGATCTAGGAACAAGGAGAAACAGACTATATGGATCTACAGAGGGAAAGGAGAAGATAACAACTGTGACAAATGAACTCCAAAAGAATCCACATTAATTTTTGTCCAATTTAACCAAGAACTCTGTCTGTGCTGTTATTTTAAAAGTAATTTCACAATTATTTCACATTTCAGGAGCAACAGTAAAATCCTTCTTAAAAGATTGCTACTGACATATGTGGAAAGCAAGGGACTCGAGAATAATACCACAAGGCTTGGTTGCCGAGAAGCATCATGTGTGCTGGTCAAAGCAGGCTCATAAGAAGGATATTGGCTACTGATAATCTGAGGTACAAACCCAACACTTGGATAGCTTGGAGTAGTTTCAGCCAGTGAAAATTGAGGATCCAACTGTACGATAGGATCTTGCTTTGATGGTTCGGTTTGGGAAACTGTAATTTGTGAGATAGAATCTCTAACATCTCTAACATCTATACTAGAAGCCAAGTTCTCCACTGTCCGGGGGGATGTTTGTTCAATGCATTCTGTTGGAGACTCCGATTCCTGGTCTGATGTCCTGTAACAATTGAACAAGCTAATTATACAACTATCATACATCAATTAATACATATTACCCATTAGTTAGAAGTAATAATTTAGTGAAGTTATTCCAAAAAATAATATGAACCTTGGGGATGGTTCTTCGTTTGATTCATCCGTCTTCTGGGTTGCCTCAGAAAGGGGTGAAGAACTCTTGTCACCACCCCCCTTGCCAAATTCCATGCTTGGAGAATTCCCAACAAATGCCCCAAAGCTTCCAAAACTGAGCCCTATACAAGCAGCTTCAGGGACCTGAAGATGATTTGGAATGATAAGGTGCTGCTCAGTCCGGACATTCAACCGTTCGAGCTTTTCCTGCAGTTTTCCAGCTGCATCATCTGAGTTAATAGAGTTTGACATGGGCGCAGATGATCTGTTAGTTTCAGATGCATTTGTACTTCCAGTGCTAGTGTCAATCACTGCAACACTTGATGATGTTGCATTCTGGTTAGCTGGTTTACGCTTCCACTCCATGTTAGGCCCAATTGCTGTATGTCAAGATCAACAAAAACAAATTAAAAAATACATTCACTGAAACATGTAAATTCTATATCAGTATCCTATATAACACTCTAAATGAATTAGCAATTCTCGACAGTCCAAATTAATTAATCTAGGGAAGCAAAGCAAAGTTATTTATTGACATAATTAGCATAACAAAGAGAGACAAATCACTTAAAATCTTGGGAGCAAAGCATAGAAATTTATTTCCATCATTAGTACATCCAAAAGAAATACACACAGTGTGCTTGCTGAGAACAGAGGAAGAAGTGTGATATAAATATATACTTCTGGCCATCAAAGATTTAGATTTTTCCCCATGGTTGCGCCAATAAAAACTTAATGGTTCAATGTTGCACTTTCTGGGCTCTTCTTAAATAGGATATTGACCTAAAAATGAGCCTTGTGAATACCTAAAAACTAAAAAGCATTTTCTTATTAACAAACAAAGATTATCTTCTATCTTCTGGGCTCTTCTTAAATATTTGACCGGAAAATGAGCCTTGCGAATGCCTAAAAAATAAAAGGCATTTTCTTATTGAGTTAATAAACAAAGATTATCTTCTATCTTATGGGATCTTCTTAAATAGGAGATTGACCTGAAAATGAGACTTGCAAATGCCTAAAAATAAAAAGCATTTTCATATTGAGTTAACAAATATTATCTTCTATACCTTATGCAAAATTGAACCCTATGAGTATTTATCATGTCACTTTGTAGAATTGAGTCTATAGAGCTATGCAAGTGGTCCCCCACTTTAACGTAGTGGGCAAGAAGTGTCAGAAATAATATCCAAAACGAATTGAACAAGCAGCTTCATTGGACTATTTACCATTACATGTCAGTAATCTGATCAGAGTGATGGTTAGTATAGCATTGCTTAAAACATCAAATAGTTTTTGTTCATCACCACAGACACTGAAGTCTCTTTCTTCAAGTCCATGATAATCACAAATCTTAGTCTACTTCTAATCCAACAAGGCTGCAAACTGTATGTTGAAACAATTGAAATACATACCTGAACTTTCAAAAAAGTACAAAACAGGAAAATTAATACTTCAATCCAAATCCATTTAGAAATTAATCATCAATGCCCAATCGATAGCAAAGAATTAAGCTTGTTTGTTTCCTTCTGAACTAGAACCCTTCTGGTCGAAAAATGCTAACCCTCCTGTTCGCCAATCTAATAAGCAAGGTCTCAGTTAAGGAGAGGACACCTCCTGAAAACTACCAGCCAATAGATGAAAATTCCCCAAATGATTAAAGACCGACAATAAGGTTCTTTCCATGATTCCTTGAACAAACAAAGTGCAGATTTCTCAACTCTATGTAGAGGACATAAAAAGCCAGAAGCCTAACAGTGTTACCTTATTGCCTTCTATAATGGAGATGATCCATAAATCACTGGTTGATTATCCTATTTAGAAATCATTAATGGATTTCTGATGCTAGCACTACTACACTCCAATTAAACTACCCTACAGGCTTATCTCGCCCATGGTATATATAATAAGCAAGATAAATCAAAGAGTTCGATAAAATACTGTAAACAAACACCAAGAGATTTCGTCTAGAGAAGGTAAACTCCACTGAGAGTATGCTTATGGCATCTCAAGCTCTGTACAGAGTGCCATTACATGGAGGTTCTGTCATCTCCCTCCTTTAAGTTGGCAGAATCAAATATTAAAAAGGTGTTTAAAAACACAAATTAATTGTTATATTAATATTTTAAATTTAAAAATAAATAAGATATTAGATATAAAATCATAATAATAAATAAAATTTGAATAAAACAAAATTTGAAGGTTAAAACTTTGGCACCTCATCTTGGGCCCTAGCACCTTTTACAAACAGGCATATATTTTGGCGTAGGGTGCAAGGCACAATCATGTGTTTCTGGGTCCAGATGTTACAGGAGCATAAAACACTGTTTTTTTATGCCAAACAAAAGCAACATAAACAGGGCCTGAGCAGGGAACTGCACTAGTTTAACAGGGGTGACCATAGTGAGCTCATCTTTAAACAATGCAGATCTGAGCTCATCTTTAATAACTCTCGAGTGATGTAGACCATACCTAAAGCTCGCAAATTTTAAAAGATTCATCAGCTACCTACACTGAACAACAAACTCTTTACCAGGAACCAAGTCAATGCATCAGAAGTTGCTGATAAGGCCAAAGGCCACCCTTTGAATGTGGTGTTTCGATCTGTAACCTAACATGCTTTAAGTGAGTAAGGAGCTTCTTCTGCTGGGATAGACTATCTAACCACATAGAGGCATAGCAATCCTACTTTTTATATACAGCCAGACAACAACAGCAGTGCCGAATATTGCATTACAAGAGGCATCAGAGGCAGCAATATCAACTATTGACCATCCAGAGAGATCCAAATCCATTCCAAATGCAAACCTTCAGGTCAGGGACAGAAGTAAGCATTAATAGGGGTAGTGCCAAAAGGGGCACTTAGCAAATCCTACATGCAGCAAGGAAGTTCCAAAAAGAGGGATGAAAATAATAACTTGCAAAGTCCTTAAATCCTCATTTAAAAACATTAAAGAGGGATAAACTAATAAGTTGCCCCAGATAATCCTCAACAATATCCATTTTTGGAGCTGCCAGTTGTAGCACAGGAATGCTCTTTGCAGATCTAGAGAGTCAGATTTAGTGTCAAAGTTAGGATTTTGAACAGGTGCAGGTGAAGCAACATTTTGAGGCTTCCAGGCAACAACAATGAAGATGATATTGACACTCTTGGCACTTTCAGCAAAAGGCTGTACCTTTTAGTGAAATCTACCCTATTCAAGGGATTGTTTAACATCAAATAGAAATAGCTGTGATCTCATTCCTACAATAGAAAATTCAACAAGCAAACTGTTTTCTGCAGATCATTCTCCAGCTGTCCATGATCCTAAGAGGACAAAATTGTTAACATGTTGCAAATATGTTAAAATGAACTGAGATGCTTAGATATTTCTTTTTGAGATTTTAGCCATAATTCAGTAACCTGAATTTGTTTTCAGCAATCCTCATTCCCCTAGGATTACAACAGGTTCTGCCACAAAAATCATCATACCAGCCTGCAAACAATAGTGTAGCTTACACTGTCTGTAGTCTGTCATTGCAATCCACAACTACCCTGCAACATACCATTTGTTTCATGAATATGGCAATAACAGTGCCCTTCTTAGCTAACCAAACCCGCATTAAAGGTATCCCTTTTCATGGGACTTATATTTCCAGACAAGATGCTCCCACTTTTTTTAAGTTACATACTGGCGTATCCAGTAGACAGCAGATAATCTTGGCATTCCTTTGCTTGAGAATTCTGAGCCGCAGACAGATGGATCTTCACAATTTATTATATCCAAATGATTTCAATTTTAGTGGAAATTATATGCATCATCGTCATGTAGAAATGAAACCTGGGATCAGATTACTAGAAATTTAATGAGCACAAAAACACCCTAAGGCTTGAGGAGACCAGGATAGCTTGTAAAAACCTTTCATCATGGACTCAGAAACTCCATATCAGTATGAAACATTTGAGGTTTGAAAAAAAAAGATAAATTAACACACGGAATATCTATTTTGCAGAGAGTTCCTGGGAAATTGACAGGCAGCTAACCCTTATCAAAACTAATTTTCTGCTTCTATAGATTCACAGAATTGTATGAATTCAAAGAGCCAAAGCAAAACACAAAACATGCACTTAACAGAATCAAGTCATCAGTAAATGGAAAAGCAGCTACATTAACATGTCTAGAATATATTTCTAAACAAGGAATGTATGTTCATCGTGAATCAGATACACTTGTTCAAGATGTTGATTGATACCAGCACTGCAATGCAGAATTGACATTTGCAAACAAAATCGAGACAATCAAAGCAGAATACAATATTATTATTTGCAAGTGGATAACGAGCAACAGAAACAATTGTAAGAAATGTTCAATTATTTATAAAAAAAACACAAGAATAATCAATGTGGTTGTGCCAGAAATACATGAACATTGCCAAGCAAATAAGCACCCTGAAAGACCAAAATAACATACAAAGACTTTCCATTCTATAATTCAAACAAACTATACCTTTCTGACTACCAAATGATTGTTGTTGAGGCCTGTTACTGTACTGCTTCCCCAAATTTACTGGATTACTAGCAGTAGCCCCAGATGCAACAGAACTGCCTGCTTGGGGCCTTGGTTCAAACATGCGATCACCATCTGATGTTAAGGACTTGCTTGCATGATGATCACTTGGTAAAGGATTTATGACAGCTGAATTCAATTTATTGTTCCCTGATGATTTAACATCTGAATTACTGGTATCATCATTGCTGGATTGATTGGAAAGCAACGGTTCTGATATATGTGAAGACGGAGAGTGTGTTGGCTGTGCACTTGCCAATCTCTGAGCTCCAACAGTTCCAACTGTCCGTTTAATTGTTCCAACTGCTCCTGGTGCCCGCACATCATGAGATGGCACATAAATAGGATCAGGTGATGAGTTGCCAACTCCTGAAGCAGAAATTGGTGTTAAAGCTATAGTCTGCTGAAATTTGGGTGTTTGCAGTCCTTGCACTGGCAAGGTTGAAGCCGGATGCATGATTTCTGGCTGGGTTGACAACTGCGACATGCTACTTACTTTCACAACATCAGCCATGGTTGTTTGTCCTAGTGCAGCTCTTTGATCTTCCTTTGATGGCAAAGAGGAATTAATGCCAGCTAAACTTCCATCAATGCCAGTTGAGGTTCCATTAACAGATGTTGGCACAGAACTGAAACAATTTATACAAAAGCTCAGGCTGATTAATATCGTGAAGTAAACTCTACAATACACATAATTTTCCACATATTACTAAATCCAGAGCATTTTTGTAATTAAAAACCCATTTATAAAACAATGTATTTGGGATTGAGTTCACTACTGATTTCCATGAGTTACAACAGCTGGATTGGCAGTCTTGTTTGTAAAATTGTAAGTACCATTCTCTCTTGCACTTGAAAGCTTACTTCCTTCACTATCTGGATACAGAAGATTAAAATATATATAAAGTTCAATCTCAATCTGCATTACTAAAAGTGAAGTGCAAAAAAAAGCTTAAATATTCATAATAATAAACCTTACCCAATCACTATCTGGATACAGAAGATTAAAATTATATAAAGTTCAATCTTAATTATGTAAAGTGCAAAAAAAGCTTAAACATTTATGATAATTATTATGCTAGAGGATTAAAAGCCTGAAGTGATAAAAGTTCACAGCTCCTCCGTCCTACTAACAAACTATTAGATGTACTTCGGAGATGGGTGTCCCCTTTCCCTTAATATCGTGATTCATTACCAATATACATGGCCACATAAAATCTCAGTAGTGCTAATAATTACACACATAGATCATCTTGAGATGACTTAAAATTTATAAACAAAATGGGTAGAATCCAAAAAAAAATCAAAATCTAATACTGATCAAATTGACTAAACCTATTTCATTTGAATAGAATACCATTTCCAATGAATTCCGTTCTTGTTACAATTATGTGGCATTAGCATATGAGCTGGGGCAAGACAGAGATGAGAATTTCCAATTAAGACTATGTAATCTACCCAGAAACACTATGTAAACCATCTAACTGCAGAAAAAGCTTGGATCCAAACTCCTTCAACATCATTTGTACAAAATGGATGTGTGCATCATAAACATTATAAGATGATAAATTTGAACTCTGATAACCATAAATAAAAAAGGGCTATGTGTACGTAACATGTTCGTACCATTCAAAACAGGACGGTAACTGCCCCTGCCAGCTCCTCGACCTATCGATGAGCCTCCCCTTGCACCACGAAATTGATTTCCTGATCTTGATCTAACGTCCACTGAATTTGGTATGCTTGTATTCTGTACCAACAGAATAGAGAACGATTCACCATAATTATGAAAGACAATAGCTCACAAGACCATTTCATGTTAAAAAGCATAATCAGAAACTTCATTCCGTAGGTGTTGTCAAATGATGCAGATAAAAATAAATCAAAATACAAATGAGAGGCGGACAAAATTTGAATAGCTAACCTGTGCAGAAGTTTCAAATCGCACAATTCAAAAGACAAAAAATAGATCAAAATGAGCTCAACAGTTAACCAGAAAGGTAAAATCAGTCTTTCAGAATAACAGCATGAAAAAGCACCAGCCATGTCACAAATTAAAATAAAATAGAGAAACTGTAATTGCTGACAAATTTTGGTAATTACAAGTTCAAGATTAATGACATACCGCACCACAAACTCACTGTTCCATCCAACATTCACTTATAACATTTCTATTATTTTGATAGTTGTGACTCTTCAGAACATTAGGGATGCAATCACATGAATACTTCCATATCCAGTCACCTACTCATCTTCATGGTCTTTGGTCACGTCTCAACAGTACATTTACTGGGTTGCCAACTGCAACTTGATATGTCCACATCATAATGATATGATGGTGCTGTATCGACCAGCACATGATAACATCTAACACATGCAGCACCACATATCTCCTGTGGCAAATCTGTTATCAGAAGTCTTGTCCACCAAGGCTTCAAAAACTTTTAATCACTTCACTCACATGAAGGACAAAGAAAGCCTTGAGAAATTTGAGGCGGCTGAAGTACAAAAAAAAGCCTTTAGAAATTTAAGGCAGCTTCGCACCAGCGCTAACCTGCGGAGCTTTTAGAAGTAACCAGCCTAAACTCTAGTTGGTCGATGTGAATAAATGTACCCATCTCATGAATACCCCACACATTACAAGCAGATACCAAGAAGTTTTGATATTTTCTAAATATTTCATATTTCACTATTTTAAGGCCTTTTATAATAGACTTTTGGAACAGCTTGGCATCTTTTCAACTATACGTATTAAAGATTCCCAATACATTTTGGAAAGAGCCATTTAAATTCACGGTTGCAAAACTATACTGCAGAAGATTTTCCCAAACTGCCTTGCATCATATAAAAATATATGCAGTTGTGCTGTCCACCATATAATAATTGGCCTTCTCTTTCTATACAAGCCTGCTTGCTTTGGGGTGTATCTGCAGTGAAATACTCGTGACCAGGAACCACACACTTTTGCAGATTAAGCCTTTAAAAACTTTTCATTTCTGTTACCATATTCTGCAAGAAACTACTCGGAATGAGTAGGTTCTAATACTGGTCCATGTCAGCCCAGGTTTGACCAGGTCAGGACTCTGTGAATTCAGAATGACCCAGCGTAAAGTCAAATAATTAAGTAAAAATTCACTAATCCTAACAGCCACCTCCCTTCAGTCTTCATTGATGATGAGGTGCACAAGGCTGCTTTACAGGACTTAAAACAAGTGGAAATGTCATTTGCACTGCTTGTGGTTCCAAACTTACCATGAACATGCTGTTGACAACAATGCTCTCCATGGAGAGAAAAATGACTGTTTACAGTTATTTTCAATAGTGATTGCATTCATATAAACCATTTTGCTTTGTAATTAACCTTCAACATTAAATTATCAATTATTAGCTCTGTTCTGTATTTAATTTTGTAAAACTTGGGCACACTGATGATGAGGTGCACAAGGCTGCTTTACAGGACTTAAAACAAGTGGAAATGTCATTTGCACTGCTTGTGGTTCCAAACTTACCATGAACATGCTGTTGACAACAATGCTCTCCATGGAGAGAAAAATGACTGTTTACAGTTATTTTCAATAGTGATTGCATTCATATAAACCATTTTGCTTTGTAATTAACCTTCAACATTAAATTATCAATTATTAGCTCTGTTCTGTATTTAATTTTGTAAAACTTGGGCACACTGAGTTGCCAGTTCCTGAGCAACCAAAACAAATTGGGGATAGGTTTCCTTTATGCATTTTTACTATTAAAAAAAATGAACATTTGCAACCTCAAAATACGAACAAAGTTTAACATATTCTATACCACATAGCAAATATTTCATAAAGAGAAAGAGCATAACAATTACAAATACTACCTCGATGTCAATTTAACATACTCAGATGTCATAATAGATATTCATTGTCCAATATAAACAAAATTTAAATGAACAATAAGCATGCACTTTCATAAAGAGCATTATCGTCGATCATAATCATCATAGTCATCGTCATCAAAAAAAACATAGATATTGCCACTGAATTTATCCATGGCAGCAAAAGCACTATTGCACACACATGGGAATAGCAATCCAAAATCTTTGGCGCACTCAGTGATCAAACTTTAGCACTTTTACTCCTAGGTTTCCTGCCTGAGGGATGAAGCAGTCGCTCGGCCATTCTTCTGCTCACACCAGATCTGTGAGGCCTCACAAAGGATACACTCGACAGCATCAGCATCACCCTATTTCCAGCGTTTCTTTAAGACTGTCCAGGGCTTACCCTCGCACCGGACCGTATCCTTCAGTTCTGGACTTCTACTCACCTGTGAGGAGTATCTAGTCTTTTCTTGTTCTGTTCTTTTGTTCTCCTGTTTGTTCTTTCTGCAGACACTGTTTGGTGCTGCAGCTGTTGGCCGTTGCCTTGCACATTTTTCAGTTTCTTAGATCTGTTGAGTTTCAGGGATCACTGCACATGTAATACCAGTGTCATAATTTTTGGTATGTATTTTCCATATGGCAGTGATCTTTTATTTATATTGAGAATAAATCAGGAGGAGACATGTCCTTTTAAGTTTGGTAGCTTTATCTTTTTCTTGCAAAAACATCCTCGAAGGAAAAGATCAAGGCAAATAGCTCTTATAGTAAAAGATCATCTTTAATAATTATTCTCAATAATAATATTATTATTGTTCACACTATTGCTTTCATCAAAGATAATTACATGAGAGGTTCATAAAGTATTTGATATCTAATATAATCAATTATATCTGAACTCTTCATAATATATATTAAGGAATATTAAATAATACTATTCTTTAATATCAAATATATATAAGAAAATATTCTCAACAAAGTATAACCATATCAAGTATTACCTTTATATTGAGTATAAATCAGGAGGAAACATGTCTATCAGTTTTTAGTCTCAAGGTTTATCCAACTAAAGCTACCAAACATTAACACTCCCTCATAGCTAGGGAGAATAAACACACATATTACGCCACTGCTAATATACGGAATAAAAAAATTTAAATATATTTTTTATCAGAGGATATCCACCATTTTGATATCACATTTGATATCATGAGTATTGGCCTCCAGAATATCATCATATGGTATTCATTGAATAGTAATGATATTAAGAGTAATGGCAGCCTGAATGACAAGTCACAAGTACTTTTTGAGTAATGGCCTCTTGAATGTCGGATTGCAAGATATTCACCAAATACTGTGAGTAATGGCCTCCTAAACATCAAGTTGCATGATATTCACCAAGTACTCTGTGTAATGGCCTATTGAACATCAATTTGCATAACATTCACCAAGTACTTAAAATGTTCATAAGATATGTGCACACGCATTCTCAATAATGCTCACCATATAAAAAGCCACGGTATGTTTAAGGAATGTAATCCACCATGCAACTTATCATCTATTGTGATCTACTTAGACACCATAAGATGTCCATCACAATAGAAGGACATGATCTAGTTAAGGAACTTAATCCACCATGCAAGTTTACAATCTATTATGATTTGTTTCAAACATCATAAAATATCTATCTTAATAGAAGGTTAAGTTATTGAAAGATCGTCACCTTTCAATAACTTCTACATATACAAGCGATAATCATTTGGAAGCCATCACTTCTTCATGGTGTACACAAGGGGTAGGCCGATTAAATCAAGCAAACACACACGACACCAAAAGTTTACATGAAGTCAAAACTCGATTTGATTCTGATATGATCAAGATCTTCAAAAATCAACAGAAATATATCCTCTATCTACTCCTTCAGATAGATGTGTCGAACTCCCTCTAAACATCAACCTTCTAAGCTCCTTTACCTATAAAGAAGTGTTAGACTCCCTCTAAATCTGATATCAATCTTCCTTTTCTTGCAAAAAAATCCTCGAAGGAAAAGATCAAGGCAAATAGCTCTTATAGTAATAGACCATCTTTAATAATTTTTCTCAATAATAATATTATTATTGTTCATCGTATTGGTTTTATCAAAGATAATAACATGGGAGGTAAATAAAATATTTGATATCAATTATATCTAAACTCCTCATAATCTATATTAAGGAATATTAAATAATACTACTCTTTAATACAAAATATATATAAGAAAATATTCTCGACAAAGTATAACCATATCAAGTATTACTTTTATACCTACTTGGCCGGTGGTGGGTCCCTAGTATTAGTGACTTGTACTTGCCCTCTTTAAGTATGAGTATTTTCCATTTGAAAATGCCTTATATCCACATTGTCGAACTCAAATTCTTATTCCAATATGTCTTGTCAAGTTGAATTGGTATGTTACCCCTTCTATAGGTACCGACTAACATTCATATATATGCACCTGTAACAATTAGCGAGCATGATCCATTTGTTCTCTCTGTCTCATCAATATCGATTGTCACCCATACATTTCAAAGGCCTCCACAACATGTATTCAAAAGTGCTCGATGCTCATTGAAAACATACGTCAAATACGCTTTCCCTTCCATCAAACATTCTATCGCAGGAACAATCTATTCATGAGTTCTTGTGTGGGATGATTAAAACATGTTGCCAACCTCTTTACAACCAATGCATCTCGTATCAACCTAGCAAAATCATCATAGTCGTGACACTAATTGTAGTTGTCCACTTGAATGGCTCACTTAACCGTTACTGAGTGATCATTATGTGATCGCATAAGTCTCTTTCACAATGTTCCACTCAAAACATGTGTGTCAATCCACAATACCCATCCCTTAAGATCCACATACGGATCATACAGCTATGCAACAAAAATCAACTCTTTCGTTACTCCATCATAGCAGGTTTGAAAATAGACAGTCGACCCTCTGTTTTTAGTGGCAATTTGGCATTTAGGGTGCACAAGCACATAAGGAGTAGTGAGGTGCTACTAAGCACTGAACACCTCTATATTTTGATAACTTTTGACTATCATTAATTTCTCTCCTCCTATACTACCTTCAAACCATAGTAACACAAGGACACGTCCCCCCCCACCTTTGCCCCACATCCCAAAGACAAGGGCACACCGAGGACTTCAGCACTCTGTTCCCCCATCCCCAGCAACGCCACCAAATTTCACCACCTCGCCTATTGATTATTTGTTGATTCGACTATTTATGTTCAATGTACGATGTTCCAATTCAATGCAATGTTCAAGTATTTATTCTTTTACATCTTTATATCTTATAAAGCAATACATATTTTCATAACTACCATTTTAAGTACCATATGTATAGCATATACGACCCCTTTGTTGCCCTGTCCCGGAAACTTGTCCCCTCGTCCCCCTATCCCCCAAGGTGGTGTAACTATAGTTCAAACACTTGCTTACATTTGCAACCAACTTTGATACCATATTGATTTTCCACGATCGCTGCAAATGTAATAGCACTGTCCCTTTTTTTGGTATGTGTTTTCCAAATGGCAGCAATCTCTTATTTCTATTTAGAATAAATCAGGAGGAGACATGTCCCTTCTATCCATTAAAATAATAACTATATAACTATACACACACACACATATATATATACAGTTTTAGTCTCAGGGTTTATCCAACTAAAGCTACCAAACATTAACAAAACCCTTGTGGTCTCTTGTTGGACATTAATAAATTTATCTTATCTGAAAGCACAGCGACAAGAAAGAATGGAAATTTACCATTATATTTGATTTGTATGTTCATTGATTGTCTCTAAAATAAGGTAATTGTGTTAATTTTAGGACTACAAACTGTTGGGTTAAATTTCAGGTTTAGGGTTACCCTTAATGCTGACAAGTCTATGTCTGAGTCCAAAAAAAGGTTCAAAAAAGATGGTCACACCTGCATCTGCCAAACGATGTCACGCTGCTTGGGAGGACCCATTCCAAACCCACAGACAAACCCTCCTAGAACTCAGACAAAGAATCAGCCATACATAGACAGGTAAGCCTGAACAAATTGGTGATTTACTGTGCAAATAAAGTAAGTTTTTAATATTTTAATTTTATACATACATTGTTTCTTGCTGTTGTTGGCAAGAAATTCAAAAACAATTGCAAATTTTGATTTTTAAAACAGGTCAAACAATATTTTGAACAAGATGCTCTCGATAAAAAAACACTATTTTATTATTTAGATCTCTTCCCTACATATACACTTTCCTGAAAGGTTTGTCCGAGCTTTTTGTATATTGGGTTGCAGTGTGAATATAGCAAAGTAACAAGAATCGGAATCGGATCGAAATCGGCAAGGCCGAATCAAATCGTGAATCGGCCATGAATCGGAATCGAATCGGCCATGAATCGGAAAATTAAAAAAACCCTTGAAATTTAGTGAGTAACTTATTTCATAAACCCTTTATCGCTGATTCGATTCACCAATTCACAAAAAATCGTTTGGCTTGAATCGAATCGCCGAATCGCGTGAATCGCATGAATTGCCGTGATTCTTGGAACTATGGAATATAGTTATAGTTTCAAGGATTTCATTGCAATTTTATGGATAATTTTTACTAAAAGTAAATACCACTCATAACCTGCACTCAAAGGGGTACAAATACTATCAAAGTAGTATTAGCTCTCGTGGTTGGGGGTGGGAGCCAAACATATTCTTGTATATCTATGCCTTTCTATTAAACTAGCAAACAGATGGAATACAAATCTATAGATATGCACATAATCAAAAAACTGAAAATGAGCGTTTACACGTAGCTGGACAGAGTAGTTTAAATAACAAATTAACTTTAACTGTTAATGTATATTACTATAAGGCCATAATCAAAATCTAGTCACCCAATTCAAGCTAATTCATCAGTTTCTGCCTTGACAAATCATGTGGTTCAACTTGGTACAAACAACAATTGAATTTATAATTTTTTTAAAGAACTTTGGGATTTTGAAAATTTCGAGGAGAATTTTTTAAAAGCCATGGCTTTTTCAAATTAAATCCTCCGGACCATTTAAACCACTCAAAGAGCTTTGAAAGATATCTTCATATTAGGAAAGGATTCATTTTTTCAATTAGAACAATTCATGTCTTCATTAAAGTCAATGTGGCTCAAATTCAATGTTGTCACCATTGTTGATAAAAATTACACAAACCTGGTAATAAGAAATGAAAATACTGTTGAAAATTGAAGGGCATGTAATGAATTTCATAGGGAAAATAAAAATATATATCTATAGAAGAAATTTGTTAGCATTTAATAATACATTTGACATGTCCTCTGGGATCATTATTATTCTTGCTGACAAGGCGGCTACACTTCACATTGATTCTCTCAAATATCCATATTGTTAGAGTTTTAGGTGACTCTACAACACCCCCAAGATCAAACGAAAGACTAAGATAGCTTCCACATGAGAATGGCAGGGCAATTGACACAAGATGCACGATTGATATTATTGCTAATAAATTGCATTACGATACCATAACTGATAAATTGATTCACTGGAATGATTGACAATGTAGATGTCTCTTAGGTGTCTCATGTGTAAACTACTGCATAATGCATTATCCTAAGTAAGCTTAAGTATAGTGTAATTAAGAATATTTGCATAATGACAGCACTTATTTCCTATCAAGCAGTGTATTTAAAAATGTAATATATTGGTAGCACCATCAAAATAACGAGATGAATCTATGTGATTTATCACGCTTGGCAAGGTTTTTCTTAGCATCTTAAAGCACTGAAGAGTTGGTAATTTTCTAAACCACAACTTAGTAGACAATTTCCTTCAAAATTCTTAAGTCATAAGGATGGAAGCATAAGACTTGTTAAGGCTGGGGGGTCCCATGGAGTGGGCTTACTTAAAAATAGAGTTGTGACCGCTAAGTATTTCTAGGAATATTTTAATGTCATCATTTTAGCATAAAAGTTTGAGCTCCTAAATCTATGAACTATCTAACTATAAAATGTTTTCAAAAGAAAAGACTTAAATTTTATTTCTCAATTTTTGTTTTGTTAAGAATAAATTATACAAGTCTTTGACATGTGACACAAAATCTCTCCAAAGTTGATGGGGCAATTTCCAATCCCACCCCATTTTCACCCACTCAAATTTAAAGAGCCTATAAAGGTGAGGCTTCTATTTTAGAGGAATGGAATCCAAATAAACCTGCAGCCTTCCACAAAATTTATCACAAGACGCCTTCTACCTAAACAATAGAGGAGGTCCCATGATAATTATTTTGGTGGCTAAAAGTTTATTTGTAATATTTTCCTACAAAATCGGGACTCCAACTTTTGAGCCCTGTCAGTTTGAGCAGGTGGAAATGGGGTGGGTCTAATAAATAGCTTCCCCAGCTTAGGAAGTTTCTTTGCCACATGCCAACAATTGTTCATGATTTTGCCACCAAAACTAAATGATATATTTAAAATCTTAGTCTATCTTCACTCTAAAATTCACGGGACCACCTGCTCCCTTATATTAAGGAGCTTGAAAATTTTTAACTGAAACAAACTAAAAAAATTCATGGGACCCCTGACCATTAAATATTCCTAAAAAATTACAGCAGCCACCCACTCTATTTTGAAGGAACCCCCCTCCATGTGACCCCAGCCTAAGGCATCAATAATCCTATAGGAAGTCTTGCAAATCTTGGGATAGTTTTCATTTCTAAAAGTGTGACCTTTCACAAAGGGCATGGATTAACAAACTATCAAGATTGCATATATTAAATATATTAGTTGTTTCTCCATCTTTTCTTGATCTTCTGGATCCTGAATTTTATCCAAAGAAATCAAAAAATATGTATCTTTTCAGTTGCCAAGAATATTCCAATAAAGTTGTTTGTAGGCATGTATGTATGATATATAAACTAATGTATCTATATATAAATACATACTTCATATATGTAAATAATTACATATAATTGCATATATGTATTTTCCCAATTTTATACCAAGAAAGTAAAATATCATCGTTTGTATTTTGCTAAGAAATCCTCAAGAAAGATATTTGCTTGTCTGTGATATGTACGAGTATAATATACTTATATAAATACATGCATACATACATATATGTCAAAGTTATCAGTATAACAGAAGTACTTGGAGATGCCACTTTTTCATATAATTTAATAATATCCAGATCATGCCATAGAACTTTGAAAACGCAAATGTAAACCAATCATAAAAAAAGAGTTGATAGTAAAGATAGTTTCTCTTTTGACCATAATGATAATAAGAAATCAGTCAACACTGTCTCTACATCCTATCACTATAACTTTGCATGAATATTTGCATCGTCCAAAACACAAGAATGGAGCATTATTCAGACTTATTTATTCATTTGTCTTCCTTTTTGGAATTTTAAAAAAATTGCCCTAAATTTTTTAGGAAAGGATGTCATTTTATGGCTGGGCGCCCTCAGAAACAGTGGCAGATAGCAGCCAAAAGAATCCTGAGCATCAGGAAGTTTCTGGAGATGTCTCTGGTACTGAAGACATGTCTCTGTCTCCAACATGGGTGTCAAGGAATGGAAGATGGGTCTTCGAGTAAACACAATATACTTATATACTTGTATTGTATGGTGAAACCCAACTGTACCAAACCCGAGAAAAAAATGGCCAACCACCAAAATCTGATTCACCAATAACTTCCCATAATCTTAAGTACACAGTAGCAACTCAAAATCTACTAGATATGTATTTCTATCTATTCTTTGCAAATGACATATTTTCAAAATTCAAGGGTGCTCTCAACATGTCTTAAATTTGGGCCCTCACGGCCATTTCCAAAAATATTCTTTTGCATTTCCTTTCGAGTTAACTCCCTGCAATAGACTTCCTCCCAAAGACACACCAGCACAAACATCTACTATTCCTAGAGATCTGAATATCACCATCAGACCTATTCTAATAGACCCCCCCCCCACCCCCCAAGATTTCAGGTGTCAGCTTTCTCTGCAAGACTAGGCAAATCAAATAAGAATGTATCATACATATTAAGCAAGGCAAACTTTTAAAGTTTAAACAATTATAGTGAAAGACAAAATATCTTAATCACAGGCACTCAATGGTAGAACAAAAGGAATGCCAGAAAAAATGCTCAAGTGGTCAATCAAATTACAGTTTCAAAATATTTTAAAATAAAGAATTCTAATACTGAAGCTATAGAAGCATCTTTAATTCAACATAATATGATATACCTCTTTTTTCTTGTCTCGTTTCCTCTTAACCTCATGAAAAGGATCTGCAAAATACGTACAAAGTTAGAAAGGTTTGAGTTAAGTAAAAACAGAAACAAACCTTCATAAGGGAAACAGTATTTTTACATTGCCCTCTATATATTAATCAAGAAAATACATGACAGATGAGATTAGAAATGCCACTAACAATATGATGCTCAAAGCTAAGGTCACAGTCATGCATCGTGTACATAAAAAGGTTGTTTTATACCTGTAAATTAGGCTACTGAAATCGGTTGAAAAAGGTAGGAAGACTATCAATCTGATCTTAGCTGAACTATCTAATGCATTAGGAAATTGATGTTACAGAAGCATTATTTGATACAATAAAATCCCACCCAAGGCAAGAGCTTAGCTATTAGTTTCTCATATGATTTATCCTACAGAAAATTTAATTTTTAACTCCTTTTCTCAACACGTAATGAGAAAATACCAATATTGCACCCACACTTCAACATGGGAAAGGGTCAACAAAGTGACCAAGGCCAGCAAAAACACAAGATAACATTCAACTGGATGCGAAAGGAACTGGCATTGAATTCACTGAACTAAGGATGAATTCACTGTACATTCATTCATTACTGTCTGTGTTATAAATCAAGGCAGTTGTATTGGTTATGACCAAAAAGATGCCACAATTGAAAATTCTTGATCACATTCAAGCCAGCATCGATGCACTCAAATTGGTAAGCTTTTTGTAGTTGATTATATTGTCAATCAACAAATTGGCATTAAGTGGTCGCATCTGTCAGTTTGATGGATGAAGTCAAATTTCCATAGGGCAGCAAAGGTTAACCGAAGTCTAGCAGAAGCAGGATGTTCACATCAGGATGATAGGGGAAGGCCAACTTTGCTGTTTCAAAAAAACACAAATGAACAAATAATGAGCCCAGTGCCCAACCAGATATGCAAAAAAATTGGTGTATCTTCAATACGGATAAAAAGATACTCAAAAGTCCTAATCAACGCAGTTATAAAAACTGCCCAAATTAGTTGCTACCATAGTACACAATGCATGAATTACCAAACAATTTTACTTATTTTTCAGTCCAACATGCAGACAATTTGGAAAATTGTTAATGCATTATAGATAATAAGACAAACGCCTAGGTAGACTGACAAAATATCAACTTATGATTACATTAATCTTTCCATAGGGTTGACAAGGCCTGTTGTTCTAACATCCAACCCATCCAATAACTATAATTTAGGCTGGTCCTTCTGCAAACACTTTGCATTGTTATTGCACAAAATGGCAGCCAGCACTCATATGGGTGACCACCAACCTACTTAGGTGAAAGGATGTGAAGATAGTTAAAATTAAAGTGATTAGCACAAACGAGCAGTATATTTAACTCACAAAGCAATCAGTGGTAATTCAACCCTCCTTTGTTTGGCGGCAGCCACTTTGAGCTATAGAAATGGAACCAAAGTTTTTTTGTCATCAAAGAAAAAACAAATCTTGGAGCAATTTTTAATATATGAATCAACAGAACATTCAAAACATAAGTGCACACTTTGGAATGGTACTTGGTGAGGAGTTTTTGTTTAAAGAGGACTGCTACTGGGTGATTGCAGTCATTACCTCTATGTTTGGAGGTGTAATACTTAACATGAGCACAGAGCTTTGTACAATGAGGTCACTGGCAAATGCAGTCATTAAAATAGGCTTTCCAGGGAACCTAAAAGATACACTGACAAAAGCCATTCCAGTAAATGGATGAATGCTTCCTAATAAGGTTTCTCAAGCTATTGAAAGTATCAACAATAGATTCATTTGTTCTCTTCCTTACAATCTCAAGCAATCTGGAAAAGGAGCAAGCGAACACAGAGAATAAGTTATAACAGGATACCCCTTTTTATGTCCATTCCAAGGTTGACAAATGCAGGAGATATTAACTGAAGCTTCACCTTCAATGATAACACCAAATTGAGGAAGAATAATTTTCTCTTCATGCAGCACAGTCACAAAAGGAAGTCTTTCTTCAAAGCAATAATATAACAGGGGATCTCTGATGCAATGTCTTATTTTGAGGTTGTTGTATTTCATGGTAGAGGGACTATTGAGTCTATAGAACATTAATACACTTGCTATGTCACAGGGAAGGTTAGGTTTTACTATTTTTTCTTTTCTTTTCTTTATTGTAAAGGTGAATAGGATTTTGGGTCACCCAAAGATGGTGGATTTTAGTCTGTTCTCTACATCTTCAAATGGCTCAATGCAAAAGCTTTAATGTCTATAATCAATTGATATAGAGCATTTACAAAAGGGAGGGTTTGCAAAGGCACAATTGATGTGTAAAAAGAAAAATCGACTTGAGGTTGAGACACAACATTTAAGCAAGCACGGGCCAACATACTTTCATTCCCATAAGGGCTAGACTTGAAAATATGGCTTGAAAATCACCATGGTCTCCAGAAGTTACTAAGCACACCTTCTATTGGTATCCAACCTCTAGTACAAACTATAATTACGAGGCTACAAGGTCAATTTAGGATTGACATCGATCAAGAGGAGCATTTGCCAAGCCCTTGACTCGCGTCAACAATTGAAGTTCATTTCTACAACTACAGAGAAGCAATAAGGCTATGTGCCCATAAGAACGATTTAACCCCACTGCTTTATAATTAAGCTACTCTCCATTGAATATGCAGTTCATTGCAAAAGAGAATACTGTCATATAGTAATAGGAACACTCTTAAGAGTGTGAAAATAAGCCACAGTCAAGTACCACGTCAACAATTAAACTTCATTTCTAAAGCTACAAAGAAAATATAGGCTTTGTGCCCATAAGAAGGGTTTAACCCCAGTGCTTTAAAAACAAGCTACACCCACTGAATATGCAGTCCATTGCAAAAGGGAATAGTGTCATATAGTAATAGGAACACTCTGAGAGTGTGAAAATGAGCCACAGTCAAAAACCCACTGGTGCAATCGAGCTGCCCAGAATCAATAAGTTAAGGATTATATGGCGGATGTGAACATAACAACATTACAGTGCCACTACTGTGGTGTGGGCACGCACAAACATGGTCCATGTTTGTAAATACTCAAAAAATGGTGCAAGTTTAAGCCACACAACTTAAGGGAGCCCATAAACGTGCCAAGATATTAACAAGAGAAAAACAGAAACATGAAGCAAGTAAATTTCCTCGCTAAGGAGAAAGCCCTCACCATTGATGTCGTAATTTTAAATGATTGGTAAACTGCACCAGCTCAATGCTCTCGCATTATGGAGAAAAATGGCATAAGAAAAGAAAAGAACTCAAACGAACCATCAATCTATATGTTAATTTGCATTTCAATGTTGCAAATATGGCTTTAGATAAGAACATTTCAAGTCTCTGAAGCCCTATATATTCGATGGTTGTCAAGGTTAAATAAATTGTACGCGTACGTCCCACCGACCATTAGATCAACCTAGTGAAGTCCAGTGGATCTTCTCCTAACACGAAAAAACTATAGCTACTTGGTGCTTAAAAAATGGAAAAATGGGTATCTGTAAGCAGAGCGCATGCATAAGGCGAATTTCGTTGCCCCAACTACCTCTGCATTGACTGTAACTTTCAAAAACCCAAAATTATTAGAACGGGTGCATATATATGACCAAAAGAACTAAACAACTCCGACTGCTAAAAATATTCAAACATTCCCCCGTGATCAAGGTGGCAAGGGTCATGTTTCTTGGATAGAGAATACTGACCAGGTCATAGCAAGCTCATATTAGTGACCTGATTTCTAATAGTGGGTATCCATTGTTTCACAGAGAACATCGATCCCTGGCCTGTAAAGGCCACTGAAGTACACTATTACGAGATGGGTTTGTATTTGCAGCGGTTCAAGCTAAGTTTGCGAAATACCCTATTGAACTATAGTGGGAGAAATGCCTTTAGAGAGAGAAAAATAAGCAAAGAAGCAAACTTGCCTTGAGCGAGCAACTTCTGCGTTGTTTCGTCAGGATCCATTTTGCATTCCTGAAGCATTGCATGAATATCATCGTCGCTGTAGCCCTTTACTATTTCCTTTATGCCTTCAATGACTTTTCGAACCTCAGGCCTGATCCCTCCTCCTCCCTTCATTTCTTCGATTATTTTCTCACTCCTGTTCTCCTTTTCCCTCCTGGTTAGTCTTGCTCTCAATGAAATGACCCTAGAGAGGGAAACAGAACATCATTGACCCACTTCTCTCTCTTTCTTTTTTTCTTATATACACAGACTCTCTCTCTCTTAACTCTTTATTTTAAATGTGCTGGAGATTGCTTATTTGGCAAGACAAGTCGTCCTATTCTCTTTATAAAGGCATTTCGTTCCATCTGACCCCTACACCTACCTACTTGGCAAAAATGTCGTATCAAGCCTATCTCGCCGCTCCCCTTCCCCTTGTCATCGTTTGAAAAGGGAATTCTGATGATATGGCAAGCTACGTGTTAGCGCCGGCCAATTCTTATTAAACTCCTTTAAGAAAACCTTGCCATGGACTCTCCTCTACATATTTGGGCATTTGAGGTTCCTCGTAAAGCAATTATTGCCACATTGTTGGATAGCCCCTTACCTGCACCATATTTATCCAAATAACATAAACTAGCACTTGCACCAAAAGAAAGTGCAAGGGATACGCCAATAGTTGTTTGATTCGAAAGCATAATTAAAGATTTATATAATAAAAGTAAGTTCTAATAACTGCTCATGTAATGTACATCCTTTTGGCATCAATTAAATAAGAGCAGCCTTAGCCTTTGGTGTAGTGTCTATGAAGCGTACTTCAGATCTTATTTGTTTATTAAGAACTTATTGTTATAAACTTCAAACTAATTAACAAAACCATGTTAAGTTTCATAGTATGTACTAATTCATTCTTAATGTGAACATATTTTTTAGGTAGATTCTTTAAAAGAATTCCATAATGGTGTCCTTTTACTACTCCCCTTGCCTTGGGTTGGCCTGCCTTTGGTATTGATCCCAAGTAGTCATGTCCCCATTTGGATGTGGTGATTTCACCTCTCTGGGTGGAGAGAGAAGAAGTTAAAGAGAAAGATGTTGTCACTGATGGGTGGGGTCTTCCTGAGCCACCCACCAACCCTGTCAATGTATGGGATTTTAATGGTTGAGAGGATCACCTCCTTTGGCTAGCACTACCTTAGCCGTCTAAGGGTAGTTTATATGTTTGTTTTTATAAATAATTTTTAGATTTTTGCTTTGTCGTGTGAACTTTCACGGGGTGGTCTTCGTATCCCCCAACCCCTTTTTTGTGAATATGAAACTTTAATATTTAATTAATAGAGAAGGGACTATTCATCAAAAAAAAATAGTCATAATGGTCTAGAAAAAACATGCTTTACTCTCTTTTGAGATTAAATTTAAAATTTTAATCGTATCAGTTGGGGTATGATCAATGCAATTATTCAATTGCTTCCAATTACTAATTTTTTTAACTTCTTAGGCCATTATCTTTGTCCATTTTACAAAAAATGTTTATATAGGTGCAACTTTAAAAAATGTTTGTACATAATTATTCCCATTTGTAAATATGCCCACAAATTATTAATACATCTATATCTCCAACATTAGGTGGAAAAACTTTAATAATCATTTTTACATCTTGGGGGAAGATGATTTGATGACCAATCTATTTTTAGTTCCCACGATAGCAAGGGGTTACTTGAAATATTGGATTAACATGGGCAATGGACATATCTCAACTTGTGTGAGAACCCTTAACATTTTTGGTTTCTCATCTTCGTGTTGCATCTATGTTGTAATAATATTATGATCATGTACAAGGAGTAGAAAACACAAGTTTAATTCATGCATATCAAATATCAAAATTACAAGAAAATTAACCCACAAAAGTCCTTCAAACTTCCAATAAGAAAAATCATTATTTATGAAATAACCTACTACTTCAAAAGTAATTTAATCTCTACATCAATGTACACCTGTTTAACATCTTATTTATCACAATTTTTCCCTTAAATAAATTTTACATCTTTATTATCTTAATATTATAACAACATTTTTTAAATTTTCTTTTAACATAGACTTTCTCAAAAAAAAAAAATTAGAAACACAACAACAATATCTATAAGATTATTTGATCTTGAATGAGAGATAATAAAATGCTTAATTCAGTTTTACTATTTCCTGGTAACAATTCATGTAGTGCAAGGCAGGAGTATCCCCAAAGGAGATGTCCTAGCCCCCAGCTATACAACCACACAGTGGAAACACAACACCAAGAAACAACAAAGCAAGATCTGATACCAAATTATAATAATATATTCATAAAATATAATTGATTACATGCAATGTGTCAGGCTATAAGGCCTTCCCGGTATGGCCAAATACAAAGCAAGTAATAGTTCTACAAGATCCCTCAAGATCCAATCCAAACACTAGCTAGTCCAAATCCACACTCTGGTAGAAGCCCTCAAGGAAGATCTCAACTTGTGCTCGCAAGCCCACTAAGCAATCTCCTTGTTTTCCAAGCCTCAGCTACTAGCTCTTCTCCAACTTTATCCAAGATTCAAGTGTAAATTGCCTCACATTCGACACTCTATCCACACATTCACAACTCCATCACAATCCTGTTGTAAATTGCCTCACATTCGACACTCTATTCACAGACACTGGAAAACTCGCTCTTCGGCTACTCCTCTTCTCCACGATGGATGAATAATGACTAAAGACTTCTCCACAACCCCTACTTATACCAATCCAAGCCAAAAGTTGGCCCAGAACACAAATTAAATACAAATACATAAATTAAATGCCATAAGTCGGCCCACAACAACAATTAAATGCCCAAAATCAATGTCTAAGTAAATTTGCAATATTTCCTAGCTCCAATTGAATTAGAACCCGCGCTTCGAACCATACGTAGAAATCTAGGTCCTCTTCAATCCTTGAAATTTTCATCCTCATAAGCATTGTAGAAAATTAGTTACACAACTTGTAACATGCACCTAAAAACACATCTTCGGAAGCAAGGTAAAATGACTCAAACTTCAACTCAATCCATCCAATCTCTATGCAATCATGAGGAAAGGTTCTCCAGTGTGTCTCCAACACATCCCTAACCATGAAAAGCATAAGTCCACCAAAATCCAAGTTCAATGCTCCTGCATCAGACTCCCCAAGTAAACAGAAAAGTGTGTCTCACACTTTGATGCCCAAAGAAAGAGCAACAACCATCTTCATTTTCACCAAAGGCTTCCACTCCAATAGGGACAAGAAAACCAATTTGAACATCATCCACATATGCATCACTCTATCAAACACTAGAATACCAACCATCCAATCAGCATGCTCACTCCCAGGAACAAACTGAACATAATGCTTCATTAGCAAATTGCCATCTACATCAACAACTAATGAATCCACACCAATAGTAACAAACCCCACATCAGCAGTAACAAAATCCACATTAGTAGCAACATATGCTAAACTCTCAACACCAGCAATCTCATTGCTCGCAACAAGATGCTCTACAACATACAAGTCACTGCCAACAGTAACTGGATCATCCACGACCAAGTGCTCTACAATTTCCATGTCAGACTTAGCCAACTAATCATGAAAACCAATGTCAATCTCAGCATTAACAAGGTTAGAAATATGCTCAGCAACAATCTCCAGTCGCTCTGCAAGTTTTGTATCAGACTCCACGAACTGATCAACAAAACCAACCTCTTCCATCTTGACCTTGTTATGTCATCTTCTTTCACGAACAAGTCTCTTAACCAGCCAAACAACTCTCTTCTAGATCGGTAGACTCCAGCTCCACAAACATCTACAAAATTCCTTCCTCACCCCATCCTTAACTCGATCAACCAAGCTAGCTTCGAACTGAGCAGACATCTCAGAAAACCTCCTCTCCACCACATCACGAAGATTCGCAATCATCTCAGGGTCCAATCCTCTCGGAGCCATCTTCCAAGATCTTCGTAAACCCTCTACAACAAATCCTTCCTATGCTCCTTGTGATAAAGCCAAATTGTTTACAAGTTAGATCGCAACCTGCTACCTCGCATGAACAACCAAGAACCAAATCACAAGTCTAGGACTATGGATCTGCAATCCACAAACTCTCTCTAATCATGCCTCAACAATATCAAACTTCCATCTTTGCATCCATCAATCCATTTGCAAGCCCTTTGCAATTGCAAGTCAGAACCACAATCTGCCACGTTGCAACCAAGAGATCTAGGACTCTAGAAAGAAAATCCACCACTACATCAAGATCTTCTCAGATCTGCTTCTCCAACCCAAGTCTTGGTGCAAATTGCCTCAACTTTGGCAATCTATCTACACACTCAGGAACAACCTTTGCTCTAATACTATCTGACACAATACAAATCAGGAGTATCCCCAAAGGAGATGTCCTAGCCCCCAGCTATACAACCACACAGTGGAAACACAAAACCAAGAAACAACAAAGCAAGATCTGATACCAAATTACAATAATATATTCATAAAATATAACTAATTACATGCAATGTGTCAGGCTGTAAGGCCTTCTCAGTTATGGCCAAATACAAAGCAAGTAATAGTTATGCAAGATCCCTCAAGATCCAATCCAAACACTAGCTAGTCCAGATCCACACTGTGGTAGAAACCCTCAGGGAAGATCTCAACTTGTGCTCGCAAGCCCACCAAGAAATCTCCTTTTTTTCCAAGTTGTAGCTACTAGCTCTTCTCCAAATTCATCCAAGATCCAAGTGTAAACTACCTCACATTCAGCGCTCTATCCACACATTGACAACTTCATCACGATCCTGCTGTAAACTGCCTCACATTTGGCGCTCTATTCACAGACTCAGGAAAACACACTCTTCGGCTACTCCTCTTCTCCAGAATAGATGAATAATGACTAAAGACTTCCCTACAACCCCTACTTATACCAATCCAAGTCACAAGTCAGCCCAGAACACAAATTAAATACAAATACATAAATTAAATGCCACAAGTCGGCCTACAACAACAATTAAATGTCCAAAATTGATGTCTGAGTAAATTTGCAATATCTCCTAGTTGTGATTGAATTAGAAATCTCATTTTGAACCATGGGTAGAAATCTAGATCCTCTTCGATCCCTAAAATTTTCATCCTCTAATTCATTGTGGAAAATTAGTTACATGACCTATAACAGGCACCTAAAAACACATCTTCAGAAGCAAGGTAAAAAGACTCAAACTTCAACTCAATCCATCCAATCTCTATGCAATCATGAGGAAAGGTTATCCAATGTGTCTCCAACATGTCCCTAACCATGAAAAGCATAACTCCACCAAAATCCAAGCTCAATACTCTTGCATCAACAATATAAAGATTCAATTTTGTCTCTCTCAATCACAAATGAATAAGACATCATCTCAAACTTTTTTATATATTGTGACACGAGTTCTAACAATATTTTTCATCTATTAAAATTACTTCAAATATGATCTAAAATAGAGTATTGCTCATTAATCTACTATATTGTTATGTTGAAGCCTTCAATTTTTATAAATATACCAAATCCTTATGATTGGTTTTTAATTTTACACTCACAAAACTAATCTTTAATAGGATGGGAAAATCAACAAACTCCACTTCATTTTAGACTCATTCGGACACTTCAATTTAAAGATTACTACCCTCTACATATTTTAATTAAAGATTACTACCTTCTACCCTTATTCTATAGGTACGCATAGAAAACATGGAATTTTTTTTGGCAAGACGGGTTGGTGCAATTGTTCAAAGAAAAGTATATCTAAGACTTCTATTCCCCTTTTTTATTTTAATAGAACAAAAATAATGAAATTTTGATTTCTTAGTTTGCATATGACATTTTTGGCCTTTATCAATCCCAAAAACTCCTATAATATTACTTCTACTATTGTGGAACAATCCCTTTGTGCTCCATAATTAGAAGAGATTACACATATAGTTATATTGAAAGTGATTTAATCTTACAAAAAATATTTTTAAATATTTACCCAGTCAATTGCCTAAGTCTTGACAATAAAGATACATTTTACAAGAAGACTTTTAAAAAATTAAATAATAAATTTTGGAAATGAATAAACAAATTTTTATTTTTATTTTATTGGTAAGAGGCTGAAGCCATGATTAATTATTGGATATTATGATTAAGTTATTATTATTTATTAAGCGCTCGAGTAGATTCGAACCCAAGACCTCCCAGATAAGAGGCTCACAATTTACCGTTGTGTTGTAGGCTCTTACCTAATTAATTAAATATTTATAATTCATTATTCAATGTTTTATTTTGAAAATCTCACTGATTAAATAAGAGAAGCAAAATGTCATAGTTCCTACCTAAAGAATTAAAATACCACAATGTAAGTGTAGCCTGATGATGCATACAGGTTAAAGCAAAGTTGGCAAAAGAAATAAAATACTAGAATGTAAATTATTCAAATTTTCATGTCATGATTAATAATAATTATATAATATGTGTAATGGCAAGAAGAAACTTCAACAACAATAAATGAATTTTAATTCTGCATTCATAATGAAATGAAAAATAAATAAATAAATGGGTATCAAGTGCTTTCAATATCATTTTTAGTTTTTCGACTTCCATTCTTCTCAGCCAAAGTCTACAAATGATTTTTTATTTATTTTTTATATTATTAAAAAGTGGCATTTCCCAAATATTAAATTCCTCAGAGTCCTCACGTAGTACGTAGTGGCTATGTAGCCATAGAAATAGCTAGTATAATAAGGCTACGAAATGATGATTAAAGACTACACCTTCCCTCGCTATACAAATGAGCTTCAATATGATCTTTTTCCCTCGGTTCTATTAAGAGTAAAAAATGTCCATGATCAAATGCCAATTTGAAATTATTATATAATTAATCATGAATGTATCTTCACAAAATCATATGTAATCATGGATGTGTTTTCTTCTTAAACTGAATAATCACAAATGTGTGCAAAATGTCCAATTTCAACTGTAACAATATGCAGTTCATAGTTATGTGTCACCACATGGCTATAGATTAGTTTGCAAGTAGGATGTATGTCATTTTCACATGTGCACGTGTCTTGTTTGTGCTTCGACATCTTGGACTCTTCTAAATTTGGCATTGAATATTTTATACAAGTGAATTTTTGCTTAGACAATTGTGGTTTTGAGAGATTTTTTTAGTTGCATACCAACTTGAGATTGTAGGATTCCAATGGGGTTTCTAAGTTAATGAACAGGGTGGAGTTAGAGAAAATATAAATTGTCTTCTTGGAAAGAACACATGAATCTTTGCATTGAAATTTTTTGTGCAATTATGTGTAACTGAAAAAGATTTCATGTTGTAACGACATTTAATGTTGGCTTGACAAGATATGGACTTTGAATTTGGCTTTGCTGAAGTTAGGATTAATATTGTGTAATCGAAGGTGATGTAGGCATAGTTGGAATTATAATAATTTTTTATTCATATGGTTGGAAATATTTTTCATGTCATCAATTCATCTGATTGTTGTTCAGGAGTGTAAAGTTGAGCTCAAACATCTCTTTTGAAACTTGCCCTGGTTTCGAAGATGCATGAGCCAGTCAAGCTCTATCAGCTGCACCTTAAAATAGTAGGCGCTCTGTGTACGAAACTACTCATGCTACTTACACAAAATCTACTTTTCCAACTATAGAACCATTGAATCACCATAAATTGCACACACGAGCTACACATAAAAAAATTGTAAAGAAAAATGCAAGTAATTTTGCAGGGATTTCGTTCAAATTACAGGGGCCTGCCATGCTAAGAATGACTATTGCAGAAGGGAATACATGGATGGGGAAAAGCTTAAAAGGTGGGCAATTGGCATGTATAAAGGTGGAAACTAGATAGTCCAAAGTTCAATCCAGCACATATATACCCTGCACATTGTTTTTCATCTTTTTCATGCAATCGAACAGATAGTTTGAAGAAATTACCAGCAACATCGAAGGCGATGAATGGAGAGGAACATTTTCACTTTGGACAATAAATCCATTAAAAAATCAAGAAAATATTTATGAGAAGTGAATTGAAAGTTCCATCCTGTCAAACTCAAAGTTTTTCCAAGCTCTACAATTAGAATAGAGCTTCGATTAATTGTTTGCAAAATATGAATAATAAAACACCATATCCAACAAGCATGCATGACAGAAAAAATGTCATGAAAGATTTCTTAACATAAAACTATCTCTATACAACCATAGACACAAGCTTTAGTGCCCTTATAATGCAGCAGCGATAGCAGCCAGGAGTTTCTCTTCAATTATATTGCTCGTATTAGCTGGACAACTGAGTGTAGACAAACTAGACAATGTAGTAGGTGAGTTTTGTTAAATGGTGCATTGGATAGGCTGTCAATGACCATGATGATATCATACCCCCATATCTATAAATAAGATTTATCTAAGATTTTCTGTTTGATTCAAACGCCTTCCATGATTGTAGAAGATATGATCACAAAATCAAATATGCCTTTTATGATTGTAGAAAGATATGCTCGCAAAATCAAATATACACCCTCAAACAAATTTTGATCAGTGTGAGACAAATTTCGGTTGGAGTGAACTCCAAAAGGAAAGCTTATCAACTAATAAAACATGTAGGGAGATAAATTTTGACTTATTTTGGTGTATGAAGCTCGAATAGTTTATGGGACAAAGTGCAGAGTGCCTTATAGACTCATTTCTACATTTAGCCCTTTTTTATACATTTTGAAGATATTTGTCTTTAATTGTTCAATTCTCCCCTTGCTGAAAAAATAAACCCAAGAGTTAGTTGAAGATTTTGCCTTTCTAAAATAACCTTTAAAGATGACTTGTTAGGTCTAGAGAGAGAGAGACAAATTGAAGAAATAGCTGGAGGGATTTCCGTTGAATGAAAAATCCTCCTCTAAACTTTATAGGTTCAACTCCTTCTTATGATATAACTTTGGATTTTTAGATATTCTTCTAACCGAAAAGTAATAGGGGCAAACTAACATCTCCACATAATTGTGTGACAAATGTGACTAACTGATTTACAAACAAAGGGAACAAAAATGAGTGACACGAACTTCACCTTTTTTCAATACTTGTACTAAGAAAATAATCAAAGAAATAACAACGATTCATTCAAGACCATTTAGCATACAAAGTTCATTAAATAACTATAGTCATAATTAATCACACAATTGATAATACCCAAGAATGATTGCAATTTACATAAGAAAAATGACAACCATTAAAGAGGATATGTAAGCACAAAGTTTCAAAACCCCTCTCTTCTCTCCTATATAAAATCATAGAACTCAAAATTTCTACCTCTTTATGAGAGTGATATTTTTCTAGAAGAAAATGTTGGCAAAATCTTCTTGGAATGCTCAAATTATTAAATTATTCCCTTCCCTATAGTATAAGCATGTTAGAAAGTAAAGCCCACCAAGATAATGGAGGCGGAGGGGATCAATCAATTATGCAATTAAAACAACTCTCAATATCCTTATTAATTTAGAAACATGTAAACAATAGATGCAAAAACCATAAAAAGATAACCATACACAATAACACCAAATCTATTAACTAGGGAAACCCTTTGTTAAAGGGAAAACCTCGATGGAGATGGTACCTACAAGATGATGTACTGATATAAATGTTCCTTGTGAAAGTATGGACCCTATTAGGAAATAATGAATTACAATCAATACATATGAGTCCCTATCATGAGACTTTGAACCCCTATTAAGAGATTCCAACCCTATTAGGAGTTGTGCCAACCTTGTTAAGAGTTGATAGGAAGACAGATGGACCTACTGTCCAAATAGCTTTAGTACTATCTTCATTGAATAATACAATTGTACATCAACATTGTCCAACAATAACTTCTTTGCCAAATACAATCCCTTGTAAGTTCACTGTGTCTTAATTGCACCAAACAATTCTCTGATCTGAAAGGTATTCGCATGTAAGATCGCACAATACAATAACATAAATATGACCACATACCACACTTTACATCCAAGGAAAACATATTTCCTTTATACCAAGTCCTAGAATAATTTATTGCGATGACCTTGAGGCTTTCCCGATTATACAATAATAATATAGGACCAAATTGAGCTATTCCATTACTTGTTACATTACATTATTACATCTTTTCACAATTACAAGCAATACATCGGCTCTCAATCTTCATAACTCTTCACTCACCAATCATCTAAATGTGCGTGATTAATCACAACATCTTCAATGTGTCTTCAACCTCTATCTAAGTCCACTAGACTAGATTCCATTTCTGTTAGGAGATACAATCCAAACAATAGTGCTCATTTTACATAAACTATGTCTGAGAGTTGCCTTCACTAAATCCATCATAACTCTATCCAATCTTCATATTTTCATACGTGCTCTTAACTACAAAATCTACACATACTCTAGAACATTCTACCAAGTGTGCGTAAGTTGATCTTCAATCCTTGAATCGTGCAAATACAAACTTTGTTTGTCGCTCTACCAATCTTCATTGAATAACCAGTATGTTGACATCAATGACAAACTCTATCACAAATGCAACACACAACCTCAGAATAATGTCTTTGGCATTGCTAAGATACTCCCCCATAGGAATTCCATCACCACTCATGCTAAAAATCTCCCCCCTTGGCATTGATGACAACATAGATGAAAAAGCATATAAGTTCCATGAATACTAAATATCTCTACTGCAATTGCTCCCCCATTCATGTTGATCACGAATATCAATTATACAGTAGCCATCATGCACAAGGAATGTGTTAATCTCCCCCATGCATCATCATCTTTTTAAATCCTTTTCGTCAATTAAATCTTCAAATCCTCTCCATCAAACAATCTCTCCTTCAGGAACATCTCTCCCCCAAAGGACTAGTTCTTTTGAATCTTTTTTTTTGTATTAACATCAATCAATATACAATCATGTGTTATTCTCTCCCAAACATACATGTGAAAGGATATTTCATGTATCACTCGTCAAACGTTCATATAAAAATATGTTTTTCATGTGTATCTCTCCCTCTTTGACATCAATAAAAGAATGTACCATTATGTCAATTCTCTACATAAGATCTGCAATAAGCTCAATTGTCCAAGGACATTGTTAAATACTAGTTACCAAGAGTCCTTTATGACTCAGCTCAAATACAAATGCTCCCTCGTAAAGGAAGCATCAAGCATCTAGTCCAGATAAAATAAATAGTGCTTTGTTGCCAGTAGATTGATGCAATCTCTACATCAACTACTCAAAAGTGCATTGGGGCATAACCCTAGGCATACCTCTCAAGTAATCAAATGCGTCCTTCACCAAAGGTTTTGTAAATATGTTTATTATTTGCTAATTTGTGCTAATATACTCCAATCAAATATCTTTATCTACAACTTTCTCTCTCAAAAAGTAATACTTGATAAATATATATACTTTTTTTTTCTATGTAATACTGGATTCTTTAACATACTCATTATACTTGTGTTATAACAACTATGATAATAGGCTTTGTAAACTCAATTCCAATCTCTATCAGCATTTATTTCATCCAAATAATCTGATTACAATTGTTTGTTGTTGCTACATACTCTACTTCTATCGTACTTTATGAAATGTAGTCTAATTTCTTGCTTTGCCAAGAAACCAATCTTCCTCCCAAGAAAATGCTTCACCACTAGTACTTTTGTTGTCATCTACACTTCCTATCCAATCCACATCAATGTATGCATATAAAATAAAGTCATTTGATCTGTCATACCATAGTCCATAATCAAGTGTTTTAGAGTAAGAGGTTTATTTTATTTTATTTATTAAATTACCTTTACTCCCTTCGTAAGATTTCACTTATGCACCTTACGTTTCCATTTAATAATTAATTAGTAATTATTAAATGTCATTTACCTCTTAGGGTTTCCCTTTCAGGGTTTCAATCTCCTTCATAAGGATTAATCGATTGCAGATTAATTCATTATGTTTTGCACAAGTAGCTTCAATCTTCTTGTTTATCGAACAAACCCTTCTCTCTCTCTACCTTTCTTTCTTCCTTGTAATAGATTATTTACATGTGGGATATCCAGGGATCTATGAATTTATTCATCATCAAATTCTACATGGTATCAGAGCCTTGCCTGCAATCGCCTGTTCTTGTTTGAAGAAAAAGAAGAACAAGGGTTTGACAAAACAGATATAGTATTTTTTGGTGAAATTAGGGGGTGTCTAATTTTTGGAGCACTTTAAGGCCAAAATGACCTCATGGTTGGATTCAGAAGGCGTCAAAACACTTATTTTCATACAAAGTTTGTCTATTTTGGACAATGTTGACTTGGAAGGCAAAAAAATTGCATACCAGGGTCGTACACCCTTTGGCACGCAAAACAAGATGAAAAATCACACAAAAAAAGAGAAAATTTTGTATTTTTAGTTTTTTTTGTTCATAATAGGTTACAAAATTGCCAGTAGTTACCGAAACTACTAGTGGTCTCAATAATCGTTGCAGTGACCACCAGTTATCATCGAGACCGCTGCGACTTTCTTCCCACTAGCTCCTCTCACTCTGTTGCAGCTCCACCCACCCATCATCACTACCTCTCCTCTACTTGAGTATTGACTTTGAGCCACCACCACCCCCCCTGCCCAACCCTCAATCATGTGGGGGTTCCGAGGGCTAGATCTTTAGCCCTTGGCAAGTTTTTTTTAGTTTTTTGCCATTTTTTTTGCTATATGGGGCCCTATTGGTTTTTTCATGATATCTTGAGCATAGGGTAGTCTTTTTAAGATCTAAAAGAAGTGCTAAAAATATAGTTTAGAGGTGGAGATAATGGTGTGGGTATTTTTTGATTTTTTTTCCATTTTGGTATCTATTTTTTGCCCTTAAGTCTGTTGATGTCTTCCATCTTTTGGGGGGCATAACTTGTTTGTTATAGCTTCATTTTTCAATCCAGAAAAAGCACTAAAAAGATCTTCTCGAGCCCTATTAGATTATCTACTATCTTTCACCAGTATTCCTCAGAGGTAAATGTAATTCTAAAACTAAAGTCTTTTTGCTCTCTTCTTGTTTATGCATTCCTTCTAGCAATTAGGGTTTGATTTTTTGTATTGTGGGGGGCGTTTTGTATTATTGTTTCTATTATTTACATTAGTAAACCAAAACATTTTCAAAAATAATCCAACACCTTCTAAAACAATGGTTGAGACCTCTTCTTGTATAGAACTTATGACCCCTCATAACTATCACGCATGGATGACCTTAATGACATGACTTCTTTGATCAAAAGGGTTGTGGTCTTGTTTATATATAGTTCAACCAGTATTTTAGAGTCAATATCAAACTTTGCAGCATAGGAACAAGATGGATGACGCAATGGGGTCAATTGCTTTACAAGTATCTAATAGTCTACAATTTCGTCTTGATGGGTGTAATACCCCTCTAGCTATGTGGACCAAGCTTGAAGGCTTGTCAAGTACAGTAAATGAGTTCAAGGAACTTTAGATTGAGGCAAATCTTACCTCTCTCATACCAGATTATTTCCTTCCATTGAGAACTTCTTGATGAAGTTCAATCAATAGAGATCTGTATTGCAGGGTTGTGGGAAAATCAAGACAAACACTGAGTGCATCTATCTGATTTTTTCTGAGCTTCGTGGAAACTTTCAAAATTTTGCTTCTACCTTCTATTCCACCAAAGATGCTTTGGGTAATATATTTACCATGGCATCCTTTAAGGTTTTTTGTGATTGTTTGACTTGAGATTAGGCTTAGCTCTCTAAATTGGATTATCTCATAGGCTCACAGACTTATGCATTGGTAGCTCAACCATCTTTAGGGAAAAAGAAGACACATAAATCTAATTCTATAGAGTCTCGGATTGATCCTAATACTCACAACTCATCAGGGTCACCTCCTCCTAAGGGGGGTAAACCAAAGATAGAAAGACCAAAATATGCTTATTATAATAAGCCTAATAATGATGAGTCATATTGCTACGAGAAGAAGTTAGATGGCTATTCCAAATAGGTTTCAGATTTGACTACTCTCCTTTAGAAGAGAAACATTGATATTCCTTCTACTTCTCATAGATCTATTAATCTCATATTGGTTTTGACAAGGCAGTGACAAAATACTTAGTCATTATTCAACAAAATTATAGTGTAAGCCAAGCGATTAGAGCAAGTTGAGCAATCTGTGTGAGTCGAGTGATCAAAGTACGTCAAACATAAGTTGCCAGACAATACATGACGAGTAATATACATAGTTAGTGTCATGCACCAGTATGTGTCGAGGAGATAGTTGGTGTCGAGTCACTCATGAGCCAAGTAAACAAAGTATGCCGAGTCATTCAGGAACTAAGTTACAACATTGAAGATATAGCGAGTGCTGAGCATTAGAGACTTCAATTGTCGAGTGAATAGTTTTGGACATAGTTGTTTGTAATGACACAAACTTCTATGTAAACTATTTTTGGGTCAACTTAACGATTGTTTTACAATTCTAGAAGATGTACATAGATGTATATTATGAATCCCTATGCAGTACATGCAACCAATCAAATTGAGGGATGTTCTAAGTGACAAAATGGATCAACATCAACTATTGATTCTAACCTAACCCTAGACAACTTGTGTTTACTTAAGGAGACAAACCCTAAACAGTTTGCAAATGCATGAAGGAGACACAAGAGAGACGAATGCTAAGTGAAGAGAATATTCATAGTGGCTATGGAGGTTTTGATAATGTTATGAATTGTAGAGTCAGTTAGAGAGAACAAATGAAAAGTAGAAAGAGGACAGAGGAGACATATCTGATCAGAAGGATCAAGTAACACTAGGAAAGAGAAAACATGACATCTAGCAACAAAGTGTTAATCAAAGGATCATCGTGTTGAATCATTCTAATAAGTGATGCAAAGCAAATCTCCTAACAGGCTTGTGTAAATCTCTTAACCAAGTGCTTATTTTATTGGAAGTTTAAGTCATCTAACAAGGCACACTTTTAGCAAGATGTTTAAATCCTTTAACACGGTGAGACTTAACAACCTTTATAAGCCTTTATTAGGGCATACCTTTCACAGGGTAGATCATAGTTTATGGTCAAACTTCTTGTAACCTTAATTGGCTACACTTTATAGCTGTAGTAGTGAAGATTTGTGGGTGTCATCCCCACCCCGGTTTTGCCTTCTCATTGGAGGGTTTATGGGTAATAGATTTATTGTGTTATGTGTTATTTTTTTCATGCTATGGATCAACATGTGTAGTTGGCTATTTCATTTTACATGTTAAATTGTGAGATGGATCTGTAATGAATGTTTTATGGTTCAAAGTTTTGAGGTACCGAATCGCACCCCCCACCTCTTAGAGTTTACTTTCCCATTATTATTTCCAACAATTGACATTAGAGCCTTGTTCTCTGGAAAGGAAAGTTTTACAACTTTCAGGAAAGATCTTGAAGATGGAAGTGTAAGAATTTGGTATAGCTCTAATACCATGTAAGAATTTGCCTTAGGGAAAAATTCACCCAAGACCAAGAAGCACAATAACTAGCACAAAAGACCAACAAAGTATGATCAAAATAACGATATGATATTCAATTAATTGTAATTGATATGATAGTACACTAGAGGTGCCTATATATAAAGGCCTCTAAGATGCATCTAGAATGTCTAGGAGTTAGCAATATGATAAGCCTCATAACTAAGCACATGTCCACCAGGAATGGGTTATCTTCCATTAAGCACAAGAGTTAGTGCAATGATGAGAAGATAATACTACAAAGGTGTGTCATGTACAATTATGTTGTAGACACCATCTGCTCAATTAAGAGTGCGAACAACTGTGTTGTCTACATGAAAACTCAATTGATTATGCAAAATCTAGTGGTGTAAATACCATGTGTTAAATTATAGTTGCTTACTCCTATGTTGTCAATAAGACAACTCATCTGAGTACACAAGCTCCTAGGTGTCTAACCTAATAAATAATAAAATGATGCTTAATCTTAAGTAAAGTGTTAAATAATAATTATTTACATTAACAAGAAGTCTACGAGTTCGGAAAGACTATTAAGAACCATAAGATTGAAATCCAACTTGCCCTACACCAACTTATGGAAGCAAGAGATGAACTACAATGTTCATTGAGGAGAAGGAAATAGATAGCTATTGAGAAAAATGACACTCATTACCAAGAGGAAGACACTACTAAATTGTTTGAAAATAGAAACTCAAGTGAGTTTGATGCAATAGTTGCAGATCTGATGGAAAAGAATGGTGCCCTAACTGAAGCAGTCAGAAATCTTAAGATAGAACAAGAAATCCAATCAGTATTACTATGTAAGGTGACCAAGAAGAAAAAGAAAGCTAAGGAAGAAAAAGTCATGATTGAAGATGACAAAAGAACACTGACCAACAAACTAGAAGAGAAGACATTAGATGTGCAAAAGATTACTAGCATGCAATTGGATACGATGAATCAATTGATGATTGTAAATCATGAATTGAATGGAAAAGATATTGAGATTGCAACCCTAAAGTTACAAAATGAACAACTAAGGAATGAACTGAGAAAAGAAAAGGAATTTGCTGAGAGTTTCAACAAACCTAGTGAAGCCATCAAATACTTTGAGAAACTGATGAGATCTCCTAGATCTAACAATGATACTACTGGATTGGGATACACCAGTACTAAGGAAGGAGAATAATCTAAAAGTGGTGAAACAACAAAGGTAAGAACTACAAACCCACTTGTCATAATTATGGAAAGTTAGGTCATACAACAAATGTTTGTAGGAGCAACAATACAAATTAGAATCCTAAGCATAAATTCAACGGTTGCTCTCATAAGTGCAACAAGCAAGAAAATTGGGCACATGAATGCAGGACCAAGACATTAAGCACATAGAGATTTGAAGGATATTGCCACAATTTTCAGAAGTATAGACATAAAACATATGAGTGCAAATCTAATGCCAAGTGGACATCAAAGAAGCAGTCAAAGGTATAACAAAATGGAAAATCTTACAATTGGGATTACAACACAAGGTATAATTGTCACTATTGTCAAGAATATGGAGATGTTCCTAAGAATTGCATTAGAACACATTTCAAAGGTAACTACAATAGATGGTTGGGTGAGACTACATGCTTTAGTTGTTTGAAGACTAGTTATATCAGCAGAAGTTGTCCAACTAGATCACTAGCACCAATGGAAACAATAAAGGCAAATAAAAGGTCAATGTGATGCAGGAGCATCCTGGGTGTAAAAGCAGGAGCATCCTGGGTGTAAAAGCAATCTTGCATCACCCAAAAATATTTTGTTTTCAATATTTTCTATTTTAATAAGGACTAATAGACAAGGTGGTTACTATTTATGGGAACTTGCTCATAATGTTCTCAAGCCTACCATAAAAATCTCATAACTCCAACTTAAGTATCAGAGAAGTTATTGTAGATTTTTTATGGAAATATTTGCAAAAATATTTTTAGGCTCACTGTTGGAGGTCTTAGAGTGCCTGGATGAGGTTTGAAAACTTGACAGAAGGGCGCTTGCACAATTCCAAGCCTATAGATCAATGTTGGCATTTTCAAAAAGTGATTATAATAGCCAATCAGAGCAACGGTTTAAGAGTTATGGCCTTCGGATGTTGGGCTACCAAAATTTCTAAAATAATTTGTCAAAAATGTATTTAGCTAACTCTATATGTATTGTTAGGGTCTATCAGTCCTAGGTATGAAGTTTGAGCATCTAGAACCTTCTCAGGTGGCATAAAATTATTTATTTAAAAAATGCCCAAACATTGTCTAGGACAGCTCTGGGTGGTAGCTCACAACTTAGTCTAGCAGATTATTGTAATTAAGGCGCCCATGTGGGTTAGCATATTGTACTTATGAATTCTGTAATTTCACATTTGCAACACAAATAAGAAGTCCATATTTTGTTCTCGCATTTGTTATTGTCTCTGTGTTTGTGTTATGTGTTTATGGTACTAAGGGGAGCACCCTTCATCACAATATTGAGAAGGTCAAAGTGTAGATAAACAAGACATGGAAGAAGAAGGAATAGTGTAACACATCAAATTCAGATGAGGTCACTTCATCCAATGGATTAGGTGATCACATCATCCCCAACTAGGCAATCAAAAGGTATGTGTGGGACTGATATTTCAATGATATATTTTACATCAGTTCCAAGAATCTAAGTTCTGAAAAGATAATATATGCATGAATTAAGATGCAATGTATTGGTTAGATCTTGGAAGAAATCTATAGTTTTTTTAGTTTTCATGTTGTTTTCGAACATGGAAGGTTTCATAGTCACTACCAAGCATGAATGAAATTTCAGTTGTTATCGAGTTATGAAGGTATGGTAGTATTGACTGAGTTTGCTATGTGAAACGAGCGTAGTGGAAATCATGTGTATGTTGACTGATTTGGAAACTCTATGATGATCAAGCTTACAACTATGTAAGAATTAAGCATTTATTGCAAAATTTTAAGGGTTATATAGTCATTTCTCAATTCATTTGTTGTTACATCCCAAATTTTGACCTAATTTTAAATTTTCTCATATCCATTAGATTGAACGAGCTTTTCTTTTCATAATCATGTGAAGTAAGTATTTATTTATATCTATTGTATCAATTGTTAATGAAGATGGTTGTTAACCATTACTTGTTATGTGATGTTTAGTAGTTGCTTGATTTGGGAATTATGGTTGATAATTAAATTCTTTTAAATTTTTGTATGAAAATTATTATGGAACTTGTTATTATTGTGGAAGTTTTGCATGGGTAATTGCAAGAGAAGATGAAGGGAGGAAGCATTGCTAAAAGGGATCAACATAATGGGATACTAGCCTAGTCCAATCATTAGGATTAACAGGTATGACCTTAAATTGCCTTGGTAAGGACCTAGTGATTTGAACTTCAGGATACAACTAAAGGATCCACATGAGCTATTAAATAAATAATTTAAAACATATAATAATTTAATTAAAATATAATGCGTACCTCAAAGGATTTTGATTGATCTTTCACAATATTATTTTAATATATACCTATGTACGTACACATAAATATAAATATAAATATAACGTGACACCATAATATTATTTTCTCATAATATAATGATGCCAACTCACAAATATATCTACGTGTACATAGATAGATATAAACTATAATATTTTCGATTTAACCTTCAAATCTTCTTCCATCCTTTTATTCTTATTTGAAACTGATTGTAACGCTTGGCACATTTATTTGGTGTCCAGGAGCCAATACATTTCCTTTATGTTACGACTTCTTGGAAGCCAAAGAGTCCCTCTCTCTCTCTCTCTCTCTCTCTCTCTCTCTCTCTCTCTCTCTCTACCTATATATATATATATATATATATATATCATGAGTCAGGAGAGATCGAGGACATAATATATCATTCCTGACTTCTTTCATTATTTTCGTTCTTCTTTGCTCATATTTCCAACTTCCACTTACCATTCAAATCTTTGCAAATTCTAATAGAAATCTCTACAGATTATAGCATTTCCATTCTTGTTACAAGTCTGTTGTATATTGTTATTCCTTGCTGAAGTTGAGGTTGCATTTACATACTGTGGTTATGCCTAGTAATCAATTTGAAGAAGAGCTAATACACAAATGTCTAGCAAGACTTGGACGTTTCTAGAATTTATACCAGGTCATGTGGCTGATCATTTTCCAAATATTGCTATAATTCCTTTAACAACTATTATTGCATTTCAATTTCCATAGTAGTAAACTGCAGATTATACTCATTCACACCTAAATAACTTTAGGGAGTTGTTTACTATAAATCATAGCAAAGTATCCAAGACATGGAATCATGAATTATTTTTACCACTGGAAATCAAAATCGAATGGCTTTTATTTCTAAAAGTCTTAAAGAATATAATCTCTCAAATCACAGATTGTGAAATGCTGGAAGCATCTAATTGTCATGAATTAATAGAATAGAGCCGATTGCTCTGAGATTCTAAGCACCTAAGACTCACTGGCTGTATAGCCATGGAAAAGGTGAAGAGGTGAGATGAAATTTGCAATGACATGGAGTTGAGATCATATATGATACAATAAATATAAATATTTTTACTTAATAGCTCATGCTTGTCCATATTGTTATTCCCCTATTGTCAAGTCGAGCAGTGGTGACCAAGTCATTGAACCCATCAACAAAACCTTGGCCAAGGTCATTTAAAGGCATGTTTGCCATCTATTGATTACTTGATGCCAGTGGTGCTAATTATGCAAACATGTACATCCATAATTGTTCGAACATTCTAAACATCATAATGCTCAGATGGCTAGACTAAATGTATCCCGAGCCCAATCCTGAGGTAGGGAGGGCCTTCTTAATTCAATAGATTGTATAGGGATAAGTATGGATTGAGGTTGGGAGGTTAAGCCTAAGTCAATGCTTCTTCTCTTACCAAAAGTTGAGGCTTACACAACTAGCTAAAGACCCACCGGATAATACTTATATGTTTCTTTTCTTCTTTCCATAATAAGCATTTGCTTTACTTGTATGTAGAAAAAGATAGTTAATTGTACATCTAGTTATTTCAATTGATCATTGATATAGTTATTTTTAGTTAATCATTAATCTAGTTATTTCAGATGATCATTGATACATTTATTTTTAGTTAATCATTAATCTAGTTACTTCAATTGATCATTGATACAGTTATTTTTAGATTAATCGTTGATCTATTTATTTCAGTTGATCATTGATACAATTATTTTTCAATTAATCATTAATCTAGTTATTTCAGTTGATCATTGGCACACTTTTTTTTTATAGTTTACCATTGATAGTTAAAGCCGTTAATGTCATATGAAAAGGAATTCAATTATCTATTCAATGAATGTCGAGAAAATCTCTTATAAACCGTCTTTGTTATTGGTATGAAAAATTGTTTGTTACATTTGCATTCACTAGTTATCAAAGAGAGCATGAAGGTGAATTGCAATAGGATATTCTTGTGTTTGCAAATCAAATTCAACTACAACTCGACATATTCATCAAATTGGAAAGGCATTTTACAAGTGCCAAGTTTCACTGTTTGAATTTTTGTGAACCCTAAGTATCAAATATGGTAGCTAGCTCTTCTACAAGTGTTAGGAAAGAGGGAAAGGAAGTGTTTAATGTGTAATTAATTAGTAATGATGAGAGACAACCACCTTTCCAAGCAATACTTGAAATTGCTTACAAAGGAGATTTTGTAAGAAATTGAAAAAAAATGAAAACTGTTAGAATCTGAAAAGATTAATAACCCAGAAAACTAGTGCAAAGAGTAAATATCTAAACTATGAATGCAAATGATACAAAATCAAAATAGCATCATAGAGTTAGTCTCCAAGAGAGTAATGCAAATGCTGTAAGCAAAATAGCATTGAGAGGATGCAAAAACAAGAGATATAAATACAAGCCAGGTAGCATGCTTATATAGGCTAGGAAGAGGGAGGAGGTGGCAACATCAACCCATGAGGAGCAACCATCTATCAGACTAAAGATAGCAAAGTATCTTCCAAAGATAGCTAATGGATGCTCACATGTAGGAAGGTGGCACCTCACAACCATTCACCTAATAAGACATGCTTTATTAACCTAAGCGAGATTATTAAAAGTGTAGGAAAAACCTAGCAAAATAGGAAAAATAAAAAACTACACTAACACCCCCCCATAAGCGAAGCTTAGGTGGATGTAGAAATGGGTCCCGGCAAGTCAAGCCTGATGAGGTACCCATGTACATAAAATTCCCCCAAAAGAGAGAGAAAAGAGACTCCCCAAACAAAATTAGGACTCCAAGTGAGAGGAAGTGGCCCCCCCAAAAGATGAAGCATCCCATACCCCCAGCAAAGCTTGCAAATTTTGTCCGGTAGATCCACTTACATCGAACAATTTTTCTTCCCTTAGAAAAAGGGACAAGATCCCAAGTGTGGTTCCTCGTCAAGGAACTATACTCTTCCTGAATAGTTGTATCCCACTCAAAAATACCATAAGCCTCATGAAAGGACTGTGGATTTGAGGCAGTAGCAATGAAGATATGTAGAGCATCCTGGAATTGTGAACGAGTCTGCTTGGTGTCTGATGGATCCCCAACCCAATCACCTACAAACTGCAAGGTCTGTCTAGCCCAAAGTGGACCAAAAGATGGAGAATCTAGAGGAGAATCATCAACCTGTGAATGATGACTAAGAGAGGAAGGAGGTGAGTCCTCTGAATCACTCTCTGCATCAGAAGTGGAGGTAGAAGACTGCTCAAGTGAATCTGACCCATTAGAAGATCTATCATGTATTCCAAGTGACTCCAATGTCAAAGTAGAAGGCAACCTTGTGACCATGCTCTGCTGGTTAAGCTGATGCAAGTAGTGGAAGTTAAGATGGCCAAACCACTCATGCCATAATCTGCTCACATCATTAGAGTGAGTGAGTGAAACAGTCAAAGGAGGATTAGGAACAAAGTGAGAAAACATATAGAGTCGTGATTGATGATTTGCTCTCCCAACTGCAACTGTAGAATCATTGTGCAACTCATGTATCTCCACTGAATCAGGAGTGAACTCAACCCGCTTGCCTAAACCTGTGTGAGTGATCTGGTGTACCGATAGGAGATTAGTTGACAATGAGGGTACACAAGGAACATCATGGAATGTGCCATCCCCCACATCAACAGACCCTCTCCCACACACCTCAACAAGAGTGTTATCAACCATCAAAATAGAAGGCATAGTACATGGCTCCAAGGATGCAAGTTCTTCCTTAGATGAAGCCATGTGGTGTGAAGCACCTGAATCAAGAACCCAAGTGGATGGTGAGGAAGCAACTGCAAAAAGGGCCTTACCCTTTCCTTTCCCCTTGCTGTTTTCTTTTTCCTTGTTAGACCCTTCATTAGAACTTTGTTTGATAGACTCAGGAATACTGATATTATTCTTCTCAAGAATGTATGTCAAGTGATCAAGTTGTTTCTACAAACATTTATGTTCATCATGACCAGGTCTTTTACAATAAGCACATTTGACCTTTTCTTTCTTAGGCTTATTGCCCTTGGAAGATGGTGTATCAATAGTTGCTTTTGAAGAAACCAGCATCTGATCTTTCTTCTCCTCGCTATTCTTTTGTTTCTTGTCCTTACTATTGTTGTTACTACTTTGTCCTTGTTGTTCTTTTGTGCCTTGGTTGGTAGCCAAGGCATGTGACTTAGAGGACTTAAGAATGCCCATCTGGATTAGCTTGTCTTGTTCTCGAGTGAGATTGATAGCAAAATCATCTAAAGATGGCATGGTGAATGGAGTACCAAGTGCACCCTTAGTAGCATAGAAGGTAGAGACAAACACAAAATATTTTGAACTTAGCTTAGAGAGAATACTAAGAATCAGTTGTTCATCTTTTTTTTCAATTCCGCATTGTTTTAACTGCAGCCTTAGTGATTTCAATTTGGTGAAGAAATCTTGGATTGTGTTGAAATTGCCTGGACTCAAACTAATTAATTCATTTTCCAACATATGACCCCTCATTGAATCTTGTGTGCCAAATAGTGTTTCTAGCTTTGTCCATACTTCATTTGGTGTATCCAAAGACTCAATGTGAAATAGCAATTCAGGAGAAACAGACAAACACAATGTTCCAAATGCCTCATCACATTTGTTAAACCACTTAGGCTTATCTTCATCTTTAGCAGGTTCAGTTTCAAGTCTCATAGTTATCCTATTTAATCCAGCTTTCCTTAAGTGAATTTTCATGCATGATTTCCACTCAAAATAATTGTATGGAGTTAGGATGGGCATATTTGTTTGATCCATGATGAAGAAATGCAGAGAAGAAATGCTAGAAAGAAGAGAACCCAACCACGACAATGCACCCCCCTTTTTACTCAATCAAAGAACCCTCCCCAAAGAAATATGATTTGGCACTTTATTTTAGTGCATTTACAACTACCACTAGAAAGAGATACTCAGTGGTCTTGATTTCAATGCATTACAAACCCTCATGAAGAGCATATGCTAAAAGTGAAACTTGGGCACAATAATCAAGGAAAAAAATAGCACCACTGCGATCTACTCAAAAAATCATGCACTTTCAAAAAAAGAATCGCCTCGATACAAGGTCGTATGAGAAAGTTATGATCCTCCGAAGTTTCCAAAACGAGAACTGTGCACAGTCACGACTGAGAATCTGCAATTTTTGAAGAATTCATGCATGAAAATCAAAAAACAAATCCACTAATGGATAGAGCACAAAAAAAAATCCAAGTTCATAACAAGAATCATCAAAATCGGAGTCTGTATGAGCAAGAACGAGACATTTGAAAACTGCATTCAAATCTGCGACTGCCAACGGAGAGGGGTATGGCTGTAGCTTTGCATGCTCGATTCTAAAAAATATACAGCTTGCATGCAAAATCTAAAAGATACCCAAATGGTTTTTCGGGGCTGTGAACAAAACCCAGAAAGCGTTTTTCTTGCTGATGTATAGAAGATGTTGTTGTAGTGTAAATAAGACGCCTTTAACAGTAAAAAACGGCTCAAAAAATTAAAAAACGGCTCCAACAACCAAAATATGACATGCAAATGCTGGATCAGCTTCTTAAGTCCATCAATGGCATGCTGGAACCTGCAAAACTGATTGAAAACTCCAAATATGCAAGTTGGTTGTTAGATTTGAGATTGAAACCCTAGAGAAAAACCGTTTTTGTCAAAACTTTTCTGATTCTCAGAATCATCCAAAGATGCAAGAGAAGAGCATACTTCATTTTTCAAAAAGCTACAATAAAGTTTATTAGCCCCCCCCCCCCAAATCTCTCAAATAAGAAAACTAAAATCTACTCTTGCACATAGAAAAGCTCTGATACCATGTTAGAATCTGAAAAGATTAATAATCCAAAAAACTAGTGCAAAGAGTAAATATCTAAACTATGAATGCAAATGATACAAAATCAAAATAGCAACATAGAGTTAGTCTCCAAGAGAGTAATGCAAATGCTGGAAGCAAAATAGCATTGAGAGGATGCAAAAACAAGAGATATAAATACAAGCCAAGTAGCATGCTTATATAGGCTAGGAAGAGGGAGGAGGTGGTAACACCAACCAATGAGGAGCAACCATCTATCAGACTAAAGATAGCAAAGTATCTTCCCAAGATAGCTAATGGATGCTCACATGTAGGAAGGTGACACCTCACAACCATTCACCTAATAAGACATGCTTTATTAACCTAAGCGAGATTATTAAAAGTGTAGGAAAAACCTAGCAAAATAGGAAAAATAAAAAACTACACTAACAAAAACTAATAAAACAATCCAAGAGAGCTTAATGTGAAGAATATTACCATAACCAAATGAGTTTCCCAACGGATCAACAAGAATGGAGACAAGAGATTTTGAAAGGGGAAAGCAAAGAAAACCCCTTGTGTAATATTATTAATGGAAGACAAAAGCCCTAAGAAATGAGAGAGAGAGAGAAGGTGGAGCAAATAGCTCATTACAATAACATCAAGATGATGTGTAGAAGATAGTTGTAGAAGAATGAGAGAGGCATCTCTTTTATAGAGATGAGAAAGGAGTTGCATGTGTAACTCCCATTTCTATGAATGCCACCATTCATAATAAGTGTGTGCAAAGTGTCAATATCATCTTAAAGAGGAATAAATTACTTTCCTTAATAAAGGAATTACAAAAAAGAGTTATCCTCACATGTGGACTAGAGGACAAGAAAATAATATGTCCTTCACATGTGTACTAAAGGATAAAATACATAAGGGATACCTTGGTTTATCCCATTTAATAAATAAATACAACCAAGGAAAGATTAATTTTATTTAATTTATCAAATTGCATTTACTCCCTTCTTAAGATTCCACTTATGTACCTTGCATTTCCATTTAATAATTAATTAGTAATTATTAAATATCAGTTACCTCTTACAGTTTCCCTTTTAGGGTTTTGATCTCCTTCACAAGGATTGATCAATTGTAAATTCATTCATTTTGTTTTGCACAAGTAAATTCAATCTTCTTATTTATCGAGCAAACCCTTCTCTCTATTTGCCTTTCTTTCTTCCTTGTAATAGGTGATTTGCATGCAAGATATCCAAGTATCTATGAATTTTTTGATCATCAAATTCTATAAAGTCTACCCTTCAAATATCTTAAAATTCTTTTTACTACCGCATAATGTAACTCTTTAGGATCTACTTGAAATCATGCCACAATTCCAATTGCATTAGCTATATCAGGTCTAATGTGTATAAAATATTACAATCCAAAAATCATAGATCTATATTTTTTATGCTCAATAGTATGGGTTTCATCTTTTCTAGATAACTTATGTCTAGTTACCATAGGTGTTTCAACAAGTTTACAATTTTCCAAATCTCTTCAACGAGTCTTTCAGATATTTTTCTTGTGATATGAAAATACCATCTCTGTTTTGAACAATCTATAATCCCAAAAATACTTCATCACTTGTATCATACTCATCTCAAACTGTTTCTTCATTTCTTCTAGAAATGCCTTACTCACTTCATCATTTCGTACAAAAATTATGTCATCCACAAATACCTCAACAACCAGTAAGCCATTGTCAATTTTTTCAAATATAAGTTACTATCAACATTACCTTTTACAAATCACAAAATTATCAAATACTTATCCAATCTCACATACTAGGTTCTAGGTGCTTGTTTCAATCCATACAATGCTTTTTTCAATCTGCAAAGCATATCCTCTTTATCTATCAAAGGAAAACCACTAGGTTTCTCAATGTATACCTCTTCTTCTAGTTCACCATTTTGAAAATTTGATTTGAAATCCATTTGATAAACTATAAAATTCTTGTTAATTGTACGTGCCAAAAACATTCTCACTACTTCTAATCTAGCAATAGGTGCAAATGTTTCTTCAAAGTCAATTGCTTCCTGTTACAAATAACCTTTACATACCAATCTTGTTTTGTTTCTTACAACTTCACCTTCTTTATTCATCTTTTCTTTGAATACCCATTTAGTTCCAATAACATTCTCATCCTCAGTTCTACGAACCGATTCCCATGTATTGTTTTTTCTCAATCTTCTCTAGTTCTTCTTTCATAACTTTAATCCAAAAATCATCTTTATTGGTTTCATCAACATTTTTAGGTTCAAGTTGAGAAATTAAACATAAATTTTCTTGTACCTTATTTTTTGTTATCACTCATTTGTCCTTGCTTCCAATTATCTGTTCAGAAGGGTGATTCTTTGTCAAGTTTATGTTAGGTGTCACCACTTCAACTATAGGTTCAGATCTTGGTTCTTCTCTCTGTTATCTCTCTGAATTTCATTATGCAAATCAGTGTCAATGTCATAAAATGATTCTTGTTCAACATTTTCTTTGTTAGGGCTTGGATCAGTCTCTTCATAAGAATTATAATCAAGTATCCTCTCCCAAATTCTAAACTTTTCATCAACTCTCACATTTGTGCTCTCAATAACAGTGTTAGTTCTCCGATTAAAACATCTATGTACCTTACTTTTCAATGAATAACCAAGAAAAATACCTTCATCACTTCTTGAATCAAACTTTCCAATATCATCATCTCTCTTAATATAACATTTACTTCCAAAGATTTTAGAATACATTACTGAGGATGTATGACCAAACCAAAGTCCATAAGGTGTTTTACCACTACCTTGCCTGATTTGTACTCTATCCATATTGTATATTGTTGTATTTACCACTTCTCTCCAAAAAATCTTAGATACATTATTCTCAAAAATAATTCCTCTTACTTCCTCTATCACTTTTGTGTTTCTTCTTTCTGTTATCCCATTTTGTTCATGTTCTTTAGTGGCTAAAAGTTGTCTCTTTATGCAATTATCTTCACAAAAATTGTTAATCTCATTTGAAGTAAATTCTCCTCCTGTGTCTAATCTCAAAAATCTAATCCTCAAAATAGATTCATTCTCAACTCTACTCTTAAATATCTTAAATTTCTCAAAAGATCCACATTTCTCTGTAAGAAATGCTACCCACATCATTCTACTGAAATCATCGGCAAGAATCATAAAATACTTTTCACCATACAATGTTCTTATTGTTGAAGTTGATGAAAGATCAAACTCACAACTCCCAAGAATTACTTGCATGTAAACACCTATCATAGAAGAGAGAAGCAAAAAGCTATGGACGCTGGAATTTCCAGATCCATAGATGAGACATTCTTGATGAGCAAAAAGAGAGATTGCTATTATCAAAAGTGAATTAATCTCAATGAATTGTTTACAATGAGAAATTATCCTTGTAAAGGATATTGAAACCTTAAAAGGGTCTAACCTAGGTTGCATTATAATAATTAATAAAATAATTAATTATTAGATGCCTAAAGTTTAGCTTAAGCAAACTAGAGCTAATTAGGAAATATCTAATTACTCTAACACCTTCCCCCCAAGATAAATTTAGGGAGTAGCTAAAAATCTAGAAACTACTACTAAAAGTAGAATTGGGTCCCGGTAACAAAGCCTAATGAGGTACCCAAGCACAACCAAATCTTTGAAAAGAGGAGAAATAGAGAAAATCACATGGGAAAAAACCCTACTCCAAAAAGAGATGGAAATAACGCTGAAAGAAACTAGTGAAGGACTAAAGAAGCCTCCAAACTAGGGGATGTCCTTGAAGATAGGAGCAAAAGATGATCATAAAGAACACCATTGGAGCATGTAGAAGCTATAAAGATCTGTCAAAAGTAATTGTTGATTTGAAGAACCTCTACTGAAATAGAACCTCACTAGGTAGAGAAGATTGTAATCTGCATTGAATCAGGAGGAACACAAAGGCAAACAATTGAACTCAAAGATATAGATGGTATGAAATACCAAAGCTTGAAGAGTTGATCAATCAAACCAAGGAAGCATGAGAAACAAAAAAAGAACCCCCCTAATGCAAATAAGGGTGAGGTGACAGGAAATTGGAAACTAGGTCAAAAGAACTGCAAGTCAAGGAACCATGATCAAGATGCACAAAAGAGTGCATATGTGTGTATTGAGGTGATCAATCTCAAACACGTCATGAGACTAATGTCGTGGAAGGGACACTCATTGGATAAAGGAAGATGACAAACAAAGGGAAAACATCAACCCCTTATGAAACTTTAATAATGAGTAGTGCATGTACAATAAGGCACAAGACATAATGAATCCCAAGAATACAATAATCTTCACGAGTCTCCTCAGATGACACTACTCAAATTAGAAGGCAAAACAAGACAAAATAACTAAAATGAAAATACAGATGCAATATGACACTTTATCTCAATGTGTTTGCAAGAATGTATACAGAGATGTCTAAATAGACCATAAGAGACATAAGACTAATACAATAGATAGTACAAGTCATGATGAATCATTTGAAGCAACAAAATTGATCCTAGGACATGAAACAACCAAGATATCCACTAGAATGAAAAAATGCAAAAGACTAAATAGAATGTACTTGGAGAAGAATCTGGAAAACAACTAGCATCACTAGAAAGAGCTCGAAAAGACCTTTCCAACGATATCAATAATTCCCAAATCAAAGATCAAATGCTCAAGATATGTCTCCTGGAGTGCAAAACTATAACCTTGACTTTGATAACAGAAAATGCCATAAAAAAGTATCAAAACTAAAAATTACCTATATCACTATGATGAACTTGGAACTAGATTTTTGATGATATCTTGTTTTCAGAAAATAGAGTCCATATGCCCGAGATATGAGCAAAAAACCAAAGGTAGCTCCAAATAGAGCCTGAATAGGTGACATAAGTGTTTATGCAATGCTGACGCTAGTAAGTGGTGAGCATAAATTTGACAATCAAATGACCATTGAGGCAAAAAAAATGCCATAAAAATGACCCCTACTAGAAAAAAATCTAGTTGTTGGAAACAAAACAAGATGTCAAAAAATGACATTATCACCAGATCAAAGGGCTGGTGTTGAAATAATTTGATGGCCAAAATAATCACACCATGAGTCTAAACCATCATGAAGACTACCAAAGACATCAAAGTGGTAAATTGCCAATGCCCATGAAAATGGTTAGAGGTAGTCGGAAGAAGGTTTGGGGCCTGTGAAAGTACAGGCAGACACAAATATTGCACACAAGCCTTCCCATAAACCACCAAATAATAGGCAAAATCTGCCAAAAAACTAAACACAAATACCAAAAATCACCATAGTCCATGTTGATTAATGCTAACAGATCACGAGGGGTGGGGCCCAAAACCAAATTCTCCTACAATTTCATGCAAGCCAATCCTCTGCCCCACAAAAAAAAGTAGACTACAAATTAAAATGGTTGTTGGCAACATCCCACAATGATAACAACAATCTTACCTACACTTTCTCATTCCACACCAAAAATGTGGGGCATCAATGCCTTTAACCAAGAAACTCCACCATACTTCCATTGAAATCGCCATTACATACATATCTACATTCAATCGACAATGATGAATAGAAGTAAAGGCATTCATCACAGATGGGTGGGAAATGATGTAGTTATGGGCTTTTAATCAAGCTTTGACACTAATAGATCACATGTTATACCCAATAAATGTACAAGTCAACGATGCTGATAGAGGACTTGGGTGACACTAATATAGGTAAGGACTTGTTTGTGATTGGAGGGCCCCAAAAAATTATTTTCTAGGTGTTACCTGAGGAAGGTGGGAAACTAGTGGGACTTCTTTGAGCGAGATGAAGGGGTTTGAAAGGAGGAGTCACGGCCACATCACCCATAAAGGGCATACAAACTGCTACTAAAAAGTAATGGGCCATGTGGCCAATAGAGGAGAAATCTGCTGGTAGAGGTCAAAGGAGGTGGAGGTGCATCAACAAACAAAATTTGCTTCCTCAAAGCTAGTGAAGTCAAGCCTTCCAATCTCCAAATCAAATAGCATTGGGCCAATCTCAACAAGAGTGTAAGATATCGTCAAGAGAGTAGTCAACATCAAGCTTTCCTTTATCTGCATCAATAAGGGGTCACTAGTGAATAGGTTAGGCAACACCCCTATATATAAGTAAGGGTTGAAATAATTAACGCATGGTGATATGTGGTTCTCTATTGATAGGTTTGGGTCTGGTGATAGTAAACAAAGAAGTAACGAATGAATCAGAATAAAGAAGATGACCCTTATTTCCTTTTCCTCCCGGGTGCCCTCGGTCCTACCTAAGTAAGGTGATTTCCCCACTATTCTCAAACCCTCGTATATTATGAATTGTGAGTCAACCAACATTGACATGGAAGGCATCGACACACTCACACTCTCACCAAGGAAACCCTCTAGGAGATCGCAATCATTGAGCTCAAAGGACTACAAGTGCGAGAGTGAGGGTGAGCAGAGGTATACCAGACTTTGTCAGCTATAGCTATAAGAACAAGACTAGGCTCAAATTCCAAGACTCCTTGTCAGAGAAGAAGCCCCCTAAGTGGAAAAAGTTCCACCCCTCACTATGTTAGAGGAGGAAGTGGGTGCTCAAAACAAAGAGCACAGATACGTCCTCTAAAGAACATGCACATAAACCTTGGTGAGGAGCAGATTGATCCCAAACAAAAAAGTTATTGACCCTTTTTCTCTTGCACATTGGAAGCGCTCACCAAAACTTGGGCCACCATAATTTTTGTAAAACAAAATTTTTTGCCTCGATTTGTGTGCCCTTGTCAAAACTACATGGGTGCAAAAAACATTTTGTCTCAAATTTTAATAGCATCCAAACTAGATGTATTTTATATGGAAATGGGGGTTTTCGAGTACTCTAAGCTCAATGATGATGTCCTTTTTTGCTCAAAGTGCCTCAAAAATTAGTGAACCCCCATAACCAATAAAAAATCTTGAAAGCTCAGATCTGAAAACTACTGCCAAATCTCTCACAAATAGAACAAGGACACGAAGATCTTGAGCTCTGATACCATGTTGAAGTTGATGAAAGATCAAACCCACAGCTCCCAAGAATCACCTGCATGCGAACACCTATCACAGAAGAGAGAAGCAAAAAGCTATGGAGGCTGGAATTTCTAGATCCATAGATGAGACATTCTTAATAAGTGAAAAGAGAGATTGCATTTATCAAAAGTGAATTAATCTCAATGAATTGTTTACAATGAGAGATCATCTTTATAAAGGAGATCGAAACCCTAAAAAGGTATAACCTAGGTTGCATCATAATAATCAATAAAATAATTAATTATTATATGCCTAAAGTTTAGCTTAATAAAACTAGAGTTAGTTAGGAAATATCTAATTACTCTAACACTTTTCTTTGTAGGACCACCTAAATATGTTTGTACAATATTCAACTTCGCTGATGTAGTAAATTTATTGCTTGGAAATGAGCTTTTCTTTTGATTTTCCATTACACATTCCTTGCACATCATGTTAGCAGGTTTCACAATGTTAGGCAAATCTATTACTATAGATTTAGTGCAAACTTTCACTATGTTATCAAAGTTGACATGACAAAACCTCTTATGCCACAACCAACTATCATCAACCTTATCAACTAAACATGTCATCTTAGTAGTGTAATACCCCAATATTGGCTAATTGCCATGATCACCAATTCTGGTCTATTTCAATCAATCCTAAGTCCTATGTTACTAAGCAAATCTTATTTTGATATTTGCTACTTGACTTAATTATCAAATGCAGAAAATCCTAAATCTGCATTCATCATACTCTTTATTTAATTCCTAAAGAATTGACTCATATTAGTCACATTAAACCTACTAATTAAGATTTAATTTAATTTGAAGTATTTATACTTAAATTAAATTAAATTATATCCTAAGGCTAATGTACTAAGGGATTAAATTTATTTAATTTAATAACTATGCTTACTTTAATTAATTGAATGTGATTATTCAATTAAATGAAAAAGGTATTTGTGAGGTCATATCTCACCTATTAAATTAAATAATATCTTCAAAATCCTCTCTTCAATTTTAAATGGAAACTCTGAATGAACTACATCTTGAATTAGAATCAATCCAATTAACTTGCTCACACACTTATGAAGAGTTCAGTTAACTACTCATCACACTCAGATTTGGAAGAATTAACTTCACCTGCACAAGGAAGTTTCCATCTTAACTGAATCTTCTATCTAATCCTAACCATTCATCAAGCTTGATCCCGACCATTGATTCATTCCTAGATTCTATTTAAGGGACTCATAGTTCCTCATTATAGAGGTTGGATTGAATCACTATCGAATCTTTGCTAAATTGTGCACTCATTTAAGCTCATTATTTTTCATAAGCTTTCATTTTCCTAGATTAAATGTCATTTAGATTCAATATGCATACATCTAGTTAATTTTACTTTATATGTTCTTAGATTAAATGCATATCTCATTTAGATTACTTGCACACTCAAATAGATTTAATTGCATCAAAACCCTTCATTTTGGTTGAAAAATAAGAAAAGTGCCATTGGTGAAAACCTGGAAACAGGCATCATGGTAGAAAAAAATTGAAAGCTTTGCCAAGAAGGTGAAAACCTAGTAAACAGACACCTCTTGTTCCCAATGCTCCATCTTGCAATGCATCTTCTGGCTCTTTCTATAGTTGCTTTCCTACTTTCTCGATTTCTACTCATGTATCCATGGATTGAGTCTTGTCACAGCTCAAGGGCATTCACCTTTAGTGTCACTCTTGTTCGAGATTCTCATCACAAAATCTCTTGCACGATAGTCACCATTGGTCCTCACTGCGTTTGCCTACTGTTGCTAGTCTCACGCTTGTTTGAGATTTTCCTCATAGAATCTCTTGCGTGACAGTCACCAGTGGTCCTCACTGCATCTGCTTACTGTCACTAGTGTCACTATTTTTTGAGATTCTCCTCATAGAATCTCTTTCGCCACAGTCACCAGTTGTTTCAGTCATGTTTGCCTACTGTTGTTTGGGTCATGTTCTAAGATTTCTTTATGGAAGATCTCTCTTGCGTTAGTCACCATTTGTTCTGGCTGTATCTATCTACTATTACTCAGTCCTCTTTAGGTTCTTCACCTCGAAGATTCCTCTTTGACCTTAGTCACCAGTCGTTCTGACTATGTCTGTCTACTGTTGTCACCCTACTGAAGAGATTTCTTTCATCCATGTTTTGGACACTAACACTTGACATCAATCCCATGACAAACATTGAACTCAAAACAACACACTTGTTTGGATATGTTAAGCATTTTTTTGGTTTACTTTGTTTTCACTTTATCATGTCTCCTCGAGTAACTCGATGATGTCATTTTTGACTGGAGAAGTAATGACTGGGGGCAAGATCTTTTCTTTGTTTTTTGTCTGGGTTTAGTTCCAGTTAGTTGACATATTCCTATAAGAGGGGTGTCCACTATAAGAGCCTCCATCTCATATTGGATGGTTGGGTGTACCTCGACTCCTTTTATACGAATAAATCAATAACGTTGGTTCTTCTCCTTGTCTGTTGGAATAAACTCTTCATGCTACAGTAAATACTGATAATCGTCCTGTTAAGTCAACGTATGGGTCAGTGCGAGTATACCTAGCACACTTTTGTCTTAGGTTACAAACACAAGGGTCGTTACAGACAAAATACTTACTAAATACTTAGCATAAGATGGATCTCTCATGTGTTTGGTGTTTGCCATGCAAGCAACATTTTGGTCATCCTAACGTTTATGTTTTGATGCTTATGCTAACTTGCTACAATAAAAGGGACAAATGTTCAGGTCATTTTGGCTTCTCATACCTCGAATGCTTACATTTAATCCTGACAAATCTATAACCTATGTCCTATTCATATTCCCATGATTGCACTATCAGTGGGGGTTGTAGGACATATAGGATTTTATTCTATGCTCAGTGATGATAAATTGTCGAGGCTTGGTAACCAGACCTAGGGTTGCATTTAACATAGTCTTGCATTGCATACTTCACTTACATAAGCACGTGATTCAATCAAAACTCTATTTCCATCCTTCGTGATGGGGGATTGTGGATCTCTTCAAATGTATCAAGATTCTCCATAGCTACACAAGCGTTTGGTTCTTTGGTTCATATTCACACACTCTTCGAGGGGATACCTGTCACTGTCAAGCAAAAACAAACAACACTTCATGAGATGTCAATTCATTTCCATATGCATTATATTCATACGCTCATGTCATTCACATTACATAAACAATTCACATCACATCAAACATGCATCCATTACATTGCATTTCACATCTCATAATCATTATATAAACATCTCATGTGCATCAAAGTAAACACAAAGATAGATAATGACAATGACATGAATATAATGAAACTCGGCTCAAAATCTCCTATATATATCTCCAAGAGTGTGTCAGTACAAAAAATGAGTGCTACTCGAGCACTATAGATCAAAAAATTATACAAAATGGTGCTAGCACACCAATCGATACATAGCTAGAATCAAAATCAGTGCTAAGCATATCATGTGGCTAGTTGTGGCCTGCACCATCACCTCCAGGAGGAGGAGGAGGAGGAGACAACATATTTGGTATGGCAAGAGGACATGCACCCCTAAAATCTTGAGCATATTGTGAGAAATGACGCACCTGTTGAGCCTCGTTAGGCACCACTGTCGAGTATGCTGCAAAATAGTAGGTTGCTCGGGCCATCTACAATCAAACCTCATCCTGCAACACCTCGACCCTCTACTCGGCAACCTACACTTGATCTCGTAACCTCTGAATCTCTTGATCTCGCTCAGAGATCTGTGCATCCCTGACTACTACCTATATCTACAGCTCTCCAATCTATTGAGAGGCCTGGCAGATCCTCTCTCTCTATTGTCGTATTGCATCCTGAGATCCTATAGCAAGCTACTCCTGCATCTCCTCATCGAGCATCTCAGGTGCCTACTTTGTGGGTGCCTGCTCCTCCACCCTTAGCCTCTGTCATCGCCTTTGCTATCCACCACTGCCTCCTACACCTGGGTCTAACCCCATCTATCATGTGGGGATCTACACCTGTCGGACCCTTTGTCGCACCTCTAGTAGTGGACCTTGGGGTACCTGCTACTGCTGTGCCAGCTGCTATACCAGCCCTTGTACTAGTGCTTGTTGGGGAGTTGGTGCTGCTCCCCCCAAAGGATCTGTGAAGCATAGGAAGGGGTGACTGATGAGATATGCTTGATATGCTGATGTCACCCCTGCATCTACTACCTCTGGAAGGTAATCTCACTGTGCCGCAACTAGGTTGTGCACATCAATCATAGACCGCCCTACATCTACTCTCGTTGGCCATCCTCACGTTAGGTCCTTTGTGACCTGCGCAAAAGCATAATACTCCTGGGAGATATCCAACTGCCTCCCATACTGCCTCCACACCCGTGTGATAGCAAATTGCTCAATGATCTATGTTGTCCTATCCACCAGCGACTGTGAGCAAAACATCCAACCTAACTCCCTTGGGAGTGTCATCCCAATCCTCAATCTCTCGTCAAGGCTGCCATACAATGGAGACCAGGTCATCGAGATGGGTCCTCCAATGGTCCGTCTGACCTAGGCCTGCTTAGGTAATTTGCCCCCTTATATCTGCAAATATATGGCTCTGTGGGCTCGCAGGCATCCTAAAAAGTGGGTCCTATAACAGGTAGATGCTCCCATGCCCAAATTTGAAGAACATAAACTTCGACGACCATGCTCTTCTGCTCATGATACACAATCTCATGCATCTCATAGAACATATGTGCTAGCATGCACTGGCCCCATCCAAACCACCTGGGAGAATTAAGCATCCGCTACAACATAATACCCCATCTGCACTCTAATTCGTGCTATCCTCTATTTGGTACGAGGAAGCAGCTGATAAATATGGCCAAAACTGAAGCCAACCTATGTGTCTACCCATATGTATGAACAAGCTCATCCCATGTGATGGCTCGCCCAATCGCTAGTTGTCTCTGGAAGATGGCACACAATGCCTCTGTACCTACCCAGGGCACCATGTCATAGGCCACTCTCAGTCCATGGAAGGGGATCCATAGAATCCTATAGATGTCCTTAGGAGTGATCGTCATCTCTCCTTGTGGTAAGTGGAAGGTGTTCATCTTTGAGTGGAAATGCTCAACCAAGGCAATCAACAAGTTGTGATTCACCAGCACTGTTGGGATCCGACATAAAGAGGTGAGACCAATCTATCAATGTGGGCCATGTTCACAGCATCAAAGCTCTACAACAAAGATCCATATGGTGGATAATGTGATCCAAACGAGACATCATCGAATACCTCTTGCACACACGAACAACAACAATGTGCAAACAGTCAGTACTCACTCAAAAAGTCAAAATGACAACAAAGTAAATGAAAAATCAAAGCTAAAACATCGAAAATGCAAGTTTTCATTAAAATGTTGTCACTAATTTTCACACAAAGATGTATTTCCTTGCGCGAGAATTAATTTCTTCGCCTGAGATTGTGCATCTTCCCATGAGAAATCAAGTCCTCGTGTGAAGAAAGACTCTCTCGCGCGAAAGGCGACAACAACCTGAGCGAAGTTCACCCAAATTCTTGCACTTTTCGCACGAGAAGTGGGTATCTCTCGTGCAAGAACTCCCACTGATGAGCATGAAGAAACACTGGGTTGGTGAATCTTCATGCGAGAAGAGATTGGCTTCATGTGAGAAAGGACGATCTCGCGTGAAAACTGATTGCTGACCTCCTAAAACATTCTTAAAATGTAATAAAATGACCTTGAAATGCTTGAAAATGAAAGTACGAAGTAAGGTTATCGAGCACTCGCTAGTGGTCCGTAGTCCGTCGACCAACTATGTCATTGGGAGCACTCGAAATGGTGATATCTCACATTGACCACCATCTTCCTCTCAGAGCTCCTATTCACTAAAGACAAAATGTTCAAATGATTTGAAAATGACCCCTTGGACCCTTATATAGGGTTTGACCTAATTTTCCAAAGTGCTCCAATTTGCGTAAAAATCACTCCCTGGCTATAATTTGACCATTCTGAATCCATTTTCAGGATTGAACTCTAAATCTAACACACCTAAGCAGCTCAAAAACACATTTTGAAATTTTGGGACCGACGCGATCGAACACTTCTGCAGTCCAATTTTTTTCTAATACTTTGTGATTATTGGAATCTTCTCAATTCAAAATTCTTCATGTTTTCAAATTTTATTTTGGAAAAAGTCAACTGTGGTCAATTTTGGTCAACTTTTGGTCAAACTTGGTCTTCTGGACCTTCAAATCACACAGAATTGACTTCGAATTTTCTTTTGATCATTTTGAACTATTCTACATTCTGTTGAATCTCCTATTTCTTCTATATCTCTCAGCATACTACTTTACATCATATTTCTGGTGTGTCATCTTTCGATTTCACTCCCGAGGGGGCAGGATGATTACATCATTGAACTGGAATTCCAAATCAATCTAAATCTTCATCGCTTGGGGCATCTTGTTCCCTTCTTATGTCCTAATCACTTGGGGCATCTTGTTCCCCTCTATCTGGCATCTTTGTCATCTATTTCATCTTATCATCAGTTGATCATATTTTATAGCAGTTCTTATCAGAGTTCTATGGACAGGTATCGGGACAATCTAAACCTCAACTCCTGAAGATCAAGCCTCATTCTAGGGATGATTCTATGACTCATAATTTGATCTTGTTATCTTTTATCAAATCTCAGGCATCTAGATCCTTAAAGGTTAAGCTTCGTTCTGGAAATAGTCTTTTAAATGCTGTCAAGTTCAGGTATCTAGATGTTCTATCTGGATCCTTAAAGGTTAAGCTTCATTCTGGAGATAGTCTTTTAAATGCTTATCAAGTTTAGGTATCTAGATGTTCTATTTGGATCCTTAAAAGTTAAGCTCCATTCTGGAGATAGTCTTTTAAATGCTTATCAATCTCAGGTATCTAGATGTTCTATCTGGATCCTTAAAGGTTAAGCTCCATTTTGGAGATAATCTTTCAAATGCTATCAATCTTGGGTATCTAGATGCTCTATCTAGATCCTTAAAGGTTAAACTTCATTCTAAAGAAAACCTTTTAAATGCTTATTGATTCAAGTATCTAGGTGTTCTACTTGGATTCCTTTGGATTAAGCTCCATTCTGGAGACGGTCCTTAAAAGCTCATCAATTGGTCTCTATAACATCAACTTTGAAACCAATCTTATTTTCTGATCTATGCATCACACTTTCTGATTTTCTTTGAATTGAACATGTTGCTCACATATTCATTCAAAGAGGGGCAAAATGTAATACCCCAAAATTGGCTCATTGTCATGATCACCAATTCTGGTCTATTTCAATCAATCCTAAGTTCTATCTTACTAGGCAAATCTTATTCTGATATTTGCTACTTGACTTAATTGTCAAATGCAGAAAACCCTAAATTTGCATTCATCATACTCTTTATTTAATTCCTAAAGTATTGACTCATATTAGTCATATTAAACCTACTGATTAAGATTTAATTTAATTTGAAGTATTTATACTTTAATTAAATTAAATTATATCCTAAGGCTAATGTACTAAGGGATTAAATTTATTTAATTTAATAGCTATGCTTACTTTAATTAATTGAATGTGATTATTCAATTAAATGAAAAAAGTATTTGTGAGGTCATATCTCACCTATTAAATTAAATAATATCTTCAAAAGCCTCTCTTCAGTTTTAATTGGAAACTCTGAATGAACTACTTCTTGAATTAGAATCAATCCAGTTAACTTGCTCTCTCACTTATGAAGAGTTCAGTTAACTACTCATCACACTCAAATCTGGAACAGTTAACTTCATTTGCACAAGGAAGTTTCCATCTTAACTGAATCTTTTATCTAATCCTAACCATTCATCAAGGTTGATCATGACCGTTGATTCATTCTTAAATTCTATTTAAGGGACTCATAATTCCTCATTACAGAGGTTGGATTGAATCGCTATCGAATCTCTATTGAATTGTGCACTCATTTAAACTCATTTGTTTTCATAAACTTTCATTTTCCTAGATTAACTGTCATTTAGATTCAATATGCATACATCTAGTTAATTTTACTTTATATGTTCTTAGATTAAATGCATATCTCATCTGGATTACTTGCACACTGATATAGATTTAATTGCATGAAAACCCTTCGTTCTAGAAAGGTCTGGTTGTGTGCATCTCAACTTTGAGAGCATAAATAGGCAAAATCCTTCTAGATAGAAGGCAATAGGTCATCTTGCAAGATCCCTCTTGGGTGAACAATCTCATGCTAATTCCAAGATGAATCCGCATACAAGGACCATGTTAAAGTGTGTGTGTGTGTGTGTGTGAAGTCGGAGGCCACATTCCACATATACAACTAGAATTCAATTGAAATACATTAGCTCCTATTCTTGTACCAATACCAATCAATGAACCATCCTTGTCTTTGATAATGCAAGTATTTTATGTAAACTTCAACTGATATCCCTTGTCCACTAGTTATCCAACACTCAAAAGATTACATTTCAAACCATCCACAAAGTAAGCATCATCAACTTTAGTCTTTCCATCAAGTGTAATAGATCATTTTCCTTTTATATAATAGTATGCATTATTTTCAACTCTAAAAATTCCTCCATCATAACTATTGAATTCAACAAACTTATTCATATGTCAAGTCATGTGATGGGAACAACTGCTATCAATAATCCAAACAATTTTTTTCTTTTCAACTTGTGATGCTAATGCTTTTACTTCTCTAACTTCTTATTTTTTAGGGGTTTATTCCTTAATAGCAACAATTCCAATCTCATCATTCTCATCATCGCTTTCACTTAAGAATTCTTCTAGTCTAACATTAAATTCCTCGTCATTTGCAAAAAGACAATTCTTAAGAATTATTGATTTATAGGGATTCTTATGCTTCTTTACTCTCTTAGGACATTTAGAGGAATAATGTCCAAGTTCATTATGAGTCCAACATTTAAATATTTTGTTACCTTTAGGTTCTATCTTTATAAGCAAGACACGTGGACCACTGTCCCACAACCCTTAAATCATGTCTCTAGTACTGCTATGATACTCCCCCATATGAATAACATCAACCTTATTGCTAACAAGGCACCCAAAGGAGTGATAAATCCTCATTTTTAAAACTTCCTTCTCCTTTTCCTTCATGAGACCTTTTAATTAAATAGGTTGTTCTAGGCTTTTTTTGCTTCTCATGACTTTTCAATTGTGTAATTGATTCTTGGGCCCATTGGTTAAGAGCCATAAAGATCCTTTTTCTTTTTGTGCAAATAATACTTAAGTCATTGGTAAGTAAAAATAAAATAACGAGCTTCACTAAACTTAAAAAATCTCCCTTTACTTCACCAAAAAATTGATGAACATTTTGTTGGATACAATTGTTCAAATTGTGTGTTGTCTTTGATGTCACACAAATGTCATATCAATTATCAAATAGTGTCTACCGAGCTCAGAAGGTCAGCAAGGCAAAGAACAGTGTCTACCAAGCTCAGAAGGTCAGCAAGGCAAAGAACAGTGTCTACCAAGCTCAGAAGATTAGCAAGGCAAAGAACAATGTCTACCGAGCTCAGAAGGTCAACCAAGTAAAGATGCAATTTTTACCGAGTTCACTTGGTAATCAAAGATAATATGGAAGATGCAACTCTTACCGAGTTCACTCGGTCATCAAAGGAAAATTGGAAGATATAGTTTCTACCGAGCATTCAAGGTAATCAAAGAAATTTGGTTCTTATTGAGTTCACTCGGTAATCAAAGGTAATCTGGTAAAAGTAGTTCTTACTGAGTTCACTCGGTAATCAAAGGTAATCTGGTAAAAGTAGTTCTTACCGAGTAAACTCAGCAGCCAAAGGATTTTAAGATATTGTAATATTAACCGAGTCAAGAAGGTTAACTCTGGAAATTCTTGGAAGCAGTATTTACCAAGTAGGGTTGGCCAATAAAGGACGTTTATTTATTTAAGAATAATATATGTAGCCGACTGATGAATGGTTTATTGGTAAATGTAACATGTAATAAGTTGACTTAACCATCTGAATGTTATAAGTAAGAGATCAAGTTATGAATTCTAATAGTGCGCAACAAGATAGTGTGGAATTAATGAGATATGAGGACTGATTATTATGGAAGTGAATCTGAAGGATGATCAGAGATCATTAAGGAGAAGCAGAGCCATATTTGATCAAGAAGGATCTAATGATGTTGAACAAAGACCTGTAGCCAAAAAATTTAGTTGCATCTTATTCAGGTCAATTCATTATTGTTTTCTAACCATTGTAGCAGTGATTTCAAATCTCTTAACAGAGTTGGTTTAACAACCATTTTGTAAATCCTCTACCAAGGTGACAGTTCAGTTGAATTGTTCTAAAGACCTCTAGCAAGGCCACTCCTAATAGGGTGATTAAATCCTTTAACAAGGTCACACCTAATAGTGTGTATTGTAACCTTTAATAGGGTTGGCTCCTAACATGGCTCACTTCAGAAGAGTGAAAAATTGGTGACTAGTTACTTGGTGGTTTTTCCCATATTGGGTTTCCACGTTAAATTTGGTGTCTCTTGTGTTCACTTTATTTTTAGTTACATGCATGAATGCTTGAAAATAAAGTAATAGTTTAATTTACCGAGTTACAACAGTTGTTTACTGAGTACAAGCAGTAACTAGATCATTAAGACATCTAAGGGATTTGTGGATTAATTTTTGTGAGTAGCTGATTCACCCCCCTCTCAGTTACTCTATCTTTAATTCCAACACATTTTTCATCCTTTTATTTGTAATTCTAATCAAGGGGTTCCACACAAGCATTTCCAATCTTAACAATTGTGCAAAACATTTTATTTTGTTTTATACACTTTGTTATCCAACTACTCCCTTTCTAGTATGAATGATAAATGCTAATATCTTAATTTAGATGAATAATCACCAATGAGACCATTTATTGCATTTCACAAAAAACATTTAATTTCATAGAGACCATGATATCCCTCTTTTTGCTTATCAATTTCAATTATGGGAAGTTTTTATGTCTTAGACACAGTTTGCATGGATTGAGCCCACTCAGCCCAACTTTTTTATTTTGTGGGAATGAATTCTAAATGTAGATCTCAATAACTAGGATGCCTATCATAGTAATGATTGTGTTAAACCAATTAAGTTTGAGCCTCACAATTCATTCTAGATTATTTAGGAGTAAAAGTTCATTAAATAAGTATATTCATAATTAATCACATAGTTGAAAATACTCAGGAATGTTTGCAGTTTACAAAAGAAAAATGACAATCATCAAAGAGGATATGTAAATACAAAGTTTTAAAAGCCATCTTGCTCAAAATTTCTACCTATCTATTAGATTGATGTTTTTCTAGAAGAAAATGTTGGTAAAATCTCCTTACAATGCTAAAATTAGAAAACTACTCCTTTCCCAGTAGCATAAGCACCAAAAGAAAGAGAAAACCCTTTTTAAAACTCTCTTCCACCTTTTCCTTCATGAGACTTTTTAATAAAAAGATTATTACAATAACTTTTTAGTTTCTTGTGATTTTAAGTTGTGTAATTGATTCTAAGGCCCATTGGTTAAGAGATGTAAAGCTCCTTTTTCTTCTTATGAAAACAATACCTAAGTTTCCTTAAACTTAAAATCTCTCTTTCTAATGGTCTTTCTTTGGGAAACTAAGCTTTTGTTGGATGGATTGGCTAATTGTGCTGCTTATATCTGGTCCAAGGGCTCTTGGCAGGGGGTGGGTGCCTTGAATAGTTTAGGAGGGGTGGCTTGCTTCTGGGACCCAAGGAAAGTCTCCCCATTATGGTGGATCTCCAGTCGATCATCCATTTCTTTGATTGCCCCTAGCTTTGAGAATGAAGAAAGGTGTTTGTTATCCAATATTTATGCTCCCACAGACTTTGCAAGTAAATCCCAGTTATGGGCCCATATTAGATTCATCTGATACCTAGAACTTTATCTCCCATGGATTATGGTAGGAGATTTTAATGCAGTCATTAGCCTGGAGGAAAAAAGGGGAGGGCTTGCTAGGCTGGATCAATCTTCAAATCTGCTCCGAGATATGATTAGCTTATTGTTTCTCATTGATGTGAAGTCGACTAATGGTGTCTTTACATGGAATAATCAGAGATATGGTGGTGAGGCTATCTCGGAAAGGCTTGATAGATTTTTGGTCTCATGTTGTTGGATGGACAACAGGTGGATCACCAATTCTGAAATTCTTGACTGGAGGGGATCAGATCATTGGCCTATTAAGCTTTCCATCACATCTTACAGGGTCACCAAGAATCCCTATTTCAAATTCCAGTTGATGTGGCTCAGAAACTTGTCTTTACCTAATCTTATGGGGGATTGGTGGTATGAGGGGATGCTTGATCATGGTACGACCATGTATACTTTCAGTAAAAGGCTTCAACATGTGAAGTACAGGCTTAAGAGGTGGAATAAATAATGTTTTAGCTATCTACATGTTCAGAAGACTACTGCTCAAACCAAGCTAGATAACATTACTTGCCAGATTCAGGACCATGGGTTGAACTTTGAGATGAGTGTAGCTGAGTCCCTGGCTCTTAAGGAGCTAGAAGAATGGGAGCTTTGGGAGGAGATTTTCTAGAAGAATAAATCTCTTATTGATTGGCTTCAGGAGGGGGATAGGAACACTACTTTCTTCCACAACTCTATTAAGGCACGAAAGCATGGGAACTCTCTATCCTCTCTTGTCTTAATGGATGGAACTCAAATCTTTTCTTGTAAATATATTTCTAGGGAAGCAGTTAATTAGTTCTCTGATCTCTTTTCTAGGGAGGATCCTAGAACTGGGCCTAAGGAGCAAGTCATCTTGGATTGTATCCCTCACCTAGCCTCTGCAGAAATGAACGATGCCCTCTTAAACCCTATCTTGCTTCTAAAATTGGAGAAAATTGTGTTTAATATGAAGAAAGGTAAGACCCCTGGTCCAGACAGGTTTCCAATTGAGTTTTTCCAAGAATTCTGGGAGATAGTAAAGTATGATCTCCTAGATGTGGTCCAGGAATCATACAGGAATAAATAGATGCTGAAGTCTTTGAAGTCTACCTTCTTGGCTCTCATACCTATAAAGGAAGGGGCTAATCAGTTGGATCAATTTAGGCCTATAGCTTTATGTAGTGTTGTCTACAAGATCATCACCAAACTGATTGCTAAGAGGCTCAAGCCATTCCTCAGTTCTTTGATCTCTGCTGAACAAGGTAGCTTTGTTGACGGAAGACAAATTTTGGATGGAGTTGTGATAGCAATGGAGGTTGTCCAATCTATGGCCACTTCTAAGGTGAAAACTATGTTCATTAAACTTGACATGGCCAAGGCTTATGATCGGGTGAGTTGGGAGTTCTTACAAAAAATTCTTTTGACTTTTGGGTTTGTTGTGGAATGGGTCGATTGGGTTCTTAGTTGTGTGACCTCGTCCTCCTTCTCAATTATTATTAATGGAGAACCTTCTAAGTTGTTTGGTGCCTCTCAGGGACTTTGGCAAGGAGACCCCCTATCTTCCTACTTATTCATTATCATGGCAGAGGGTCTTGGTAGATTTTTAAAAGCTCAGGTGCGGCAGGGTTTTATCCAAGGATGGAGTTGGAATAATATCCTTGCTTCATACTCTCATCTTCAGTTTGTGGATGATATCGGATTGATGGGCGTGGCTAGAATTAGTGAGGCAGTGAATATTAGGAAAGCTTTGGATACCTATTTGAAAGCCTTAGGGTAGAAAATTAATGATGATAAGTCCTCTATTTATTTCTTTAACACTCCTCGACTTATTCAAAACAGGATTGCTAGAATTCTTAGGTTCCAAATTGGTTCCCTTCCTCTGATGTACCTTGGGGTCCCTTTGTCTTTGGGGGTTCAGTGGAAGGATTACTGGCAGGGGATTTTGGATAAATTCAGAGGTAAGGTTAGTCACTAGACTTGTAAATGGCTATCTTCTGCTGGGAGATTGGTTCTACTTAAGACTGTGGTGCAGTCTCTTCCCATTTACAAGTGTTGTGTTCAGGTTCCCCCTTCTAGCTTTGTGAGGGACTTTGATGCTTTATCTTAACAATTCCTTTAGTCTGGTAGTCTTCTATCCTCAAAGTGGAGCCTGGTCAAGTGGGAATATGTGTATAGGCTGAAACATACGAGTAGCCTAGGGCTTCGCTTGATGGCTCTTGTTGTCACGGCTTTGGCTGCTAAATTGTATTGGCAATGGTGTAACCGTCAAGATCAAGAGTGGGCCAAGTTTCTTACCCATAAGTACTTTCTTGGTGTGGATTGCTCTGAGGTACCATGTCTCCCTTTGGTGGGTAAAGGCTCCTATATTTGGGATACTCTTAAGAGGGGTGCCCAACTTGTTAAGGAGGGGCTCTTCTGGATTTGTAACAAAGGCTCAGATACTCTGTTTTGGCAGAACTCGTGGCATGGTCATCCTCCCATTCTTTCTAGTTTTTCCCAGCTTCTCCCCCTCGCCCAACATTTTATTAATGCTGGATGGCTTAAGGTGGAGCATTTTAAGAACATCAAGCGCTTGGGGTAGGTTCAGATGACTTGCTGGAAGGATTCTCAGGAGTGGTCGATGGGTGGCTCTGATGAGGATCGGGCCCTTCTCTCTAGAGTTCTGGAGGATAGGTTTTATAGCTCTCTCAGTGGGAGGGACAACTTGGCTTGGAGTCCAAGTCCAAAAGGTAAATTCATAGTGGCTCAAGACTATGCTATTCTCGACAGGAACCTTCATGGCCTAGCTAAAGTGCACTGGTGGAGAAAGGTTTGGAGTAGATTTTCGTGGCCCAAGTGTAACTTTTTCTTATGGTTGTTGCCTTAGAATAAATGCCTCACTTGGGAGAATCTTCGCAAACGAGGTTTTTAGGGACCTTCGATTTGCGTTCTTTGTTCATACAATGAGGAGTGTGTCTCCCACTTATTTTTTCTCTACCCCTTTTCGAGGGAGATATGGTATAGATGGTGGGAGGCTTAGTGTCATGGTTGTATTCATGCTACTTCTCTTATTGATTTCTGGGAAATCTTGGGCAGACCTCCAGCGAAGACTTCTTTCTTACAGGCTGCCTAGTTGGTCAGTCTGATCTTCATTCTCTGGAAGCTTTGGTTGGAAAGGAATCGCAAAATATTTTGTGATTCCAAACTTGGAAGCTCCTAATTGTGGAAGTTGATTCTTAATAGTCTCTAGGAGATGATTTATGCTAAGTGTGATATGTCTGTTAATATAGATCTTGGGGATCAAGCTATTGTGAGGAATCTGAACCTGAGAGATAACTGTCGGGGATACATTCTCAAAAAAAGACCGACCCATGGTAAGCAGTGGGTGAGTAGAGATGGGAGGTGGTCTCCTCTCCTGACTGGGTTCTTGAAGATCAATACAGATGGGTCTTGTCGGGGGAACCCTGGTCATGTTGGTATTGGGGCTATTGGTAGAGGCGATGATGGTGGAGTGGTTTTTCTCCTCTCTATTTACAAGGGTCAACATTCTAATAATCTGATGGAGGCCCTGGCTATTAAGATTGCTATTCAGTGAGGATGCTCATTAGGGTGGTAGAAGATCATATGTGAGTCTGACTCTCATATTGTTGTGGATATGTTGAATAACCAAAAGTTGGAAGATGTTAGTTGGCAACTTGCCTCTTTGGCCAGACAAACTCTTAATCTTTGTAGTTCCTTGGACTTTGTCTCCTTTTGTCACATCCCCATGAATGGAACAGAGTGACAGATTGCCTGGTAAAGTGGGCTTCCGAGAATGTGGGTAGATGGGATATTAATGGTAGGGATGAGTTACCTTCTGAGTATTGTGAGATCATTGATCAGATGTTACTGGAGGACAGGAGTAGGTAGTTTTTTTTGGGCCTCCGACCTTTGTTCTGTAACTTGGTTTTGATTGAATAAATTTTTACCCCTCTCTTTTCAAAATCTCTCTTTCTACTTCACCAAAACATCAATGAACATTTTTTATTCTTTTGGTTGTAATTCTAATCAAGGAGTACCGCACAAACATTTCCAATCATAACGATTATGCAAAACCTTCTTTATTTATGCACTTTGTTAACCAACTACTCCCTCTCCTCCAATGTGAATGATAAAAGCTAGTGCCTTAATTTGCATGAATAACCATCAATGAGATTATCTATTGCATTTCATGAAAAAACATAAAATTTCATATAGATCAATATATTCTTCTTTTTTCTTATCAATCCCAATCATGGAAAGTTTTTATGTGTTCAATATAGTTTTGCATGGATCTAATCCTCTAAGTTCAAGTTTTTTTATTTTATGGGAATGGAAATCTAAATTTAGATCCCAATAACCATGGCACCTATCAAAGTAATGTTAATGTTAAACCAATTAACTCTGAGCATCACAAGATCTTCAACACATTGTAGATCATGATCTTTTTATGGATTAATAAGGGTTGAGAGTGAAAGCCTATACGTAGGGCTTCCCATAATCTTGGAGTCTTAAAAATCTCTTACTCCATTATAGAGTATATTGTATTCTTCCAAACTACATCAAGGAGCTAAAATATGTTTTTCTAATGAACATACTCACCTCATTAAGTTAGGGATTTCAATACTTTCAAAACTACGTTGAACCTTTGAGTCAGTTTAGAAAACAAATTGATACCCATCTAACATTAATTTCTCTAGATAATAGATTGAGGTTCTATGTGTATGGAGATGACATTGAACCCCCATTATATTGGGATTTGGAAAGAGTTTGAATAGTTTGCATGGATCCAATTTGCACAATTTTGGAGTTTATAATATTGACCAAGTATTTTAATGGGGGACTTTAATGAATCCTAGGAAAATACTCATGGGGATAGTACCCACAAGATAATTTACTAATATATAAGTTCCTTGTGAAAGGATGTAACCCTATAAAGAGGTAAATACAATGCATTTAGTACAACAATCCCTATTCGAGGAAAAATCCTTGTTAGGAGACCATGAACCCTTGTTATATGGTTCCAACCCTATTAAAAGTTGAAAGGAAACAAATAGACCCACTACCTAAATGCTCCAACAAGAATGAATATAAACCTTTGGGATAACATATCCAGAATCATGAACTAATTGATCTGCAACTTACTTTCCAAAATAGTTCCTTTGAAGTCTACTTTAATCAACCAATAATTCACATCATATTTGTATATACACCATACCATATATTATGCACTTCACTTCAATCAAGGAAGACATCTTTACTCTGTAACCTTTACAAATAATTTATTAGGCTGACATGTTAGAGCTTCCTTAATATACATTTAATTACTTAGGTTCAAACTAAGCATATATGCCTTTACAAGCATCATTAAAACTATTACAATAAGTTTCCCATATGTTATAACATTAATATTACATTTTCCAATGATAAAGTACACACTTCCTCAACACAATTGACTACTAGTAAAATATACCACATGTTACATGACAATGACCTTTCCATAATAGGCTAAATTCTTCTCACTCTCAAATATTAACACAAAAACAAGTCTTTAATAAGCTCATTGATGTTAATTCATGCTCACTAATAAGATATAGCAAAAATGCTACCATATCTTTTATTATTCCCTATTCACCGATCTACTACCAGTCTTCACCAAATAAAATATAACTTGTCTATAATAGAACATAAAGCATAAAAAACATAGATATGATATATATACTAATTTTATTGTATACGTATAATCTCGAATACATACCATTGTCACTAACTAACCTCGTTGATCTGATAAACAACCTATGATACATAAAATCTGTCTATCATGATGATACTAATATATGTTTTTACTAATGACAAAACTAGTAATCAATACAACATCTCAAATACTCATCCAAGTGCCAACAAAAGCATCAATTCCTAAAAAGATCCCCTTTGGAACTGATGACAACATATGGTGAAAACCCACCAATCCAAACATAATATGTATCTTTTTGAATGCACAATACAATTATTTAAATATCATCAACATATACCACCTTTACATGCATATGCCTTTATTATTCAACTCTAATACATTCTTACATAAAACTTCACCGATCAAAAGGTTTGCATTGATCATCTTCCCCTTTGACATCAATGGGAAAGGTGCCAATATGGCAAACACCAACATATTTAATTGATCATTTCCCTTTGAAGTTCTCTTCCCCTTTTATGATCATCTTCATTAAAGTACCAACATTCGACCAAGCCAATATGTAACCAAAGAAATATCAAGTGAAAAAAACATCGTTATGCCAAAAAATCATTACAAAAGAGCACTGAGATTAGCTTTTCTTAATGTGACCACTCCCCCTAAGGATAAATCTTAAGCATCACATCCATATGAATAAAAATTCTTTTAATACATTGGATTGATGCAAATCAACATTAATTATTCTGCCAAAAGGTGGGTCTATTACCAAGCATGCCTCTAAGGTACTAAAAAGTGTCTTTAGCCAATGGTTTAGTGAATATATCTACTGCTTATTCTTTTGTACTCGTATATTCTAATTTAATTTCCTTCTGAGTGACTTTCTCTCTAAGAAAATGATATTTACTTGCAACGTGCTTAGTCTTTGAATGTAAAATTAGATTCCTAGCCATATTAATTATACTTGTACTATCACAATACATGATAGTAGATTCAAAGAATGTAATACCAATATCTTTTAGCATCTGTTTCATCCACATCATCTAATTACAATTGTTTGTTGTTGTTACATATCCTTCTTTTATTGTAAAATGAGAAATACAAACTTAAATAGAATACTAGAAATAACACATAACCATATATTTTCAACAATATAAAGTTTTCTTAAAAATGGAGTCTAGATGCTCAAGATATGTCTCCTAGAGTGCTAAATAGAACCTATGGCTTTAACATAGAAAAAAAAATCAAAGTAGATAAATTATTAAATCAAACCTACACCATTGTAATAGGATCAAAACCAACATTTCAATAATATCTCATTTATGGAAATTAGCCTATATGCCCAAGTTATGACCGAAAAACTACAAGGGTCTCTAAAGGGCCCATAAGAGCTTTGAAGGGGTTGATGCAATGGTCACATCAAAAATTTACTAGTTTAGATTTGATGGGCATGTGGCTATATTTGGAAAAAATACCCTCTATCCAAAAAATCGTCAAGAAAATTGGGTAGGTGTTGGGAAAAGAAATTGGTGGTTAGTAATTTGAAGAGGTTGCTAGAACAAACTCTTTCATCTAAAAATTGCCAAAAAGGCTGAAAAATAGCCAAAAATGCCCACAAATCATTGCAAGGTTACAAAAAACAACTGATAAAACTACCAAAAATTCCCTCTAGAGATGTGGTGGGTTGTACAAGACATGTGTCAAGCGCTAGCAATGGGGGTTAAACATGCATGGGGTTGGCAAATGACTTATCCATGCGTCATGGTCCTATATGTGTTAGGTCTTGCACTAGGCCTATGCGCTTACATTAGTACCTACATGCATTAGTAACAATACACATCAATATCAACATACATCAATACCTATTATGGGGCCTATGTAGGGTACCTTTTAAAACATACGTGCTTTTAAAAAAAGGGCTTACAAGTGTTTTTTAAACTTTTAATAAAGTAGTTGGTTTTTTAATGCAACACCATTTTTTGCATTTTTTCATAGTTTTGGTTTTTATTTTAAAAAAGTTGACATTCTCAATTTGGTTCCCACGTCATGCGACTTGGGGCAAAAATAATTTTTGCCTCACCAATCAACCGTGTCCAATTTTGATGATCTTTATATGAAAAAAGGTGTTTTGGGCTCCTCAAATCTAATGGTGAGGTTTGTTAGGCTCAAAGTGCACCAAAAACATAAGCAATCCCCTATCTCAGAAAAATCAATTAAAAACTATGAACTGTCTAAGAAAATCCCCATTATTCCAAAAAAAAATTCAAAATCCAGAACAAGTTGTAGCAGGTCTGTTGGAATGTTAAAATTTGTGATAAAATTTGATGTTAAATCTTTATTTTCACCATTTCGGAAGGACACACATAAGAGGCATGCAAAACAACAAAAAGTTGCAAATTTGCAGGCATGGTATTAAAGGTGATGTGAAATGGTAAAATTTCATCAAATTGTAAGTAGAGCCTAACATGGTTTGTAAATGTGATATATCACTATTTCGAAGTTGGTTGCCCATAAATTGTGTGAAGTCGCAATTTCGGGTGAAGATCATGGGAAGGTTTACAAAATAGAAAATTTTAAGATTTTGTAGGGGATATTTATTCAACTTTATGAAATGGTGATTTCAAGGTTTTTGGAGGCATGCAAAGTGTACTATGCAAAATCACAAGTGTTGTTTAATGTATGCCTTGAACTGGCGAAAATGTTTTTTTTTTTTACAATGCATTAATGATCATCATAGTTTTAGAAGGAGGAGCCATATAAGCATGTGGAAAGATGAAATGACTGTTGATGAAATATCTTAAATTAAATTACAAGGCACAATTAACAAAATTTTAATTGGAAATTACATAAATGTTGTACTTACTCAACCAAATATGTGTGGAATGTCATCAATGAAGTTTTTGAGTTAATGAGTTATTAAATGCCACTATTTTATTCAAGACCTCATCTCGAGTTGGATGTACAAGCAAAATTATAGTGTCCATTCTTTGGTAAAATTCTCCAAAGTGTAGGATTTTGGATTATACGCGAAGGATGAGGTTGCCAATCCGAGAACACCCAACAAGACATAGGAAGAATTACACTAGTTATGCAAGTGATTGCCATGAACTTGAGCTAGAAGAGGACAGGGTTGCAATTGCATAGATGATGGTGGAAAGAAAAGAACAATCGAGTGAATGAGCATACATCAACAAAATTCTCGACATGTTTTGTGGCCTTCTCCCCTAAGGATTATGAATATTTTCCTTTTTGTTAAAATCATAAATATTAATGAATGGTTACAATTAGTTTTAGTTAAATAAAATTTTAAAGGGTTTGCACCTCTCCATCTACTATAAGGAGAGCTACCAAGACCCTAAAATAAGATATCATATACTGACTAATACCATATAATAGAACATAAAATCAGGGCATAGCACATTGAACGATCTATGCAATTTTTTAGTGGATATTGCAAGTAGTAATCGCTCTATTGTACTCTTTTTGAAATTAATAAAAAAATACCTTATTTTCTTTCAAGAATTGTGCAAAATTGTCTTTTACTTTCATATAGATTGTCCTCTTGGATTCACATTGCCAAATTGATAGATTGAAATTCAATACATTCCTTCGATAAGTTAAAACTTACAAAGTTTGTATTTTTTATTCAATTGATCTTTTGAAATTGAAGTTAAAAACAATTGAACAAGGGTTTGTATTCAAGTTATTTGTTTGGTGATTGATGGTTAGTATGTTTTGTATCTGAAGAGTTTTTATTGTCTTGGATCTTATACTAAATTAACTATGTTCTCTCCAACCAGGGTGAGGAACTAGTCTAAGTTTATTTTAGTAAAGCATATTATCAATTAAAGTTGGTGGAGTTCTTCATCATACTCGAATGATGTACAATTCTTAAACTTGTACTAATTCAAAATTCCTTTAAAAAACATCCATTAAATAAAACATTTAACCCTAAAACATAAATTTCTCCTTGGGAATAACTTCTTATCCCAAGAGCATCAAACAATAAAATCTGCATAAGCCACATCTAAAAGTTTGAATTAGGTATACTCGCCTGGGTTAGAAAATCCTAAAGTGGAGAGGGTTTGATATCTAAGTTCAACCCTAGTTGTTGGTCAAATTGTGTTGGATTACCCAACATTGAGCAAGTAGGACTCAAAGTTTTTCCAACCAACAAATTAGTGACTCTATTGGGGAGAGTTTCTCACAATTTGCATTGTGAAGTTACCCAAAGATTCTAGTAGGGAGAACTCAGAAGACCTAGCATACAAATGATTTCTTAGCAAAGGTGGCGACTCTATGTAAAGTTTTATGAATGATCAGTCTTGTTATTTTGAAAGAAAGGAAAGTTATTAACATTTTTCTATTAAGTGTATGTGGGGTAGGATATTTGTTCATGAAGGAAAATAATTTCTAGAGTGGACCCCAAAGAAAAGGAATAGGAGTAAGAAGAACCAATGATTAGACATGTTGTATACTAGATAAAATAAATTTGTTGATAGGGAAAATGGGCTCATTATTGAAGAAGGTAAGTATTAGGGAGAGAAGCCTTTATAAATGGAGAGAAACCCCTTTTATAACACAAGAAAACTTGATAATGAAAATCAACCAGAAACATATCAAGTTGATGATGAAGATGAAGAAAATGAAAAAGAATAAAATGAGGAAGATGCTCACAAATTGGATGCATCTTTTCAAATACTATGTACTATTGCACCCAAGAAAACAACCAAGACTTTAAGGTAGGTCCCTAGTGAGATGTTTGAAAGAATTGGTATGAAGAAGATCAAATTGTCACTCCTAAGAAGAATGATGATGATAGAAATTAGGAAACCAACAAAGATACTAAATACAATCCACCCCATAATAGAGATCCCATTTACAATAACTCACATAAGAATCCTCTATATGAAATAAATAGGAGAGATGAAATTAATGGACATTGGAAAAAGAATCAGAACAGGGGAAATGATTATCACCAAAATGGTAACTATAATGGAATAAATAGAAATAACAACAATATAAACAATTTATAGAAAAATAAATAAAATGCGAAAAATAAATAAAGAGGGAAAAATAAAAACTATTTAAATACAGGACATATGGCTAGAGCCCCTATGGTAATCAAAAGATATAGATAACTTGACTTTACTGGAATCTTGGGATATCCAAATCCTATAACAAATGAATTGAGAACTATAGTTCCAAAATTTTCTGAAGAAGAGACCCAGTCTACTGAAACACATGTAATTAATTTTAAAAACACCATTAAAGATTTGGAAGAAAATCATGAAGATGTATTTATGGAGTTATTTGTGCAATCCCCTCACTGATGATGTAGTTGAATAGTATAAAGGCCTACCTAACAGTTCCATTTCAAGTTGGAATGAATTTGTGGAGTTATTTATTGAGAAATTTGGAGATCGTAGTGATACATCTTTTTCATCCCATGAATTGAATAGCATAAGAAAGAACTCTAATGAATAAGTAACATAACTCAATAAAAGATTTAGCAAAGTTTTGAACAAGATACCAAGAGATATTTGACTAGTAGACTCTTTTATGATAAATTTCTACTTGAGTGCTTTTGATAGTAAAAATCACTATGGGATAAGATCTCATAGACCTAACATACTGCAAGAAGCCTTCAAAGTTGCAGCAACTATCAAGAATGGCTGAAAAGTAGCTGGCAAGATTGGGAAAATAGAAGATCCTAAGTTTTTCAATCCCAAAGCTCCAAAACAAAATAAAGATGAAGATAATATTGATAATTTGTTTAATATGATCAAGGATTTAAATCTCAAACAAAAAAATTGAGTCTTTCAAAACTAACATAAACAATGACCCTACAAGCATAGATTACAAGATATGCCATACAACACCAATTAGAAAGATGACAATCTTGTAAGGAATAATGAAAATTTTGATCCCTTGAAGAGAAATAATAACTGTGCATTGAAAATGACCCTTGGTTTGAAAATTTTAATTTTCCACATGCTTTTGACTAGTGCTTGATTGGTCGTAGTATTTTGGAGGAAGATGTGTAAAGAGTGGAGGAACCAACTATCAACACCTTGTCTTCACAACCACTTTGGGGAGATGATGATTCCTTAGAAGATGAATATATCTCTGATGTTAACATGATGAGGGAAAGACAACATTGTTCAAAATAGATTTTCTCTAATGAATAAGAAAGCCCGAGAATAAGATAGTCAACTGAAGAGGAAAATAGAGCATACACCATTGCAACAATTGAACAAGCTAGAATTAGTTATAGATTAAGAAACAAAACTATAAATCCTATGAATGGAAAGTCAAAAGGAACAAATAATAATAGGCCTCAAATTGATTTGCATAAAAAAATAATGAGAAGGTGATGTCAAACCAACAAAAAATGAAGGAGACTTAACCAAAGAAAATAGTAAATAAGTAGATAATAAATGCTAATTCATTCATTTCAAATACTTTGTATCAGATAAAAATTCCAGTCCATTCTTTGAAATTGTAAAAATTTTAGAGTATGGAAGGGGGGTCCTAGATCTTCTATCCAAAGCAAATAAAGAAGATGATGCAAGGGAATAGAAAGCTAGAGATGCACCAGTCATTTATCTAGGGTCAAGTGTTAATGAGAATTAACCACATGTAGACCCCTTTTATCTAACTTTGTTGATCAACAATAAATTATTGAGAAACAACATGATAGACTTAAGTGTTGTGGTAAATATTATGTCTGTTGATGAAATGAAAGAGTTGGGTCTAAATATGGATACTCCTTATGGGAAATGTTATACAATGGACAATTGATCTATACCAGTGGTAGGAATCATGAAAGGTGTTGGCACATAAATTTTCCTTTTTAAATTTAAATTCAAAGTTTTCATTATAATGGAAAAATAATTTTACATCATCAACAATTGAGTTCCTATGATAGAAAACTCTCTACAAATTTTACTTTTAGGTGCAACTACCTTACTAAAAGATATTTAATAAGTTCTCATTATGAGAGAACATCTCTCATAGGTATTTTTAACTAGAAAATACTAAAGCAGGAAACACTCAATTCATCACTATGAAGAGAATGTACAAACTAAAAAACCATTCAATTTTTATAATAGTAATCAACCATATGATTGTTATTACAACAAATTGAATCTATAATTTTATGTTGACTCATCCCTGTTGCTTTAAATCCAAAAAGAATTCATGTATGATAAAACACAAGCATCATCGTATGTCATTTATTTCCACAAGAAAACAATTCACACATTTTAATGGACAACAATATCCACTGCTCAGACAACTCTGAATATAAAGATATAGAACTTCATATATATTTCATCATATAATTCTTACTTAGACAAAAAGAACAAATATTAAAAAAATTGTGCATCTCCATAGAGTCGACCCTACATCAATATCAACTTTTAGCACATATAGACACACATGGCTAAGATTAACCATAGTCAAAATACTCCACCAAGAGGGAATAGTCTATCAGTTACCATAACTAATAAAAACTACCAAAGCATAATAGTTAAAGAAACTAAATTATGACACTCAATGCTTGCCAAATATTTCTAGGTGTCCATGATCCTAAGATTTCTCTGGTGGGGAAGAAGCTAGTCAGGTAGCTTTCCAGTTCTCATAGGTAGAGGTAAATGTGAAGATGATCCGTTGACATGGCAACCCGAGGTATATGATCCTTTGTTTCCATACCTCCTTGCATTAGTGAATCTATCCAACCTTTGCTTCATACATCTCCAGATGATTCTAGTTTATTATCAACACAGACTCCATATGGGAAACCTTGGAGAAGTCTTATATCTTCATTTCCTTGAATTCCTTGAATTTCCCTTGCAAATCTTTGATAATCTCCTTGCCTAACTTGGTTGGTTTTTCTTCTACATTGGTGCACCATTTATCAATCCATTTCAATTCTCCCTAAATGATACCGTCAATGATTTCAAGCCCACTAAGTAAGTCTTTGATCTTAGAAACACCTTGAGCAATGATCTCATTCCTCCATTCAATGTACTCTTTTATCACATAGAAGGTTTTATCATCCACTCCCGAGACTAGTCATTTCATAAGAAACTTTTGTAGGTTGTATTCTTGCACTTCCTCCATCCACAAGACCTCTTTGATCCAATTACCTTTCTGATTCAAGTTTCTTGGGTAAATGGTTTCCTTGTGAGCTTCACTTAAACTATTAATTTGTTTGATCACCTCCATCTTGACAAACTCATCCTATTCCTCAAATGACTTGGTGTTTGTGCAGATGATCTAATAATTTTTTATTGACTAGGCATTTGATGCCCAAAGAAGTGGGCCTTTTTATTAGAGGTACTAGTTCAGGAAGCTGGATGGAGTGGATATACTAAGGCATGTTTCTAATATTTTATTTCATGTCATGTTTGTCTTTAGCATTATTCCATACTCGTTCAACAATATTCTTATTTGATACCTCAAAATTTTTCATGTTGGCTATCCTACTACCCTTCCCTAGGTTCACTTTTGATATCTAATAATCTAGGGTAGTGACCTCATCACCATAGTTGTCCTTGACTAACTTGGCAATTTATACCATTTAACACCTTGTATTCTCATCAAATTCAATCTTGTATTTAGTCTTAGGATTTTTATTCTTGGGTGTCTTACCCAACATTTTCCTACCCGGTCGTCACTGGGTAGAGACATACACTATGTTGTGCTTTTTTACTATAGAGGTCCCAAGCCATTTTGGGGCTATTGGAGTCTTTCTTGGTGTTCCAAGGCCAATGCTTAAGGTGAGAGAATATATGGGGATATTGCTCTCACTACCTTAGGTTTTTTAATTTTCACCCATGTCAGAGGTAACAGAGCTATGAATCTACTCTACTTCTTGTCCTACTTCTAAAGGGTCCAAATCCTCTAAGACTTCATAGTCTACATTCGACTTGTTCTCCTTTTTCTTGTTCTTGCTACTCGAGTGAGTTATCCATTTTCTAGGCTCTATTTTATGTTGAACTTGAACCTTTGGGGAGCTCGGTTCAACTTCAAGTTTGAGATTACCTACAATAGAATCATTAACAACATAGCCAATGGGAGTAGATTCTCTCTTTGAAGGTTTATTTCCTTGGGCTTCATATGCTATGTTGAAGGTTGGGTAATGATTTAAAGGGTTTTCTTCTTTGAAAACCACTCCTTTATTCTTTTGATCACATAGGTTGTTCTAGATTGCAAATTGTCTTCTTCTCTTTTACTCCAATCTAGCTCTAGAATAGAGAGCCCTCAATTTGTTCCAGGTACCAAGGGTCCAACACATCTTCCTATTTATCTTCTTAGACTTCACTTATGTCTATGCCAATTGTCAAAGTTGCAATCTACCTTAGAGTTATTCAGGACCACAACTTTCTTCTAATTTCATATTCATCTAAACAATTGGCCCAATAATCTTCTATCTTTGGAATATGCATGAATGCAAATGGGACATTGAGGTTAGCTTTAGAAAACCCAGTGTAATAAAATCTATCCTCAAGATATAAGGCCTCAGGTTCAGATTATGGATCTCATCTTCCATCACCATAGCATCCTTGAAACTTTTACACTTCTGATGAACCAACTTTATAGGAAATAAAACTCCAGATGCCTTTTTCAAGACTTTCAACTACTATTCAACATAAGCAAATTGCTTGCATATCTCCATTAGGGCAATATTATCTAGGCAATATCAAGGTAATCTAATGTGTTCACCTTTGAATGCCACAACCCTAATGTAGGTGAGTTTTGGGAATTGGATGAAATGATAGCCATAGGTATCAATTACTCATATAGCCTCTTTAATAAGCCTACTATTTTCTTTACCCTTAAGTTCAAAGACCAACCTTCCCTAAAATACGTCATTGATCCTTCTGAATTCTTGGACGAACTTCCTGCTCTATATATGTTTGTAGTATTCATAAATTTTCATATCTTTAGTCCAAGGTTCATGGGGCAGCCCCTCCCAGTCTTTGCAAACAACTATAATATAGTATAGATAGGAGGTCATGTAAAAAAGGGTCAAATTGGCCAAGCTCAATAGTTCTCTGTGCAATTTTTTAGCTATTAGTTCTGCCCAATCAATAAACTTTTCACCTCCTATTATTTTTTGTATAATGTGATACATCCAGTCCTCCCAATGAAAATCACATTTATTCCCTTTTACCCTATTTAGGAGAAAAACTATATCTGCTATCTCTTTCATAAAATGTTCAATAGTTAAGGGTTTGGGTAACTATGAACCACCATTCTTTGGTCTCAAAAACCAACTCTATTTAATAAGGGAAACATATATCTTCTTATCTCTATCATATCTATGGGTCACTTCTTCAAAGGTCCAAGGTTTGTAGGGTTCCTTATGGGGAATTTTCCAGAACTGCTATAATGATTTCCCTACCAACCCTTACCAAAATTTCTCCTGAGGCCTTTTTGATGTACCTTTTTTGGGCATCATATTTATTGGCACATTCTATCACTAATTGAGGGGATGGGAGGGAAAGCCACAACTTCTAAAAATCCACTATTAGCTAGTTTTTAAGAAAATGATCCATCTAGAGCACTTATGACTCTTTCAATTAACTCTATCAGACTTCTATTCACTAGGGAGGTATCACACATTTCAGGAAGAGAACTTAACAAATGAGTCCCTTTTTCAAGTTTGGGGAGCTTAGGGTGGAACATAGATGTTTGATCTGAAAACAAAAGCAACTCACAACATGCATGAGACCAAAATTGGAAATCATAATAGAAATAATGTGAACTCACTCATTTCCTATGCCAAACACTCCTACAATTCCTTACCAAGCTTTGTCGTCTCCAATTTTCAAAATAGTTGATGAATAAACAATAGTGAAAAGACTGCTATTTATGACCAAGGTTGGGGAAAGATTATGAGTAGATACGAGAAGTATTAAATAATAAATGCATTCATGTGAGAGTGTTTTGATAAGACATATTACAACATTTTTATTAGCTTTTCCTATCAAATTAACATGCATTTCTGGTTCTCAATGACTTCATCCGATTAGTGCACTTCTTCTAATAATGACCTATAAAGTACCACGAGTTTCCAACTACCCCTATCATGATATAACATTGTCATATTATCACATTTGGTATGACAACCTTGAGCCTTTCAATGATTTTAGGATCAGTGTCTTTTAAAGGAATGACCTATAGAGAATTAATTAATCAGATATAAAATCCCACAATCAAACTTTTAACTTGAACTTGAACTTTGAATCGGGAGGTTCGAGGTTTTAGTTCAAATTTCACCTCGTACAAACTAAAAGATTGAAAACTAAAGGGATTAAAACCTATTCACAATTCTTGTATATAGTTTGAACCTAAACTTGAACTTGGGTTAAAACGAAAGGTTTAAGTTCAACTTCAACTTAGACATCTATTTAGAGGAAATGGATGTCCAAGAGAGAAAAGAAGAAAATCAATAGTAGCAACTGGCTCTAACTAGGTACCAAGACTATAAAGTACCAAGAATGAACCTAGGATCACTAGTTTTACAAACCAAAGTCAAAATGACTCAAAAGAAGTGCGCCTTTGACACACCAACAACAAAAAACTAGATGACAACAAACACTACCAAAAAGAATATGTACTGGGGGGGGAGGATAAATAACTTACAATTGGTAAAATTATAAATCTTTCCCATTATAAGATAGGGTTAATTCATCTCCATCGACATACCTTAGCTTGAATGCATTGGTCCCAATGTCTAAGAAATTTTAAAAGGCCCCTTCAAAAGAGATTCAAATTTTCCATGTGCTCCTCATTATTCCTGGTGCTTATCCCACAACACCACCTTATCCCCTTCCATGAACTTATGTGGCCGAGCTCTCTTGTAAATTATTATTTTTTACCCTGGCCAAGTGCTCTGTTATATGGTCTACAATGTTTTCTCCATTTTCTTCAATTTTTGATAGGTACATTATCCTTTTTTGTAAATAATTTTGGAAAACTTCATCTTCAATCACTTTTTGTAGCTTTAGGGAAACTAATTCTAGGGGAAGTGATAATTGTGCTTCTACTCCATAAACTAGCTTGAAAGGAGTCATCCCAATAGCCCTCTTTGGTGAAACTCTACGAGCCCATAATTCTTGATATAGTTTCTTGTTCCAGTCTTTCCCTTTCTTGTTAACAAGCTTCTTGATGATATTAATTAGACTTTTATTTTTTGACTCTTCCTATCCATTTCCTTGGGGAAAGTAATCTAAGGAATGTGACAAATGGCTCCCATTATCATAATAGATCAATTAGATCTCTCGAGATGAAAAATTTAGAGTGTTATCAGTTACAATCTTGACATTAACTCTAAAATGAGTTAGGATATTCTCAACAAATAAATTACATGTCACTTGTGATGTTGTTGTTTTCACCAATATTGCCTCCACCCATTTGGTGAAATAATTGGTGGCAATCAATATGTGAGTGTGGTTGACACTAGAAAGGGGATAAAGTGGGCCAATGAAATATAACCCCCATTGCTGGAATAGCTCTTCCACAATTACTAGCTTCAAAGGGAGGGCTACTATATGAGGTTTACTAGAAAAACACTTACACTTCTCGCAGTTTCTTACCTATTTATAAGTGTCTTTGAAAATACCTAGCCAATAGTACCCATTTCTCAAAATTTTGAAAGTAGTTATGGTAGAAGAAAAGTGTACCCAACATGCATCACTGTGAAAAGCCTGGAGTAATTTCTCCTACTGGTTTGTGTCTACACATATAAGGAACATTCCATTGAATCACTTCTTATATAAAACATCATCCACAATTATGTATTTGGCTGCCTTTAATTACAAGTTTATCTTTTCATTCCTTGTCAAATGTTTAGGGGATTTTTGGAGGTGCAGTGAGGATGATTCAAGAAAAATAATAATAGAGGTGATTTTCAAACAACGATATCTCCCTTGTAGAGACTCCTTTTTTCGAGCAATTTTTTTTGTTTTGGGGTAGAATTTTGTGATCTACACATTGGTGCAAGTGGTTTAAGATCTCTGTTCCGGAATTTTTCTCCAACTTGTAAATCTCAATTTTTGCCAATTCAAATGCTTAGTATGAGCTCATCTGGACACATAATCAAGTTCTATTTTTTTTGAAAGTACTTAATTTTTTGTCTACTTTCCAAATCTACAATTAGATTATAGGCTTGTGTGGACAAAAATACTACTTTTAGAAATAGGCCCTAAATTGGTAAGTGGCTATAAATTGCCTAAATCATCCATTGGGGGGTTTCTTTGATTCTCTCTTACATTTTGGGGGGGTGCATACATTTGTTGATCTCATGGAGGATTTTTATCATACATGCTGGCAAATTAGACCCTCATTAACAAAAAGGAACTATCACAAATGGAGTGCTTTAATCATTGATCATCTTAGAAGTGAGCATAAGGAAGTATTTCCTTATTTATGTTCCAATGAACTAATCTCTGACACTGAAGAATAGCCGTCTGTTAACAAAATTTTGGATATCATTATATTGAATATCAATTTAGATTGTTGGCATGTCATTAAAAAGCTCATTCACCCTTATGATATGTGGATGGCTCTTTCGAAAGAATATGGAGATCCAACAATTCCTCCTTTTCTAGAGGACATTCTATCTTTAGTCACTTCTGCTATGGTTCCTTCAACTCCAAATGAGATCCCACCTCCTTATGCTCCTATTGCTACTACTAATCCAGTTCCAGGCATAGATGCTTTTGATTCAGTGCAGTAGGAAACACTATGTCTTCCTACTTTAGCTTGATGGGATGACTTTCTTCCAAATATTGCAGGTCTGTTTGTGGAGTATCACATTGAAGATTTCGGAGGCATCATTGATGATATTCATCTTCTCTTTGTTGAGGAAAATACTTCATCAATTTCCATAGTGATAGGGTCTAGCATAGTAGGGTACACCTTGTCTTCTAGTTCCAACAATAGTAAATGACTTTCTAACAGATATTTTAGGTTTGTTTGTGGAATCATACGTAGTAGATTTGGGATACATCATTGATGATATACATCTTCTCCTTAATAAAGAAGATCCTTCTCCAGTTGTTGTGAGGGCTCACTCTGACCCTCTTGTCCATTCTCTACATTATTAGTCTTCACACGTTGATATGATTATGGATCCCAATGTACAACAGTTGCAAGAGGTTTCTTTATCATTTGAGGAGATAGTTTTTTCTTTGGGATAGGTTCTACATCCATCCTTGCTAGTTGTACACTTCTTCTTTTTAGTAGTGTTAAAAGGGGCAACCATCAGCATTGACACAGGGATAGTTGAGCAAGTTTCAGAGATTCCTTTCATCTTCAGGATTCTTTCTACACATAGGGAAAGCATCTCACATGTACCTCTACCATTGTTTCTCCCAAAGGGGAGGAACATTATTCAACAATCATGGATCAGCTTCTACATTGGAGTAGCTATCACTAATTGACACTCTACATTTTGGGGGGGGGGGGACTACCTTGTCTCATTCTTCTTCTCTTTTATGGGGAGGACTTTTTCCTCTTATGGGGTTTTGTCCTTCTCTTTTGTATATACTTGATGTATGTCGTAATGGGGGGGTCTTGATTACTCCATCCATCCATGCATCTTGTTTTTCATCTCTCTTTTTGGGGGAGGGTTTTTCCCATGAGGTTTTCCCTCTTCCTCCACTTTATGAGAGATTGTATTTCATTATGTATATGGGTACCTAACATGGCCTAGTAGCTAGGACCCATCTTGCATTTCATCCTAGCTTTCATAAGCTTAAGTGCATTCCCTTAAGTTGCACTTGGGGGGGTGTTGGTGTAAATAAATATTTACTATTTACACTTACTTAATTTTACTTAGGTCAATGCATTATTTTATTGTTATGCATTATTTTATTAATTCTTAGGTGAGACACTTAGGAGTTTGCATACTCTTATGAGTTCTCATGTTGACAACACTAGAGTAAGCAACTCTAATTTAGCACATGGTGTCTATAACATAATTTTGCATGCTACACCTTTATAAGCTTATCCTCTCATCATCACACTTACTCTTGTGCTTAATGGAGGATAATCCACTCTTGGTGGACATGTGCTTGGTTGTAAGACTTATCATGTTGCCAACTCCTAGGCATTCTAGATGCATCATAGAGGCCTTTATATACAAGCACCTCTAGTGTACTATTGTATCAATTCATATCAATCAATTACAACATTGAATTGAATATCATATCATTATTTTGATCATACTCTTTTGGTCTATTGTTGTGCTTGTGCTTGAGTTCCTTGATCTTGGGTGATTTTTCCCTAAGGCAAATTCTGACATGGTATCGGAGCTATACCAAGTTCTTATAGTATGTGTTGTTTGATTCTATGCTACTGACTACATTATGTACAACTATTTGTATCCCCTCTAAGTAGTGGCCTTGCATAAAAATTGAATATATTTATTACTTTGTTTGCTAATGCTATGTTGACTGTTAGGGTTTCTACATTTTCGAAAATGTGTTGGTGAATTTTTCTAGCACACACACACGCACGCGTGCGCGCACACACACACACATATTTAAAGTAATTAATCCATGGATTCCATGAATTGAGAATTGGTTATGCTTGTAAGTGAAAGGCATAACTTCTTTCTCTTTTGTGTTAACTTCTTTTAAGCATATAATGTTCGAAGGCATGATATGATAGGCATTGGATAGGTAATATATATGTGCATGGTATATGCGAGCGTTAAGTGTGCACAAGGTCAAGTGTGGTGATGATGTTAAGCATATTCTTTCATACTCAAGAATCCATGGTGGAGATGTCTATAGCCATTCCATTTCTAGAATAATTTTCTTCTTTACTTGAAATTTTTTTTGCATAAGAGGCTTGACCAAGTATAGGCTCTTAATTATTCTTGTTCGTGATAGTGTTGTATATGCTAGACCAAGTTTTTTTACTGCTATTGGATCAAAAGAAAGTGTTTGCATTGTGAGCCCTTGGGATCAATGGGTAGTATGAGCACAAACTAGTTGTATGGGAAATTATTTCTATATGGTTAGTTTTTTATTTGAGGTAATTCTTAGTATTTGTCTTGCAATGCACAATATGGGTACCCATTCATGTGGAATTTTATTGGTGTAGTATGTAATATACTTTCTTCTTTGTTGTTGCCCTATGTTTTGATCATTAAATTTGATCTAAACAATGCGACTATTGTCTTTTTTGGTGTATAACATGAAGGTGCCATCTGAGCCATTCACAATACCATCTTTGGTGCTATAGTTTCTTGGGTATATTTCTACAAGGACCCCTTTCTTCACATGTATTTTAGTTGGAAGTATTGTCATGTGGGTATAAAGGTGTACCACATTGCATTGACCTTCATATTCGTTAATAGCTTTCAATGTGATTACATCACTAGACACATTTGATAGCATCTTATTGTTATGTGCATCTACGTCTGCTCTCTGGAAGAGAAAAATGGAAGTGTAGGGTTGGTTGGTATGGATTTCACACATTGTTCATTAAGGTATTCTATGTATTGTGGTGTTTGATTACCTATATAAATTCGATTCTATATAAGAACAAATATCACATCTTTTTGTCCCAGTTTTGTTGTCAAAGAGTAACATTTTATATTATATTTCCAGAATTGTAAGGCAATAGTTCTTTACTACTAGGTTTGCTATCAAAGACATTAGAATCTAAAATAGGCAATGCTTGGTATAGATCACCATAGAAGATTGTGTCTAAACCTCCAAAATAAGATGTTGTTTTTTGCATGATATGACATAGGCGTAAGTAAGTATATCTCAAGAAAGAAGACCCTACTAAGGATGTCTCATTGATGAGTAGAACATATAGTTGGAAATAATTTTTAGATTTCTTGTCAAGTGTGTCACTTCTTAAGGGGATAAATTCTAACTTTTTGAATGGTATTTGGAATGCAGAGTGTATTGTAATGCCACCAATATTATAGACAACCTTCCCTATATATTTAATTATCAACCCCTTTAGCTTTTCGGGGTCATTGTTGATGTCATTACTATATAGGAAAAGAAGTGCATGGTAAATAGTCTTTGCTATTAAAAAAATTCTAGTGCCAACCCCACCTATTAGGAAGAGGTGTATTGGGGTGGTTATATTTTTTCTTTTCTAATTTCAATTTCTTTAACTATCATTTGTTGTTTTCTACTAAGCATTTGACATAATTTAAATTACTCATTGTTATCAATTATCTGAGGATGTTTACCTATTTCAAAACCACTATGTAATGGATTGCCTATATTATTGTTTGATTGTCTTGACATGTCTTTTAGAATATCATAATAATCTTAGACTATATTAATTTTGCTCTCTAGATTTGATTGATCATTATTGCAATCTCTAAGTTGTAGTTCAGTGCCCTCTTTCTCAATGTCTCCCCATTTGGTATTAACATTGTAGCAAAAATCTGAATGATTTTTTTATACTGTTTCCTCATGGTGCTCATATGCAAATTGCCAGGTTCAAATTTTTTCTAAAAGTGTGTCAACCTTTACCACAAATAGGACATATAGGAGAAGTTGTTCTCTATAGTAGTTTGTTGGATCTGTATGCTTGTTATAACTTATGTAATGTGTTATATTTGGTTTATTTTATTCTTAATTAGATGTTTTCTTTTGTGATATTGAGAGATGAACTTAGCAAAGCATATATGTTTAAGCATATGCGAACTTTCCATATAATAATCTACAATGGTTTTTTCCATTACATTTTTGGAATCATCTACCTCATTGTTAAATTATTTTACAAATTTAAGCACAAATATTCACTTATTATCAACTCTTGTATCAATTAGTGTACACTTCCATGAACTTTGATTAAGTGGCATTAATAGGACTAGATGTGATGTTTGTTGTGCTGACATTTGTTGTAAGTTAGGTAAAGCATTTTCAGGTTTTCTTATCATGTGAACTGGATCTATATTATTATTTTTATGGTCATTTCTTATTTTTTTAAATGTGTTTGTCATTGATTTGTCAACTTTTTCCATATATGAACTACAATACATAGTTGCAGCATATGCATTAAGTGCAAATTGGGTATCTGTATTTTCTTACCATAACATAGGCATTCCCTTTGCAAAACTATTATTCCAAATTCCATAAGGTCTTCTTCTAAGGAATAGAGTAGGCTTGTCTAACATAGACCTTATTGAGTTGATGCATTCAAAGTTTGTTAACTGTAGTTTATTGATACACATGTTATATGTTCCTGAAGTATCATAGGTATCTTTTTTCAAGATTGAGAAAACATCTTTTGCTTGTGTTAAGATTGATTAAGTTCTTTCCATTAATGGCTCTAGTATTATTGTTTTTGGTATTGAAGGGATTGGGAAGTTGTATCGACATTTTATTTTTGATGTCTTCTTACATTTTTTTTGTGATGATGCTTGTGTAATTTTGCTACAAATGGTTCTAAGTGGTCTACACTATAGGTTATTGTTAGAACAATAGTCCACCAAGATAACTGAGATTGGGGGTTGAATCAGTTATCCAACAATTAAAACATTTATCAAACTTGAACAATTTTATCCATTCAACCAAAGTAAATAGTAACCATAATAAGATGCACATAGACAATTACACTAGATATATTAACTAGGGAAACCCTTGATCAGAGGGAAAAACCCCGGTGAGAATGATACCCACAAGATGATGTACTAATATAAATATTCCTTGTTAGAGGATGGACCTTGTTAGGATTCTATTACAACATTTAGTACATAGAGTCCATGTTAGGAGAATTTGAATCCCTGTTAGGAGATTCCAACCCTATTAGGAGTTGTAGTACAATGTATGCAAGAAGAGCCCACTACCCAAACATGCAATTTCAATTACAAGAAGAGCTCACTGTCCAAATAAGTAATTTACTGTTAAGTTCCTCTTTCCTCTATTCTGTCAACCAAACCAATCATTATCAGACCTTGTAGACTAGGTCATGAACCTTGGATCCAAGTATCCAACTTCATATCACACAATAAAGCCTTGGCAATGAAGTTACCTTCACTTCCACTCTGCTCTACTTAACTTTGCATTCTGCTCTTTATTTTTCTTACAATCATCTTGATACGTACCTTGATTCTCAAAATAACAATTTTTCTAAGAGATATAACAAGTTTACCAGAACATGCCTCTATAAACACTATCTTAGAACAAACATCACCAAGACTTACATAACTTCTTCCAAACTTAACATTTCTTCACCTAATATTAATTGCATATACTAGATACTCAAAAGTATCTCCCATAACCTTGGTTAATGAGAATACTCAATTAGTCATATGTACCAACCCGATCTTTCTGTTGTTCTTCTATCAAATACCATAGAAGACTACTATGTTGACATCAAAGATAAACACAATCATGAATGTAACATATCATCATGATAATGATACTCCCCTATAGTAATATCATTAGCATTCATGCTTCCAATAGTTATCTAGTTGTTGATGAATTCTATTATTTCTATATTGTTATCTCTATCGTAAATTGGGGCATTTTCAACCCAAATCAAGAGAGGATCATGTTCATTTCCCCTGTTTTGAAACACATTTACTGAGAAGAAGTCATTAATTTTTCCAAAAAAGGAGTGATTGGTTAAAAGTGATTTTCATACCTCTTATACTCTATGTCAGTAATATTGTGCACGTGTAATATGATCTTTACGTATGAGGGTGAATAAATCACATTTAATATAAGAATTTGTTTCTTTATTGTGTACTTGGGTGTCTTTAGTTTTGTAGAATTTAAGTAGAGTATTTCTTAATGGCTCCTAATTTTTCTTGGCACTTATAAAAGTGAGTAAATAGGTAGAGAGGACCTAATTGTCGTATCATAGCAAAAAAGAATCTTTAGCTACTAGTAATAGTCTTGAGATATTCTTATTCTCTTGAAATCTACATAGCCAATGTCAGATTTCAAAATCTTTTCCAAATTAGATTTGTTCTTAACATCTTTATCAATAAGTTTCCTACCTTTTAATTGACCTTTTCTGATTCTCACCCACATTTTCGATAACACTTGGTGTATTAGTATTTTAATTGTTTTGAAAAAAAGGTTTGTCATATGTAGTTCAAATTGATGAGAGGAGTTTAGAAGTTCCTATTGCGAGACTCTTTGGTAACTTAATTTTTGGGGCTCTTCAAAGAATAATGTAGGAAAAACCATTTCGTGTACATGTTTATCTCTAAAAATTCCTATTGGATAACATGCTTGTGCAGGTGTTACTTCAATAATTTTATACTCCATGTTGTGTATGCTTCTAGCATCTACAAGTTCATGTATCAACGTGTTTATTTGGTTTTCATTGTATTTATCATTATGTGGCTCAGTCTTAGTTGAACTATTGTCACTCATTTATTTGTCTTTTTGTTCTATTTGATGTAATTACAACCATTTATCATTGATTTTGACATTTTATATTCTATACAATGTTGTTTGTGTCAATTCATGGAGGGCTTGCATTATAATATTAGGTCTTACCATTCCTTTTTGGAAGATGTTCTTATATTCCAGATGTCTCTTTAAAGAAACTAAAATTTTGATGTGTTATCTATTGTTTGGGAAAGAGCTTTTTGCATAAAATTCAAATTTGTAGGAACATTTATTATAGACCTAGTTAGGCCCATTTCTGATCTTCTATGCCCTAGTTCCCAGATTTCTGCAAAGGCAATTCTTAAGGACACAAGTCTTTCCGCTAATTGAGTTAGCATTCTTACATGCTGCAAAGAGTTATTTGTATAAATATTTTGGGGAATTGTAAATTTTAGGAGATTATATTATTTTAGAGCTTTCTAACAAGTTTTACATATGTTGGTAGTGGCAGATGGCCAATCATGTTGGATTAGGGTTGTGTATACATCTTTTACTTTTTTTGTTGGATGTTTTATATCTTTCTTGAAATGCAAAGTGTCACAAAATATACAAGTGTATTTTGGTGTGTCCTCTATTGCGAGTTCATATCTTTCTATTGGTGTTTTTTTGTTTGTGTTTGCTTTCTCTTAATTCGTACATTTTGTTGATTTTTTGGATGTGTGCTAAAGTTTTTTTTTTTTTTTTTTGTATTTAGTACTATTGAAGATATTTGTGCTTAATTTTACATTGCATTTGGTACTAGTTATAATATTTTTGAATGTATTTTTTTAATGTCCTCAAACTTGTGGTGCATATTTCTTGACAACTATTCAAAGCATTTTCTTGCTTGTTGTTATAATTAGTTGTTGGTAGTTGTTCTTGTTTATATAGTGAATTTTTTGAACCATCCATATTTTCCCTTATTAATTTTTTTAAATTTGTGCAGTTTTAGACTATGGCAAATGCATTTGAACGTTCCCAATTCCACTAGAGGTTCAAAATGTTTGTTGTGGGGATCTGTATCATGGAAGAGCAAATAATGTTGTGTTTCATTGAATGTTTGATTAAGTTCAAGGTATTGTTTTCCTATTCTCAATGAGAAAACACATATACATATATTTAACCAATTAGAGATCCAATGAATTCAAAATATGTCTCCCCATAAACTATTTTCATTTCTTGTGTTTGTTTATTTTGCAAGCAGACTCATTCTCCTCAAATAAGTGTTTACATCATTGACATTACAAAGTTCTTGTATGATAAGAGGATGCAACTCATGACTATATGCGTAAAGAGCTTCTAGATCACCTTACTCAAAACACATGGAAAATTAATCTACTATCCTATTGCATAGTTCACTAAAAGTTTTTGTAAAATCAAGAAAATATACAAGTGAGTCAAATATGTAGTCGCTAACATAAATATGTAGTTGCTAACATTGTAGTTGAACTCTTACAATCTACATAGTCCTTTCTTTGTTAGCTAGTCATCAATGTTGCAGGGTTGATTTTGATTTTGCATCTTCATGCTATCAATATCCATTGGTTAAAAGTGTCTACTTAATTAACATGTCTTGTAATATTGAATTCTAGTAAATGCCAAATTTGACAACTAGTTTACTGAGGTTGCATTGTACTTAAGCTAAGTATAATTAATGCATTTGTAGCAAGTATGCTCTCTTCAATGAAATTTGTGATGACTTCCTTATTTTTTGTCTTTCATATGTTTTCCTATATACGAGCCAATTATTTTCCAAATTAGTACATTGTGGTACCAAGTTAAATGCTTTTTAATAATATTTATTACTTTAACCTTTTTTCTAAAAATAATTATATATTTCATCATGTATAACCACTTTATGGAAATGTACACTACTTTATGAAAATGAATTACATTATAAAGGTTTTCTTTGTAAAATTATTTACAAAAAAAGAATTAGACCTGAATATATTAAGATAATTGAAAATCTAGAAGAGTGAAAAGAACAAAATGAAATTCAAGTTTCATACAAATGAATTTGTAATCATTGCATTTTCATATTTTTGAAGTGTTTTAATTCATAGAATGATCCAATTATAAGATGTTCCCAACTACATTATTCATAAATTATGATATATCCATTTTTAAAATGTCTCATGTGTAGTACAAATTTAGGAATATGGAACGTACATGTAAATGTTTTACAACATTTTTTAAGTCTATTTCTTCAAGTTGTAGAAGCAGTATTGGCAATAGTAAACATGACATTTGTATTAGTGCAATAAACTTGCTTGCTTCGTCCTACCTTTTACAGTGAAGATGTAACTTATGAAAGTAGTTGTTTTATACAAGTCTAATTCTACTTCTTCCAAGGCTATGTGTATATGTTTAGAGGCATTCATAGTGGGTGGACAGCTCCATTGACATTATTAAACAAGCCATTTTCAAGACTAGTTAAAATGTTCTCAATTTCCAATATCTTGCACATCACAGAGTGTTTCTTCTCAACATTTTCTATAGGGAGAAAATTTCCACATGTATAACTTATTCTATTTGTGTCCCTTGCATTTATAAAACTACTTTTATGGTGCATAGTATATTTAATGTTGCACATACTAACATCATAATTGTATGGATTTGATTTTATGAGCGAGCTAGTTAGTTCCCATGGAAGGATTGCTTCTCTTGTAGACCCCATCATGGTAGCATTTCCTACAATAGAATGTTGAATGTTATAATTAGATATCGTGGAAAATGGAAATGAGCATATGCATACACCTACTCTGCTCATTATTCTAATTATTTTTGCACAACTTCATAAGTTATCCATTCATTATGAATATAATAAGTAGTAAAAGGTTCGAGGAGATACCATTGCTTCCTTGTACCTCTAGTACATTAGGCCTCCATTTTTAACTAACATTTTTTATGACAGACCAATTTGGCTTGTTAAATTATTATTTTTAAATATGATCCTAACAACATCGAAATTTTGACGATAGTTAAGTTTCTCATCAAAATTTTGACATTGTCAAGATCATATTTAAAATAATAAAAAGTGAAACACTTAATTTTTTCATGCAAAAGATTGCAGGTGGGAGTTTGGGTTAGGGTTGAGAGGAGAAACTGTGACAAGAGGTGAGGGTCAATTTTATGCTTGAGGAACACAATATTTTTTGTTTGTTGTTTGATTTAACTTTGTATGCTTGAAGAATTATGGTCTTTTGTATAGTAGAGTCTAGTGAAAATGTTTTGATGGTGTTATAAGTGATTATTGGTAATAGAAGTGTGAAGGTTAAATATATCTTTGTTTGGTGATTATGCCTAAAGAAACTATAGTGAGTTTGTTTGTGTTTTGTGGTTTGGTTCTTCTGTCGTCAATGTTGTAATCTACAGTGGGTTGATTGCCTAACTACCTTAATTGGAAGAAGGAATGCCAATGGTTCCAGGTGCACCACCTCCCTGGCACTCTTTACTGTTGGTCCAAGGTGGGTGGGAGAAAGAGCTATTCCCCTGAATGAAACTTTACAAATAGTTGACCATACTATAACCCTTATCACATTTGAGCAGCACAAATTATGGCACTAATCTTCTTGGGATGACTTCCTATCAATACTAATTTGTAGCACAATCACAACCCCCTGAAACATCTATACAAAATGTCCATTCCATGGCATTCATGCATTCATTTAGCATATCCTCTGAACCTAAGCTAGACGCCATGTAAACATGTACATGCACATGGCATTGATCAGGTCCATAGAAGAAAAAGTTTCCCCATCTTCCTCTTCCTATTTTAAAATGTGTGATAGATGTAGTTTGATATTTACTAAATTTGATGGGGATCCAAAAGAAAGAAGCCCTAGAATTCCCTATATCTACATCATCTAGAAACTCTGACCCTAAATTATTTGCTAACTGTGGATGCCAAAACCTAGACTTCCATCTAGAGATTTACTAAATATTTGCATAAAAATACAAAGCCATTTTTTCTTGAATTCACTAGATATTATTTGCCATAGCTCATATGAAATTATTTGCCTTTTAAAATCCAAGTGTTTATTTAATTTCCATATAGTTCCCCTTTATACAGTCATGTAATAAAATAGTCAATAAAACTTAAAAATCTCTACCCTACTATTTTGAACTTTAGATATGCTTATAATCAACTTGTGATTTGAATACCAATAATTTACCAAACATCATTTTTAGCTTAGTGATTTTTGTCTAGATCTGAAATGGGAAGGTTCAGTGTATCTGAAGGATATCACCAATTTTTGTGAGGGAAGATGCCCTAGATTAACTTCTACTAATACAAATTGTAGCCTTATTACCTTCCCACAGTCAAAGGCTCAAGCTTTAAACTTTAGGTCCACCTTCTATTTTTAGGGTTTACAAAAGCCTTGATCACATTTTTTTTTCCCTTGTTATTGTTTACCAAAATATTTGCATTATTTATTAAGCCATGATAGGTCAGTTGTTGCCTTTCCTACCCTATCTGTCGTTGCCTTTAATATTTGTTGATCTATAAATCTAATACCTAGTGTGTGGTTATATTTTTTTCCTTGCTTCTTTAATTCAATATTTACTATCCCTTTTAGTTATCTCCTATTCTATTAGATTCAATGGTTTGATTATACCTATTATAATTATAAATAACTTAAACAATTAAAGTGATAAAGATACTTAGCTATGTGACTGAAGAATGAATGATTCTGATGAGCTTTCACTAAAATGGGAAATAATGCCTCTCTTTGTTGGTGTTACCTCATGGATTTTGCACCTTTAGGTATTCCTACGTTTGAATTAGTTTGTTTAAACCACATATCTAACCTACTGATTGCATACCATTCACCCCTTTCAAGCTAGATTTTGGCGTAAAGCGTAGAAGAAAAATATTAATCAAAACTCATACAAACCAAAGTTGTGATCAATTGGAGAAATTCAATTAAAAATAGTTTGATGCAATTTTAAACAATTCTTTGTTTGATACAATGTGATTTCAAATTTTGTCAGTACTAATTTTCTCGAGATGACTTCTTGTCAGCACTAATTTGAAACACAAATGCAATACATGGCAATATATCTCATTTTTAATCTTCAAATTGATTTCATATTTATGTATTTCTTATTATTTTTCTAGTTTTATCTAACCTACAAACATATTGCATCAGCTTATAGATTGTTTGCAAGACTATAGGGTATAGTTATGAATAAATTCCATCATACAACAACTTATAGATTATTTGCATTCCATGCTTTATTTGAAAGCGCTAATATTGACAACTAATTGAGAAATGAAGTTCAATTTGTGACTCTTTAGTGGAGACACTTCACTTCCTATTAGAAATCCTTCTAATTGTATGCATAATATTAACTTATTTGAATTTGAATTGTATGTGCATTATGTAGGCATATATAAAAGTTTGTCAATATACAAAAATCAATAAAGAAATTTTTATTTCTTTAAAGTGAATTCAGCTAATTGATGAACCCATATAAGTCCACACCACTAAATGAGTCTCCAATATCCAATATTGAAAATGCTCTAATTTATTCACTTATCACAAGTACAATTTAGTCTCCTAACACTAATACCTAATTGATTAAACTCTAAATTGATGCTACCTAATGAATGTAAGGTTTAAAAATAATTAAAACCAAAAAATGGAGCAATGAAAACCAAACAATAGTAGATAGCCTCTAGATAGCCAAACAATATATAAAATATAATATCGAGACTAGCAACGATGAACAATCCAACAGCCCCAAAGAATGAACATATAAAAAACTACAAATCTTTTAAATCCAAAAAATTAGATCCACTTGAAGTGGTAAATTGAATCTTGGGATCAATCTTGAATGGTAACATACTTTAGGAATAACAATCAATTTTGAAGAAAGGACCTTAGACCTCGTGCTTTCCACCTTCTAAACCTTGAGATTGCAATGAATATGATATCTTAACAATCAATGAATTTGTGTTAGATCACAATTAGTTAATTAAGATAAAAAATTGTAGCTAAGACTATACTAAAATCTTAAATAACAACAATATTACAAGCTCAAATGTCAAGGCTATTTTTGATGCAATAAGTTTTCATGAAAGCCAATCATATGTCCTGGAGTCTTTTTCTTGGTATCACTATTACATTGAGCATTGGATTACATTTCCTCTAAAGAACCAAGAGGTTCAATTTTATCTCAACCTAGTCTCTCAATGTATTTCCATACCAAGATGAGGAAGATAAATAATGGTAGTTTCCCACATAGGCTATATTTTGAATGTTGTTTTTAGTGCACTAAATGAACTATAAAGGTATGTTCTTTAGGTCTTCAATTAAAACATTAGCCAAAAAGACATTTAAATATGAAGGTTTAGGAGGAAAAGTTGGCATTTATGTAAATGATTACATCGTTGGACCCAACTATGATTTGGATATAGCAGTTTTGGGACTCAAAATTTTTGCTCAATTAAAGGACTTAGTCACCTCTTCAAAGGATCTACAAAATATTTGTTAAGCTAACCTATCAACATAGGATTTTCACTATCTAATGCAATTGCTAGAGAGTATTAGAAATCTTTGACATAAACTGCAAAAATTTTTGCTCAAAATTTGGACTCAAAATTTTTGCGAGTATTGCCGAGTTATCCTTAGATGCCGAGTAAAACTCTAGTGGATGCCAAGTAGTCAGTAGCAACCGAGTTGATAAATGTCAATGGAAGCTAAGTGAAGTGGAAATCTAGTGGAAGTCGAGTGAATGAAATCCAATGGGAGTTGAGTCATGTTGAAACCTTCAAGTGCTAAGTTTACAGCTGTACGCACTAAGAATTTAATGCTAGATTTTGAAAGGTATAAGGTCAAATTTTGATCATTTTTACACCATTTGAACACAAAGCAAAGATGAGAAGAGTGTAGAAGTGATCAAATAGCAACCTTGAAGCCTTTTGCACCAATTTCAACAACAATTTAGCATAAATTTTGGCAATCTAAGGTATTTATCAAGTGCTAAGCTATGTAGTATTAAAGTTTCAATATATTTAAACCCTAGATCAATATAATGGCTTCTAGTTCTAAGAACCCCAAGGGAAAGGAAAGTCATGAGGTCTAGCTAGTTAGCAATGAAGTAAAACAACATGAGTTTAGACTGATTCCCAAGGTAGCCTACAAGAATGACCCTATCGACACATTGTCCATAATTCCACCCAAGGTTGTCATGGTATAGGATGTAAGGAAGTGTTACAACTACAAGATAGGGGCTATAGATAACCTTGAGATATTTCAAGCTTATGACAAGCTATGTGACAATAGGATTCTAAAGGATGAATTTTAGATGGTTGAGAAGAAGGGTTTAACAAATGCCCTAGTTTATCCCACAAGTTTCAAAACAAAATGGATACAGATTGTTCTTAGTAGAATATACAATGGATGTTTATGGTTGGAAGGAGGACCCATCAAGATTACCAAGAGGATAGTACATAAGGTTATGGGTTTCCCAACCCTATATTGGCCTAAGACCCTGAGAAGTGATTCAAAAGAGGTCATTGAAAGGAATACATGAGCTAAGTGGAATAAGAGGAGTATGACAATTGATATTGTAATAGATCCTCTTCTAGATTTTGTAGTGAGAGTGATATCTCACAAATTTTACCAATCCACCAGATTAAAAAGTGTACCATGTATTGTTGTTGATGTAGCCTATAAGCTTGTAAAGAAAGATCATACATATGATCTAGCAAAACTGATGCTTTAGCAAATAAATGGGAACCTAGGAGCAATAAGAAGGTCAAAAGGTGCTCAATGCAAGTTTGGTTCAGTTCTTGTCTGCATATCTTTCTATGTCATGGAAGAGTTTTCATCAATTGGAAAGGTAAACTGGAATCCAAAAAAAACTACAATTACTCAAATCAATGAGTATATTGAACAGATGGGTGACAACTTTGGAGCACAAATGACAAGCTATTTTGAGGATTTTAAGAAATCCATGAAGCAAAGGATTAGGATACTAGTTTCCCTAGTGGAATAATATATCAATGACATATGCTTCCTGGTAGACATTGACTACACTAGTATCCAAGCAACAATTCCAAGAGTGAGATGGCTAAGGCCATTGGGATATGAACTAGATGTGGATGAAGCATCAACAAAAATCACTGCATTGCTTGTAGAAGAGATTGATAAGGAGGCTCCTCACTTTGGAACATATGATGTTGTGTGTTCCAAGGTAGATATGGAACTAAAAACAACCTCCAACTTAAAGAATAAGGATAAACTAGTGAAGAAGATAAAGAAGAAATTTGGTGTAGAGATTAAAGGAGCAGTAGGTGTTGAAGAGGATGATGATGAGGAAGAAGGTGAGAGTGAAGAAGAGGAACAAGGGCAAGGCCCAATGGAATTCACCCAGAGCTTAGGAGAAGATAAGGAGGAAGATTTTGAGGAAGAAGAAGTTGAGGAAGCACCTACACAAGCCAAGTCAAAGAAGAGAAAGGCTAAATCTCAGCCTCTAGCTCAACCCAAAGCTAAGAAGGAAACCAAGCCTGCACAAGCCAAACCAAAGACACCTACAACAAGAGCTAGCACAAGGGCATCTACATAAAAGGCCAAGGAGGCAGCAAAAGAGAAGAAAAAGGCCACTGAATAGACTGGTGAAGTGCAAAATAAAAGAAGAAAGTATGTAGCACAACCAGATTCTGATGACAATGAGAGAACAAAATCAGAGGATATAAGCCAATTCAGAGTGGTAAGCCATCTTCCCAAATTTTCCATAGATAAAATTTGTGAAAATATTAAGAATGCAAATTTGACTAGTTTGAAAAGCCTTTAACTTAACAAGTTAAGTAGAGAATAACAAAAAGAAGAAGAAGAAGAATTTGTATATGCCATGATGGCTGAATTTAAGAACACATCTCTAGAGCTAGACAATACCATGCCTAGGGAGTTATATGAGATAGTTGAAAATAAATGGCATTATTGTCTCAAAATGGAGAAGGAGATCAGAGAATCTACCTTAGTACAAGTGGTACCTAAATTGATAAGAGGTCAAATAAGTAAGGCTAATAAGAAACATGGTGGAAAATTCACACCTAAATATAGAGCCTTTAGCATCCTACAAAATAAAATTGAAGATGTAGTGCATAAGTCCACACAATTGTGGAAGTCAATATACAAATTGATTGATGATAAAGACGAGGGATAGGATAAGGATGTAAATAAGGCTAAAGCCAGTGAGAAGGAAAATGAAGCCAAAGTAGTGGAGGAGGAAAAGAAAATAGAAAAGGAGAAAACAAAAAAAGGAGAAGAAGAGAAGAAAAAGGAAGAGGATAAGGAAAAAGGAGAGGAGGAAACACAAAAAGGAGAAGATATGGCAACAATTGAACAATAGTAGCAAGAAGAACAAAGTGTGCAAGACACAAGAATGCCACCTCCTAGCCCTCCTCATGTGACCATCACACTTTCAGACACTATAACAATCAAGGATGTTCCTGATAATTCTGCTCAGAACATCAACGCCCTAACTACAGAGGATCTCTCCAAGATCCTTCACCAATCAATGCTGCAAGCACAATTATGCACAAATCCAATATTGGTGAGTGTGGATGAGTTGAAAAAGGTAGTAGTAGGACCAATAAAAGACAAGGTGAAACCACAAGAACCACCTTCCATCTTTACAACTACTAGCACTCAAATTTTAATGCTTCCACCACCTTTTCCAACAGTTGATACATCTGCAATAATTGATACCACAATGTAGAAGCCAAGTGTAGAGGCAAAGAAACACACAGATCAAACAAGATAGATTGCTACATATGATTCTATAGTATAGACAATAGGTACACCCCCACCAATTGTTGTCATAGATCAAGGGAAATCTAAAGAATCCAAGGAGGACACATCAAAAGAAGAGGAGTAGGCTGCAATACAAACACTAGTAGAGTTACCAAAAATAGACACTCCTACAAAAACTCTTCAAAAGTTGAGCACTAAAGCCATACCTTTGCAAATCTCCACGCCAGACTCAAGTTCTACAAAGGTTACCAGGGTACTTCACTATGGAGACCCTGAGCTAGATGAAGAGATAGTAATACCTACCTATGACTCAAAGACTATCACCATTGAATAGATTACAAAGATGTTGGATGCATTAAATAGAAGGAGAAGACAAGAAATACTCAGAAAGGAGTATAAGCACAAGCAAACACTACTTGAGATAAAGGACATCTTTATGGATTCCTTCAGCTTGCAATCACTAGATGAGTCAAAGCCTATAATGGAACAATTATCAGATATAGTTGACTAGGTGATAAGTGAAGACCAAGATACCACCGTCAAACTTATGGAGTGGTCTAAAAGGAAATTTTAGGGAAAGGTAAATGAGAAAATATCTAGTGGTATAGCACTTGCATAGGTAGAATTGGCCAAGAAAATCGAAACGGTCAAAATTATACTTGAGAACATTTTCTCACTATACAAAAAGCTATGTGATTTTTCCAATTTCACACAAGAGACAGGCCAAAGGATAATGAGCTTGGAGAGAAATCTAAAGATTTCTAGCATGCAATTACCAAGAGATCCAACTCAAAGTGAGAAGCATTTTTCTCAATCGCTTCACACTCAAAAGGAGTTAGTTGCACTTACAAGTGAAGAGGCCAATATTAAGGCCAAATTAATGCAGATTCAATCCTCCATAATCCCACATTTGAAGGTCCTCCATAAAGAGCAAGCTTATGCAAAGAATGTTCTCAAGAAATATTCCAATCTTTCTACACTTGATGGGCTTGTACATCTTGCTACAAAGATTTCCATTCAACATAAGTCATTTGAAATTGCTTTGGAGAATTGGGATGCTACTCTCAAGATGATCATGGAGGTAAACAATACATTTTTGGCTAAATATGGTATTACTCCTTAGAACCCTTTGACATAAGCGTCAAAATGGGGGAGAAACAACAATAAGGGAGATAAGATATATATATATATATATATATATATATATGTATATATATATGTATGTATGTATGTATGTATGTATGTATGTATGTATGTATGTATGTAAAATGTTTTGGGGGAGAAATAATAAGGAAGATATAACTAAGGGAGAGAATACTAAGCATTTTTATTACATTATTTCATTCATTCTTTTGAAGAATAAAGGGGGAAAGATTGTAGATAGCGAAAAGACAGAACAACTTAGCACACAAGTACACATTACAGAAATAGGGTAAAGACAAAGAATATCAGGTACATTTAGGACAGTTGATGTCGAGCAAGTTAGAATGATTCATGTGTCGAGTGAACCAAAACTATGCATGTGCCGAGCAAGATAGAATGTAATAGGTGCCAAGCAAACCAAGATCAAACATGTGCTGAGCACCAGTAATCCAGTATGTGATGAGTAACACAGAAATCGGTATATGATTTTGTACCCTCATGTAAACCATTTTTTTGAGCTAACATAGAAGGATCTTGAAGGATAATAAGGATAAGAATGAATATTTTCTATTTTTTATGCAATCAACATGTAGCCAATAAGGAAAATGGAGAAGGTATGCAACTAATGAGAAAAGTGCAAGGAATGAGCAGGAATTAAAGATTCACTATGGATCGTAGATCCATACCTAACTCTAAGTCTTCGTAATCTTTAAAAGGATGATGAAAACCCCATGGTATGTGTGGATGAGAGCAGAGTATGGGTAAACTATAGTGAAATTCAATGGGAAGTGTGAAAGACTTAGAGGAATAGAGCAACAATTGCATATCTAGTTGATTAGAACAAAACAAGGGATACGAACAAACATTAGATCAAGCAAGGATCACATTAGAATGAGCAGATCAAGTGCCTGAAATCAAAAATTGAAGATTGTAAGCAATCAGGTCAAAGATTTCTAATACTCTTTAGCAATTGTATTAGATAGTGAAAATCCTATGTTGACAGGTTAGCTTAACAACTATTTTGTAGATCCTTTGAAGAGGTAACTAAATCCTTTAACATGGTGACACTTCATATAAAGTGTTTTAAATCCTTTAACTAGGTCACTATTGACACAGTGTAAAGCCATTAACAGGGCAGGCTATCAGAAGTGGTCAAACAATTATTGCTGCAGTGATTTTGTGGGTATCATCCCCACCCCAGTTTTACCTTCTTATTCCTGGAGGGTTTCTAGGTTACCAAAATTCTAGTGTTATGTGTGTTGATGCATGTGTTTACTTTATGTTTGTTTAATATTTTTACATGCATGCAGTTTACTTTCAGTTATTTGTTTTAAAGGATTTGAAAGGATTAAAGTGCGGTACTTCTAATTCAGCCCCCCCCCCCCCACCCCCCGCCCCCCCCACCAAAAAAGAAAAGTACTCTTCCCATTTGAATATTCCAACACTCTATTTACAAGAAATAACTAAGAATTTTCTCACTATTGAACTCAAAATTATTAAATTATTTAACTAGGGGCTACACAATGGAAGCTATTGTTGAGTTAGGGGAATGGAAGGGACACTAAAAGTTATAAACTATACCCCCACCTAGATTTTCTAGTCATTCATTCATTTAGGATTCAATAATTAATATATATATTCTGTCTCTTGTTGCACCCTTGTGATCTATGTCTCTATAGTGATATTTTTATAATGAAATATTTTCTTATTATTATTATTATTACATATATATAGTATATATTTATATTATATAATTCATTTGATTTGTTTAGATGTCACCCTTACTGAAGAGATAGCAATATTTAATTTTTTATTTATTTTTAAATTATATACAAGATACTCCTAATACTTGTATGTTTATATTCGATATAATTTTATAGCCTAAGTATTTGCCTATGAAGAAAGTCCACACCTAAACATATGAACTCAGAACAAAATAAGGTGACAATTGCTAGATTATGGTCTCAGTTCAAAAGAAAAAGTGATGGAAAATGTTATTGTCCTTGCAAAAAATGCAATAGCTTAAAGAATCAAATAATTCTAATCACAACAACTCAGAGATTGTAGGCAACATGATCACTTTAAAGGAAGAAAGGATTTTTGTCCTTTGGTGAATGTGGATTTTGAACTGGTGGAAAATGGAGGTGTGAATATTGAAGTAGAAGGTAATGATTCCATGGAAGAAGATGATCCTAAGGTAGAGAACATAATTGAAGATGTTGGTATTAGCACAGTTGATAATGTGTCAGAGAACAGGATTGAAGAAGATGATACTGGCGCAACTAATGAAGATGATGAAGATGATAATAGTAATGCATCTAATGATGATGATGAAGAGAACCTTGATATACTTATAATTGAAAATGCGTACAAACCCCTATACCAAGGCTCCTAAAAAATGCTTCTCTCTACTATATTATTGCTAGTAAGCTTCAAGGTTATGAATGGTATATCTAATGTAGCAATCTCACATATGCTAAGGTATAGTCTAATTTTTTTCATCTTCTTTGTTATCGTACCATTAATGTTCTTTATATTAATATTTTTTATTCCATAGCTTGATAGGTGAGTGTTTGTTACCACCATCAAACATTCTACCTTGCTCTTACTGAGAACTATCGACCATGATGAAAGATATTGGAATGGAGTATCAAACAATACATGCATGTCTCAATAATCATATTATATATCATAAACAACATAAATTTGCAACACAATGCCCTAATTGTCACATTAGTAGATATCAATCAAATCAAATAACCAAAAAGGTGTCTTGCAAGGTTCTTTGGTACATTCCCATAATTCCACATCTACAATGGTTATTCAGGTACATAAGCTTGGCACAATTTATGGATTACCATGCATGTAATAGAAGTCAAGATGACATTATGTGAATTCTTGCAAATGGTTTTACATTTAAGGACTGGTGGTTTTTCCAAAATTGGGTTTTCACATCAAGTCCTTGTGTCAAAATGTGTGATTGATTTTGTAGTATTGCATGTTTACATTTCTACAAACTTATTTTGACATAGGACAACAATATGCATATGTTAAGATACCAAATGATCAATGCATGCATAAGAATAAGTTGTAGTACTAAAAAGTTTTATTTGTATATTTGGACCTTGGATAACTGATTCACCCCCCTTTTAGTTATTCTAAAGTATTCCAACAATTAGTATCAAAGCACCAAGTGCTTAAGAGAAAATTTTGAAGGTACTTAAAGCTAATGATCAAGACGTACATAAAGGAGGTACCCAAGTTAAACAAGTGATGCAAGAGCATCCCTAGTTGGCTTACAATCTTGCAGGATGGTGTAGTTTGGCTTTGGAGTTTGGGAACTCGGTTGAAGAAGGAAGTTTGACTTGGTTGATATTGAGTTGGTTTGGTTGTTGTGTTAACCAAGTGACTCGATTAATAAAGACATTCAATGATGGTTGTGGGAACTCAAAACACACTACGAGCTTGGTGAAGTTTGGTTACATTGTTGCCTGAGTTACTTAGTTGCCTCTAGAGGACTCAGCATGTTCTTTGGATCAGTTTTCATTGGTGAGATCAGCTTGGTCTGCATAGTTTAGATTGCAGTGATGACCGAGTTAGCTCGATCAGTGAAGGAACTTGGTTATGTCTGGTAGAATGTTGATGCTCGGCTTGGTCTTGGTTCATGTTGGTGTTGAGTTGTTTGTGAGACAACTTTGGTTATTTAATTTATGTTGTAGTTGATTTGTGGCTCAACATATATTTAATGTGAGGGATTAAATTTAATTTGTAACGAATTGGGCCAACTATGGCTTGGTTGGATATAAGTAGGGGCTTTTGTGGAATCTTAAGGTATTATCATCTAGCTTGGAGAAGAGGATGAAGGCTAGATGTGGACTTTGAAGAGATAGTAGTTGGGGCTTAAGAACCAAAGAATTGCTTGTTAGACCTAAGGGTATAAGTGTAGATTCTTCTTGGTGTTCTTATCCAGTTGGAATTGGGATTGTAAGTTGGATCTTGTGGGATCTTGTAGAATTGTTGTATTAATTGTTTTTTGTACTTGGCCCCAACCTAGAAGGCCTTGCAACCAAGAATATTGCATGTAATTAATTATTTTATGAATAAAGAGTTGTGGTTTGGTATCAGATCTTGCATTGTTGTTGTGTTTCCACCATGTGGTTATTTGTTGGGGGCTAGGACATCTCCTTTGGGGATTCTCCTACCTTACACTAAATTAGGTGGTATTAGAGCAAAGGTTGTTCCTAAGTGTGTGGAAATATTGCCAAAGTTGGGGTAGTTTGCACTAGGATCTTGGGTTGGAGAAGGTTGATCTGTGGAGCTGATTGATCTTTTGGATTGGTGGATCTATTTCTTTGGGTTTTAAAAAAAATGGAAGATTCCTCCAAGAAGATTGGATCCTAGGGCAATTGATGATCTTAGTGATGTTTTAGAAGAAAGGATCTCATAGAAGATTATAAAAATATATATATCTGAGATTGCATTGATGAAGGGCGACATGATTGCTAAAATTGTGAGTGGTTTAGGTGGTGTACCTAGGTGTGTGGGTATTGAAGATGGCTATGAGGAAGTAATTGAAGACTTTAAAGTTGCTAGATCTAGTGGTGAGGATAGAATTGGTCATGTGGAGAGACCTATTGGAACTAGGGCTGGTCAGTTTGCTAGACTTGGATTTCAGTTGAAGTTGAAGCATAAGATGGAGGTTTCTAATTTCTTAGGTACTTTGACTCCTGAAGATCTGATTGATTGGATTGGTGAATTGGAAGATTACTTTGAGCTTGAGGATATTGAGGATCCACTCAAAGTGAGGTTGGCACAAACTAAGTTGAAAGAACATGCTACTCTTTGGTGGAATGAAGATCAAGGTGAAATGAAGATAATTAGATGGATATTGATGGTGACTAAATTGAAGGCTAAGTTCATTCCTACTAATTATGAACCTGAGTTATTTAAGAGGTTGAAAAATATGAAGTAGAAAGATATGACTGTGAAGGATTATATCGAGGATTTCTACAAGTTGACTATTTGGTTTGGACATAGAGAATTGTCAAAGGAGAAGGTAGCTCAGTACATTAATGGTTTAAAATTCAATATTCAGGATGAGGTTGGTATGCTGAATATTTCTTTAGTTGAGGATGCTTATTAGTATGCTTTAAAGGTAGAAGATAAGTTGAAAAGGAAAAGTCCAGGTAATACTAGAGGGAAGGAGTGTTAGATTATGGTGACTGATCAGGAAAGTATTGTACATACTTCATAACTAGTGGGGTTCGAGGCATCAGCCCAAAAAAAATTTTTGGGCCGTGGCCGACATGGTAGCCGACATATTATGCCCGACATATGGCGACATGTTGTAACCCTAAAATGAATAAAATACTTTAGGGTTAGGTATTTTTTATTATGTCGTGATGTGAAATTGGTTCTTATGGCGGTATTGAGCTGTAAAGGATTACAGATTGCAATCAGGTTGTAATCACTGGATTATAATAAGATCGGACTTGTTGTTTGGTGGACATAGCCCAGGGATTGGGTCAACCACATTAAATCTTGGTGCCCTGTGTTCATTTTTGTGTGATCTATTATTTTCTGTTATTGGTTATATTTGCATTTAGTTTTTATAACTGTCTGTGGTTTATCCTAACAAGGAGAAGCTGGATAACTTAGCAAAGGCTAAACTAAGTGTTGAAGGTGAGCCAAAACCTATTGATCAGAAGAGAAGGATGGGTGGAGGTGGGTTTAGTGGTAATTTCTTTAGATGTGGTGAAGAAGGGCATAGATCTTTTGAATGTCCTCATAGTAGGAAAGGCGTTGTTGTGAATGAGGTTGTATTCCAAGACAAACAACTTGAGCAAGGAGATTTTTTGCTAGCTCAATGAGTACTAGTTGGCCATAGAACATTGGATTCTTAATTGTCAAAGGACTAGTTTGTTCAGGACTTTTTATAAGTTTGGTGGTAAAGTCTGCAAGGTGATTGTGGATGGTGGTAGTATTGATAACCTTGTTACTGAGCAGATGATTCAAAAACTTGGTTTGAAGAGAGTGAGACACCCTTATCCCTATAGGATTGGTTGGTTCGAAGGTGAACATGCTTTGGAAGTGAGGGAGAAATTCCTTGTTGATTTTCAAATTGGGTAGTATAAGGATCAAGTGTTGTGTGATATTGTGGACATGAATAGTTATCATTTGTTTCTTGGTAGAACTTGGCAGTATAATTGTAGGGTTATGCATAATTATGTCAAGAATGTGTTTACTATTGAGAAAGGTGCCAAGAAGTATTCCCTGATTCCTTTACATAATGAAGAGCTTGGTAGGAGGAACTTGATTATTGGCAGCCGAGTTAAGTAGATAGATTCTAAGAAGGTTGGAGATTAGTATGGAAAGAAGACCTGTAGCACACCGAGGACGAATGAGAAGAAGTAGATGAAGAACAACAGAAAGAGTGTACAAGTTGAAGACTTGGAGGATATGTATGTAACCACAAAACTTGGCATGTATGATGTAGGAGAATCCATGGTTGGCTTACAATCTTGTAGGATGGTGTGGTTTGTCTTTAGAGTTTGGGAACTTGATTGAAGAAGGAAGTGTGACTTAATCGATACTAAGTTGGTTTGGTTGTTGTGTTAACCAAGTGACTCGATTAATGAAGACATTCAGTGATGCTTATGGGAGCTTAGCACACATTGGGAGCTCACTGAAGCTTGGTTATAGTGTTGCTCGATTGCTTCTAGAGGACTCGGCGTGTTCTTTGGCTCAATTTTTACTGGCAAACTCAGCTTGGTCAACATAGTTTGGATTGTAATGATGCCTAAGTTACCTCAGTCATTGAAGGAACTTAGTTATGTCTGGTAGAATTTTGACACTCCGCTTGGTCTTGGTTCATGTTGGTGTTGAGTTGTCTATGAGCCAACTTTGGGTATTTAATTTGTGTTGTAGTCAACTTGTCGCTTAACATATATTTAATGTGAGAGATTTAATTTAATTTGTAATGAATTGGGATGATTATTGCTTGGTTGGGTATAAGTAGAGGGTTTTGTGGGGTCTTAAGGCATTATCATCCAGCTTGGAGAAGAGGATGAAGGCTAGATGCAAACTTTGAAGAGCTAGTAGTTGAGGCTTGAGAACTAGAGGATTGCTTGGTAGACTTGAGGGTACAATTGTAGATTCTTCTTGGTGTTCTTATCCAATTATGGATCTGGACTATTTGGGATTGGGATTTTAAGTTGGATCTTGTGGGATCTTGCATAATTGTTATTGTAATTGTTGTTTGTACTTGGCCCTAACCCGGAAGGCCTTACAGTTGGGCATATTGCATGTAATTAGTTAATTTATGAATAAAGAGTTTTGTTTTGGTATCAAATGCTGCATTGTTGTTATTTTTTTGTTGTGTGATTATTTTTTGGGGGCTAGGACATCTCCTTTGGGGATTCTCCTACCTTGCACTATGTCAACAAGGAAAACTTTCCTACATGGAAAAGTTTGATGAAGCTACATTTGGGAGGTCTTGCAGATTATGCATAGTCAATTATCTCCATTGTGCATGTTGATCCAACTAGAGCCCCAACTGTTGAACAATTAAAACAAAAGAAGGAACACAATTAGGCAATGTTGGATATTACATTTACCCTAAGCTAATTAGAGTTTGATGACATCAAAGGATGTGATTCTACTAAGAAAATGTGGGATTCCATATAGAATATCTATGGAGGAGACAATAATGTGTTGAGAGCCAAAGTTGAAAGCCTAAGAGGAAAATTTGATGAAATGAGAATGCAAGATGGTGAGACTATAGTCTAGTATTGTGCAAGGATCAAAGATATTGTTAATGCAATTCAAGGATCTACTGGACAGATTGAAGATGATATTGTGATCAGCAAAGTATTGAGAACCCTATTGCCTATCTATGCTATTAGAGTTTATGATATACAATAACTAAGGTGTACCCCTGGTAGTAATCTGAACCTTGAAGGATTGGTTGGAAAACTCACTACTTTTGAACTTTCAAAATTTGATAATTTCAAATCTAAGAATTTTGAATCTTCATTCAAAGATAAGCTCACACTAAAAGAACATAAAGATAAGATAAAGAAAAAGGTCAAATATGGTGCTAGTGACAGTGATACAAATGATGAAGAGCTAGAAGAACTGGAAGCATCATTGGCTAGGAAATTTCACAGAGGCAAAGGAAAATACAAAGGTAAGTTACCCATCATATGCTTTAATTGTCATTAGGTTGGTCATATTGCAACAAGATGTCCTAATAAGTCAAACGACAAGAGTGAAGACAAATTCAGAGGTAGAAAAGATGATAGTAACAAAGGCTACAAGGACAAGGGAAAGAAGGATTGTTACATTGTTGAAGAAGAATCCAATAATGAATCTGAAGATCATGATGATGAAGTTGTCCATTTTGCTATAAAGGATGATTCTGATGAAGATGAGGTAATTGCATTGAAATCTTATGTGAACAAAAGTGATAGATGGATCATTGATAGTGGATGTTCACATCACATGATTGGAGACAAAAGTAAGCTCATTACCCTTAAGTATTACAATGGAAATAGTGTTAGATTTGGTAATGATGCACCATGCCTGCTTATAGGAAAATGATCAATAAGTTTGATAGATAAAATCATGTGTGACAATGCTTACTGTTGGAGTTCTTTTTGACAAGGAACATACTAGGCCAATTTGGGCCTAATATCAGAAAGAATAAGATAGGGACAAGCCTAAGGATCAGCTAAATCCTATGCTTAGTAGGGTTAAATCTGAGTTTTAGGCGAACTTCAACAGAGTCACTAGGACTCCCTTCACTTTAGGCTCTATAGGGCCAAGGTGGGAAAACCTTAGGGATTGATATGAAAAAATTTGTGATATTCTTCTCTTCAAGACTATCCCCTATAGCAAAAAGTGGCCAATATTCTTCTATGATTTTATTATAAACTTCCTAATTATAGTAGCTAACTGTAACCAAAGAAAAATAAAAGTATATGCAAATAAGTAATGACCAAAAGTTGTAGTTCTTCATTACATAAAATGGTAAATTGATTGTTTGATTTTATTTTTATGTGCTTTGAAACTTTATGAATCATCAACTTGCAACTAAAATTAAGTGATCGGTGTCTTATCCATTGTTATATAGAGTCAAAACTAGCAACTTGGACCTATTTAATCAACTTGTAATTAAATTTGTCAACAGTGAGCTCTGAATTTCATTCTTACCATATCCTTCTCATAAACCCTAAACCCTATCACTTACAGAAAGTAATTACTTAATTCTTTGAATTAACAAAAATCAATAAGAGATACACAATTTATCTAAATTGAATTAAACTGAAAGAAACTTGTTCATTTCAATCTCAAGATCACAGATATATAAGGACAGAGACAAAACTCTAAGACACAGATATGCAGGATTTCCTTTTTGTATTGATTTCCTCTGAAAATAAATACAATAATGATAAAACTCAAAGTACAACCCAGAACTTGACAATTGATACTTGGTATTCATTGTATTCTCAAGTATAAAAGACTAATTACATTCATATGATTATAAAAACCTAGATGGATTGTAAAAAAGACATAAAATGGGAAAATTCTACAAACTTTTGACCTCTACTCCTCATCCTAGAAATCCTTATATAAAATTGCAACAAGATACAGATGGGAGGAGGACACATGTCAACACTTTAATGGAAAATAAAAAGGCAAGACATATACAAAACATTCTTCTACACTTGATCCAAAAATAGGAAGGTAGTTGAAAAGTTAGCAGGTGGCACTTTACTGTAGCAACTTTAACTTTAATCCACTTTGTCTTCTTATGCCCTCTAGTTCATCAAAAGTCTCAAAATTTCAAAGGAGTATTAATGAGACATTTATCCTCTAGATGAACTTCTCAGTGTATCTGATCTTATCCCTAATCTCTTGTTGCCTTTAATCTCAATTATTCCTCAGCTGCTTCTTGCTAGTAAAGCCTTTATTTCTCCCACTACTTCCCAAACATAAATCTCTCACTTGGTGGGGCACTCTGTGGTTTTAACCTATTCTCGGTCCTTCATGGATTTTGTCCACGTAGCATCCATTATAGCTTTAGACTCCACTATGAATTTATTCAAGTCTATCTCTATTCTAAACAAGGAGTCAATTAAATTATGAAAAGGGGTGTTGTCTTCAAATTTTTCCATTGTGGCCTCTTGAGTCAATATTGCACTAAATGCATCAAACCATTCATGTCATTCTTTTTACATGTTACTATTATCCAAAATTGGTGGTATGCAAGGCTCAATTCCATGAGATAAAACTTTTATCTTTCCTTGTATAACTTGTAATTTCCCAGTAAAGAAACCAATTAGTTCCTTAACTATCTCCAGGATTTCCTTCACTGCAAAATTGCTCAACATCTTGTAAAGAAACATATACTGTATGAGCCTATTGTGATATATTCTTTAGAGTTTCCATCCCATGGCCAATTATACACCTAAGGACAAATGTCCTTACCTCATCTCCTTGCTGAGTTGGTGTAGCATAAATGCTCATTCTCCTGGGCTTTGTTGTATTCTCTGCCTCTAGCTCATCTATCTGTATTGTGGTCTCTACTATGACCTTAGATAGATGCTCTTGATTTTTTTATTCTTTTCTCTATTCTATAGTAGCCACTTGCTCTATATTTTCTAGTTTCTCTCTAAGAGATGCAACTTCTACTTCCAAACCATGGACCTTGGCTTCAATATATTCAATCTTCTGTTTGTAAACATGGCTCTTCCTAAGCTCATCCATATGCCTTATATGAGATGGAATTTTCATGTCTTCTAATCTGATCAAGCATAAATTCTTGCTTCAAATCTCACCCAAGCACCAACCGCATCCCACTCCTCTGCACAAGATCTCTTGCCTCCTTTGGAGTCATGGCTTCACTGTCAAGATCATAGGATTGCAATTTCTCAACTAGTTCTAGATTTTGTTCATCTAATTCTCCTACTTTCATCTTGAGCACAAAATCACTTTGTTTTACCTTGTACAAAAAACTTTTGAACTCTACTGACTTGATGAATTCATCATCCTCTATAAACTATTGGGCTCGGATGATCCTATCATCCAACCTTGTTACAACTAGTTCTAAGTCAGTGAGTGTGTTCTTAGTTGCATTGACCCTATCTTTTATATAGCTTTGCCTCAAGTCAGCAAAGTGTTGACTCTTACCAGGTAGTATTTAAAGTGTCCTCTATTTAACCTCTGTAGGGATATGGACAAATTTTTGTATCTTATTCCCCTTGGTGACCCATGATGTCTCAATAGGCTCATCTCCTTCTAATTCCAAGGTTACATTGAGCTCAAGGCTATCAAGGCATACCTCTCTTCTTCTCCTATGGATCCCTCTAACATTTGGGCCATAATTTAAGCATGGTCAGTGACCATCTTCCTAATCCTATGAGGATAGGGGATATCCATATAAAATCCATTAAAATTGGGATCTACTTTCTTCATTTCCCTCTCTACCCTTAGAACATCATCATGCTTAGCTAGCTTATCAAATGCCTCCCCCTCTGCAACAATATTAGGAATAAAATCTTCATGGGGCAATTCTTTGTAATTAGGAAACACATAGTTCCTAATTTCTTCGAGAGTGGTTCTCATCCAATTATCAAGTTCCTACATCTTGTGAGGACTAGTTGACATGTTGTAGTAGTGGAGGAAAGAATGAATTTGATCTAGGGCCTCTTTTCCAATAGAAAAATCCCCCAAACATCAACATAGGAATATACCTCTATGTACCTTAGGCTCTAGATACTCCTTGTTAACCATAAATAACTACCATATGAATTCAATAATGGCCAGTCTGGGAGGAATGAATTTTGGAAAAAGATGTGGGGGTTGGGGACAACCATAAACCCTCATTAGAGAAAAGGTTGGAAATAGGAAGATATCTCTGCAATTGTGGTCTATTCATTTGCTTTCTAGGAGGAGGGCTAGTCTCAAAAGACCCTTTGAGATATCAAGTGCCCTAAAGTAACCAGTGTCTAGAATTTTCATAATGACAGTAATAAAACTATTCAAAAATGAGATAGAATTAGAATAATGGTAAGAAGTGTCCCATACATGTGTGAAAAATTGGACTAGCAACTCTCCATTAGCATCAATTGTATGATCAATGAAATCTGAGCTTATGTATCCCACATTCTTGTATGGGATTAGGTGCATCAATAGTGAGTAATGAAGGAAACTAAAATTCTCCATTTCTCCATTTTGGGCACATCCAATATTTTCCTTCATCTTTGCTAGAATGAATTCAACATAATCATATTCTCCTCCGTGGTAGGATTCTTGCACATCTTTGGCAATGATAAATTCTGATCCATATACCATGTCAATTCCATCCTTGCTCACCACCTTGTGGACACCATTTACTATTTTCACAAAATAATTCTTAAATTTATCTAGTGACATTTTCTTGTCCACTTTTTTTGGATAGTCTCCCACTAGCTTCAGATCCATAGGAATATGTTGTCACATTAACTTCCTAGTATACGCCTTAGTGTTCCTTTCAAATTTTCCTTGTAGGTCAATTAGGTCCACTAGTTCACTAGTTCACTCATGGCACCATCCAATCCAAATGCTTCAATAAAAAAAGCCTTGTCTAGTGTACACAAAATAGTCCCATCTCTTCTGTGAAATGATTTGGTGACTAGGTTATAGGATTTGATCAAGGATTTCACTAAATCAACATCCACAAAAACTTTTGGAAAGATTAACCTTGCCCAGTTCTTTTTCCATGGATTGCAAACAGGGATCTACTTTTCTCTGTTGTTGTAGAAATATCTCAAAAGCTCATAACCAAAGACTCCCTGACATATGGCATCTCTACATAGGGCATATTGGTCCACGAATACATGGTCATCTACAAAAATGGCATTAAAGGATTTTGGAAATAGCTTTATCCATTCTTCCACAAACCTACTTGGTTTCTTTTGTCTAGTTTTTCCTCCTTTTGAGGTTGAAGTTTTTGTGATTTCCATTTCTGATGCTGGTATCTCTTCTACCTCCTTTCATACATTTTGCAAAATATACTACAAATACTTGCAAACTACTACAACTAGTTCTGAAGATAGCAATCCACTGACACTGGAAGCTCTGTGATTACTCTAAAAACTCTAATCTTTGCAAATAGCAATAGTGTACTAGATCATGGAATGTTTTATGCTGAGCATACCCTCATCAACTTGTTTTATGCATTGATAATTTGTATGCTTGAGTCTTAAATTCATTATTGTTTATCACCTTAGATGGAGCATCCATATAATTGTCTAGCTAGGAAATATTTGTACTTTACTCAATTCTTATTGGTTAGGGTTTCTTGTCATTATTTTAGTTCAGAAGAAAGGCAAAAAATGCCTTTTTATGTCAGACTAGGGCTTTGATATCTTACAACACCCGACCAAAAAGTTCCCTCATATCAACTTACAAGGGAAACATGGCTCTATGATCTTATGATTATTCAAAACTAAACCCCTTATCTTAGCATCATAAACCTAGAAAAAGGCTTCCATGATCCTACAACACTACATTTATTATGCCTTCGAAACTTACCTTAAGTCCCTTACGATCTTATGAAATAGCTCACAAGCCTTGTCACAACATCGTATCCTTTCTTTAGCTATCTCATGATCCTATGATCATGGTTTAATTCTAGGCCTCGTAACTTTAACAATTACCTTTTAGACTTCTATGATGTTAAGATCACAAAGATATCGCAACATCATGTCTAAGAATTACACTCTTTATGATCTTACGAGCACAGTTAGAAACTGATCTCCTAGCATCAGAGGTTACCTTTTCATTGTTATTTCTGACCTATGATCACACGTTGGCAGTTATCCCTCTTTTATTTTAGCCTTAGAGACTTTCCTTTTTATTTTTATGATCTCACGATTTGACATTACTTCGTAACTTTGCAAGCTTTTAAATTTTCCTTTGAGAACTTAAGATCTATAGCTTGCTATAGCATCAAAGAACACAACATGCCACGTGTCTCAAGATGTCATGCAGTTGTGCCTAGCCCACCATGCTTCATCATCTTTAGCTTATGATCTTATTATCGTGTCTTTATCGTGGCATCGACCCTTATATATTTTGATCTTATGATCCTACAACAATCATTTTGTCGTATTGTTGTGAGTCTTCATTTCTTCTCTTGTAATCCCACGATGACCCTTTTGTTGTAACATAGGGACCCTAATCTCAAAAACCCTTACATTCAATAGCTAAGATGATATGACACAAAGGGAGTCGTAAGACTAGAAACCACTTTCTTTACACTTGTGATGCTATGACCACATAGTATATCTTAATATCGGGGAACTTAAAACACCATCCTACGATCCTCCACCAACCTCTATACCATAATATTGGGAAAAGCCAAATGTGACTGATCATGACTAGATGCCTAAGCCATGATCATAAGATCAGAACTCTATGATTTGAAAGATATACAATCTCCTACCTTAAATAACTTAGGATAAAGGAAAAAGGTTGTAGATTTAACAAATTCTTTTAATGGAAAGACTAAAACATGACCTTAGCATAACAAATTATTCCCCTAGGGAAAGATTTTCAATATTGAGATTGGAAAAAATAACAAAATTACGGTTCACTTGAAAACTGAAAATAAATGAAATACAAAACCCTAACAATGTAATATAGTTCAAAGCATTTTCACAATGGATATTTAAAATTGTAGTACAGTGAAAATGATGGCTATCACTTACTATGTGGAAGGACTTAAATATAATCTATCGAGTGTGTTGCAATTGAATAGGTTAGGTTGCAAAGTTGAATTTGATAACAAAAAGGATAAGATCTATAACACTAATGGAAAACTAATTGGAAATGGAGATCAAACTAGAGGTAATTTATTTTATCTTGATATGAATGTTGCTACTTGTCTTTTTGTACAATTTAATTATGTGTGGCTATGGCACAAGAGGTTATGTCATGTAAATTTTGACAATTTGGTCCATATCAGCAAGATGAAAGAGTCAGAGGTTTACCAAAATTGAAGAAACCTGACAATGTGATTTGCAAAAAATATTAGTTAGGAATGATGACAAAATCTAATTTTAAAAGTAAGACTCATACTTCAAAATAAATTCTAGAATTAGTTCATACTGATTTATGTGGACCAATGGATGCACAAAGCTACAAAGGTGACAAGTACATTATCCTATTTGTTGATGATTACTCAAGAATGATGACAATAATGTTCTTAAAAGAAAAATTTGATGCTTTTCAAATGTTTAAGTGGTATCTGGCATGAGTTGAAAAGGAAACTAGTAAAAGCTTGAAATGTCTAAGATCTGATAGAGGTGGAGAGTTTACATCAAATGAGTTTGAAAACTTTTGTAATGACAGAGGAATCAAGAGACAAACTTTTGCACCTAAGACCCCTCCACAAAATGGGATTTCTCAAAGGAGAAATAGATCTATAATGGATTGTGCTAGAACACTACTGATGAAGAAGAATGTTGCTTTGAAATACTAGAGAGAAGGTGTTAGTATAGTTGTCTATATCTTGAACCAAGTACAAGTCAAGAAAGGTACAAATTCCACACCTTTTGAATTATGGTATGTATACTCACCCAATGATAAATATTTTAAGGTAATTGGAAGAAAGTGTTACATTCTTAAGGACAATAGAAATGGTAAACTTGATACTAAAAGTGAAGAAGGTATATTCCTAGGCTATTCCACAAGAAGTAAAGCTTATAAGTGTTTAAATACTAACACTAACAAAGTTGTGGAAAGTGCAAATGTAAAGTTTGACGAATATACAAAAGGGTGTGAAGACGAACCAAAGAAGAAACCTAAAAATTACATAATCTTTATGTACTACTATGAAGACATGTCTACTGATGTTAATAATTTTGCAAACCAAGTTGTTAATCAACAAGAATGAATAACTGTTGAGTAACATACAATGGAGGACAAGTTGCATTTAGGAGTCAAGATGCACTCTGGATATGAGTTGTAGTCAGAAGTTGAGGTACATTCAAATACTAAGATCAATTTACATGAAAGGAATGTTGAGTTACCTGATAAAGAAGTACATAATGAATATGAAATTGAACTTCATGAAACACCCAATGTAGAAAGGAGAGCAGAACCAACATTGTTAAAGTATGTCAAAAGACATCACCCTGCTTGACAAATTATTGGAGATAAAGAAGATAGACCGATGAAAAGGAATAGGTTGAGAAATAATACATGTTTTTTAAGTATGCATGAACCTAAGTCAGTGAAGCATGCATTAGAGAATGAAGATTGGAGTTAAGCCATGAAAGAAGAAATTGATCAGATTAAGAAGAATAAAACATGGACACTATTACCCAGACCTAAGAACAAAAATGTGATTGAAACCAAGTGGGTGTACAAAAATAAACTAGATGAGAATGGTAAAGTCACAAGGAATAAGACAAGATTAGTTTGCAAAGGATATGCACAAGAAGAAGGAATTGATTATGGAGCGACATTTTTCCTAGTTGCAAGATTGTAAGGAGTAAGAAATCTGCTTGCTTACTCTACATACAAAGGATTTAAAGTTTATCAAATGGATGTTAAGTTAGTATTTGTTGATCCAAACAATAAGAACGTGGTGTGTAGATTACAGAAAGCTTTATATGGTTTAGAGCAAGCTCCTAGATCATGGTATGAGAAGCTTCACAACTATCTTATGAAGATTAGTTCTGAGAAGACTAATGACAACAACAATCTATACTTGAAGTAAGAAGGAGGTAAATTAATTTTACTAGCTGAAATATTTGTTGATGATATCATATTTGGAGGATGAAATGCATTGTGTAAGACATTTTTAAATGAAATGAAGGAAGAGTTTGAGATTTCTATGTTTGGAGACATAAATTTCTTTCTTGGACTGCAAGTATATCAGATGAAATATGGTATTTATATCACTTAGTCCAAGTATGTGAAGGAAAACTTGAGAATTTTTGGTATTGAAGATTCAAAATCTGTTAGTTCTCCTATGGTGACAGGACACAAATTATCCAAAACTGATTTTTTTTGAAGTAAATCAAACATTTGTTGGATACAATTGATTAATTGTGTGTTGTCTTTGATGTTACACAAATGTCATAATCATTATTAGTTAGTATATGTCGAGCTCACTTGGGCAGTGAAGATAGTTCTCAATGTCACTGAGCATTCTTGTGTTTGCCTAGTTCAAAAGGTAGTGTCTACCAAGTTCACTTGGGCGTCAAAGCAAAAGTTACAGAAAGAGAGTGGTAACCGAGCTCACTTGGGTAATGAAGGAAATTTGGATGGAACCAGTGTTAACCAAGCTCACTTGGTTGCCAAAAGATTTTTGTAAATTTGTAGTGTTAACCAAGCTTATGTTGGTTAACAAAGAAAATTGCTTCTGAGTTAGTTTCTACTGAGTAGGGTTGGCTAGCAAAGGATTTTCCTATTTTGTTATATTGAGCTTAATTGATCTATCTATTGATTCTAGCCAACTGAGGTGATGAATATTGATTATTTTAAGTTGTATTTGAGCCAACTTGACAAAGTGAAAGGTATAAGTACAAGGTCAAGTTGTGATTTCAATGTGCAAAAAAAAAAGTGTGCAAGTGAGTGCAAGAAAATGTGAAAATTATGGTGATGTGATTGAAGATCTATTGGTAAGTAGATGAAGCAAATTTGAAGGATAAGTAGAATATTCTTATGGTGCAACAAAGCTATATTTGATTAGGAAGGATAAAGTACAAGCCATAACAGAGATCTAACATCAGTAATCAAGTTGCATTCAAATCAGGTCAATTCATTGTTACTCTCTAACCATTGTAGCAGTGATCTAAATCTCTTAATAGAGTTGGCATAACAGTTATTTGCAAATCTTCTAACAACGTGGCAATTCCATTGAATTGTTCTCAAGACCTCTAACTAGGCTACTCCTAATAGGGTTATTAAATCTTTTAATAGGGTCACACCTAATAGTGTGTTTTGTAACCTTTAATAGGGTTGGCTCCTAACAAGGCTCACTTGAGAAGAGTGAAAATTAATAACTAGTTGCTATTGGTGGTTTTTCCCAAATTGGGTTTCCATGTTAAATTATGGTGTCAAATGTGTTCATGTTATTTTCTTTATGTGTTTGCAACTAAGTTAAAGTAATAGTAATAAAAAATAACATCTAATGGTTTATAAGTTAGTCTTTTACTGAGCTAATCTAGTTACTATCAACTTACAAAATTTCGTGTGTTTACCAAGCTTCAGTAGTATTCAGTTATTTGTTTGCATTTTGTACTAACATCTAAGGGATCTAAGATTTATTTTTGTAGTAATTGATTCACCCTCCCCTCTCAGTTACTCCTCTTATATTTCCAACAATTGGTATCAAAGCTTTTGGTGCTTGCAGATAAGGTTTCAAGGACCTAAGCTAAAGATCAAGATGTCTTACAAAAGAGAGATTCCCAAGCTGAATAGAGATAAATTTGCAGCATGGCAAGGACTAATGAGATTGCATCTAGCTACCATTAGTGATTCAGGTTGCAAGTATCTTGATTCTAAATATAAGACTCCCACTGGAACATTTTCAGTTTAAGATATTGTTGAAAAGAAAAATCATAATATCATGATGATTGATATTGCATCTACTCTCAATTATGTTGAATTTGATGAGGTAACAGATTACAAAACCACTTTTTCAATGTGAAACAAACTAAAAGATATCTATGGAGGAGATGACAATGTGAGAAGAGCCAAAGTAGGATTATGAATATAAGACTCCCACTGGAACATTTTCAGTTTAAGATATTGTTGAAAAGAAGAATCATAATATCATGATGATTGATATTGCATCTACTCTCAATTATGTTGAATTTGATGAGGTAAAAGATTACAAAACAACTTTTTCAATGTGAAACAAACTAAAAGATATCTATGGAGGAGATGACAATGTGAGAAGAGCCAAAGTAGAAAACCTTAGAGGAAAATTTGATCAAATAAGAATGAGAGAAGATGGAAACATTGAAAAATATGTGGAAAGAATCAAGGCCAGTGTTAGTGCAATCAAAGCATCTGGAGGAGACATCAAGAAGGAAGCTGTTGTAAGTAAAGTGCTCAGAACTCTTCTTCCTATTTATGTAATTAGAGTATCTACTATTTAAGAAATGAGATGTAACCCGACTAATAAGATAGGGTTAGATGCTCTAGTTGGAAGATTAACAGCTTTTGAGTTGGATAATTATGATAACTATGTTCTTGCTTCAAAGAATATTGAATTTGCATTTAAAGCTAAACTCTCACTCAAAGAAAAGGATAAAACATCAAAATCTAGTCAATCAAGAAGTGAAGAAGATGGATCATCAGAAGAAAGTTCAAATAGTGATCTTGAAGTTGTTGAAGCCTTTCTTGCAAGAAAGTATTCCAAAGGAAGAGGGAAGTGCAAAGGTAAAGTTCCTTTGATCTACTTTTCTTGTGGATAAAAATTGATCACATTGCTGCTAGGTGTTCCAACAAGGAAATGAAGAATGAAAAGAAAAATAAAAGGTGAGAAGGACTCCAAGAACTACAAGAACTTCAAGGAAAAAGGTAAGAAATCTTGTTTCATAGCTAAAGATTATGATAACAGTGAAGATGAAATGGTTTATATTGCTATGAAAGATGAAACTGATGATGAAGGATATAAGGTGGCACTTATCTCTCATGTTAGAAAAAATGATATATGGATTATTGATAGTGGCTACTCACATCATATGACTAGTGACAAAACAAAATTTGAGCATATGGAATATTATGATGGAGGTAGTATAAGATTTGGAAACAATGAACCTTGTAATATAAAAGAAAAAGGATGTATCCTATTAACTAAAGAACTTGTGTGATAATTCTTATTAGGTTGAAGGAATAAAGCATAATCTACTAAGTGTGGCACAACCAAAGAACATTGGATTCAAGGTAGGATTCATGAATAGACAGGCCAAACTACTAGATGAGAGAGGAAATTTGGTTGGTTTTGGCAAGCAAACAAAAGGTAATCTATTTTATCTTGATCTCAGTGATTATTCATGTTTTATTGCTCAAATAGAAGAAATTTGGTTATGGCACAAAAGACTATGTCATGTGAACTTGGATAATCTGGTTAAAATAAGCAAACACAAAAGAGTAAGAGGTATTTATAGTTTGAAGAATCTTGACATGGGTCTATGCAAGAATTGCCAAACTGGTAAGATGGGAAAGACAAGCTTCAAAAGCAAAGACTATCAATTAGAAGAAGTCTTGGAAATTGTCTTAGAAATTGTTCATATAGAATTATGTGGACCTATTGGAATAGAGAGCTCTAGTGGAGAAAAGTTTTTCATTCTCTTTGTTGATGACTACTCTAGGATGATGACAACAATGTACCTAAAAGAAAAATTAGAAGCTTTTCAAAAATTCAAGTGGTATCTAGCAAGAGTAGAAAAATAAATAGGAAAGAATTTGAAATGCCTAAGATTAGATAGAGGTGGTGAATTCATTTCCCATGAATTCAACAATTTCTACATTGAAAGAGGAATCAAAAGATAAGTATCTACTCCTGGTACATTGCAACAGAATGTTATAGCAGAAAGAAGAAATAGATCTATCATGGATTGTGCAAGAATCCTAATGATTGAAAAGAATGTTGCTCTCAAATATTGGAAGGAAGCTATTAGTACTACACTTCATACCTTGAACAGAGTATAGTTGAAGAAAGATTCAAGCAAGACACCTTATCAACTATGGTATGGCTACAAACCTAATGTAAGTTACTTGAAGATATTTGGCAGCAAATGTTACATGTTGAAGGAATCTAGAAAAGGAAAATTTGATGTAAAAGGTGATGAAGGCATATTTCTAGGATACTCTTGTAGAAGCAAAGCATATAGATGTTTGAATTTATCTACTCACAAAATCATAGAAAGTCTACATGTCAGAATTGATGAATATGTAGAAAAGAGTGAAGAAGAAAGTAGCAAGGAACCTAAAGACTACAAAATGTTTGTTTACTATGAACCTGATACCCTTCCTAATTTATCTGAAAGAAAAGATGCTTCAACTCCCATGTCCTTGGAAACTTCAATAGCTACTGAATTACAGAAGTGCAACCTGAGCTACAAGGACCCGAGTCACAAACAGAGACTATTGAGCTAGTTCAAACTGAGCTTGATGGACCTGAGTCACAAAAAAAAGGACTCGAGCTTGAAATTGAAATTCAAAAAGAAGATGATGGAACTCATTCAAAGACCAAGGAGCCTATATTAGCAAGATATTTCAGAAGAGATCATGCACCTAATCAGATCATTGGAGATAAATCAGATGGAACAATGACAAGAAGCAAATTAAAAGGTGCATGTTTGCTTGTTGAATTTGAACCTAGGAGTGTTAAAGATGCTCTAGAAAATGAAAGTTGGATTGAAGCAATGAATGAAGAGATAGAACAAATAGAGAAGAACAAAACTTGGACTCTTGTTCCTAGACCCAAGGATAAAAATGTAATTGGTACAAAATGGGTATTTAGAAATAAGCTAAATGAAGATGGAAAGGTATCAAGAAACAAAGCAAGACTAGTATGAAAAGTCTACTCTCAAGAAGAAGGTATTGACTATGGTGAAACTTTTGCTCCTATAGCAAGACTTGAAGGTGTTAGAACTTTACTAGCATATGCAGCACATAGAGGATTTAAAGTATATCAAATGGATGTTAAATTTGTATTCTTGAATGAAACCCTTGATGAGGAAGTTTACATGAGCAACGAGAAGGTTTTGTAGATCCTAGTAAAGCAGACATGGTTTGAAAACTACACAAAGCTTTATATGGTCTCAAGTAAGCTCCCAGAGCTTGGTATGAAAGACTCCATAATTACTTGGTATAGATTGGTTTTCAAAGGACTAATGATAATAGTAGTTTGTATATCAAGAAAGGACCAGATAAGAAGATTGTGTTAGTAGAAATATTTGTTGATGATACTTTATTCATAGGAAATGATGATCCATGCAAAGCATTCTCAGAATAAATTAGAAAAGAATTTGAGATGTCCATGTTTGGTGAAATAAAATTCTTTGTTGGATCGCAAATACAACACAACAAGAATGGTATCTACATCACTCAATCTAAGTATATCAAGGAGATACTAAAAAAATTTGGAATGAAAGATTCAAGACTAGTTGGAACACTTGTCTGTACTAGACATAAGCTTTCCAAAAATGATGATTCCAAAGAAGTGGATAAGACTACTTATAGATCAATCATTGGAAAATTGCAGTATGTAGTTCACACAAGGCCTGATATTGCTCTAGCAATTGGAATAGTGGCAAGATTCTCAGAAAATCCCAAAGAAAATCACATGATGGAAATCAAGAGAATCATGAGGTATCTGAAAGGTACTGAAGACTATGGTTTAGGGTACAAACTTGGAGGCAATTTGGACTTAAAATTATTTACTGATGCTAATTAGATAGGAAGTCTTGATGATAGAAAAAGCACTAGTGGTGGAGCATTCTTTCTTGGTAAAAGACTAGTAATTTGGACAAGCAAAAAGTAGAATTGTACTTCTCAATCCACAGTAGAGGCAAAATATGTATCAGCAATAGTCAATTGCTCTAACTTTGTTTGGTTCAAAAAACTATTGGAAGGAATGAAGGTAGAAATCAAAAATCCAGTAGTTATATATTGTGATAACACCAGTGCAATCAACATATCAAAGAATCCAGTAATTCTTTCCAAAACAAAACATATTGCTATAAAGTATAACTTCTTAAGAGAATTGGTGGAAGATAAAGAAGTCAAATTGGAATATGTGAATGGAAAAGAACAAATTGCAGACATATTCACCAAGCCATTACCTAAGGATGCATTTTTGTATCTAACAGGTAAGCTAGGGGTCATTCCCCTATCTAAAATTCACTAAATGAAGTTTAGTGAATGCATCAACCAGAACCTATTGAAGATCAATCAGTTGGTGCAGAATTGGCAAGGGCATATTGTAGATGAATCAATACTTAAGGTACATTGGAATTTATAGAGTTATTTTCTTTGGCATGTGTTGTCAAAGAGGGAGAAGTTTGTTGTCATATCTCCGAGAAATCTTTGGAACTAGTATAATGTCAGAAACTAGAGAAGGAGAAGTTCTATGAAAGATGAAGTATACTAAAAGAGGGAGAATATTTTGAATGAACTTGGTAATAGCTATTGCAGACAAAATTTAGTGAAAGGAAAAGCTCATACTAACAGAAGGAGTTCTTTAATCCAAAATTTTGTGCTATGACATGTTGTGTTGCCATCAATGCCAAAGAGGGAGATTGTTGGATACAATTAATTAATTGTGTGTTATCTTTGATGTTACACAAATGTCATAATCATTATCAGTCAGTATATGCCAAGCTCACTCAAGTAGTGAAGATAGTTCTCAGTGTCTATCGAGCATTCCTATGTTTTCCTAGTTCAGAAGGTAGTGTCTATTGAGTTCACTTGGGCATCGAAGGAAAAGTTGTAGAAAGAGAGTGTTAACCAAGCTCACTCGAGTAATGAAGGAAAGTTGGATGGAACTAGTGTTAACCAAACTCACTCGATTGCCAAGGGATTTTTGTAATTTTTTAATGTTAATCAAGCTTCTATTGGTTAATGAAGAAAATTGCTTCAGAGTTAGTTTCTATCAAGCAGGGTCGGCTAGCAAAGGATTTTCCTATTTTGTTGTATTGAGCTTAATTGATCTATCTATTGATTCCAGCTGACTGAGGTGATGAATATTGATTATTGTAAGTTGTATTTGAGCCGACTTGACAAAGTGAAAGGTATAAGTATAAGGTCAAGTTGTGATTTCAATGTTGGAAAAAAAAAGTGTGCAAGTGAGTGCAAGAAAATGTGTGAATTATGGTGATGTGATTGAAGATCTATTGGTAAGCAGAAGAAGCAAATTTGAAGGATAAGCAGAATATCCTTGTGGTGTAGCAAAGCTATATTCGATCAAGAAAGATCAAGTACAACCAAGAACAAAGATCTAAAATTAGCAATAAAGTTGCATTCAAATCAGGTCAATTCATTGTTACTATCTAACCATTGTAACAGTGATCTAAATCTCTTAACAGAGTTGGCTTAATAGGTATTTGCAAATTCTCTAACAAGGTGGAAATTTCATTGAATTGTTCTCAAGACCTCTAACTAGGCCATTCCTAATAGGGTGATTAAATTCTTTAATAGGGTCACACCTAATAGTGTGTTTTGTAACCTTTAACAAGGTTGGCTCCTAACAGGGCTCACTTTAGAAGAGTGAAAATTAGTAACTAGTTACTATTGGTGGTTTTTCTCAAATTGGGTTTCCACGTTAAATTCTGGTGTCAAATGTGTTCATGCTATTTTATTTATGTGTTTGCAACTAATTTAAAGTAATGGAAATCATAGATAACATCTAATGGTTTATAAGTTAATCTTTTACTGAGCTAATCCAGTTACTACCGAGTTACAGCATTTTGTATATTTACTAAGCTTCAACAGTATTCAGTTATTTCTTTGCATTTTGTACTAACATCTAAGGGATCTAGGATTTATTTTTGTATTAAATAATTCACCCCTCCCCTCTTAATTACTCCTCTTACATTTCCAACAACATTGTATAGATCTATCATTGGAAAACTGCAATATGTAGTTCAATATAGAAGACATGACATGGCATTAGCTGTTGGATTGTTGCAAGGTTTTCTAAAAATCCTAAGGAGAATCATTTAATGGATGTTAAAAGGATTATGAGATACTTGAAAGGAATAGAAGACTATGGTCTATACTACAAGAAAAATGACAAGTTGAAATCAAGAGCCTATACAAATGTTGATTGGGTTGGAAAAATTGATGATAGAAAGAGTACAAGTGGTGGAGCATTTTTATTAGAAAAAATATTGGTCACCTAGACCAGCAAGAAACAAAATTGTATATCACAATCTACTGCAGAAGCAAAATATGTGGCTACTACAATAAATTGCACAAATGTGGTATGGATTAAATTGTTACTCAAAGGAATGAAGGAGGAAATTATTGAACTTGTGGTACTGTACTGTGACAATACAATTGCTATAAACATATAAAATAACCCTGTGATGCATATAAAGACAAAGCACATTGCAATAAAGTATCATTACTTGAGAGAATTGGTTCAAGACAAAGGAGTGAGAATGGAATATGTGAATACAAAAGAACAGATAGCCGATATATTCACAAAGGCTTTACCTAAGGATGCACATGAATATCTTAGACGTAAACTAGAAGTGATACCCCTATCCAAAGCTACTTAAGAAGCAAGAGTAGTGCCCTGCATCAACTAAGTTGAATGACATATTTTACAAATTGATGTAGTGGATGTTACATTAGGAACTGCATGAAGTAAGAAAGGAGCTGAAAATAGAAAATTTACAGTCACATGCAAGGTGATAGAGGGAGAACTTGAATTGGTTATATCTACATGTAAAGATGACAAGTCTTTGGCATTGTTGTCAAAGAAGGAGAAAGTCAGAGTTGTGCCTAAGAATATATTGAGGGAGATATAAGAGATATCAGAGAAAGGCACACATACTGATAGAGAGAGAGGTTTTAATGCAAGGTATAAATTTTATTTTGGTATTGTTGTTGGTATTGGTTTTCCATCAATGCCAAAGAAGGATATTTTTGAAAGAAGATTGATGAAACCTATCATGGAACAATCATTATTGTCACTGATGTCAAGCCTACTACTTTTTGGTAAGACAATTTCTTATTTTGGTTTGAATTCTATCAATTGATTGATTGATGAAGATTATTTGAAAAGAAAGGATAACAAGAGAACCTAGAGAAAGGTTGAGTTATGTGGTGTATAAAAGGTGCTTTAAGACCAAGAAAGACATTGATGATATATTGTATTGTTTATCTCTTAAGGCTATAATGAAATGATACTTGAGCAAAGATTAGAAGGACACTAAGTAAATAAATGTGCCTACCAAGCTTAACTAAGGAAACAGTGCAAGCTTAGTAAAGTTAGTACAAGTCAAGTAGTAAATTAGTTGAAGTTGAGTAGTATGTTCAGTATGAGCCAAGAAAGAGAAATCTAGTTGGTGCTAAGTGAATAAATTTAGTATGTGTCAAGCACTAGTAAAGACTTAGTGGATGTTGATTAACCTAGTGTTGGTCGAGCATCGGAAGATAGTGTTTGTTGAGAAAATAAAGTGTTATTTTTGAGTGTCAATAAAATGAGTTAGATCAAAGATTTAATGAATCTAAGTTGACAAAGTTGATTTCTTGAATTGTGTGAATCGTGTGGAAGATTAATATGATGAACTGGTGGCATGGAATTCAAGATAAACCATTTTGAGGCGAATTCAAAGAGCATTATAGAGAAAGTTTCTAGAAGGGAATAAATGGAAAGATGGGTAGATTCAATGAATCTAACCTAATCCTAGAATGGATGATTGTGGTTAAGTAGCAAAAGAACTAAATTCTCTATTTAAGGAGATAGTAGGCTAAAAGAAAATTTTCATGTGTGAGAACCTAAAAAAGACAAGAAGTCTAAGGTGTTGCTTCATATGTTGGCCGAATAGAAGAGTCTACAGTTGGCATACAAAGAAAGAAGCCTTAAGGTGATGAAGGTTTGAAGGGTGATCAAGTTGTTAGAGATGAAGAAGATGAATGCCAGGTAGAATGGAGGATTGAATGTGAGATCTATAATCTACAAGAGAGTTGTTTCATTATTAGATCAAGTCCTATTGTTACTCTCTAACAATTGTATCAGTTTGGATGTATCCTTTGGACTAAGGTTGACCTAATAGTCATTAGTAAATCCTTTAATAGGGTGAAATTATAATAGAATGTTCTAAACTCCTCTAACAAGGCTCACTCCTAATAGGGTGATTGAAATCCTTTAACCAGGTCACAGTTAATAGTGTGCATTATAACCTTTAATAGGGTTAACTCCTCACATGGCTCACTTCAGAAGAGTAAAAATTGGTAGCATATTATTGGTGTTTTTTTTGAAATTGGGTTTCCACATAAAATCCTTGTGTCAAAATGTGTGATTGATTTTATGGTATTGTATGTTTACATTTCTAAAAAGTTATTTTGACATAGGACATCAAAATGCATATGTTTAAGATATTGAATGATCAATGCATGCATAAGAATAAGTTGCAGTACTGAAAAGTTTTATTTGTACATTTAGACCTTGGATAACTAATTCACCCCCCTCTTAGTATTTCTAAAGTATTCCTACAAGAAGATAGGTGGCTAGTATTTAAAGAAGAACCTCATAATCTGAAGCTTTCATTGGCAACAGACGATGTCAATCCATTTGGAGAGATGAGATCTATTTACTCAATCTAGCCTATTTTTGTTATTAACAATAGTATTCCTCTTTAGATGTCTGTAAAGAGGGACCATATAATGTTGTAAATGATTGTACCAAGTATTTTTCCATTTAATAGTCATCTAAATTAATTTACAAACGCAATATCAAATTAGCCATAATAATTATGTTTTGTTTATGTTCATTCAACTAGGTAAGTACCAAATGAAAGATATGAATATGTATATTGAGTCATTGATTGATGAGTTGTTAGAGTGATGGAATGGGGTCACTATGTATGACATCTCTAGACCAATTGGTGAAAGATAATTTCAATTCTATGCAATGCTTATATGGACAATACATGGTGCCCCTGGACTAACACAGTTTTGTGGTATGTAAAATTGTTAACACATATTTTTGGTATGTAATAGTGCTAACGTATTTTCATTGTATGTTTAAGTTGCATGTGATAATTGTAAATATAAATCTTCTAGTACACATGGCATCCAATTATACATGATCTTGTAGGTCTTCAAATGAAGGGAAAATTTGCATGTCCAATTTGTGGTTCAAAAATGAAATCTCATCATTCAAAAAGTTTAGGAAGCAATTGTTCAACGAGCATAGATAGTTTCTCCATAAAAATCATAAGTATCAAATTATCAAAAAATATCTTTTTAATGGGAAAGAAGAGACAACATCAAAGTTGTAAAGAATGATACCTCACATATGGAAGTCAGAATACAATAGAATGAATGGTTGAGGTAATGTCATTCCATCTAATGTAGGTTTTTGTATAAAACTAAAATTTGGATATTCTCTTTTGTTTAGTAATGATATAATTGATGTTTGTGAAGGTCATCAAGGCATGATGAGCAACTTCTAAAATGACTCAAAAGCTATCCTAGACAATTTAGTAGGTTGTCATACTATGAGCACTTTCAAATTGTGCATTTGTTTGATGCTATGCATATCGGAAAGAATGTAATAGAGACACTATTAAAAATATTGGATGGAAGATGTGACAAAGAAAAATTGGTCAAAATTTGTAATGACATTGATGAATCCAATCATACATTGAATTTTTTCCTTGAATCAAATAGCAGTGGAAACCAAATTAATACGAGTGTCATTTCTTGGTTATTAACGCAACAACAAATTGATGTCATATTTAAAGCCATAAAAAAAACTAAATTTCTTATAGGATTTGTTGCAAACATAAGCAGTTTCATATCGAAGAAAGGTGATTTTGGGTCAAGGTTGAAAACATATGATTGGCATACCTTTGTCAAGGTAAGTCATGTTCTTCTCTATTTACAATAAATTTGTAAAACATCATGTACTTTTCATTATTTTATTTTATAATATATTGAAAAGATCATTTTATTATTATTGCAATATGTTCTACCTCTATCTTTCCCACACAACTTTGACAACATGAGTGTCAAACAAGTTATATATGATCTTGGGAAACACATGAGGGTAGAAGTGTTATTTGTTAGATTTTATGTATAGATATTATTTTTAGGTCTTTCTCTTCTTCTTTTTGTAATTTTTTGTAGTCTCATTAATATATTTTTGCATGATGAATATCTTCTAGGTGGTTGTCATCTAAATGAATTGATAAAAAAGACATAAAGCATTGGTAGAGAAAAATTTCTCATTTTTTGTGTGAGATGCAAAAGTTTCTACCTTCAACTTTTTTTAATGCACAATAACACTACCTCATGCATCTAGTTGAGGATATTCAATTGTGTAGACCTGTACCAACTAGGTCAATGTGGATGGTTGAGAGGCACTTGAAATTTTTGAAGGGCTTGGTTTGATAAAGAGCATGTCTTGAGGGTTCCATAGTTGAGGGATACATGGTATACCAAACAATGTTGTACATTAGTGAATATCTTCCCAAGTTTGCATCAAAGATCCATGTAGATCACATTTGAGATCCCAATTCCATTAACAGATTTGAAGGGGAGTACTTTATGGGAAAAGGTAGATTGAGGAAAGTGAGAAGTAATTATAATATGTTATTGTAGTTAATAAATTCTTATCCATCATCAATATAAGTTATTTCTAACTAGTCTATTTATTTTATGCAGTTTCTCGTGAGTGGGATGCACTTCATTTGTATATTGCAAACAATCTTAATTGGATGATGGTATGGATTAAACGATCTCAAAAAAATGGTCGCTCATTAATATGGGAAGGTGTTGCTTCATTGGTTAAAGAAGCTCATCTTAATGGAGATCCAAATGTTATGCCAATGGTAATTGATCTAGAAAATGGTTTAAGAGGTGGGAAGGTACATAAAGTTAATCTATCATGACCCATTTGTTTAATATTAACTCACAAATGGATGCATTATTTTGACATGTTTGAAAAATAACAGGACACGCACCACAAAGCTATGTACTACAATGACAGTAAATCTCACATAAAAAAAGTGGACAACACTAAGAGAACCTGTGATTCTGGGATAACTGTAGTCTTTGAGGGCACCAATATTTTATCTAGAAATGACATGTATCCTCAATAATCTAAAACTAGATACTATGGTGTTTTGAATGATATAATTGAGTGTGACTTTAATTCCTGCAAACCAGTTATGTCCGTTGTCAAATGGTACAGGCTACAACTGAATCAAAATGATCTTGATAGAGCTGTTATTGAACATGATAATGGATTTGCTATGATTAATACAAGGTAATGAATTTAAAAAGTATACAATGATTATGATGTATGCTTATTGTTCATGTTATTTTCTATGTAATTTTTAAATAAATTAAGATAAATGATTTACATATGCAGGAAACTATATCGCTTTGATGAGGATTCTACATAGTGACATGGATCGAGAGGTATAAGTTTATTACATGCTTGATTTATCTTTACCTTCAACATTAAATTTAGGAAAGCTTCATCAATATTAGCCTCATTTTATAGGAAAATGCTTCACTCCTTCAACTATATATCTCATTTGATGGGCTACAGGTAACACCAAATAGGTATCTATCAAATTTGTCTTCCTTGAGTGAGGGAAATGCAAGAATAGAAGAGAATAGTGAGACATGTAGTAGGTCTACGAAAGAGAGACAAACTAGATGTCAAAAGATTAGAAGAAAATTCAATAAATGCATGTAATTTTTCCTTGCTCAAGGGAGGTCATGTTCTTATGATGATGAGTCAAAGAGCGACATCGCAATTCCCTTGAGGTACACACATCTTCAGAAAGAATGGGTACCCAAAAAATTACCTCCAATTAACACTAATTTTTGTGTTAACGAGAGGATATATCACATAGCTCCATCATAATTACATGGTTTGGGCCTATTTTCCATGGATGGCATAAAGGTCAGTTATAAAGAAGTTTTTGAATTGATAGAGTATGTAGGACCTTGTTACAATTACAATAATTCAATCTGGATAGTTCAGTATAAAAAACTATGCAAAGGTATGCATTGTCAACAAATTATCTACAATGAAAAGAAAATGATCAAAGTAAAAGACTTGATGTGTAAATTGATGGAAGGCAAAAAGAAACAAGGAAAATTGAAACTTTTATAAATAGTATGCATCTTGGGTTAACTAATAAGTAACCCAATTGCATTTTCAAGGTGTGTGAGGGAAATCATGTTTTTGTATGCTCGATATAATCAATAATTTTAGGGGAAGAGTTGCTAATAAATTACAATTTGGATCACATAGATACAAAGAAAGTTACTATCATGGGACTTATAAGTACTATATATGTAATATTTAAACTAATTACTTCCAATTAGAACTCCAATATACAATACACCATTTTATTAATTTTTTTTTTTTCTAAGTCGACTATTTATTTCATTATGCTGATGTTTTTATATATATTCTTTGTCACAAGGCAACATGGATGATCCATCAGATGACAGAGGCAAGGATGTTGCTTCCACCCCTTCTCCAGCATAGGTAAACCTTTTGTATAAAAATCTATGTAATAATAATTTTACAAAATGTCATATTTTTATGTTATTTTCGTTAAGGTTTTGGACTTGTTTTGATTGTTTTACTGATGTTTTCATCATAATTTGATTCTTAGGGAAAGGGAAAAGAACATATAACATAAGAGCAATTAGTTGTTGATATGTTGACCATAGTATTATATGATGATGACTTTGCATAGACCAATGATCCTATAAGCATGTGTAAAAAGAGCCTCAAAAGCATCAATCTACAAATTCTTACACTTGTGATGGATCCAAATCCAACCAAAGAGAAAGAGGTGGAAAGAAATAAATTGTGTCGGAGAGTACGTTGTCTAGAAGTAAGAAATAATAAATATTTTGCTAGGACAATATTTCAATAAAGCTTTGTGTTTTATACTAATTTATGGATCATGAACCAAAATATGTATGTGTTGTTATAGCAATTTTTGAGACCTTACCAAGTTGTTCCACCTGACGAGGGTACCCGTATAGCTCCTATAGGTATGTGATTTCAATTTTCAATCATCAGAAGTGACATTATTTTCTTAATAGTTAGTATTGATAGTTTTATATTATTGTTGTCATGTTTTTGCAATCTATATTTTACAAATACTATATATATATTTATACATATATACATATATACATATCTACATATATACATATGTATATATGTATATGTATATATGTAGATATGTATATATGTATATGTATATGTATATATGTATATATGTATATATATATGTGTGTGTATATATATATATATATATATATATATATATATATATATATATATATATATATATATATATATATATATATATATAGGTCCTGATGATGTGCATATTCCTCCTTCTACGAGGTTGACCAACACTCTAAGATTGTAGACTACAGAATCGATAACAAGGAGCATGCAAACATCTACACCTACTACAACTAGAATTGGTAAATCCTTGTTTTGCTACATTTTGTTATGTGTTAAATATGATTTTATTTGTACTTTCTTGTTCATTTGATCATAGTATGGCATCGATTAACTTTGTGCACTGATAGGTACAACTTCTCATGATGATAGAATGGATACTGGTTCTTATGATAATTTACCAGCATTTCTTGGAGCAGCCCGTGTTACTTCTACTGAATCATTGGAGGCATCACTGTTGATGGCCAAGAAAGATATGATTCCCTTAAAATTGTCTAAGCTTTTGGGTACTTTAAAATTAAATTATTTAGAGTGTAATTGTAGTTTACCTATTCATAACTCATTTTAAACTAATGATTATGTGATGATTTTTTAGGAAATGATCTTTTTTATGAAACTTTTTATGATTTAGCATTGAAGATATTTGGGCCCATATTACGTAAAAGGTACATAGCTTCATATAATTGGTTGCTAAATTTTTATGTTCATCCATTTCTCATAATATATTCAAGGTACATAGCTTGACGTAATTTTTTTATCTAATAATTTTGTTTTTTCTTAAGAGGTGGAATGACTAAGGCCCTGAATTGAAAGATCAACTCATAAAATTTATAGAGGAGCTCTTTGGTTAACATATTTTGAATGGAGTACAAATCTTTAAAAAGCTTCCAAACATCTAAAGATTGTAAGAGACTGATACAGAAGGGCTCTAAAGCTCAACCCAAAGTATGAGCATCCTCCTATGGTTCCAGAGCTAGAGTGGAATGAAATAATTGAAGATGGAAAAGAGATAAGACTAAGAGATAAAGGAATTAACCCACCACCCAATAGAAATAGGTATGTGGTATTATTAATGTAATTATGCACAAATTAGTGATCTTTATATTTATATAATCTAACATATTTCTAACATATTTTAAAGTTTACATATATAGGTTGCAAGACACATCAAAGGCTACATAAGCTAGGAAAGAGAAGGTTGGTCAACATCATCTTGGCTCTAGTGGATATACAAAAATTCACTTACGACTTGTAAGTAGCGATAAATGAAATTTCACATCAATTTTTTTATATAAAATTACAAATAAGAAATACATTCAGTGTTGACGATATTATGCAAAAAATGTAGAGCATTGAATTTAATCTAGCACCCATAGAAGAGGACAAACAAATTGGCTTCAAGAAAGGCTATAGAGCAGTGGTTATCTATCACTGCACATATTCTAGTGGCCAAAGAGATGTAGAAGATTTGAGTGCACCGGTTCACACACGGATAAATATGCCTAATGAATAATAATAGAAATTGAGAACTTCATGAGAAATAATTTATTTGATGTTAATTTTGAACAATGATAACAATGTGCATGACATTTCACTACAGCCTTCTACTCTTGGCATAAATCCTACTCGTGATGACGAAGTCACATATCCTACACATGATGAAGGCCCCTATGCACATCACAATGATGCTAATACATATTCAATTTCTATTAAAAAATAATTATGTACTTATTAATAAAATTTAACATCTTAAATTGTAATTGGTGTAACCTTTATGTGATAATTTTTGAGTATGCAAAACGCCATGGTGATAGAATCAAGCATGATGTTAGTGTTGAGCATGTTGAGGTTGGGGTAGAACAAAATGCGATAGTAGATGATGTGGCACTATCAAGTAAAGAAAATCCTTATTATGTTCCTTAGATTAATGAAATACTTATAACATTTTAAAACATATTTAGAATTAAACCCATTTATTTCTTATTGCAGGGGCACATCAGCCTTGTCCTTGAAAAAAGAAGAGGAAGCCTCATGCTATAAGATCAAAACTATAATAACCATAGGAGAATGTTGAAGATAGTCATGATGTGCCTATTAGCCTTTATCTTTGACAAAAAAAAAAAAAAAAAAAATGAATGTTAAAAACCTTGTTTGATGATGAATGTGTTGATGATTTTTTTATGAATGTTGTGTTAAGAATAAAGTGTCTCAACCTTGGATAATTCTTATTCTTATTATTTGTTTTGTAAATTTATTTTCTACAAATAATGTAATTAAGTGTGAGTGTACATGTCTAGTTGGTATGTTGATGTGTCACTCCATTTGTGTTGAGATAATGGGTGTTGCACACATTGCATAATATTGTTATATTTTATTATTTTATTTTATCATATAATGTTCCACCTAGATGGACGTGCAACATGTAAAGATTCTCATAGAATATTCTTGATGAGTTGTATTGTAACATTGTGATAATATTTCATGTAATTATTTAATATTGGGAAAAAGAATTAAATGCTCAATATTAAATGTGGGGTTAGTGGGTTAGGTAACACATGGTTTTAGCACATGGTTTATGTAATACCACTTAGTGGTTTTGTGGGACTTGCTACTATATAAGTATCCACAAGGGTAGTTTTTGTAGAGTAAGAGTGAGAAAGGCAAGAGTCGGGCTGGACAAGGCTTGACAGGTTAGCCAAGGGAGCATTTGTGAAGGTTGAAAGCATAGCATGGGATGTGTGGATTCATGCATGTTCACATAGTTTGCTCGATTGTGGCTATGGCCATGAAGGCTTTCATGTTTGTATTGCAATGGTATTTTTTGCTGAATAATACATGATGATGAATGCTTTTGGAGGCTGGGTTTTTCCCTCAATGAGAGTTTTTCAGGGTATATCTTGTGTCATAATTTTGAGGGTATGTTGTCTATTCTCTTGCATGTGGATTTTAATTTCGTATTTATTTCAAATCTATTATGGGTTATGTGGAAAAGATTATATTCTTTATTGCCAAGTTTTCTTACAAGTGGTATCAGAGCTATGGTTTTATTATTGTAACCCTAGATTGAATCCATGGGAATGCATGAGAGGATAAAAGAAAGGGCAAGATATATGAATGATTTATTGCAGATCTAAGAGTTTTGGGTTTGCTGTTATGATGGGATGTTAAAATATTTGGGCATGTGAAATGTTTTGTACAAATGGATTTTTTGGATGTTTTATTTAAATGAAGGTTTTGGGGGGGAGCTTGCAGAAATGACCTCTTGGGTAAAAATAGACCTCACCATTGGATCCAGGTTGACATTTTCATAAATTTTGATATATAATATGCTCTAGTTTGGCCATGTTAAGAGGAAATGAAAGAGTTTTTTAATTTCAGCCTATGATGGCCGTCAAATTTAATCCCGTCGGCATTTTTGTCGCAAAAAAAATTAAAAATCGCAGTGAAAATAGTAAAAAGACTGTCTTAGTAAAACAACCATAACTTTTTCTCAAAATATCAGATTTCAGAGTTCTTATAGGCGTTGGAAAGCTAATTCAAAGCGCTACAATATGGTATAAGTTTGGTTCTATGATTTTGACATTTTTTCAAGTTTTAAGAGCCCTAAAGGTAGATGTTGTTTATTTTGAGCACGGATTAGGGCATAACTTGGGCATACAGAGTCAGATTTTGGACTTCGAATAGTCAATGGAAAGCTCTTGAAGAGCTCTACACATTGGTTCAGATTTGGTGTAAGTTTGGCATGATTTATTTGTTGATATATTTATTTGAATAGTTTATGGTATATTTTGACTATGGTAACATTGTGAGTTTATGGCATTGGAGAATTAAGATTTGATGTCATTGTATACTCAAGTTTGGTCTCATGATGATATGGTTATCAATGTTTGGTTTGGATATGTATGATGACTTATTGGATCTACAAGTTATGCAGTGTTGTAAGCACTCTATACTTACAGGTTGCATTTATAGCTTGGTTATGAGTTATCTTTGCCCATTGATCTTTCATTATTGATGCATATTCAAATTGGTGGCTTGGATTTGGGTTGTCTATGCCCTAAGTCACATGATTTGCTAATTTTTCTTCATGTAGAAGGGATGAGATGTTGTTACCAGGTATAGTGATGGTGGAGGATTGTGGTTGACTATTTTATGCTAATAGGTTAGACATATTGAGAGACATATGCTCGGTTCATGGATGTGATCATGGTGCCATAGATTTTTGACATGACATGATATACAGGTACATCCTTGATGTTCGTTAGCTTGGATTTTTTATTTGGTTATGGTGGTATATCTTCTTGGTTGAGGATCATGGTTATTTGGTTTCTTTTGAGGAGCTCATGATGTGCACTTTGAGTTCTTTGATGGTTTGATGCCTTGGTTGATTCTCATGGTTAGAGGATGGATTTTTTCATCATGGTGTCATGGATAGCTTGGATACGTGGTTTAGTGGAAGCTTGTGACAGTGATGAGGTGATAGTGTAGGATTAGTTCTTGGTTTGGTTTGAATTTTCATATAGGAGATGGATTTTAAAATGCCATAGGTAACTTGGTACCACGTTTGAGTGGGAGTTTTTGGCATTGATATATTTATTGAGTGTTTGCAGATGTTGGAGGTTTGTCTTAGATCCTATTGCTACAGAAGCGTCTTTGACATTTTCATGATGCACCTGTTATCTTCATGGTGTGTGAAGATGGTTGGATCTTGAGGACTCATGGAGTTCTTCATGGTGTGTAGAGATGGTTCTTCCTAGTATGTGGAGATGGTTGCATCTTGAGGACTCACAAGGTTCTTGGTAAAGGTGTGGTTTATGCTTTTATTTGGCATGTTATCCTTGGTATAAGAATGGTTTCATTATTATGTCATGGTATATCATGGTGTGTGGAGATGGTTCTTCCTAGTATGTGGAGATGGTTGCATCTTGAGGACTCACAAGGTTCTTGGTGAAGGTGTGGTTTATGCTTCTATTTGGCATGTTATCCTTGGTATAAGAATGGTTTCATTATTATGTCATGGTATACTCTTGATACATATTTAGAGTTGTGACATGTTATGGTGTTTTCATATGGAGCATGTTATCTCTTTAGTTGAGATGGTTAGATCATGTTGTCATGTTTATGTTCCTAAGGCCATGGTTGGAACTTTGACATTGATCTTGGTTTAGTTTATTGGTATTGAGTACACTGATCATAAGCTGTATACTTCATGATATTGCTATGTTGCATTTGGAGTTGGCATGGATTGATTGGTTACAGGTGCTCATGAATACTTAGAGACAGTGGTGATGCTGATTTCTCTTGGATTAGAGAAGTATTTGTTGGGATGGTTGATGGTTTTAGCAGGAAGTCCGAGGGGCAGTCACCTGATATGGACTTGAGAGGAGATTGTTCTTAGATGAGTCTTGGTTGGAGACTTGGGTATCTTGATGAGCATTCTCATTCCCCACTCTTGGTCTACTCGGCGGTTTGCTACTTGAGAGGTATAGCCCATTGTTTCTCTTAGTTGCATTATATTTATGCTTGTCTTTCATGGATATTGATCTTGAGCTATGGTACATGAGTTAGTTTTGGAGGGTTCATTTGAGAGATGGTTTAGCATTGGTTATCTCCATGTGCATATGTTATTATGTTGGTTGAGTTTAAGAGATGGTTTTATATTGGGCATATTCCTTGGTTTAGGAATGGTTTATGAGTTTGATCTTCTTGTGAGAGGCTTACATCCATGATTAGTTATATGATATGGTTTGGGTGTTGTTGAGGCTTCTTGTTGGGGTTTAATGGAGGAGATCATACTTGCACAATTTACATCTAGAAGTGTGTGTAGAAGGACATGATATAGGTTATGATTTGCATGGTTGCTCTGGTCTTGGTTATCTTCTTGGATGTTCAGTTTTGCTTACATTGGATTTGAGATTGGTTGGAGATTGTGATCACTGGTTAGTGCTCATGTATGTCATGTGAGAGATGACATGGTTATTCCTTTATCTTTTTCCTCTTTCGGTTGTAGAGAACTTGGGAGACTATTGGAGACTTGTTATGAGAGTTCTTCTTGCAGGATATTAGTTTATGTATTGTGGATGTCCTTGAGACTACATGGATTCACTTTTTTGAGATGTTGTGAGTGGATTGGTTATAGATTTGACATTATCTTTTGTAGTGGGAGCTTCTTGGTATATATGTGGCAGGTAATTCTCTTGAGGCTTGTGATTGCAGGTTATAGATTGGATATGTCGATGATATGAGATTCACTTGTTATACCTTTGAGGTATGGATAGTTGGATGGGTTTGGCACTTTGTTGTGGGTGTTATTTCAGCTATGGATATCTTGGCAACTACAGATACATGTGATTACCTTTGGATCAGGTTTTTTTTTTGTGCTTGGAATTTTAGTTGGTACGAGATTTTATGATCTTCTAATGTAACAAGTTGGGTGGCTTTCTCTTTGGATGGCTTCTATGTAGGAGGTGAGATCATTCGTGTTTGAGATGTTGGATACTTTGATTTTGTTGTAGGTACCAGGTTGGAGCACTTGGTGTAGTTTGATCCATGATGGTGGATGTGCTAGCAGGGATTGTTCCCTTGTTCATTTATGTGGCTACAGATTGACCCTATGCAATGTATACAACAAGTGGGAGATTGTTGAGATAATGGGTGTTGCACACATTGCATAATATTGTTATATTTTATTATTTTATTTTATCATATAATGTTCCACCTAGATGGACGTGCAACATGTAAAGATTCTCATGGAATATTCTTGATGAGTTGTATTGTAATATTGTGATAATATTTCATGTAATTATTTAATATTGGGAAAAAGAATTAAATGCTCAATATTAAATGTGCGGTTAGTGGGTTAGGTAGCACATGGTTTATGTAATACCACTTAGTGGTTTTGTGGGACTTGCTACTATATAAGCAGCCACAAGGGTAGTTGTTGTAGAGTAAGAGTGAGAAAGGCAAGACTCGAGCGAGACAAGGCTTGACAGGTTAGCCAAGGGAGCATTTGTGAAGGTTGAAAGCATGGCATGGGATGTGTGGATTCATGCTTGTTCACATAGTTTGCTCGGTTGTGGCTATGGCCATGAAGGCTTCCATGTTTGTATTGCAATGGTATTTTTTGCTAAATAATACATAGGGATGGATGCTTTTGGAGGCTGGGTTTTTCCCTCAATCTTGTGTCATAATTTTGAGGGTATGTTGTCTATTCTCTTGCATGTGGATTTTAATTTCGTATTTATTTCAGATCTATTATGGGTTATGTGGAAACAGTTATATTCTTTATTGCCAAGTTTCCTTACAACTTGCATGTGTCGGCATCTTGAATTGTGTGTAAGGAAATCATGACCGAAATGGTTATGATAGATTCCTATGATTCGTAAGAGCTATCTTTGAAATATTTAATTGTTTGTAAGGACATCGTGACTAAAATAGTTATGATGGATTCCTATGATGCATAAGAACTATTTTTGGAAGATTTATTTGTGTGTAAGGCAATCATGACTAAAACAGTTATGACAAATTCCTATGACGCATAAGAGCTATCTTTGGAAGATGCCCTAATAATGGAAAGTGCATTATATAAGCACTTCAAGGGTTGTAGATAGTTGGTGAGGAGAGTGAGTAGTGTATTTTTGGTTGCTACTGGATAAGTCTTCCATGCCCTAAAAGAACTTGCATTGCAAGTGTGTTGTAATTTTTGTGTTGAAGATAATAAATTGTGTAGGTTTTGGAGGGGTGGGGTTGTTTTACCAAAAGGTTTTTCCCCATTGGCATATCTTTTTGTTTGTGTTATTATTTCTCTATCTATTTTATGTATTCATGGTTGATTGCAATATTTCTGTTCTACCAAAAGTGAATTTGAAATTGTAATGATTTAAAAAGAATTTGCACAATACTTTCCTTAAGAGATTAGTGTAGGAAGCTATTTTCGCACCTGAGTTTCCTTACAAGTGGTATCAGATCTTGATCAAGTTTTGATCCTAGTTGTTGGGTAGGGTTTTTTGAGATAATCTCAAATTTGAGTGGGAGTTTTGTGTAGAGCATTTTGAATCTTATTTGTAGATTGAGATGGCTAGTTCATCATATGGAAAAATGGAAGTGGAGAAATTCAATGGCAATAATTTTGAGTTGTGGAAACTCAAGATGGAAGACATGCTTGAAGATCATGATCTATGGGAGGTGACTTCACTTGATGTGAGACCTGCAACAATATCTCAAGTAGATTGGGATCTAAAGGATTGAAAAGCTACGGGTCTTATTAGACTTTATCTAGCTGATTTAGTTCTCCTGAATGTTCTTGATGAGAAGGCTGCAAATAGTTTGTGGACACGGCTTAGGTCTGTGTATCAAGCCAAATCTTTGGTGAATAAGTTGTTCTTGAGAAAGAATTTGTATTCTCTAAGAATGGAGGAAGGAGGATATGTTATAGATCATCTAAATGCTTTTAATTTATTGATTGCATAGTTGACACCATATGGTGTCAAGATAGAGGAGGAGGATCGATGTATGACCCTATTATATTCCTTGCTGGATTCATGGGACCATCTTGTGGTGGCTCTTGGAAGTTCTTTAGTCACATTCATAATGGATGATGTGGTGTATTTGTTTTTATCTGAGGAGACATGGAGAGAGTCTTCAGATTTGGCTAAGGAAGCTCTTGTTGTTCGCAGTAGATCCAATGACAGAGGCAAGAAAAATGACAAGTCTAGAAAGGGTAGATCCATATCCCGTAGAAAATCAAAGACTCCTAGAAAGTCCAAGGTGAAATGCTAGAACTATGATAAGACTAGGCACTTTCGTAAAGACTGTAAAGAGCCAAAGAAGAAGAAGAAGACCTCATATTTAGGTTCAAAAAAATCTCAAGAAGATGGCAATGCTTTCATTGCAACCTTGGTAGCACATGCATCTAATGATAAACTTGGGTGCTTCTTTCCACATGACCTCTCATCGAAGTTGGTTCTCAAAGTATGAAGTTTTTCAATGGTGGAAAGGTGTACTTGGGTGATCATTCTCACCTAAAGATCGTTGGATGAGGATTGGTCACTATCAGATTCCTTGATGGACGAGCAAAGGGGATCAACAGGGTAATGCACATCCCTAGTTTGGCACAAAACCTATTATCTATAAGTATGTTGAATGATATAGGTGTGCAAGTTTTTTTTCTAAATATGGATGTAAGATGATGAGAGGAGCTATGATGCTTGCTAGGGGTACTAGGAGAGGTACTCTATTTTAGCTTGATTCATGCATTTCTCAATGCAATAGTTCTTCTATTTAAAATAAGAGTAGCTGTCACTTCATCCCCACCATCTAAATGAGCAGTAAAGAATACTATGGTTATTGGTTCTAATGGTAGTGTGACATGTGTACCTAAGGGTGCAAACACATTGGAAGGAAAGCTTCTTGCTGAAAAGACAATGTTGTGGCATATGAGTTTTGGCCACATTGGTGAGAAGGGTCTTAGAACCCTAAAGAACAAGAATCTTGTTGAGAGATTAAATGATTGAAATCTTGAGTTTGACTTCTGCAAACATTGTGTCTATGGTAAAAAAAATCATGTTCAATTTTATTCTAGTTCTCACAAATCTTCTAATGTTTTGGATCTTATTCATTCTGATGTCTTTGGTCCTGTAAAAGTTCCTTCAATCTCCAAGTCTATATTTTTTGTATCTTTCATAGATGATTATAGTAGAAGGACATGGATTTGTTTCCTAAAAAGTAAGACACAAATCTTTAGTCAATTTGTAGAGAATCAAACTAGTAAGAAGATTAAGTGTGTGAGAACTGACAATAGTGATGAGTTTTGCTCAACAAAGTTCAAAGAGTTCTATAAAGAACAAGGTATCAAGAGGCATAAGACAACTCCTTATACCTCACAACAAAATGGAGTTGTAGAAAGAATGAATAGGACACTAATGGAGAAGGCTAGGAGTATGCTTAGTGGAGCTAGTCTTGAACAACAATTTTGGGCTAAAGCTATGGCCACTGCTTGCTATTTGGTTTATAGATCTCCTACATCAGCTCTTATTGGTAAGGCACCCATGGAGGTGCGGTCTGGTAAGAAGCCTTCAATTAGACATCTTCATATTTTTGTTTGTGAAGCTTATGCACATGTTCCAAAGGAGAAAAGATCTAAGTTGGAAAACAAAGCTATCAAATATATTTTCATCGAATACGGAGTTGGTATGAAATGATACGAGATTTGGGACCTTGTGACTCATAAGGTGATGTATAGAAGAAGTGTTATTTTTAGAGACCTAACATCTTCTCCTATTGTACTACAACCAAATGAAAAAGAAAAGAAAGAAGATATTGTTTAGGTGCCTCCTACCCCTGAGAAGACTGAATAGAAAGACCATGTTGGGTCTAATGATGCGGAGAGCTCTAGTAGCTCTAATAGTTCAAAAGAAGAGGAAGAATAACCTCAACCTTAGCCCTTGAGGAGATCTAGGAGAGTAAGAAAGTAAACAGAAAGGTTTGGTTATTCTATGTTAGATTCTAGTTGTGCCTTTACTTTGATCACTAACACAAATGAGCCTAGCTCTGTGAAAGAGGCTTTGGATATGGAAGATGCCGGTTCCTGGATTGAGGCCATAGATGATGAGATGGCTTCATTGGATAAAAACAAAACGTGGGACCTTGTACCTTTTCCCAAAGGGTAGAAACCTGTTGGTGTCAAATGGGTGTTCAAGAAGAAATTTCGTGCAGATGGCAGTGTTGAAAGGTACAAAGCTAGATTGGATGCAAAGGGATATTCACAAGTAGAGGGAATAGATTATGGTGAAATATTCTCTCCTATTGCAAAGTTGACATCCATTAGATTTCTATTATCTCTTACTACATCATATGATCTAGAGATAGAACAAATGGATGTGAAGACAACTTTCCTTCATGGTGATTTGGAGGAAGACATTTATATGTCACATACTGAGCACTATATTGTTAAAGGTAAAGAATCTTTGGTTTGTAGATTAAAGAAGTCTTTGTATGGTTTGAAACAATGTCCTAGGACGTGGTACCTTAAGTTTGATGCCTATGTGTTTTCAATTAGATTTGTAAGATTGAAATTAGATCATTGTGTTTACTTCAGATTTGAAAATGACCGCCTTCTTATTGTTGCATTATATGTTGATGATATTTTGTTGTTTGGGAAGGGTAAGGGTATGGTTTCTAATTTTAAATCTTAGTTGTCAGCATAGTTAGAGATGAAAGATCTTGGGGCAACAAGGTACATCTTGGGTATGGAAATTAGCAGAGATAGGTTTAACAGAAAACTTTGGTTGAGTTAGAGTAAGCAGGTGAAGTCTATGTCAGAAAGGTTTAGTATGGCAGATTGTAGACCATTGTGTGTTCATGTTTCTATGGGAACAAAGTTATCTATAGATGATTGTCCAAAATCTCCTAGTGAGGTGGAGGACATGAGTAGAGTACCTTATGCTAGTGCAGTTGGCAGTATTATGTATGCCATGGTCTGTACTAGACCAAACATTACCCAAGCAGTGGGATTTTTGAGTCAGTTTATGGCTAATTGTGGATGGGTAGGTTGGGATGCAGTTAAGTGAGTATTCAGATATTTGAGGGCTACATTAGATTATTCCATTTGTTATCATGGTAACTCTTTTAGAGCTCAGCATTTAGTTTGTATTTGTGGGTTTGTGGATTTAGATTGGGCAAGTGATATTGATAGTAGGAGATCCGCCAATGCTTATGTGTTCACTATGTTTGGTGGTGCCATCAGTTGGATGAGTAAGTGATAACCTGTGGTTGCTTTGTCCACTATAGAAGCTGAGTACATGGCTACTACTCATGCTTGTAAAGAAGCCATTTGGCTTAGGAGATTGTGTTCTAATATTGGTGTTGATGCAAGACAAATTACTATTTGTTGTGATAGTTAGAGTGCTATTTTCTTTGTAAAGAGTCCAACTTTCCATGCCAAAATAGAGCACATTGATGTGCGATTTCACTTTGTGAGAGATATGGTGGAAGATGGAAAGGTAAATTTGGAGAAGGTAGATACTATAAAGAATGTTGCAGATGCATTGACAAAATCGGTAGGAACAGAGAAGTTCAAATGGTGTTCGGAGTCTATGGGCCTTTTGGCCTATAGCGGTTAGTTCTTGTTATGTTCCTATTGCTCTTATAAGGTGCTCGACAAGTGGGAGAATGTTAGGAATAAGGTGTCTCAACCTTGGATAATTCCTATTCTTATTATTTGTTTTGCAAATTTATTTTTAGAAAATAATATAATTAAGTGTGAGTGTACATGTCTAGTTGGCATATTGTTGTGCCACTCCACTTCCATGTATCAACATCTTCAATTGTGTGTAAGGAAATTATGACTGAAATGGTAATAATGGATTCTTATGATATGTAAGAGCTATCTTTGGAATATTTAATTGTGTGTAAGGAGATCATGACTAAAATGGTTATGACGGATTCCTATGATGTGTAAGAACTATTTTTGGAAGATTTAATAATGTGTAAGGAAATCATGACTAGAATAGTTACGACATATTCCTATGACACGTAAGAGCTATCTTTGGAAGATGCAATAATAATGGAAAGCACATTATATAAGGACTTTGAGGGTTGTAGATAGTTGGTGAGGAGAGTGAGTAGTGTATTGTTGGTTGCTACTGGATAAGTCTTATATGTCCTGAAAGAACTTGCATTGGAAGTGTGTTGTAATCTTTGTGTTGAAAATAATAAATTATGCAAGTTTTGGAGGGGTGGGGTCATTTTACCGAAAGGTTTTTCCCCACTGGCATATCTTTGTGTTTATGTGTTATTATTTCTTTATCCATTTTTTGTATTCATGGTTGATTGCAATATTGTTGTTCTATCAAAAGTGAATTTGAAATTGTAAGGATTTAAAAAGAATTTGCACAATACTTTCCTTAAGAGATTAGAGTAGGAAGTTGTTTCCACACCTAAGTTTCCTTACATGTTGCTTTTAATGAATTTTATGTCATGTTATTGAATATTATTATGTGATTATAATGATTGATGTGTTCCTAGATTATTGATGAATGTTTTATACGTATTAATGAATTATATGTTGTGTTAATGAATATAATGATTGAGGTGTTCACAAATTATTGATGAATTTTTATAGGTATTAATTAATTATATGTTGTGTTAATGAATGTTATGTGATTATAATGATTCGATGATATAGTTCTAAAATGAATGAATGAAATATTTACTTATTTGTTAATGGGGGAGGGGGGGAGGCCAAATGAGCTTCCACCTTCACATGGTTGGCCTTGTTAAGTATAGAATATGAAAGGATTCTTGAAACCAAGTGAAGCTCAAATTAAACCTATCAAAACTAAACACCAATATATGGTCCCATTATCGAGTGGCTCGAGAACTTCACCATAGTTACTAATGACTATCATTTCTTCCATGTTGATGTAGACATGTCTAATTGACTACTTTGGTTATCACCAAACTCCACCTAACACACTTTTATCAACTTTATAATGAGGCCCTTTACAACACCCAAAAAGTGCCTTCCTTTCCCAACATGGTTTCTCTGTCCTAAATTTCTTGAACTTGCTCCTTTATTTTCAAGGTTTTAGAGGAAGTTCAATAAGGTTTAAAAGACTTGATTTTGATCTAGAATGAACAATAAAAATGACCCCAAACTCCATTTCTCTATCAATTTAGATACTAGTTGGTTACTTCCTAGTAGCCCTTTCATGCAAGTGTTTTATGAGAAACAAGGGTTTGTTGTTTCTTTAAAAATAGCCAATCTCACTACCTAAAGATAATATTCTATTGAGAGATTGTACACATGCAAAGGCAATTTAGGGGGAAGATGGATTCGTGGATATGGCATGTGTTTGATCATATGCTATTATTTCCATTAAGTTTGAGGAGAATAGTCTAAGGTAGTTGTGAATGAGGACGTTTCTATTTGGACTTCCAGTGAAGGACAAAAAATTTGATGTTTTATTAAAACTTTCATTCCAATTTTTATTAAAACCTACTCTTTGGCCCTTAAATAGCATTCAATTCTTCTCAAATTCCTTACCAACTTGACACTTGAATAAACCTTCACTAAATCATCATAACACCTAAATAAGATCAAATGGATCAAACTCATTTGCTGATTACAAAAGCTTTATGAACAAACTTCCAATGGAAGCTTCACCATTTCCATCACACAAACCCAAAGGGATATTTGGATCTCTATTTCACCATGTCATCCATGAATGCAATTAGAGTACCTAATCCCACAAACATTTAAACTCACTTCACTTCCACTCATGAAGCACCCAATAGAATTAGATCCTTCAAACGAACTGTCAACTCCTATCCCATTCACTGATCACATTAACAATAAGGCCTATTAGGCAGTTCATGACAATGTTACTCTACCCACCTAATGCTCAACCCTTGAATCAACTTGACAACTCTTAATATGGATTCAGATTTTCTCCTTGCACCCTTTCAAACGTGATAGATGAATTCACAGACTTTGTTGGAACCAAAAGCTCTTTCTTTTCACAATATGATTTGAATGTCATACTATGAATGTAGCATAATAGTGACACATGAAAGGATCCAAACCTTCCCAATGCACGCTTCAAACCAAATAAATAATCTCTATGCACTTCTAGGTCAATCGCAGTGTTTTGTTACCAACCATACAGATCTGACCTTTAATGAATCAATATGTTACTATGGTTGTCACTGTCATGGTCAAGATAGTATGATAATGTCTTTTCTACATAAGGAATTATGAGCACTATGATCTAGAGTTATTTCATAGAAGGTTTGCACAGGGGTCTACAAAAGTGTTATTGCTAGTCAGCTAAATGAATTAGCAATTGAGATTGTTGCCACCACGAGTGCAAACCACCCCGACTATGCTCTTCTGGCTACTAGAATTGTTGTCTCAAATCTTTACAAAAGTACCAAGAAATCATTTTATGAGGTTTTTTTTTTCATTGGCAGGCTCTTACTTTTCAAAATTGAGCACCCTCATTTTTTGGTACATGCATAGTCTCATGTTGTGATCGCACTTTGGGGTTTGTCAATATCATGGCTAGTGTGTTGTATTAGCCTCAACTCACATCATACTTGCATGTTTGAAGGTGTTGGATTTGAGATGTGTAGGGTGTACATACTCCCGATCAGCTCTGCATGCAAAAGATCTCAATGGCCCCCTACTGACTTTCTTGCCCTTGAGTAGGTCCTTTTTCAACAACTATTTTTTGGCCCCTGAGCTTCACGTCATTGACATCTTACTCAATGAATGTGGAATCTACAGTCACTTGCATTTTTTATTGGGATTCAACCAGTGCAGTAAATGGTGGTTTCAAAGTTTTTCATGGGCCTTGCACATGATGGTGTTTCCATTGAGACCACTTGTTTTGGAAGTATGTGTGTTCCTTGGGCCTTTCCCTTACATACATATCAAGCAGTCTTGTTCATGATGTGGGCATTCAATATTTAGAGGGGAGCCCTTTGCATTGGTGGGATGTCACTTTTCTTAGCACATGCAAGATCCATGTCAACACCTCATCATGGTGCTTTTTACCCTTTTTCAATTAGTGTTTCTTGTTTATTTTGGGAAGATTTGGCATTGTGCTTTTTTGGCCATGGATTTATTTATCAAGCCTTGTGTGTGGATGGTTTGTTTGGAAGAGTTGTTTTTGTTTTATCCAGTGGTTCCTCTATCAAAGGTTTTGAGTAAATCCATTAGCTGGTGTTTTTATCATGTTGACTAGTAATTGTAATTTATTTTGCCGGTATGGAGTTTTAGGATTCTATTTCCCACATGGTGTACCTTTTTTTGGCCACCATATTTTTACTCTGGCACTAGCTCTTTTACCAACAACACTGAATTTTACATCATTGTCTTGTTTTCGGTGATCCGACCTTTTTGTCTATTAAGGGTCATTTTATGACATTTTTTGCCTCAACGGTCATGTCAAATTTGGGTTCATCACTTATTGATGCCAACGCCATGTCAGTATTGCATCACCACTTCTTGTCACCTTTTTAGGCTCTATTTGGACCTACCTTTGCATTTTTTCTCATATCTTAGGCATACAGACTCTGTGTTTTTCAAACAAGATATCATCGAAAAGCTAGTTCCAAGGTCATTTCAGTGGCATAGGTGTTTTTCAATTTTGGTTATTTTTTAATGGCTTTTTCTATTATCAAATTCAAGAGTTCCTTTTTGCACTTTGGGAGACATATCTTGAGCATCCAATCTCTGATTTGGGAATTATTTTTATCATTGGAAAGGTCTTTCTAAGCTCTTTCCATTGCTACTAGTTTTTTCATATTATACTCCAGGCACATTCTATTTAGTCTTTTTGTTTTTTTGCATTCTGATAGATATCTTAGTTGTTTCAAGTTTGGGGATTGATTTAGTTGCTTTAGATGATTTGTCATGACTTGTATTATCTATTGTATTAGTCTTATGTCTCTTCTAGTCTATTTAGATATCATTTGGATGAATTCATGCAAATGCACTAAGATAAAGTGTCACACTCCATCTATATTTTTGTGTTAGTAGTTTTGCCTTGTTTTTCCTTCTGATTCAAGCACCGTCATCTGAGGACACTCATGCAGATTATTGTATTATTGGGATTCGTTATGTCTTATTCCTTATTGTACATGCACTACTTTGATAAAGTGCCATAGGGGGTTGATATTTTTCCTTAGTTTTCCATCTTCTTTTGTCTAGTGAGTTTCCCTTCCATGACATTAGCTTCATGATATGTCTAAGATTGATCACCTTAGCACACACATATGTACTCTTTTTGTGCATCTTGATCATGGTTCCTCGACATGCAATTCTTTTGGCCCATTTTACCAGTTGCCTGTCACCTCACCTTGTTTGCATTAGGGGGGTTCTGTTGTTTCTCATGCTTGTTGGAATTATAATAGGAAAGGTAAACTCTAGGGGGGGTGAATCAGTGCTTCAAATTTTTACCCATAAAAAAATTCACCATACATCCATCTCAAAATTCAACAAGTAAACTAAAATACCATATAAAATATATACATCTAAATTATGTAAACAAGTAAGCATTCACATATGTATGACACAAGATATGATTACCCAAAAACCCTCCAATGAGAAGGTAAAATTGAGGTGGGGATGACACCCACAAATATTCACTACTATAGTAATAAAGTGTATCCAATGAAGGTTACAATGTTTGATCATGAAACATGATATACCTTTTGAAAGGTTTTCCCTATTCAAAGCTTACAAAGACTGTTAGGTCTTACCCTATTAAGGGATTTCAACACCCTATTAGAAGTGTTCTTGATTAAAAGAATTTAACTCACAATTAAGTAGGAACCTTGTTAGAGGATTTCAATATAGCCTGTTAGGACTACTCTGTTAAGAGATTTTACCAATTCACCTATTAGAATGTCTCAACAGTGATCCTGTGATTAGCACTTTGTTGCTTGATGTTAGATCACCTCTATACTGATGTGTACTTGATCCTTTCTTATTAGATGTCTCTTTATTGTCCACTATTTCCTTTCCTCTATTCTCCTTTAACTAATTTTGTAATGAATACTCGAATCATAATACCTTGGTCACCATGAATGTCCTATTTGCGCATGAAAACTCTCCTTCTCTACACTTCTCTTCTCTCCTATGAACATTTAGGGTTTTTTTTCCTTGAGAAGACCTAGGTGACTTAAGATTAGGTATGAATCAATGGTTGTGATTCACCCATATTGTTTCTTAAACCTTCCCTGATACTGATTGGATTCATGTAATACATAGGGATTCAAACTCAAGATTCATCCTTATCAACAAAAGATTGTAAATCAATCCTTAAGTTGGCTTTAAAATGGTTTGCATAGTAGTTTGTGCCAATACAAAAAACTATTTCAAAACTATGTTACTCAAAAATTGAAGTCCTTGGTACTCGATACTAATTGTGACTTCAATGTTGTCACTCAGCATGCACTGCTTGCTCAGCACCTGAATCACTCGACACATACTATCTGATCAACACTTGAATGACTCGGCACATGAGTGGCTCGACACTCACTATTTACTTAGCATGCTCTAACTTATATGTTGTGCTCAACATATGTTATTTGTTCGACATGAACTAAGCAAATGACTTAAGTGTATAGACACTCACTTGTCAAAACCAATCCAAGATTAACAATCCCCCCTTTGACATGAGTGTCAAAAACACTTGGTCATGTATTAATGATCTTATCCTTACAAGCATAACATAGATATGTATTTGGCTTCTATACAAAATTTTAAAATATCAAAATTTTGCAACACATGTCTTAACAATCATACCTCAAAATTTCATAACTCCCCCTGAGTTGATACCTCAGTTTTGTTCTATACTCTATATCAAAATCTTTCTCCTGCTACATAAACTAATACTTTGTCTCAGTTTCTATATGAGTTGATATTGTTCATTTTGTTGCTCTATTCACTTACTCCCTCTTTTCTCTGAGCTTTTCATGTTGCTCTACTTGCTTGCTTTGCTTACTCCCGCATTAGCTCCCTCATTACTCTTACTCCCCCCTTTTGACACTTATGTCAATGGATTATACACTAATAGTGGATTTTTCCAAAAAAGATTTATGGACCTCGAGTATAATCTTTAGAGCTATATCCCAAATAGCACACGCTACCTCCAAAGACTTGTTTTGGATGGCCAACTCAGCAGCAAGGTGGACTAAACCTTCCAGTGTAGAAAGATGAGGATCTTTCTACATAAGAGTTTCAACATAGTCTAGTTTTTTATGCAATATCTCCATGTGTGGAGTCAATTTTGACTGGATGCTTATTAGTTTAGCCTTGATGTTGGCTTCATCTTCTTGTAAAGATGTTAATTGAATCTAGGATTGCAAAAGTTACTTGAAGTGTTTCTCACTTTGAGCTGGAGACTTGGGGAAAGTAGCACCAGATGACTTATATGGCTCTCCAAACTCAGGATGTGGTTCCTTATTTCTTGTTTGAATAGTGTAGGTTCACACAATTTGGTGTACAAAGAGAAAATATTCTCTAGTACCTTCTTCACACTCTCTATCTTGGTTGCTAGCTCAACCTGTGTTAGTTCAATAGCACTTGATATCTCATTTACCTTATTTTGGAACTTCCTTTTAGACCATTTAAGTAGTTTTGCAATTTTATCCAAGTCTATGTCATTAACCATTTCCACTATATTGGTCAATTATTCAATGATGGGCTTGTTTTCATCTGGAGTCAGTAGACTAAATGCATCTAGGAAAATCTCTTTAATGTCAATCAAAACTTGCTTCTTCCTATTCTCCCTTTTGAGCAGTTCTTGATTTTTCTTCTTTTCCAGGGCCTCTTGTAATATACCCATCTACTCAATTGTGATTGTTGCCAAATCAAATTTAGGCAATACGATCTCTTCATCTAGGCTAACATCACCATATGTAGTTACCTGTTTTGCCTTAGATGAAGTAGGACCTAGCCTTGAAAATTGCAATGGTGTAGTGTCTGTGCTCAGCCTCTAAAGAGCTTGACTAGGAGGAGTAGTAGATTCTGGTAATATCACTAGTGTTTGAATTACTAGTTGCTCCTCTGGCTTGGATGTCAAACTTAACTTTTAAGTCTTGTCCTTTTCTTCCTTTGTAGTTCCATTTGCACCTTGATCTTGTGCTAGAGGTGCAAGTGTATCTACTTGACTTGTTTGTCCTTGAGTGCCTTCATTCTCATGTGTCTCTAGATTTTCTTTTCCAATTGTCTCATCCTTATCTTTTTCAAGTTCTTGCACATTCGTTTAGACTAGAGTGTCCTACATAAGGGTACTGATAGTGGAACTTGTTGTCTCTTTCCTTTGATATATTACAATAGGTAGTGAAGGTTGTACACTTGTGACTTGAGGAGTGACTAAAGGTGTATCTAATATTTTTACTTCCTCCCTTGTAGTTATTATATTTGTCTTCTAAATTTTATCTACACTCACCAGTATAAGGTTGTCACATAGTTTGGCCTGGAGAGTGGTCTCAACAAGTATCTTTTTCAAATCATCCTCTACAAGGGGATTAATATTTTGAGCAATAGTCTAAGTAACATCCTTAACTTTGACAATTTCAACATTTGCACTTATCTCCTATAGAGGGTTGGCACTCGACACTTGTGTATCCTATACATTTTTTTATGTTTACCTCTTCTTCGACTAGTTCTTGGGTGTCAATGTTCATATATATGCCTCCCTCAACTATTCCTTTTTTAGTGTCTTCTTCTTCATCCTCACCTAACTCAATAGGTGTTTTCTTAGCCACCCCAAATGTTGACAGCCCATATGTTATTTTCCACATTTGGTTGGACTTCTATATAAAATCCTCTATGTTATTTTTCAATATGTTGAATGCCTTGTATTTTGGCACAAATCTTGCAACTTTAGTCATGTCAACCTTACTAAGTTCTGGCATAACTAGCATAACTTGGGCAAGAGCTATCTCCCTAATTTGCTTCTCAGTGTCCAAACAATAATGCCACTTTTTCTCAACTCTATCATACAAGCTTTTAGGTATGGAGATGGAAAGTTCTAGAGGAGTCTTTTTTAATATTTTCATCATGACACATATTGCCTCTTCAACTTGGTTCTTTTCAATCTTCCCAAGATTGTAAAACTCAATATGAGAGAATCCTGATAAATCAACATTGTTCCTAATATTCTCACATAGATTGTCTAAATCTAAAGAAGGACTGTGAGTTACCACTTGAAATTGGTTGTTGTCATCTGATTCAGTCTTCTCTTCATCAAATTCAGCTGGAGCAATATATTTCCTCTTTGGTCTCTCATGAGCTTCAAATTTCTTCTCCTTAGGCTTGGTTACTTCTTTAGCCTTTTGTGTAGTGACTCTAGTGCTAGACGTTATGGTAGGCATTGTAGGCTTAGGATAAGTAGGTTTAGCAACCTTCTTTGGTTTGTTCACTACTTGTGTCTTTGCTTTTCTCTTTTTCTTCTCAGTAGCTATAGGTGCTTCACTAGCTTCTTCTTCCTCGACACCTTCTGCAATTTCTACTTCTTCTTTATGGTGGTCTTCATCCTGACCTTGTGTTAATGCTAACGGTGCTTAAGCTTGTGTTTCCTCTTCTTCTTCATCATCTTCCTCAACTCCTCCACCAAATATTTCTTTCAATTTCTTAACCAATTTATTGTTCTTCCTTATCACTGAGGCAATCCTCCATTCCATTTTAATCTTTGATTTGGCCAAGTCATAGTTTCCAAATGTTGTGGCTTCTTTATCCACTTCTTTTGCAAGTAATGATGTGATTGTTATAGAGGCCTCATCAACATTTATTTCATATCATAATGGTCTTATCCATCTCACTCTAGGAATTATTGCTTGAACATATGTGAAGTCAATGTCAACTAGGAATCAAACATCATCAAAATATTTCTCCACTAGTGAGACTGGTATCCTCAATCTTTTCTTCATTGATTGTTTGAAATCTTCAAAATAATTTGTCATGAAAAATTTAAAGTTATCACCTAGTTGCTCAATAAATTCACCTTTTCGAACTACAATAGGTCTATTTACTTTCCATGCAACTTTATAAAATGCAGGAAATGAATTATGTACATAAAAGCAAAATGCATACAAGAATAGATCTGAATTTACATTGTGCACTTTTGGTTTTCCTTATAGCTCCCAAATTCTCAATCAATTATTACAACTATGACTCGGCAAGATCATAAGTATGATCCTTCTTCACTATTTTGTAACCCATATCAACTAGAAAGCAAGGTACACTATTTAATCTGTTGAATTGATAGAACTTATATGCTATAATCCTCACTACAAAAGCTATTAGGTGATTTGTGATTGTATCAATTATCATCCCTCCTTTATTCCACACAGCCCTTATGTTTCTTTCAATTATTTCCTTAGCTTCACTTCTCATTGTCTTGGACTGATCTGGGGTTGGATACCCTGTGACTTTGTGTACAATCTTCTTGGTGATTTTCACCAGTCCATTCTCTAGCGATATAGAGTTGTCATGAATTCTACTCAAAATATTTTTTATCCACTCTATTTTGAAAACATTGGGAAAAACCAGGGCACAAGTTAACCCTTTCTTCTCAACAATTTAAAATTTTTCCTTCAATGCTCTATTCTCACATAGTTTTCCATATGTCTCCCTAATTTCTATATCGCCTATACTTCCAATTTTGCATGTATAACAATTTTTAACATCTTATATCATCAAAACTTGCAATGGTATCATGGATAACACATCAGAGGGATCCTATTTATAAGTTATATCTGGGATAGCCCTAAAAGTAGGTTGTTTAATTTTATTGCTTATCAATTGCACATTTAAAACCTATTTTCCCTCTACAACCTTGACTACTAAAGAACTAGATGCCATTACATGAAACTAGGGTTTGCAAGATTTAAAACTACATAGCTCAACACATGATAGATACTTTGTAAATCATACTGGAATTGTTGAAAAACCTTTTAAATCTCTTGCAAACACTTAGATCAATTTCTCTAGATCACCTTTAGCTCTTCATGCCCTACTTCAAATTTGAATGATGTCGAATGAGCATAAATCAATCAAATAGCCCTTAAAACACTACATTTAATGCTAAGTGCTCACATAGCTATAAGCTTGACTTTAATTGAATTTGTGGCTCACTCGACATCCACGTGTTTTTCCATATGCTGGACAATCACTATGAGCTCAGCCTACATTAAAAAATTTGCTAGCTCGACATCCACTAACATTTCACTCGGCAACCATAGTGAAACTTTTCATGCTCGACAGTGACATGAAAACTAAAAAAACTTAAACATTTATTCTTGATTCCTAACAAAACTTTGCATCTTTATTCATGCATATGTAATCTCTTCAAAACTAAATCCTTGGAATTGATGTATAGTATATCCTTTTAAATATCAGTCCCACATACCTCTTGATTGCTTAATTTGAGGGGATGTGATCACCTAAACCATTAGGTGAAGTGATCTCATCTACACTTGTTGTGCTACAATATTCCTTTCTCCTCCATGTCTTGTTCATGTCATCTCTAACATTCTTAATATCTGCCTTTTCTTTGCCTTTGTTGAACTCACAACTTGTTGCCTTTGACCTTGTTGGACAATTTCTACTTATGTGACCAATCTTTAAATAGCTAAAACATGTGGTTTGACTCGACCACCTTTTGTAATAACTTCTAAAATTATTTGTAATACAATTCTCATGAATATGTCCATACTCTTGATAGTAGTGAAAACTATACCTTGTATTGTAATCCCAATTATAAGAGTTGTCATTGTTCTTTACCTTTGTCTGCTCGTTTGATGACCACTTGGGTTTGGATTTGCATTCAAAAGCTCTATGTCCATATTTATGATAGCTATAGCAGTATCCTTCAAATCCTAGAGTGTTCATGGTCTTGATTCTACATTCATGTGCCTAATGACCTTGTTTGTTACACTTGTGGTAGTGACCCATGTTCTTTTGCTTAATATTTAGATTTACAGTCTTGCTCCTACAAACATTAGTAGTATGACTTATCTTACCAAAATTATGACAAGTAGGTTTGGAGTTCTTACCTTTGTTACTTATTTCTTCACCACTTTTGGATGATTCTCCTTCTTCATTACTAGTGTATCCCAATCCAAAAGTATGAAGCAGGGAGCTCCCCTTAATACCATAAACTCATAATAGAAACATAGAAATAACAAAAAATGCAAGAACAAAATATGAACTTCTTATTTGCACCACAAATGCAGAATTATAGAATTCACAAGTACAATATGCTAACCCACATGGGCGCCTTCATTACAACAATCTACAAGCCAAGCTGCCAACTATCACCCAGAGCTGTCCTAGACAATGTTTGGGCCTTTCTTAAATAAGCAGTTTTATGCCGCTCAGGAAGGTTCTTGATGCTCAAACTTAATACCTAGGGCCAACAGACCCTAACAATACCCATAGAGTCGGCCAAATACATCTTTGACAAATTATTTTAGAAATTTTGGTAGCCCAACTTCTGAAGGCCATAACTCACAAACCATTGCTCTGATTGGCTATTATAACCACTTTTTGGAAATGTCAGCTCTTGATCTACAGGCTCAAAGCCATGCTAGTGCCCTTTCATCAAGTTTTTAGACCTTATTCAGTCACTCTAAGGCCTCTAATGGTGAGCCTAAAGATTTTTCAGCAAAATTTTCCACCGAAAATCTACAATAACTTCTCTGATACTTATGTTTAAGCAATGAGAATTTTATGGTAGGCTTATAATTCTAAAATGAACCTTCTTGTAGAAAATGAGAACAATTTGAGCTCATGTGACAAAAATACTAAAAATAGCAAGTTCCCATAAATAGTAACCACCTTGTCTACTAGTCCTTATTAAAATAGAAAAGGCTGAAATATAAATATTTTTGGGATGATGCAAGATTGCTCTTACACCCACAATGCTCCTACATCAAAGTATTACTGTTAGATCTAGGGGATTTCATCAATTGTTCAAAGTATTTGATGGCTTCACTAGGTTTGTTGAAATTTTCAGCAAACTACTTTTCCCTTTTTAGATCATTGCTCAATCATTCATTTTGTAACTTTAGTGTTGTGATCTCAATGTCTTTACTATTTATTTCATGATTAACTATCATGACTTGATTCATTATCTCCAATTGCATGTGAGCAATCCTATTTATCTCTGATGATTTCTCTTCTAGTTTGCTAGTCAAAACACTTTTTTCATCTTCAATCATGACTTTGTCTTCCATAGCTTTCTTTTTCTATTCAATTACCACACATAGCAATATAGCTTGTGATTCTTGCTCTATCTTTAGATTTATGATCTCTTTAGCTAGGAAATTATTCTTTTCCATTAGATCTGCAACTGTTGCATCAAATTCATTGGAGTTTCCATTTGCAAATAGTTCAGTAGTGTCCATCTCTTGGTATTGTGTGTCATCCTCCTCAATAGAAATTTCCTTCCTTCTTCTCAATGATTTCTTTAGATCATCTCTTGTTCCATTCAACTGATGTAGAATGAGTTGTATTTCAATCTTCTGGTTCTCAATAATCTTTCCTAACTTGTAGACTTCCATTTCTAAGATATTTCCTCAAAGTTACAAAGTTTTACTTTCAGAGGACTTAGCTCTGATACCAATTGTTGAAATTACAATAGGAAAGGTAAACTCTGAGAGGTGGGGGATGAATCAATGCTTCAAACTTTTACCCATAAAAACATTCACCATACATCCATCTCACAATTCAACAAGTAAACTGAAATACAATATAAAGCATATACATCTAAAGAATGTAAACAAGTAAGCATTCACACATGTATGTCACAATATATGATTACCCAGAAACCCTCCAATGAGAAGTTAAAACTAGAGTGGGGATGACACCCACAAATCTTCACTACCACAATAATATAGTGTATCCAATGAAGGTTACAATGTTTGATCATGAAACATGATCTACCCTGTGAAAGGTCTGCCCTATTAAAAGCTTACAAAGACTATTAGTTCTTACCATGTTAAAGGATTTCAACACCCTATTAGAAGTGTTTCTGATTAGAGAACTTCAATTCACAATTAAGTAAGCACCTTGTTAGAGGATTTCAATACAACCTATTAGGACTACTCTATTAAGAGATTTAACTGATTCACCTATTAGAATGTCTCAACAATGATCCTGTAATTAGCACTCTATTTCTTAATGTCAGATCACCTCTATACTGATGTGTACTTGATCCTTTCTGATCAAATGTCTCTCTATTGTCCACTATTTCCTTTCCTCTGTTCTCCTTTAACTGATTCTGCAATGAATACTCAAATCATAATACCTTGGTCACCATGAAATGTCATGTCTAAACATGCAAACTCTTATTCTCTACACTTCTCTTCTCTCCTATGAACATTTAAGGTTTATCTTCCTTAAGAAGACCTAGGTGATTTAGGATTAAGTATGAATCAATAACTATGACCCATATCTCCGCTTAAACCTTCCCTTTTATTAATTGGATGCATGTAATAAATAGGGATTCACACTTATGATTCATCCTTATCAACAAAAGATCATAAATCAATCCTTAAGTCAACTTTAAAATGGTTTACATAGTAGTTTGTGCCAATACAAACAACTATGCCAAAACTATGTTACTCAGCATCTAGAGTCCCTAGTGCTCGACACTAATTGTGTCTTAAATGTTGTCACTCAATATCTGAATGATGTGGCATGCGCTACTTGCTCGACACCTTAATCACTCAACACATACTATCTAGTCAGCACTTGAATGACTCAGCACATGAGTGGCTCAACACTCACTATTTACTTGACATGCTCTAACTTATATGTTGTGTTTGACATATGTTACTTGTTTGACATGAACTAAGGAAATGACTTAAGTGTATAGACAATCACTTGTGAAAACCAATTTGAGATTAAAAATGCTTCCTTAGTTAAATTGATTAGCTCTTCGGGCTTTTGTGTTTCATGTCATCTATATCTTTGAGTTCAGTTGTTTGCCTTTGTGTACCTCCTAATTCGATGCAAATTATAGTCTTCTCTACCTGGTCAGGTTCTATTTTAGTGGAGGTTCTTTAGATCAACATTTACTCTTGACAAAGCTTTGTAGCTTCTACATGCTTCATGGTGTTCTTCATGATCATCTTTTGTTCCAATCTTCTGGGAAATTCCCTAGTTTGGAGGCTTCTTCAGTCCTTCACTAGTTTCTTTCAACATTCTTTCCATCTCTTTTTAGAATAGGGTTTTTCCCCATGTGATTTTCTCCATTTCTTCTCTTTTTAGAGATTTGGTTGTGCTTGGGTACCTCATTAGACTTTGTTGTTGGGACCCAAATCTACTTGCAGTAGTAGTTTATAGGTTTTTAGCTACTCCTAAGTTTATCTTAAGGGGGTATGTTAGAGTAATTAGATATTTTTTAATTAACTCTAATTTTCTTAAGCTAAACTTTAGGCATCTAATAATTAATTCTTTTATTAATTATTATGATGCAACCTAGGTTAGACCTTTTTAGGGTTTCAATCTCCTTTATAAGGAAAACCTCTCTTTGTAATTAACTAATTCATTTTTTTATAATAGCAATCTTCTTTTTGCTCATCAAGAATGTCTCAACTATGGATCTGGCAATTTTAGCCTTCATAGGGTTTTGCTTCTCTCTTCAGTGACAAGTCTTTGCATGCGAGTGATTATTGGGAGTTGTGGGGTTGATCTTTCATCAACTTCAACAACTTGTGACATACACTTGAACTAACATATGATATTAAACCCCCAATAGTATCCTTGACTTTGTCAAACTTATGAAAAACAACTAAACATGTGGAATACCACTCACCCATCAAACTAGAAAATGTATTCCCCTACTCTTAAATCAATAGGGACACTTACTCCCCATAGACTGACCCTTGTTTTTGCAGACACTTAAAATCATCCCAACTCTATATTAATTCATTTAATATTCCTTTGACATTATAATTAATTATATTTGTCATATTCTTCTACTTATTAAATTAAATTTATTTAATTAAATAGGTCAATTTCCCTAATGTATTTAAATTTAATTTGAATACATCCGCTCTAATGTATTAAACATATTTAATACATAGTGCTCCATAAATCCCCTTTTAAATAAATCTAATTTATTTAATTTTCTCCACTTTATTAAATTCTTTAATCCTATGATTAAGTTAAATCTTATTTAATTTAATCCTAATCCCATCCTAAAACCTAGTCTACACCCATCACTCTCACCCTTCTCAGCCTATCCATTAAGTAATCCCACTTTATTATCCTTAACCCCTTTTAATCACTTCTTTAGCAACTAAGTGGTTACTCACACATGTGTGAGCAACACAAGGCTCAAGGAGCCTCCTTTCATTAAACTCTCCAAAAAAGTACTCTTACACCTTTGTCCCCGACTCCTTGCCCCAAGGTTTCTCACACATGTGTCAACACACTTTGAACCTTTCAACCATAAAAGCTCTTTTTGACTTTTTGCATGGCTTGTCCTTTAACCCATGTGCCTCCCTTATGGCACCTATGTGGATGCCACATAGATGCCACCTCCCCAAGGCCTCTCTCAAACCTATAAACAAAGCCCTTGTCTCAATCATTTTCCATCTCCCTCATTTGTATTGTTATCATGCTAGTTTAGATTTAGAGCTTTCTTAGTAATTTGCATGTTGCTACTAACCCTTTGGTAGTTGTTTACTTCTTGCATTGTTTTGCTTATTCATGATAGTATTGCACTTTTAAATTTTCTTTCTACGTCCACTTCCATTATCCATTGAGTGCTCTCAAGAATGGTTGCTTCCATAGCCATCTCTTGAAACATTATTCATCATTTAGCTTAGTTGCATGTTCATTATTACATCTTTCATATCATTGAGATTCATAGTTATGTTTGGGAGAGCACATCTACATCCCTCACTTAAGCACACCAACAAGGCCTCTTATAGGTGCCCTTGCTAAGTTGCTTTGAGGTTGTGCAAGGACTCTTTCTTATCGGTTGCATTAGTATAAAAATGCAATATTAGTTAGCAGTTTTCTTGATTTCAATATGGTTTTATGCACATGCCATTAATGTTTTATTATTTATGTGTGCTCTTGACAGGTTAGGTTTTCACGCATACAGCCTTACCTTGGATCATCAAACAAATATGATTCTTACACTCCTAATGTTGCCAACATGACAGTCACCAATTACCTTGGATCACCAAATAAATAGGATTCTTATGAATTTATTTATTTATTTTTAAACTAGGATTTTCATTGAAGTTTTGACAATGGTTAGTCGATCTATCAATGGTTATTATGGTCGAAGACATGGAAACGTCGTCAGAATCTTATAGGATTTTTATAATGTTTTGTTGATATTTCAATGAGGGCTATCATCAATGACATGACAAGCTCTTTGATAACAATCTCATAATCATCAAAGTTTTGACGAGGCCTACCATCGATGGCATGGCAAGCTCATTGATACCAATCTCCTAATTGTCAAAGTTTTGACGTTACCTAGTAATGGTCTGGCATTGCCTCGTGATAGGAATTGGAATCATTTTCGATGGGTTTGTTCGTTGATATATAGATAACCCTAGATTTCATTAAAATTTTGCTAAAATTATAGCAATGCAATTTTTTGACCATTGTCTATCAAAATATTGACCAACCCTCGTCGAAAAATAGGTCCAAATTTACTAGTGTACTTCTTTATATTGTAAATCTTTAGATTTGAGTATTCCCATAACTGTCTAGAGCATATTTGAATCTCAAACATTGGAAATTTTATATGTTATTGTTGGCTTTCTCTTGAAGTTTGTATAAATGCTTGAAGTATTGTATGACTCATAAATAGGTTCTTTCTGATAAGTTCCTTCTAGGTTTTGGGTATCTATGTTGTTTAATGGTCCCCGTTCAACATAACTATATTATGGCCAATGATTGGGTTCATATTGGCGAAAAAAATTTCTTGGAGATTGTAATGTTCACTATGCCAGGATCAACAATGAGTCATATTTGTAGATGGAAGTAGACATTGCGCATTAAGTACTAGTATGCTATCAAATAGGATATCATCAAGGGATGGCGAGTGGAAAAACTTGCCATTAGGGATATTAGTTAGTTCTCCATAAGCAGGGCTTGTGTTGTTTCTTGAATTTCCCTACCTTTGACTAAGAGAATTTGTCATTCTCAATAAGTCAGCATTGGGAATTGCTTCATTGTTTTCTCCCAACAATTTTGTATAACAATCTATATACTAAGTTACACTTTTCATGGAGAGATCTACTTTTCTATATGAATTTATAGCTTTCTCGAAAGTCTAAAATGTTCCAAGTGATTGCCAAAATTTAGTCTTTAGGTCCCTTATCTCTGTAGCATAGTGACCCCAAGGTCATTTCCTCACACCCTTGTATTTTTATGATTGGAACATTTTTTACTTTTGCTATAGGTTGGCTTCATTTTTTGAAAAGTTGATGTCTCTTCATTCTCAAAATCAGTAATTGGTGTTGGTGTCAAACTAGTCATGGCTGCAATTGCCTCTGTGAAGAGAATACACAATTTACATAAAAAAAGATGAATTGAATAGACCAAAAAGGAAAAGTTATTATATTCAAACATTGTTAGCATCCTATTTTATAACAAGTACAAGGTGAACAACATATTGCAAAGGGGATTTTTGATGAAAATGAAAGAACTAAGAACAATGTCTATACAATTATAATTCATAATTTAAGAGTACTAAAATGTCTCTATTTCAGTGTCTAATGATGAAATAATACTATTCACAATGCAATGAAACAATGAGACCACCATAATTTACATCAAACATAAAGCAATAAGAACAATGACTATACATTGTAATTTATAATTTAAAAGGACTATGATAATAAGTAGCACTAATACATTATATTTGGTTACCCATTCATCATAACATCATCAAAATTTAGTAAATTTCAATGTTAAAATGTATATTGCATTGTACCTTAATTTGGTCAATGCTATGCACATTACATATATTTCTCAATTATGTAGAGAATTACATATAAGACTACTATGTTTGAAGCTAACAATAAAATGAACATATGTATTTTCTTGATAGTAAAAAATAGGACCAAGAGAGTGCACAATTTAAATCCCATGACTATTTCAAGAAATTTCGTGGTCTTCTGAGAATTTAGCACGGTGACTTGCATTGATGAATATTACATGTAGATGTAAGTGTCAAATTTCAAGAGCACAGTTCTCTCTGTCAAATGTGTCAACCCTGCTACACAGATATTTTAACTTCATAGTTCCAGTTGTAACTTGATTACGGTTCAAAGTGAAATGGTAGAGTAGATTTATTTTACATTTTCAATCCTACATCTTTCTCTTCAAACATTCTATGTAGTTAAATAAGCGGAGTAATTTAGAGTAATTGTCTTACCTTAATTAATAATTGAAATATCTAGATAGAAATGTATGAAAAATAAAGTATATTAATTTACAACAATAGAAGTGGACTAGATTATAACTCTATCTACATGGGAGGTTTGCAAACTTGTACTTCAACTATAAAAAGGACACTGTTGCAAGTATGTTAAACAAGATAATTGAGAAATGATGCATTACCATAATAGGTGACCTTTTCAATGCATTCATAGTTTCCCTATTATCTCCACAACTGGGAAATGCAATTGACCATGCATTGTTCATAATGCATGTGCTTACTATACGATAAATTTTCATTTTGAAGAATATCAATGACTTGCAAACTAAGGAGATTTTAGTCATGGTATGGTCTGAGATCATTAGAAAATCAACATATGAGACATGATCTATTTGCCTTACTACTTGTTTTGTATCATTTCTCACAACATATAATAAATGTAGACCATATAGACATATGTACTAAGAGATTGAAGGAGGATTTATCCACCAATTTGGGCATTGACCTAATATGCCATGTATTGAATGATTCCCCTGTCATATTGCTTACAATATTCTTCTCAATGTCTAACATGAGTTCTTCTGAATTGCTTTAAATTTAATTCTTTTATAAAGAGTCATGGAGTAAGTTCGTTCTCTGAAAAACAATGTATGTACACTACATCTATGCATAATTATTTTCCACTATATCCACCATAAAGAGACAATGAAATGAAATCTCAACAATTTTTTCCTTCTCTTTGAAAAGTTAAAGGTTCCATACTTGCTCAGAAATTAGAGTAATGATTTAAAAGGTTCACTAGCGACTTCAAATATCATCTTGTTCATACATTTCCAATATTTGGAAACTGAAAAAGCATTGTATTCGAAAGAAGTACTAGCTATATATATTTTTGTGGCGATATTCTTATGGACCATAACAACTGATTGTCTCAGAATGTCCTTTGTAGATGTCAAAGTGGTCTAGATTTCTGACAATGAAACAACTCAAAATTTCCTTTCTACTTTTCAATGTTGACAACATTTAGGACCTCAAAGGGAAATTTTAGAAAAGTTTATTTTTTGAATCACATATTAAACTTAATTTTAATTAAGAAAACATAAATTTGCATAAATATGAATAGCACTTAAAGTGATATGTAAAGATTTAAAAACAATGTAAAGATACTTATCATATTATGCAATGAAAATTATTACAAACAATGCTACAATACAGTAGTTAGTAATTAATAATTTGATTTTTGAAAAATTTCCTACTAATAAAAAAGTCCATCAACTATCAACAGAGTACATGCAAAATACTTTTTTACTGTACATAACAAAAATTTTTTTGGCACACTATTTGAGAACTACAAGTAAAGATAGGGGGAAAAAAAAGATTTATTTAACAACTTCTCATTAGCACAACTTGATGAATATAATTAGATGAAAAAATTGGACTACTATTTCCACAACTTGGGGTGGAGACATACTAGATTGTTGCAATTGATATTGTTCAATATATTAAAAATTTGAAGTACTCCTAATACACTTCAACAACCTATGAAATTTGAAACAAAGAATATGATGAGCCATGTAGGATTTGTATAGTCTCAATATATGATAGATTTAAAATGTTTCCAATATAGAATAAACAATTTCTTTACAAAATCTTGTATAAAATATCAGAGTACATTGTATTGAATGAAGTATGACAATATGAGTGAAATTTTCTAAATTTATGCATAAGTAGACACCTTACAAAGAAATATATCAATTGTTTAATGTCATCCCTCCATATTTTAAAATTTGAAAAGGTTTTCCATAAATTATTGTCAAATTGTTATTCCTTGCAAAAATTCAAGTAGATTTACTTTCATATGTATCATTCTCTAGTGTCATTTACTATAATTGTGTATGAAATCATATAGAAGTAAACAAAACAAAAAAACTTAATATGTTTACCTTCTTACAAGAAGATGACAATTCCTCCTTTTAATATAATCACACATGTTTACAAAAACTTTTAAATTGTATGAGTTATTGATTGTGTACATATATTTATCAAAGGTTGATGCACGACAAGCAAGTTTGCCAGAACTTTTAAAACTACTAAAAGTCTATGTAGTAGACGTCGTTGTTATTGAACTACAAACTGCCTCATAAGGTTGAATAGCAGGAGGAGACATATACAGTTGCAAGAATATCATTGCATCATAGACATTTGCAATTCTCAATGAAACTTGCTCAAAAAATAGGGAATGGTGAGCATGCAATGCATGACCTACAAAGGGTTTATACTTACTTTTAATTGTAATTTTAAGGGAATTATACACACAAGTCATAAAAACACACGAGCTTAAAGTTTCAAGGGAGATCAAGCCACCTATGGGTGCATTTCTCATCTCTATTACATGTGCATTGATATATGCATCATAATCTTCAGGAGGCCTAAATTGATTCTTCACACATCCATTTCGAAGTTGATATACAATTTCCTGATTTTCAAAAAGGTTCATACAATTCATAAGGAATTTAGAAACTATGTCTGCATAATGTACTATTCCATATTTATTTTCAAAAAAATCTTGACAAAGAACAATGCACGGTGCTTTCTCAACATTTGGGCATTCTATAGCAAATGCATTTTCCAAATGTGTTTATTCAATTGTACCAGTGAGGGAAAAATCCCATTCACCACTTGGACTTAGAATATAAACTTGATCAAACATCCTCAGAAAATTCATAATCTATCATAATTTACCAAAAAATTAGATAGCAAATTATACTGTATGATCTCTTCTAGATAGTTCAATTTCCAAAAGTGCACATTGATATTAGTGTTTCCTAAGAAAATGTCAAAGGAGATTTGGGCATTTACAATTTTGAAGAAATGTAAAGAGAATAAAAAGATTAAAAAATATAATAAAGGGAGTGGTGATAATACTACACAAGAAATTCCCACCACAAATGACCATTTGAAAGAGGCATAGTCAAGTTAACAACAAACACAAAAAAGATGAATGATATCAACCAACCAAACTGAATATAAATCTCACTCTTCCATTACTTAATTAGTTATGAGTATTATGGTAGAAAAGACAATAGGTTTTTGGTAGTAAGCAGTTGCTATTCGAAGGATTTGAGCAATATAAATCCACAAAGCTTGAAGAATACCTACATGTAAAAACCTATCACAAAGAAGAAAGAGACAAGAGGAGACAAGGGTTTTTCTCTACAAATATGCAAATTGTATTATCAGAAATGAAAAAGATGAGAGATAATTACAAACTATCTATCCTTATAGAAGGAGATTGAAACCCGAAAAAGGGTAACCTAAAAGGTAAATGCTATTTAATAATTACAAATTAATTATTAAATGTGAATGCACAAGTGCATAAAGTGAAATCTTAAGAAGGGAGTAAGTTGAATTTAATAAATTAAATTAAATTAATGCTTTACTCTAACATCCCCCCTTAAGATGAGAAATAATGCAGCTACAAACAACGTAGAAAGAATAAGGAAACTACAATGTAATGCTGAAAGAAAAATCGGGTCCTGGCAAGAAGGCCTATTGAGGTACCCAATCACAACCAAATATCTATGAAATGGAGAAATAGAGAAAACCCAATCACAACCAAATCTCTATGAAATAGAGAAATAGAGAAAACCTAGTGGGAAAAACTCTACTCCAAAAAGAGATAGCATGAAAACCAAGGAAGGAAGGACCCAATCACTGAGAGCCCCAAGGACAACTTTCTTCACACCAAGCATAGAATGTAGTTCAAGATACCACAGGAATGCAAAAGGTTTAGTGAAGATGTTTGCAACTTGTTGAGCAATAGAAATGTGCTCCAAACTCAAAGTACCATCCTGAATCAAATGCCTAATGAAATTCATGTGAAACTCAATGTGCTTGGTCCGCTCATGCTCAACTAGGTTGCGAAAAATGTGTATAGCACTTTGATTGTCACACCACAGAAAGGTGGGACTATTAGGAGGAAATCCAAACTCTGTCATCAACTATCGAAGCCATAAAACCTCTTGACTATCCAATGTGGTTACCCTGTATTCTGCCTCTGTAGATGATAATGCGTGAGCATGCTGCTTCTTACAAGACCATGTGATAGGACCAAAACCAAGATAGAAGACAAAACCAACAGTAGACTTGTGATCATCAATATCACCAACCCAATCTGAATCTATGAAACCAATAATGTGAGGATCCCTTGATGTATAATGAATTCCATAACATTTTGTACCCTTGATGTACCTCAAGATACATTTGGAAGCTTGCTAATGACTCTCATGGGGATCATGGGAGAATTGAGAGACAAGTTCACCCGCAAAGGAAATATCAGGACGTGTGTGTGTCAAGTACAACAAACTACCCACAAGTTGTTTGTATAAAGTGGAATCCACCATAGGAGTAAAGCAAGTGGTAGATAAAAAAACACTTGACTGAAAAGGTGTGGAAGTATGCTTGTAATCAAGCATGTCAAATCTCCGAAGTATATCAAGAGTATACTTTTGCTAGAGTATAGCTATCCCATTCGAAGACTAAACAACTTGTAGGCCCAAAAATAGTCTAGAAGTCCAAGGTCTGTCATCTCAAACTACTCTTTCAATGCTTTTTGAACACTTCATATCATGGAGATTGATCTTACTATGATGATAAGGTCATCAACGTAAAGCACAAGTATCAATAAGTCAGCCCCATGATGTTGAATGTAAATTGTAGGATCAAAATGACACCGAGTGAACTGTGAAGCAAGCAAGAAGGAACCCATATTCTCATACCAAGCCCTAGGGCCCTATTTAAGACCATATAAAGACCTCTAAATATTACATTCTAATAAAGAGCCCTACACAAAACCATGAGGTCACTCCATGCAGATCTCCTCACGAAGTGCTCTATGCAAAAAAACCCTCTTCACATCCATCTAAAACATTGTCCATCCTTGTGAAGCTACAAGAGAGAGTACAAGGTGAATAGAACTCATCTTGGCAACAAGGGAAAAGGTTTCAGAGCAATCGATACCCTCAACCTATGAAAAAACCTTTGCAACAAGACATGCCTTATACCTATCAATAGAACCATCTGTAGCATACCTGATAAGGTACACTCACTAGCACCGAACCAACTTTCTTCCTTTCAGAAGAGGTCAAAGATCCCATGTGTGGTTCTTCATCAAAGAAGAATACTCCTAATCCATAGCCCTATCCCACTCTAAGTGTCTTGTCACCTATGAAAAACCTTATGGATCATCTGAAATGGCATGACACAAGAGGCTACTACCTATAGTTTGAGCACGAGTGCGACAAACATCAGTAGGATCACCTGCCAAAGGTTCGACTACATCAAAAGCATCACAAACCTACTTGGGCACTTACAGAACATTTGGTGGAGGTAGTGAAGGGGGATTAATATCTAGATATTCCTTAGAGGATGCGCAATCCTATAGAGGAGTGGAGGAAGTATTGGGTAGTGAGAAAGAAGTTGGGGATGAAGGATCCATCTGAGGATAATGCTCATCAAACTAAACATCTCGTCGAAACAAGACACCTCTAGAATAAGGATTAAACAACCTGTACACCTTCGCCTCCTCATAGTAGCCAACAAAAATGAGTGGTCAGCTCTTCTTTTCCATGGCTTTCCATTGAGCATCTAGAATAAATGCCCAAACCTCTGGAAAGTAGAAACATCGAGCTTGACATGAGTCCAAGCCTCCTCAAGAGTCAAGTATCGCAATGCCTTGTGAGGCATATGATTCTGAATATAGTTGGTAAAATTGATAGCTTCAGCCCAGAATGAAGAACTAATAGATCTAGACTGAATCATACAATTGGACATCTCCCATAATGTCCTATTCTTTCTCTTTATAACCCAATTCTACTGAGGTGTATGGGAATGGAGAACTAATGTTGTAAATTATGCTCAGTGTAAAAATGTCTGAAAGACCTATTCACGTATTCCCGCCATTTTTTGTGCATAAATGCCTGACAAAAAGACCAGAATGCTTCTCCACAAATGTCTTAAAGATTCAAAACGAATCGAAGACATCAAACTTGTACTTTAAAAAGTGCACCCATGTGCATCTAGAGAAGTCATCGATGAGGGTGAGCACATATCAAAAATTCAAAAAAGATGGAGTGGGAAACGACATAAGATCACTATGTATCAAATCCAATGGTGCCTTAACACGTGTACACCTACCTATTGGAAAAGGATCTTTGTGATGTTTGCCAAGTGCACAACCTTGACACACACCATCTGTACAAGAGATATGAGGCAACCCAATCACTAGCTCCTGTATACTCATCTGTTGTAGATATCTATGGTTGACATGGCCAAAATGCTCATGCCAAAGCTTGCTCACTGTGTCTACATGAGCAATGAGAGAAACACCTATAGAATCAAAGCTCTCAAAGCCATCAAACTAATATAAGTGAGACTGAAGATCAACACCCCCTATAACAATAACCAAGTTAGGATCATGGAGGTCTTGAATAACCACATCATGTGGTGAGAACTCAATTTTCTTTCTAGATCCTGAATGGCAAATCTAAAAGATAGACAAGAGGTTTGAAGATATGGTTGGAACCAAAATAACATCCTATAATGAACCACCTTCTAAAGAGATGGTTTCTAAACCTATGACTGAAAGCTGAGAAGAATCACCAACTACAATATGTATAGTAACACTCCGAGCAAGTGAGGTAACCAAATCAGGTGAGTGTGTCATATGATGTGAAGCTCTAGAATCAAGAATCCAAGGAGATGTAGAAGACAATGCTCATGCGGAAAGAGCATGTCTTTTCCCTGTAGGAAGAAGTGGAGGCTTCAGAGAAGTAATACTGGAATGTTGCATGGCCTCCTCTAAAGCCTTGAGATATTTCCAATACTTGGAAATTGGATGTCCTCCTTGCCACAAAATTTGCAAGGATCACCTATGTACTTCTTAGTATTGGAGGAAGACTCACCAAACTTAGAAGAATTACCCTTTTTAAGAGGGATTCCAAGCATCTGATTTGGGAGTAAGCTTGTAGGAACTCTCACTACCTTTTGAATTTGACTTATGCTTCAGTTTTTGCTTTGACTTTTATAGATGTTTGATGTACCAATGCCTTCATCTTAAAACTAGTCATAGTATCCAACTGTGTAAATTTTGACTGCTCTCTAGTAAATGATCACAACAGACTATAAAAGTAGGCATAACAAATCTATTACCCTAAGCATCTTTGGTGGAATAGAAGGTAGAAGCAAAAATCTGAAAGTTCCCTCAAAGCTTAGAAAGAATCAAATAAATGCACTCAGTGTCAATATTTGCCTTTCCACAACCCTACAAAAAGTATCTCTATTGATTAAACTTCATCAAGAAGTCATCAATGGTTGGAGAGGAATTTGGTGCAAGACAAATAAACTTTGCCTTAATCTGAAGTGCCTTGAACTCATTCACAATACCAAACAAGCTATGAATCTTGGTCCACATAGCTAGAGGAGTATTGCACCCATCTAAATGAAACTGTAGATTGTTTGGTACCTATAAAGAAATCAATCCTATTGCCTCATCCATCTTACTCCTGTGTTGCATGACCTCATAAGGCCTCTAGAAAATTGGTTGTGCGATATCTAAACAATACCACAACACTTTTGACTGGAGAAGTGGAGTCATTGAGGTCTTCCAAGTGTGATAGTTATGAGGGGTCAAAAGTTCTAGACAATAAGAGGTCTTGGCCATTATTTTAGAAGGTGTTTAATTTTGTTTTTGTTTTAGAAGTTCTGGTTTACATAAGAAAATAACAAAAACATTATGACAAAACACCCCCCATAATGCAAAAAATTGAACCCCGACTGCTAGAAGGAATGTGTAATGAAAGAAGAGAAAAAAATATTTAGAAATGAATCATAATAGTTGGTACAAAATAATGGTGAAATGATAGAGAATCTAGAAAGTTCTTGAGAAGAGCTTTTTGATACTTTTTTCAGATTGGAAAATAGAGCTATAACAAAGAAGTTATGCCCCTGAAAGATAAAAGTCATCAACAAGCTTCAAGCGCAAGAATAGGTACTAAACTAAAAAAAAAAAACTCACAAATACCTTATGCATCATCTCCATCTTCGAACCAACTTTTTGACGCTTCTTTTGGATCGAAAAAAGACCCCCGTACGCTCAAGATATCGCAAAAACATGAGCAGGGCCCTCATATGAGCACAAAAAAAGAATTTATATATTTCTCAAATTGACACCACTACTGGATGAATGGTGGTGGCAGTTGGATGGGGGAAGGCCATGGGACCATAATGGCGGAGGTGGCGACAGCGATCGTAGTGATGCAGTGGTACGAAAAAAGAACATAGTGGTCAGAAAACCTTTGCCAAGGCCAATTTTTTTTTTAAAAACACCACCGATGGCCGAAGTGTGGCAGTGGTGTTTTTTTTTGTGAAATTGCCTTGTAATATGTGCAAGTGGTCTACGACCCTACTAGGTAAAAAAAAATTGCCTCCCAAATCAACGTTGTCTAAAATGGATAAGCTTTATATGAAAATGGAGATTTTGACGCCTTCTAAACACAACTACAAGGTTTGGTTGGCCTTAAAGTGCTCTAAAAATTAGAGACCACCCTTTTTCACAAAAGTACCCCAAAAAAACCAAATTTTTTCTGTCAAACCCTCATTTTCTTTTTTCTCCAAATATTGAACAAGCTATAGCAGATCTGGTTCTGATACCATGAAGGATTTGAGCAATATAGATCCACAAAGCCCAAAGAATACCTGCATGTAAAAACCTGTCATAGAGAAGAAAAAGACAAGAGGAGGCAAGACTTTTGTTCTAAAAATATGCAAATTGTATTCTCATAAATGAAAAAGATGAGAGATAATTACAAATGATCTATCCTTATAGAAGGAGATCAAAAGCTGAAAAAGGGTAACCTAAAAGATAAATGTTATTTAATAATTAATTATTAATTATTAAATGTGTATGCATAAGTGCATAAAGTGAAGTCTTAAGAAGGGAGTAAAGAGAATTTAATAAATTAAATTAAATTAACGCTTTACTCTAACACCATTTTCTACAAACAAGAGTTTGATCCCATAACTTATTATAGACAATCCAATTAATATATCATTTATCCTCTTTTTAGATCATTTATTAAATACGATTTAACCATAAATATAAATTTATTATATTAATATTTAGATATTAATATTAGTTATATAATTCAATTATTAAAATAAAGAACTCTTAGTTTGGTCTTTTAAATTTTAACTGTTGTTTCTTAAAAATAATTAGTAATGAAGTAATTATGCTATGAAAAAAAAAATGTTCAAAATTATTTTGAAATTTAACAAATCTATAGAATAATAGGTAGTCAGAACTTAATGTCTTCAAAAAATTCATAGTACACAATTTAGTGATGCTTTCATGACCACCATTTACCCTGATAGTAGCTAAATCATTGGCCTTTAGTATCTAACTCTCATAATGAATTACAAATTTAATCTTCAATGAGAAAATTCAATGCTTTGTTGATAGACATATCAAAGATTGCACTAAAACAGAAAACTTTGTGGACAAAATAAAGATTCAACATAAAACTAAATTTAAATCACACTCTAGATTCTCTCAAATATATTGACAAACAAATAGTGTCTATTTAGAATAATTTACCATACAATAATTATATTTTAGGATTAAAAATAATCTACAACTAAATCAATTTCAGAATTCTACTTTTCCTAACCATTAAAAAATAATCCTACTTTTATTAAAATCACTATAATCATTATATACTACACAATATTTAACTGATTGTAAACTACATTCTAAATTCTATGTAACTAGTGATAAGACTAAAGAAAGTATTTTAATAATTTTAAATTACATTCTAAATCACATGTAACTACTAATAAAAAGATAGCAAATTGGGAGATATGAGGAGCATACTAGAAAAATTTAAGCCTCTCGACCTTAGTTTTGGGATAATTTGGACAATAGTCCTTTGCACCTTCTCCTTTAAAGTTTTCCACTGAAAGATTTTGTGAGTAGCTTATTTTGTTAAAAAATAATACTTATGATCGATAATTACTTACTGCTATATACTTCAATGAGTAAAGCCAAACTTCAAATTTTCTAAAATGACATTATACCCGTACAATTTGTTAAATGATTCATTTCCTAGATAAAAAGTATATATTAAAATGTTTTTCTTTGCCTCCAACTATACGACAACTTCAGGCCTATGTACTTATATACTACATGTTGATTTATGCTTCAACGAGGTAAATAGGCTAAGTAAGATCCATTCATTATAATCTATGATTTCAATAAAAAATCATAAGCAGTTTAGAAAAAATTCCTACCCAACTTTTTCCAAATTGTATGCAGGTTAGATTTGTTGCGAACAAATGTGTATAGTAAAAAGACTAAGTCAACTTTTTCTAACAAATTATACATAAATCATATGAAAAGATGGAAGATTTCCTTAATCAGGTACTCCAACAATAGTTCAGAATGAAGAACGTTAACTACCAAATGACAAACAACTATATGGGTAATCAAATTTTAATAACATGTTGAAAATTTTAAATTTATATGTCAAAACCTATTAACTATTTCAAACCAAATCTATGCATGCCCTAATAACCATAGTAGTCAATCTGAAAGTCGTTATCTTAGCAAATGACTAATGAGACAAACACATTTCTAAAAAAGTTTGAATAAGACTAAATGAAATGACCCAGAAACTCTAACATTGAAATAGTGAAGTTTAAACTAGACAAAAATATTTAAAACAATACGTGGGAACATTAAAATAATATTCTCATATTTGCAATAAAACAACAAATTGACCTTATGAGTCACAATTTTCAACTATCTCCTACGAAGGATGCTAAACTTTTCTTGTAATGAATCACACTCTAAAATCCATAGGGATGCTACAATGGTCTATGATACCAAAGAAAGAAGGACAATGAGTGACAACGCTAACCATCTCTTTGTAATTGAGATGTGAATTCCATATTTCTAAGAGTAGAAAAATTTTGTTACAAAAATTCACAACCACTAAATCATTACATATATGAATGTTATGATTCTTAGAACAAGAAATAAGTTATATATTATTTTCAAGAGTTTGTTAGAACAAGATATAAGTCATATACTCTTTTCAAGAGTTAAACATTAGGTCACATTTAAAATGGTATCTAAACTAGTGCAAATGATTCTAGCTAAATCAGGGGAATGGACTACTCTTATGAATACTACATGCTCGGTTTACACAGCTCCAACAAAAGGAAGCATAATAAAAATAAAAATAAAAACATTGATTTTTTCGATTAATTCCTCTTAGCTTTAAGGTTTATTATGAGAATTATACTCATTAATGAACATGCTAAGAAATGGTTCCAGGATCAAAGATTTATTGAGAAAACCTAAATGATATTCAACGAATTTGACATTTTTTATTGACGGTTTCTTTTTTTTTGGGTAGATGCCTTCTTTAGCCAACACCTCCACTCAAGATGTTGTAAGAATTGTAGGTCTCATTCCCCTACCTTCCATTACATGTGTATTCAACATCTCCAAAAAAAACTAATGAGGTACACGAGACAAATGCCAAAAAATGTCTAACTACCAATCTTGATGCTCCATAGCAAGACACAAACATATAGAGTGGGCAAATAAACAAAACCATCTCAGTTTCAATAAATTATTTCAATTTTTAAAATTAATAGCATAGAAGATGCAATGATGAATAACGCCTCATCTTCAAATCATCACAGAGAAAATTTGTAAATAACACAACAAAACTTTGAGACAAATGATTCAACAGAAGAGAAGACCAAAATATGCTTACCTGACAAGAACAAAACACTCATAAATTTTTCCTCTCAAACTTTGATAACCCTACACCATTGCTGATTTTTGTATTTGTAACTTGTCAAATCGATATTAACATTGATGTGATTGCTACAGGTGAATTTAATGCTCAATAAGGGATTTTGCAATGTAGAAAGATTACTTAATTAATTATGTGCACTATTCTATCTATGAAAATTCTGGCTCAAGAAAAAATGGGAAAAGAAAGAAGTAACTTTCTCTGCAAAAAATAAGAAATACCACCTACCATCTATCGCTTGCAAAAGCAGAAAATTAAATATCTAACAGATCGTACCTACTACCTACGAACAATAATGAATTCCACTCAATCACCTTACTAACAAAACAAACTTAAAAAATGCAAAAAAGATTTCTATATCTTCAAAATCTCTACCACTACTGACAACCAACATGAAATGCGAATAGATCGACCAATACAACTCAAGGCAAAAAAATTGCACACTGATTTGAAAGGAGTTGTCCACATTCCTTTATGCCTATTTCTATATAATATATATTTGCACTCAGGCACTATACAACTGCTCTTGGCACGAAAAGTAGATCATACACAATTCAAAGGATTGGAATATCTTGTCGTATCCTACAAATGCTCTTATAGTTTTCATTTTCATTCCACTATTTTTATTATTACAAAATGGAGCACCAACTATAAAAAAAACTAAAAGTCATTTCACAACATAGACTGATCATTGTATGATTAAACAAGTAGAGAAGAAATATAAAATTTAGGCAATAAATAAATGAATGTTCACTATAAAAACATTATACTAAAACAATAGTGAGAGAAAATTCTCTTATTCGATTGGTTCATTGAATAAGGAAAAAGTGACATCTACTCGATGCTATAGTATCATGTCTACGTTAGTAACTAATAAAATATCACACTTAAAGTAAAATATATATTTTAAATTAAAATAAATAACCAATTAATCCTTTTTATAATAATTTAATAAAAATCAATAATTTATATGACTAAATAATCAATTTTAAAACAATTCATTCAGAAACTAATATAAAATCATATTTTTAATCTCTACAATCATTCTACTATTTTCAATTTCTTACAAAGTACTTGTGATAATCTATTTAAATAATTAAAAAATATAACAATCCTATTATATTTAAATAATTATAAAATTGATGTAGGATCCTCTTGGGTGTAAGAGCAATAAAACATTTATGTGGAGGCTTGCTACTCAGTAAGTTAGTCGTACGAGCTCAGAATGTCCCAATTTCAGAGGTGGATTTTCATCTTGGATATATCAGCCTCCCAGTTAAGGCTCAATGCCATATCATGAGTATTCATGGATTGTGTGCAATTTTGGTGTAAAAACTTCAAGCTCACCGTTGAAGGCCTAAATGTGCCCAAATAAGGCCCAAAAACTCAATAGATGTACACTTGTGTTGATCTATGCTTATAGATCAAAAGTTGAGGATTCCAAAAAGTGGTTATAATAGCCAGTCAGAGCAATGGTTCAAAAGTTATGGCCTTATGAAGTTGAGCCAACCAAAACTTCCAAAATAAATGTCAAAGGTGTATTTGGCTGACTCTATATGTATTGTTAGGGTCTGTTGGCCCTTGGCATTAAGTTTGAGTGTCTAGAACTTTCCTAGACAACATAAAATTGCTTATTTAAGAAATGCCCGTACATTGTCTAGGACAAATCTTGGTGATAGTTGCAACTCTGTCTTGCAAATTATTGTAATGAAGACGCCCAAGTGGGTTAGCATATTGTAATTCTAAATTTGTAAGTCCACATTTTTGGCAATTATAAGAAGCCCATATTTTGTTCTCTCAAATTATTGTTATTTCTTTATTTCTATTATGTGTCTAATGTATTAAGGAGAGTACCCTTCATCAAGTGGTATCAGAGCAAGAGTTCTTGAGTGTGTAAATAGATCATCGACTATGAGATAGTTGCACTAAGAACATGGTTTGGGTTAAGCATGTACATAGATAGATGATTGTGTGGTAGGTTGCACTCGAGTTTTAATGGAAGTGGGAAAATGCCTCCACAGAGAGAGTGTGGTGGAAGAGTTGTAGGTGTTACACATGAGGGTTTTAGAGCCCTCCAAAGATAGATACATGCAATGGAATAACAAATGCACGGAGGAACAAATCTTGTTATAAGAGATGAAAGCGAGGATGAGGATGAAGAAGAAGAAAATGCTGAAGTAAAGGCATTTCTGAACCCAGAGGAAGAGAGACTTTTTAAGGTTATCTCTAAGATTGGAAAAAGAGCTAAGTTTGAGGTTCCTAAATTTTTGGAAGTCTTGACCCAAAGGAGTTGATCAATTGGAACAATGAATTGGAGGAATGCATTGAGTATGAAGATATTGAGGGTCCTTATATGGTCAAGTTTGAGAAAGAAAAATTGAAGGGACATGCAAAGATCTGGTGGCAGGAGATTTAGTTTGAGCGAAATAGAAGAGGAAAGGACAAAATCACCATATGGGACTAGATGATAGCTAAATTGAAGAGACAATTCATTCTTGTGGACTATGAGTTGGATCTACATAAGAAAATGCAAGGGTTGAAGCAATTAGAAAGACCTATTCAAGAGTATACTGAGGAGTTCAACCAAGTTCTCATTATAACTGACCATGCAAAAGTTATAAGGAGAAAGTTTCCTATTATCTTAATGGGTTAATGCCAAGCATTTAAGAGGAGTTGAGTCTAGTTTGAATGACTGGTATTGAGGAGGTGTACCAATTTTCCCTAAGAGTCGAGGAGAAGCTAAGCAAAAAATTTGATAACAAGAATAGTGGAAGAGGTTGTGTTGGAAGGTCTGGCGAACAGTTGTATGGAGGCTGAAATGATGATCAGAAGAACAAAGATGAGGTGAGCAATAGCAATCGAAATCAAAGGGGAAACAATTCCAATCATTTTCAAGACCAAAAAAGTAGAGATCAAAGAGGAAGAGGAAGAGGGCAAGGATTTGGAAGAGGATGTTTTCGTGGAAAATATTTTCATTGTGGAGAACAAGGGCATAGATCATATGAATGCTCCCAACAACAAGGAATGAATAATAGAAGAACTGAAGGCCAGACTAGAGTTGTGCATGTTGATGAAGATGTTGAAAGAGGAGAAGTTATAGTTAATAGATGAGTCATGCTAAGTGGTGAGAATGAACCTAGTCAAAGAAGGAGCTTATTTCACACAAGATGCAAATTTGAAGATAAGTGTTGTATTGTGATCATTGATGGTGGAAGTACTGACAATATGGTGTTAGAAAAGATGGTCACAAAGTTGAAGTTGAAGAGACAGAAACACCTGGGTGCAAGATGACCAGAAGGTCATGGTCATTAAGCAATGCTTAGTGAAGTTCGAGATTGGGAGCTACCAGAATGAGGTGTTGTGTGATATCATACCTATGGACATATGTCATATTTGATGTGTAGGTTGTGGTAGTTTGACATGCATGTTGTACATGATGGGTGAGCAAATACCTACACTTTGACAAAGGATGGGGTGAAATGTAAGTTGAAATAATTGAAGGAGAAAGAAGAAAAGGTATGTAGTGCTACCATAATATGTTTTGTTGATGTAAAGAAGTTCCTAGAGGGTATGAGTTTTGAGCATATGTATTTTGCGATAATTCCAAAAGATGGCAGAGAAGAAGTAAAAGAGATACCTGCAAAGATCAATCACTAGATGGATTTAATTCCAGGAGCCAATTTTTCAAACAAGGCAACACACATAATAACATTGGTAGAAAGTGAAGAATTGAATATACAAGTTCATGAGTTGTTGTAGAAGGGGTTGATACGAGAGAGTATGAGTCCATGTGTTGTACCGACAATATTAACACCAAAGAATGGATAATGTAGGATGTGAACACATTCGCAGGCTATCAACAAGATCACAATCAAGTACAAATTTGAATTGCTAAGGATGGATGATATTATGGTCTATTTGAGTAGAGTTATGTATTTTACAAAGATAGATCTAAAGAGTGGGTACCATTGGATTCGTATCAGAGAAGAAGATGGGTGGAAGACTGCCTTCAAGATAAGGGAAGGACTATACAAGTGGTTAGTCATGTCTTTTGGGCTAATCAATGCATCGAGTACTTTCATGAGGTTTGTGAATGAGATACTAAATGATTTTTTGGGTAAGTTTGTCATTATTTACCCAGATGATATATTGATCTTTAGTGAGACATTGGAGGAGTATTTGATGCATATTTGAAAGGTGTTTGATATGTTGAGGGAAGAATAGTTGTTGATAAATCTGAAGAAGTGCAATTTTGTGAAAGAGTTGGTGTACCTGAGATTTGTAGTCTCAGTAGAAGGTCTTGTTGGAAATATAGATGGAGTAAGTGAGGGGGGTGTGAATCAGTTACCACAAAAAAAAATCCACATATCCCTTGGATATCTTAAAAACTAGTTATTGTTGTCACTCCATAGCTACACAAAAAAATGTTGTAACTTGGTATATGAGTTAATTACTGATCTTTAAGCATTCACAAAGATTTAACATGCATGCATAAAAGAAATAACATGAACACAAGAGACACCAAATTTAATGTGGAAATCCAATATGGGAAAAACCACCAAGTAACTAGTTACCAATTTTCACTCTTATGAAGTGAGCCCTGTTAGGAGCTAACCTTGTTAAAGGTTACAAAATACACTATGAGGTGTGACCTTGTTAAAGGATTTAATCACCCTGCTAGGAGTGGCCTTGCTAAAGGACTTTAAAACAATTCAATAGAACTGTCCACCTTGTTAGAGGATTTACAAAATGGTTGTTAAACCAACTCTGTTAAGAGATTTGAAAATCACTACTACAATGATGAGAAAGTAACAATGAAGTGACCTGAATGAGATGCAATTGAACTTTGTTGATACAGATCTCTGTTCTGCTTCATTAGATCCTCTCTGATCAAATACAACTTTGCTACTCCTTAAGGATATCTGATCCTTCTTCAAACTTCGCTCACACTTTCCTCTTCACACTTGCATGCTCGCTCATTCATCCATCCATTCATTCATTTGAATTCACAACTTGACCTTTTATTTATACCTTACAAATTATTTAGATGGCTCATTTACATGTTACAATTACCAATAATCATTACATCAGTCAGCTACAATCATTACATAAAACAATTAATCTTTATTCCCCAAAATAATGAAATTATTCATTGGCAAACCCTGCTCGGTAAACACTGCTCTAGAAATGATTTCCAGTGTCAACCAACTGAAGCTCGGTAAACACTACGATCTCTGCAAAATCCTTTGGAGACCGAGTGAACTCGGTAAACACTAACTTTCCTTCGCTGACCTTGTGAGCTTAGTAGAAACTGACTTCTGCCACAGAAACCTTCGATGCCTGAGTGAGCTCGGTAGAAACTGTTTCCATAGAGTAACTTTTAGTAACGCTCGATAGACTTTGTAATTTGCTTTGCTAACCAACTAAGCTCAATAGACTCTGTCTGATAACTGATATGACATTTGTGTAACATCAAAGACAACACACAATTGAACAATTGTATCCAATAGGTCTAAAAATGGATCCAAAAAAATTCAAGGCTATCCTTGAATGACCTATTCCAAAGAGTGCTACAGAGGTAAGATCTTTTCGTGGATTGGCTAGTTTTTACAGAAACTTTGTAAGAGAATTTAGCAATATTCGTGGACCCTGATTGAAACAATGAGAGGGGTTAAGAAAGAATTTAAGTGGATTGTAGGAGTAGATAAGAGTTTTAATATTTGAAACATAAAGTTACAGAGAAACCTGTTTTAACACTTCTAGATTTTAACAAGGTGTTTCAAGTAGATTGTGATGGTAGTGGTATTGCAATAGGAGTTATTTTGAACCAAGAAGGTAGATCTATTGCTTATTTCAGTGAGAAGTTGAATGATACCAAAAGAAAATATTATATTTATGATAAGAAATTTTATGCTATAGTTTAGGCACTGAAAAAGTGGAGACACTATCTTCTTCCTAAGGAGTTTGTTTTGTATAGTGATCATCAAGCTTTGCAATATTTGAATAGTCAAGGAAAATTGAACCAAAGGCATTTAAAGTGGGTTGAGTTTTTCTAGAGTTATACATTTGTTTTGAAACACAGGAGTGGAAATTCTAACGAAGTTGCATATGCTATTGGTAGAAGACAAATTTTGCTAACAGAGATGTAGATTGAGGTGATTGGGTTCAAGGAATTTAGTAATTTGTATCCAGAGGATCTTGATTTTGGTGAAGCGTGGAAGACTTGTACAAAACCTGTTACACTTGACGGGATGAAGTGGTTGGATTTTATAATCCAAAAGATATGTTGTTCAAAGAAATCCAATTGTGCATTTCAAGAAGTTCAATGAGAAAGAATCTCATCAAGGAGAATCATAGTGGAAGATTGATTGGACATTTTGGTAGAACCATTACTTTGGTTGTTGAGAATTATTACTAGCCACAGTTGCAGTAAGATGTGAAGAAGTTTGAGTAGAGTTGTAGAGTACGTTACATGACAGAAGGAGTGAAGCAGAATACGAGGTTGTATTAGTCATTAACTGTACCAAATAAGTCATGGGAGGATCTTAGCATGGACTTCGTTCTTGGATTACCAAGGACTCAGTGAGGGTGTGATTTTATTTTTATGGTGGTTGACAAGTTTTCAAAGATGGCACATTTCATTCCCTACAAGAAGGCTAGTGATGATGTTTATATGGCAGAGTTATTTTTTAGAAAAGTGTTGAGACTACATGGTTTGCCAAAGAATATAGTTTCAAGTTGAGATACCAATTTTTTTGGATATTTCTGGCATACATTATGGAAGAAATTGAAGACAGACTTAAAGTTCAATTTATCACATAATCCATAGATTGATGGTTAAACTGAAGTTTTGAATCATAGTTTGAGAAATTTGTTGAGGTGTTTGGTTGGAGATAAACCAAAATGATGAGATCTAATTTTACTATAGGTAGAATTTGCATATAATAATTCTGTCAGTAGGAGTATAGGTAAATCACCATTCCAGATTGTATATGGGAGTAGTCCCATAAATGCTTCTGAATTGAGGCAACTAGATAAAGGAGAGATAAGTAGTGTTGAAGTAGAAGAATTTTCCAAACATTTGAAGAATATCCATGAGGAGGTGAGGAAGCACATTATAAAGATGGATACATAGTATAAGGATAAGGAAAATGTGAAAAGGAGGTACAAGGAATTTCAGATTGGAGATGAAGTCATGGTTCATTTGAGAAAGGAGTGTTTTCCACTAGGTGCATATAATAAATTGAAAATGAAGAAGTTTGGATTGTGCAAGATAGTGAAAAGGCATGATTCTGTAAATGCCTAGATGAAGTGGAGTTGCTTATTGAACTAAATATTTCACTAGTATTTAACATTTCAGATTTGATAGATTATTATGAAGGAGGTGATGGAGATGAAGTTGTAGAAGCGAAGTGGAGTATTCCAACAACTAGTTTGGCTACAAGGAGATTGAGGAGATATTGGACAATCGTGTTGGCAAAAGTACAAGGAACATAACTTATGAAGAATACTTGGTTAAATGGAAAGGGAGACCAATAGAAGATTCATCATGGCTAGCAAGGGAGGAGGTTAATCGTTTTGGTTTTCCTCTGAATACTTGAGACATGATGGGGTCACTTCTCAAATTACTTTGGGTGTATGATGTAGGAGTATCTTGGGCGTAAGAGCAATCTTGCATCAACCAAAAATATTTCATTTTAGTTGTTTGAATAAGGGTTGTCTTAATATAGAGTTGTTGTCTATAGAGGCTTGCTACTCAGTAAGTCAGTCATATGAGCTCAAAATGTTTTAATTTAAGAGGTGGATGTTCATCTTGGATATATCAACCTTCTAGTTGAGGCTCAATGTCATATCATGAGTATTTGTGGATTTATTGTAGATTTTTGGTGTACAATTTTGGTATAAAAGCTTTAGGCTCACCATTGAAGGTCTAAAACATGCCTGGATGAGGCTAGAAAACTTGATGGATGACAACTTCTACTTATTTGAGATTTAGATCAAAAGTTAAGGATTCCAAAAAGTGGTTATAATAGCTAATCAGACCAACAGTTTAAAAGTTATGGCATTCTGAAGTTGGTCCAATCAAAACTTCCAAAATAAATGTCAAAGGTGTATTTGACTGACTCTATATGTATAGTTAGCGTTTGACATCTCTAGGTACTAAGTTTGAGTGTCTAGAACCTTCTCGGGTGGCATAAAATTGCCTATTTAAGAAATGCCCATACATTGTCTAAGACAACTCTAGGTGATAGTTCATAGCTTTGTCTTGCAAATTAATTTAATGAAGGGGTCCATGTGGGTTAACATATTGTAATTCTAAATTATGTAATTCCGCATTTGCGGCAATAATAAGAAGCCCATTTGTTTCTATTATGTGCTTAAGGTATTAAGGGGAGTACACTTCATAAAAAATATAACAATGTTAATCTTATAGATTATGGAAAATTAATTAATTAACAACATTTACATTTTTAAATCTAAATTTTAAAACATTAATTATCTCATAACATAAAAAGAACTATATATATATATATATATATATATATATATATATATATATATATATATATATATATATATATATATATAATGAATAAACCTTTTTCACTAATTAAAATTTAAAGATACATATTCACAAAAAAGAGGCTGGGGGATATAAGATCACCCTGCAAGTTCAAATGGCCCAAGGCCAAAGATCAACTATTCATCAAAAAACATATAAAAGCAAAAACATAAAACCTTCAGACTACAAGAGCAGTGCCCGCCAAAGGAGGGTCTTTGTCATAAGAACCTCAGAAGTCCTCAGCGTTATTGGTTGGCTCAAGAGGAACCCAATCGTTAGCAACAACAACATCCCTTATTACAATTTGAATAAAATATTTCACTTAAAATAAAATTTTGATTTTAAAATTACAATAAACAATCAATTAATCCTTTTTATAATACTTTAATAAAAATCAATAATTTATCAACTAAATAATCAATTTTAAATTTTTTTAAAACCTTTTCATTCAAAAACTAATATTTTTTGTATTCCAAGTAGTGGCCACTAGATGACACTTGTTTCAATTATGAATTTAAGACTCTCCGTAAAATATCTATCCATTAAGGGTCCATTTGGTTTGTGGAATTTAAAAAATCAGGATTTCTACAAACTTTGGTTTAGCCAAATCAAGGTTTTGCTAATTTTCATTTCGTTTTTTGAGATTTTACTTAAAGCCGTTTGTTTCACTCGGAAGATGCATATGAAGACGCATTTTTATGCATAAGCTTGGAATTGAAAGAAAATTTCAAAAAATAGTCCAATCTATTATTTTTACACTCCTTAAAAAACATAACGAGGTTTTGATTTTCAATTCCTACTTGCTAGTAGGAAGTTGGAAAACCTGGTATTGAGGCAAAATTGAAAGCCCAATATGCTAATTCCATTTTGCCAATTTTGAAACAAACGCAAAAATTTTCAAATCCGGATTTTGAAAAAGCCAATTCTTGTCATCTTCCAGGAACCAAACGAACCTTAGGGCCCGTTTGGTTGCTGGCATAGGAATTGAAAATTAGAAAACAAAATAAGAATGAGAATGGAAATATAAAATAGCAATTCTAGTCATGTTTGGTTCACCTTGAACTGATTGGGAATATGTCAATTGTTTGGTTCACATTATTTAGAAAATTCAACAAATTCAAACCTACTATGGCCTACAAATCAAACCCTTTCATCAACTTGAAGGCAAATCTCATTTATAAACAAATCGAATTCACAAATGGAAAGAACATAAATGTTATTTGTTCCATTTATTTCACGCATTGATTCAATTCATATGTTTTCATTCCATATCATCTGACTGTGTATAACTGGATATTTGAAGCAATGTAAATAAACATACACACATCCTTTTGTAATTGATCAATGAAGAAGATGGCAAAGGCAAAATCATGGCCTCGTCATGTGTGACAATAGTCTCCACACATTTGATCACACATTCTCAGTCGCATCATATGGAACAAAAGAAATGATACACAAATTGCCTTCATTTGCTCGCTAGCTGACTTGAATCGGTAGAGGAGGTATTCAGAATTTTAGATATGGAACTGAAATTCATTTACGATACCCTTTTCTCTAAATGCATCGATACAAAGTTCAGGAAGCGGGTAAGACTATTGTGCCTTGTCAATACCACTCTCCTGGCAGTCGTTAGGTTTTTGATACTGAGAAAAAACGAATACACAAAAGCAAACTGAAAGTCACATATGAGTATGAGAATTTATTTGTTGAGCACCGAGTATGTCTAGACTCTGATGCTCTTGCTCTTTGATGTAGATATGGTGAACGGCTGCAACCAAAGCTCTATACTATCCTTGTCTTGGCGTCAAATTGCAGTCGGCTTCGACAAAAACTACACATATGCATAGCCACAAATTTAAATTTTTATTATAATTTGAAAAAATCAAATTGGGAATGGAAATGGCCCATTCCAAATACAACTATTTTTTGAAATGGACAAAAGCTAATTTTAGACTAAAATAAGAATATATAATCCTATTCTTCATTCCTATTCCATGCACCAAACAAAAAATAAAAATCATAATTGAATTCTCCATTCCTATTCTGGTTGTATTTAGTACCCAAACAGGCCCTAAAAGAACAAAAAGTTTCTTCTTATTTACCCTGCATTAATTATAAAATCAACTGCATACAACTCTTACATGTCAAAAGGTTCTATGATACGAGAGAGAAGATGACGATGGGTACTTTTTTGCCGCCATGCTTGTAAATGTCACAATCACGAATTCAAATTGAGTCGGTTAAAAACTGGGAAGCCACCCAAGAGCTTGATTTATTCGTATTTTGGCAGAAACACGATAGAAGTAAATGTCCGAATTTTTGCTCTGCCAGAAAATTTGGTTGAAATTTAAGGAGTGAAGTTAAATTTCAAGCGACGTCTTTCTATTTCGCTGCAGACCTTTCAAATTATAGTAAATCCTGTCTGTCATCTGCTATTATTGGGTTCAACGTGAGCTTCTCTTCTAAGAATGACGACTCTGCTTAGTGAAACCATTAAATTATGCGGTTAATCTTGCAATTCCTTGAGCTTCGATAGATTACAATGGAACCAGGTAGTCAATCTGTCTTTTACCGTTTCTTTTTGTATTTGTTTGAATTTGAAATCCTGGGCTATGCAGCATCCGCTGAATCACATGTTTACAGAGTTTAATAATGAATTCCTTAATCATTACACGGCAACCTCATTGCATGTCTTTTGAATTTAAAATTTAAAATTGATACTTTTGTTCTTGTAATTGCTTCGGAATAGTTCACAAAATTCCTGATGGTAAGCTCAATCATTGAGCAACCCGGCATGGAGATAGAAGTTCCTAGGTTTTAGTACTATCCTGCTCATGCTTTTCAACAAACCTTATAGTATAAAGATCGCCGGCGCCTACCTTATGCCATGCCGACTCGTCAATATAAGCAATAGGACTGACTCTTTTTCTCAATTTCATCTCATCTTTTACAAACCCTAGAAAAGAAGTCAAGACAAAATTCTGAATGTCTTGTCAAAATGACACGGCTTTGATAGTTCTTTAAATTACTAACGCAAAATTGTTTGAATGTTCTGAAAGAAAATGTAGTTTGCATTTTAGAGCTTGACCTTGTTTGTATTCTGAGCATTTTCCTCTGGCAGTGAAACAAAAGTGTTTGAACGTGTTTTACCTAAATTATCTTGCAGAACTGACACTTTCTTTCATTTTTATTTTAAAAAGGATCCCCAGGAGCCTCCGCACAGTCAAACACGCCTGTTATAGATTTGCAACGACCAACATCTCAATTCAAGCTAGCTGACAATGATGAACGGCAGCAGCAAAAACAACAGATTATGCACGGAAGGCATCAGCAGCGGTGGGACAGTCATTTAAGTCAGCAAGAAGAGCTTGAGCAAAATCAGCCCAAGCATCCAGAACAGCGTCAGCAACATGTTGATGAGCAGAGTAAGCGTCCGCATATAGACATTAATGTTTCAGCGTAATATCAGCGAACTTTGGAAACAAAATCATGGAAATTTGCATGCGTAGAAAAAGCTGTCTAACATGCCTTTTCAACGCCAAATGAATGTGAGATTGTTTTTAGATAACTTAACAAAAATTGCTTGAATGCTATCATTGAAACTCAGGATGAATTTTTTAGCTTTGCTTCTCCTGTCGCTGTGAGTATTTACTCAAAGTCTTGAAATATTATTATATGAATGTATAAAATAACTTAGGAATCATTTTTGATCTTTTCATGGATTTTAATGTTCAGTGGTAGACATAGGAACCTCTGCGGAGTCAAACTCATTTGTTCTACATTTGCAACAATTTACTTCTCAACCGCAAGGGGAAAATCGAAGTGATTGGCCGAAAGATAATAAACATGAACAACATCAGGAACAGAAAAAGCGACAATTGAAGGGAGAGCTGGAACAACAGCAAAATCAGCAGGAAGATCATTCAAATCAGCAAGAACTTTTTCAACAAAGTCAAGCCCAGCATCCAGAGCAGGGTCAGCCAAATTTTGATGAACAGAGTGATCATCTGTGGCCAGAAACCCTTCAGGTACTACAGCAGCAACATAAAGAAGAGCATGAGCAGGATCAACATGAAGAGAAACAACAATATATGCAGCAGTACTTGCAAAATCATCAGCAACAACAGAAAGAAGAGCAAGAGCAGCATCAACATGAAGAGAAACAGCAATATATGCAGCAGCCGTTTCATACTCATCAGCGGCAACAGAAAGAAGAGCAAGAGCAGCATCAACATGAAGAGAATCAGCAATATATGCAGCAGTCCTTGCAAACTCATCAGCAGCAACAGAAAGAAGAGCAAGAGCAGCATCAACATGAAGATAAACGGCAATATATGCAGCAGCTGTTGCAAACTCATCAGCAGCAACAGAAAGAAGAGCAAGAGCAGCGTCAACATGAAGAGAAACAGCAATATATGCAGCAGCTCTTGCAAAGTCATCAGCAGCAACAGAAAGAAGAGCAAGAGCAGCATCAACATGAAGACAAACGGCAATATATGCAGCAGCCCTTGCAAGCTCATCAGCAGCAACAGAAAGAAGAGCAAGATCAGCATCAACATGAAGAGAAACAGCAATGTATGCAGCAGTCCTTGCAAACTCGTCAGAACCAACAGAAAGAAGAGGAAGAGCAGCATGAACATGAAGAGAAGCAACAATATGTGCAGCAGTCCTTGCAAACTTGTCAGAAGCAACAGAAAGAAGAGCAAGAGCAGCATGAACATGAAGATAAGCAACAATATATGCAGCAGTCCTTGCAAACTCATCAGCAGATACAACAGCAACAGCTCCAGCCTCAGGTGCAACAGCAGCCATTCAATCATCAACAGTCATTGCAGGCCGCCAGTGGACAAAACACCTCTCGTCCCATTAGTTTTTCATATTTGGTTGAAATGATTTTGCCCCATCTTCCAAGAGAACAGGCAGAATGGGTTTCTGCAAGATTATCAGAGTTTAAAGTAAGTAACAGCATTCTTCTGTTTGTTCTGTTTTTCTTTCAAGTTTGGTATGGTAGTTTCATATATATCCTGAGTAATGTTTTTGGATGAACACTTTTTGGCTGGAAATCCCAACATTTTTCTGTTTCTCCTGCTTTTTTTGTGTGGCTTGGTGAGTAGTAATGCATTCTAAGAACTATCATCATTATTTAGAAAAACCAACATGGTTAATTCTAAGTTGCCGATTCGGGTTCAGGGATGGGTTCGGGTTCGGGGTTCGGTTCGTGGGTTCGGGCAATTTTTTTTTTCCCCATTTGGGTTCGTGGGTGGGTTCGTTAGTGTGTGTGTGTATATATATATATATATATATATATATATATATATATATGTATATATATATATATATATATATGTATATATATATATATATATATATGTATATATATATATATATATATATATATATATATATATATATATATATATATATATATATATATGCAAAAAAAATTATAAACTCATATAGTTGTAAAAGTAAAACTAAGTCATTCCATAGTATGAATATATCAATGTTACTTGATTATTGATCAATGCCAAATGTCAAAGATAAACATTAAATACTCACTCATTAATCTGTGCTAATTTTGTAAATAAAATCATACATTGAATTACTAAAATGCAAAATGGAATTTCAAAACATAGACTACTTCATCAGATTGATAGATAATAAATTATGACTTAATAAAGTTTGAAATTGTGAAACATAGTGATAAATCATAAATGACTCAATGAGTCAATGACAAATGTTTAAACATAGTTTATCAAAGATGCAAATGCCCTTCAAGGGTCAAATGGGTCATCAAAATACGAGGGATCAATGGCTTCATCCTCATCTATATCATTGACATTTTTCACATCATTGGAACCCAAACCGGTTCCACTAGCCCCAGATGCAGCCACATCCTCCTTGTCCTCCTCAACATCTAGCAAGGTAATTCTAGATATATCTTGGATAGTCATATCCAAGTTAGAAGTCTCAGGTAGTACATCCCACAACTTCTCTAGTCCCTTCTTATATCCTGGATCCTTGCGTGATAAGAGGCGCCAGTTGTTGTGAATAAATACCAAGTCCTCTGCTTTCTTTGAACCCAATCGGTTACGCTTCACTGAGTGGATAAAAGAGTATGTACTCCAATTCCACACAATAGCAGAAGAGCTTGCAACCTAGAGAGACAACCAACAAATTTTAAAAAATTAGCTAAGTAATTTTACAATACAATAGGAATTTAAGAGTGCTAATTCGACAAGCTAAGTGGCCATAAGAAAAGGAAAAAAAACTTAAATACATACTTGTGACAAGATCTTAATGGCAAGAGGTTGGAGGTACATGTAACTTTCCCCATGTAAGTACCACCATCCAATGGCATCCAATTTACTTTGGTCATTGATTGCATCAGGCTCTGCATTTTGCTTGAGACAAAATCAACAAACTCTCTCCTAACATTTGATGCCACATCAGGATCACTAAAGAGCCTGTTAAGTGCTCTCTTATACCCAGCAGCAACTTCAGGATCTCTATATGGTGCCACTGTACCAGGAATAGCAAGTATCTCACTGCTATAATATCTAGGAGAAAGTGCATATGCCAAGAGGTGTAAAGGTGTAGTCATCTTGTTCCAACGATGTAGAACAATTTTCTCCACCTTAGTGTACAAGGTATCAGGATCCTGCTCTCTCCTCTGAATGACTTGCGATGTCAAATGATGTACATGTAAGTTATCTTGATTTAGTGTTAATAACTTAATTAAAATCAAAAATCAAAATCTCTCAATAAACAAGGATAAAGTATTGTATAAAAATTTAAACTTACTGATTTCATTCTTTCTAGCATAGAGTCCATGGCATCATATATATTCCCCAAACAAAGCTCATCCGTGTCGGCATACCGAAGCATAGACATGATGGGCTCGGTGAGTTCTAATGCATATTCCACCCTATTCCAAAAATTATCACTCAAGATCAAATCCTTTACAATTTTGGCCTTTTCTGTATCAGCTTGCTTCCATCCACCCCATTTGTTGCTAATAACCATTTGACCCAATGCCTCTTTCACCCTCACAAGTCGTCTAAGGACGATTGTGTGTGAAGCAAACCTTGTTTCAACAATCTATTACCATGTTAATTCAAATTGTAAGTTAATATGATAAGTTGATAACACAAAAATTTAAGAATATGTATTAAATTTTGTAAAGTATGACACAAAAATTAATATGATAAATGAAGCTAAATAAAGTTTAAAATTTACCTTCAATAATTCCAAGCGGGAGAAAGTTCTGAAAATTGCTTGTGACATATGGTGGTTTGTCACAAACATTTGGATCTGCTCACCCTCCTCATACACATTTTTCATCCATTCAATTTGGCTGCCCATTGTTTTCATCACCAAGTTCAAGGTGTGGACAGTGCATGGTGTCCAAAAGATATGCTCATATTGTGCTTCTACCAAAGCACCTGCAACCTTACAAACTTTAGCATTGTCCGTTATTACTTGGACAACATTGTCAACTCCCACGGACTCTATGGATTCAATGAGAAGTTGGGCAATAAAATTTGCATCCTTTACTTGCCCTTCACAATCAACCGCCTTCAAAAACATTGCCTCCTTGGGGCAAACAACAATCACATTTATTAATGGACGGTTTTTGCAATCTTTCCATCCATCAGAGACAATGCTCACCTCCGTTTGGATCCAAGAATCTCTTATTGGTTTGAGGAGGCTTTCTACATTTTTTCTCTCCTTATGCAATATGGTGGTTCTCAACTTTTCATATCCAGGGGATTGGTAACCATGAGGTGCATCATTTATTGCTTTCACCATCTCTCTCCAATAAGGGGATCTCACTAGATTGAATGAAACACCATTTGTAATGAGGCAACGCCCAACCTTTATGTCAGCAATTTCTCTCTTGTCATTTTCAAATGCCGTATCTAATGGGCCTCTCTTGCGGGATGCGGGTGTTTCTATTTCATCTTCATCCATAGATGGGGTAGGTAAGAAGGGATGTGGTTTACTAATTGTTTGAGAGGGTGGTGTTGGTGGTATTTGCTTTGACTTATCTTTTTTTGCCTTTGACACTAACCTATCAACCTCTTCTTGTTCTTTTAACATGCTTGCTATTTGAGGAGCCGACAACCTTTTTTTACCTCCTTCTGGGGGGCCCTCACACATGGAAATCCCTTGACCTGGTGGACCTATCAAATGATGTTTAACCCGGAAATAGGAGCTTCTATATTGGTTTTGGCAAAAATTGCATTTCCATATATACCCTCCCCCACCAGCACATTGCTCAATTCTTGTTGTATACTTCCACAAATGAGAGCCTTTATCAATTTTAAATCTTTGGGATCCCATCCCACCCACTGAACCCTAACTACTCATTCTTGGATTCTTGCAATCTATAAAAACAAATTTAAAAAAATATTTCAAAACTTATACAAAACTTGATAAAAATTTAGAACAATAAATATAAAAAATTTAAAAAATTAAAAACAAACTATGAAAGAAGCAAAAGGAAGGATCAAATGCATACCTGGAACACTCAACACTAATTATTTGAAGGATTTGAGACTCCACAAACAATCTCTACAACCTTCTCTTCAAACTTGCAAAATGGCCACACCAAAATGAGAGAGCAAAATGACAAAGCAAATGAGAGATTAGATGAATGAAATGCATCTAATAGGCCTTACTTTATGGTTTGGCAAAAAAAATAATGAAAAAAAATAATTTTATTGCTTTTTTGGGCCACTTGTTGGCCCCACCTGTTGCGGGTCCGCCCGGATTCACCCGGGTCCACGACCGGTCCGGGCAGGGTCCGCATTTTGGCCTGCGGGTCCTCCCGGGTCCGTGCGACCCGGGAGGACCTGCAGGCCAAAATGCGGACCCTGCCCGGACCGGTCGCAGACCCGGGCTCGGATTCGGACCCGAACGAATCCGGACCCGAACGAATCCGGACCCGGACTCGAGCTCCAGGGTGCGAATCTGGTAACTTAGGGTTAATTGCCTCTAAACCAATATATTTCTCATCGTCAATGAATTAACTCTAAACGTGTGTAATTGTATCATTAGTAAAATATTCCTGTTGAATACACGTTAGCTGGAAATTCCAACAGCTTTATGAATCAAAGTGTTCATGTCTGACTATTTTTCCTTTGAAAAGTAATATAATTTAATTGAAATTCTTTAGTGAAAGAAATTATAGTGCCTTGCCTATAATGGCAATGTGAATCGCAGAAAAGAGATTGTATCCTTATTTTGTTTTAGTATACAGTTCATATAAGAATGAGGTTTTACAATTCCCCGTAATACTTACTTTACGCCGCTTCTAATTAAATAGTCATTTTCATTTGAAATGTTATGGTGATGCAGTTACAATTCTATGGAAAAATGACCAATTGCTCTGATCAAATACCATTGCATAATACAGTTACCTTCAGATGAAAGCTTTCAGAATTGGAATAGATTCTAGAACCAAGAGCACACAGCACAGTATTCCATTTATTAATTCTCAATAAAACTTTTGACAAGTCCATATCAGATTTTGCAGACTAATCTCAGTGTGTAGATAGGTTGTGATGGTCCCTTCCTAGCCTCCCCTCAAATTTGCACTAGAAATCACAGTGGCAACAAAAAAGGGTTAGGGTCACATCTTACCAAGTAAAATATTTCCTCAAATAGTTCAATTGTAGATTTGAATCCTGCAATCATAGCATAAGAAACAGACACACATGTATAATATATACAACCATTATTACGGTTAGTACATGGGATTCATAGATATTTATAGCTTAATTGCAAAAAAATTAGAGATAGAGCCACACTAAGCCCAAGAGTAGAACTTTGGCCCTCTTTGCCATGGTGGCAGGCAACATGGACATCCACTTGGGTCCCTACCTCGTGGGGTGCTTGTATCTATTTTCCCTATCCATGTTTCATCTCCTAAAATTTAGCATCCATAATAATAGAGTTGGAGGGAAGTTTGTAATGGAGATTTCTTGATTATCCTATCTAATCCCAAGGGTGGAATTTTGGCCTTCTTAGCCTCAGTGGCAAGCAACACGAACATCCATCCAGGGTCTACACCTAGATGGTGGTCCCCATGGTTCCTCTTCCCCTTACACCTTCTTCATTACAATCTACGCACCATATTTCCCTTTCACCCTTGTTACTACTCCCCTTCATAGCTTTAAACTCCATCATCATTCGGTTCATTCCTTTTTGTAGGGCTTGCACCTTCTTACTTGACTCCTCATCGCTATTTCTCCCTTCGGATGAGTTAGCATCATTTGACTAGTTCTTCTTCTGTGAGGTCTTCCTCACTTTCTATGTCCATGGCTCTGTTGTAAGTGTCAACAAATGGTGCTGGCGGGACAACTTTCATCTTTTTCCTCAAGGAGGATTTTAGTCCCTCCACGATCCAACTTTTCTTCAATCCATCTACTAGTTGATTATTTGTCTTCATTTTCCTTATTAGCTTCTTGAGACATTGATTATATGTTCTCACACTTTCATGCTTACTCTACTTCATACTATATATGTCGGCAACAATTTAATAATTGTCCCAAGCAGTTTAAATTTGGCCTCAAGTACCTTATTCAATATCGCCCATGTGCTTACCTTGGTTTTGTTGACTTCTGAGAACCAATCAGTTGGTAATATACGTAGCGTGGCTAGAAATTGCACTCCCCAATCATCTTGGTTGGTCAACCCATTGGCTGACTAGATTGTTTCACATTTCCTACAATGCCGTATGAGATCCTTTCTTCCATCTCCTGTAAACTTCAAAAACTTCTATTTTTTAGACATTGTTGTTGCTCTTCGTGACATTTTCTACAATACTGTACGGGATCCTTTCACCCATTGCGTGTAAACTTTGAAAACTTCTAATTTTTAGACATTTTAGTTGCTCTTTGTAACCAGCTTTGCGTACTGCCTTGAGTACTAGGTCCTGTTGGAATTGCTCTCGAGTTTTGTACACTTGATCCACAAACAAACTGTTTTAACTATGGCTCCCTATGTACGCTTAACACCTTTGGCTGCAATTGTATCCCCTACATGTCTGTCTTTTTCTATGTGCTCAACACTATGTATTCTTCCACCCTCTGATCCCCTTGACTCCCTTCGGTACGAGGATTCTTCTACCGCTTAACAATGCCTACTTCCTTGCAGTGTACAAGTAAGGTGTCTCAACTGGTGTCTAGTATTTTCAAGAAATTCAAATATGTCATCACCTTCCACTAATCTTCCTTCAGCATACGCATCGCCTTCAACACCCTTGTTCACTTCGTACCCTTTAGTATCGCCTTCAACACTTTCTTGATTAATTTAGGTAACACTTCAACAATTTTCTGCAATTGTTGTCTTCTCTTTGCTTGTTCTTCCAACTTTAGTGCTCTCTGGATTGCCTCATATTTGTCTTCTTTCCCTTTCAAGAAATGCTTTCTATCCTTGTTCAGGGCCTTAGTTACCCACTTTGTAGGGATTGAGGATGCATTGCCATCAACAACTTTCTTTATGCCCCTCATCTCTTCAGGTATTCTCTTGGTATCATTGTATTATTTGTTGATGACAATCTTCTTTGTTTTCTTTTTCTCGCAAGTTATGAAGAGCAATGAAGTGTTATGCCAAGAGCCTTGGTAGGTAGGACATAAGACGGTCGATTGCCAAACTTACCTCAAGTGAATTCCACACCACACTCTCGAGAACTTCTTCTCATTTTGCCCCCCTTTGCACACAATTCTCGACGGATGCTTGCAATATATTTGCACTATACTCTGTCAATGCTCCCTTCTTTGAAAAATTCTTCATTACTATTACTGGTGCCTTCTTCCTCACTTGTTGGCCCATTATGTGATTCTCCCCACATATCCTATGCCTACCGTTCCCCCAGGGAGTTTAGTACCAAATTCGTATAGGCAATGGTACCAAATGTTTGCCTCATGCGGTCTATGTGTAGAACATAATAGATTGCATGTAAAACATAGAAGTAAACATATACAATGCATTTGAGAAAACTCAAGATTGTATATTTATTAATCTCAGAATCATTACAACAGATCCGAGATGTAGTATTATGACCACACCATAATATAACATCCCATAACTTCCCCTGAAGGTAAATATAATGCATATATAGAGAGGTGTCAAGTGCTTACCTGTGGCAATTGTCGATCCCTCAACAACAACCTTTCGACAACACTGCCTTAACTAACAAATGCTAATTACCCGACAACAATGTTTGAGTTCAAATGAAGGCCTTCTAAGGTAGTATAATGTGAAAGGCAAGGTCAAGAAATGTTTGTGAGTATATCTAGGGTGGGACGTTGATACCAAAAATGTTTTTGGTATTGTGTGCTTTGGCATTTTTTTGGAACTAAGTACAACTTCGTGTTTGTGAGAAAAGGTTTGGGATGGCATCGAACATCTTCAAACAATTGTTGTCAACTTAAATGGCATTTTGGGATTGATTTTTCGGTTTAATTGGCCTTATAAATGTAGTTGTTAGTTGAGATTGTTTTTGGAGTTCTTTCTAAAAGGAGTTTTCTCTAGGGTATCTTACTTTCTTTTATGCTTGAATCTCTCATATTGCTTCTTGTTCTTCATGTAAATGGATTAAATATTTCAATTTGTTTGTTCTAACAAACAATACAAGGCTAGCAAATATCTATTGTTGATAAACTAGTTAAGGAATATCCTTATAGTTTGAGGAGTAGGTGGATGGTATAAAAATGACAAAGAGGGAAGCTTCTCTACTACAATCATGCAACTGTTGTTAATGCAGGAGCATCTTGTGTCCATGAGCAATTTTGCATCAACCAAAAACATTGCTTTGTTTTCTGTACCAGCTCGTTGTTCATGGAGTAGCCGTTGCTGCTTTTGATTTTGAGTTGAGTGTGGTTGATGTTATGTTGAGGACCTATTTTGGATCCTTGTCCTAAGAGCGCATTTCATGTGTTGTGTGCTTTGAGTTATAGACCGTTTTCTTCAGTTGCAGTTTCTAGTGATTTCATTTAGGATGGTGTGTTATTTCTTTTGGTACGGTTTCCTATGATGATGTGGTGTCTTGCGCAGTTGGGGCCCGACTCCTTGATTGTGATTGAATCTATCTTCGAGAGTGCATGGACAATTGATGCCCATTGCTTGAGTTATGGTTTACACCTCCAAGGCAGGATCTATATTGTATTAAATGCTTGACTAGATGACTTTTGGTCTAGCTAGCTATTTAAGAACTTGGATTTGATGTAGGAAATGAGGATGAGAGTAGCATGAGGTTAGAGGATAGAGGATAGATAGCAGAAAGGATAAAGATTGCGAGCTTCAAGCTTTGATGTTGTAAATTCATTGTTATGGCGGCAACCCATAAGACCTTATGGCGGCAACCCATAAGACCTTACAACTGGGCATGTTAGTTGCTAGTTGATGGCATATTTTATCATCAATAAATGTATGAAGTCTATCGTCTCTTTGCTGCAATTTTGTGTTTGCTTCCATATGTACTCTTGGCAAGTTGTTAGGTGATCGGATATGATCTCAGATTGGTTTCCTTTCCCTACTAGCCTTGCATTAGGCTGTATCAGAGCAAGGTTTTCTTTCCTTGTGAGTTTGGGATTGTGGAGAACCTTAGTTTGGATTAGTTTTAGGGTGGTCGATCTGGAATTTGACCTATAACTTGCAGAAGGTTACGATCTTGCAGGAACTATTGTCAAGATGGTTCGAGTTAGAGGAAATGCAAATGATGCATTAATGGATATGTTGAGGCAGATTGTAACAAGACTTAAAGCTATTGAGACCGCCCAGAGAAGAGAAGTACATCTTGAGGATGTTAGTGATGATGAAGAAGCAATACCTAATCCTAATCCTAAACCTGACATAAAACAAGATGAGGAAAAGCTTTTGAGAGTTTTGTCTAGGGCTAACTCTAGGCTTGCTGTTGAAGTTGCTTGCTATGATGGAAGAATTGAGACTATTGTTTTATTGGATTGGATCTTTGAGATGGATAAGTTCTTTGAGTATGAAAGCACTCCTAATAATAGGAAGGTTAAGATAGAAGGCACCAAGTTGAAGGGTCATGCTTTACTTTGGTGGGATCATTTGCAAATTGAAAGGCAAAAAAGACGAAAAGAAAAGAGCAAAACATGGGCAAAGATGATTGGCAAGATGAAGAAAAAAGTTCCTACAGATTACTAGGTTAATTTGTTAAGGAGAATGCAAAATTTGAAACAAAGAAACATGACTGGGAAAGAATATGCTGAGGAATTCTACACATTGGATATTAGATCTGGACATGTGGATGATGAAGTTGAGAAGGTGGCTAAATACTTGAATAGCTTGAGGACATCAATTCAAGATGAGATTAGCTATGTTAAGATGGATAGCGTGGAAGAAGCATATCAATATGCCTTGAAATCTAAAGAGAGATTGGCAAAGAAACATGATCAAAGATAAAGAGGAAGAGGTGGTAGATTTCAAAGAAGTAGAGGCAAAACCTATGGAGAAAGTAGCAGATCTGACAATGCAATGCAAGATAAAGGGAAGGCCAAATGGAAAAAAGAGCCTATTGGTAAGAGAGGTAATAACGAGAGGCACCTACACTGTTTACTTTAGGAATAATAGTGGTGATAAAAGAGAAGAAAGCACTTGGTTTAAGGGCATTTGTTTCAAGTGTGCAGAAGGACATATGGCCTTTGAATGCACTAATTTTGGAAAGAAAATTGGTGGTAGTAGCATAAATACTTTGGTTTGTGAAGAAGTTGCTGAATCACCTAATAAATCAGAGCATGGTGAGAAAATGATGTTGAGACGAAGCTTGTGGAATGAGGAAATTGATGAAGAACATGTTTTGAGGAGTTTATTCAAAACTGGATGTAAGGTCGATGGAAATATTTGGTTAACAATTGTAGTTGCAGAGGTTGAGACATCCTAAGCTTTATCATGTTGCTGGGACCCATAAGGAACATAAGTTGCTAGTAAGTGAGCAATGCCTTGTTAAATTCAAGATTGGAAATTATTATGATGAAGTTTTGTGTGATATTATGCCTCTGGATTGTTGTTATATTCTATTGGGTAGACCTTGGCAGTATGATAGACCAGCTTTGCATGATGGTAGATTGAATCTTTATACTATTTGGGTTGATGGAAAGAAACAAGTATTGTTGCCTTTGAGAGATAAACTTGATGAGAATCATTGTACCACAATAAGAATATGTTTGGTTGAAGGAAATCACTTTGCTAAAGATGTAAAGGAGCATAATGTTTGTTTTTCCTTGATTCCTAGGAAGACTGAGAAACAAGATGAACTTGAGCATGCACTTGAGATTGAATCTTTGTTGGTTGAATTTCAAGATATTATTTTTGATAATGTACTTGATGGTTTACCTCCTGTGAGAAGTATTAGTCATTGTATGGCTCTGATACCTAGAGCTAGTTTTCCTAATAAAGCACCACATAGGTTGACACTTGCTGAATTAAACAGACAACTGTAAGAATTGCTTGAAAAGGGTTTAATTAGAGAATTTTTCAGTCCTTGTGCTGTATTAGCACCTAAGAAGAACAAAGAATGGAGAATGTGCATTCTAGAGCTATAGATAAAATAATAGTGAAGTATAGGTTTCCTTTGCCTAGAATGGATTGTTTGAGTGGAGAAAAATATTTTACCAAGATTGATTTGAAAAGTTGCTATCATCAAATCAGAATTAGAGAAGAAGATAAATGAAAAACTACTTTTAAGACTAATGAAGGTTTGTATGAGTGGTTGGTTATGCTTTTTGGTTTAACTAATGAACCTAGTACTTTCATGAGGCTGATGAATGAGGTTTTGAAGAAATTCCTGGGTAAGTTTGTGATTGTGTATTTTGATGACATCTTGATTTTCAGTAAGAGTAAGGAAGAACACCTTGAGCATGTTAGACAAGTATTGTAGAGATTGAAAAAAGAAAAGCCGCTGATTAACTTGAAGAAATGTTCATTCTTTAAGGAAGAAATTGTGTACCTTGGTTTTGTGATTTCAGCTGATGGTTTGAAGATGGATCCTGAAAAGGCGAAAGTTATTCTTGATTGACCTATACCTAAGAATGTTGGAGAAGTTAGATCATCTCATGGATTGGCAAGTTTCTATAGGAAGTTCATCAAAAAATTTCAGTTTAGTATGTAATGGCATGACTGAGACTATGAGGGGAGATAAAAAGGATTTGAATTTGACACATGGAGCACATAAGCGTTTTGAAACGTTGAAACAAACAATTGTATAAAATTATAAATACTTGTGCTTGCTTTACCTGATTTCAATAAGGTTTTTCAAGTTGATTGTGATGCTAGTGGAAGTACCATTAGAGCTGTTCCGAGTCAAGAAGGAAGATTTGTAACTTTCTTTTGTGAGAAGTTGAATGATGCTAAGAAAAAGTATTCAATTTATGATCAAGAATTTTATGCTATTGTTCAAGCCCTGAAGAAGTAGAGACATTATTTGATGCCTAAAGATTTTGTGTTGTACATTGACCACAAAGCTTTAGAGTATTTGGGAAGTCATAATAAGTTGAATCAAAGAGACATGAAGTGGATAGAGTATTTGCATAACTTTTCCTTTCTGTTGAAACATAAGAGTAGAGAATCAAACAAGATTGCTGAGGCTTTGAGCCGAAGAAGGAATTTTTTGGTAGAAATGAGAGTTGAGGTACTTGGTTTTGATGATTTGAAACAGTTGTATGAAACTGATCTTGATTTGTAAGAATCAATTGATAAAAGAGCAAGATAAGTGGATTGATTTTTTCATTCTGGAAGACATGTTCAAAGGAATTCAATTGTGCGTTCCTAGAGGATCTATGAGGATAACATCATGAAGAAGAAACATAGTGGACTTGCTCGACACTGGATTGATAAAACATTAAAGTTGATTTCTGATAGGTATTATTGGCCTCATATTTACAATGATGTACAAAGGATGGTTAAACGTTGCAGAATTTGTCAAATAACAAAAGAAACTAGTCAAAATTTGGGGTTGCATTCACCATTGCCTCTACCAAATAAGCCTTGGGAAGATATCAGTATGGATTTTGTTCTTGGTTTGCCTAGAACTCAAAGAGGTAATGATTCTATTCTGGTAGTGGTTGACAAATTTTCAAAAATGGCTCATTTTATACCTTGTAAGAAGACATCTGATGCAGTACATGTGGCTGAATTATTCTTTAAAGAGGTGGTGAGATTGCATGGTTTGCCTAAAACTATTGTTTTAGATAGAGATATTAAGTTTACGAGTTATTTTTGGAGGACACTTAGGAAGAAATTGGATACAGAGCTGAAGTTTAGTTCTTCATTTCATCCACAAACAAATGGACAAACAAAATTTATGAATAGAAGTTTGGATAGCTTGTTTAGATCTTTGGTTGGAGATAAGCTTGCTAATTGGGATTTGATTTTGGCATAAGCAGAGTTCGCCTAAAACAAGTCCATAAATAGAAGTATCAAGAAGACACCGTTTGAGATTTTTAATGGATTGAATCCAAAAGGGACTATTGAGTTAAGAGCTTTGAATATGGAAATGAAGAGAAGTGTTGAAGCAAAAGAATTTGCAGATTTCATGAAGACTCTACATGAGGAAGTAAAGAAGAATTTGGAAAATAGTAATCTTGAATACAAATAGAGAGCAGATTAAGGAAGGAGGCATAACTATTTTAGGGTTGGTGATGAAGTTATGGTTCATTTGAAGAAGAATATATTTCTAGTTGGTACCTACAATAAGCTAAAGATGAAGAAGTTTGGTCTGTAATAACCCTAGCTGGTTATAACTTCAAAATACATCAATTATTTAGATGTTTCACAATTTGTCAAACACTTGGCAAGTGAACTCGAAACTCAAGCGAATGAACTGGAGATGGATAGATGCATATAACTATATATAATACCAATATGAGAATTGATTCTCCACTCTTTCAATAATCTGATATATTCACAATTGACTGGAAATTGATATCAGAATATTGGCAAACAATTAATGAGCAACTCCCCACTTTATTAAATGCCTTAGCACGATTTCATCTATTAGACATGACACAATAGTGTTGTAGGTAGACAATAAATCTGGAAATGAAATATACAATAACTAACCAACTTCCTCATCAAACGCAACTTGGAATTTAATGCCAGGATGGATGCCAATCTTTTCAAATTCTAATCTTATCACAACCAAATGAATCGCAGCCTACCAATTCTGCAAATCTGAAACTCACCTAATCAAATGTTGCCTATAGACTTCAATAATCAGCCAATCCCTTTGAACAAAAATGCAAGTACAAATTTAATAATTTTTCCCAATGCCAGTGAAACTCCTCAACACAAAACTCTCCTTAGCTATAGTAAAACAGTAGGAGAAATGGCCAATTGTATGCCTCAACACAATTGCCAATGCCCACTTAGAACGAAATCTCAGATTTGAATCTACAATACTTCAGCTATAGATCCAATGGAACAGCTCAAAATTCAGACCCTTATACTTCAGCAAGGGCACAAAAATAAGAACTCAAAAAAATCACAAAGGCAACAAAAGCAAATAAATATTCAAGCATGCTTTTCTCAACAAATGGGCTTGTATTTATAACCTCCAAATTCCCTTTTGTTGCCAAAATGTAACTTCACTTAGGAAGCTTCACTACCCGACATCAATTAAAAAGCTTTGATTAGATTCTCTCACTTGACTTGGCTTAACTAATTAATAAATGATACTTTCCATTGATAACCCAACTTTCAACTTAAGTGAAATTATAAAGTTAAATTATAATTTTATAATAAGCTATTTAATTATTTAATAATAATTTGGCCACTAAAAATATAATAACTCCCAAAATACTCATTATTTAAATATGTTGTCTAAAATAGGAGTTATACCTATTATTTTTTCATGTGACCAACTACACTTTCCAAAAATATAAAAGGTCCATCTCAATCAACATCCAACTTACCACAAATAGTAAGTACACAAAACTAAGCCCAAATGAAGTCCAATCTAAGCCAAATGAAGTCCAAATTGAGCCAAACGAAGGCCAACCTGTTGCTTACTGAAGATCCTCTATCCACAATAATTAGCCTACGAGGATCACAATAATAGGGTAATCCCCGAAACTCTGATGCTGGCAAAAATGGGGACATTACATGGTCCTTGTAAGATCCTAAGGAAGTTTAACAATGGAAATGCTTTTGAAGTTGAATCACCAGAGGACATAGATATTTCACCAATATTCAATATTGTAGACATCTTTCAGTATTTTGCATTAGGTGAGGAACAAAAAAATAACCTAGATTATCCCAAAAGGAAGACAAACAACATTGAGAAGGTCTTGGATTGCAGAGTAAGTAAGAGTACCAAAGGAAAAGACTACATGGAGTATCTAGTTCAGTGGAAGGATTAACCAGTCGAAGACAATTCGTGGATAACACAAGTTGAGTTGGATCTTTATGATTCAAGTTAGAATGTCAAGGTTCCTTGATGTGGACATCAGTTCTTTATTTACCCCAGGCGTTTGATTCAGAAGCATCTTGGGTCAATGAGCAATCTTGCATCGACCAAAAATATTGCTTTGTTTTATGTACTAGTCCATTGTTCATGGAGTAGCCATTGCTGCTTTTGGTTTTGAGTTGAGTGTGGTTGACATCATGTTGAGTACCTATTTTAATTAGGTACTGTTTGAATCTTCCATTCCAACAAGAGCAGGAATAGAACTTCTGATACAGTCCTCATTTATATCATCAACTAAGGAGAATTAATACCATGAACAGTAACTATCCATGTGTCTAGCAAGTGGTATAGACACTCCAGAATGAATGTCATTTATTATACATGTCGTATCAGATTGGACTTATATGCTGCTATAGTCATCAGTCATTACAGATATTTTTCTGGGCTTACATATTTCAGTACTTGGAGTCTTCTAGAAATTGCTAAACAACCTACTTCTTTTTTCATTTTGTTTTATGTTTCTTTTAATTTTTTTATTTGAAATATGAAAATTGCTGAAATCAATTTCTCCATGAGTGATAATATACTCGGTACCAGATTCAACAATCGGATATTATTTGATCTTAAGCTTGGCATCACGAAAGCAGAACCAATTATGCCCAATTAGGAAAACAATAACTCATCAAAGGGCTTTTAGAGTCTATTTTTGTCATTGATGAAAACTGAATATTGGGGTCCAATTCTGTCTCATCTATCCTGGGAACTACAATTATTTTTTTGTTCTCTATGAAGGGATGATCACCAGAAATGTTGGTATTGCTTCATATGTTGTGTTATTCAAATTTAAATTTTGGGGACTGTCCACTGTCCATCACAGGAATGAGGAGAATTCGGAGTTCTAGAAAGAAGATCTGGTCCAACATTGACCAGAGTATCTGCCACTTTTTTGAAATTTCTGTTCTGTAATTCAGTTGATTCTCATTGAGATGATGCCTTACATCTCTCACCTCCAGCATAGGCCATAGTGATACATAAGCCTCTCAGGCATAAGAGAAATCATGAATCAACCAGAAATATTTTCTTATTTATTTGTTTTGTTTGCAGGTTTCTCTCACTTCTGATAGTTGCCTAATATTGTACCATATTTTGCTGTAGCTATGTATTTCACCTTGGAATTGGGAACATGTGTTCATCTTGTATCCTGATTATACCCAGCGTATATTGAAGTTGGCTGCAAGAAAATAGCTTTAAGAAATGCTATGGTAGGCACCTTGACTATGAGGCAACCTCAAATATCCATACAGCTATACAATGCATATGCCCCACATACATTCACAAATGATGACTCAATCAACAACTCTGTTACAAGGAAATTCGGCAGTAATGAGGAGATTTACATTAAGCTTGGAGTGACTCGACAATGGACCTTGAAAACTACTGTGAGCAACAACCGTCACTACAACTGTCTCTAGAAGCTCTTGCACACCTTATGCCCTTGGAACCATGAGTAATTAAAGGTTAGCATTGAGGTCTTCACAGTGCTCCATCCAAGTCAGAAACACTGCCTTAAATTCTCGATGCAAATATCTGAGAACTTAGAGCTTGCGCAAATGAATATGAGTGCCATTAATCTTTTCAACTTTGTAATAATCCCAATGCAAGAAGAGTAGCCCAATATGTTACAGTCTCGTCTAATGTCATATTTTAATAACAATGTATCTCATGCAGAATATTAGATTGATATACCTACTGTTTGTTCTGCTGTATGTACACTAGAGCCCAGTAGTACCCTCTTATAGTGGTCCTCTGTTATGCTTAAATACTTAGCTTTGGAAGTGGCTGCCATTATCTATATGTTGCAATTCATGATACACTGTTTTTTTCTTTTCTTTTCATCTTCTATTTTTTAACAAAAGTGGCAATATATACAATAACAGAATTAACCAAAAAAATGCTTAGTCATATGTGCAGATGGCTGTATCATGACTAAAACTGATATCTGATAAAAAAAAACAAAGAACAGCCATCTTTAGAAAGTTAAAATGATGTTCGATGCTTCACCCTACTTATACAAGAATCATATCCAATGCCTTTTTATAACAGTAATGTTGTACAATATCTCTATGTACTGCTCCTTCTTGTAATTTTCAGTGCAATGCTATCATAGCTTCTCCTTAATCCATTGTGAATTCTAGGCATTCTTGTTTTGAGTGCATCTGGCTTGGGTGTGGAGTGAAATAGGTGAGGTTGCTATGGGGCTTCTACACCAACGTATTGTTTGCCATGCCAAGCATACTTTTAAACTCTGCTTCTCTCACATTTCCTTTGCGTTATGCCATTCTGCCTTAGCACTAACGAACAAAACAAATGCTGCATAAAAATAGATTTGGATAATCTATGGTAAATTAGATAATCATTTGAAAAAAAATTACAGCTCATATGCAAAATGGGCTCAATGTAAGTAACCTTACTTATCTCTAACTGAAAATAACTGATGGAAATAAAGCTCTTTTTGCAATTTTTAAGTTTTCAGACTTTTTTTTGAATTTTTTTGGAGTTATATATATATTTTTTTGAATTTTCTCCTTGGCAAAGATAAATATCGACTTAAAGAAATATTGAAATAAAATATAACTATGAATTTGGAAATCCACTCTGCAATCTCATTTGACAAAATAGAGTTCGGAATTACAATTTATAATATTGGCACCTGAATTTGACTATTTCCCTGCAAGCCGGCCATACAGTTTCTTCTCCCTTGGGTTAGACGCTGCTCTTACCAACACTCCTACAGCCTGTAGTCAAGATTGATACCAGATTCCAAATCACAGCCCTCATCAATTAACTTCAGTCCCTCTCTGAATGCAAATCGATCCACAATACAGTCGGCCACAATTATAAATCGCAGGCTAGATGTCAGCTGCAGCCAATAGTCAATAATGCTGGAGAGAGTAATGAAATCGCAGACCTCTGAATGCAGATGGAATGGAATCAGCAAGCCGCCAGTAAAAGATAAATATTATTCAGACTTCTCACAAGCTCTCACAGCCCCTTGTCTCCATGCGGGTTCATGTGCAATAGTAGAGATTCCCTATTATGTGAATCACAATTTCCAGAGACTATTAATATTGCGATGGGAATTTCTAATCGATTTGCCTTTAAGATTAAAATACCAACTCCAGAATGCAACGCTTCACAGTCACAGATATCACAGTAGAAAAGGAAGGCAAACTATATACCTCAGCATAATTTGCTATCACCAAACTTCAGAATTCCCAAAAATCCTTAGAAACCCTCAGCCAGATAATTTATATAAACAGTTATAATATTCAAGATGATCTCTCCTCAACAAAATGCTGTATTTATAACACAAATTGAGCCATCCAGCTTCACTTTCACACCTTCCGTTTAAAAAGCAACTTAATAAAGTTATAACACTTTATAATATAAAGTTCTATGCTTATTACCCGTGAATTCAATCACCATTAAGTTAATAAGCGTGACGATAAAGAACTTCAATATAGAATTCAAGAGAGATCAAACATCCAGAATTGGAGAACCATCCTGCCTGAACTGCTCAATCCAAAAATAGCAACTGACCAAAAGAGACTTACTGAAAATAGTAAGTCCAAAAATAGAAAACTCATGATAAAGACCCCCAAATCCAGTCATCAGCTGACGAGGGTCACGATAATGAGCTGACAAATCCACACTCCAAAGACCTGCTAAATTGGGGACATTACACACAACTTCTCTAATACTCGCTTTGAATGAACTCCTGCTATTTAAAATCTGTGGTGATTTGTGACAAAAAACTGTTTGGCATTTGGTCTGCCGAGTAGTTCTGCATTTGACCACAGAAATATTCAGTGCAGATGGCATTCTGGAATTTATTCACCAGCAACCCTGTCATAATCAAATGCACTTTTTCCATTGCCCCTGATACCCAGACGCAGATTATAGACCCTCAAAAACATTTCATTACAACCTAGATCTCACATCTGATTAGTTCTGCCCTTAAATATTAGTCTTCAAATTACTATATGAGCCACTTATCCAAGATGTCTAGCTCAGTCCAATCACCATGATAAGCTCAGGAATGTATCTGCTCTGAAACCAAGTTGTAATTTTGTATTATTTTAATAGAGAGATATTGGATAAGTCATGATTAGATTAATAATTAATTAATTAATTAATTAATGTCTGAAATAATACTTTGTATTATTTGAGACATCATTGTAAATTGGATATGTAAGCCTCCTAAAGCTAGCTTCAACAAAATGCACGAGATGGTTTGATTTTAGGCTTTTGGCTTTTATATATTTCTCCATATCAAGCTGATTTAGAGTCTCCAGCTTCACTCCTCACATAACTTGAAAATATTTTTCTTTTGATGAATCTTGAATATATTATTAAATTATAACTCCCTCCAATGCTAGGTGTCATAGTTCAAACACATAATATATTCAGTAAATGAACTTGGTGCCACAAAACTTTATAACAAGCCATTAATATATTATTAATTAAGTAGAACTTAAATAATAACTAAATAACATGGGATTAGCTTAATAAATTTCTTTCAGTGGTCATATTTGAATGCAAACATTCATGCCAAAGCGAAACACCCAAGTGCCCTGCCAAAAGTGATAACTAACCAAAATTGGCTTACTATGAATAGTAAGTCCCTCAAAATGAACCAAATAGTAAATGCAAAGGCAAGGTCTTGATCCCAAATATCATTGAAGAGAAGTACTGTTACCACTGCTCAAGTAACAACTCAAACTATGGCCCTCAAACCATGGCTTTAGCTCATGAGGGTTGCAATGATGGACTAACAACTCAACCACTGACATTGGCTAAAAGGGGGACATTACACTTTCCTTCCCTTCCAAATTGGGTGCCAGTTAGGGGATGCCATGGATTTCTTTATAGACTTTGTGAAATTTCATGCTTCATTTTCATTCTTCTCTGATCTATGCCTAGCTGTTTTTTGATACATTTTCACTCTTGGGTGCTTTTTTAGAGATGTCTTTAAACTTAACTATTTTCACCAAAATTTCTTGAGAGCAGATTTCATTTCATATCCAGACTTAGAAAGTTTCAACAAGATTCACTTGAAACAAGAGGAATCTCAGGAGACTGAGCCAAAGCCCCCCTTGAATGAAAGCCAAAAAGACCAAGTGACTAAAAAGTAAGGGGTCCCCATTTGCAATGAGGCATTGCGTGAAAATGGTCACAATACAATCTTCCACGTGTTTGGCTTTGCAACCACTTCACATGGCATTTAGGTAGTGATTATCTTCCATGAAGCATAGCCTCATTGGCTTGCGAGATCTATTGACACATGGGTTCTATGTGGAGACACTATGCAGTATTATATAGTGTCATGTGACATGTGTGATGTTAGCTTGAGGGCATCTCTCTTTCAGTTTTAGACTTATAATTTATGTAGGGTTTGTCTATGATAATTTGAATTCTACAACAAATGTGTGGTTACCATGTGTTGCCTTCGGTGGTGGTGGGCCCAACCATCTTTGGCATTTGCATCTCTTTGTGGTGAATTAGTGGTTGCCATGTGGATCCTACTTGGTGTTAGTGAGTCCCCGTTCTTCATAGGTTTCTTCCTTCCCATTAGGCAACAAATTTTCAATGTCATATTAAGTAGAAATGCATGGTCTTCATCCATTGGTATGTATGTTAGGCCAATTGGCGATTCCAAAAGTAAACCACTTTTCGTCAAACTACATGCTATATCATTGTTTGTCATAAGCTCTTGCATTAATGGCGACAATTCAACTTAGGTTTAAAAGGCTTATTTACAATTGGTAAATTCCATTCCTAGGGCTTTTCTTTTGGTATATTGATGTAGAGGCTTTTGCGATTATTAGGGTGGGTGGATGACCAACTTTTGCACATCAATGCAATGCTCTTGGATTGCTTTACACAATAATGGCTGTTTTGTTGGTGTTTTCGTCCTATTAGCATTATTTGCTCCATGCCCTAGTTCTCGGAAGTGGTGGCAAATTTTATATTCCGAATGTTTTTCTTTATCCTTGCTGCACATGTATGCATCTGTGTTTGGCATTGACCAATCAAAGCTGCAAGTTATCTACGCTAAGTGGACATTCATAGGGACTCAGCTATTATTTAACAATAGGGATTGGGGAGCCAATTCTTCCTATTGTTTGAGACTCAGCTATTATTTAACAATAGGGATTGGGGAGCCAATTCTTCCTATTGGTTGAGACAGGGTATGCAAGAGAAGATGTGGTCTATTTTGAACATGCTTCTCATCTAAGTCACAAGGTTCGCCGAATTTTCGGCTTTAGATTCGAAATTCGGCGAACCTTGAAAAAATTAGAAAAAATCGTATAAATTCGGATTAAGTTCGTACAGCCAGGAAAAAACTTCTGGTTCGCCGAAATACATATCCATCAGTTTCATTGCCTGAGCTTCGTCGCCACTGTTGTTATCTGTTTTCCGCGTGAGCTGTTGTCGCATCTATTATCTCTTCTCGACTTGGGCTGCCGTCGCCAGTATTGTCTTCTCCGCTTGGGCTGCCGTCGCCACTATTGTCGTCTCTTCGCACGCAGACCACAATAACTTCTGACGGCAGTAAATAATGTGCTCCTTCGTCACAGTAATGTGCTATTTCTTCACTTTGGTTGCAGACAACGATCCAGCAAAAAACATTCGAGCTATTCACGGGAAGAATAATATATTAGGTTTTTTCGGATGTTTAAGATACATTTGATTTTATGTTATTATTATTTTTATTTACTTATTAACATTAGAAGATTTAAGTTTATTTATTATTATAAAATTTATCTTTATTAAGTGTAAATACAATATTAATATCCAGTATATAATTTATTTATTATTACATTAATGTGTCAATAAATTTAAAATTTGATTATTTATTATTTTTCATTTTAGTTTGTTTACAAAGTTTAATGTTTTATAAAATAAAAACTACTATTATTTTAATTTTTAGAAACCAAAATAAAGAACAAAAATAAATTATTGGATATACTATTTCATTTTAGTTTGTTTACGAAGTTTAATGTTTTATAAAATAAAAACTACTATTATTTTAATTTTTAGAAACCAGAATAAAGAACAAAAATAAATTATTGGATATACTATTTTATATATATATATAAAAGGTGAATTTAATATTGAATTTTTTTTCGAATTTTTATCCTTGTCGAACTTCATCCGAATTTTATAGTTCCCGAACTCGAACCTTGTGACTTAGCTTCTCATGGTGTCGGATTCCATATTCTAGTAACTCTGAAAGACTTTGGGGATAGTAATTGATTGACAAGGTCATGAAGAAATAAAAAGAATTAAATTTTAGTAATTATGTGTTTGAAGAAGTTGTTTAATAGACATTGTTAGATGTACCTTTAAGACTTGCACACAAAATATCCAGGGGGACAAAGAAGTTGCATGAATCCCCATGACGATTAGGCTCAAATATACACAAAACCTATTCTCTTTATTTGTTGGGGGAGGGGGGGGGGGTGCATTTGTAAGTGTAGAAAGATGCAGCAAGCTTCTTCCATTGGATTTGAAACACCTATAGAATGAATCATTAAGTCAAGTGACTCGACATATTCATTTTATAACAGTTACATTATCTTTACGGAAGATCTTGAAGCATTGTATCAGTTTCACTTTCAACCCAAGTAATGGAAGACTGCCAAGAGTGAGTGCAAATTCAAATCATCAGCGCTGCTGTGGAAATCACATGCTGGGAAGCTAATAGTTAAATTGGTTTTACATTAATAATATAGGTGCTTGTTTGGCCAGGAAGCCGGAGAAATTTGAACAGAAAGAAAAGGATTTTGAGTGGAGGTCCGAGGTCAGTTTGTGACAGAGAGGATAGTGCAAGGCGTTGAAATGACTGGAATTGTGTAAATCTGTTTGGAGCATTTTTTGCTTTCAACAGATTATAATATCTAATGTTGGTGTCGTAGCAGGTCTGTCTGGACTATTTAGTGCATGAAGAACATATAGTATGGTGTTTTATGCCATCTGAATGCATTCTGCGATAATCTGGGTAATAGAGAAATGCCAAATGCCTTAATAATACAATGTTATGTGTCTGATGAATGAACTGGGGACATGGCTCTGTGGACAAGGCTCCCATTAACTTGACCTCCTATCATTGACTGCATTGGGTTTACCCATTTCTTTTACCTGTCCTCTTTAGATAACCATTTGAAATACCCACCAAATTTTAGGGCTGCTTGTCATAAGTCTTCGTTATGATGAAGTTCCTTCTTGAACATCTGGCACTTGATCTATCTCTCTTCTTCTTCCTTCCCAGTCTTCTTCTATTTTTGAAGTTTCTCACTGTCTTATCATGTGTACCATATGCTCATTTGGAAATATCCAAATTGATAAGCTTAGATGGGAAGATCAATTTTTGGCTGATCATTTATCTTATGCTTTGAGCAATTTCAGGAATACTTTAATTTAATACAAACTATATAATTTGCAGGATTTCATATGTAAAGAACCAAATATTATGTTGACATAAAAGAAATGTATCTACTTTTGTAATACTTTGTAGCTTAGATCAAAAACTCGCAGAGAGCTCTCTGAGTAGAGAAAAACTTGCGATTTTTTCTGCTTGGCAGGTTTTTACGAATCTTTCTTGCCAAAAAAAACCTCCCAGAAAACATATGGAAAAGTTGCTGAGTTGAAGCCAAATATCCAGCCGCAGCAATGTGTAAGGATTTTGACGTCAAACATTAAGTTTCATTTGATTTTTTTTTCGAGTTCTTGTTTGCTGCTCAAGCAACAAAACACTCTTCCAAGTTTATGCAAGGTCATTTGGAAGCATTTTAGTTGATTTGAAGTGGGTTTTCAAGGGAGTTCAAACATGTTAATTTTGGGAGGGATGCTTCAAAATGGAAGAATCCAAAGGCTAGGCAAGAGGAAAAATGTGTCTTGGGACCTGCAAGGGGGGTTGTCCCTTGACCCCACTAGGGGCTGCCTGGTCCTATACCCCTATTTTGAATTTTAAAACAATAAAAGAAATTGATGGGGAAATCACATCGAATCAAGTTGATGTTTTTATATCCACTTTATTGAGTTGCCCCCTGTCCTCAACGTCCGCCCATGGCCCCATCCCCAATGAGCGGTGGGACACTGTTTTATCTCCTTATGTTGTATCTAGGTTTCTAGAAACTCAAAAATGACATTTCCTAAGTACTCTAAATTGCTTTCGAGTCTAATGAACAAGATTTAACACCATTTTCTCTAGGATGGAGGTCGAGCCACAAATTGTTCCGTCGAGCTAGGAGGCAACCATAGTGGACTTCAGGACTCGAATCTATAACTCTTCTAGTTTTTACTAGAGTTGGGAAGAGGAAGATGTAAATTGTTTTACAAATACAACTTACTATTTTAAATTTTACTTTAGACTATCAAGTTACCAACCATTAGCATTCCACATGATCATGGCATTTTGTACCCGATTTACACTTTAATATATCTAAACTCAGCTTGTTTAATTTGTTTCCTCCTTTACTGACTCCTTCGATGCATCTTTAATAAATTTATCTTTATCTTATCTTATTTCATTAAATTTTTGCAAAGAAAAGCATTTCTAATCAAATTTAAGAAATGTTTTAAGCAGCTGAATTTTTGGCCAAGTTTTGGCTTAGTTTTCTCCAAATTTATTTTTGGGCCCTGGTGAGTTTTTGCTGAGTTGGAGTTTCTCAACTATGCTCTGCAGTATAAAGTATTGTTTGCTCCATGATGAAACAATTTTCAGAAATATGGGCTCCACTCTTTTGGCTTTCTTAGAGTGTTTTTAGCAATTTACTGATAGTACTTTAACAGCTAACATATTTTCTTAAGAATACCTCATTGAATTTCTTATTGCAAAGTCTCCACTATTGCCTGCATGCAGAACATTAAACTCTGATGTTGAATGTCTCGCTAACTAACATTTTTTTTCCCTACAAAGTGTAGCCTTCCCTCAAATGGTTGTTAGTTTTTGGGGTACAAGTTGCATTAAAATCCCTTCTAAATACAGAGTAAAATGGAATTTTCTTTTGGTTTCCTTCTCTACTTGCTATTACCCATTTATCTGTTGTCCATACATTAAATTCATCCAATCATATGTACAGATAAAAGCACCTTCTTTCGACCAGGCAATCCTTTTCTTGAGGGCAGGAGAGTGATATCTAGAAAATCAAACATTCAGATTTGTTTTTTTCAATTTTATCTGTTCTCTGTGTCACATATAAACTCTCTTACGTAGTCTTACCTGGTCTAGACACAGTGGGGGCCTTATAACTCTTTGACATGTTCGGCAGAATGATAACCAAGATCTATTCTCTTCTGGTTTCTCTTTAGCAAGTCTGAATATATAAATTTTGTTATAGCTGATTAATCGCATATATACTTACCAGTAGTATAATATGTGTGCTCATGGTACTATTACATGGAATTGTTTAACCAGAAGTTCTGAATAATGAGTTATATACGGGCAGTGTGTTAAGAGAAACTACAAGCAAATGCTTGAGAAATTTTAATGCTTATTTTTACATGGAATTTATGCGCCCTATGTTTGCATTTAACAGAGGAACGAGATAACTAAGGACGATTTTGTAAGGGGCACACGGAAAGTGGTTGGAGATCACATACTTGTGCAAACAGTTAAGCAAATCCAGAAAAAGGTAATTTTATTTACTACAAGTGTTTTTCTTTTCTCTTGTACCATATTATTAGAATGTTTCAATGGTGTTTGAGAATCACATTTATGTGGTATTATCCATGAAGTACAACAAAGAATCACAATCAGTATCAAGCTAACAACTAAATCAGCTGCAGCAAAACAATAATATAATTAGGATTCTCATTTATTGTTGCCTGAACAAAGCCTTCATAGACACCAATTAATTGAACAAAATCCAATTTAGCATTTTTGATAGGGGGAACATACAAACACAGACAAGTTTTGATTCTCCAGCACATTTCCAGATTCCAGAACCAAAGTCCCCAGTGACACCTCACACACCTTCAGGTAACAAGCTTCATGAGTCAAAGCATGCAGGAGATTGCTTTCCAGGGATCTCTAGCCTTCTCATTTATTGTTGCCTGAACAAAGCCTTCATAGACACCAATTAATTGAACAAAATCCATTTCAGCATATTTGATAGGGGGAATATACAAACACAGACAAGTTTTGATTCTCCAGCACATTCCCAGATTCCAGAACCAAAGTCCCCAGTGACGCCTCACACACCTTCAGGTAACAAGCTTCATGAGTCAAAGCATGCAGGAGATCGCTTTCCAGGGATCTCTAGCCTTCTCATTTATTGTTGCCTGAACAAAGCCTTCATAGACACCAATTAATTGAACAAAATCCATTTCAGCATATTTGATAGGGGGAATATACAAACACAGACAAGTTTTGATTCTCCAGCACATTTCCAGATTCCAGAACCAAAGTCCCCAGTGACACCTCACACACCTTCAGGTAACAAGCTTCATGAGTCAAAGCATGCAGGAGATCGCTTTCCAGGGATCCCTAGCCCACATCTGAGCCAAATATCAACCTTACATTGCATCAGGTCAAGCATGAGGGAGATAGGACTATAATTGGTTTCTCACTGTCCAGCTGTGGAAACCACATCTAGGAGATCCATTGTCACCTACTTGTAGACACCTAAAATCCTTTAGAAAATAAAGTATTTTTATTTTTAAAAAAAGTCTCTGATGACATCATTATTTATTAATTAATTAATTTTTTATGCCATTAAATCCTTTTATCTTAATTAAAAATATTTAATTAAGGAATCCCTCCCAAAAATGTTTAAATCTTATTTAAACATTATTTCTTTATTTATTAATTATTTAATTAATAAATTGACCAAAAATCCCAAAATAAATAAATAATTTATTTTTTGCTCAAAACTTGGCCAATTTCCTTAAGACCACTAACCTCTTCCAAAATCTTCTAATCCTTCTTAAATTTCGATTAAAGGCTAATCCCATCATTTCCTACCCCTAATCCCAACTCAAAATATTTAATTAAGATTATGTAATGTCCCCATTTAGCAGTTGACCAAGTGTGTGCGCGTTAGCCTTGTTCTACATGGTCCCGAGGGCTAACGAAGGGTTTAATGGGATCCTGGAGTGTTTTGGCCTAGTCATTTCCAGTTTGGGCCAAAACGAAGTTGATTTACTCATTCAGGCATACTTACTATTTTTAGTAAGTTGGTAGGACACAGTGCAGGTCAATTTTGGTGATTGGATTTGATACTCCTCGGTGAGAGCTTTCCGATGAGCTATCACTCGCATTATTCGAAGTCCGATTGCTAATACATTTTAATGTTTGAAGTTTTATTAAAGTAACGTTTAATTTAATTGTGAAATATTAAAGTGTTACTTTAATATTTATTTTATGGAGATGTGTACCCAAAGGAGACATAAGGGGTATTTTAATATATGTTTTATATATTACACATCTTTTATCCCACATTGCCCATATGAGTTGAGCGGACCCTTGGAAATAGAATAAAAGTAAGCATTTGTGGCTTCATTAGACAGGTTGAATATGAGAAGAAATTGGTGTGTGAGTTGCAGCTCCGTTCTTGGCATTTGAGGATGTTTATCCTCTCTTGTAACATTCCAGACGTCATTCCCTTGGGGTTTGGCCTTTGGAATTCTTTGTTATCGGCTTCATTATCAGGCAGTTTAGTTGCATTTCCAGCTACAGGCAGATTTGGTATTTTGCTCATATCTTCTTCACTACTTGTTCGACGCTTATGCCGCTTTGAGGGAATGATATTACGAAAGTAGTGGACTGATTGAAGGACAAAGTACTGTAGCAGCACTATTCATACGGCACTGTAGCAGCCAGTTCGAAAGCATGGGCTAGAGTATTATGTCAATAATGCTGAAGTAATTAGTGAGTTGATAAATCTGCCATGTATTTGGTTTTATGAATTCTGAAAAAAACATTTTATTGGCAGCAGTTCATTTCCACTTTGCATATTATTGTAGTTTCTTTCTTGTTTATGTTGTATGATACCAATTCCATGCACAAAACACAACAAACAAATAAACGTTTGATTTCCGGAGTTATAAGGGGTTTAAAACATTAAACGGAGAAATAAGAGGTTGAATGCAAACTGTTTGACATAATTCCTTTCAGCAATTTGGTTCAGTTTTTTGGGACATTCAGAGGTGCCCATTATAGATTAAATATTAATCCTCATGTTTATTAAAAATGTTTTAATAAATATCTCCTCAGCCAAAACCCTTGAAATAAATAAAACTTTATTTATTTTCTAAAAACCCTTTTTTATCCTCATCCTAGGAAGTTCTAAATTCTTTTAGAAAGTCTTCATTCTCATCCAAAGCCTAGACTCTTCTAGAAGATGTCAATCCTAATCCCCTCCTAAACCTTGTCACATTCCCTAAACATGGGTTATGACTTGCTAACCCTAGCCAAAGTTAACAAATATCTCCTCCTTCACCCACCCTCATTTATTGCCATCCACTTGCCTATCCCTAAGTTAATCCTAAACCGTCCTAATCCATCCTCTAATCATTTGCACAATCCTAAGCACGCTTAAAACCTTTCTAATCCAACCCAAGTCGAAATTCCTCACCCTCCAACATAAATGACCCTCAAATATCTCTTACACTCTCTTTCAATGCTCTTACAAAGCACTTATGAAGGGTCTTTATGAAGATATTATCCCTTGAGCCTCCTTTGTTGACTCATCCTTGCCCTTTCCTCCATCCTCTCACCCTGTGATATGTGTCACTTCCTGATTGGCTGTAAGGAAGCACAATCCATGTGCTCTCCTCTCATTCAATCTGAGCCCTCCATAAGCTTTCTCCTTTCCTTCCATCTTAGCCCTCCATCCATCAAGCCTCTTGCCTATAAATTGGATCTTTCCTCTTTGCAAAAACAACACAATCTAGAAAGTAAAGGCATAATGCCATTTTGAGAAGCCATTTTTACATCAAATCCATTCACCAAAATCTATCAAAAATCCTCCATTGAAGTCCATTTGAGCATTTGAGCGTACATACATAATCAAGCCATCTTAGCTATTAGACACACCTCTACATCAAGTGATCATCCTCATTGAGAGAGCCTATCCATGGCTCATATTTTCATTTGAGGACTTCACTTTGTTTCTCATGAAGTTATGTTAAATTAGTATGCAAATGCTTTTGATTGTTTTAATTTATTGTTTCTAACATACTAAAGTAGCATATACACTACTTGCTGCATCTCTGATTTTTTTGGGTCAAAATCCCATTCTCTTTCACCAAGAAAGGCTAAGGCACCAGCTCAGAATTCACAAATAAGACAACATGAACACTTGCAAGTTGGAGTCTAAGCGCATAGTGAATCAACCCAGTTGTCAAATATAAAGACCATGTAATGTCCCCTTCCAAATTTTCCGTAGAATTCACCTTAGAATCACAATTGGTACAAGATAGGGATGGGTTACATCTTTACCAATTGAAATATCTCCTTAAAACAATATGACCTTGGATTAAGATCCTGTGACCATAGCCAAGGAAACACGCACACACATATACACACTTAGGTTGAATAATAGCACAATATTTGTACAATATTTATATTACTATTTAAATAGATTAGAGTTTGGGGGAAGAAAAATTTATGTCCTCCCAAATGCAGTCCTCACTAAGCCCAAGCGTGGACACTCACTCTTTTGGCCCTAGTGGAAGTCAACACGAGCATCCACTTGGGGTGGTCTACTTAGAGGGGTGCTTGTATCTGCTTCTCTCATCCATGCCCCATCTACTTAAACTCAATAGCCATCATTGAAGTGTTGGAGAGGTGATTGTAATGGGGGCTTGTATCTAAGCCGAAAAGCAGATCTTTGCCCTCTTGGCCCCAGGGGCAGGTAACATGGACATCTGTTCGGCTACTTATCTAGCAACCTCATAATCCCTTCTTCCTTACACCTTCCTTCTATAAATGATGGGGCTCTACAAACAGATTTATCCAGACATATGCATGTTATATCTAATAATATACATGTATATATAAAAAAGATGATCGCTGACAAATAATGTGAAAACAATATTTATGCCACAAGGGTGACTATTAGGATTACTTATCTAGCAACCTCATAATCCCTTCTTCCTTACACCTTCCTTCTATAAATGATGGGGCTCTACAAACAGATTTATCCAGACATATGCATGTTATATCTAATAATATACATGTATATATAAAAAAGATGATCGCTGACAAATAATGTGCAAACAATATTTATACCACAAGGGTGACTATTAGGATTATTAGATGCTGGTAATAACAGTTTGAATCGATCAGATGCTGTCACAATGCTCAATCTGGAAGTTATTCTTTTGCTTTCTGTGACGTTCTTACTTCTATTTGCTGATGCTTATTGAATTGCTTTCCTTGATATAGAAAATTGTTGTCTTATTAATAAGACAAATTTCTGAACCTGTCATTTTTTGCCTTTATTGGATCCATTGTGATTTGGCTTTCTGATGGTTCGATGAATGCCTTGGGATAATGCTTTTCTTCATCTTTAATACCCTTCTATCTTGCTGGACGGTTATGTCCCTCAGGCAGTTACCCTTCCTTTTCAAAGGATGGTGTCTCTTTTGCATGCCTCTTCACTTATTCTAATTGCTGTTTCTAAGCAAGTCTTAAATCCTCCAGAGTGCCTCCTTAATTTCTTCTTTTAATTAATCCTTCATGATCATTACCTTTTGGTTACTGTTTAATCTCAATTGTGTAATCACTGTCCTTGCTGTTCATAAGGATTCTGATTGCTCTCTTAAATAGGGAATCGCTGCCCATTATCCATCTCAAACTTATAAATAAGACAATCTTCTGTAGTTTGTTGGCTAGTTATTGATATTGCTTAAGCAGGGGCATTACAATCCACCATTCCTGAGTTGCTTGCCCTCAAGCAATTTCAACTTTCTAAGTATACAAGGTGATAGTTGCTAAACAAACCCTCGGATATTTTCATCCTTGGATCCTTCATGGGATATAATTAGCTTCTTCTGCATTATTCTGATATCATCTCAAGGCATATTGAAATAGAGTTATCTCAACCAATGATTGGAAATTTGCAAGGTTTGTAATTTTAAAGCAAGTTTTTTTCTCATCAATAGTAATTGTAAGAAGCTTCATTGGTTGGTACTATGGATATCTCTTTGACAAAAGCAAAGGTGAACTCTATATTGTGAAGATGATTAGAAGCATGATAGATCTCCAAGGTTTAACTTGTTATCTTCATTTTTAAAGAATGAATTTATATTCTCTTTTTATTATCCTCACATTGTGTACCTCATTCAAATATAAGATTTTCAGAGGAATTTTCTTTCCTATCCGTGGTATTAGATTTTGGTCTTGAAGTGAAGGTTGCAATAGTGTGCTATGAATTTTTCTTGACAAAGAATTACTTTCATTCTTGAATGGCTTGGCCATATGGACGTTACAAATATCAATAATCAAAGTTGATAAATCAATCTTCTATATCAATTCTCGTGGTTTCCAGATCATTTACTAGGTAATGAAGGTATAACTAACAGTATGGCTTTTTGTACTGAAGTGCTGAAAGAGGTTCCTTGTGTTATCGAGATTGTTAAATAGAGCAATAAATAGTCTTGAAAGAAATCTTTCTTACCTCACGAAGTAAGAGGGAATGATATTTATATAACTCATCCTTACAGTCCTTGTATCTGTAATTGAGCTGAGAAGTTCACTATCTTGAATAATAGTTAGGGATAAAATCTTTTTGATAAATGATTTTGAACACAAATGGTGTTGTTTGAAATTTTGATAAAATGAAGCAAACACAAATTTGGTTTGCATTTTCAAAATTTTCACATGGTGGGCAAATTTTGCCATGTCATCTAGTCAAGGGCTTCTCAGTTTTGGAAATGAAATGAAATGAAGATGTGAATAATTGACATTTCATTCGATCATCACATTCAGATCTCATGCCGCTTGATCATTCCGCAAGTGTGTTCTTTGTCCATGTCGTTGTAACAGTTTTACATCAATTGTAATGTCCCAGTTTTTGGCAAGTGTACATAATTGATGGAGTTAGCTCATCATAGTGACCCTCGTGAGCTGACAAGGTCTTTTATTGGTCCCAGTTGTGGACTTAATATTTTTAGTAAGTCTATTTTTGGCAATGTAGTGGGTGGCTTTGGTAGTTGGTCATCACTTGGAGTAAATAAGTTCAATAATTGCACAGGCTCTTATTTATTCAATAATTATTAAGTTGCATTATTATAATGATATTTATATTATTATAATAATGATATTAAGAGATATTTCTAAAAAGTATGTTGGAAAATTTCAATCGTTGAGTTCTTTTGGGAAACTTCCACAATTTCTGAAGTGGAGTTTTTTAGGAAACTTTGGCCAATGAAAGATTATAAATGAAAACTCATTTCATTGGGAAAAACATGCCTAGATATATATTTTTTTTTGTTGCCTTTGTGGCTTTTTCTGAGGTCTTGAAGTTTGATGCCCTTGCTGAAGTATAAGGGTTTGGAGTTCTGATTTTTATCGTCCCGAAGATTGACTTGCAAATTGTTGCTGAATTATAACAATTTGCCTCAATTTCTTTACTGTGAGAAGTTGTGATCTGCAAGGAGATAATTAATTGTTTTGAGAATTTGTGGAGAGTATCTGTGATTCTCCTACTTGCAATCTGTGTTTTTCGGGAGTTGTTTTTGCACACTAAGGCTGCCGTCACTTCCTGGGAGGCAGTGTTTTGCATATATCAGTTGTTTTTAATTGGGAGAATTTGTATATGCATTTAAGAGGCTGCCGATTCAGTCTATGGCAGAGGTTGGACATTTCCAAGGTTGTTTTTGCTTGTGAAGAGGTCTGTATCCATTCTGGGAGGTCTGTGTACAGTCACAAGGGACTGTGTTCCAATATAGGAGGTCTGCAATTTGCATTAAGAAGCCACGTCACCTGCTGGAAGTCTACGCACCAGCTAAAGAAGGCTGTGATCAGTTTTGTGGGCCATACATGCATCATTTTTGGCTATCGTGGCTACTAAATCTGTTACTGGTATGAGCTGCAAGCAACAGACATGTTATTCTGCCCATCGTGAGTGCTGTAGGGAATGATCTGTGATCACTAGAGCATTACTTGCAATTTATGAATGTCATGTTCAGCAAAATCACCAGGGTCCAATTGTGATTAAGATAAGTTAATTTATTAAATGAAATTTCAATCTATGCCATCTAGTTTGAATGGTACAGTTGGCTCTGAATTTTACCAAATTAATAAATAGACTGGAGTATTGGTCCATGATTGACTCTAAAATATCAGTATGCGAATAAATTTCAGTTTGGATAAGCAATGAATGAATTCAGAATTTTAGTTGAAATGTTTACCGATTCACTCATGCAAAAGTTGAAGTTCCAAAGAAACGTGAACCGGAATCGGATCGGAATCGGCAAGGCCGAATTGAATCGTGAATCGGCAATGAATCGGCGATGAATCGGCAAATTTGAAAAAACCCTTTAAATTTAAAGATTTTAACAATTTGAAACTTATTTCATGCACCCTTTATTGAATATAACTTAAGCACACTATAACATCATCAAATAGAAGTTAAAACTTAACATACATAAACATGGAACATAAAATCCATCACATACGTAACTATGTTATCTAAAATGTAAATTGTAGGCTAGCTGAAGTAAATAGAAATCAAATGATCATAATGATTTAAATCATAGAATGTATGTAAGATGATCCATAAGACATCAAATCATAAATTTATGTAAGAATCTAAGATGAAGATCCATGAAAGTTTGAAACATATGTCTATCAATGATTCAGTATCAATATCTGTAAACAAAATATAAAAACAAGGCTCCAGCTCAAGCCTCAGGCTCATAGTCATCATCATCCTCAACATCATCCTCAAGCTCGGCTACAGCCTCAGCCTCAGCCTCTGAGTATCCAGTCTGCCTAGTAGCAAGGCGTCTAATGTAGGTCCTAGAGGACTGTCGAACCATATCTCCCGCATATAAGATGGGCTCATGAATGTCGCTAGGGCCTGTGTTTGTGCGTGCACGTGTGCGTCTACCAATGCCTGAAGAACGTGCTCTAGCTGCCTCAGCCTCTATATCCACCTGGTCAATCCACGCACGGTCTTCCTCAGTGAAGACTGGATCTACAACCTCTGTGAGCCACTCTGATTCTGGATCAATCTCCTCCAGAATGATCGGAGAGGAGACAGTGCCCAAAATCTGTCTGATCCTAAGACGGAGGTTTTAATGAACGAAGACAAGATCATTCAACCTCTGCACTGTCAACCTGTTTCTCCTCTTCGAGTGGATGTGCTCGAACATGGACCAACTGCGCTCACATCCAGAAGCGCTTTTTGGCTGACTCAGAATACGAATGGCAATTTTTTGAAGTTTTGGGGTTGTGGCCCCAAACATTTGCCACCATCTATCTGAAATAAGGGAAAATAAAAATAATTAGTCTCATTTACAAATTACAAATTACAAGTTAACTCTAAAATTACATAATCAACTTTAAGTTTAGAATCTAGATTCATGAACATTGAATATATTATTTAATTTTTACCTGGCTGTATTGTTTCCCGAGCATCTATGGCTACCCTGCTAGAGAAAAGTGGCCCTTCTTTATTATTGAACTTATCAAGCTCAATAATTGCAGCACTGCTATCCTCATCAGTACTCAACCTCTGGATCACTGTATATAATTCGGTGAGAACCTCCTCATCCGCCTTGAAGTCAGGACGGAAATGAAATGCCGAATTCAAAAAGTAAGCTGCTGCATGGATGGGTCTGTGGAGCTGATTCTGCCATCTCCTATCAATGATGTCCCAAATAGGGGCATACTTCTCCTGCACTCCTGCATACTGAGCTCTAATGGCCTCCTTGGCCCTATCCATGCCCTCATATATGTAGCCCATAGAGGGCTTCTCCCCATCAGCAGTTCGTAGGAGAGATACAAGAGGCTCAGTGGCCTACATATAAAGTAAAACAAAAATTTGAGTCAAAACTTAAACATAGAATAATTCAATAATATAACTTAAGGTAAAACTAAATCATTAAACAATTAGCATAGTAAACTGTAAAATATTAAATGTTAAATTGCAATAAAATTACCTTAAGAATTTCTCTAGCAGGTTTCCAAAAACCATCATCATCAAATATGCAATCCACCACATCTATCCCTGCAGTGGTCGTAGCATAGGAAGATGAAATCCACTCCCGCCCAACAAACATGCTCCTCAAATCATCCCTTGATGTCAACAAGGACTGCAAGGTGATGAAATTCGAGGCAAACATCGTGATCCCTGGACGAGCTAACTCTTTGTCTCCTGTGTACTTCCTCATTGTGCTAAGGACAAATGAATGATTATAAATAAACTTGCATATGTTTTTTGCCCTTTCCACACATGACTTGACCCACTCAAATTTGCCAATTTCCTCCAAAATGAGGTCAAGGCAGTGTGCTGCACAAGGGGACCAAAATATGGTGGGGTGCCTCTCCATCAAAAGTTTGCCTACAACAATTTTAAGATAATTAGAAATTAAAATTTCAAACATGTTAGAACTTAGGAAACTTAGAAATTCTAAGTTAGAATTAGAAAAAGTTCAAAATTCAAATAAATTTATTTTCAAAACTTAAAAAGTTAAAAGTTTACCTGCAGCAACATAACTTGCTGCATTATCCGTCACCACTTGCACCACATGTTGTTCCCCCACCTCTGCTATAACTTCCTCAATAACCTCACATAAGTATGTGGCGTTTTTTACATGAGCAGAAGCATCAATGGATTTGAGGAACATGGTATATCCTACAAGTAACAAAAAAACGAATTATAATTACTATTAGCAATCAACAAATCAAAATTTGAAATAGTCAATCACGATTCAAAATTATGTATGTAGGAAAGTAGAATGATCAATCACCTCCACAGGATACAAGAAAATTGAGGAGTGTTCTTCCCCTCCTATCTGTCCAACCATCAGTCATGATGGTGCAACCCTTTTCGATCCACTCCTTTCGGTTGTCCTCAAGCTCATGCCTAATATCCTCAACCATTTCCTCCAGGAGGTATCCACTCAACTCAGCCTCAGTTGGGGCTTTAAACCCCGGACCACAAATAGTAACTGCATCTATCATGTTCTGCCAATAAGGAGTCCTGTCACAAATAGATAATGATATTGATTAGAAATTTAGATGTCAAAAACTAAAATCATAAAACAAGTAGATATAATTAAAGTTTTACTTTTACTTTTAACTTTAACTTTGAAGATAACAAAGAAAAAAGAATCAATTACCTGGCTGCAATAAATGGAATGTTGCAAAAGTACCAAAATTTGCAAATATCTTTTCTGGCAGCATCATGAATCTCTTTGTTCAAACCCATGCCTTCAAGCGTGGGTTGGGAGCCAGGAGTAGTGCGGGGCACAAAGTAACTATCCATTCTGCTTTTCCGCACTCTAGGCCGCAATAGGTTGGTGTTGGACTCTGTCTCAGTATGAGACCGACTACCACTAACACTCACATGAGCACTAGCACTAGGATGAAAAGGAGGCCTAGAAGAACCCTCTCCAACACAACCTACGGATGCGGAAGCTGATGCAGATGCACTTGCAGATGTAGATGCGGTTGCGGATGTGGGAGCACGGGAGCCAATACCTCTTAACCCTTCAAGTTGCATTTTCTTAGTCAACTTGTCTTGTTCAATTTTTTCTAATGCCACTAAATAAGAGCGTTTTGCCTCAGCGGTTTGATGAGTGCAAACTGTGACATCATGGCCAGGTATGCCAGCAATGTGGTATTTCAATCTATAGATACCTCTCGAATTTATTTTTTCTTTGCAAAATATACATTTTGTTTGATATTTGGTTCTCTCAGGAAACTCTTCATTATATTTCCAGCATTCATCTTTTTTACCCATTGTGGAAATTGGAAAATGAAAGCAAAGGGCTGCTGCAATAAAAAAATTCATGTAAAAAATCAAAGTTTGCAACTAATAAACAAAAACTACAAAACAACAAACCCTAGTTTGCAATTTAGTAAAAATAAAAAACATTCAAGATTTGCAAATGAACACTAAAAAAATTTAACAAAAAATGCATACTACACTAACATGCAAAAAAAAAACCAACACTTACCTCTTGCAAATGAGTTGAGGAGTGTTGATATTGATTCCTTAATGCTCCCAATGCAATTTATGGCCTCCCCAAATGGACTTTTGATCTCTTTGGTGCTCTTCCTTCTTGCCGGTTGGAAACCTATGGATTCTCTTTTCTCTTCTTCTCTCTCACTCTTCCTCTCTTCTACTCATACTAAGCAAATAGAAGGCTCTTTAGGGTTATAACAAAGAGGAAAGTCAACTTAGAAAGCAAATAAAACATGTGTTTTTTTTTAAAATTGAACTTTCTATCCTTGCTGCCGTGGCCGATTTCTGGAGATTTTGGCGATTTTTGCCATGAATCGCCGATTTCTGGAGATTTTGGTGATTCAGACGATTCACAAGGAAAAATCGCCACCAGCGATTTTCGATTCCAAAAAAATCGGGAGCCATGAATCTTATCGCAATTTCGGCGATTTCATGGCGATTTTTGGAACTATGTGCAAAACACATAAAGATAGATTTAGTGAGAAGCTGGTTGCATACCTTATTAATTGCTCAAGTATTTAGCATGATATACAGGGATAGCTAGCATTGCTTGCCAAATGTTTGTTAAAATGACAATCTTTTGATAAGGTAAGGAAATGAACGTTGACACAATAAATTTGTTCAGTTATAGCCGGGACAAGGTTTATTACATCAACCCAAGTCAGCTTTGGAAAGGGGTACCACCTTCCTTGAGTTTTAGAACTTTCTCCAACAATTTCTAGAGTTGGAACATTCTCATTGACTCTGCGAAAACTTTCTTTTGTTTTGTTTCTCAAAAATGCTTTTAGCCTTTTTTCTGCGTTTTTCTGATGAATATATGACACATGTACAGGGCTGAAGCATGTTGCTCCCTTGTTCCTATAGAAAGGTCTGAAAGGGTTTTGAATTTCATTTTGGGTAGGCATTTTTCATATTGTCTTGAGCCTAGAGTCCAGAGAGGATAGTTTCAGTCTACAATTATTCAAATATGTATAAAAAATATCAAATCAGATTATGAATGCCATAGAAAATGTTATTGTAGAATTGTTTCCATGATGTACATTCAAAGTTTTTATGAATAAAAAGTATCAAGGATATTCTGGATCTGTCATTTCAGTGTTTCTGGGATGTATGTTTTGTTTATAGCTTTCTTTAATGGAGAGAGTCAAATGCTTTAAATAATTCATAGTAGTTTTGTGTTTATATTACATATCTAGAGAATAATTTTGCAATTTCAGTGTTAAGGTTCATTAATGTAAAGCATTAGTGTAAATATCTTTGGTTTGAGTTAATTTCGTAGAAGGATACATTCATTTTCTATGTTTTGACTTTGTGACCCTAGGGTAGGCAGCGACCAATGAAGAAACTGATACTTTGATTCAAAAACAATCATTAAATATCAATTCCTTTTAAATTTTCATGTTGTTTTACGAGCGGGCTATGTTAAAATTATTCTCAAAGCTACTAAGAGCGGGCTATGTTATAATTATTATCAAAGCTACTAATTGTTTGGTTTCCAATAATGAAGCCAACTTAAGAGAATCTCACATTTCCTTGGTATATTGTCATTTTGAGAACCCATCTGCAATTCACAATATCTAATCACAATAAGATAACATCAATGGATATTGTTAAGGGATATCGACCAATGTTTTGTAGGGACTGGAAGAGCAAAAGATAACAATCTTGTGATTTGTTCTTGTTAATTGGCCACTAACCAAGGAGTTAGTAATCAAACTTTGCTAATTCATTTAGTTTCTTGAGCAATCAGCTGGAAACTTGGAACCAACACATCCTTTACTTGAGCATAGGCCAAGTGTAACTTTGCTATTGTGTCACTCAATGCTTAACTATCACGTGTCATGAAACCTAAAGTTTTTCAACCCACAATGATTTGTGATCAGGTGACATGTTGCATCTGTTAGTAGATCCCATATTTATCAGGTGTTTTCCCCTTTGTGCTCAATGATGTAATCCTTTGTCATGCTGTTCGACAAGTCACCTTGCTATTGCATTATGTTACCACAAAACATTGTCAAAGAATCTGAAACTGCTAGTACACAAAAAATTGACGTGTGTCCCTTTTGGTCAAAGTAGGACCCGAAGTTCCTTTGTTCTTCGGCTAGGAGATTCTCGCAGAACAACTCTCCATTGGCACTGCATGGTGAGTTCTTATTGCATCACACATCTCATTTGGATCACAAGTTTCTTCTTCAAAGGTGGCTCTAAATTTGCGATTTTGCGTGATGTCGAGACATGTCAACCCATTCCAACAATCCATGTTTGTTCCACACTCTCTCTTCACATCACATGATCAAATAGAAGTTTCAAGCTTCAAGCTATGAGCATGTGAGATTGTGCTAGGTGTCTTCATTGGATATTCTTTAGCTAGCTAGTGCATGTGAGTTTGTATTGGATTGGGTTGTCTATGGTGTAGTCTTTGGAAGGCTGAGTCATCTCAAGATCGTGAGAGTGAGATCTGGCTGCGTCTCTAAGTCCATGTGTCCCATTCTCTTATCACGAGGTGTCTAGTCACAACATCAAAGACAATTCTTTCTCAAATCTGATTGGCCACAACAACTTTTGATGTGTTCTAATTGATGATGATCTACGAATCGAATCCAAAGTTGCAAGAATGACTAGTTGTGAACAAATAGTCTGCGTGTATGGGTTTTAATGGTAGTTTCCAATGATATCTACCATTCTCACATCAAATACCAACATAATTCTAATAACCACCCAAGTTGTTTTTTTTGCTTTGAAGCAAATGTAACAAAATACAACTTAGTGCTTAGGGTTGGCTACATATGACATGCATGTAACTCAAATCCACATTTACAAAAACTTTTAAAGATAACAAATTGGTTTAGTGGGGGAAATGATGTTTGCAAGGGATATTGTCCTCAAAACCAAGAAGTTGCAACTCCTTTGGAAATCAAAAGTATAACAATATCCAATTCTTCAACATTCCAAACTGAGAGCCCCAATCCTTTTTTTGTAGCTTTCAATTGCTTTTAAGACAAGCACCTTTATTCCCTTTTCCCTTTTTTAGAGGATGCTTTTTACCTTATTTTCTGGTAATCCTTTTTTGCTAACTTTTTGCAAATGTTTTTCCTTCTAGTTTTTTTTGAATGATTTTTCGCTATTTTTCCACAAATGCTGTTCTGCTATTTTTTCTGCGAATGCTTTCATTTGATTTTTCCCCCTAGTCACTTTTAAATAAAATACTATTTTGAAAAATATTTGGCTTTTACATAGTCCCTTTTAAAATAAATTGACTTGTTGTTATTTAAAGTTAATAGTATTGGATTATATCAAACCTCAAGATGAACATGAAAGACGATTCCAATGGCATTGCATTAATTGCATCCAATTGAGTTCTTTGAGGTAAAAAAAGGAGCCTTGAGAAGAATCCTAAAATTTCAAGCTATATGAGTAACGAGTAGAAATTAATGGTCTCTTGTCAATTTTTCTTTCTTCAAATTGTTTTCGTGGTCCTCTAGCATTTAATTGTTGAAAGGAAAATATTTGAAGGAGAAGAATTTTCAACATTTCTTGGGAAGCCTAGTTTTTAATAGATTTAAGCCCTAGTGAAACGTGATAGACAATTGGGGAAAAACTATGTTATCTTGCATCATATTTCCATTCTGTTTTTCTTCCTTCTTGACCTTGAAGCCTCGGGTATGGAGGTTCCTGAGGATAGATAGTTGGGGAAAAACTACATTATCTTGCATCAGGTTTTGATCTACTGTCTTCACAACTTGCACTGTGCCCTCTGCCCTTTGTATTGTTGTCCTCTTGCAAGCCCCTGTGATTGGCACCAATCCTGCTATCATCTCTATCGATGATAACCCTACCCCCCAGGTGTCCAACGATACTCCTTTTGTCAGTGGTAAGAAAAATAAGCTAATCCCTGCCCAACCAACCTCCAAAAAGAAACTTAAGCTAGAACCTCCTATTGATTTGGGTGACTTGGATACGGAGCTAGGAGGTGGGTGGAAACGCACCAATAAAATTGCCTCCAACCCTATGAGAAAACAGATGGCGGTATGGCAGTTTGATTTGGAAGAAGTGGAGTTGCGCTTCGAGTCCAAAGAGAGTGAGAGGAGGAAGGGGAGTAATTGTAGGGAGAAACAGATTGGTTAGGAAAAATTATGTTGAGGAGGAAGAGGATTTGACGGATTCGGAGACTGGTAAAACCACCCCGAATGTTGATTCCCCTGCTTGTAACAAGGAGACAACCCACGTCTTGGCCAGTTTCATAATGGACAAGGTGGACCTAACTATCAGTAAGGATGTTGAGAACCTGATGGGTACCTCCCCCATGACTGCCACCTCCCCCCTTGCCTAGGTGGCCAAGGATACCTCCACCTCCTCTCCCAGTAACCTCACCATCACAGGCAAGATAATTGTTGATGATTCTTCTAACCCCCTGTTTGTGCAAGATGTGCCTACCATGAAGGGCACTGTTAAATTTTAGGATTGCAGACCGCTGGCTGAGGATCTGAAGAGCCTAAGAAAGGAGGTTGCAAAGATGAGTTGCATGATCACAGAGCTGGATAGGAGTTTCATTTCCCTTGCTGAGTTCTCTGTCAAGGTGATGCATTCTGTTGCTACCACTCTTCAGTTCTCCAGCAGAAGAAGGAGAAAGGCACGAATGATGGAGATGAGAGCAACTCCAAGTGTCTATATAGGTTCCTCGCTGATGATTGGCTATAGGTGCTTTTGTTGAAGCTGTTGTCCCCAAGAGCTAAGGGGAAATGAGAGGCTGCCCTCGGGTTCTATTATTTTCCGTTTTGTTAAGTTGGTCTTGCTGCCCTGCGTGGCATCTAAAAACTTATACATTATGACTACTATGGTTGACGTTTGCAGCAATAGTTTTTTAAGAACTTGCAGTAGCTTTCTGAACATTGGTACTTTCTAGTTCTGCTGTTTTTCCTTGTTTATTAGTTTAGTTTATCTACTTGCTATGTTTCTTAGGTTGATTTTTTTTATGTTAAAAAAGGGTATTGGCCGAGGTGCTAATGTGCTGGTTTTTCCTCCTGCTATTGGTCTGCTGACAATGGCAGAAATCTCAAAAGGATTAACGAGAGGTGTTTGGATGATGAATTTCTCGCACCATCGCTTGGCTCCTTAAAATGGGCAAAGCTTGGCCAGGGTTCAAAAATATTATCTAATAGGCTGGCAGATAGAGAATATGTTTACCTTGATGCTATACTCCAGTGATGGATGGAATCTGTTTCAGATATGCATAAAACAAGAGTATGGCTCCTAAGCCAATGAATAATAATACTTGGAGATGAGATTTAGAAAAATTAGTTGCCCCTAATGTAGTCATTAGTGTTGAGTGCCTGAGATAAGTATCCAAAAATTACAAACCTTGATAAAAGAACTATCTAAGAGCTATCTATTATGAATGAGTTTTTCTTCTTGTCGGATTGGACAGAGGTTCTCTATGCGAGGTTTTCATCTTGAACATAAATGCTGAATTCCTTATGAACTTTGGGTCATAAAGAAGTGAGTATGCTAGGGATCAAGGTAGTGATGAAGTGAAATTGCTTCCTTATCATAAAAGGAAGGGAAAATTTTGGAAATGATGAAATTTTGAAGAGATAAAATTGAACATTCCAATTACAATACCTTTGAGGACCATGTTATCAAGACCTACTTTGCTATATGCCAAGCCTTGGGATTAGATGCAAAGACTCAAATACTTGAGCATTTATTGGTATTAGCTTCATTTATTTCAAAAGAGATTCATAATGCCCCAATGGATATCAAGTAAGCTGGCAGAATTATACACTTCAAATGGTATTCCTTACATCACATTCTGTTGCACAGTGGGAGAAGTGCTGGGCCACACAGTTGCAGTTGAGGATGCAATATGAGAAATACAGCTGGTTGGTCCAACAATGAATAATTCACATGCAGTTAGAAAAATTATAAATCAATGACATCAGCACTTAGATTTAGTAATGGGAACTTGCTGTTCAAAGCATACTTGTCAGATTCTGCTATATTTTGAATTGAACATTATCAATATTTATTGTAAGTTCTATAGCGCAGTACTTTTGACTGGGATTTTGTAGCTTTATATGCAAATCTCTTCCTTTTTCAATTTGTACTATCTTTTGTGTGTTTAACGATAAAATTAATCTTATGGTATCTTTGTGTTGTATTCAAGCTTTTTCAGTTTCTGCTTTTAACTAAAAAGAGCGAGTGTATGCTAGTTGTTTTTCTATATCTGACAAGAAGTAATAGAACCTCTTGCTTTGTAAGGAAATTCTTAATAGCTTGTGGCCTAACCTAAGAACAAAATGATAGATTTTACATAAGTTTGTATTTCATACTAAAAGAAGCTTTAGCAGTTCTAGGTTTATTTTAGCTTTTTTAAGGGAATATTAACATTTGCTTAAATATTTAAAAGGAAGCTTGCCCTTCATATTCGAAGGTATATCCTTAAATGTAGTTCCATTTTTGTGTTGCCCTGGAAAGAACAAATTATAATGCTAATACAAACATCCTTAGAATTCACGTATATTTTGTTTTTGGTATTACTGAATTAAGGTTGGTATTAGTATAAAACTCAAAATTCACATTTGGGAAAATTATAGAAGTGTAAAATCAAAGGAAGATATGTAGTTTTAATTCAGTTGGTATTTTATTTTCAGTTTTATGTATTGTTTATTAATGCTATCAATTACATCAGTTTTGCTGAAATTACTCTTGCATGTTGGGAAGGAAACGTTAGCAACTTCTTCAACTGCAACATTGCATCACACATTGTCTGCATTTGGTGGACCTATTTCAGGTGGTCATTCCTCGGGAAATCTGTTACAGGGGCAAATGTGCATTCAGATGCCTTCACTACCACCTTCCTCGGCAGTTGGTTCTGAGATAAATACATCTGCAAAAGTACCATTGTTTGGACAAAACAATTGTTATGAGGCTATGTGTCCTTTAAATCACCTACCAAGGTCAGTATTTTATCTTCCTTCATTTTTAATGGTCCACTGTGTATCAAAGTCATCTTGAGATTCATTATTTTCATTTCTAGATTATATTATTAATTGAATTTATGTTTATTCAATTATTTTAATCAATTTTCAAGAAGAGAGATATTCCTGTGACTCACTATGCAGAAGTTTTCATGATTAATTTCTGGTGTATATAATGATTAGCTGTTCTTTTGTAATGCAGGAAAAAACAAAAGGTGTCAGGAGATTACTTGGATCAAAGAATTGACCCACTTAATGATGTTACTGGTTTCAGTGGAATAAATCTAAGGGTAATCTTACCACTGCTCAGTTCTTGTAACGGAGGAAAAACTTGGATGGCTAATTCAAAGTTGAACTTATCAAGATGTGTTGAACTTGATAATAACCTGCATTCTGTGTGTTCAGGAAGAGGAAGAGAACCTATTTTCTGGATCTAAAAATAAAAGCTGTGTGGCAGGGGCAATGAGAAATGCTGTACAAGAAGAGGAGAGGAATTTTTTTATAGAAAAGGGACCTCTGCGTGCAAAAATAGCTGGAATCAGTAATTTCTATGTTCAGTTTATGTTGACAAGTTAGACTGTAATGGTTATTGCATAAATATATCCTTGGTAGCAGAAATTTTGGCATTCAATATGAAATTGTTGTTAGGCAATTCTGAAAATTCGTATGGCCGTATTTATGTTGACTGCTATTTGATTTGTGGAGAAATCAAGATGTAAGTTTTTTTGTGAGGAATAGTCCCCTTTCGGGCTAGGTGATTTGAGTCTTTTTAGAAGTAAAATCAAATGGTTCTAACCTTGTTGTTGAGTTGACGTAATTATTTGTTTCAACTTTCAAGTGATACTAATATAAAATGCATTCTTTTATTTAGAAAACAATTAGATCAAATTTTCTCCAGTTCCATCTTGTCCCACATATCTGTTTTAAGCACTACAATTATAAAATACAATTATTTACCAAACAATGCTATTCAATCAATTTTTTTTTTTCTGTTCCATCATGCTTAACTTGACTGTTTAATGCTTGAAAGTTGAGAATAAGATGAACTGGCATATTCTAAATATGTTTCTTTCTTTTTGGCAGTGGAAAAGTATGGTATCAAATATGTTAGCCCTGACAGTGAGCACTGCTTGTCACTGGTAACATATATTCTTAGACTTTTATTGTGGTTTTGTTCCATGCTCTCTAGATTTGATATTATGTGTACTTTGCAGTGTGTTGAGGAACATTTACGAGCTGTGGTAGGCCAGTTGATCAGATTGTCTAAACAGGTGGTTGCCTTGGCATATATTCTTAATTGACTGATCTGTGAGAAAGTCACACTTTTTCCTTATCTTGTTTGTTTGTTTGCAGCGGGTTGATCTTGAGAGGGCCAGCCATAATGTTGTTCAAACATCAGATGTACAACACCAGATTCTAGCGCTGAATAAAAAAGTAAAGGTTGATTTGGAGAAGAAACAAGCAGAAGAGGAAGAAAAGCTACAGAAATTATACAGGACAAGCATGGTAAATTTTAGGACTAATTTAATTTCTTTTTTTAATGTTTGCAATGCTCTTTACTAGAATTGGTCTCATATTGGTTTTGTATGCCTTACAAATTGCAACTTCAATGTAGTAGACATCATTTCTTGCAACTGTGATAAGGTTTCATAGTTCTTAGCATTTTTAGAGACAATACCTTTTTGCCTCATCATTATTATGAGTTTGTCCTAGATAAGTTACAAAACTACTCTCGTGTGTACCTACCTTGGAGGTTGTTCAAAATTCTCTAGACTAGGGATGATTTCAATCTAGTAGCATTCCACCATATGTTTCTTGCCAACACAAGAAAAGTGCAACTTTTTGTGGCATGTCTTTTTAATTTCATTACAGAAAGGTTTTTAATTTTTTGACATTGTAAAATGGGAACGTGATAAAAATTGGGGTTCTTAGTTAAAAGTTTTATGCGTTGAATGACCTATGATGTTAGATGGACAAAGAAACCCAATCTCAAGCATGTGTATTCTTGCCACTACATTTCATATTAAATCAGTGGGTTGCATTTCATAGTCATTTCCTCCAATGACTTCTGTTGATTGATCTCATCCGTATAGGGCAAAACTTTGTTGGCACCTTTACATTTGTAGCTTTATATGAGGTCTTCTTTCCAAAGTTGTCTTGTTTTGAACTTTCAACTAACATTCCTGTAGTTTTCCCAAGGTTTTACAATGTCAAGCAAAAAGCGAAGAAATTTCTGGCTGTCAGATGTTAAAGCATTAAAACAAGGATAAAAGATGTGAAAGGTTTGAATCCAAAGAGAAATTTGGTGAGTGGTTTATAAACCTTGTCTTGCACTCAACTCAAGTGACATTGGAATAAAGTGAATCAAAGATAAGTCTTAGTGGGCACATTTCACATGGCAACGCCGAGGGAAAACTCCACCAACGTAAAAGGGAAGTCTAAGTGAGATTGAAACACAATTTAGGTGGCAACACTTCAAAAAAGGTGCCAATGGTGGTAAAACCACTATTAAACCATAAGTAGTCAAGACAAGGGCATAATCAGCTGATTGGGTGGAATCTTCAAGTGGCTTTTCCAGTTAAGAATTTCACAAAAGGAGTGACAATAAGTGAAGTGCACTTAAGCAATGAGGATGAAATGATTAAGTTTGAGCACCACATCAAGGTGGTATGACCAAGTTAGAAATGCAAGCAATAGGGGAAAAATCTTGTTCAAACTGTAACTAAGTGATGATTGGCCTAGAAGGGAGAGGGTCTAGGCCTAGAAGAGGAACCCTACACTAGGTGGGATTGTGAAGTCTATGCCTCCTCCCTCAGTATCCCTATTGACTCACTCTCTGCCTGGATGTATCTCCTCTTGCCTGTGGCATTGGTAATGACTCCTTGCCTAACTCACAGTTACACTGCCTTGGGGGACAGGAGGACAAGTTTCCAGTATAGGGGGGTCAAAGGGGCTTGAATTTGGGTATGATGGTGGCGTACGAACAGGGGGGGGGGGGGGTGGGTTATACATATGCTACTTAAAATGCTAATTGTGAAAAGATGTATAACAATATAAGACAAAAATATGAAGTTCATCATGACCGCTGTTGTTAGTTTAGTTTTACATTGCATTGAATGTTGAATGATAAAAGAGATATAAGTTCTAAGTTCTAACTCTTATCAAATAAATTAAATAATCATAGATTGAAGATTCAAATTCAAAAGTTTGAGTATCACTGTCTCATCAATGTCATCGTAAAGAGACATCATAAATCATAATTACATCAAATAGCATCAAGCTTGATATGATCACAATGTTCAATGGTTCACATATCCTAGTGTTAAGACTAAAAAGGTACAAACTTGAAAATCAAAATGTCAAGGCCCAAGGGCCACCAAAATGCAGTAGAGCCTAGCGGCCTCTAATCATCCATGTCATCCTGAGGCTTAGGCTCAACAAACTGATCATCCGAATTCTCAGGCTCTCCAAGGGTAAGAACTGCTAGAGGAACACCGACAAACCTATGATGGGTCCTCTGGATCTACATCCCATCGTGCTATAGGACTTTCCTTGTACATACGTGTCTTGCAATCTTTGATACGCAAGGCACAATGCACAATCACTAGCTTCTTTGTTATCTTATTAGTAATTCTGTTCCTCTTAAGCAAATGGATGAAGCTATATGTGGACTAGTTCCTCTCAGAAGCTGAAGAACTGTATACCTAAGATAGCAATCAAATGACTAGTATGAGAATCGGGAAAATTGAAATTCATAACTAAAAGTGAAATTGAAAGTGAAACCATATAATTTTAATAATTAGAATTTAGGTTTTAAAGTTGAAGAAAAAGAAACTTGAGATAGGAGATGAATGGCTAGTGTAGTAGTTGTTGATTTGAGTCGATAACAATTCCACCACAAAATAGGATCCTCCTATGTCATTGTTTTTACGTCCATCTTTTCTCTAGTTGGATAACCCCTAAGAGTAACAAATTTGGTCAACTCATTGCAAACCTTCCCTGTTGTCTCAATGTCATACATCCTATCAATGCACTTGAAGAACCCTTTCTTCACCAGAATTTCAAATTTAAAAATCAGTAAATCAAAAAATTAAATATTCATAAGTGTAAGTGCACTAACTTCTAACTTCTAAGTTCTAAGACATAAAGATGATTAGGATTACAATGAGTAGCATGATAACATGATAATTGATAAATTTATTAAATTATTAAGTTGATAATAGATTACCTCACCGTTGTTCAGTGGTGTAAATCTCCCAGACTTAGGCATGCACCACTTTGGATTCAATGCAAAAGCAACCATGTGTAAGGGAGTGTTGAGGCTGTCCTATCTACGATAAATAATAGGCCAAATGTGCTCATTGTAGAATGCCAAATTGGGGTCTCTCTCTCGCAAAACTGCCCTCATCTGGCCAAGCATAACATCAATGCACTTGGACACTTCTCCAAGGCTACGTGCATCCCCATCCCCATATTTGATGACCTGGAAAACTAGAGTGATGATAGAAACTATGTATATTACATCACTCCAAAATACATTGCTCTTCAGTATCTCCTTCACCCTCATCCCTTGCTCTGTCCTCGACCTATCCCACCTATTCCACTCATTCATCATAACCATGAGTTGTAATGGCTCCTACAACTCAAACATTCTCTCCAAAAGAATGAAATAGGATGCATATCGGGTCTTAACTGATTTTAGGAACTCCTTTGTGAAGCTTCTGAAAAGGGCATGTGGTGTGTGGTGATTGCAGATAAACATTTGCACGTCTCTAGCATCGCTTACTACTCTCTTAATTCAGACAATCTTCCTGATGACCTTTAGTGCATTGTTCATGGCATGCACACAACATGGAGTCCACCAAACATGTCTTTATGTGGCCTCAACAAGTCTCCTTGCAACTTTATACATAGGTGCTGCATCTGTCACTACTTGGACCACATTTTGTGGCCCAACCTCCTCAATAGCTGCTCAAAGGATGTCAAATTGAAAATCAACATCCTTTTGAAGCCGTGAGCAGTCAATAATCTTGAAAAAAATTGGCCCCTTTGTGCATGTAATTATGATATGGATGAGTGGACGGTCCCTAATGTTCGCCCACCCATCCTCATTTTCACCATTTCTGCACCAATCTTGGCATACTTTTTATCCAAGATTGTAGTATGCAATTTGTGCTCACTTGGTGGCACAAATGATGGTTGTCCTCCCCTTTCCACTAGTTGCATCCTCTCCTTATAGTAAGGAGACTATGTCGCATGAAGAGGTATGTCATTTGCAAAAAGAAATCTACCAATGACATCCTCTATCACCTCTCTCATGTGGGTGTTAAATAAATCAACTATGGTGTTACTTTCAAATGACACCTTTCTTTACCCCTTACTAGATTGCGCTTCAGCCATAGCACTATATGTAGGACCCGAGGCCATCCCTCCAATTGATGTAGCTCTATTAGTAGAATTATGTGGCTGCCCCTACTCATGAGCTTGCTGAAGAGATTGAATTTGTTGCCTACTAGTTAAGGTGGTAGGTACCTTGACTCCCAAGTCATCTAGAACACCCCAAAGCTTGTTGAACTCAATTATATAATGCGAATTTTTTGATTTCATCAATAATTTACATGCACACACACCATTTCCTATCCAAAAGAGGAAGTGTGGATTCACTCTAGTGATGCTGCCAAACCATGTCCCACAAATGCTGCATTTCCAGTTTCTTGTACCACTACCTAATGCTGTTCATGCAGTTATTCTTGGTGCAAACTGTTTGTGAGGAGATTTAGGATCATAACTACCCCCAGCCCACTTTTCCAAAAGAGTGAAGGGACAATTTGTAGCTGCTGGACTAGGTGGCCAATTATCTACTGTTTGAGATTCAATTTCTTCATTCTCTTCATCATGCTCAGCCTCATGGATATAATCTTCTTGGCTGCTTTGAGAATGGGCCTCTGATTCTATCTCATCATCACTGTGATTCAACCCACTTGAGTCATGACATTGGGAGTACATTTTCACACTGCATTTCACAAAATGAAAAATAAAATAAATACGCGCTTTCAACCTATGCCCTTCAAAAAACCACAATTCTTTTAATCAAAATTTAAGCAACAAAAATTTAGAAATGAAACAAGAACCATCTACTAAAATCTAGAAATGAAATTAAACTAGGAACTAAAAACTACAAACTAGAAACTAAAAACAATGAACTTGACTTGAAAAATCAGAAAAAGAAAAAAAATCATAAAAAATCCTACCTTTTGCTTGAAAAATCTTCCTCCTCTTCTTCTTGCTCTTTGTCACCCCTCCTTGCCTTCCAATTACTCTCTCCACTCGAACAAACACCCTTTTATGAGCTCTTCAATCTTTTTGTTGTTGTTGCAAAAATTGGAAAATCATGAAATGAATAGAAATGACTAAACATAGAGGTTTTATGAGATTTCAACCTCTAAATGGGCTCCACATGCCCTAGGGCTAAGAATCATTTAAAAAAAAAATACTCAAAAACTTTTTATTTTTTCACTTTGTGTCTCCCAAAATGGGGGACATCCGTCTGTCCCTTGGAGGGGTCAAGGGATGTATCCTTGTTCCCCTATCCCAATAGGGGACATAGGGACATCCCCTCGTCCCCGGCAAGATGGCAGGCCAATAGTGGTGCCACTGGGGATGTGGGAACACTGTCCCCTGTCTTGGGTGCATCCTCATCTCAAGTGTTGTAGGGAAAAAGTGGACTAGGTATTGAACACTGTGCCTTTTTCATGCACAACTTGAGATTATATTGCACATAAACAAGGTCATTGAGCTGTTTTTTAGTTATTTTGTTTCTTTTTCTTGTGTGGATGGACTTGACTAAGCTCCACTTGCGCTCACAATGGGATGCGCTACAGGGTTGACAGAAGATTCTGATAGCGGATTTCTTCAAATTGGGGGTATTGCCACCCCAAGCTGTCATTAGACGTCCGGAAAGTAAAATATAATAAGTTATAAACTAATGAAAAAAGAGAAAACATAAATTATCAAATTGCAAATGTTTTAAAGTTTTAAACTTTTATGGTTTACCTTGGGTTTGAGTGCCTTCTCTCTTTGCTAGCTCAGTAGAGAACAAATTGCCCTTTGATTCCACATAGATTTGTTGTTCGGTCACATCAAGGTCTCTATGCGCAACATCGGATAGCTTCCTCTCAATGGATATAAAGAAACCCCCCATGACCTCTCCATTAGGATCTGAATAGGAATCATCATGCCTAAAACAAATAGAAAGTGAAATCAAGTCTTAGTACACAACCTAAAAAATAAAGTAAAATGAAGTCTTAGTAAAATGATTTTTACTAAATTCTGAAGAAGAATCATACTCATGGTACTTGAAACAGGGGTTGAGGAAGTAGGCTGCTGCATGAATGGGTTGGTGGAGCATATTGTTCCACCTATCAATTATTCCCCAAATGGAATAAAATTTGAGCTTGTCCCCAAGGTAGAAATTTCTAACAAACTCGTTGGCTCTATCCATAGCCTCACAAAGACATCCTATTGGGGATTGTTGCCCACCAACTAAGCGCAAGACTCTAACTTGGGGTTCAGACATCTACAATTGAAATTTGAAAAATACAAACTAGTTTACAAAAAGATTATTTGATTGTGTTACTAACATAGTAAGTTACAAATTAATAATGAGACTTGAATCAACTTTCAAGAACAATTAAATAATTAATATTTTGAAGTTACCTTCACAATATCAATAGCCTTTTCAAAAACCTTTAGTGAAAGACTATGCACGCCACAACCTCTCCTTTAACCTTATTTGAGTAAGGTGAAGACTAGGACACATAAACGTGTTTCAAAGGCAATATTGTGTTGATAATATTTTGCAAAGTCAAGAAAACCGTTGCAAACCTTGTGACAACCGGTCTCACCAAATATTTGTTTTGAGTGAACCCTCTCATCTAATTTAGAACACATGGGTGATTCTACTTGGCATATTAGTAAAAAATCAATAATTAGTTGCCAACTTTCCATAGTTTACATCAAAGTGAAATTGAATAATACCATAGAATTGGACTCATTATTCATATGCAACATAAAAATTTAAATTACCTGCTGCCACATATGTTGCTGCATTATTTGTGATGATTTGCACCACATTCTCTATTCTTACCTCCATGATAACATTCTCCAACATTAATGCTAGTGTGTGTTCATTTTTCACTTTATTAGAGGCATCAACAAATTTCCAAAACACCATATCATCTTTGCAAGCAACCAAAAAATTAATAATGGTTCTATTTTTCCATGTGTCCACCAATTAGATTGAATGGTGCAACCATATTTCTTCCTCCCTTTTTTTAGCTCTTCCACTATTGCTCTTGCCCTATTTACCTCATTGTCAAGCAACCTACAAAATCAAAGTGAAATCAAGTGTTAGTAGTAACTAGGAAATAACAATTAAAACTTAAAATGTAGAATTGAACAAGTGGATTTTGATAATTTACTAACTTTCCACTCAAATCCTTGCAAGAAGGGGCCTTGTACCCTTTACCCGAAACTGTCAACATGGTCACTAAATTCAACCAATAGGGACTATCTTCCACGTTCATTGAGACATTGTTGAAAAATAAAAAAATTGCACATGCAATATCGCTTTGCTAATGCACCTCCTTGTTCGGTCCAGTGGCCTCTAATGATGGTTGTGCTCCAAGTGTGTTCTTGGGCACAAAATAGCTGCCTATCCTTGATGTTGATAGTGATGAAGAACTAGGTGCTCTAGAAGAGGAAGTGGAAGCGGTAAAAGAGGCAATTTGTTTGTGGATCGATGGACCATGACAAGATCCCACGATGTTCTGAAGTACTGATGCTTCTTCAACATCAATAGCAACACCTTGATATTCAGCTATGGCTGCCTTTATAGCTAATCGTCCCCTCTCCCAATTTAATTATTTCTCTTCACCAATTGCAAGTAGGGGTAGTGAATCTTTTTATTTCTCTGGTTGCTATGTCACAAGGATTTGAATCATGTTTCCTTATGCCTGCGTGGTGGTATTTGAGGCGGTTTATGCCTCTAGAAATTACCTTTTCACATTGAATGCATATCACCTTTCTAGGCTTCTCTAGAGCTTCATAGGCATACCTCCATGCCTTATCTATTGCATTTCTAGGCCAAATGACCTATATATCTAGATGTGCATGGTGTTAGTGGCCACACTTCCTCTGAACTTGCCATGCTTATTTAATGCTTGACTGCTGCCCTACAGATAGAAATTTAAAACACAATAAAATTTATAGAAAAATAATTAATCAAAGTTAGAACTTAGAAATAGAAACAAGTAAATCAGTTTGTTTATTTTTTGACATCATTCAAAGTTAAACATTAACTACACAAACTGCTAGGGTTTGTTTTTAAAATATTTACATGTTATTCAAAAAATAGCGATAGATTCATAATTTTCTATCAAACATGGTGTTGAAATACTTTGAAATGATTCAAAATCATTTCTATCTACTTAGGAATGAACTTGAATTTTGTACATGCAACACAAAAATAGTAGAACATTTTTTAAAAGTATAAAAATGAACTCAGCAAACCTACTTGGGAAAAAGATTTCTCTTCCAAAACTGGTTGAAATCCTCGTGAAATCAACTTAAATCTACCTTCAATAGCTTGCAATCACCTAACAAGGGCTTGGAAGCTTTTTCTCTACATTACTATAGCCTCCAAACACTGCAACACAAATTGGTAAGAATAAAATGTCATTGTTTCCCTTTAAGTGCTGGTATGCAAATGCGGGTGAGTTTTTGCCAAAAACTTGGTGATTACTTGGCAAGTTTTTTGGAAAAACTCAACGGTTTTTTGCAAGGACAAGTCACGAGTTCTAGGCTGAAAAAATCACTGGTCAAAAAAAACTCTGCATCGAGTAGTCTGCTAGTAGTCCAACTATGACCTTACCAACTCTTCGCTGCAACTCATGACTCTGAAATCTTCCACAATTATCCCTTAGTGGTCTATTTCTCTCCCTGAAAGAAATGTAATCCAGTAAAGGCATTTGATCTTGAAAATCTGCTCCTAAAGCTTGCCAATCCACTTAGACCTATCTATGAAATTCTTGATTTGTTTGCTCATTCTCTGCTGGGAGGTTGTTGGCATTGCAAAATGTAGGCATTAATGACCTTGAATGGATTGCAGACCTGGAAGCTTCTTGTTGTTCATGTTCATTTGTAGCTGAACTCTGTCCTTGATTTCTATTGTATTCTTGGTTCATAGTGTTGTCGTTATTCCCATTGTTTCCTTGACCTTGATTCCTGTTGTTTCACCTGTTACCATTCTGTTGCACTAATTGAGTTAGCATCTGACCCATTTTTTGCTAAGATTGCATCAAAATATTCATCATTTCTTTTTGGGTTCTTGTCAACTTTCCTAAAATGAAATGGCCCAGCCCGTCTGATAGTCGTTCCCTCCAATCTCTGCCCACTAAGTTACTCTTGCAACAATTGGCTTGGAAAGATCATAATGTTATTTCTTTGTTGTTTGCATTCAGATTTTTGATCGGTCTCACAGTATAGTGCAATAGTTTATCTTATTACCGGAAGATCAAAGTAAAGCATAATAAGAGGAAAGTAGAACTGTTTCTCTTATTAAATTAATGGCCAAGGTAACATACAAGAAGAAAAGATTACATTGGTTGCAATTTGGCAATTAACCTGCAAGATGTAATGTTTGCTCCCACTAATCCTTCCAGAGAACCTGCGTGGCAACTCCAACAAATCTCAGATACTTGGCTAACTCCAATGTGTGCCTCCAAACTGCAGATGCTAATGAATACTGTTACTAACGGGAATGGACACTACCTGTTACTCCTACATAGACAGCCTTCTGTACTCCCTCCATCCAAGTCAACCCTCTGTGATAATGTTAGACCAACTGTGTGAGCTCAATGCATATGTATGGATGCTTTCCTTAAGCTCCGTTATAGACAAAGTCTCTGTCCAACTCCTGCCCAATACTGTGGTAGAAAATTCCTTGCTCGATAGACTTCTGACTTCCCTTTATCATGCACTCCTTGTGCTCAATTTATCTTTGTTCTTTAAGCCTTAAGACCACCCAGCTAGCGGTGTCAAGACTGTCAGCTTCAAGGTGGTTCTGTCCCTTAAGCTCGTTAGTAATGCTCAACACAACTATGTCGAAACTTGCAATAGTGCTCTTCAAAAACCTTTATTCGATGATCCCCTCCATTCCTTTGGTCTGCTTTTAGGTTTGTTTTTCCTTCCTGATCAAGCATCTCTTCCTCTTCTGTAACACTTCACCTGAGTAAACGTCAAAATGCCACATTATAAGGCAATATTCATGCGTGTAATTCTTGATTTTATATTTACATTGTTTCATCATCGTTCTTCCATTACTTGTCGTGATTACAACATAGGAATATATTTAATGTTTTTTCTTTTTCTTTTTTCAATTTGGAGGCCATTTTTCTATATGTTCAATAACCTAATAAGTGACCTTGTATAAATTATACAAATGTCACCTAAGAGGTCACTTGTTAAGCACAACTTTCATCATAAAATATCTTAGTAATTAAATTTGGTTAAATGTGCCTAGGTTGAAAATCACAAGGATCTCTTTGCTAGACCAAGTTAGCCCCCAAGACCAGTAAGTATGTGCTAATGACCAATAGCCATTACTTTCTCAAGTGGGAGACATTACATAAATTTTTTTCAATTCCACCAATATGATGAGCATCCTTGTCCATTGCACTTGTTTGAAAAGCAACTTGTTCAATTTCCTGTTGCTGGTCCAAATTAGGATTTAACCTATTCCTTGGAAGATAATAGTGATGTGTTAATAGATGCATAACACCCAGTCACTCAAGAGCTCAGACAAGCTTTGATACTACTAAAATGAACCACTCAAGTTGGTTAACTGACTCAATGTTACCAAGATATGCCCATTACAATATTTTCAAAAAATACAACTCAATATCACAATTCGTTCTGCAATTTCAATATCTTGATAATGCTGTTTGGAAAGATCACCTAGAATATATTTTCAAAGACAAACACAGTTTACCAGTAACTATTTCCTATCACTTAGTACTCTGATCTCTTACGAGTAAGAACAATGAATAGATGAACAACACTAATAATTATTCCCCCAAAAAATTAAAAATCCATGGCCTCATCCTTAATTACTGTTTTTTTTCATATTCATAGCTCAAACCCATGAGCTTGACACAAACCATGACAACTTACTGAGCAAGAAACAACTGATTGTTGGAGACTTCCTCAATAGTTTGATGCACCTCCTGGGATCCCATGCATGACAGTATCAACCTCTGCTATGTCACAGAATGTTATTCTTTCAAAAACTCCTCCAATATTCTATGCAACTCGGCTGAAATCCTTCCTTGGCATGTGAGAGACTATTGTCGATGCCTCATGGGTCTAACCCGATTTCTAGCAATCCATCATTGTCTTTCTTGTAGTTTTCATAAAACATCATCCTACCCTGAATTCCATTAGCGAGTTACTGTCATGGCCTCTGGCATGGAGTTACTGGAGCCTACACTACCTGCACAATGTTGTAAGTCCCACCTATGCTCTTCCGGAAATGTCACTACTCAGCTTGTCTCCCTTGTCACAACATAGACATCTTGTTTTCCATATTAGTTCTGACTCCTTCTATGTATCCCAGTGACTTTTCGGTATTATTCCCTTTACTACAAAGTTCTTAGCTCCACAAATTTAACTTCACTAGCACCAAACTTGGTAACTACTCCTCAATGCCAAGGTCAAGTTTCTTACCATGAGAAGCTAAACGTCTCACTGACAATTCCTACTCAGCAGCAGTAGCTGGGTGATTTCCTCTGCCCAATTCTAGCAAGTATTGATTCTTCTTCAATAGAATGGTTTGATTCCTTGTCTGCAGGGACTTCAAAAACACCTGTTTATTCCTCCTACCCTCTGCGTCTTTCCAATTTCTGATTAAATTGCTTCTTTTCAACACGCGACCGAACTATCATGGGTATGTATTTCTATAGGGAAGTTAGTGATTCCTTCTTTGAGGAGACTTTGTCACACACAGTAGTCGGGCCAATGCATATGTTAGTCTAATTCAATATTCTATTTTCGAAATCACTTCCTCCCCTTCTGACTGTCGATTTCCTCTTTTATAATCTTTTGTCCACAAAGTAACTTAATCCTGAACTTCTTGCCTTCTTTCCTCCACATAGCTCTTCAATTTGTCTGTTTCACCCCACTTTTAAAAAAAAACATACATATATTTATGTGTTGGAATGTAATTTCTCTCAAGTTTTATATATATATATACACACACATATACATATACATATACATATACATATACATATACATATACATATAAGAACCATTTAATAAACTTGACTTTTATAATTAGAGACCAAGAGGATACATTACAAATTCAATTCTTGGATGTGATTTTTGCATCTCAAATTGAATGCTTTAAGGGGAAATAAGTGAATAAAAGCAAAATTTTTAATATTTATTTTACATTGATGTTGGCTGGGTTAGGGACCACAAATTTGACAAGTCAACTACTGACCCATTGACTCAGATGGTCTGACACTCTGAGTTAGGGTTCAGGGTCAGAATGACCTGCTAAGAAAGGTGTTGATGTCCATGTTTTATGGCCCACCAAATAGTAGAACACAATACCGAAATATCTTATCCTCTCTTGAATAAAGTCTCGTGTATGCTAAGATTGCTAGAAGATCATATGATGATTTCAAGGTTCCTTCAATGTCAAGTCTTGGCCGTGGATAAGCTCGGTGGTTGATGTGATTTTTTGATAATCTCAAGGGGCCTTGCGTATGTTTACTTAGATTCATTTCAAGCCATATTGGATGTGGGAACTATCTAAAGGTTTTGCAATGAATTACTTTTTTGGATTTTCACAAATTATGCGGAAATGAAATGGGATAGGGTTTGGGAACTCTATTCTAATCCTAAGGGAAGTGATGGCAACAAATAATATTTTGGTGGACAAATTCCTCAATTTACCGAGCTTCACTTCGCCAAGTGTAATAACCCCAACAGGTTATAACTTCTTCAAACACCAAAAATCTTTATACTTCAGTGGTTTGACATTTCGTCAAACACTTTGCAAGCAAGTTCTGATACCACTGTAATGACCCTACTCAAATCCGATCTTAAAATGCTGATTGAAGGCTCGAAGAATTTTGTCAAACACTTTGCATACAAGGGGTCATATGACTGATATAACTTTTCAGATTGCTGCAATAACTCTTGTTTCAATTTGCATCAAAGAGAATGCTTACAAAAGACTCTAGATTGTCTAAACAATGACCTAACATGAATGTGCAACTAATTTTGTCAATATTCAGTGCATATATATGATCTAAGCATGAGAAATGAACACCTACAGCCAACTGGTATTTTTACAAACAGTTGGTATGCAAACTAACTAGCTGATAAATAATGATATTGAATTGCTCAAATGACACCAGTAACTATTATCTTCTTTATTTTCAATGAAATTTCTAATACAATGCTCATGAAATATGGCCAAGACTTTTGGCATTTACATGGATTACAAAATGATAATGTTGGTATAATGCACACTTACAGCTGAAACTTATAATACTCTAAAAAACAATACTAACAAGGGAAACTGGTTGTAGATGTCTGTAATAATTTCCTTCAATGCTGCCCCTTCTGCTTTGCTTTTTTGATTTGCTTTTTCGAACTGCTTTTTCGGATCGGCTTTTTGAATTGCTTTTTCAGCTTGCTTTTTCGGTTCTGCTTTTTCGGACTGCTTTTACGGACTGCTTTTTCAGCTTGCTTTTTCGGTTCCGCTTTTTCGGACTGCTTTTTCGTATCTGCTTTTTCGGACTGCTACCATGTTAAATCTCAAGACCATATCTTTCAATGGCGTCAAGATTTCTAGATGAAGGGATTTCGTCCTTCAAACTATTGAGACAATCTCCAGAAAATTTCCCAATTTCTTTGATATTTCCAAGCATACTAAAAAGAAGCTCTTCCCTTTTTTTTATAGTGTTCTCACAAGAGCTCAATCCTTCGTTTTCTCCATGTGGGATAAAACATCACTCCCTTTATGTAACTTATGTCTCCAATGTGTTATAAAACAAAAAGGACTCTTTTAATTTAAATATTTCCCACAAACTATAGTCTGCTTGTGGTTTGCAAGACCATCTATCTTCTCTTGAGCGCTTTTGTAGAATGGTGGGGATGCAAGTCAATATCAGCAAAACCAAGGTTATGATTTTCTCTAATAATAAAAAACAGCATCAACATGAATTTTATTACAATGGAAGTGTTCTCGAAGAAGTTGCGGAATATAAATACCTTGGCATCGATTTCAACAAAAAACTAAGCTGGTCTAGCTGCAGGTATAAAAGGACGTTAGGTGGATGGAAGGCTTTCTACGCTCTTCAGAATAGGTGCCGTGAAGCGGAGTTGTGGGATTGGAAAACTATTCAAACCTTGTTTGGTCTTCTTGTGCTGCCAGTTGTTCTTTATGGGTGTGAATTATGGGCCAGCAACACTACTATAGCACAATGGAAACAAATCGAAGGAATCCAAAAGCGCTTGATTACAAGCAAGTTTAAAATTAAAAGCACTGTTCCATATGACATCATGCTAAGTGAAATGGGGGCTGCGCCTATTGAGGCACTTGCTATGGTTCGCCTTTTAAGCTATCTAAAAAGAATCGAAAAAATGGAAGAGGATAGATGGCCGAAAGTTGTCTTTAGTGACACACTATGTAAGCGAAAAAGGACATGGATGCAACAAAACATCAAGTGGATGAGTAAATGGAATATTCATTTCAATATGTGCCCCACAAGTAATAAAGAAATAAAGGTCTTTGTTATGGAGAAATTCTACAAGAGAAATTGGGGAAGTGAGATTGGGAGGAAGAAACTATATTATATAAATGAGTTCAACCCCACTTGTGATCAACTCGAAAAAGTGTACATAGAAGCCAACATTTCTTGGAGAGCTAAAATTCTTATTGCTCAGCTGAGAACCAACTCTCACCAACTTCGTTGTGAGACCGGGCGTTGGAAGAGGCCAAAGGAGGCTTGGGAAGAGAGAATTTGCAGATTTTGCAATTCTGGGAAAGTGGAAACTGAACAACACTTTATTCTAGAATGTGAGGCCTACAAGGATAGCAGGGATAAGTTTGCGGATACTATATGTGACAGTTCTTGGCATAACCTGTTCAACGAAGAGTACATTGAGCAATTGGGGGGGCTCATCATTATTCTACACAAGAGGCGAACAGCGCTACTTAAGTCTGCTTGAGTTGTCTTGCTGTCCCATAGGCTATTTTTGGCCTCGTGGACGTTAAAATTTTATCTATCTATCTATCTATCTAAAGTTAAATATTTAAATTTAACTTTATAAAATAGCTTTATCAATGCATAACAAATCTTATCAATGATAAACAAGTCTTCTTGTCGATTTTAAACAATTACCATTGACATACTGCTACCACTGGATGTCCGACCATATCCAAGATGACTTACTATAAATAGTAAGTATGCCCAAAGTTGCCTCAAAACCTCACAGAAATACCTGCAGCTGAAACTATCTAGGCCAAATGGCCTCTAAGCCCCTTTAATGTTCTAGTTAGCCTACGGGACCGTGGGGAAATAGACTTAACAACATCATGCTAAAAATGCTAAAAATGGGACATTACACCAAGTTATAGTACAACTATGTGTAAACTGGTGCAATCTTCAAGGGTTATGCTGAAAGATTTTCAATCCACCACATACACCGTCACAGAGAACAATGTATATGAATGATATAATTTTAACATATGCATAAAATGGGTTCAGGCTAACTTTTCACAATGATTTATAATCACTAAAATGTCAGAAGTATGAACCAAAGGAATTCATAATACACCATCATATTCTCCTTTTCAATCACAACACTTTAACTAATCTAAACTTAATCTAAATGAGAGAATTTAAGAGAACAAACAAGCACCAAGACACATCAAGTATTCACAAGCTTCAATGAAAACTCTATTTTCATAGTAGCTCATAGCAACACTCCTCCCTTTACAGATGAGAAGTGAGGCCTTTATATAGGTCCTTGATTACAGTAGTTGGCTCGGATGAAAACAATAATCGATGGCCCATATCGTGCCACATCAACCCTAATTAGGGTTAGGGAAAAAAAAAAGAATCTACATTAATGCAACAAGGAATCCACTAGTATAGTGGGTAATAAATGCCCACTATGCATGCACGTTCAAGAAGAGAGGTGTACATTAAATGTCCATGATACTTGTCCATTACTTAATAAATGTTCAGTCTTCCTTGAATAGATTATTCTTGATTCCATTCTTTGAATGTGGAGAAGTTTGATTTGGAGACCTTAACTCATTAGCAAAGATAATTGGGTGCCATGAAATCATGATGGAGACCATGCAAGCTTGAGTCCTTTCCCATTGCATCATTTTGAACTCCTCAACCATTCCCATTTTTCATGTACTTGCTTGGAAATTTATCTCCTTGAAATGGAATGGAATCCCTTGCTGGTGATTATGTCACTTTAGAATTTCCTCATATTGAACTTCACTATGTTCTTGGATTTTTTGATTTGAACTTTGATCTTTGAATGCTTGGGACTAGATTAATCAATACTTGGATGTCTTTGATGTTGGGACTAGAATTTGGGACTTAAGTGTCTTTCTTGAATTTATAAAATTGGACCTTTCTTCTCCATTCTCTTGTAATGTGTTATGTCTTTTCTTATGTTGTCAAAGAATTTGCCTTTTTTTATCATCATCAATCATTTCTCCAACCATGGTTGCACTCTTGAAGAGGCTGAAATTTGAGATATGGAGGAAAAACTTTCTAACACAGCCATTTTTTCTTCCACGAAGGAGAAAATTTCCAAAACTTAGTCATTTTTTCTTCCATAGAGGAGAAATTTTCAACACTTTAAGTCATTTTTTCTTCCACGAAGGAGAAATTTCCAATACCTAGTTGTTTTTTGATTTTCTACCATGAAGGATAATGTTTCAAACACTTAGCAAGCCATTTTTTCTTTCATGGAGGAGATATTTCCAACACTTAGTTGTTTTTTCTTCCATGGAGGAGAAATTTTCAAACACTTAGTCGTTTTTACTTCAATGGAGGAGAAATTTCCAACACTGTCATTTTCCTTCCATGAAGGAGAAATTTCCAACACTTCGCCATTTTTCTCTAAGGCAGGACTTTTTGAGTGATCATGGATTTTGTCCATGATGGAAGAATCAGCGACAACCATTTTTCTCCAAGGCAAGATTTTTGAGTGGTCATGGATTTTGTCCATGATGAAAGAATTTTGCGATAACCATTTTTCTCCAATGCAAGGTTTTTGAGTGATCATGGATTTTGTCCATGATGGAAGAATTTTGCGACAACCATTTTTCTCCAAGGCATGATTTTTTAAATGATCATGAATTTTGTCCATGATGGAAGAATTCCACAACAACCATTTTTCTCCAAGGCAAGATTTTTTTGAGTGATCATGGATTTTGTCCATGATGGAAGAATTCTGCGACAACCAATTTTCGCTAAGGAGGGATTTTTTTGAGTGGTAATGGATTTTGTCCATGATAGAAGAATTCCACAACAATCATTTTTCCTGATGTTTTCATGCCTTTCCACTTTTGGATATTTCAAAGGTGATTCCAGACTTAACCATTTTCTGATTAAATACATTGCTTGTTCATTCTTTTGGATATAGAAATAGATACCCTTTTGTCTCCTTATCAACCTGAGTTCACTTGTTTCCAAAATAGACCTGCCAAAAATAGACTTTCTAAAAATAAGTTGTTCCAAAGTCAAAATAAGGTCAATCTAGGAGGCAGTGAAATTTACTAAAAATAGACTTCTTAAAACTAGTAAGTCGTTCCAAATTCAAAATAAGGTCAATTTGGGAGGTAGTGAAATTTACTAAAAATAGACTTGCTAAAAATAGTATGTATGTCAAGGCATTCAATTCTCAAACAAACTAACAGTTTCCATTTTAGGAGCCTCATGGACAACACTTTTCAAACTTGGCCAACTTTACCAATTTTCATTCGAAAGAAGGGAACCTCAGAGGACCGAGCCTGAAACTACCAAGAACTAAAGCCAAAAGGACAAGACCAAGAGAAGAAGAGGGGGTCCCCATTTGCAATGGGACGATTGTGTGAAAACCCCACAACAAAAGGCTTGGCCCGCCAACTAGGATAGCCACCTAACTCACAATGAGTCATGGAGCACTTGTTTAGTTATTGTTATCTTGAAATTTAAGGCATCTCACAATCCAATAAATATTTTATGTTTACAAAATTTGTGCAGGATATTCATGTGTTACATTTTTATTCACTCTACCTTTACAATGTAGACTAATGAAAATTCCAATTGCACTTCAAAGGAAATGGGAAACATTCTGTTTGTAAAATGTCAGTTAAAATTCTAACAATTTGATCTGTATTTTACTATTTTGTTGAACTGATTTTTTGTTTGTCTAATTCATCAGACAGAGAACAATGCTAGTACTGAGGTAGAAAAGGATGAATGGCATGCAAAAAGCCAGAGGGTAAAAATTGTTGTCAAATGTTTTGCAATCTTTAGAAATAATTATATTGAAATCTCAGTTTTTTGCTATTGCAATCATATCAAGTAGAGTGTTTTCACATTAACAGTCAATACTGTCATTTCAGGCATATAAAGAATACAATGGAATGAGGTCAAATGCAGCAAATGCTGCAGTAAGAGCTGCAATCGGAGGAGATGATATTTTATTGAAGTGGCAATGGATGGCCGAGCAAGCTCGACAAAAGCGCAAAGGTGCGTATCTCATTTATTTGTAGAATGATTATGTTTTTGGTTTTCTGTTATTTCATTTCATGGTTTAAGCACCTTAAAATTGTAACTTGAAAAGTCATCTTTTGTTTAGGTGCAATGTATCAAGCATTCAACGCTTGTACTAATAGAGATGCAAGTAAGAAAAATATGGCTGGGAGGTTGGAGGCAGGAAATGTACTTGATCATCTAGATGCTTCCTCAACTGGTATGTCTCTTTCCTATAGATCAATTTGCACATGCATTTGTTAGAAAATTTATTTTTTCATCAATATAAAATAAATTCAGTTCAGGTCAAATATTTTTGTATTCTAATTCAATTCCTTCAAAAACAACAATTTGAAAATTTTCTTCTCTGTAGGGACGATACAAAATTTAGGGAGAAAATACCCATGTTCTTGGTGGACTCGGACAGAGCCTTTCTGTACGATATGCATAAAAGATGTAATTGCTTTACTGGAGCAGATGTCGGACATGACTAAATCAACTTTACTTTATCGGTTGTATGAAAGAGATGCAGAATGCAATAATGAAAAACCATTTGGAAACCAGAGTTATGATGACACATCACAATGAAATTCAACCGATTAGATTTAATCTTTTGTTAATACATCATTCTTGCAAATCTTGTGCATAGTCAATCTGCCAATACCTACAGTACATATTGTACTTCTGAAGAAATCTCCTTGCCTTCCTAAGAAATGAAAATCCTGATGTCAAAGTATATGAAATGTCCCTTTTTCAGTTTCCTAAATCACATCAGATTAGTGTTGCATGCAAGAGAGAGTCAAATCAACACCAGAGGAGCACCATGTACAGTCTTAACATTCATTGACACAATCGATGAATGTATCCTAGTTATTCTCATTTCTTTTATATTGCTATTAGTATCAATATGGCTGATGAAAAAAAGGAAATAAAATGTAAACTATTTATTTATAAACAAATAGAAATAAGGTTATTGAACTGTGCGTAATGCACTAGACTTTGTGGTTCACCAAAGATGCATTCTTGTGAAAGGCATCCAAATTAGCACCTGAGGTTCACCGGGTACAATCTAACAAACCTTGACAGAGTCAATGTATTTATGCAATCTCTCTCTTGCTCTGCATTGCAGTAAAATTATACTTTAATTTATAGGAAAATCTAAAACTTGGAAGAAAAAAGTGTAAAAGCTATACATGATTTCAGTTTTATTATGTTTCATCATGTTATGCTTCAAATCTCAAGTTAGTTGCGGTTTAAATGTTACAACATAACCAAACCTATAACATACTCAAGTTTTGAGGATTCACATCCTACAAGAGCCTTCATTTTTGCACCTTGTAGACCAAGCTTTTGAAGGCTTACTTCAGGTGACTATAAATCCCTACACATGCACTTGCAACATTGGAAAAGAGAAAAATTCATGGACAGTAGAACTAATAGTTTCATGATATTGAGTACGTCGTAATGGTCGAAACTATTAGATTAAATTGTTTACTGCTTCCAAACAAAAGCTCTGATAGAGCTTTAGTCCCTGCCTATTTTGTAAGAAGTAGAAGGTAGATTGAACTCTCCACAGTTGAAGAGGTACAAGTGATACTTAGTGGAATACAAAATTTATATAGTGAAAAGATCATCAAGATCCCAAATCACAAGGAATTTAGATTTTCTTAAAAAGAAAAATGTTTACAATAGAAACTAAAGTATTTTACTCTTGTTCAAGAACAAGATCTTTACAAACTTAGAATACCAAAATATCAAGAAAGTAATAGGATAGAAAATATAAGTAATATAATATAATAAATAAAATGTATGAAATTAAATTTGTAAAATACAAACCATAATAAAAATTAAGGAATATTCTAGATCACTTTAAAATATAATTATAGTAAATTTAACAATAATAAATCTAATATTAAAAAAGGCAATAGCCTACAACACGATGATAAATTGTGAGCCTCTTAATTGGGAGGTCTTGGGTTCAAATTAACTCAAGCTTAAACTAATAATTGAAATAATGAATCACAACAAATAATAATTAAAAAAAAAACTATTAAAAAAAAATATTTGTGTACAAAAAATTATTTACGTGTTCTCTAAATTAATTTTAGGTAAATATAAATTATATTAGTTTAAAATGTGATTTATAAAAATTATTTTTTTAACTTTAAAATTAAAAATCTAACTCATATTTGTTTATAATATAACGTACATTATAATTGATTTTTAATTAAAAAAAATATTATTAAAGTACTGATCAAAATTATTTTAAAAATGTACAATCAAACAATTTACTTCATTTTATAAGTTCGTAGCTTACTATTTGAATCGTTGCATTTCTTGAATCCAAAGAAAAATCATTCCAAAGAATTTGGCATGGTACTTGGTAAAGATATTGTAGAATTGTTGTGAAAGTTTTTTGATAGTGTAATAAATATATCCTTATTATTGAACCTTTTTTTCCCTAATTTTTGTATTAAAATAAATAAGCATGCCAGCTTGGAGCAGTTTCGCAAGGCTTTTTCGATGGTTGCAGGTGTGCTGAGATGAAAGAAACTTGTGTAGGAAGTAAGGACATCTATAGCCTAAGATGTGCCACTATTTTCCTTCCTACTTGTACTTTTTTTTGTGAGATTTGTGAACCACACACTCACAAAAGGAGGAGCATGATGTAAGCATTGACAATCTAATCAATTCATAGTTATCTTTTCACTTTATTTTTTTTATTTTTTATTTTTAAAAAATAAGAGTAAACCACAGCAAAATTGGTTCTAGCCAATAAGAAAATAGTAATTATCTTTCATAAATTTATTTTATAAATACAGTCATTCAGACCTTAGACTTTTAATAATCTATTTCCTATCCAAATTAATTGAAGGGGTCCAATGAAAACATTAGTTCCCTGCCTATTATATAGGCAAGGACTAACAAATGCTTTGCTCTCAATGTAAAGGAAGCGAAGGCTAAGCATCTAGGAATGTTTGCTTAATAATTTAACCAAATAATCCCCGGTATCTTGAAAGTTAAAACACTACTTTGTATTTCCAAAACTCATTTTTTTCCAAAAGTTCCTTATAATTCTTTGAATGCTTAGACTTGGTTGCCTTGCCTTGATATTTTTTTTGAAGTGATGTTGACCTTGCTAAAATCGATTCTACATGTTCAGGAATAATTTTTCAAAAGATGAGCAATGCTAGAACTTTTTCTTATGTACAACCTTCTTATGTATCAGAGATTCTTAATCATCTAAGGCTTTGAATAATCTCATTTTTGACAGGTGTTAGTATGATGCGATTACTATGCTAAATGCCCATTTAAACCATTGATTTCCTATGTTGAATGTACAAGAATAGAGGTGTCCTTTTAATTTCCTTTGTCGTATGTACAAGAATAGAGATGTCCTTTTAACCTCTTGACTATCAACTTTTGTTTACCATTTTTGTTGGAGGTAGTAAATAGATTTCATCCTTAGTGATATCCTTGGTTGAACACATTGGAGGAGATTGTTACTATCATTCATGTATAATGGTTACTATCATTCTTGGATGAGCAACTTCTCAGTTAATTAGCTTGCAGCACACACTTCTTTCATAGACTACTCTTATTTAAGGGACGATCATCTATCACATTATGAATGTGTTTGGGATTGTTAAAGTTTTTATATGTAAGCTTTTGCAATATATGCTTCATTCAAAATTGGATCAAAGAAACACATTAGAATGTAGTTGGTTGACATAATTTGCCTTTTTTATAGTTTGTATTACTAATGGTCAACAATCTTTAGTCATTACATGATCCCATAAACTAGAAGATAGAGAATTTTAGGTTGGACATATTTTTGGAAAAGCACATGGATGAATGAATAAAAGATTATAACCTCTACGAGGTTGAAGCAGCTTATGGGACTTGCAAATAATACACATCTTAAATAGGCTGCCAAAACATGAACTTCGATCACTAGGTTTATTGTTTTGTTTAGCCATGATTACTTAAATAGAATACATAAATTCAACTTAGAATTAGTATATTTTGTGTATTCTTCAAAATTTGAATGTACAATTTTCTTGGTACACTTGTATTAGTTTGGAAAAGGTAAAATTTAAGTACATAAAATGAAAGAACAATTCCTTTTCTATCTCTTGGACTATTTCTACCGACTGAAATGAATGCAATGACAAACCTTCTAAAGGAGCATGCAATTAATTTCTTCTATTGTTAATAATAGATTTTAGTTGGAGGGTGATTGTGTGGCTTAGTAGTAACATGTGCAAGTGCAATAGAGTGTTGTAGAAGTTCTGAAGAAAGGAATGGTGCACTTAGGTTAAATTTGAGAATATGGTTCATAAATTAAACATAATGGCACTAGAGGTAAAAACACACAGTGCTTCTATAAATTATTTTTTACAACTTATATTAAACTCTGAATTTGTTTAATCATCATGTGCACTTATATAATATTTATAGGCAAGAATACAAATTATATATTTTTCATCCATTAGAAGTAGAAATCGATCATATACAATTTAAAAGAGTCAACACAATTTAATTTCACACAATTAATTTTATGGATGTGAAGAGTTACATTTGGAAGTAAATGAATGTTTGATGAAGGGTGCTCCCCTTAATACCACCATGCACAACAAAAATAGAGAAACAACACAAAAAGAGAGAACAAAATATGAGCTTCTTATTATCATTGCAAATGCAGAATTACAATATGCAAATCCACACGGGTGCCTTGCTTATAACAGTTTATAAGACAAAGATGTGATTGTCACCCAAAACTGCCCTAGACAACTTATGTGCCTTCCTTCCTTATATAGACACTTTTTGTTGCCCGAGAAGGTTCTAGACACTAAGCCCTAACCCTTGAGGCTGACCAACTTCATATTATATTATTTTATTACACTTAATTACATAAAATTGACTAAAGACAATTTACAAAATACATTTTTGGATGGTCCACTTGGAGACCATAACTAGCAAATTGTTGACCTAATGAGCTAATATAACCCCATTTTGGAATCCTTGGCTAGTGATCTACATCAGCTTTTTCTGCAAGTGTCCAACCTCATTTCAGAGCCATTTAGGCCTTTCTTGTTGGACTTGAAGTTTGGATAGCCAAAATTCATATTGAAAATTTGCAATGACTGCATCGTTACACATGCTATGACAATAAAACTCAACCAATAGATTGATATGTCTGATATGAGCCTCCACATATGAGATTAGAACAATTTGAGCACCTAATACCAACTTATTAAAATTAGCAAGCTCCCTCAAATAACAACTCTGTGCACGAATAAGCATTATTAAAAACACAAAAACTAGAAAAATGGAAATATAAATATTTTTGGGTGACGCAAGATTGCCCTTACGGCTTAGATGCTCATGCATCAGACACCCGAGGTAAATTGAGAAGTGACCCTGTCATGTCTTAGGTAGTTAGAGGAAAACCAAGGCTGCCAACATCCTCCCGTGTTAGCCGTGATGAATCCTCCACTGGTCTCCCTTTCCATTTGAGAAAATATTCTTCATATGTTTCATTCCTTGTGCTTCTTCCCTTACGACTATCCAATATCTCCTCAAAAAGTGTAGTTGAAATGCTCCACTGTGCTTCTACAATTGCATCTTCATCACTTCTCATAATATTTTGACAATTCTAAAAAGTTAAACACTGGTAAAATATTCAGTTTATCAGGTAACTCTTCTTCATAGGAATTTCCAGAATTATGTTTTTTTGATATCGTGCATGGTCCAAACTTCTTAATTTTCAACTTATTATATGTACCCACCATAAATCTCTCCTTCGTCAAATGAACCATGACTTCATCTTCAATCTGAAATTTCTTAGATTTACTTTTCACATCTACCTTAGCCTTATACTGTGTATTCATCTTTGTAATGTGCTTCCTCACCTCCTCATGGATGTCCTTCAAATGTTCAACAAAATCTTCTACTTCAACACTACTTATCTCTCCTTTATCTAATTTCCCCAATTTAGAAGCATTTCAAGGACTGCTCCCATATACAATTTGGAATGGTGATTGACCAACGCTAATGTTCACAGAATTATTGTATGCAAATTTTGCCAGTGGTAAAATGAAATCCCAACCTTTTGGCTTATCTCCAACCAAACATCTCAGCAACTTCCTCAAACTTTGATTCACAACTTTGATTTGTCCACCAATCTATGGATGATGTGATGAACTGAACTTCAAAATTGTCTTCAATTTCTTTCACAATGTACGCTAGAAATACCCAACCTCAGTATCCCGATTAGAAATAATACTCTTTTAGACCATGTAGTCTCACCACCTCTTTGAAAAATAGCTCACATGAACATCATCACTAGTCTTCTTGTAGAGAATAAAATGTGTCATTTTTGAAAATTGGTCAACCACCACAAATATTGAATCATGCCCACGCTGTGTCCTTGGTAAACTAGAATGAAATCCATGTTGACATCTTCCCATGGCTTCTCAGGTATACGTAATGGATGATACAATCCCATGTTTTTCTCTACTCCTTTCACCATCTGACATACTTTGCAGCATTACATAAACTTCTTCACATCTTGTTGCAACTGTGGTCAATAATAATTCTCAACAACCAATGCAATGATTTGATCTCTACCAAAGTGTACAACCAATCCTCCAATATGCTTCTCCTTTATGTGATTCTCTCTCACGAAACTTTTGGGAATGCACAAATGACTTCCCTTGAAAAACATACATTTTAGATTATGAAATCCAACCATTTTGTCTTGTTAAGTGTAACAGGTTCTGTACAAGCTTTCCAAGCCTCACCAAAATCAGGATCATCCATATACAAATTCTTGGGTTCCTTGAACCCAACCACCTCAATTTGCATCTCTGTCAGCAAGCTATCTTCTACTAAGAGCATCTACAACTCTGTTAGACTTCCCACTCTATCTGTTTCAAAACAAATGTATAAATTTGCAAAAACTAAATCCATTTCAAATGGATTTGGTTCAATTTTTCCCGACTATTCAAATACTACAAAGCTTGATGATCAATATACAAAACAAATTCCTTAGGAAGAAGCTTGTGTCTCCACTTCTTTAATGCCTGAACTATAACATAAAACTCCTAATCATAAACATAATACTTTCTTTTGGCATCATTCAACTTCTCACTAAAATAAGTAACACGTATACCTTCTTGGCTCAAAACAACTCATAGTGCAGTGCCACTAGCATCACAGTCTACTTGAAACACCTTATTAAAATTTGGAAGTGCTAAAACATGATGTTTTGTAACTTTCTGTTTCAACAGATTAAAACTGTTATCTGCACCTACAGTCCACTTAAAGTCTTCCTATCTCCTCTCATTGTTTCAGTCAAAGGTCCATAAATATTGCTAAAACCTCTGATAAAATTTCTTTAAAAACTAGGCAGTCCATGAAAAAATCTTACCTTTGTTGCACTTCTTGGAGTAGGCCATTGGAGGACAACTTTCTTAGGGTCTATTTTTAGACCTTCTATTGATACTAGAAATCCCAAGTACACCAACTCCTTCACAAAAGTGAACTTTTTCAAATTTATCAGCAATTTTTTGTCCCTCAACTTATCAAACACCTTAAAAATGTGCATTAAATGATCCTCCAATGTCTTACTAAAAATCAAAATATCATCTAGGTAAACAATGATAAACTTACCCTAGAACTCCTCTAGTACCTCATTCATGAGCCTCATGAAAGTGCTCGGTTTATTGGTTAGCCCAAAAGGCATGACTAACCACTCATACAATCCTTCCATTGTCTTGAAGGAAATCTTCCACTCATCCTTTCTTTGATGCAAACATGATGGTATCCACTCTTCAAATCCATATTTGTGAAATACAAAGCTCCACTCAAATAGTCTATACTATCATCTATCTGCGGTAATGGAAATTTGTACTTGATTGCGATCTTGTTGATAGCTCAAGAATTTGTACACATCCTCCATTCTCCATTCTTCTTAGGTGCTGATATTGCTAGTACAACACATGGACTCAGACTCTCTTGAATCAACCCCTTCTACAACAACTGATGAACTTGTTTATTCAACTCCTCACGCTTTGTTGGTGTCATTCTGTGTGCTGCCTTATTTCAAAAATTGGCTCCTAGAATCAAGTCCATTTGGTGACCGCTCTTCCACACTAGGGGTAACCCATTAGGTACATTATATAACTCTATATTTAGTAACTCTCCCAATAAATCTCTAACTTTTTTAGGTACCTCCTCGACTTCTTCTTTACCATCTTTTGGGATTACAAAAAAATACATATGGTCATGCCTTATACCCTTGAGAAATTCATTTCCATCAACAAAAACATATTCTGGCAGAACTGCATGCCTTCTCTTCTTTATCCTTCAATGACTTCAACTTTATGTTTCACTCCATCCTTAGTTAGAGTGTAGGTATTGCACACCCATCATGTACATCATTCTTGTCAAATTGTCATGACCTACTCAACAACATATGACATATGTCCATAGGTATGATATCAAAGAACACCTCATGCTAGTAGCTTCCAATCTTGAACTTTACTAAGCATTCCTCATTGACCATGACCTTGTGATCATCCCACACCCAAGTAATATGGTATGGACATGGGTGTTTCTGTCTCTTGAGATTTAACTTCTCGACCATTTTGTATGATACTAGATTGTCAGTGTTTCTACTATCAATGATCATATCACAACACTTATCTTCACATTTGCACCTAGTAGGAAACAAGCTCCTTCTTTGATCAGGTTCTTTCTCACCATTCAACAGGACTCTTCTGTTAACTAGAACATATCTTTCAATATCTTCAAAATTTGATGATTTTGAGTCTTCATCAACATGCACAACTCTGGCCTAACCTTTTGTTCTTTGATCTATCCTTCTTTGGCACTAGGAACATCAAATGCTTTATGGCCTTATTCTCCATAGTGAAAACATTTTCCATGGAAACCTCCCCTTCTAGATCCTTGTCCTCTTGCTTTTCATCTCTGATCATTATTGTTATAATCATGAAAATGATTGGAATTATTTCCCCTGTGGTTCTGATTGCTACTAAAAGTTCATCTTTTTTGTTTTTGTTTTGTGATCATCATTTTGGCCTCCAGAAGACCATCCACCAAATCTTTCACCATGATCTCTTCCTCTATTCTTGTTATTAAGCTTCCTATTCAACTATTCCTCAATTCTTAAGGGAAATTGGTATGCCTCTTCAATATTGTTCATTTGAACTAGAATAAGCTCCTACTAAATGCTTGGCTTTAACCCAGTAAGATAATGAACAATTTTCTCCTTATCAGCTTTTGGCTTCTTTGGTATACTCCTAAATGGATCTTCTCTCTTGCTTCAACCCTTGCAATTTTTTCATTAGATCAAGCTCATTATCCATTGGTATACTCCTAAATGGATCTTCTCGCTTGCTTCAACCCTTGCATATTTTTCATTAGATCAAGCTCATTATCCACAAGAATGAATTGTTGCTTCAATTAAGCTATCATCCACTCTCATCTTGTAGCTTTGTCCTCCCCTCTTCTATTTCGCTCTAACTGAATCTCATGCCACTAGAACTTTGCATGACCCTTTAGTTTGGCCTTTGCAAATTTGAACCTATCTAGATCTTCAATATCTTCATACTCAAAGTATTCCTCCAATTTATTGATAGAATTGATTAACTCCTGACAGTTAAGATTTTCCAAAAATGTGGGAACCTCCAACTTAGTTCTTTTCCCAATCTTGGAAATGGCCCTAAAAAGCCTCTCTTCTTCTAAGTTCAAAATGACCTCTTCTTCAACATTTTCTTCTTCTTCATCATCCTCACTTTCATCTCTTACAACAAGATTTATTCCTCTGTGCATTTTCTCTTTGAATGCTTACATTTGTCTGTAGAGGGCTCTAAAACCATTAGGTGCAACACCTGTGACTCTTTGACCACACTCTCTTCATGGAGGCATTTTCACACTTCCACTGAAACCCTAGTGCAAACTGTCATATAACGGTTGATTTGTACACACGCTTAGCCCAAACCACGGTCCTAGTGCAAATTGCCTCCTAGTTGGAAATTTGTATACACACTCAAAAAATTTCACTCTAATACCACTTAATGAAGGGTGCTCCCCTTAATACCTTGACAAACAACATAAACAAAGAAGCACTCAAATTGAGAGAACAAAATACAACCTTCTTATTATCGCCACACTACTACTTTTGGACTCGAATTGTGATGGTAGGCCATTGCAATTGCTATGGCCACCCATCGCCCAAGAGACAAAACCACGAATTGGCTCCCATCAGATGTGTGTCAGACTTTTGCTATCACAAATTGCAATGACAAGGGAATGCGTCATAATTGTGATGGATAAAATTATCATAATCAGAAAGGAGGACAGGGCAAGAGTTCATGTTGACACCATCGTGATTGTCACATCCATGCAACAACTGTGCTGTGGAATCAACATTGATCCATTAGAACTAGCTGTTGTTATTGAGACAATTTTGTAATAGCTGTGCGATGCAAGTGATGGCTAACCATTGGAATGTACTGTCACAATTGTGATGACTAGATGAATTATTAAAAAATAGTAAATTCATGTTATACCCCTCAATTTGATTACTAGATGTCGTTCCATTGAAATAAGCATAATGTGCCATCTTGAACATTGCACGCTGCAAAAGCTAAGTTGCAGAATAGATTTATAACAACAACTCATAATTACCAGATGAAGTTATTAGGGTTTTCTAGCCCAGGTATTTTTCTCTCTATGTTGCTTGGCTGCCCATTTTATTTGCATTTTTTGTAAACCCTTTTTTTTGGTCATCTGCATTTGCTACTATTTCAATTGGTTTGAAAATGTGCTACAATGTTTTTGAATATAATTGTGTAAAGGACTATTTCGTCATTAGAATTCAAGAGAGCTACAGAAAAAATTAGACATTGTAGTAGATTGTAGAAATCTTGAAACTTTTGGAGAGATTTAATTTGATTTTCTTTCATCATATATCTCTGCAAATGGTACTACAGTTGCATGAAATGTATTGAATATGATATAATGCATTTTATTTGGAAAATAAATTACACAAAATAAGTTTTTAAAACAATTCAACCAATGACTTGGTAAATAGGTGATGTAGAAAAAAATTTTAGAACATATTTTCTGTTATTATTTAGTGTGTTGCTTGGAAAATAGGTAAACATAGAACTTGTTTAATTCCTTTTGTTACAATTCAGTTTGTTTGCGAAGTAGGTGAACAAAGAACATTTTATTTATTTATTTATAGCAATTCAAATTTCTTATTTTGTTTTAACAAACCAAATTATGGGTTAGTATCAGATGTACAAATGTGTGCTATAATGTGCAAGCTAACACATTTCTGTGGTGATGTATTGTTGGTCTAATACCTCTTTATCTTTGGTGCCATATTTCTAATATTGGGTTTTGTTTAGGAGTATTTGGTGGTGGCCATTTTATTCAATCTATGAAGGCCATGAGTAACTTAGTGAAGAAAAGAGGTAGAAAGCCTCTTCTAGAAGCTTGTTCAAAGCCAAGAGGGAGGAGAAGTGGAAGTATAAAGAAACAACAAGAAGTTATAGAAGTGACCAATTATATCAAGGCACTGATGAATGGAATGGATAGTTGTGATGAGATGGCTACATGTTCAAGCCTTGTGCTTGGTGAGCCATTTCTCTTACTTTATAAAATGTCAACATTACACTCACCTTAATTTTAGCTAGCCTAGAATTGTCCGTTCCCCATAACAATTGGATTACTCATTGTGATTCCACTATTAAATTCTATGCACTTTTCCCATACCATTTCTCAAGCTTAGTAGAATCATAATATATTTCTAATGAGCCTTTCTTCAAAGAAACAACCAATTTAGCCGTAAATTCTCTACCCTCTACAATAATATTGCCAACAAATCATATTTTCAAGGGATCAACCATCAATCCATTGCATTGAAACTTGAAGATAAAAAGGGATCAACAATCATACCATGAAGAACTCTTGCATACTGTGGTGATATATCTTGATTATACAACAAAGAAAGAAGAATCCAAATATTGAGAAAGTGTTTTTTCTAAGTAGAGAAAATCATGATATCATTGTTCAAGTTTCTTAAAGCTATTGACACACATCGAATTCAAATGAAGGAGTTTTGAATCTATGGAAGAATGATATACTTCAGTAAGATACAAAGACCAACTTTAATATGTTTGAAAATGAAGACACCATTATATCAATCAAGACAAGAGACCTACGTGCATATTTAGAAGAAAACCAACTTGGCTGAATGAACTCAAACTAAATGCTGCTGTTAGCCATGCTGTTGCAATAGTTGGGTTTTGAGCAACATTTGGACCAAGGAGTGCTATTCTTGGACCCAAGAAATCGATTGACTACAGATCTTTACAACAAAAATGTAAGTAACATTGTTTGTTATTGAAATAAAAAGTTTGTAAGTTTGCTTTGTGCTCAATATAAAAAAATGTAATTAGTTCAAAATTAAAAAGAAATAATCTAATTGAGGAGAAAAACTTCTCAAGGATCAAATAGAACTTGTCAAATATGATTTGAATAATAGAAAACAAGATTAATTTTTACCATGTTTGAAGAGTTCATTGATAAGGTTGTTGTAGTAGGCCACTCCAACTTTGTTAATTCCACCTTTGATTGTGCCATATGTTCTCACCAAAAACAAGAAACTTTTTAAAGAAAGGCACTGTCGATTGCTAGTCACTTTTGTTTAAGGGTTAAAAAATTGGCTCACATGGTAATATCCATGACCTAGATATGGAAAACCTATATGAATCCAAGTCTGCATCCTTCATTAGTTTCACATCTTCTTGTAAATCACACAATTGAAGATAAAAAAAATAAATTCATTAGGAGGCTAAAAACATAAAAAGGAGTAGATTCATGATCTTCCATGGATAGTCCATGGATGGTATCTCAAAACTCCCATGTTTTTTTTCATATAAATATTCATTTGGGTTATCAACATGTGTCCCTTAGAGCTCCCACTTTTTCTTACATATAAATATTCATTCAGGTGCTATTTTAATGACATCTTCTCTCTAATAGAACCCATTTACTTTTTTATGCCTATAATCATTTTAAAATTGTGAAAATAAATGATGTGTATCTAGAAATTGTCTGTCTTTCCTGTATCACATCAAATAATGAAATTATACATAAAAAAAGAAACCAAATAATACAACATTGATAAGTTGGTTCTTCTAGAGCCTCCTTCTACATTGCCTAAAACCAAGAGATTCAAAGTGAAAGTTGTATCTGTCGAAGCTTTCTCCTCCAAGATTGAAATCAGTGGCATGCAAAGTATAATATGGTAGATATTTTAATCCAATGCTATTTTGTGTATGGATAAATAGGAACACTCTTAAATATGAAGAAAATAGATTTCATAATCAAGATGCAAGGAAATAAGAATGGAAGAAAAGGTAACTTGGTATCTTTTGCAAAGATTTCTGAGGTGACACCTTCATTCTTTGTAGTGGAGTTGAGAAAAGTCAACGGAGATACAATATAATATGAAATTTTTTGTAATCAACAACTTAAACCTGCTCTCAAAGATATCGTATGGGTTTGGCAAGATGATGATGATACTTTGGGACTTGGGTCATTCTTAAGAAAGAAGCTAAAATTATTAAGTCAAATTTGAAGAAACTAGATTGCAAAATCAAGAAGACAAGATAAATAGTTTTTCACATTTGAAACCATAAAAATAAATATCCAAAATCATTAATCCTGGTGAATAATCATTTTTCTCAGCATAAAAAGTTGAAATGAGAATGTGATAGTAAAATTCACATGCCCAATTCTATTAATTTAAAAAAAGTTAACTCATCCAAAATTTCAAAAAATTGATGACCATTATTTATATAGATTAGAAAAGTACCAAATATGATGGAGTGCAAGGAATGATAATCCCCAAAGGAAATGTCCAAACCCCCAACAAATAACCACACAACAAAAACACAAGCAAAAATAATGCAAATTTGATACAAAATCACAACTTCTTTATTCATAAAACAACTGATTACATGCAATTGTTAGAAACGATAGTCCACCAAAATAACTGAGAGGGGGGGGGGGGGGGGGTGAATTAGTTATCCAATAATCAAAATATTTATCAACCTTAAACAATCTCATCCATTCAACCAAAGTAAACAACAACCATAACAAGATTCACATAGACAATTACATGCCAGATATGTTAAATAGGGAAACCCTTGATCAGAGGGAAAAATCTAGTGGGAATGATGCCCACAAGATGATGTACTAATATAAATATTCCTTGTTAGGAGTCTATTAAAAAATTTAGTACATATGAGTCCATGTTAGGAGACTTTGAATCCTTGTTAGAAGATTCCAACCCTATCATGAGTTGTAGAAGACAAAAGGACCCACTGTCCAAATAGCTTATGGGGCAAGATCACCGAATTCACTATCCAACTGATCTATCAACTATTTCTTGCAGAATAATTGTGTGTACTGTATTGTAAATTATTTCCTCTATCCTATCAACCAAACCAATCACTGTCATACCTTTTAGACCAGGTCACAAACCTCAGATCCAAGTATCCAACTTTGGATCACACAATAAAACCTTAGTAATGAAGTTTCCTTCACTTCGGCTCTGCACTGCTCAACTTTGTATTCCACTCTTCGTGCTTCTTACAATCACTTCTCTTGCATACTAATGATAAAGGAAAATGTCCTTCCTTTATATCAAATCCATAAAAAAATTCCCTAGGTCATTTGTTACAACACCTCAATTAATTGTTATAGGACCACATTAAGAACACATTACACTTAGTGATAACATTAATCTTTCACCTTGAAACTTGAATAACTTTCCGTACACATAACATTATGATGAGTGAACTTAACCATGTCATAAAAAACATGTCTTCTTCACATCTTTAACTTCGGCTTCTCAGAATAACAACTTTGCTAAGGGATATAACAAGTTTACTAGAACATGCCTTTGTAAACTCTATCTCAGAACAATCTTCACCAAAACTAGCATAACTTCTTCCAGACTTAATATCTTATGCTTCCAAGGTTAGTTGCATATACTAGACACATAGTAGTATCTTTGTTTAACCTCACTACTGAAAGTAATCAACAATTTGTTTGTACCAATTTGATCTTTCTACTGTTCTTCTGTAAGATACCACAAAAAATTGCTATATTGACATCAATGAAAAACACAATCATGAATGTAACATATCATATTGATAACAACCTAATAATGTTTCTACAATACTCCCCCATAGGAATATAATTAGCATTAATGCTTCCAAAATTCTCCCCCTTTGGCATTGATGGAAACACAGATGAAAAACATCTAGTTCCAAGAATACAAACTACAAAAGAATGTTAACCTTTTTTTTCAAATACTCTTCATCAATTCTTTTCCCCCATTGATATACCTCAATGTGCTTTACATCAAATTAGTTTTCCATGCTGTACTTCTCCAACTTTACTTGTTTTCCATGCTCTTCGAGCTGTTTTTCTATTTTTCATGCTAACTTCATCCTCATTGAGATCAATGTCAAAGGTTTCAACAACCATAAAAAATTGCAACAACTGATTCTTACTTAGCTCAAGTTTCCAAAGATATCATTCAAAAACAACATCCAACAAGAGTCCTAGATGAATTTGTCCATCATAAATACTCCCCTATATAGGAAGCATCAACATTCAGTCCAGACAAGCAAAGTGCTTTGTTACACTGGACTAATGCACTCTTGTATCTTCTACTATGATGTAGGAAGGCACATAACAGCTAGCATACCTCACAAATACTTAAAAGTCTTTTTGGGAAGAGACTTAGTAAAAATATCTAAAATATGCTCTTTAGTGCTCACATACTACAATCCAATTTCCTTTTCTGCAACTTTCTCTCTAAACATGTGATACTTGATAGAAATATGCTTGGTCTTAGAATGCAACATTGGATTCTTAGACATATTTATTGTGCTTGTATTGTCACAATGTATGAAAATAGGTTCACTAAATTCTATCTTTATATCCTTCAACATCTGCTTCATCCAAACACCTTGATTACAATTGTTTGCTGTTACAACATATTCTGCTTCTACTATAGTTTGTGAGGTACAATCCTACTTCTTACTTAGCTAAGAAACCAATCTTCCTCCAAGAAAGAAGGCTTCACCACTGGTGCTCTTTCTGTCATCCATATTGCCTGCCCAATTAGCATCAATATAAGCACATAAAGTAAAATCATTAGACTTATCATACCACAATCCAAACTCTCGTAGTCCTTTTAGATATCTAAATATCCTTTTGACTGCTACATAATGTGCTTCTTTGGGATTAGCTTGGAATCTTGCAACAATTCCAAATGCATTTTCTATATCTAGCCTTGTGTGAGTTAGATATTGTAATCCTTCAATCGTAGGTCTATACTTCTTCTACTCAACTGTAGGTGTTTCATCCTTCATAGATAACTTGTGTCCAATCACCATAGGTGTTCCAATAGGTTTACATGTTTCCAAACCAAACCTTTTCAGTAAATCCTTCAAATACTTAGTCTGAGAAATAAAGATACCTTCTTTATCCTGCACAATATGTAATCCTAGAAAATATTTCATTTCTCCTATCATACTTATTTAAAATTCCTTCTTCATTTCTTCTATAAACTTGTCACTTTCATCATCATTTCCTCCAAATATGATATCATCAATAAATATTACCAAGATCATTAGTCCATCATCAATTTCTTTCCAATATAGATTACTAGATCTGCTATACCTTTTCTATATCCAAGCTTTGTCAAATGCTTGTCCAACCTTGCATATCGGGTTCTGAGTGCTTGCTTCAAGCTATACAATGATTTCTTTAGTATGCATACTATGTCCTTTTCATCTATTAAAGGATAACCTTCAATCTATTCTATGTATACCTCTTCTTTAAGTTCTCTATTCAGAAATGAAAACTTGACATCCATCTAATATAATTTGAATTTCTTATATGTTGCATATGCTAAGAATAACCTTACTGCTTCTATTCTAGCCATAGGAGCATAGGTCTCATCATAGTCTATTCCTTCTTGCTGTGACTAACCTTTACATACCAATCTTGCTTTGTTCCTTACAACTTCGCCTTGTTCATTCATCTTGTTTTTGAATACCTATTTTATTCCTATCACATTCTTGTCTGTTGGTTTGGGGACCAATTCCCATGTCTCATTATTTACTATATGATCCAATTACTCTTTCATAGCTTGCTTCCAATAGTCATCTTTACATGATTCATTTGCATTCTTAGGTTTAACTTGAGATATCAAACATAGTTCTTCATTGACTTTGCTTCTTGTCATCACACCTTTATCTTTGCTTTCGATGGTTTGCTTAGGTGGATGATTCTTTTTCATATTCTTACCTGAAGTAGGAGTTGTTATCTCAACTCTTGGATCTACTAAAGTTTCTGAGCATTGTTCCTACCTTGGTTCTCCTTTGTTCTGCAAATCATTGTTAGTCTCAAGGAATACTTCATTATTCCTTGGTTTAGTAACAACATCATCATTTGAATTGTAATCAACTATTCTTTCTTGTATCCTAAATTTCTCATCAAATCTCATATTTGCACTTTCCATAACAGTCTTAGTTCTTAGATTATAACATCTATAAGCCTTTCTTTTCAATGAATAACATAGAAACATACCTTCATCACTTCTAGCATCAAACTTACCAATATCATCATCTCTTTTGATATAACATTTACTGCCAAAAATTATGAAATACTTAACTGTAGGTGAGTGACAAAACCACAGTTAATAAGGGGTCTTGTTTGTGTCTTTCCTGACTTGTACTCCATTCATAGTGTAGACTAATGTATTCATAACTTCTTTCCAAAAAATCTTGGATGCATCATGCTTAGCTAACATAGTTTTTACTGCTTCTGTTGCTGACTTGTTTCTTCTTTTTTCTATACCATTCTGTTCAGGGGTTCTCAAAAATGATAACTGTCTTTTGATTCCATTAGCTTCATAAAACATGTTAAATTCATTTGAAGTAAACTCTCCTCCTCTATCTGATCTTAAATATTTAATTTTTATGCTTGATGCATTCTCGACTCTATTCTTGAATATCTTGAACTCATCAAATGCCTCAAATTTTTCTTTAAGAAATGCAACCCACATCATTCTTGAAAAGTCATAAACTAAAATCAAGAAATACCTTTCACCATAGAATCCTTTAGTCTTTGTAGGACCATTGAGATCTATGTGTACAATCTCCAATTTTTTTGCAGTAGCAAACTTCTTGCAGGAAAAAGAAGTTCTATTATACTTTGCCAAAACACACTCTTTACAAATTGTGTGAGTAGGTTTTTTAATCTTAGGAAAATTTATAATTACAAACATACTACTAGTCTTGAGAATATCGTCAAAGTTTATATGAAAAAATATCTTATGCCATAACCAACTATCATATACCTTTGCAACCAAACATGTCATTTCAATAGGATTCAACTGAAATACATTACCTTTAGATCTGGTTCCTATTCCAATTCTCTGATCATGCATGCCTTTTCTATGAACTACAACTGATACCCTTTATCCACTAGTTGTCCAACACTTGGAAGATTATGCTTCAAACCATCAACAAAATACACATCCTCAATGTTAGTTTTACCATCAAGAGTTATAGATCTAATACCTTTAAAATGAAATGCTCCATTGTTTCCAACTCTAACAATGCCTCCATCCTAACTTTTGAAGTTAAAAAACTTGTTCATATCACTAGTCATATGATGTGAACAACCACTATAAATAATTTAATCAAATTTCTTTGCAACCTATGATACCAAAGCTACTTTCTTTGGGCTTTCTTCTTTGATTGCTAAAAATCCTATTTCATCATCACTAGCACTTACTTGTTCATCAGATTCATCTTTTTCATTTGCATACAAACATTCTCTATCTTTTCTACGTTTGAAATTTCCCTTATACTTTTTCTCTTTTTTAGGACACTTAGATACATAATGACCAAATTCATTGCAAGTTCAACATTTAAAGATTCTATTACCATATTTTTCTCTTCTTACCATAAGGGCTACTCCTTCAATCTTTTTGTCCTCATTATATCTGTTGCTGCTAGCAAAGTCTCCTTTAGCACTTGTGCTCCTTGATAAACTAGGTCGAATATTAAAGGCACTGAAGGCTATTTATGTTCTCCTTTGTGAAATCTTTGGTACAAGATACCAATAACTATATCATTTGAACCACTGACTTAAATGGTAGTGTTAAGGTCTTCAATATCTTCCATATAACCTCATCATCTTCTTTGGTTCCTCCTTGAGATTTAATATATGCAATAATTTTTGATATTCTAACTACATATGTTCTTATAGATTCATCTTCCATTATTTTAGCATCTTGAAATGCACAAATATAACTTTGTAGCCTCAATTTCTTAGAATGTTCATCACCTTCAAAACTAGTTTCCAAAGCTTTCTAAATAAAATTTGAAGTAACAAGTGATTTTACCTGATTGTATTCATTTCAAGAAGTGCAGTCAATAGTGCTTCTCTAGCTCTCACGTTACACATAAAAAGATCTTTTTCTTCCTCAGTACAAGTTTCCAAATCTTTTTCAGAAATGATTGTCTTTGATGTTTTTGTCAAGATCCAATATCCTAGACCCATACACAACTAATGCATCTTTATTTTTTCCTTCTAGCTATCAAAATTTTTTCCATCAAACTTCAAACTATCTTTCCTAAACATGCTCTACATGGATCTCCCAAAGTTGTTAAACTTTATCTTCAAGGACCTAATGTTCTGATACCAATTATTAGAAATACTAGTCCACCAAGATAAGTGAGAGGGGGAGGAGGGGTGAATTAGTTATTGAATAATTAATTTTTTTTTTCAACTTTAAACAATCTTATCCATTCAACCAAAGTAAACAACAACCATAACAAGATGCACATAGACAATTACACCATATATGTTAACTAGGAAAACCCTTGATCAGAGAGAAAACCCTGGTGGGAATGATGCCCACAAGATGATGTACTAGTATAAATATTCCTTGTTAGAGGATGAACCCTGTTTTAGGAGTCTATTACAACATTTGGTACATTTGAGTCTTTGTTAGGAGACTTTGAATCCTTTTTAGAAGATTCCAACGCTGTTAGGAGTTGTAGAAGATAGAAGGACCCACTGTTCAAATAGCTTCTAGGGTAAGATCACTGAACTCATTGTCCAACTGATCTCTCAACTATTCCTTGTAGAATAATTGTGTGTACTATAATGTAACTTCTTTCCTCTATGCTATCAACTAGACTAATCACTGCCAGACCTTGTAGATTAGGTCATGAACCTCAGATCCAAGTATCCAACTTTAGATCACACAATAAAATCTTGACAATGAAGTTTCCTTCACTTTCACTCTACATTGATCAACTTTGCATTCTGCTCTTCGTGCTTCTTACAATCACTTCTCTTGCATACTTATGATAAAGGAAAATGTCCTTCCTTTATATAAAATCCATAAAACCACTCCTTGAGTCACCTATTACACCTTCTTAGTTAATTATTATAGAACCGAATTAAGAACATGTTACACTTAGCGATAACACTAATCTTTCACCTTGCAACTTGAATAAATTTTTGTAAATGTAACATTATGATGAGAAAACTTAACCATGTCATCACAACATGTATTCCTTGCATATTTAACTTGTAAGGAAACTCAGGTGCAGAAACAACTTCCTACACTAATCTCATAAGAAAAGTATGATGCAAATCCTATTAAAATCTTCTTCACTTACAGTTTCAAAATCATGTAAACAACAATATTGCAGCCAACCATGCATACATAAAATAGATAGAGAAAAGGAACACATAACACAAGGATTTTCCGGTGGGAAAAAACCTTTCGGTAAAACAATCCCACCCCTTCAGAACCTGAACAATATATTATCTTCAACACAAGGTTACAATACACTTGCAATGCAAGTTCAACATCGACAACAGAAGACTCCAGTAGCTACTCGCAATACCAACAATACACCTTTTCGCATCGCTTCTCTTCACAACCCTAAAAATGCTTATAACATGCACTTCACTTTATGGCTACTCCCAAAGGTAAACCATATTAGGGTTTTACCATTTTTCGAGAAAATAGGAACCCCAAAATTTTTTTCGAGGCGATGCCCTGAACCCCACTATTGGGGTAGAGTGTACAATACTCAAATATCTTAGTTGCCACATGTCTTCACCTATCATTGAATCTTCCTAACATAGCTCTTACGTGTCATAGGAATCCATCATAACCATTTTAGTCATGATCTCCTTACACACAATTCAAGATGTCAACACATCAACTTTATTTGCAAGAAATATATTTTACAAAAAAAATAATAAGAATAGGAATTATACAAGGTTGATACACCTTATTCCTAACATAACTTTGACTTCTTAGAATAACAAATTTTCTAAGAGATATAACAAGTTTACCAGAACATGCTTCTGTAAACTTTATCTTAGAACAATCTTCACCAAAACTTGCATAACTTATTCTAGACTTGATATCTCATGCTTCTAAGGTTAGCTACATATAATAGACACATAGTAGTATCTCTCTTTAACCTCACTACTGAAAATACTCAATGATCCATCCATACCAACTTGATCTTTCTACTATTCTTCTATCAGATACCACAAAAAACTATTATGTTGACATTAGTGACAAACAAGGTCATGGATGTAGCATATCATCATGATAAAAATATAATCATGTTTCTACAATACTCCCCCATAGGAATATCATCAACATTCATGCTTCCAATAGTAATATGCCCAACTTTAAGGCCTTCTGGATTAGGGCCAAATACAAACAATAATTACAATATTATTTTGGCAATATCACACAAGATCCAACTTACAATCTCAATCCTAATCTCAACTCATCCAGATTCACAATTGGATAAGAATAAAAAGAATAATCCACACTTGTACCCTGAAGTCCACCAAGTAATCATTTGGTTATGTAGCTACATCCCTAGTTCTTCAAAATTCACATTCTCTTCTCCAAGATGGATCACCTCCTCCTAATCTGCCTAAAGACTCTACAAGACCCCCAACTTATACCCAACTAAGCCACAAGCTGGCCCAATTCATTACAAACTAAATTAAATCCATCACATTAAATATATGTTGATCCATAAGTCGACTACAACACAAATTAAATACCCATACATAAATTTGATGCCAAAATTTGGCTCATAGGAAACTTGACACCAACATGAACCAAGACCATTAACAAAACCATGCCGAGCACTAGTAAAACCATAAGTATACCAAGGTTGTAGTGAAAACTGAGCACCATAGACCATGTTGAGCACCACTTTGCACACAAAGCTCCCAGAACATGCCAAGCTCCATAGAGCATGTTGAACTCCTAGAGCATAAACTATGCCCAACAACATATGAGAACCACTTCTTTGGTGACCGAGTCCACAACCACAAACTAGAACTCATCCAACATATAGAATTGTAAGAAAGCCTAGGATGATCCTACATCAAAATACTACATACCTCACTTCATATTTTGATGCAATCCTAGTAAGCTTCTTTTCATTCTATCTGGAAAGCACAATCCATTTGTCCCCATCAGTAAGCACCAGAGCAACATAATCTAATGTTAGAAAACCACCATAATTAAAAAAGTAGACATAAGTTTCAGATTAAAATAATTGACATAATTTCAAGAAAATTTATACACTTAACCATTTCTTTTTTACGTCATCCTTAAATTGGTCTCCATGTCTCCATATTGCAAAGAAAAAAGACCATATAGTTTCCAAGCTATAGGGTTCTATCAATAATACCATCTCCCCTATAGAGGAGTCATTTATCAAGTTGTAGGTGCCCATCCTACTTGTTAGATTCTGAATCAAGAATGCACATTTAGTTGCATTCTATATGCATGAACAATAGGTGGAGCTAAAAAAAAACCACATTTACATTTATTTAATAGGTCTATATGAGTATACCTCTAACAAAAATGAAAACCTATTGCATTTTTTTAGCTTCACCTGATGTTGTATGCATATGAATTGAGATTTCATATTGAACCATGACCTCCTTCTGCATTACCCGAAACCAAGAGATTCTAGTTAGTTGTCATGTAATCATAGGTTAATGTTAAGCTTCACTTGGTTTTGAGAATAGTTTAATATTTAGTACTAATTAGGGCTAACTATGTGAAGGTGGAAGCTCATTTTCCCCACCCACCCTCGGAACATCTAAATTCCCCGTTAACATCTAAAATCTTTAAGAAATGATCAATCTTTAAAGTACCTAGAAGTTGGGATACTCTTAAAGGAAGTCCATCTTCATTGCTCATGAGAAATTCATCACAATTTTTTAGTGTTCCCATACATCTAACATAGGTACATCCTAGAATTTCCTCATCACTTCCTGCATAAAATGAATCCAATATTAAAAATTCCCCGTAAGAAATAATAGTTCAAGTGAAATAAACACATAAAAAATGAGAGAGAAAAACAAGAATCTACTTACTAATAGGTGGTGCCATTGCAATTATGGCCATGCTACGTGTTGAATGAGTTTTATTATTTTATTATTTGGATTGTGGAATATTTATATAGATGGATCAATAAGCACCTTAAAAAAGACCACTCTATATACGTACATACATACATACATACATACATAGAGACACACATATGTGTGTATGTATATATACATATACATATGTATACATACATACAAAGATCACAAGGGCACGACAACAAAAGGAAGAGATCAAAAGAACACAAGAACAAAATGCAATGATCACAAGGGAAAGACAGTGAAATCCAAGATCTCCACTAATCTCCACCAACGTTCAAAGATCTCCACCCCTATTCAGAACTCTCCACCCTCTTTCATTCGCAGATCTCCACAATCGATCAAAACAAATGGGGAATGATTAATGTTGTATTTGTTTTGTTTTGTTTATAATCCACACTCTACAATATCTCTCTGTATACATACATACATACATCTGCATATGCAATTTAATCACCTTGTAAAAATGTATTTGATTCTATTAGCTCGGAACAATTGATTGTTTGTTTTATTGTACCTAATCTGATGATAGTTCTATAGGAATTTGTAATCAACCCAACTAATCAACAACTAGACCAATTTAACTGGGATATGGCTTGTTTCTTTCTAAAAATATCTAGTATGATATGTTTTTGTAAAATTTCTTGCAAACTTTGCCCATTTATCTTGGTCTGCATTATTTTTGTGTAGGATCTTGACCAATCTTGAAAACTTGAATCTGAATTAATGAAAGCTATCAAGGAAATGACTAAAACATATGCACAAGAACATGACATTCAATTTTTCTCTAAAGTTGGATGCACATATGATGGTCTTTAGGTTTATGGCTTTGGAACTGTCAATATCTATCTAGACTTTGTAAAATAACAAATGCTTGCACAATCTGGAGATAGATGGGTGATTGCATCATTGGATAAGCTAGTTGAGATGCACCATAATTGAATGAGAGAGAGTCTATGGCAATATAACATAAGGAGAAGGAGTGGCTTTAGAAAGAGATTGTACACTAGAAACAATAGCTAGAAAACATAGAGGATATTATGGGATCACTAGACAGAATCCATGAAAGTGTTGTAGTAGGTACTATGACATTGGAATCACTTGCAAGTGTCTTCAAGAATTTATAGTCCAAATATCGAGAGGACTAAAAGTTGTGCAATTTTTCATGTATTGCATCTGCATTTTCTTTTCCATTGCTTATGAGAGGGTGTCAAGGTTGGGAACCACTTCAACATCCTTTGCATGGTTTAGAGGTAATTTCATTGTGTTAGAGGATTCTACAAGGGAATGAACCTCATGATTATGGAATTTACACAGAAACAAAACTTGCTTCTTCAACTCCTTATACTCAACTCTTCACTAAAATTATTCTTCCAACAGTGAGAATAGCTGCTACAAATTCCAGGGAGCCAAGGGACCCTGAACCTATGCAACTTTTTTGGAGACATGGGATATGTTAGCACTAGCTTTAGTACTTCATAACATTTTGGATCATATAGTGATGCCCAAATTAAAACAACAATAGACTGCGGATCAAATTCCTAAAAAAAAATCTTAGAAACTCCTACGCATGCTGCACATGGTTTATTGGACATAAAAAATAGTTTGATATGCATTTGAAATCATGAATTTATTGTTGGAGTCTTAGCTACTTATTCCACTGCAAAACTACAAGCTAAAGCATAAAACTTTTCCTTAATATATGCATAAAAAAGACTAAAACTACTGCTAATTATGTGATTGAAAATTTGCATGGTCTTCATGATTTAGCATCATAATTTTAATAAAACATTACCATCAATAAAAAATTTAAAGCTTGTACAAGCAAAAAATTAGCAAATAAGGGCAATAACCTTTGATCCTCAATTAGATCATTCAAAGAGAATTATTGGTATGCTTCTTTTGTTAAAAAAAAACTTGATTTTGGGTATCATCATTGCTAAAAAGGTATTCATTTGCTCCAAGGAAATTCAACGCTTCTTTTCTTTTCTTATTGTAAGAGCTTATTGTTGGAAATATAATGTAGGCTAGGTTATTGAGAGGGGAGGGTTGAATCAGGAACCAATAAATCTTTATCTTACTTCACCAATTAATCCTTCATATAATATTCTAATCTAATTACATGTATGAAAGAATGAAAGCAATACAACACTTATAATACTTTGACACAAGATATAGTGACACAAAAACCTTCCAATTAGAAAGTAAAATTGGGGTGGGGATGATACCCACAAGCTTTAGTACCATAGTATAAAGTTAACTTGTTAATGCTTACAATTGACCACTTATGGTGATCTTCCCTGTTAGAAGTAATAAGGACTGTGAGGTCCACCTTGTTAAAGGATTTACAAACATACAATGAAGTATGCACTCAGTTAAGAGATTTAGCAAAAGATTTTTAAGTCTACCTTGTTAAAGGATTTGACTAATGCACCTATTAGGATGAATTAGTGGCTGATCTCTGATCTGCAACTCTGATTTGCTGAATGAGATTCCTTGTATTACAATGATCACCTAGGCTATGATAGATAAATCTCTATTGTCCCTTATATTGCTTGTAGCCTTCTTTAATTCACACTCATGCACTTCGTAATCTTCTTCAATGAAATGTTTGGATATGATATAATGCATTACATATATACCAATCTAAATAACAACTTACTGGAGTTGACTACAATACCAATTTCATCATAACTCACAAAGTTGGCTCAACTGCTATAACTTAGGTTCATGAGACAAACTCGGTGATGTTTTGATACATGAAAAACATTGTCAATGCTCAGCAAGATTTGGCACTTGGTTGAACTTGAAGATTGGTCCATACTAATCACTTCCAAGCAACTCAAACTTTGTCAACACTATGTGACTTGGTGAACAATGAGAAACTCGGTAGCTACTGAATCAGTCAGTTGACATTGCATGACTCTGTCAACACTAGATTCAAATTTTTATCAAATTTTTATCATAGTGAGCTCAGTAGATACAATAGAACTTGATTAACATACCGAAGCTTGTTTAACACTACAATCTTCTTCACTTTTGATGAATATATTGGTAACCTTTTCTATGTTCAGTTTGTATTGTACATAGTCTTTGAAGCTTAGTAAACACTGTAAACTAACTCAAGTGCTTGGTTCAAACTACATTCTGACTACTTGGCTTAGGAGAAACTGACAAACTTGGTTAACACTATAGGATGAATGATAAGATTGGTAGCAATGCAACCACTTGACTAAGTTTTGAGTCATTAATAGTCAAATTGACCTTAATGCCAACACTTATAATAGTCAAATGATGCCCAAGTTCCTTGTAAATGTTCACACTGATATGCCTAGTGCCCCCCATATCTAATATTCCACATTTTTTCCTGGTCTTTGCATATCTAAAATGCTTAAATAGACATTGCACTGTAACCCCAACATAGAACAAGGGTGTTTCTTGTTTTAGGAATTTTTTTTAGGAATATGAAGTAAAAATCTCTACAATTTCAAAGAATTTTCATCACATTTACACATTGAGAGTCCAAGAGGCACATTCACTTACATTAAAACCTAGTCATGAATAGAGATAAATTTCAATAGTGCCTTATCCTAGGAACAAATTTATAAATAATTACAATTATTAAAAAATTCTCTTTTCATTTCAATTGAAAACAACACTATACCTTTCCCAAGAGAAATATCCCAAGCATCAGGGACTAGTTGTAGGAGCCATAATTTTGAATGAGATCAACCATAAATGTACATCCAAGACTGCCTCCAACTATTTTATGACTACATACAATTCAAATTCTAAATGTTCATACAAATAATCTCTAAAAAATGCAAACACCCTTGAAACTGAATAGGTCATGTGCATCACCTTGTCTTAGTTTTAGGTGTCTTTTCTACTACTGGTGAATATGGACATGAGAAAAGGGATTATGTCTATCATGTTGGAAATTCTTTAGAATAACTCTGAGGGGGGGAGCGGGGGGGGGTGTAAATTAGTTATTCAAGGTCTAAATGTCCTATTCAAACTTTTCACTAAGTATAGTGAGCCCATTCAACCATTCATTCATCCAATCATTAACTTTTCTAATCAACGAGTTACTGTAAATCAACATGCAATCATAACACATACTAAATCAACACATAACACAGTGATTTATGTGGAAACCCAATTTGGGAAAAACCACCAGTAACATGCTACTCAATTCTCACTCTTCTGAAGTGATGCCCTGTGAAAGGCTTTCCCTATTAAAGACTTACAACACACTGCTAAATGTGACCTTATTAGTGGATTTAACCACCCTATTAGAAGTGGACCTGATTAGAGGAGTTTAGAACATTCACTTGGAATGCCACCCTGTTAAAGGATTTACAAATGACTGTTAGGCCAACCTAAGTCCATAGGATTTTCCTTCTATCCTAACTAATACAATTGCTAGAGAGTAACAATTAGGGATTTTGAATTGATTACAACATACAATTGAACTTGCAGATCTCAAATCACTCTTCAACTCTTCTCATTACCTAGCCTTCAATCATCGCAACTCTTGACAGCTTGCCCTCCTTTCAAGCTTAGTCTCCTTGAGTCTTCATGCTTAATGTACCAATGCAATCATCTCCTCTTGATCACTTGTAGAAGCAGAGCCTTTGTGCTCTTCCTTCTCCTAGATGCCTTCTTCTTGACACCCTTCTAACTACTTTTCAATTTGGAACTTCTGCAGTAGCAACAGCTTCTTGGAGTTCCTTTCCTGCTCGATTCTTTCTTCCTTTGATTTCAATTCATATGGATTAGGTAGGATTCATTGTATCTGACCCATATTTTTTTCCTCTAGAAACTTCTTGAATAATTCTTTTAAATTCTCTCAAAAATGGTTTACATAGAATTTTGTGCCACCAACTCATCATCCTTATCCTCCAACTAGTTCACAAAATTCAAGACAACAACTCTATCGGCTCAGATTTGGTGAATCTTTGTCATTTAAAACATTGCAGCATCTCAACACTATTGAAGTATTGGTGCATGCCACATACTGTGTTACTTGGCATCAACTATGTTATTCCTGATGCTCGACACCTGATACTTTACTCGGCACATGAAGATCACTCGGCACACACTAGAATTTCCTGATGCTTGGCTCCAACTGAGAACTTGCTTGGCTTCAACTAGCTTTCTCAACACCCACTGATGAACTTAGTTTAAGCTTTGCAGTCATCCCTATTGCAACTTCTTCCTCTAATGTTTCTAAGTGTGAACAACCTCTATATCTTTGAGTATGTTATCAATACATCATTTAACCATTTCCTTAACTGATCCTTGCACTTCATTACTACATCATAACTCAACCTTTCCCTTAGGTGCTCTTGTTACATCTTGTTGATCAGATCCTTTTCATCAATTAACTAAGTGATATTACTTGGATCTTATAAGAAAATTTCATTCCTTCAAATAACAGGTTTGACATCAATGAAAAAACAATGATTGAAAACAACAATCTTCCTCTTTGATCTTAATCAATGAGATTCTCAATCAGATTTCCAATAATCTCCCTCTTTGGCATTGATGGAAAACCAATCTGATCAACCATCAGACTAAACTATTCAACCACAAGTTAACTAGGTTAGAATAGTAAGCCAAATGCCAAAAAGTAATTGTATTACCATCATCATCAATTTTCACATTTCCTTCTACTATTCTAATTGCTTCATTTATGCTTCTCCCTCTTAGTTGCTGTAACCTTTCTTTTCTTCTCTCCCTTTGTATTGCTCATCTTGTGCTATTCTGATCAACTTCTATTTATTTTTGTCTACTTCTCCCTCTATCTTCATTTGATCACATGCTGTTGATCAATTTCTTGTTACTTCTCCCTCTTTGACAACAATGCCAAAGACATATTAGCATCTTAATATGCAAGTGTAACTTTTGCAGATTCATTCAATTTCTTCCTCTGTCACCTTGCTTGTGATTGATTTGGAACTTCAATAGTTTAATTACTTTAGGCATGAATCCTAAAGTAAACATGCTCTACATCAATGTGTAAAATCTTCAACAATCAACTCATTTGATGCAAGGTAGTCTTGTTTTTGCTTCAAGTAGCCTTGGCTAGGGGTATCACCCCTAACTTACTTCTAAGATACTCAAAAGCATCTTTAGGTAGTGCTTTTGTGAAGATGTCAAAAATTTGTTCCTTCGAGCTAACATATTTCGTCTTCACTTGTTTGTCTTCCACCAACTATACTTGATTGCAATATGCTTGGTTTTAGTATGCATTATAGGGTTCTTTGATATGTTGATAACACTTGTATTATTACAATAAAGTATCATAGGCTCAATTACCTCTTCCTTCATACCTTGCAATAAATGTTTGATCCATACAATATTGGTGCAATTTATGGTAGCTGCAACATATTCAGGTTCTATAGTGTACCGTGAGGTACAATTTTGCTTTTTGCTAGTCCATGTAATCAATATTTTTCCCAATAAAAGTGCTCCTCCACTAGTGATTTTTCTATCATCAACGTTACCTCCCTAATCTACATCAGTGTAGGCTTTTAGCTCAATTTTTTCACTCCTCGTGTAGTACAGACCAAAGTCATCCATTCCTTTTAGGTACTTTAGTATTCTCTTTATTGCCATTAAGTGATTTTCTCTTAGATTTGCAAAAAATCTTGCCACTATTCCAATAGCTAGTGCAATGTCTGGCCTACCGTGTACAACATACTGCAACTTTCCAATCATTGATCTATACAATGTTTGATTCACTTTAGTAGACTCATCATTCTTAGATAACTTATGTCCTATTGCCATTGGTGTGCTAATTGGTTTTGAATCTTCTAATCCAAATGTCTTGAGTATCTCCTTGATGTATTTTGATTGGGTCAAAAATATGCCATGCTTCAACTGATGTACTTGTAAGCCAAAAAATAATTTGATTTCTCCAAACATTGACATCTCAAACTCATGCTTCATTTGATCAGCAAAATCTTTGCATAGAACATCTTTTCCTCCAAATATTATATCATTAACAAAGATTTCTGATATCAAAATGTCTTTACGTTTTTCAACTTTGATATACAAGCTGCTTTTGTCATCTATTCTCTCAAATCCTATCTTCACAAGATATTTGTGCAGTCTCTCATACCATGCTCTAGGTGCTTGTTTCAATCCATAAAGTGCTTTGTGTAGTTTGTAAACCATATCTTTGTTCTTGTCATTGAAAAATACCTTAGGTTGTTCTATGTAGATTTCCTCTTCCAATATACCATTAAAAAAAGTAGACTTGACATCCATTTGGTAGACTTTAAAACCTTTGTAAGTAGCATATGCAAGCAGTGTTCTTACACCTTCCATTCTTGCAACAGGGGCAAATGTTTCCCCATAAACCAATCCTTCTTCTTATGCATAGCCTTTACAAACTAATCTGGCTTTATTTCTTGTACCTCACGATTCTCATGAAGTTTGTTTCTAAACACCCATTTTGTACCAATTACATTCTTATCAGCTGGTCTAGGAACTAAGGTCCATGTCTTATTCTTCTAAATATGATCTATCTCCTCTTCCATAGCTTTATACCAGTCATCATCTTATAGTGCATCTTTCACTATTTTGGGCTCAACCTTGCTTAACATACATGACTCATTCCTCAGTCTATTCCTTGTCATTGGTTTGGCATCCTTGTCACCAATGATTTGTTCTACAAGGTGATGTCTTCTTACATACTTGGCTAACCTTGGTTCTATCCTTCTTTCCATGTTTGATTCTTCAACTTTAGAGTCATTTTGCTCTTCTTCATCTGGTACTTCATCATTCCTATCATGTATACTAATTTTAGAGTCAAAATGTGTATTTTCTACATTTTGCAACTCGGCTTCTGAATGCAGCTTAACATTCATTGGCTGCGACTCAGCTGATATTGGAATTTGTTGCTAATTTCCAGCTTGATTGGCAACATTGTCTTCAATAGTCATTCCTTCATAGAAGTATACAAAGGATCTATAATCCTCTGATTGCTTGGACTCTTCAACTTGAACTTCTGCATGCTCATCAAAATTTACATTTTCACTCTCCACTGTCTTGTTAGTGTTAGTGTTCAAACACTTATATAATTTTCTTCTAGTGGAGTATCCAAGGATATTCTTTCATCACTTTTTGCATCAAACTTTCGATTTCCAGTATCTTTAAGAATATAGCATTTACAATCAAATACTTTGAAATGTTTTACATTAGGTGAATGACCATACCATGATTCAAAAGGTGTTGCATTTGTACCTTTCTTGACTTGAACTCTATTCAGTGTGTAGACTGCAGTACTTACAACTTCTCTTTAGTACTGTAGTGCAACATTTTTCTCTATCATCAAGGTTCTAGCATAGTCAATCATTGATCTATTTCTTCTTTCAATAATACCATTCTGAGGTGGGGTCCTTGGTGCTGATGTTTGCCTTTTGATACCTTTGTCATTGTAGAATATTTCAAACTCCTTTGATGTAAACTCACCTCCTTTGTCTGATCTTAAGCATCTTAGATTCTTTCCTGTTTCCTTCTCAACTTTGGCCAAATACCACTTAAAAATTTTAAATGCATCAGATTTTTGCTTTAAAAACATAGTAGTCATCATCCTTTAATAGTCATCTACAAATAGCATTATGTATCTGTCTCCTAGGTAGCTTTGTACTTCTATTGGACCACATAAGTCTGTATGGACTAACTCTAGTACTTCTTTGGAAGTGATGTTTTTCTTTTGAAACTAGATTTAGTCATCTTCCCTAGTTGACATTGTTTGCACATTATGTTTTCAGGTTTCTTCAATTTTGGTAACCCTCTGACTTTGTTCTTTTTTCTAATGCTAATCAAATTATCAAAGTTAACATGACACAACCTTTTATGCCACAACCACACATCATCAAGTCTGACAACAAGATAGGTTGCATCTTCCATATCTAGGTAAAACAAGTTACTCCTAGTTTGTTCACCTTTTCTTATTGGATTTCCATTAGTGTCATAGATCTTGGCAGTTTTGTTTCCAAATTCAACTTTACTACCTACATTGCCTAACTATGATACACTCAACAAGTTGTAGTTCAATCCTTCAACATAGTTTACATTATCACATGAAGTTTTCTCTATGAGTTTAATAGAAACTTTTCCTTTGATTTGACATGGAGCATCATTACCAAATCCAACACTATTTCCATCACATTGAGTAAAGGTAATGAACTTACTTTTGTCTCCTGTCATGTGATGTGAGCATCCACTGTCTATGATACACTTGTCATTCTTGTTCACATAGGTAGCCAATTCTATTGCTTTGTCTTCATCTTTATCTAATTCATCCTTCATGGCCACATAGACTACTTCATCATCATTCTCATCAGAATCTTCTTCAACAATGTAACATCTTTTGCCTTTTTCCTTGTAATCTTTGCTATCATCTTCCCTCTTGTTCCTGTACTTGTTTCCTTCTTTGTAGTGCTTCTTCTGTGTACACCTTGTTGCAATATGACTTACTTCATTGCAATTGAAACATATGATAGGGAGCTTACCTTTGAATTTACCTTTGCCTCTATGAAATCTCCTAGTCGGTAGTGCTTCCAATTGTTCCACATCTTCCTCATCTGTGCTACTATCACTAGATGCATGTGTTCCTTTTCTTCTCTTCTTGCTTGATGTCTCCTCTTCAGTGTCTTTTATTGTCATCTTGGCCTTGAAAGTAGATTCAAGGTTCTCAAGTCTGTAGTTGTCAAAATTAGATAGCTCAAATGCAATAAGTCTTCTCACAATTCCTTGAAAGGTTAGTGCATTTCCTTGTACACACCTTAGCTCTTGGATGGTTGAAACTCTAATAACATAGATAGGAAATAGAGTTCTTAAGTACTTGCTGATGATAGTTTCTTCTTCCAATTGACCACCTAGACTTTTTATTACACTTACCACTTCTTTTATCCTATTAGCATATTGAGCAACATTTTCTCCTTCGTCCATTCTCATGTCATCAAACTTTCATTTTAGGCTTTCTCTCTTTTCTCTTTGGACATTCTGATCTCCTCCATAGATATCTGATAGGGTTTTCCACATCTTTAATGTAGTGTCAAAATCTTTGATATCATCATATTCTGCATAATTGAGTGCAGAGGCAATCTCTAGCATTGCTTGATTGTGCTCCTTCCTTTTTCTCAAATCATATGCAGTAAGAGGCCCCGCTGGATTTACATGTTCTATTCCAATTGAGGTTTGTGCATAGTCACCTATTGATCCAAGGTGCAATTTCACTAGACTCTTCCATGTAGCAAAGTTGTCTTTGTTGAGCTTGGGAACTTCTCTCTTGGACATCTTGATCTTTCTGCTTTTAGTACCTTGAAACTAAATTAGCATATGGCTCTAATACCAATTGTTGGAAATGCTCTAGAATAATTGGGAGGGGGGGAATTAGTTATTCAATGTCCAAATGTCCTATTCAAACTTTTCACTAAGTATAGTGAGCCCATTCAACCATTCATTCATCCAAGCATTAACTTTTCTAATCAACAAGTTATTGTAAATCAACATGCAAGCATAACACATAAGAAATCAATACATAACACAGTGATTTACGTGGAAACCCAATTTGGGAAAAACCACCAGTAACATGCTACTCAATTCTCACTCTTCTGAAGTGATGCCCTATGAAAGACTTGCCCTATTAAAGGCTTATAACACACTATTAAATGTGACCTTGTTAGTGGATTTAACCACCCTGTTAGAAGTGGGCCTAGTTAGAGGAATTTAGAGCATTCACTTGGAATGCCACCCTATTAAAGGATTTACAAATGGCTGCTAGGCCAACCTAAGTCCATAGGATTTTCCTTCTATCCTAACTGATACAATTGCTAGAGAGTAACAATCAAGGATTTTGACCCGATTACAACATACAACTGAACTTGCAGATCTCAGATCACTCTTTAGCTCTTCTCATTGCTTGGCCTTCAATCAATGCAACTCTTGACAGCTTGCCCTCCTTTCAAGCTTAGTCTTCTTGAGTCTCCATGCTCAATGTACTAGTGCAATCATCTCTTTTTGACCACTTGTAGAAGCAGAGCCTCTATGCTCTTCCTTCTCCTAGATGCCTTCTTCTTGACACCCTTCTAACCACTTTTCAATTTGGCACTTTTGTAGCAGCAACATCAACAGTAGCTTTTTCTTCTTGGTCTATGACTCATTAAATTCAAGTGTTGGAGTTCCTTTCCTGATCAATTCTTCCTTCCTTTGATTTAAATTCATATGGATTAGGTAGGATTCATTGTATTTGCCCCATATTTTGTTTCCTTTAGAAACTTCTTGAATAATTCTTTTGAATTTGCTAAAAAATGATTTACATAGAATTCTGTGCCACTAGCTCATCATCCTCATCCTCCAACTAGTTCACAAAATTCAAGACAACAACTCTGTCAGCTCAGGTTTGGAAAATCTTCATCATTTAAAATAATGAAACAACTTGACACTATTGAAGTATTGGTGCACAACACACACTATGTTACTTGGCATCAACTATGTTTTTCCTAATGCTTGACACCTGATACTTTACTCAACACATGAAGATCACTTGGCACACACTAGAAATTCCTATTGCTTGGCTCCAACTGAGAACTTGCTTGACTTCAACTAGCTTTCTTAACACTCACTGATGAACTTATTTTAAGCTTTGCAGTCATCCCTATTACAACTTCTTCCTCCAATGTTTCTAAGTGTGACCAACCTTTGTATCTTTGAGTATGTTACCAATGCATCATTTAACCATTGTCTTAACTGATCCTTGCACTTCATTACAACATCATAACTCAACCTTTCCCTCAGGTGCTCTTGTTACATCTTGTTGATCAAATCCTCTTCATCAATCAAGTGATAGTACTTGGATCTTATAAGAAAATGTCATTCTTTCAAATAGAAGGTTTGACATCAATGAAAAAAAATGATTGAAAACAACAATATTCCTCTTTGATCTTTATCAATGAGCTTTTCAATCAGATTTCCAACATATCAAACTATTAGAATTAGGTAAAATAAATCCAATGTCTTTGCTTCTTCCCAATCAAACTCAACCTCTATTGGAATAGTTGCCAACATTTGAACATAAGGAAGATCTTTTGCTTTATGTTCTCCATCTTGATCCATTGTAGGATAATTACTAATGGTATTGGTGTCAACAAAATTAGTAGCTTCTAATGGTATTGAGTCAACACAATGAATAGCTTCTTGGTCCTTCGCCTTTGTATCTACCTTTTTGGGTGCTTCTATCCTTAATGGTATTGTTGGTTCCTTTGTTTCTAATGCAAGTGATGCTTTAATGGGTTTGCTAAGAGAGTGATATTTTGGTAGGGTTTAAGCTCTTGAATGAAAGGAATGTGTTTGGTAGCAATGTCATCTATGCAAGCTTGAGGAGACATGTGAAACACATACAACTTGCCATATTTGTAGTGGCCTTACTTTCTATTAATTTATATATATATATAAAAGAATTCCTAGAAAAATAAGTACAACCAATAAAAAATAAGAAATAAAAAATCAAAATTTTCCTTTAAATAGAAAAATAAAAATTTAACATATGATAAGAATGGTTTTATGAAATTTTCAAAAAAAAAAAAAACTATATACTAGATTGACTTGAAAACTATAGTCTAGGGACTAACAAATAAAACTAAAATACATTGCAATAATCCCTAAGCTCTCAATGTAAAAAAGAAGAAGTATTGTTATTCTTTAGTTTACAATTATATAGTTTGGAAAAGCATAGAAAACTATTATTACGAATCCTATCTTATTTTGATTAGACTAGTTTTTATTCCAACCTATACATAGATTTTTAGAAGAAATAGAGCTAATTCAAGAACTATATTTATTTAACAAATATTCATTTGCATTATTGATGCCATGCTAGTGAGATAATTATGAATCCAAGGGAAAAATTTCACTATAATGAACATTGAAATGGTAAAAAAATTGGATATATATTGAATTTGCCAATTTTAAGGTCTTTGAGGTCTGTTACTAATTTGTATTCATGAATACATTACCTCATCTTTCAATAGTAATGCGAATGTTTTAGAATTGAGCTTGATTCAATAAGATAATAGTGAATAGGTTAAGTATTTTGCAATAAGGTTCATAAATATCTCCATTGGCAATGATTAGCTTCCCTGGCATAAAATCTATGAGTGACCAGTGAACACATTATATTGAACATTTTTAAAATTGAATTATGCAAGTTATTTTTTCCTTGAACACCTATTGAGATGAAATATTATAATTCACAGTCAAGATGATTATATAGAAAAGGAATATAATTGAAATTTTGTCAAAAATATTAATCTAAAACATAAGAAGATCAAATTAGAATGAAATGACTGCAATCGAAGAAAGATTCCAAACTTGAGGTTCAATCTCCTAATTGAGTGAGAATTTATATCTAAATTGATGAAGAGAAAAAAATCATATAGTAACAACACACAAAAACTAAACTAGCCTAGACATATTTCAATATCATTAGATTGTTAAAACAATAAATAGATGCAACTATACTTTATGGAACACCAACTAACACAACCCTAAAACCTCATTTTCCTAGTAATAATGAATGACAAACTAATCTTTAGAATAAAATACAAAATAACTAATCACCTCTCTCACAATAATCTCATTCACAACTAAAAACACATCAAAAAAATTAGTAAAGGGATCAATTTGAGTTGTACTGTAAAACTAAGGCCATGAAAGACAAGAAGTGAGGTAAGGTAGTTGTTTAGTCCTCCTCTATTGGAATTCTTTTGATAACACTCTTTTCTACACAAGAATGACATGTGAAATATGGTCTATATGATCTACACAATAATGGTGATGGACAATAGAATGAATGTATATGATCCTACTTTAGACCACTGCTAAAGAAATACTACATCCATTTTGGGGCTAAAGGTTGATGAGAAATGGACATTCAAAACCCTAAATGGAGAAATCACACATGCTTTAGAAGTACCACCAAACACACCTCTAGATAGATGTATATGCAAGAGATGGATGACAAAAACAACAACTAGACAACACAGAGGATATTATGGGAGAGACACTAGATAGAATCTAGGAAAGTGTTGCGGTAGGTACTATGACATTGGAATCACTTGAAAAGTGTCTTTGAGAACTTACAGTCAAAATATCAGGATGACTACAAGTTGTACAATTTGTCATGTATTACATCAACATTTTCTTCTAAGAGTGTTTCAAGTGTTGACATAGTCTCTCTACGATGATCCCAAGTATACATTGCTTTTAAGAGTGTTTCAAGGTTGTGAATCACTTCAACATCCATTGCATGGTTTAGAGGTAATGTCATTGTGGTAGAGGCTTTGCAACTCATGACTATGGAATTTACATAGAAGAAAAACTTCTTCAAATCGTTACACTTAAATCTTTACTTAAGTTATTATTTTAGCAGTGAGAATAACTACTACAAACTCCTAGGAGCCAAGGGACCCTAAACCTATGCTAGATTTTTTGGAAACATGGGATAAATTACTATCAGCTTCAATACTTCATAACATTTTGGATCATATAGTGATGCCCAAATTTACATCAATAGTATATTTTTGGCGTCCTTGTAGGGGACTGTGCCAATACATGCGTAGTTACATCCTTGGATTCCATTGTTGGGCTAGTGTATGGATCCTTTTTATCCAACCATTCATTATAAATTGGGGAATGCACTTCATGCATGACATGAAAGTGATGTATCTTCATATGCAATTTTATCACCTTGGAAAACTATATTTGATCCTACTAGCTAGGAATATGTAAGCATAGGTTGAGTGAGTTTTATTATTTTATTATTTGGATTGTAGAATATGTATGCAACAAGAGAAGAGAAAGGGAAAGGGCATGGAATGACAATGAAATTAAAGAGCTAGGGCATGACCATAGATTGAGTGGAGATTATTACAATATAATCAAGCTCATTTGATGCCATGGAAAATTAAAAAAACATTATATTAAGTTTAAGATCTCATATAGAGAGGAAGATATTCAAAGTTAGTGTGAAATAATAGAAAGACTAAATAATGAGGAGAATGCATTATATTCAAAATAACACAACAAGAAAATGTAGAGAAAGGGCGACAAAATATAGAGAAAGGGCATAGCTAGGCAATCGTAGATCTCCACACTCTTTCACAACTTCTCTAAAACATTCATTTAGAGATCTCTACAATCTTTCATACACAACTCTCAACAATCAATCAAATGGGAATGATTAATGTCACATTTATTTCTTTTTTGTATATAATCATGCTGACATTGCAATTATGATGCCAACATTAGTATTGTGACAACATCGGGGACAATTGCAAAAAAAAGAAAAGAAAATCACCACAAATTACACCATTACCACAGATTACCATTGCAATTTGACCCCAAATGTTGTAGTACCACAAATATAGAAGGACAAAATTACATTATGAAAACCCACATAGGAACCTTCCTTACAAGAGCTTACAAGAAAACTGTGACTATCACCAAGAACTTCCCTAGATAACATATGGGCCTTCCTTATATAGGCACTTTTTTTCCATCCGAGAAGGTTCTAGACACTAAGCCCTAAACCTTGAGGCCGACCAACCTCATATTATATTATTTCATTACAATTTATTACATAAGATTGAATCAAAGCAATTTATAAATTACATTTTCAGATGGTCCACTTTTGGAGACCATAACCAAAAAACCATTGACCCAATAGCCTATTATAACTCCATTCTAGAATCCTAGGCTAGCGATCTACATCAACCAATTGTGAAAATTTCCATATGTTTGCCTCATTTTAGAGCCATTTAGGCCTTCACCGATGGACTTGAAATTTGGATAGCCAAAATTCATACTAAAAATCTATAATGACTGCACCAATATATATTATATAACAATAAAACTCAATTGGTAGGTTGATATGTCTAAGATGAACATCTACATAGGCGATTAGAAAAATATGAGCACATAATACCAACTTATTAAAATTAGAAAGCTCCCTCAAATAATAAATTTGTACAAGAATAACCCTTATTAAAAACATAAAAACTAGAAATTGAAATATTTTTGGGTGATGCAAGATTACCCTTACACCTAGGATGCTCCTACATCAAAGTCCATAGATGTATCAAACATCAATTTATTCTCATTAAATGGGTTGTTTTAGTGGCATATCATGTAATGCAAGTACTTAGGATTAAATTAAGTTTTTTGAGATTGGAAAGTTGATTATGAATTGAGGGTACTAGCTTAGTGTCACACGTGTAAGGGTATTGCTAAGATATTTAAGTTGTATTTTTTCCCTTGTATTATCAATGAACAATTGTAAGCTATTACTTTGCATGATTACAAAAATGGAAAAAATTTGAACATAAAAACTTTAATTGTATGAATATTGTAATTAGTAGAAATACACATTGATTCTAGTTTACTTTTTTGTTCATTTTTAGGGTGTTATGTAGATTTAGTTTTGTAAGCTTATGCTAGAGTGAGTCAAAAATGTTGAATTGTTGTCATATTTTGTATGAGTTGCACTCCTTATTTGTTGCATTTACTATGTTATATCTCTTAACATAACTATTAATTCGCATTTATTACAGCATGAAAATAGTATACATACATACATACATACATACATACATACATACATACATAGATACATATATACATACATACATACATATATATATATATATATATATATATATATATATATATATATATATATATATATTTCATTTATGTATTTTTGTTTACATTCATTGGATTACATTTATATGATCTCTTGATTAATGGTAATAACATTATTTTTCTATAATTGATGCCTCAAATGGTGTTGAGGATATTACTATGGCATTAGGTCTTAGCTAATATTTGATATTTACAAAATTTAACTTAGTATCAATGATAAGATGCATTAATGTATCAATGGACTAAAATCCTATATTTTGTATGATTACAAATTCCTTCCACAAGAGAGAGACAAGACCAAAATATTGTGTAATGATGAAATAAACTAAATTATATACCATATCATAAAATTTACATATGGTGCCTTCCTTATATAGGAAAAGTCGATAGGTAGGATTAGCAATTGTGACGTGTTGTATGTTTATAAAATGAGACAACTAACTTGATAAATTTAGAATGACCTAGGACATAAAGTACATACCAAAAGATAAGATAAAATTGACTACTAAGACATTTAGGAGTATTTTTAAGGACTTGAATAAAGCTAAAATGTGGATTAGACTTACTAGTGAGCTAGATAAATAAAATATATTATTTGAATGAACTCTTGCACCATGTATCTCCCAACCTTCCACCTTAACATTAGAAGAAGTAAATGAATGTAAAAAATGATGATTATTATGGGGCTTGACTACAAGGCTACATTAGGTACTTTTTAGCACATGAAAAGTCTCACAAAGGGAAAAAAGAAAAAGAAACCTTATGTGACAAAAACTCTTTAGAAAGATAGAAAAAATGAACAAATGATATTTGGAGAAGACAAAATCCCCTATTAATGATATCCATCACAAGTATGCAATCAATTATCCCTCTAAGTAAAGGAGATAAATTATGTAACACAAACTTATAGAATGAGATGACTAACTCGATAAATTTTAAGTGACATAAAGATATGTAATAAATACCAAAAGATAAGATCTAATTGACAAATAAGACATTTAGAAGGATTCTCTAAAACCTAAATAAGTTAACACATTGATCTAAGTAGATATTTACTAAAAAAAAAGTGTTCCAAATGCTCTTGAAATTAGCTTAAAATGAAAGTACTCATCCCATTGATTTTGTTCAGTTTTGAAAATGGACTTTGTATGTGAAATTTATAGTTGGTTAACATTTCAAGAAAGAATAGGTTGACCAAGTCAAATGATGGCATCGACAAAATATAACATTCATGTTGACATGGAAGGCATAGTCAAACTCTACCAATGGAAAAATGACATGTTTCATTCTTGTGTTTGATGTAGCTCAATCGAGACATGTCATTTGACACTATGAAAGTAAATGGTGTGTCACATGACACTTATGTGACAACAAGTCAATAGTTAGTAGCTAGTTTAGTTGGTCTTCAAAAAAAAATGTGAGTAGTGGGGGGTCAAAATTGTAAGCTCCTACTTATCACATGTTCCTCTCACTGATGTGCTACACACATTATTTAAGGCATGAGTGACATATGTTATATTTAAATAAAGCAATTCACTTTTAATTAATGACAGAATTATAATGGCATCCACAAGGCCAACAATGAAAGAGGCTATGAGAAAAATAATTAGTTTTTCTTCTATAATTTCTCCAAGTTGACCTTTCCATGGTGGATCTGCATTAAGAAAGTAGTCACTTTGTGCAAACTCATCTCTTCAAAAAGTTCATTGTTCACCTATAATTTTTCATCGTATTGCCTATAAATAACTTCATAACTTGCACATTTTTCAAAATGCTACTTTTTTTCAACCATATATTTGTTGCAAAAGTTAGATGATCTTTCCTTGCAACCCTCTTTGGGAACTTTCTATTGCCTATTGCACATCTCAAATCTCCTCATGTATCCTCCTTTACAAACTTGCATCTTTCCTAAAGCACTGACTATTGCTATTATTATATATTAGCATTGTTTCTATTTAAATTATTCCTCTTACATATTTAGGGCAAAAGAAAAGGTTGGGATGAAATTTTTAACAATCCACATACTCTCATACTAAATCCCTCTATCAATGCATCATCACACCCTTTATTTTTTGAGTCATAATTAGAGTTTTGCTTAAACAAACTACCTAAGTATATTGATCTAAAGGATATATAATTAAGGCTTGGTCTTTAATAGCCATATATTTGTGGAATCCACTTCTAAAAATTGATAAGATGGGTAGTGAATTTTCATTGTTATAAAAAAAGGATATGAAGGTTTTTATAGGATGATTAAGTTGTTTCTAGGAGATATGGGAATATTTTCAAATATTTGCAAACCTTTTAGTTATAACCATAATATGTAAATCTAATTATATTTAGGGGACTAAGTTATGAGCTTGAAGTAGCAGTATTTTAGTGGTGATTGGAGAGGAAAAATGTTGAGATAATTTATTTTGAAGGACTTTGAAAGTGATGTTTAATCCTTGTACTTTTAGATCTTGTAGTCAAGATTTTTGCATGTGTAAAGGTGATCTTATTATTTAATTCATTATTGTCCAATAATATGTCACTCTTGTAATAGATTGATTAAATTGTAACTAATTTTTGCAGCATAACTAGATCAATCACTCCATTGGAGAAGGGCCTAGAGACATAGCCACATTGGCAAACTTCATTATCAATTGTTTTTTCTTCTGTCTCCTTTCTCCATTTCTATTTTGTTCATCATGTTATTGTTAGAATTAACCTTAGATAGAAATAATAGTTACATGCAAATATAACCATTACCAAAAAATAGTAGATCGCATAAAAGAAAACACAAGACACCAAGATTTAATGTGGTTCACCCAATCCCTTGGCTACATCCACCAACAAGTCCAATATTATTATTATCTAGTGATTACAACCTGATTGCAATCCATAATCTCTTACAACTCAATATCACCGCAAGAAACTACAATATCACCATTCATCATGAAATCCCTAACCCTAAAACTTTTTATACAAGCTTTTTCTACTTACAAAATTAGGGCTAGAATAATAGAAAAATACTAGTCGATGCCTTTTATAATATAAGGTCATTTTTGGCTTCCCCCCCTCAAGGGTGTTACCCCTCAACCCCACCCTGTATTGTGATAGGGAGTGCACCTGGGGTGTTGCTCAAGGACCTCACATGGGTGCTGCCCCCAAACCCCCATAGAAATAATCAGGAGGGAAATCATGCCAAATAAACCTTTGAGTTTGATTAGGCTCTACATCACAATAGTTATTTGTGTTTTGTACAAGTATTTTATTAATGTTATACATTTAATTCAAACTTTTAAATTAATGTATTCATTGAGAATTCAATTAAGTAATTGTCATAGATACCAAATCATACCACTTGTGGATAAAATTGGTTAGGAAAAATTCATTATCTACGCCAATTCCGACACCTCTCACCCAATCTCTCATTAACTTAAGAAGGAAGAAAAAAATGAAAAAAAATGATTATAATGAGTCTTGGCTACTAGGATATGTTAGGTACTTGTTAAAAAATTGTATCTCTCACAAATTAAAAAGAAATAAAGAAAACCTAGCAGGTTAAAAATCTTATCTTAAAGAGAGAAAATATATCAAACATGAAAAAGTGATGGATGAAGAGCATAAGACTATTAGCCCCATCTAATGATGTAATTGAGAATTCTATGGATGTTTTTAAGTCATATTAGTTTTTATGTTGTCATTAATGTTAAGTCTTAGTTGATTAGACATTATTCTAATTTAGTAGAGTGCCATATCATTTGGTTGATGAAGAGGATTTGAAGAAAGTATGTTTATGACAAAGTATTGAGTTGTATGGTATTCAATGGGCACTTGAATAAGTTGGATAGTGATAATTTAATACTGATTTGATTATTTTATAATCATGTATTCTTATAATGTAATGAGCTATACAAGCTACACCAAGTGACAAGGTAAAAGAAGGAATACAATGTTCACTTGGTGACTATAGTTGTCACCAAGTAGTTGACAAAGCAAGTTAAAGATTACTGTTAACTGAGAAAGTTTATAATTAACTAAGTGATGTATTAAATGAGTAAAATTTTATGTTCATTAGGTAATAACTGGAAGAACAAGTAAACACAGATGAAATATGAGGCTGATTTTTGATGAAAATAAAGAAAGTTGAAAAAGTTAGAAGGTTAAAGTCAAAGTTTGTTACAAGATCTATGGATCAAAAAATACAATGAAAATTTGATGATGGAGATTGAAGAAGGAAAAGGATGTACACAAAGATCTATAAAAGTTATATTTTTTAAGTGTTTAGATTCATTATAGTTGGTACGAATTTGAGATTGACAATTGTGGTTAAGAGACCAAATCTGGAAGCAAAGAGACAACTATTTAAGGAGATGTATGAGACCATTTTTGGTTGTTGATTGTTGGAGAAAGAAAATAAAAGTGCAAATTTGTTGAAGTTAAAAGAAGAAAGAAGAACTAAGAAGAGTAGAAGGAAGACTAGAGTAGAGTTAAGTGCAAAGTTAAAGATAAATGGAGTGAATTAGCAAGAGGGAAGATATCATAAAGAGACCTAGAAGAACAAATATCTAAACAAGCAAGATAGAGCTAAACCTAACATATCTTTTGAATTGTTACTTTCTTACCATTGTAGCTGAAAAATATCTTAATTGAGTGGACCTAATAAGTATGTGAAATCCTATATGGTAACATCGATTAGTGATGTGTGTAAGTCATTTAGAGAATACCACTCTTTAGATAGGATCAAGGAGTGATAATGTCTAGATGATATTTTGGTATAAATCCTCTAACTAGGTCACATTAAAAATGTGTATGTAAACCTTTAACAAGGTTGGATCCTAACATAGCTCACTTTAGAAGAGTAAAATATTTGGGTTGTTAGTCCCAAGTGTTTTTTTTCCCTTTATAGGGTTTCTATTTTAAAAATACTGAAATAATTAGGGGAAGACTTGGGATGTGTTTATAGGACCATCCTTGACCTTATTGTGGGGTTGGGATTTTGAGAAGATTATGTATGTATGAACTGAACAAGTTTATAATCACAGTTTTATGCTTTTGAAGTTTTTGGAACTTTAATGGATTAGATTGAGAACTATTAGTGCTTAAAGTGTTAGAAGAGGTTGATGTGAGATTCTGTAAAGTGCTAGTTTTGTTTTGTGAATTTTTAGTTGCTTGTATAAATTATTTTGGTTTTTGTGTGCTCGTCGTTCTAAGTCCAATCTTGGAGCAAGATGGGGTCATAACTCCCTCTCCCACTGTAGGATCTATACAACCTCTTGGGATTTGGGAGATGAATCCTTGTACATACTATATAGAAAAGGAAGGCCCTTGGAAAGAAAGGCAAGTGATTTTATGGTGATGCCCTAGGTGAGGCAGAGATGATGGCTAGCGATCACAGTCAAGTGCATAAGTGTTAGAGTGATTGATTGTGCATGATACTTCAATAAAATCTTGGAAAGTGTTAGGAGGATGTGTAATGAAGCCCCAAATTTGATAGGAGGCACTGGTGGAAGTTCCATGGTGAGAAAAACATCTTTTCTTTCAAACAACCTATTAAACCTTGACTTGGTAAGAAGCACAAAAGGTCAAGGTGGCAAAGTCAAGATTCAGAGGTTTAGCCTTAACTTGGTGAAAATATGTCCAAGATGAGAGGATTGGCATGGGCAAGAAGCCTATAGACAATTGGAATGCCATGGTTACCAAGTTGAAAGAGAACTTCCTACCAAAGGACTTTGAAATCCAACTTCACAAAAGGAGACAAGGAATGAGACAAAAGGAATTGGATGTGGCCTCTTATACATAGGATTTTTAAAGGTTATGCCTTATATCCAAGAAGCAAGAGGAGGAGCCAATAAAGATGGCTAGGTACTTGGGTGGTTTAAAGTGGAACATCCAAGAGGAGCTTAGTTTATGGACACCTACTATAGTTCAAATGTGCCATCAACTAGCCCTAAAGGTGGAGAAAAATAATAAGATGAATCAGGATTCCAATTTCAAGGATAGAGGTAAGGGCATAAATCATAGAGGATAAAGAGGAGGTTACCAAGATAGAGGAAATAAAAAGAGTATCAATTGATAGAGCAAGCCACTGAAAGCACTCCTAGAGGAGGATATAGAAGAGGAATAGGAAACCAAGGAGGTACAAATAGGGGTAGAGGATCAGGTAGGAGTAACTCATACTTTTCTAGTATGAAATGTTATAATTGTGGTCAACTTGGCCATCACACATATAGATTCCCTAAAAAGCCATCTTCTTCAAATCATGAGAAGAGAGTGGAATATGCACAAGAAGATAAATCTAGCTACAAGGAGAATAAATGGATCACGTAGAGTAAGAAAAAGGAGAGAATCTTATGTTTAGAAGGGTATTTATCAAAAAACCTAATCTTGATGAATCTAAGCATAGGAGGGCTCTATTTAGGATCAGATGCAAGATCTTTGGAAAAGTTTGCAAGGTTGTGGTGGATTTAGGTTCTACTGATAATATAATATTAGAGGAGGTAGTTGAAAAGCTTAAGCTAACTACAATATCACATGAGAACCCATACAAGGTAACTTGGCTCAACAAAGGTCAAAGCACACTAGTGAATGAGTAGACCTGAGTGGAGTTCTCCATAGAAGGGTACAAGGATAGATTATTGTGTGATGTTTTTCCCATGGATTCTTTCCATGTACTCTCAGGTAGACCTTGGTAGTATGATAGAGAGGAAGTTTATGATGACAAGGCAAACTCAATATCTTTCAAGAAGGGAGGCAAAATTTTTAAAATTCAATCTTTGTTGGAGGGAGAAGAGCCATAATCTAAGGTACCTAGTGTTTTATTATGTAGTGGGAAGGATTTTTTTAAGGATCTTAAAGATGAAGAGAGCCAAGGTTGTACAATGGTGTTGATGTCCAAGAGAGAAGACAAGATAGTCAAGGACCCTTTACCTATAGAATTTCAAGCATTGCTTGAGAAGTATAAAGACATTGTGAGTGATGACACTCCTACTACCCTACCACCTAGAAGAGTCATAACCCATCAAATGTACTTTTTTCCTGGTGCCTCCTTACCAAACAAAGAAACATAAAAGCTCATTCTAGACCAAAACTTGGAAGTGGTAAGACAAGTGCAAGAGCTAATAGACCAAGGTCTGATAAAAAAGAGCACAATTCCATGTGCAGTCCTTGTTGTACTGGCATCCAAAAAGGGAGGAAAATGGAGACTATGTATGGACTCAAGGGCCATAAATAGGATTGCTATAATATATATAGTCCACTAATATAATTGAGAGGGGGTTGATGAATAAATTATATCAATAATATTACCAATAAATAATTTAAACAATTTTAACCATATGAGTAATGTAAACTGAAACCACAAAAAGATACTCATACATAATAACAACATATATGTTAACTAGGGAAACCCTTAATCAAAGGTAAAACTTCAGTGGGGATGGTACCCACAAGATGATGCACTAATATAAATATTCCTTATTAGAGGATAGACCCTATTAGGAGTCTATTACAATATTCAATACATATGAGTCCCTGTTAGGAGACATTGAATCCTTGTTAGGAGATTCCAACCCTATCAGGAGTTGTGCCAACCCTGTTAGGAGTTGTGGAAGATAGATGGACCCACTACACCAATAGCTTTGAGGGCAAGACCAATGAACTCACTATCCAAATGATCTCTATATTATTCCTTGTAAAATAATAGAACTGAATTGTACTTCCTTCCTTTGTCTATGTCCCATAACCAAACTTCTACTCCTTCTAATCTTGTACTAGACCACAAATTGTACATCCAATAATCCCTTGGATCTCTTACATGCATTCAATCAATACGCTAATCCTTTTCACAATTATCACTTCAAAAATGATCTCAATACTTGAACACACATTACAATTAATGAAAACATCTTTCCTTTATAAAATATCTTCATAATAATTCCTTGAGCAACCTTAAGGCTTTCCCAATTAATAAAATAAGATATATAATTTATTACAACTATAATGGCATTGTTGGCTCATAGTTTATGAAAAAATTTACATGTAAAACTCTAGGTCTTGTGCACTCACTAACATCATCACCTTATTTTCCTCTATTGTTGGATGATTTCACACCACCTCATTATATCTTGGCTGAAAGATATAATGCAAACATCAAAAACTACCAAACATATGCTCTGTTTCTATGCTGCTCATAGTAAATCATATACAACTATCATACATCTTTCAATTCAAACTTTCTCCTCTTAACCATGTCATCAAGAAGCTCTTAGGAACATGTCCATAATTTCACATCGCTTAACCCTTACTCAGTTACTATGCAACATAATATCTTTCATTGCTATTCTTCTAGTCTCTACAGAATCACTACTATGTTGACATCAATGATAAACATAATCTTGACTACAACATATGAATACTCTCCAATGCTTGGGATACTCCCCCAATGTAGTATCATTAGAATTCATGCTAACAATCTCCCCCTTTGGCATTGATGACAACATAGATAAAAAACTAAGTTCCCAGAATACCAAGTAAAATTTTGGTGTTGTGTATTCCTGCATCTTACATAAATCTTTCTAAATCTTTCTAAAAAGATATCTCTCCCCCATTTCTTAGGATTAATTCTTATGCACACTTTCCTCTATGACCTAGGAGATGTTTTTGATGCCTATCTCTCCCCCATTGACATCAATGTCAAAGGTGTCAACCACAATCCCAATTGATAAATACCAATTATTAATCAATTGCTCAACTCATAAACTAGCTCGAGTGTCCAAAGAAACTATTCAATACCATATACTAAATACCAAGAATCATCAATGAATTAGTACATACTAGATACTCCCCCATTCATGAAGCATCAACAAATAGTCCAGTCAAATAATAGTGCTCTACGCCACTGGACTAATGTACTCTCTACATCTCCTACTTAGAAATAGGCAAGGGAATAACCCCAAACATACCTCTTAAGTTCAAAAACATCTTTAGGAAAAAGTTTTGTAAAGATATCTACAATCTAATCTTTGGAACTTACATACTCTAATTTGATCTCCTTTTCTACTGCTTTTTCTCTAAGGACATTATACTTAATTAATATATGTTTAGTCTTAGAATAAAATATAGGATTCTTAGAAATAATCACTATAGTTTAGTTATCAAAATATATGATAATAGGCTCTTCAATCTCAATTTTGATATCCTTCAACATTTTCTTTATCCACATAACTTGATTATAGTTATTTGCTGTTGCAATATACTCTTCCTCAATTGTACTTTGTGAAATAAAATCTTGCTTTTTTCTTAAGCAATAAATTAATCTTCCTCCAAGAAAGAATTCTTCACCACTGGTTCTATTTCTTTCATCCATACTTCCTACCCAATCAACATAAGTATATGTGCAAAGTTTGCAATTATTTGATTTGTCAAACCAAATTTCATAGTCAAATGTCCCTTTTAGATATCTAAATAGCCTTTTTACTATTGCAAAATGATATTTTTTAGGATCAACTTGAAATCTAGCTACTAGCCCAACTTCATTTGCTATATCTAATCTTGTGTAAGTCAGATACTACAAACCTCCAATCATTGATCTATACTTCTTTTGTTTTAGTGCAGGTGTCTCATCTTTGCTAGATAACTTATGACCAGTTATCATGGGTGCACCAACAAGTTTAAAACTTTCCAAACCAAACATTTTCAAAAAGTCTTTTGGGTACTTAGTTTGTGAGATGAATATACCATCACTATTTTGTGCAATCTGCAATCCTAAGAAAAACTCCATTTCTCCTATAATGCTCATTTTAAATTCATTCTTCATACTTTAGAAAATTTATCACTAGCTTCATCATTGCCTCCAAAAATGATGTCACCTATAAATAATACAATGATCAATAAACCATCTTCAATTTCTTTTAGATACAAGTTACTGTCTGTCGTACCTTTAGAAAATCCAAGCTTTGCCAAGTAACTGTCCAACCTTGCATACCAGGTTCTTGGAGCTTGTTTTAGACCATATAGAGCTTGTTGACATTTTAGTCAAGTTTATTATTAATGAAACACACTTATTTAGATAGATATTATCTATAGAGCTTATTGTACAATGTTAACCAAGTAATTTAGACTCCACTGAGTGCTACAATTGCTACTGAGTTCAAGGAATAGTATTTAGTTTGCTTTGAGTAGTTTCTACCATGTTGGTGATCATCAGTGTAAGCTAAGATTCATAAGGTTTACCAAGTTTCTCAGTGCAAACTAAGTTATGCAGTGGTTGCCAAGCTCGTAGTAATAGCATGAAATGAGCTATGTAGTGTGAATCAAGTGACTCAATTTATATGCCAAGTTTCGTAGTATTCACTAAGTCACCAATGCAGACTGAGTTCACACTACTTGGAAGTGATTAGTATGAATTTATCTTCTATTTCTACCAAATGCATGGTGATGTTGAGTAGTGATAGTGGATGCCGAGTATTAGAACCTCACCGAGCTAGTCTTTAGAACCTAAGTTCCTACAGTTGGGCCGACTTTGTGTATTTTGTGTAAACTTGTATTATAGTTGACTTTATTGATTTGTAAATTGGATTGGTATAAATGTATTTTTTTGTATCATATCCAAATGTATGAATAATATATAACATGAGTATAATGTTAATATGAAGAGCACAAGTGTGAAGTAAAAAAAGGCTACAACGATATAAGGAGCAGCAAGGATTTATTTATCACATCAAGGTTATCATTACACTCAAAGGAATCTCATTTAGAAAATCAAGTTTTTGATCAAATATTAGTTGCTGCTTCATCCTAAAAAGTGGATCAGTTAAATCATTTCATAAGGTAGAATTAACAGTCTTCTATAAATCTCTTTACCGAGTGCATACTTCATCATATATTTGCAAATCCTTTTGCAAGGTGGACCTAGCAGCCCTTATTTCTCCTAATAGGGTAGATCATCAGAAGTGATCATTGTAAGCCTTAATAGGCCAACTTTATACTGTAGTACTAAAGGTTGTGGGTATCTAGTGTAGAAGCACCTAGTCTTAAAGATATTGGAGATGATCCCTATAAATATTTTAATTATTTAATGTATTTCCATATGTTTTTATTTGATATTCCATGTAATGGAATCAATGGTAATTCCTAAAGGCAATAAATGTAAAGTTTTCAAGAAAGTACAAAACTATAAAGTTATAATGCAAAATGCATAAAATGTTGTCATGAAAATGCATCACTTTTAGAAGATTGTAATAAGTTGGTTCAAAAGTTGGTTGGAAAGTTATAAACCACCAATGAGCCTATAAAACCTTATTTATGGTAAAAAAAAATAAGAGGGGAAGAAAAAATTCACATTTTAAACAAATTTGGAGTGAATCTAAGTTATTTTTTTGATTGTTTTTTCAATTTTTGTGTTGGTTCCAGTTCTTGTATAGACATGTACAGCCTGAAAACCATGTAAAAAATCTATATATTTGGATAGAATGATGAATTCTTCTTCTCAAATCTGATTTGGTTCAACCATATAATGATATTCATATGCATTTGATAGTTAGAAACCTTCCTAAATACAACCAAGATCAACCATATAACTTTTTACATCATTTTTGTAATGTTAGCAGCTTTCTCAATGTTGCATTTTACATCTTTTCATGCAACTTTTACATTTTTGGAAAAATGACTTCAAAACTTTGTCAAACCTCTCTATAAATATCCAAATGTAATATTTAAGACCTTTTATAATTCTTTTACCCTTCCATGGGTCTTTTACACAAATTTGACCATGTAAACCTAAACATGACCTATTTGACAACTTGAGCAATATTGTGCACATACTTACATTTCTTGTCAACACCTTCACAAATGGATTCAAAATGAATCAATACATAATATAATTGAATTTAAATGACTAAAAATCCTTATATATCTCATAGTGATCTCTAGGTTCCAACTAATATTATTAGAGGTCCTGAGTCTCCAAAATGTGTTCGTACTACATGCTGCAACATGACTGTATTCAAGGAATCTCAAATATGCAAATACCCACTTTCACCAAAATGCTCATAACTTACTCATTTATTTATAAAATTGAACCAAAAAAAAATCATGAGAAGAAGGATTCATCATTCTATCCAAATATATAGATTTTACATGGTTTCTAGGCTGTACATGTCTGTATAAGACATGGTATATCACATAAAAACATATGGAAATACATTAGATAATTAAAATATTTCTAGGGATCATCTCCAATATCTTTAAGACTAGGTGCTTCTGCACTAGTATCATCCCCACCCTAGTTTTACTTTTTATTTGGAAGGTCTATGGGTCACCATATTGCGTTTCAAAAGTGTTATGAATTTTTTTAATGCTTTTAGTTTTTCATGCATGCAATTTGTTCATAATACATATAAAGGATTAATTGGTGAAATAAGATTAAGTTTTATTGGTTATCGATTCACCCCTCCCCTCTAAGTAACTGATCCTATCATATATATTTCCAACAATTGGTATTAGAGCTTTGTGGTTCTAAAAGAAAAGCTTAACATCTTGAAAAAAGATCAAGAAACTATGGAGGTATTTAGACTTGATAAGGCTATTAACAATAAAAATCTAGATTTGGAATTGGCTATTGGGAAACTCAATAAGGAAAAAAAGAAACTCTCTCAATCCTTGAAAAGAAGAAAAGATCTTGCAATTCAAATGAATGACCAAATCTACATTGAAGAAAGAATTGAAGACATCCATTTAGAAAGTAATTTGAATGAAGCTAATGAGGCAATCAAAGAACTATTATAAAATAATGGTACACTTCAAGAAGAAGTTAGGAAACTAAAAAGAGAATAATAAATTCAATTAGTAAGATTGTATGAAGGGATGGAAGAGAAAAAAGGATAAAAGAAGAGATAGACGAAAAGAGTAATGAAATTCAACGTCTATCCTACAATAGGTAGACTTTATCAATAGACTTCATTAATTGACTCACTAATGCAAATGAAGAACTCATGAACCTAAGATTAGAGAATGAAAGATTGAAAAATGACCTAAACACTAAAAGGAAAACCAATGAGAGGATGATGAAATCTCCAGTAGACATGGATTAACTAAATGAGCAAATCCAATATAGACAGAAAGGAAAAGTAGGAATTGGATATATAGAAGAAGGTAAATCATCTAAGAAAGGAGCTCAAAAGAATCAAAGATCTACTTAGAATCACTGTGGTATGATAGGTCATACATTAAAAAAATGGAGCAATGGTAAAGCAAAATTCAATGGAAAATGCTACAATTGTAGTCAACATGGTCATAGAGGTAATGAATGCAAAGAGAAACCTAAGTTTGAAGAAAAATGTCATAAATGAAAAAAGTATGGGCACAAATCTTCTAAATACAAAACTAAGATATTGAACCAAACAAAATAGACTGTAAAAGCTATATTTGGTTGGGACTATAACACCTGGTGTAGACGTCATTACTGTGGAGAATATGGACACATTGGAATGAATTGTATTAAACATCACATGAGGACAAGAGACACTACCATAAGATGTTTCATTTGTACAAAACTTGGTCATCTTTCCAAGAATTTATGAATATTGGAAGAATTGAAGATGAAAAAAAGACAAAAGTTGATAACATCAAAAAGTAGATGAGTCAATGATGGATTCCAAAATCTTTTGAGAATGCAAGTTTGCGTAATGAAGCAAATGTCACTCAAGGATTGGGTGACTCAAGCATTTCTACTTGATCTTCCACAAGGAGAACTATAACTAGGATTTTTAAGTAGACATCTTACATTAGTTCTAGTAAGTAGAATGGAAAGATCCATATCAGCATTCAAGATGCAAAGGGGTCACTGAGCATTTAAGAAAAGATAGTCATTACCAAGTGAAATTGGGTTGTAAGATCCTACCGAGCAAGGTTGAGAGTAACTTAGTGTTATGTGGACATCGAGTCATGGATGTTCTTATTGAGGTATTTAATGAAAGTTAAGTGGAAGATATTCTATCACTAGTGAAGCAATCATACTAGGAATTTATGGTGAAAGTTGATTAAAAGGTCAAAATTGAAGTCATTTGTTACAGTGAATTTTTGAGCGCTATTTGTGCAGAGTGACTTTTAGTGCATCTGAGTGATTTGTGAAAATTAATATTGAATATTTTTGTGTTCTCTCAAACCCTACTAAGAAAATGGCATCCTCTAGCAGCAAGGCTAAGAAAGGGTTAGAAATGTTGGTTCAAGGTGTGGAATGGAAAGCATCAGATTTCAAGCTTAGTGCAACAGTTTCTGAAACCCTAGATCCAAGTGGAGCACAATCTCAAATTCCATCCAAGGTACTATTGATTAATGATATCCATATGCATTTTTGATGTTAGATTCAAGACATAGGATCTCTAATAATGAATGAATCTTTGAGAGAATTGTGTATGAATGGTGTGTTAAAACTGGAGCATCAACACCTTGAAGCAAAGGGTTTGACTCACATTCCTCACATGCCATGAGACTTTCAAATTAAATGGATGAGATTTACCCTCATCCATGTGCATAATGGACAATTGTGGTTGGGAAAAACTATTGTAATAACAAATAAAATGATCCATAGGATCATATGTATCCCAATGCTAACCAAGGAAAAAATGACTAAAACCCTAAGTCAGATTGAGCTAGAAAAGAAAACCCTTGCCAAATGGTATGGAAGGGGAATCAAAATAAGCTATGTTATGGATATGGAATTTAAATTTGGGATACATGTCATTGTACATAAGATATACAACTTGATCAGACTCAATAGTGTATCATGTGAAGTTGTGGATCTCACATACAAAGTGGTCATGAATAATATGTCATTTGACCTAGCTGAGTTAATGTTGAATCAGTTCAACAAAAATATGAAAAGCATCAAAACTTCAAAGAATAATCCTTGTAAGTTTGGTTCACTCTTAACTTGTCTATTTTTATTTGTGCAAAGGTTCTTCCCATCAAAAGGTACAGTTGTGTGGAGAAAAGATGTACTTGTTCTTTACCAAATCAATGAGTATATAGCATAAATAGGAGAAAACTATGTTAGTATTATGGACAACTATTTTGATGTATTTAAGGACAAGATGAATAATATGTTTAGGATCCCTAAGAAAATTGTACAAGACTACAAAGATGATATTTATTTCATCATTGATTGTGATAAAGTGTATATAGAAACAGTAAGACCAAGAATTGTATGGGTCAAGCCTCTAGGTTATGAGGTTAATATTGATGAAACCAAAGATATCATTGAATCATTGTTAAATGAGCTAGTTGATACAAAAGCTACATATTTTAGCACCTATGTTGAAGCTAAAGCAAGAATTGAACTTGAAATAAAACTCCATTAGGTGGTCAATAAAGGGAAGAAAAGAATAGCTAAATTGAAATAAACTAGCTCCACTCTCCTGTTGACTGAAGGTAAAGGTGATGACATAGAAGAAGATGATGCAAAAGAAGAAGAGAAGTAAGAAGAAGAAGATCCTATAAAGAATAAAAGTAAGGTTATTATAACCAAACCTACCAAGCCATCCACTCTAGCATTTAAAAGGAGGGCATCAAGAAAGAAACAAGGAGGAGATGTGATCTTCAAATGGCCACCACCCACATTCCAAGAAAAGTTGAAAAAAATTAATTTAGGAGATGACATGGAAAATTTCAAATCATTAAGATATGAGATAAGAAATATAGAGGAAAAGAAGCAAGTTGAAGACATGGTTATGTCTAAAATGGGTAAACGGAAATATTCTCCTAACCAACTTGCACAAAACATTCCCAGTGATTTAATGGAGAAAATCAAGCCAAGATGGGAGCATGCTATGAAAACTTCTAAAGATATTTAAGAAAAAACTTTGAGGAAACTTATGCCAAGCTTGAGTGATAAAGGAGTCAAAGAATCCATCAAATAGAATGAAGAGAAACTTACCTTGAAGTTTACACTTACTTGATATTGATTATTGATATTGAAAATGTGGTAAGGAATGCCAAAAAAACATGGAAAAACATCTTCAATCTTCATATGAAAAGTGATTTTGTTGTTAATGTCAGTGACAAGGAAGATGACAAGGATGAAGAAGGAAATAATGATGGAGAAGAAACACATTATGACAATATAGATGATGAGTAATAGGAATAGGAAGCTACTTGTTGTGGTTCCACAATGCACACTCTATTTCTAGCAGAAATGGGGACCCCCTACTTTATTTTTTAGCTTCCCAAAACCATAGTCCAAGGTTTGAGTCTTGTTCAGGGTTTTATCTAGTGTCTCAGTTCATGCCCAGGTCCTACTTTGAAGACCAGGATTATGGAATCAAAGTTCTCAAATAAAATAAGTCTTTTGAAAAAATCAAAAGGTGCACCAACACACCTTAATAGGTGTGCTAGTGCGCTATACTACCAAAAGAAAGAGGCATTTTTCTATGTGCAAATGTGCAGCTGCACACCTGCACAACACAAGAGGGGTTTGGGGTCCTTGGGTCTATAAAAATTAGGGCCCTCTTCTCTTTCTCACCTATACTCTCTCACCTCCAAGCTAGCACACCACAACTACACATCAGTCAAGGTTTGCTCCTCGCATCTCCCCACTTGCATAGTAAATGTAAAAAATGTAAAGTTAAGAAACACAAATAAGGTGTGTAGCAGCACACCTGTCTAGGTGCACTGTCATGTCCCGCCCCGACCATCATAGCACTATTGACATTTTGTTTCTTTTGGACTTTGATAGTTAGACTCTAGATGACACATTATTACCCACTATGGACATTGACATTTTGATCCTTAGACTATTTGATTTCATGTTATGTTATTGAGACATTGATACCTATATCATTAGGCTATATGATGATTCCTTATGATGTTACTAGGACACTAATATTCTAAGTAGTTTTTATGATGTTATTCAGATATGCTTACTTACCTTCTTGATGATCCATATGTCATGATTAAAGCTTATGTTATACTCAAGTGAATGTTTGATTTTTGAATTGTGGTCTCCATATGGTGCTAGATTATCATGTCTTAGCATATTTAGAGTAACATTAAGAATTCATGTATCATTTGAATAAACTAGAATTGTACACTTATATTATATTTGATGCATTGCTTAAGGTAGATTATTTCCATAATTTTCTGTAAGAATAAATGATCATAATGTTTTACTATCTAGATTAGAGAATTGCTAGAAATGTGAAGTGTGTAATGTGATATGAATGGAAATACATATTTCATATTAGTTATGTTATTCATTGATGATAGAATCTATGTGATTTATATTTACATTATCATTTTATCACCTTATTCTTGGACTACTGATATTTGCAATAAGTGTGCAGGAAAGAAGCCCATGGATTTATGGAGAACCTTTCTAGGTGTTTGGAAAAACCAAGGTTAACCCTAAGGAGGGTATAACCTTTTTACCCTTGTATTTTATTTGTAAAACCAATTTGTGTGTATTATTGTGATTCTATAAAAGTAAATTTGTTTTTCTTGATGGCTTGCCAAGTGTGTTGTGTGTATTGTGGTGTCACTTGACACATGTTCTCCTTTGTAGCATGCTTAGTGGGATGGTAGGTGGTTGAGTGAACCAAGGAGTGGTTTGGTAGGATTTCTTTTCCCTAGGTGTATTTATGGGTCCAAGAGGGATTCTTTCCATGCTAGGTCGAATGCCCACCTTTTGTGAATTTTTAGGAGGTTTACACCATCCCTAGGGGTAGTTTGAGGTCTTATTTTAAAGCCCATATGATATACCTAGGGGGTAGGGGCATTTTTAAGTATTATAAGCTTCCCTAGGCATTGAAAAGAGCACCCAAAAATTGTGGATTCCCAAGTTGGCCGAATTTGGAAACTTAAGCATCAAAAGAAAACATTCTTTAGAGAGAGTTGGTTGGAGAGTTCTTGGGGGGAGAATTTTTGGATAGATCTGGAAAAAGAATCTAAGTGGGGTAAAATTTTGGAAAAGGGAAAAAAAAACAAGGAGAAGAAGATAGCTTAGGAGGAGGATTGCTGGTAAAAAGAGAGGGAGCTCAAATTTGCTTGGAAACCAGGTTGGTAACCTTATGTACCCTTGCTATGAAAGCTTGTTGTCAAGTAGATTATTTTTATTGTGTTATGCATGTGAGTTTTTTGTAATGTAGTTGTAATATGGTGTGTTGTAATGTTGTGTTGTGTAAGTTTGAGGGATCATGTTTCAGTTTTGGTGTATGTGTGTATTGTGATTTACTTTGTGTTGTGAATTCATATGTTCTTGTTGCAATTTTCTATTTTGGGTGTGACAAGGTGAGTCTCATCTCTTGGGAGGGAAAGAGAGCCTTGTGAGGGTAAGGGGTGCATAGGGAATGTGTTGGGTGAGAGTCTCTCCTAGAGTAGGAGAGGGATGCCATATGGGTGTTATGGGCCCCATATGCCACCTTGCTGGAGTTATAAGTATTGTAAAGATGCCATGTGAGGGCATGTATGTGGTGTTGGGTTGCCTTGTGAAGGCATGTGTATAAAGTGTATAGCCTAATGAAGGCATAGTTGCAGGTGGAGTCTCCTCAACATTCATTTTCCACCCTTACCCCTTGAGATGGATCTACATGTGATCCTAAGTGGTCTACCTTGGTTGAGAATTTTTGTGGTTTATTTGTCAACTGTAAAATGTGAGAACAGTTTTGTAATGTGAGCATTGTGTTGTAAATGGTTGTTAGTAATGTATGTCCACCTAGTCAAGGTTCTCCCTGCTCGGGGGTGGCCTTTAAAAGGCCTAAGGTTGGGAGGAGAGTACCATGGGCTTGTTTGTGTGTGTTGTACTGCAGGTTGTGATCTATGGATTGAAGACTTGAAGAGAAGAAGGATGTTGTCTTATTTTCATGTGCAACAAAAACATACTTCCAAGTGAATTCTTATTGTATTAGGGAGAGTCACCCTTGGGTAACTCCCAATCTTGTGTTTTATGATAGCTTGTAAGCTAGAAAATTGTATAAGTGGACTGTACTTGTTGATATGTTGCTACATTCAGTGATTAAAGGAATTTATATATATCATGCACTATCCTATAGTATATAGAAATGAGTAAAGTTGTTATGTTTTTGTTTCTAAAATGATTCTAAGAGAAAATGTGTGTCTCCATTTGAAATTGATACATTTGGTTATAAAGACATTTTGTTATAATTTCAAATAATGTTTTGGTTGGAAGGAACTAAAGTGGTTAGTGAAGTTAGTTAAATGTATTGTAGGAATGTACATCAATATTGTAGATCAAGGAAAATAAATATAACAAATAAAATAAAATAAAAATGCTTTAATTGAAAAAAAAAAAAATATTTATATTTGCTGGTTCCTTTGACTGTAATATTGGTGCACTACATGCACTACTATGCTCCCTATTTTTCTTCACCAAAACACAAGTCAAAAAACACCAAAATAGGTGCACATCATTACACCTACCCTAGTGAGCTAATACATACTTGTTTTTATTAAAACAAATAAACAATGACCTAATTAGGGTACATAGTGGCACACCTAATTAGGTGTGCTACTGTCCACCACCCTAAAAAATACAACAAAATGCCCAAGTAAAAGAAGGGTGTGCATTAATGCACCCCATGAGGTGTGCTAATACACACCCTATTTTAAAAAAATTGTGCTAAGAAAATGGCACACTAGGTGCACCTGTGATGTGCGGCTGGTGTGCCCTTTTTTTGTATTCTAGAGTCAGACTAGGTTTATCTTGTGTTGTTGGGAAGATTAGGGTTTTGTATTTTTCTCATGTCAATAGTAGGGTTTTAATTAATTGATATTTATTCAACTCCAAACTAATGGACATCATATTGTGTAGATTTAATGGCTTCCTCATCGTCTGTCCTCTCTAAGAAGATGGTTCCTAAGCCTGTGGTATTCAAGTTCCTAGGTATTCTAACCAAACCATGATTTTAAGATGATCATTCAGAGATCTGAGACACCAAACTAGGTCACATCAATTTGGAAACATTCTTAACACTGTCCAAAAAACCAACAGAAAGGTCTTTGATGATTTTTGCATTGATCCAATCAGGGCTTGTCAATGCAGTGTCACATCTAGTTTCAATGTAGTCATCATAGTTAATCATGATGCTAGAAAAGAAATATGTTCCCAAGGAAAGGGTCGTTAAGAGCATAACCAAAGAGATTGTCCTAGATCTCTCACGTAACACTATAGAAGGTATGCCATCTACTAAGGGTGGATCAGTTTATTTGATTGACTTAACACCAAGCTGAGAGATGGTATAGGGAACATGTGGAGGAAGCTTGTGACATTATATATTCTTCATACCTGATTGAGAAGACTCCTCTTGGGAAAAAATTAGGAAAAGTGGATATGACATAAGGCTATATAAATGATGATATGGGATATTCAATCAGGCTATATAAATGATGATATGGGATATTCAATCATTCTTTTGAGAAGAGTCATGGGTTTGCTAGTATTAGGGCATTTGAACATATAGATGGTCAATTTCATTGATACTATTAAGACAACAAAGATATTAATTGAATAGGCCTCCATTCTCAATGAGAACTTGGGAGATTAGCTAATAGCTATGAAGAATAACAAAAAATTCTACATGACATCATACTTGGTGTACTTATTAGCTGCAAGGGTGACAGATTATCCTGGGCTATATAAGAAAGGTAGAATGTAGGATGAAAATGCATGGCCTTACATTGTATATCCTTAGCTAGTAAAGAAGAACCTTTCAGAGCAAAGAAAAGAATATAGGATTGTAAATGATGCTTTCATATTCAAGATAATCTGGTTTATAGAGGGGTATTTTGTGAAGAAGATACCCAAAGAGGCAGCTGTATAGATATAAGAAGTCAGAGCTTATTATATCGAGTTCCAAACATTTACATATTTAAGGGTAGCAGGTATAGCTCTCAACCCTAAGAAGCTCTCGAGGTATCCTAGTGACAAACTTATTCTCCTGGAGATCTCTTGACAACTATTATCTACATATGATAGAGTTAGAAAGTAACATAAAATATGTTGGACATGGCCTATGACTATAGGACCTTTTAGGGTAGATCAAAGACAAGATATTCCATCTTTTGAGTGTGAATGGGATCAGTATCCCTTGGATAAATATAATTCCCCTTGGCCCTATTTTGATAACATCGGGAGAGTGCAATACTTAGCAGGTAAAATATTTAACCATGAAGATGCCATTGAAGATCACTGGATGAATGCAAAAAAGGACTATGATGTTCTCATAAGGGCTTATAGTAGGATGACTTTGTATCTGTCAAAGAAGGCTTTGAAGATAAATATTGAATCAAAGATTGTGCAACAAGATATAGAGGATCTTCTTGACCCATTGTTTTATAGGGATACGATTGGTGACTGATGTATAATGAATGCTAAGATTGACAAATAAGAGAACTTAGATATCAATCACAGGGAAAGGAACATCACTAAGTTGACAAATGATTTGATCAAGAGACCTTTCAAACTTGATCTAGCCTAAAATAGTGATCTTCCATGCTCAAGCCCACCTAGCTAAAGCCCAAGGAGCAAAGATCATAGTGCCTACATTTACAGCCCAGTCACCAGTAAGACCAGAAATGGTGCACCAACTTGATAGACAAGTTGGGTATTATTAGGATCAGAAAGGAAAAGGTAAAGGAAAAAGGAAGAGGAATTCTCCTCAACAAGCTGAGCTAGAAGAGGGATAAATTTAGGTACCTCTATAACAGGGAGAAAAAAATTTACAAGGGTTAGAAAATTTTGAAACTACAAAGACCCAAAGACAATCCTTAAGTACCACTAGCTGAGCAAGGAAAAGGAGGAGATGAAGTGGAAATATAGGAAATACCTCAGTATAGGTATAATCCTTCCCCTCCATGCCTAATAGGAGAAGAAAGATTAAGACTCTAGTAAAGAGGAGGCAAAAGGTGATCAAGAAAGTGATTTCCTTCCCATCAGTCCCTGAACCTATTCTAGAAGAAGTGGAAGAAGAGGATGATGAGGATGAAGAGGATAATATACCTTTGAATCAGAGGACTCATCTCATAAGATCTATAGAGTCAAAAAGAAGAAGAAGCTCCACCATCACACCTCCATTTATTCCTAAGCAACCTATCTAGACTACAATGTTACAAGATGAAATGCAACAATGGATAGATGAGCAGGATATAGAGGGCACTAATGTCTTTTAGATAGATTTTGATTTCATGCTTGTGGGTACTAAATTGGTTGGGGATAAGATAAGGAACACTCCAACCAAATAACCTCAATAGGAGGATTGGAGTCAATTGACACCCAAACCAAAAGGACCTAAGGTGGTTCCATCATCCTTAGTACAAGTCACACTCTATGGAGACAAGGGATCTGCTACTCCTTTTCCTCCTAATAATGAAGAAGAACATATTCAAGAAAAACAAGAAGAAGAGCCACAACAAGTATCCATCGAGGAAGTTTTAGAAGAAGGGTAGATAAGTGAACATCCTCAAAAAACTTCCCAAGAAATCAAGGTGAGGACTGTGGACTCTATAGATATAGAGATTCTTGATGCAAATCTTTCATAGAAGGAGAAGAATCCAAAAAGGTATGATAAGGGGAAGAGTATAGTTGAGAAGAATGCATTCTTGAAAGGTAAGTCTCCATTGGAGCATATCCCAAGGTGGTTAAGAAAAGAAGTAATAAGAAATAAGAAACAACAATTCACCACTAAGGAGAAGGATAGAATGGAATTGATTAAAATGCTGACAAAGCCTGAATCACCTCCAAAAGATGCATAGGTTTACCCTTTATCATGAGTGATGAGAGCCAAGACTTATTTGCACATGTGGCTATCCCTCCTCCACATTCAAATATCAAAGAAATGATGCCATGAGATTATCAAATTGGGGAGGTCATGCTTGGGAAGCCTACCTTGGATACCGCTAAGTTAATGGTAACAAGAGAGATGAAGGAAGTATTTTGTAGCTTAGGACAAGATGGGGTGGAACTAATAACACTTCGGCAGAAAAATGAAATCCGAAAGGGATATTTGAGTGAAGTTGTTGGCCCCTTGGATCCCACAAGCCCAAAGGACACTTTGATCATAGTAATTGAAAGAAGAGATAAGGGGGTGATACAGTTGGACCCATTTTTGAGAGCTTGTCAGAAATGGTGAGAAAGTTTTGAGGAAAAGTGTGTACATATCATTTAGGGAAATATGAAGTTGTTATTGTTGGAAAATGAAGATGGGGTAACTGAGAGGGGAGGGGTGAATCAGTTACCACAAAAACATTTTCAAAAGTCCCAAAGATGCCTTAAACTTAGTTGCTGCTGCTACTCGATAAACACAAAAATTACTGCTTAAAACTTGATAGATGTTTAGTTAATTTATGAAGCATTTACTGAAATAAGTGACTATGCAAAAGAAAGTAATCATTAACACAGTAGACACCAGATTTACGTGGAAACCCAATATGGGAAAAACCACCAGCAACTAGTCACCAATTTTCACTCTTCTGAAGTGAGCCCTGTTAGGAGCCAACCCTGTTAAAGGTTACAAAACACACTGTTAGGTGTGACCCTGTTAGAGGATTTAATCACCCTGTTAGGAGTGGCCTTGTAAGAGGTCTTTTGAACAATTCAACTAAATTGCCACCCTGTTAAAGGATTTATGAAATGACTGTTAAACCAACTCTGTTAGGAGATTTTGGAATCACTGTTACAATGGTTAGAAAGCAACAATGAATGATCTAAAAATACATGCACCTTATCTTGCTGAATACAGATCTCAGTTTAGCTCCACAAGATCCTTACTGATCAAATATAACTCTGCAGCTCCAAGATTTCCCTATGCTCAATTCTACTTAGGCACACGCAAGTCTCTTTCTTGCACTTCCTTGCTCTATTCGTATATACTTTCTATCCTCTTTTTTTTTCGCATCTTGAGCACCTCTTTATATATTATTCATAATACCAAGTCGGCCCAACCAACTTGTCAAAATAATTCCAAAGTCGGCTTGCCCAACCAACTTGACGAAACATATTCCAAAGTCGGCTTGAACTAAAAAACAAAATTCTTCACTGGCCGACGCTGCTCGGTCAATACAGAACAAAAAATTCCTTCCTGTGTTAACCGGCAGAACTCGATAAAAACTACAATTACCGAGGAATTCGATAAACCTGCCACTTCCTTTGGAAACTGACTAGACTCGGTGAAAGCTGTCTTCGACTACCGAGTGAGCTCGGTGAAAACTCAGCTTTCCTTAGCTTACCGTGCAAACTCGGTTAACACTAACCGTTCGCTACAAAATCCTTTGATACCCGAGTGATCTCGGTAAGAACTAAACTTTCGTTAGCTTACCGAGTGAACTCGGTTAACACTAACTCACCGTGTGACATACAGGAACGCTCGGTATACACTGCAAAAGGCTTTTACTGACCGACTGAGCTTGATAGACTCTGTAAACTATTTTCCTGGTTGATAGAACTCGGTAGACTCTGTCTGATAACTGATATGACATTTGTGTAACATCAAAGACAATACACAATTATTTAATTGCATCCAACAATCTCCCTCTTTGGCATTGATGGCAACACAACATGTCATAGCAGAAATGAAATTTGAAAGCAAGTCTACTGCAACACAACACAATTAACAATTCTCCCTCTAAGATAGAGAACTCTCCCTCTTACAGTAATCTCCCTCTGTGAAGAAATTACTTAATCAAATTTTGGATTTCGGAAAAGATATGACAGTAAAACTCTCCCTCTTTGACAACACATGCCAAAGACCATCTAATTTCAAATGAATTTCATTGTACCTTTAGTACTGATTCATATGCAATATTTCCTTGATTTGCTGCATCAACTGATGAATGTTCAATTTTGTAAGAGCTGATGCATCACTAAAACTTATTTTAGTGAACTTCAGATAGGGGAATAACCCCTAACTTACCTCTGAGATACAAAAATGCATCCTTAGGTAAAGGCTTTGTGAATATGTCAGCAATCTGTTCCTTTGTATGTACATATTCCAATCTGATTTCCTTGTCCTGCACCAATTCTCTGACAAAGTGATACTTGATTGCAATGTGCTTAGTCTTAGAATGCATTACTGGATTTTTAGATATATTGATTGCACTTGTGTTATCACAAAACATGACGACTGATTCCTTGATTTCCATCTTCATGCCTTGTAGCAATTGCTTGAACCAAACAATATTAGAACAGTTTACTGCTGCAGCAACATACTCTGCCTCTGCTGTTGATTGAGCTATATAGTTTTACTTTTTGCTTATCCAAGAAACCAACCTCTTTCCAAGAAAGAATGCACCTCCACTTGTGCTTTTTCTGTCGTCAAAGTTTCCTACCCAATCACCATCAGTAAACACTTTTAAGTCTAGGTTTCCTCCAAGTTTATACCATAATCCATAATCTTCAGTTCCTTTCAGATATCTCATTATTCTCTTGATTTCCATCATGTGATTTTCTCTTGGTTTGGCTGAAAATCTTGCCACAATTCCAACTACAAGAGCAATATCTGGCCTAGTATGAACTACATATTGCAACTTTCCAATCATAGATCTGTACAATGTCTGATCTATTTCCTTTGAATCATCTTCTTTGGTAAGTTTTAGTCCAGTACACATGGGAGTTCCAACTGGTTTACAGTCTTCCATACCAAACTTTTTCAATATCTCTTTGATATATTTTGCTTGAGTGATGTAGATGCCATTCTTGTTCTGCTGAATTTGAAGTCTCACAAAGAATTTGATTTCACTGAACATTGACATTTCAAATTCCTTGCTCATTTGTTCTAAAAATTCTTTGCAAAGATCATCATTCCCTGTAAAAATAGTATCATCTACAAATATTTCTGCCAGGACAATCTTATTTTCTGGTCCTTCCTTGATATACAAACTACTGTTATCATTATTTCTTTGAAATCCAATTTGAATAAGATAGCTATGCAATCTTTCATACCATGCTCTAGGGGCTTGTTTTAGACCATACAATGCCTTGTGCAATTTGCAAACCATGTTCTTTTTATTTGGATCAATAAAACCTTCAGGTTGTTCAATGTAGACCTCTTCATCCAGTATACCATTTAGAAATGCTGACTTGACATCCATCTGATAAACTTTAAATCCTTTGTAGGCAGCATATACTAATAAGGTTCTAACACCTTCCAATCTAGCAACGGGAGCAAAAGTTTCTCCATAATCTATGCCTTCTTCTTGAGAATATCCTTTGCACACTAATCTAGCTTTGTTTCTTGATACTTTACCATTTTCATCCAACTTATTTCTGAAAACCCACTTTGTATCGATTACATTTTTGTCTTTAGGCCTGGGTATAAGAGTCCATGTTTTGTTTTTCTCTATCTGCTCTATTTCTTCATTCATTGCTTCAATCCAATTATCATTTTCTAATGCATCTTTGACAGTTCTAGGTTCAAAATCAGCAAGTAAACAAGTACCTTTCAACTTACTTCTTGTGATGGTTCCATCAGATTTATTTCCAATGATCTGATCTGCTGAATGATGTCTCCTGACATATTTGGCTAGAACAGGTTCTTTTTCTTTTGGATGAATTTTGTCGTTATCTTCTTGCATTTCTCCTCCTTGCTTGGTTTGGTCTGCCTCGGTATCAACTGGCACGATATGTACTTGCTCGGTGACCTCAGGCTCGGTAATCTCTAACTCGGTATTTTCTGACTCGGTAGACGTTGTCTCGGTAGATGTTTCCTGCAACTCGGTTAGTGATGACTCGGTAGAAGAAGATTTTTGATTCTCAGATGCAGTTGATATTATATCTGAATCACTGAAGATGAATCTTTTGTAATCTTCTGGTTCTTTTCTACTTTCTTCTTCAGTCTTTTCTGCAAATTCATCAGCTTTCACATGTATACTTTCTATGACTTTGTGAGTAGATAAGTTCAAGCATCTATATGCTTTACTCTTGCATGAGTATCCAAGAAATATACCTTCATCACCTTTTACATCAAATTTACCTTTTCTAGATTCTTTCAAGATATAACATTTGCTTCCAAATACTTTCAGATAACTTACATTGGGTTTATAGCCATACCATATTTCGTAGGGAGTTTTGAATGAGTCCTTTTTTAACTATACTTGATTTAAGGTATGAACTGCTGTACTGATAGCCTCCTTCCAGTATTTGATAGCAACATTCTTTTCTATCATCAAGGTTCTTGCACAATCCATGATGGATCTGTTCCTTCTTTCAGCTATGCCATTTTGTTCAGGTGTACCTAGTGCTGAAACCTGTCTTTTGATTCCTCTTTCAATAAAAAAGTTATTAAATTCATGTGAAATAAATTCACCACCTCTGTCTGACCTTAGGCATTTCAATCTTTTCCCTGTTTCTTTTTCTACTCTTGCCAAATACCATTTGAACTTTTCAAATGCTTCTGATTTGTTCCTTAGTTACATGATGGTCATCATTCTTGAATAATCATCAACAAAAAGAATAAAATATTTTTCACCAGTATAGCTTTCAGTTTCAATAGGTCCACATAAGTCAGTATGCACAATTTCTAATAAATCTTCAGACTGATAATTTTTGCTTTTGAAACTAGACTTACCCATCTTTCCAATTTGACAATTCTTGCATAAACCGACCTCTGGTTTCTTTAAATCAGGAATGCCTCTCACTTTCTTGAATTTTCTTATCTTTACCAGATTGTCAAAATTCACATGACATAATATTTTATTCCATAACCAACTCTCTTCTATTTGAACAATAAAACATGAATGTTCATCAAGTTCAAGATAGAACAAGTTACCTTTAGTTTGAATACCAGATCTAATCAGCTTTCCTTTACCGTTCAGCAGTCTTGCTTTGCCTTGGATGAATTCTACTTTGAGTCCATTGTTGAGTAACTGTGCCACACTCAATAAATTATGCTTTAGTCCTTCTACCCAATAAGCATAATCACATACAAGTTCCTGGGTTAGAGTGATTCTTCCTTTTCCTTTGATGCAACAAGGTTCATTGTTTCCAAATCTTACACTGCCACCATCATACTCTTCAAATTGATCAAACTTTGTTTTATCTCCAGTCATATGATGTGAGCAGCCACTATCAATGATCCATGTATCATTCTTACTTATGTGAGAGATGAGTTCCATTTCTTCATTGTCAGATTCATCTTTTACAACAATGTAAACAATCCCATCCTCTTCTTCATCATTAGAATCATTAGAATCTTTAGCCATAAAACATGATTTCTTACTTTTATCCTTAAATGATTTGAAATCTTTCTTACTGTTCCATTTATTATCTTTCTTTTCATCTTTATCTTTCTTGTTTGGACACCTTGCAGCAATATGACCGACTTCTTCACATGAAAAGCAAATTAGGGGTACTTTACCTCTGTATTTACCTCTTCCTCTTGAATATTTCTTTGCAAGTAGGGCTTCAATTACTTCGAGGTCGCTGTCAGAGCTCTAATCTGATTGATCTTCACTCTCTAACTGAGATTCCTTCTTCTTTTTGCCTTTGTCCTTGAGTGAAAGCTTGGCTTCAAATGCAGACTCAATGTTCTTTGCAGCTGGAACATAATTATCAAAATTATCCAATTCAAATGCTGTCAATCTTCCAACTATGGCCTCTAGGTTTATCTTGTGATTGGCCTCACACCTTCTTTCTTGAATGGCTGATACCCTAATGGCATAAATTGGAAGTAGAGTTCTAAGAACTTTACTTATGACTGTCTCTTCATGGATACTTCCTCCAGAAGCTTTGATAGCACTGACACATGCTTTAATTCTTTCAACATATTTGGCAATATTTTCATCTTCTTTCATTTTCATCTGATCGAACTGTTCTCTCAGACTTTCAGCTTTGGCTCTTCTGATATTGTCATCTCCACCATAGATCTCTTTCAGTCTTTCCCACATTTCATAGGAAGTAGTGCAGTCCTTGACTTCATCAAACTCTTCATAACTCAAGGCAGATGCCATATCAATCATCATAATGTTATGAGTCTTCTTTATAGCAATGTCATTGACTGATAATGTACCTGATGGTTCTACATATTTCTCATCAAGATATTTCAGACCAGTGTCACCAATGGAAGCTAGGTGAAGTCTCATTAATCCCTGCCATGCTGAGAAGTTGTTTCGATTAAGCCTTGGGATTTCCCTCTTATAAGACATCTTGATCTTTGGCTTAGATCTTTGAAATCTTCTCCTACAAGCACCAAAAGCTTTGATACCAATTGTTGGAAAATGAAGATGGGGTAACTGAGAGGGGAGGGGTGAATCAGTTACCACAAAAACATTTTCAAAAGTCCCAAAGATGCCTTAAACTTAGTTGTTGCTGCTACTCGATAAACACAAAAATTACTGCTTAAAACTTGATAGATGTTTAGTTAATTTATGAAGCATTTACTAAAATAAGTGACTATGCAAAAGAAAGTAATCATTAACACAGTAGACACCAAATTTACGTGGAAACCCAATATGGGAAAAACCACCAGCAACTAGTCACCAATTTTCACTCTTTTGAAGTGAGCCCTATTAGGAGCCAACCCTGTTAAAGGTTACAAAACACACTGTTAGGTGTGACCCTGTTAGAGGATTTAATCACCCTGTTAGGAGTGGCCTTGTAAGAGGTCTTTTGAACAATTCAACTGAATTGCCACCCTGTTAAAGGATTTATGAAATGACTGTTAAACCAACTCTGTTAGGAGATTTTGGAATCACTGTTACAATGGTTAGAAAGCAACAATGAATGATCTGAAAATACATGCAACTTATCTTGCTGAATACAGATCTCAGTTTAGCTCCACAAGATCCTTACTGATCAAATATAACTCTACAGCTCCAAGATTTCCCTCTGCTCAATTCTACTTAGGCACACACAAGTCTCTTCCTTGCACTTCCTTGCTCTATTCGTATATACTTTCTATCCTCTCTTTTTTTCGCATCTTGAGCACCTCTTTATATATTATTCATAATACCAGGTTGGCCCAACCAACTTGTCAAAACAATTCCAAAGTCGGCTTGCCCAACCAACTTGACGAAACATATTCCAAAGTCAGCTTGAACTAAAAAAAAAAATTCTTCACTGGCCGATGCTGCTCGGTCAATACAGAACAAAAACTTCCTTCCTGTGTTAACCGACAGAACTCGGTAAAAACTACAATTATCGGGGAATTCGGTAAACATGCCACTTCCTTTGGAAACTGACTGGACTCGGTGAAAGCTGTCTTTGACTACCGAGTGAGCTCGGTGAAAACTCAACTTTCCTTAGCTTACCGTGCGAACTCGGTTAACACTAACCGTTCACTACAAAATCCTTTGATACCCGAGTGATCTCGGTAAGAACTAAACTTTCCTTAGCTTATCGAGTGAACTCAGTTAACACTAACTCACCGTGTGACATACAAGAACGCTCGGTATACACTGCAAAAGGCTTTTACTGACCGACTGAGCTCGGTAGACTTTGTAAACTATTTTCCTGGTTGATAGAACTCGGTAGACTCTATCTGATAACTGATATGACATTTGTGTAACATCAAAGACAATACACAATTATTTAATTGTATCCAACAGTTACACATTATGCAAGAGAATGTGGATAGGCTAGTAGCAATTTTGAATCAAGATTTTGGTTTGATGGATGAGATACATACCTGGGGCAAGGATTTATAAGAACTATAAGCAATTAAAGGCCAAAGGTATTAGATGTTGATGGGTGTATATATAGTTGAGGAGTTAGAAAAGATATATGATTATATTGAAAATATTGTGGATGGGAATAAAATAATGGAGACATTACACACAGAGATTCACAAGCTCAAGGATCAAGCCCAAGAGCAAATTTTGTAAGCTGAGAAGCATTATAGCGATGCTTGTTTAGATTTTTTTGAGGATGATGCATGACACAAGTTAATACTAGTAGAGGTAGTATTGGAAAAATTCTAGAGAAATTTTGAGGAAGTTTCCAATGATGATGACATTAGGCAGGCATTTAGAATAGAAGAGGCTTTACTGGAACTTGATGTAAAACTCAAAGATTTTGTAGAGACCTGTATTGAAGTCAACAACTACATGCAGAAGGTGAAAGAAAAATGTGCAGCCTTATATTTTCTATATGTGGCTCAAATAATTGAGATCATTGAGAAATTCAAGGGAAAATACCCAGACATAGCTCTGTATAAAGGGGAACAAAATCTAGAAGCCAAAATTTTGATTTTGACACTTAGTGAAATTTTGCATTTTGTAGAGCTTTCTTCTAAAATGTGCCAGGTGTGTAGGTGTGCTAGGTGCACTAGTGCCAAAGTTTTCTTTTATATTAGTGTCATGGAAGTTTTTTGAGGAATTCAGAGGTGCACCAATAGTTAATTGCTAGTTCTAAATTTAGAACTTTTCATGCTTCGAAAACACATTCTAACGATAGTTTAACTCCTGCAGATGCCTAGTGAAGAGGGAGCTTCTATTTTTGCCACTTCTAAACACTTCTACAATAATTGAAGACTTTCTTTTTCTTATTCTTTCATGCTTTCTTTGTTTTATGACATGTAAAGGCTCATGCATCCAATTAATGATATAAAATAGATGGAGTCCTACTTGGAACTAGTTAGATAGTTAGTTTGTACATAAATAGATCTGTTTTATTAGTTTAGAAGTATATGATTGCATAAAGATATCTCTCATTCTCAACATAAATTGAGGAGAAGATTTCTTATAAATATGGGAATGTAATATGTAATCAAGGTCACCATTATTTTACAATAATATATGCTTTTGGTGCTCGCATTTGGAGTGTAGTGATTCTTGCCTAAGTGTATTATATTTTGTAGATGTATGTTCATGGAGTGTAATTGAGCCAAAAGTTTATTGCATTCTTTCTAGTTGTGCAATCTTTTAATTCTGGTGTTTGCTATGGGTCTACAAATTCTGTTGATGTACTTAGTTTTAGAAGAGATCATCATATTATTCCTACATAACTTTTTGTCTCACATGAGCACACTTTCTGTAGGGTTGCAATTTGATGAAAAGTGAAACATCTTATGGTTATTGAATTCCCATTGACAATTGCATTAGTGGAATTAAGGAAGTGTTGCTCCTATTTTCATTGGTTACTCACCGATCTTTTTGAAAGCTTAACTCATAGACATGTTGTTTCTATGGCTTAAGTCTATTAGGATTTACTTTCATGTTATTTTATTAAACTTCTTGTTACCCTATCTTTGTTATTTTCTTTACTAACCCCTTGGTTAAATTATTAATTCATATAGTTGCATTGTTAGATTGCATTCATCTTAGAAAATAGAAAAATACAAAATATATTCCTTTTGTGTGTGGATTTTGGAGACAACAAGAAGATTGTTATTCTTATCCAAATTGTTTCAAAACCAACAAAGGCCTTCTCATGAACATTTACATTTATCTTCAGTTGAGCAGATTCTAGTAGGTCACAAGATCACCCAAAACCTTGGAGTGGATCTTCAAATTAGCTTTTCAAGAGAGAAGTTTGAAAGAATTCCTAACATTAAGCATCATGAAAAATGATAGCTCAATAGAAGTGGTACAGAAGGAGGGCCCCTTGGCATTCATAATAGAAGAAAAAAATTGAAAACTCCAAAATTTTGCATTTTTTTACAAGTTCAAATTTTTTCTAATTTTCCAAGTTTCTGAGCTACGCAGGTGTGTAGGTGCACCAAATTCCAAGTTTCTGAGCTTTTTCTAGAGTTGATGTGAACTAGAGGATTTTTATCTAGAATCCCCATTTCAACAAGCTTCAAGATCCTCACCAAGTGCACACGAGTTCCTCTAGCTTAGCCATTTTTGTAAGGCTCACAGTGACAAAGGAATCCCCCAATTTCTACCACTTTCATTCAACATTTTGTCATCTTCTTTCATTCCACCTCCACAAAAAACACCTAACATTCCACCTAATCCTCCAATGGCCTTTTTTGCAAATGTTCTATACTCACCCATTAATTTGATAGGTTTACTCAATGATCTTCCTAAGAATATTAAGAAGTTTTGCCCAAGGTTCATCTATAGAGAGACATGAACTACTGAAGATCACATTAAGGTATTCAAGGAAATTTGCAATCGAAAGTAGACTGCTAATGAGAATGTGGTTCTTCACTTATTCCCCTACTCTTTGGGGAAAGTTGCCTTTAATTGGAATGTGAATTTTCCACTTGGATGTATTGGAGACTGGGCTACTTTCAAAAAAATGTTCTTTAAACAATTCAAATTTTTTATCAATCCAACCATAATACATCAACTATTCATATCAATAAAAAAGGATCCAACTGAGATAGTTTCACGCTTCAACCATCACTTTCACATGGCATATAGCAAGTTGGAAATGCCATATGCTATACCAGTTGAAGTAACTATTCAAATTTATCTAAATGATATGGACCATCTTACTACTATTTTTCTAAGAAAACTTTCTACAATATATATTGAAACATTGGACAAAGTCTTCACAAAAGCAATTATCTTCACTAAGAAAGCTAATCCTAAGGGAGGAGGATTGATGCTTCTAGCTGAAGCTATTACTACGATGCCAACATATCTTGTCAGAGCACCTATGTTGCCTAGCCTATTCATACCTATGAATCTAGTTCCCTTACAATAGGCACCTACTATGCAAAACCCCACTTTGACATATCTAGGGTATGAACCTCCATAAGCTACTTTCTTTGAACAAAAGGTAGCAACTTCCATTGAGGTAGACGATAGTTTTACATCCAAGTTTGGTCAAATGAAGAAGACCATGTCACAAGTGAACAATGAGCTAACTCACTTAAGGTTATCACAAGGATAGAATAAAAACTTCCAAAGAAATAATTTTGGTCCTTACAACAACAATTACAATAGAAATTTTCCTAAAAACAATAATGTTGGAAACACAATGCTGGGAATAATAATGGAGGAAACAATTCCAATCCTCCTGATTGTAACAACAGCTTCCAGAGATAGAATAGACAATGGAACAGTCATCTGAATAGTGGAAGCATTCTTGTAGACAACCATAATAATGTTCAGTATGTAGACATTAATCAATATGATGATAGTTAAAAGACATCTAACAATGATGGTTCGTACAACAATAGAAATCAAGATATAACTAAGAATTCACAAGTTAAGGATGATGTGCCTCCTATACAATTTAATGCTATGCTACTAGAATCTTACAATTCTACATAGAACACATAGGTGGAGCAACTAACAATGAAGAATTATCTTTTCCATTCAACTAGGAACCAAACATTCAACCAAAAGAGATGTTTTCCTTTTGCAATGACAATCAAAATATGTACAATCTATGAAGTCGAAAAGAACCTATGACAGATGGAATTCCACCAGCATTACAACCAACTCCTCCTAATTTGAGAGAAAGTAATAATTTAGTACTAATCTACCCACCTTATGGAGGACAAAAAAATCAGAATCAAGGAACTGTTGCAGCAATCATGAAAAATATGGCTTGGTCTACTAAAAAGTATAATGTGGTGGAAGATTTGAAACAAATGAAAGCCAACATGTCCATGTTTGACATGCTATAGAATTTTCCTCATTGAAAAGAAGCATTAATGAAGACTCTTGATCATACAAATGCACCCCATAATATGAGTATTGTTCCTCAAAAGACAGTATCTCAACAAGTCAATGCTTTGGAGGTAATGCCAACTATGTTTAAAGACAAGGTTGAGGTACTCCCATTTTTACTTAGCATAAAGATATATGGGAAGAATCTTTACAATTTCCTAGTTGATTCAAGAGCCTCTTGTAATGTTATGCCACTATTGATAACACAAAGGTTAGGATTCAATCCTCAACCCTCCAACCAAAGGGTGATCCAATTGGATAAAATAGAGGTGAAAGTTATTGGTGCTTTGAAAGATGTTTAGATACAGTTGACGATAGATCCCCAAATTTAGGACATCATTGATATACATGTGGTGGATATCCTAGAAACATACAAACTACTACTAAGTAGAGAATGGACCAAATGCCTAAGAGGATGGTTTTCTCTAGATTTCACTCAGTTGTGGTTACCATGGAAAGGATTGAACAATCAAATCAAGATCAATATAGAGACAAAGTTAAGAACAATATTTTTAGAATACAATTCTCTAAATGAGGTAGCATTCTTAAAAATAGATTTGGGCTCCTGCAATGTGATTGGTTTTGATGCAAATTTGATCAAAATATGAGATAATTAAGATGTAGAATCTAGGATTTCAACCCCAAAAGACAAGGTTGTAACACAATTCATAGACGACATGATGCTAACTTAAAATGTCTAGGAGAAAAAGCTAACCTCAATATCCTCCTTCTTCTAGGATTTTTTGTGATTGCATAAAGTTAGTCCTTCATAGTTTGAATGTTCATCTTGCCAAGAAGCAGTTGCTAAGGTATTGACATAGATTATGAGACTAGAAAATAGTGATGGTCCAAAAGATGAACCCATAGAGAATCAAAATTCTATAAACATATCTGGATCTATGGAAAAGGTTGAAGAGGAAATTGAAGATCTAAATACATCATACAATGATACCTCTTCAGATGGTGGGAGTTTGTCTTTTCCTCCACCTAGAATGATCAAAGTTCAAAGAAGAAGATACTATGTGAATGGTCAAGGATGGCCTTTAGTAGTTATACACCCTAAAGTGGATGAAATTGTAGAATTGATAGGGGAAATTCAAGAAAAACAAGAAAAACATACACTTCCCATATCAAAAGATAATAGTGGGGAATCATCAAGTCCACCTCACCAAAGGTTATAGTGGGTCCCCAAGAAACAATCCTTTTAGGCCCAAGTGAAAGAAAAGGTGAGGAAAAATAAACATAAGGTTAGGAAACCCAAAGGGGATATGATCTAGACACTCTGCTTTGACGGTTCCAAATGCAAATTAGGAGCTAGCATAGGTATTGAGTTCATCAACCCATAAGGTAAGTCTTTCTATGCAACATATCAATTATAATTTAGATGTACTAATAATGTTGCAAAGTATGAAGCATTGGTTCGAGGACTCCTTTTCACATTGGAGAAAGGAATCAAAACTCTCATAGTTGAGGGAGATTCTCAATTGGTTATAAGACAAGTAAAGTTAGTATAATCTTGCAATATTAAGAGGTTGTTTGAATATAGGAAGAGAGTATGGGATTTAATGGATGATTTTGAAGCTTTGGATACAATATCTATCCCAAGGAGGAAAAATGTGGTAATAGATGCCCTCACTATTTCAGCTAGCACATCACAACCTATCAAGAGAATGAAATTGAAAATATTTTTGATATAATTGGTTGCTGCTCCATCTATCTTGGAAAATATTACAAACTTCCAATTTTTCCAATATGATCAACATATACTCAAATTTATCATGTGCAATGGCCACTTTAAAGGGCAAGAAATTGATGATGCTCTTGAAGACAAACCTGAAGATGAAGATGGGATCTTGAACTTGAAAACCAATACCATTCCTAAAGGAATGATTGAATTGGAATGAATTTTTGATCATGAAAAATCCACACTTAATAGAAGACTGGTCCAAGAAAAAGGGACCAAAGAATGCGATTCATACAACTTGGGTACTAATGAAGATCTTAGAATGGTAAGGATTGGAAAGGATTGCAATACACAAGAAAGGGATGATATGCTCAAATTACTTATAGAGTATAAGGATGTCATTTCTTAGAGTTATGAGGAGCTAAAAACATATGATCCCTAGATTATTACACATGACATTCCATTAAAACTTGATGCAGAGCCTTTCTGACAAAGATAAAGGCCTGTTATTTCTATCATTAAACCATTGATAATGAAGGAAGTCGAGAAGTTTCTTGATGCCAAGATCATTTTACCATTTTCCATTCTACATGGGTGGCTAATTTTGTTCCTGTATGGAAAATGACTAGAGAGATTCATCTTTGTGTGGATTTTTGTAATTTGAACCTTGCATCTCAAAAGGACAGTTACCCTTTGCCTTCACTGGACGAAGTTCTAAAAATTTTTAATGGTTCAAAGATGATGTCTTTCCTACATGAATATTTAGGATACAATAAAATCATGGTCAATGAAAAGGATAAGCTGAAGACAACATTCATGACAAAATGGGGAACTTTTGCCTACAGAAGAATGCCCTTCAAACTAATTAATGTAGGAGCTACATTTCAACAAGCCATGGACAAAGCTTTTAAGGGATTGATAAATAAGTGTATAGTCATCTACATGGATGATTTAACTATATTTTCAAAGGATTGAAGCACTTATTTTTTTGATCTAAGATAAGTGTTCAATAGATGTCATAAATATGACATATCCTTCAATCCCAAGAAATGTTCGCTTGGGGTTACTAAAGGAAAGCTCCTAGGACACATTATCTCTAAAGCTGGAATCTCCATTACTCTTGATAGAGTTGAATACATTCTAGAGTGTTCTCCTCCCCATGGTAAAAAAGAATTGAAGTCTTTCTTTGGGAAGATAAACTTTTTGCAAAAATTCATAAGTGGATTTGCAGAAATAGTTCATCCTCTTAATGATTTACTCAAAAAAGGAGCTAAGATAAAATGGGTTCCAGAGATTAAGAAATCATTTGAAGATATTAAAGTGGCTATTTTCATGGCCCCAGTACTGGTAAGTTTGAAGTATGTACTACCTTTCAAAATATACTCTTTTACTTTAGAACATTCATGTGCTAGGATTCTCACAAAGTAGAAGGAAAAGGAAGATGAAAGGACCATTGCCTTTATGAGTTGCCCTTTGAAAAATGCTGAGGTAAACTACTGCAACCTTGACAAACAGTCTTTTGCATTGATCAAAGTGATAAAGAAGTTCCATCATTATATATTAAGGATTAAAGTATATGAAATTATGCCTTATCCAATGATTAAGACATTGTTGATGCAAAATTAACTTGGTGAAAGATGAGGGAAATGGATGGAAATCCTTGAAGAATTTGATTTAGAGATTCAACCCATGAAGTTAGTACAAGGTCAAGGATTGTCAAAAATGATGGCAGACAATCAGATAGAAGATGAAAAGAAATTTTGGTTTGATGATGAAATAAATATGGATGACTAGAAAAGGATTATAGTATCTCAAGTTGATATTGGTCAGGGTGTAAAATAGATGTTTGGTACTAGGATATGATTTACTATCTCTGACAAAATTAGTATCCTAGTTGGATGAGTAGTTCATAGCGTAAGGAACTCAAAAAGAAATGTGAATCCTACATGCAACATTATAGAAAAATATACAAGAGGAATTATGAAGGGATTTACCTAAAATGTTTGGGGCGAGAGGAAGTAAAGGAAGTTCTGGAACAATTTAACGATAGTTATCATACATGGCATGATTTAATAGAAGCAACTACTCATATTATTTTAAGATGGGGTTATGTCTAGCCCATGATATTCAAAGGTACTTTTGAGCATGTGCATACTAGTCATAATTGTTAGACTAGTGCTAATAAAGAAAGACATCCTGCAATGCCATTACAACTAGTATTCGAGGTATGCCCCTTCACAAAGTGGGGGCTAGATTTTATTGGTCTACTAAATCCACCATTTTCAACTATACATATTGGACAAAAGCAGAGACATTTAGAAATTCCATGGCTACGGTGGTCAAGAATTTCTTGGAGAAACACATTGTTACTAGGTTTGGGATGTCATTCTCCTTAGTGTGTGATTATGAATCAACTTTTGCATCAATATTCTTAACTAAATGGGCAATAGAAAATAAGGTTATCATCAAGTTCTCTTCAAACTATTATCCACAAGGAAATGGTGTAGTTAAATCTACAAATAATAACCTAATCATGGTAATAAGATGTTTGTTGAAGGAGAATCCTAAAGATTGGCATACACAACTCAAATATGCATTATGGACAGACCGAGTCAGGGTCAAGAATGCTTTGGGGACATCTCCATATCAGCTTGTCTATGAGTAAGAGCCAATATTTTCACTTAACCTTAGGATTCCTATTTTGAAATTCATGAGTGGGTATGCTGAAGATTCTGATAGAGTACAAATCAGATTGATGAATCTTTTGGAGATGGACAAAAAATAGACAACTGCTTTGGAGCATATGGCAAAACATCAAGTTGTCATCAAGAGGTGGTTCAACAAGAGGGCCACAATAAAGTGTTTCAGGATATCTAACCTTATTCTCCTCTGGGACAAGGTGAAAGAAAAGTTGAGCAGCCACACAAAGTTTCAATGATTGTGAATCAGTCCTTATCATATTGCAAAAATTCTAGGAGAAAACACTTTTAGACTGAGTTCCTTATAGGGGGAATTAGTTTTGTTGCTAGCCAATGGGAAATTTATAAAGCATTAATCTGAATCCTTAAAAAAAAAGATTTCATTTTGCAAGTGTGTTTCTTTTCAATTGCATGTTTGCTTTCAAAAGTTGCATTAGTGCAGGGGGTAGGTGCACTCAAGATTCTATCTTGATGTATCTTACTAACCATTCTTTTGGTTCCAATTTTTGAGAAGAGGTATTTCTTTGTCAAAATTTTTTTAATGATTTTTTTTCTTGTACCAACTAAGGAATGGATGTTACTTGCAGTAATAGGAGAATTTTAGTCTTGAATTTAGAATTACAGATCAACAAGTTCTCAACACTTTACAAAATAAAAGATCAGTTATCTCAGGTGTTGTCGAACTGAGGTTTAAGGCAATAAGGGGTAATCCAAACCCCACTAGTTCAAATAGAAGAGTCTTGTCGAAGGAGTAGCTAAGATCATTATTTGGCATGAGAATTTCTAAAAGTTCTTAAAAGAGGAACACAAGGGATGTTCACAAAAGATCAAATCCAAGAATGACACCAATTTCTTGGCCACATAGTCTAAGTGTGGTCAAGATACATAAAGAAAAAAAAAAAAAAAAGGTGTTAATAATGAAGGATTCTACAAATTTTGAGAAAGTAATCTGATTTTATGAATATGCTCTCTAACTGAGCCATCCAGTACTAAAACATTGCTTCATCAAAGAATCAAATGGTGACACTATGGATGACAAGGATAAAATATTTAAAAGATTTCTTGGGAATTCAAATGAAAAAGTTAAAACTTGCCAAGAGCCCTCAGAAGTAACTCTCTCATCTAGTTAGACAAAGGATTGATAAAGAGGTTTTGTGAAGATTCCCGGTGAATGGACCAGAAGGGTGTGGAAGATTATTTACAAGTTGTTAGAAATTTTTGTTAGATTGCATCCTGAGATTTCAAAGGAAATGAATAAACTAAACATACACTAAGCTTGGAGATTTGAGATTTTGATCTTTTGACTATAAAGTGATTTGAACTATGCTTGGAATATTTAGGATTCAGTTGGTGTTTGACACATGCCAGACGAATGTTTCCTGATGAAGAAATGCCTTTGTCATTTCTTCCTTTTTGTTGGGGCTATTTTTTGTGGTTCCACAATGCATGCCCCATTTTTGGTAGAAATAGAGATCCCCTACTTTATTCTTTGGCTTCCCAAAACCCTAGTCTAGGGTTTGAGTCTTGTTCAGGGTTTTATCTAGTGTCTTAGTTTACACGCAAGTCCTAGTTCAAAGATTGGGATTCCAAAATTAGGGTTCTTAGAGAAAATAAGTCTTTTTAAAAATCAAAAGGTGCACCATCATACCTAATAGGTGTGCTAGTGTGCCATACTACCAAAATAAAGAGGCATTTTTCCATGTATAGATGCACAGCTATGCACTATACAACACAAGAGGGGTTTGAGGTCCCTGGGTCTATAAAATCCATGGCCCTCTTCTCCTTCTCACCTCTATTCTTTCATCTCCAAGCTAGCACAATACAATTGCACATTAATCAAGGTGCACTCCCTGTATCTCCCCACCTGCACAATAAATGTAAAGTATGCAAAGTTAGGACACACAAATAAGGTATGCAACAACACACCTGTCTAGGTGCACTACTACACGCCCTATTTTTATTTGCCAAAAAAAAGTCAAAAAATACAAAAATAGGTGCACATCAGTCCACTTACCCTGATATGCTAACATACACCTATTTTTATTAAAACAAACAAATAATGACCTAATTAGGGTGTGTAGTGGTGCACTTAATCAGGTGCACTACTGTGCACCACCCTAAAAAACACAAAAAAATGCCTAAATAAAAGAAGGGTGCACATCAATGCACCCCATGAGGTGTATTGATGGACACCCTATTTTGTAAAAATTGTGCTAAGAAAAATGGCACACCAGGTGCACCTGTGAGGTGTAGCTAGTGCACCCCTTTTTTGCATTCTAGAGTCAAATTGGGTTTTTTAGTGTTGTCAAGTAGATTAGGGTTTTTAATTTTTCTCTTGTGGGTAGTAGGGTTTGAATTAATAAAGATTTATTCAACTCTAAACTAATAAATGTCATTTTGTGGATTTAAAATGGCTTCCTCATCATCCTCCCTTGCCAAGAAGATGGTTCCTAAGCCTGTGGTATTCAAGTTCCAAGGTGTTTCAACCAAATCACAATTTTAGGATGATCATTTAGAGATCTAAGATACCAAACTAGATCACACTGATTTGGAAGCATTCTTAACACTGTGCAAAAAACCAATGGAAAGGTCTTCGATGATTTCCACATTGATCCAATCAAGGCTTGTCAACACAACATTGCATTCTATTTTAGTGTAGTCCTCAGAGTTAATCATGATGTTGGTAGAGAAATATGTTCCCTTGGAAAGGGTCATTAAGAGAATAACTGGAGAGATTGTCCTTGATCTCCAACCTAACAATATAGAGAACGTATTCCATCTACCAAGGGTGGATCAATTTATTTGATTGACTTATCACCAAGCTGAGAGATGGTATAGGGAACATGTGGAGGAAGCCTCTAAAATTATATAGTCTTAATACCTGATTGAGAAGACTCCTCTTAGGAAAAAAATAGGAAAGGTGGATGTGACATGAGGGTATATGAAGGATGATATTGGATATTTAATCATTCTTTTGAGTAGAGTGATGGGTTTTCCAGTATCAGGGCATTTGAAAATATGGATGGTTAATTTCATTAAGACTATCAAGATGACAAAGATGCCAATTGATTGGGCCTCATTTTCAGTAAGAACTTGGGAGAGCAACTAATAGTAGTGAAGAATAACAAAAAATTCTACATGACATCATACTTGGTGTACTTTTTAGCCACAAGGGCGATGGATTACCCTAGGCTCTATAAGAAAGGTAACATGTAGGATGCAAATGCATGGTATTACATTGTATATTCTTAGTTGATGAAGAAGAAGCTTTTAAAAAAAAAAGCAAAGAATATAGGATTGTAAATGATGCTTTCATATTCACAATAATTTGGTTTATAAATAGGGATTATGTGAAGAGGATATCTAAAGAGGTAGCTGCATAGATATAAGAAGTCAGAGCTTATTATATTTGAACATTTACATATTTAATGATATTAGGTATAACTCTCAACCCTAAGAAGCTCTCGAGGTATCCCAGTAATAGACTTATTCTCTTGGAGATCTCTCGACAACTCTTGTCTATATATGATAGAGTTAGAAAGCAACATAAAATATGTTGGACATAGCCTATGACTATAGGACCTTTCAGGGTGGATTAGAGACAATATATTCCATCTTTTGAGTGTGAATGGGATTAGTATCCCTTGTATGAGTATAATTCCCCTTAGCCCTATTTTGATAACATCGAGAGAGTGCAATACTTAGCAGGTAAAACATTTAACCTTGAAGATGCCATTGAAGATCACTGGATGAATGCAACAAATGACTATGATGTTCACATAAGGGATTATTATAGGATGACTTTGTATCTGATAAAGAAGAATTTGAAGATAAAGATTCCATTGAAGATTGTGCCACAAGATACAAAGGATCTTCTCAACCTATTGTTCAATAGGGTTAAGATTGGTGACCAATCTATAATGAATGCTGAGATTGACAAAGAAGAGAGCTTAGACATCAATCATATGGAAAGGCACATTAAATTGGCAAACAAATTGATTAAGAGACCTTTCAAACTTGATCCAATCCCTAAAATAGTGATCTTCCATGCTCAATCCCGTCCAAATAAATCCCGAGGAGCAAAGGTCATAGTGCCTACAATAATAGCCCAGTCACCAGTAAGACCAGAAATAGTGCACCAACTTGATAGACCAATCGAGTATTATTGGGCTTAGAAAGGTCAAGGTAAAGGCAAAAGGAAGTGGAATTCTCCTTAACAAGCTGAGCCAAAAGAGGGATAAATTCAAGCACCTCTATATTAGGGAGAAGAATATGTACAAGGGTCAAAAAATGTTGAAACAACAGAGACCCAAGACAATCCTCAAGTACCACCAGTTGAGCAAGGACAAAGAGGAGATGATGTGGAAATCCAAGAAATACCTCAGTAGTAGGTACAAGCCTCCCCCTTCATGGCTAAGAGGAGAAGATAGATTAAGACTCTGGTGAAGAGGAGGAAAAAGGTGATCCATTTTGTACAATTTGTACAATACAAAATCCACATAAGCTGCCACATCATCCAGTGGGTCTGAATTTCTACTAACATCATCAATTTATTACGCTAAATTTGATGCTCATTTGGATGTGATTACAGGACAAATTAGAATTGTTGTGATGGCTATATGACCATCAAATTTAACTCTGTATTTCACTGATGCAACCCCTCTCCAAATTGATTTTGGTTTTTGTAGTCCAACTTCAAGAGGCCACAACTCACACATTTGGACTCCAAATCAAGTGCAATTTTTTTTGAAATTGGGTAAAATTTTCTAAATTTTTCAGTGGTGCAGCAATTTTCTAGTTTTGGTGCACTGATTGTTCAAAATTTGCATTTTTTTATTGTACCTGGATAATCTTGCATTTTGCAACTTTAAACACTCCGTATGGGCACATCTGGAGTTGAAAATAGGTTCTATTTTTTTTTGAAAGTACGTGATTTTTTGTCTACTTTCCAGATCTAGCATCAGATTGTAGAGTTGGGTGGACAAAATTGTCACTTTCAGCAATAGGGCCTTTCTTTGCTTTGTAATGCTTTAGAATTGTAGCACATTGTAAAGTTTCAGATTTGTACTCCATTAAGAGGTTGTAACAAAAAAAATTAGAAGTCCACAAAGGCCAAAATTGGCAAGTGGCCCATTGTAATTGCACTACTAATAAAGTGCCCAAGCATCTATTTTGGGGGGGTTTTTTGATTTAGTGAAAAGGGGGGGTGTTCTTGGTGTTGTGTTCTCTCTTTTCTGCACATTTCTTTCATTTTTTGCATTATGGGCAACTTTAAGTTTCCTAAATCAACTCCTCATAACTATGCTTCATGGTCAATCAAAATGTTGTATCACTAAATGCATAATGGAGTTTCACAATTTGTAGATGGTACTCTTCCTAAACCAACAGGTGATAATGTATCAACAAGTGAAATTTTAAATTGGGTAGCCATGGATAGGAAAGCCCTAGGTGATATCTGTTTGGGGGTAGATGATAAGATCATGTATCAAATCAAGAAATGTACTACATCCAAGGAAGCTTGGGATACCCTCAAAAGCCTTTATGGTAAAGTGTTTGAAGAGGATGCATTCAAAATTGAAGATGAGCTTGTTTCCTTAGATCCTAAGTCATATGAATCAATATAGGACTTCATCATCAAGGTGAATGAATTAAGGACAAACCTTACTGATTATGGAAATTCTATCAAAGATGACAAACTAATCTATCTCATCCATAACAAGCTGTCATCGGAGTATTCCACATTTGTAAGATCTTCTTTTAACACCTCAAAGACTACCTTAGGGTTTGCCTACAAGAAAGTCACTTTTGATGAATATGCTAAACTATTGGATGATGAAGAAAAGAAGTTGAAATCATTGGGGATACTCAAATCACCTTAGTCCAAAGCATTGGTGGCCAATGAGGGTTCTCAACATTCAACTAGACAGTCTTCAAATAAAGGAAAGGGTAAGAAGAAATGGAAGAAGGACAAATAAGAGGATGCATAAAAGACAACACCGCAATCCAATCAACAAGGCAAGTCCTTAAATTTGAACAAGAAAGGGGACAACAATAAGGAGAAGAAGAAGTGTGCTTATTGCAAGAAATTGGGTCATGAAGAGCATGAGTGTTATCTTAAAAAGATTGATGAGTTGACTCACATCATGAAGAAACATAATGTTCCATTGCCTAATGCTTACAAGGAGAAGGGATCTTCTTCAAATTGAAAGGGCAAAGGGCAAGCATTCATGGCAAATGCAAACTCTTCAAAGGAATGGATATTTGACTTAGGTTCCTTATATCACATGAGTTCTTCAAAAGAAAATTTTTCTTCATTGAATCACTAAAAGGTACCACACATCTTCATGGGGAATGATAACAAAATGGAAGTTGAAGGAAAAGGAAATGTGGAGATGGAAAATGGAGAGTTTCAAGAGGTTCTCTATGTTCCAAACCTAAGTTCAAATCTCCTTTCAATCTACCAAATCACTCACTTCGGAGATGGACATAGAGTTGAGTTCCTTCTAGACTCTTAGTAAAAGTGCACAGTCTTAAAGATGATTCCTTGGTTGCAGTGGGGAAAGTGAATGATCACAAGAGGTTGTACTCTTTCTCTCATTTTGTGCTCAAATCTTCTTCAAAGGTCTTGTTATCATTATCTAATTCAAACATGCAATTATGGAATGAGCGGTATGGTCATCTTGACTACCGCTACCTTTAACAACTTTGCACATACCGAATGGTGAAAGGTATACCTCAAATCAACTTTTCTAAGGGTGAATGTTCAACAGATTCAGTGGATATGCATCCAAAAGGGAAGTTACAAAGAGGGAAGTCTTCAAGAGCAACAAGTGTTCTCCAGATGGTTCACATGGTATTAGCAAGTCCTTTTGCATTCAGCTAGGGTCGCTACATCCTCACCTTAGTTGATGACTTTTCAAGGTTCACCTGGGTCTACTTTCTACATAACATGAATGAAGTGTTGGACAAATTTCTAGACTTCAAGACTCATGTAGAATAGAAATCCAGAAAGGCCATCAAAGTACTCCAAATGGATAATGGAAACATGGATGTGAACAGAAGACTTAAGGAATTTTGCAAACATGAGGGAATTGATCTTTAGACTCCACCAACATTCAATCCGCATAAGACAGATGTTGCAGCATTGAGGATTAGAACTCTTAAGTCTATGACAAGTTGCATTCATGCCAAGTCTCTAGGTCCATCATTAGAATTCAAAGAAATCTCCAATGCCACTCACATACTTAATCATTCTCCTTATCCAACCTTAGATGAAAAAACTCCTTTTGAGGCATGGTGAGATAGAAAACCTATTGTACACACTTTAGAGTCTTTGGTTGTCCTGCATGGGCAAAGAGATCTTCTAGGGGATGCAAGGCACAGTCATCTCGACCTTGTACCTTAATTGGTTATGAAGATGGTGTGAAGGCATATAGACTTCTAGATCCTGAGAAACATCAGATATTTGTGGAGAAGGATGTATACTTTGAGGAAAGTTCTCTGAGCCTGTCCTCTACTCCTCTTCACACATCATACAGTGTGGAAACTGATAGTGATTTCAGCGATAGTGCTTCAACAGATTCAGACATGTGGGGTTCTATCGATAGTTACAGTGAGAGGTCACTTCATCAGTTCACTCCACATGCATACATTGCCACAATGATAGGTCTAGAACAATAGGGTACATCCAATCCTTCAGATATAGGTTCAGTGATAGATTTGGGGGATAGTATTGATGATCTATCTCTTCTTCTTGATGTAAAAATACCTTCTTCAGTTGTCACAAGAGCTTCATCTGACTCTCTTTTTCATTCTCTACATGATTGATCCTCACAGGTTGAAGTGATTGTGGATACTTATGATCAACAGTTGTAGTAGGGTTCTTCATCAGTTGTAGAGTTAGATAGTTCTTTGAGCTAGGTTCTTTAGCCAGTTGAGCAGGTTTTAGAGACATCACTCATCCATGGGATTCTTTCCACACATAGTGGAAGCATCTCATTTGTACCCTTGGAATTGTTTCTTCCTAAGGGGAGGAACACCATTCTGCAGTCTTGGATCAACTTCTTCATCAGAGCAGTCACTGTTCAACATTCTTCTTTGCGGGGGGGGGGGGGGGGGGCGCTATCCTATCTCTCTTCCTCTTCTCATCATTCTTTTATGTATATATTGGATGTATGTCATAATGGGGGGGTCTTGCTTACTCCATCCATCCATGCATCCCTATTTATCTCTCTTTTTGGGGGAGGGTTTTTCCCATGAGGTTTTCCCTCTTTCCCTGCTTTATGGGAGATTGCATATCATTATGTACGTGGGTACCTAACATGGCCTAGTAGCTGAGACCCATCTTGCATTGCATCCTAGATTTTGTAAGCTTAAGGGCATTCCCCTAAGTTGCACTTAAGGGGGGGTGTTGGTGTAAATAAGCATTTACTTATTACACTTACTTAAATTTTACTTAGGTTAATGCATTATTTAATTATTTTACATTATTTTATTATTATTTTAGGTGAGACACTTAGGAGTTTCTGAACTCTCATTGAGTTATGCAACTTTAATTATGCACATGGTGTCTACAACATAGGAGTATGCATCATTCACTGAATTGTCATGTTGACAACACAGTTATCCGCACTCCTTATTTAGCACATGTTGTCTACACCACTAATTTGCATGCTACACCATTGTAGGCTTATCCTCACATCATCACACTTAATCCCATGCTTAATGGAGGATAACCCATATCTGGTGGACATGTGCCTATTTGTATGACATATCATGATGCTAACTTCTATGCATTCTAGAAACTCTCTTGAGGCCTTTATATTCAGGTACTCCTAGTGTACTCTCAATTAGTTATTGAATGAATATCGTCATTTTGATCATACTCTATCTATTTTGGTCTACTATGTGCTTGTTTTGAGTTCTTGAGTTCTTGGGTGAATTTTGGCCTAAGCCAAATTCTTACAAAATTGATGGAGTCCTACTTGGTTCTAATTAGATAGTTAGCTTGTACACAAATAGATTTTTTTTGTTAGTTTAGAAGCATATGATTCTATAAATATATCTCTCACTCTCAACACAAATTGAGGATAAAATTTCTTATAAATACATGAATGTAATATGTAATCAAGGCCACTATTATTTTACAATAATATTTGCTTTTGGTGCTCACATTTGGAGTGTAGTAATTCTTTCCTAAGTGTGTTATATTTTGTGGATGTATGTTCATGGAATGTAATTGAGTCAAAAGTTTATTGCATTATTGTAGTGTTTGCTATGGGTCTACAAATTTCACTGACATACTTAGTTCAAGAAGAGATCATCATATTATTCCTGCATAACTTTTTGTCTCGCATGAGCACACTTTATATGGTCTTGTGATTTGATGAAAAGTGAAACATTTTATGATTACTAAATTCCCATCAATGATTGCATCAGTGGAATTAAGGAAGCATTGCTCCTATTTTCATTGGTTACTCACTGATCTTTTTGAAAGCTTAACTCATAGACACGTTGTTTTTATGGCTTATTTCCATTAGGATTTTCCTTTCATGTTATTTTCTTAAACTTCTTGTTACCTTATCTTCGTTATTTTATTTACTAACCCCTTGGTTATATTAGGAATTCATATATTTGCATTGTAGGATTGCATTCATCTTAAAAAATAGAAAAATAGAAAATATATTCCTTTTGTGTTTGGATTTTGGAGATAGAAAGTTGATTATTCTTCTTATCTGAATCATGTTAGAAAAAGAAAAGCCCTCCTCATGAACATTCACATTTATCTTCAACTAAGTGGATTCGAGTAGGTCGTAAGATAACTCAAAACCTTGGAGTTGATCTTTGGATTATCTTTTCAAGAGAGGAGTTTGGAAGGATTCCTGCATTAAGCATCATGCAAAATGATATCTCAACACTACTGAGGAAGATCTCCCTGAGGTTCATAAAATTGAGGAGATTGACCCTGAGAAGATTTTAGTAGTGGTCATAGCCTCACTTCCTTATTCTCCAAGAAAAGTATTGAAGACATCAAGCTCAAAGAAAACTACTACATAATTAGTTGTGTCAAACATTGTGAGTTCAAGCACTCAATCAATATTTGCACCTATTTAGCTCAATACTTCACTGACAGAAGATACCAACAGTTCATCTACCAAGTAGTCAATACTTTCTCCTCCATCAATTTTGGTTACAAAAGGTATTTCTTCAATAAGTGTAGTATCTACCTTTTTTTTACCAGTCCCTCTATTTCTACTATAGTTTCTATTCCTAGCATGCAAATAATAAGTACAAAGATAGTTGAGACCAAGTCTCAATTGAGTACAAAATTTTTGAGCAAAGACAAAGATAAGGAAGAAGAAATTGATCTTGATGAGGAGATAGTTATCCTGAATTGGGATATCTCTAATATGAATCCTGATAAGATTCATATAATAAGACAACTACTTCAAAAGAAAGCTAAGCAATAGAGGCTTAGAGAGAAAAGAAATAAAAAATTTAAAGTGCTTGAAGATGAAAAGAACATTCTTGCAGAAGCACTTAGCACTAAGGTTGACACTTCTCAACAAATTTTAGCTTAGTACAAGTAGTCTAGAAATTCAATGAAGATTTCAATGGACAAGAGGAATTGTTACAAAGAGCAGAGAAGAAATTTGGGAATAAAGTTTGGAGCTAGTAGCATAGAAGATTGTAATACACCAAGTATATTTGTCTACTATTCTAGGCTTATTAGAGATCTCTGCCATCAATGTAACTTCATTATTCGATAAAGTTTGTGACACATCAATTTTTACTAAGGAAATTAAAGATAAACTTTCAAAGATTGATGAGGATCTAAAGGAAAGTACACAATATTTGCAACTTGACCTGAGCTATAGTTTTGTTCACTACACAAAAATCAAAATTTTAACTAATATGTAGGTAGAATTGCTAAGGGAAGAAGTTAGGATAAGGGCTACACTTGTAGATATATAGGGCATGATTCTCTCAAACATGGATGCATTGTAGAAATATATTGCACATGCTAAAACCCTCATACATGATAACAAATTCTCCATTACTGACCACATGGTAAAACTATCAGCAGAAGTTTACATTTCATTGCATACAAGCAAGGTGTTGCAAGAAGATTGGGACAAGACAATAGCACTAATTCTAAAGGTACATTCTGATTTCTTGTCACATTTTGGTATTACTATGTACAATACACCTTTGTCATTTATGTCAAAAAGGAGGAGATGTATCTAACATATGTTAAGGAGGAGAAGATGTAAATGTATATAACATATAAAGAATATTGTAAAAAGGGAAATGATGTGATGTATAAAGGAGAAGATGTATATAATATTGAACATATATGTATGGGGGAGAAACATCATATTATATACATGTATAGATATTTAGATAAACATCTCTTACAAAAGAAAATTTGAAAAATCTCAAAAATAGAGTTGTGTACCAAGTTGGAGACACAAGTTGAAGAGTAAAGATTGTTTGAAAGTTTTTGAGAATTCAGTTTTGATTGATAATTATTTTTGTCACTAATGCCAAAGGGGGAGATTGTTGACATTGTAGTCAAATTTGTTTATTAGTGACACACACACTTATTTAGATAGTAAGTATCTATCAAGCTTATTGTATAGTTAACAATATTAACCAAGTAATTCAGACTCTACCAAGTTCTATAGTTGCTACCAAGTTTAAGGAACAATATTCAGCTTGCATTGAGTAGTTTCTACCAAATTGGTGATTATCAATGTAAACTAAGCTTCATAGCATTTACCAAGTCACTCAATGCAAATTGAGTTGTGTAGTGGTTACCGAGTTCACAGATTCAGTAATGTGAATCCAATATTGACCGATCCATACAGTGTCAATCAAGTGATTTAGTTTATACCAAGCTTGTAGTAATAGCATTGATCAAGCTATGCAGAGTGAATCAAGTGATTCAGTTTATATGCTAAGTTTCATAGTATTCACTAAGTCACCAGTGCAGACTGAGTTTAGACTACTTGAAAGTGACTAGCATGGACTAAGCTTCTATGTCTACCAAATGCATGATGATGTTGAGCATTGATAGCAGATGCCAATTATAAGAACCTCATTGAGTTATTCTTTAGAACCTAAGTTCTTGCAGTTAGGCTAACTTTGTGTAATTTGTGCAAACTTGTATTGTAGTCAACTTTGTTGATTTGTAAATTGGATTGGTATATATGTAATGCATTGTACTACATCCAAAGTAGAGTGTGAAAATAATGGTACAGTATGATGCAAATTTGAAGAGTAGAATTGTGAAGTAAAAAGTATACATCAGTATAAGGAGTAGAAAATATTTATCTATCATAGCAAGGTGATCATTCCACTCAAAGGAATCTCATTTAGCAAACCAAGTTGCAGATCATAGATCAACCACTATTTCATGCTAATAGGCGGATCAGTTAAATCCTTTCACAAGGTAGACTTAACAGTCTTTTGTAAATCTCTTTACTAAGTGCATACTTCATTGTATGTTTATAAATCCTTTTGCAAGGTGGACCTAGTAGTCCTTATAACTCCTAATAGGGCAAATCATTAGAAGTGATCATTATAAGCCTTAATAGGCAAACTTTATACTGTAGGACAAAATTTTTTTAGGTATCATCCCCACCCCAATTTTACTTACTATTTGGAAGGTTTTTAGGTCACCATATTGTGTGTCAAAGTGTTATGAATTTTTTAATGCTTTTAGTTTTTCATGCATGCAATTAGATCAGAATAAACATTAGGGATTAATTGGTAAATAAGGATTGAGTTTTATTAGTTACTAATTCACCCCTCCCCTCTTAGTAAATTAGCCTATCATATATATTTCCAACAAACATTGTATTATTTTCACCGTCATATTAGAAAAAGATCTACATTTGTCACTATGTCACTATGTAAAGTTGCTTGACCATTATTCATGGCAACGTAATGACAATTCAACACCTATAAATGGAGGGACCCGTGGGGGAATTTATAAAGGAAGGGTTATAATTTTTTATCATGATTTTTAGTTTAAGATTGACAGCCAAAATTTAAAAATGCAGTGACCATTGGAATATGAAATACATGAGCTTGGTGCAAAACAATAGAAGATGAAGAAAATAGTGATTTTCTACAGGATTTTATGATGATTGCAAGAAGCTAAATAGTCATCACATGTTTCTAGAAGCACCATGGATTCATAATCATTAATTGAGAAGATTCCACATGTTCATATGATTGGATAATTTCATATTTTATTTCCTTTTTATTTTGTGAGTGTTGCTCTTCTCAACTAAGGGATTATAGAAAACTATAAATGTAACCTCATTTGATAATACAAAGGTTGACAGACTTGATGGTGAATTGGTCTATAATTACTTTTACCCTATTTGTTTGTCATGTTTTGTTGTCCATGTATATATTAATTATGCATTAAGAGTTGAAAGACAATCATATGTGATTCTATTATAATCATATGGATTCCATTTCACTTTGATAATTATAGTTAAGGTGATTTTATTTACTTTCTTCATATATGGTTTTGTTTCTTATCTTGTTAATTTCATATCATATTATATAATTTCATTGAGAAATGAAAGATAAATGTGTATGAATCTATTAGTTATTGATGGATTCCATTTGATTCAAGGCTAATAGTGAAAGAAATCCCATTTTATTTCATATGCATATCTTCTTCATCCCTCTTTTGCATTTAGATGGTTAATTTGCATTTACAATAGAAGTAAGGGTAAAAAATCTCAAGATAATATACTACATTCATTCCATTGGGTGTGATAGGTTATTCAAATCCATCTTGTCTAAATTTTTTGTGCCTACAAACAATATGGTTATCGTTTATTGCTCTTAGGTTAAGAGCTTATAATGTCAAAACTTTTGATCTCATAAAAACATATTCATTATATATCATTGAAAATCATAGGGAGTTGCACCTAATAACTCAAAGGGTAGTGATAGAATACATACACTAACCCATTTTTTGGTAAGCATCCTTTTGTCTCTCCAAAATATTAGGTATCAAAGAGCCAGGCTATAAAATCTAATAGAAGGACAAACTATTGACCAACAATTTTTGGCAACTCTACTAGGGATATTCAAATGAAAGCTATATATTTTCTTTCATATTAATTTGCAATCTAATTCCATATATTTCAGTTACAAGAAAGGACTTGTGGTAGTGAGGTGTTTGCCACAAGAACTTGATACTAGTTTTATAGCCTTAGCTTGTTGAAAAAAAAAGCAAATTCAAAGTTAAAAACTGGTAAGGTAAATTCAAAACACTATTTTATTTGATACATCCTAGATCCCAAACATACTAGGATTTTCAAAGAGAAGGGAAAGATTGACCCAATCTACAAATATCTCAAGAAGGCTAATTTTCCTATTTTAGAAGATCTTTGTAGAAGAGGAAGAACACGTTCAAGGGAATCTATGACTAAACAACTCTAAGATACTCTTTTTCTCTATAGTTTTTCCTCCTAATAGAACATAGAGAAGTTAATCTTCTTCTCCTCCCATCGCTAGGACTTCCATTCCTACTTTTGATGCTTTGTTGTTGATTGGTGAAACACTTTCACTGTCTATTACTTTCTAGATAAACTAGAATATTATATTAGCAGCTACAACACAAACATGGGGAAATGCTATTTTTCCTCTTGCTCTTGCAGCTAATAATGATGTTCTAAGAGAATCAAGGAAGAAATTTCCAAAATTTAATGGAAATGGTACCAATTTTGTAGAACAACACTTAAGTGCTTTCCATAAGGCTTGTGGTGTGATAAATCCTAAACATGAGGATGTGGCTATTAGAATGTTTGTTGATACATTTGTAGACAATGCTAGTGATTGGTTTCAAGACCTACCTCCAGGATGCATCACAAATTGGGATACTATGAAATAAAGGTTTGAAGAATGTTACAAAAGTACAGAGGATGCACAAGTATTGTTGTTGCAATTGGCATAGATAAAGAAAGAACCATCAATTTCTATGAGAGATGTTAATGCAAAGTTCAATAAAATCATCAAAATAATACCTATTGCAAGTGCACCTATAGATGATAATAAGAAGACTTTCTACATTATCTCTATGCCTCCTCATTTGGGATACCAAATTAGAAGAGCAAATGTAGCCAACTTAAAAGCTGCCTAGACACTAGTTGTGGAGATGGAGGATGACATGATAGACTTTGGTAAATGGAAAAGAGAATTACAATCTAGAACCATGGGTAATATGGCTAATACTTCTAATAATACAGAGGATATGCTTCAAAAATTGTCTAATGAGCTCATTTCTTTGAAGAAATGAATTAATAGACCTAGTCATTCTTTTCATAAGCCTCATCAAGAAGGTTATAGAAACCCAAATAGAGGTAAAGCATTACAGATACCACCTAGTCATTAGAGATCAGAAATCGAAGGTGCCCCTAGAAAAAGTGTGCTTTTCATCTAAGGGTAAATCATGATGGAGATACATTGGTTGATATGATCAAATATAGGTAGATGGTGGATATAAAAAAAAAAAAACAATTGAATATCTTAAAAGTGAGGATGATCATGCTCCTTGTGGCGACTTTGATTTTTTTTTTTTGGAATATGAATCAAATTCAAAATCATGAGGTGACTCTTTAGCAACTATAGAAGGACCTCAGTTAATAGTAATGACTAGAGGTTAGAAGAACATAAATTAGATCAACAATTTAGTTCCTATAAAAACTAATGCACCATTGAAAAAAGCTGATAAAGATATTGGCATAGTAACTTTAACTACACAAAAGGAGTACAAAGGTAAGTCAACTAATTTATTTGACATCATACAATACTATGAAGAGGTAAGAATCAAAATCTCTCCATTGGATTACTTAAACTCTAATCATGATAAATTGAAAAGATTATTTGAGCATTGTACTAATAAGGATGTGGGTCTTGTTAATATTAATGCTAATGTTGATCACCAAAATAAAGCTATCACTAGTGGGACTTCCTTGACTGATGAAGATTTTGCACTTCCTAAGTTGTTTAAAGAAGAAGATCCTCATATCTTAGCCACATGCCCAAATGAAAAACTAGATCCCTTCTACATTTCCTTCTTCATCAATGGAAATAGTTTGAGTAATTGCATCATAGATTTAGGAGCCTCTGATAATGCAATGCCTAACTCTATAGCAAAAACTTTATGACTTCAATTGACTAAAACTTTTGGTAGATGTTATTTAATGGATGCAAAACAAGTGCCCTTGCTTGGACATGTAAAAGATTCTGAAGTTGCTATTGATCTCAGATTGGTTTTGACAAGTGAGTTTCTATACACTCAAGTCATTTACTTATTTCATGCTGAACAATTAGTATATGCCAAGCACAACATGTATAGTTAGAGCATGTTGAGTCAACAGTGAGTGCTGAGTCACTCAAGTGTTGAGTAGATAGTATATGCCGAGTGATTTAGGAGCTGAGAAAGTAGTGTATGTTGAGTCATTCAGATGCCGAGTCATGGTATTGAAATCAATATATGTCGAGCATTAAGGACTATAGTGTTGAAAATGATTGAAAAAGATCATGAATGAAGAATAATAGAATGGGTAAAAAATGTTTTCAATCATTGTTTTGTAATTGATGTCAAACTTGCTACTTGAAAGAATGAAAATTGCTTAAGTGATCCAAATACTATCAATTGGTTGATTGACAAGGAGGAGGCAATCAATAAGATGTAACTAGAGCACCTAGAGAAAGGTTGAAGTTATGATGCTGTAATGAAGTATAAGGATCAGCTAAGTCATTGATGAAATAGTGTATTGATGGCATACTCTAAGAGGATGGACACACTGAGACACATCAAAGATGTAAGGTTTAATTAAGTCATTTGTAAAGCATAACTAAGTTAATTGGAGAGAGCTGAGCAAGCTAGTTAGAGCCGAGCAGATTCTTAGTTGAAGCCAAGCAAGTTCAACTTCAGTGTGAGCCAAGTGATTATTTAGGTGCTGAGTATTAGAAAAAGGTAATGGATGTCAAGCAAATTTCTTTAGGTGCCGAGCATTAGTAAATACAATAGGAGCTGAGTAACACAAAAAGTGCTAAGCATCAATAAACCAATGATGCCGAGTTGCTACATTAGTTGGTCAGTCAAAGATTTGCCAGATCAGTAACAATAAGTTTGTTACATTGAATTTTGTGAATTGGTTGGATGATAAGGATGATGAGTAGATGTCACAAAATTTTATGTAAACCATGCAAACCAATTCAAGGTGAATGCTGGTGGACTTATCATGAAGTTTCTAGAAGAAGCAATTTGGAGGGAAAATAATATCATTTTCTCAGATCAAATCAAGATTTGAGCGAGAAATGAAGAATAGAAATTCTTTATAAGGAGTTATAGGTCAGAGATAAAAAATGCAAGAGGAAGTTGGTCATAAGTGTGGTCATGCAGAGAAGCCAAGAGAAGGCTAGTGTAAAGTGTCAAGAAGAGGACATAGTGAGGAGTAAGGATAGAGCATCAAGACTTTGAGTTGATCAAGTGACCATAGAGTGCATTGGCATTACAATGGAAGAACTCAAGGAGATAGATCTTGAAGGGTGAACAAGTTTTTAGCACTGCAAGGGAGAAAAGCCAAGCAAAGAAAGGAACTAAAGAGTGATCTAAAATCTGTAAGGTTAAAGTTGCAATCTTTATCAGGTCAAAACCTTTCTAATACTTTCTTACCATTGTATTAGATATTGAAATATTACATTGCTAGGTTAGCTTAATAGCTAGGTGGATAAGCCTCAGGAAAAGGATACAAGATCCCAAGGAGAAGGATAAGATATCCTCAAGAGAAGGATAAAGAGATCCTTAGGAGAAGGATAGGAGATCCTTAAAGAGGGATAAAATATTCTTTTGAGAAGGTGACTTTAAATCCCATGGACTTGGGTGAGCCTAATAACTCTATGTAAATCCTTTAACAGGGTGATATTCTAAGTTGAATGTTCTTAAGTCCTCTAACAGGGCACACTCCTAAAAGGGTGTAGAAATCCTTTAATAGGGTCACATTTAACAGTGTGTTGTAGCCTTTAATAGGGTAGGCCTTTATTAGGGCAGACCATCAGAAGTGGTCAAAATTAATTGTGCAGTTATTTTGTGGGTATCATCCCCACCCCAGTTTTACCTTCTTATTCCTGGAGGGTTTCTGGGTCATCAAAATCCTTTGTGTAATGGTGTGATGCATGTTTACTTTTCATGTTTAATTGTATGCATGTTAAGAAAGTAAAAAGGATAGTACTTCTGATTCACTCCTATTTTACTAGAAAGTTTGAATTAGACATTACAAGACCTTGAATAACTGATTCACCCCACCTCTTAGTTATTCTAAAGAATTCTAACATATAGATGCTGAGTAACACATTTTTTTCATAGTTTCTTGTATTGGCACAAACTACTATGTAAACCATTTTTGAGCTAACTTACAAATTGAATTACAATATTTTGGTGATAAGGATGAATCTTAAGTTGGAATCCCTATGCATTACATGCATCCAATTAGGTAAAGGGAAGGTTTAAGCAGAAAATGGGTGAATCATAGCTATTGATTCATACCTAACCCTAAGTCACCTAGGTCTTCTTAAGGAGGACAAACCATAAATTTTATATGAGAGTGAAAGGGAATGAATGAATGATCAAGGAGAGTTTTACATGTGCAAACCAGGACATTCATGGTGACCAAGGTATTATAATCTAAATTGCATTACATAATCACTTAAAGGAGAATAGAGGAAGGAATTAATGAATAATAGAGAGACATCTGATCAAGAAGGATTAAGCATACATTAGTTTAGAGGTGATTTGTCATCAAGCAAAAAAGTGTTGAATCACAGGATCAATGTTGACATATTCTAATAGGTGAATTAGTTAAATCTCTTAATAGAGTAGTCCTAACAGGCTATATTGAAATCCTCTAACAAGGTGCTTACTTAATTGTAATTTGAGGTCCTTTAACAAGGCACACTTTTAACAGGGTAAGACCTAACAGTCTTTGTAAGCCTTTAACAAGGCACACCTTTCATAGGGTAGATCATGGTTCATGATCAAACATTGTAACCTTCATTAGATACAATTTATTACTATAGCAGTGAAGATTTGTGGGTGTCATCCCCACCTTAGTTTTACCTTCTCATCGGAGGGTTTTTGGGTAATCATATCTGGTGTCATATGTGTGAATGCTTATTTGTTTACATGCTTTAGATGTACATGCTTTACATGGTATTTTAGTTTACTTATTGAATATGTGAGATGGATGTGTGGCGAATATTTTATGGGTTCAAGTTTGAAGCATTGATTCACCCCCTCCCTCTTGGAAGTTTACCTTTCCTATTGAGAATTAGGTAATTGAAATCCAACTCATTCTACATCAGCTAAATGAAGTAAGAGATAATCTAAAGAAATCACTAAAGAGAAGGAAGGAAATTTCCATTGAGAAGAATGACACACAATACATAGAGATGGAAACTACCAAGCTATTTGCAAATGGAGACTCTAATGAATTTGATGCAACAATTGTAGATCTAATGGAAAAGAATAGAGCCCAAGTTGGAGAAATTAGAAATCTCAAGATAGAGCAAGAATCACAAGCCATATTATTATGTGAGGTGACTGAATAGAAGAAGAAAGTAGTGAAAGAAAAAGCCATGATTGAAGATGACAAAAGATTTTTGACAAGCAGATTGGAAGAGAGATCATTAGAGGTAACTAGGATTGCTAACATGCACTTAGAAAATTTGGGTCAACTAATGAATGCCAACCATGAACTGAATACCAAGGACATTGAGATAACAACACTAAAGTTACAAAATAAATAGTTTAATAATGATTTAAAAAGGGAACATGAGTTTTTTGAAAGTTTCAATAAACCAAGTGAAGCCATCAAGTACTTTAAACAATTGATGAGATCCCCTAGATCTAACAATGATACATCTGGATTGAAATACACAATTACTAAGGAAGGAGAATCATCCAAAAGTGCTAAAGAAAGGGGCAACAAAGGTAAGAATTCCAAACCTACTTGTCATAGTTGTGGTAAGAAAGGACATACTGCTAATGTGTGTAGGAGAAAAACTATAAATCAAAATGACATGCAAAAGGGCATGGGTCACTACCATAAGTGCATCAAACAAGGTCATCAGGCACATTATTGCAGAACCAACACCATGCACACTCAAAGATTTGAAGGATATTGTTAAAACTATTAGAAGTATGGACATAGAGCTTTTGAGTGAAGATCCAACTCAATACATGGTCATCAAACAAGCATACAAAGATAAAGAACATGGCAACTTTTACAATTGGGACTATAATACAAGGTATAGTTGTCACTATTATCAAGAGTACAAACACATTCCTAAGAACTATATTAGAAAAAACTTTAGTAGTGACTATAAAAGGTGGTTGAGTCAAACCACATGGTTTAGTTGTTTGAAGACTATTCACATCAGTCGATATTGCCCAACAAGGTTAAAGGCACCAAGTTGTGAGTTCAATAAAGGAAAAGGTGAGGCTGATATTAAAAATATCACAAATGAAATGAACAAGACATAGAAGAGAAAGGAGTATTGAAGCACATCAAGTGGAGAATGGATCACTTCACCCAATGGGTCAAGTGATCACACCTCATCAAACTAAGCAATCAAGAGGTATGTGGGACTAATATTCAAAAGTTATTTCATACATCAGTTCCAAAGGATCTAGTTATGGAAAGATTAATAAGCATGAATAAAGATGCAAGGTGTTATTAGGAATCAAAAAAATCTTTAAGTTTTGTTAATCTTTCATTTTATTGTCATGCATGAAAAGTCTACTAGTGGATGCCAAGCTAGCAGACTGGCAAGTTGTTACCAAGATCATAATGCTTGTCAAATGAATAGAAATAACAAGTGGATGTTGAGTGTGCCATAAATTAGTTGATGTTGAGCTTACAATTGTGTAAGCACTTAGCATTTATTGCAACATTTAAAAGGGTTATTTGATCGATTTATGTTAATTTAACATCATTCAAAATTGAGAGAGAGAGAAGAGCTAAAGGTGATCTAGAAATTTCATTTGAAGCATTTATAGGAATTTAAATAGCTATTTGACATCATTTCATCAGATTTTATGAGGTATTTATCATGTGTTGAGCTATGCTGTATTGAATTTCATAAATCCTAGGCTTTTATAATGGCATCTAGTTCAAAAGGTGTACAAGGAGAAGAGGTTTTAAATGTTCAATTGGCTAGCAATAGGATAAAACAACCTTTTTTCAAGGCCATTCCAGACATAGCATACAAACAAGATCCCTCTGGTGTGCTATCTATGATACCACTGAAAGTTTTAATGATTTAATATGTCAAAAAGTGTTATAATTGTAAGATTGGTTGTATTGGTGACATGGAAATTAGAGAAGCATATGGAAAACTATGTGAAAATGGTGTGTTAAGGGAAGAATTTAGGATTGTAGAAAAGAAAGGGTTAACTCATGCCCTAGATTTCCCTAACATTTAAAAAAATGAATGGATCAAGATTGTTTTGAGTAGAATTCATGATAGTTTAGTGTGGTTAGATAATGGGCCAATCAAAATCACAAAGAGAATAATCCATAAGGTAACAGGGTTTCCAACCCTAGATCAGCCAAAGACTATGAAAAGCGAGTCAAAAGAATTCATTGAAAAAAATAGAGAGTTGTGTGGAACAAGAGAGGAATGACCATAGACACCATCACAAATCCTCTAATAGATTTTGCAATAAGGATAAGTGCTCATAAATTTTATCAATCAAGTAGATTAAATAGTGTACCCTACATTGCAATAGATATGGGTTACAAGATTGTGAAGAAAGATCATACATATGATCTTGCCAAGTTGTAGCTACAACAATTGATTGAAAACCTAGGAGCAATAAGGAAAACAAAGAGTGCTTAGTGTAAATTCAGATCTATTTTGATATGTATCATTTTTATTTACAAAACACATTTCCTACATTTGGTACTATTTCATGGAAGACAAATAGGTCTATTGTAGTTCAAATAGGAGAGTTAATTGAATAGTTAGGTGAAATTTTTGAGTAAGTAATGACTAGTTATTTTGAGGATTTCAAACAATCCATGAAGAAGAGATTAAGGATTCTAGTATCATTAGTGGAAAAATATTATGATGATTTTTATTTCCTAGTTGATGTTGATCAAACATTTGTTCAAGCAACAATTCCTAGAGTAAGATGGCTAAGGCCATTAGGTTATAAAATTAATGTTGACGAGGCCTCTACAACAATAACAACATTACCTGTAGAAGAAGTAGACAAAGATGCCAAAGCTTTTGGTAACTATGAGATGACCAAGTCAAAGATTACTACGAAGTTGAAGATTGCCTTTGTCATAAAAAAGAAGGATAAATTTGTAAAGAAACTAAAAGAAAAACTTGGTGAAGGTGCCTTATAGGAATATGAAGAGGAAGATGATGAAGAGGAAGAAGACACTTAGATTCAAGTAGCACTTGCATTGACTCAAGGTCAGGGTGAGGATTAACAAGAAGAAGAAACATAGATTGCAAAAGGTTCCAAGGAAGAAGAAGCCAAGGAAGCACCTATTCCTATTGATTAGAAGAAAATAAAGGCTAAGGAACAAGTAGTGACAAGACCTTAGAAGGTTGCTAAACCAAGCCAACCCAAATCAACAACACCTAGCACAAGGGCTAGTATACATGTCATTGCATAAAAGGCTAAAGAGAAATCCAAGCCTACAAAGTAGGAAGGTGGAGCACAAAAAAGAACAAGGAGAAAATATATTTCTTAGGGTAAAATTGGTGAGGAAAGAACTGAATTTGATGACAACAACCAATTCCAAGTGGTAATTCATAATTCATCTTTAGATCTAGACAACCTATGTGAGAATATTACAAATAATGTCTAATTATCAAGTTTTCTCATATTGATTTTGAAAATCTTGGAAAATTTGAAAATAATCAAGTGGAGGAGGCAATTATGCCATGATGGCCAATTTTAAGAAAGCTCCTCTAAAGATTTCCAACTCTATGCCTAAAAGTTTATATGAAAGAGTTGAGCAAAAATGATATTATTGTTTGAGCTTAGAAAGGAAAATTAGGGAGACATCCCTCGCTCAAGTTATGTCTAAACTTAGTAAGGCACTAGATAGCTAAAGCCATAAATGAATATGTTGTTAGATTTGTTCCTAAATATAGAGCATTCAACATATTATAGAACAACATAGAAGACGTTGTAAAGAAGGCCACACTAATGTGGAAAATTATATATGGGCTAGCTATAGTCAAAGCAAAAGAACAAGAGCCTATTGAGGTTAAAGATGATGAAGATGATGATGATAATAATGAAGGCATAATTGAAGGAGGTGCTAAAATGAATGTAGATGATCAAGCAACAACTAAGAAAGAGCAATAACAAGACTAGAGTGTACAAGATACACAAATGTCAAATGTTAGCCCTCCATATATAATAAGTGCAAATACTAAAACTATCTTAATAAAGGATGTTCTGATCTCACTATTCAAAACATCAATCCCCTAATAGAGGAAGACTTGAAAAATATACTTGATCAATCTACACTATAGGCTAAATTGTGTAACAACCTTGTATTGGTGAGTGTAGATGAACTTCAAAAATTAGTGACTAAAAATACAAGGGAGGAGGTGAAAACACAAGAACCACCTACAATCATCCCTCAAGTCACTAGTGTACAACCTTCAAATAATATACACAAAGCTGCATCAAAAAGGGTTGAGACAATTGAAAAAGATAAAATGGAAACACAAGTCACTAATGAACCATAGAGTCAAATAGGTCAGATAGATTCATTTGCACCTCTAGAAAAAGTTCAAGGTTCAATTCAAAGCAATGAGGTAGAAAAAGAAAAGCCTAAAGAGACTAATTTGACACCCAAGCTGAAGGAGAAAGAAACAATTCAAGCACTAGTAACTTTACTTGTATTTGACACTCCTTCCAGTCACACTTTTCAAAGGTTGAGCATAGATGCAACACCTTTAAAATTCTTAGTGTTGAGTCCTACTTCATCAAAGGAATAAGAGGTAATAACATATGGAGATGTAAGCCTAGGTGAAGCACTTGTTTTTCCAAAATATGATTATGCAACAATAACAATTGAGTAGATGGGTATACTTCAAGAAGCCCTAACAAGAAAGAAACATCAAGAACTACTCAGAAGGGAGCATAGGTAGAAGCAAGCTTTTCTTGATATTAAAGACATCTTCTTGGATGAATTTAGTCTACCTACTCCTAATGAAACAAAGCCACTTATTAAACAATTGATAAACATAGTGGAAAAGGTAAGTGATGCAAACCTTGATACTAATGAAAAATTATTAGAATGGTTTGAGAAAAAGTTTCAATATAAATGAATGAGAAGATATCTAGTGATATAGCACTTACACAAGTTGTATTGGAAACTAAGATAGACAATATGAAGGAGGTACTTCAAAAAATCTTCTCTCTATATACCAAACTGTGTAATCCAACACTCCTCACACAAGAGATAAGGAATCACATCCTGAACTTGGAGAGTCAAATGTAGTCATCTGGAGCTAAATTTCCCATGACTCTAGCTCAAAGTGAGAAACACTTAAAGACCCTATTGCAAACATAGAGTTAGTTAGCAACATTATCTATAGATGAAGCCAACATAAGGGCTAAATTAATAAGCATCCAGACTACATTGACTCCTCACATGGAGATTTTGCACAAGGAGATAGGCTATGCAATAACTCTTATGAAGAAAGACCCTAATATTTCTATAGATGGCCTATTACACCTTGCTATCGAGATGGCCATCCAAATTAAGTCTTTGGAGGTAGCTTGTGACAATTGGGATGTTACTCTTAAGATCATTCTTGAGGTCCATAAATCTTTTTTGGACAAACACATTATCAGTGTATGACCCATTGACATTAGTGTCAAAGAGGGGGAGAAAATGTGAGAGCATGGGGGAGCAAGCATGGGAGAGAAAGAGTAAAGAGAGCAGAAAGAGCCAAAAAAGAGTATCATTTGGGGAAAATCTACTCAACAGGATACATTTTTTTCTAGACTACAAAATAGAATAGATCAAACAACTTAGGGGGAGTTTTAGGATTTTTGGGGTATAAGTTGTTGCAAAATTTTTATATTTTGATATTTTGTACAGAAGAGGAATAGTTATGTTATGTTATGCTTGTAAAAATAAAAGTATTAATGCATGACCAAGTGTTTTTGACACTCATGTCAAAGGGGAAGATTATTGATCTTAGATTGGTTTTGACAAGTGAGTGTCTACACACTTAAGGCATTTACTTAGTTCATGTTGAACAAGTACTATATGTCAAGCACAACATGTATAAGTTAGGGGATGTTGAGTCAACAATGAGTACCGCATCACTCATGTGTCGAGTCACTCAAGTGCTGAGTAGACAATATATGCCAAGTGATTCAGGAGCCAGGAAAGAAGTGCATGCCAAGTCACAGTATTAAAATCAATATATGCCAAGCATCAGGGACTATAGATGCCAAGTAACACAATTTTTTCATAGTTGGTGGTGAGAGAAGTAAAAAATCAATATATAGTAAGATTGAGAAGCTACCGTAATAAGGTGTGGGATGAAATTGATGGTTTAGATGTTTTCTCAATTACATCATTACTCAAAGGATTGAATTCAAGAGCTAATTCTTTGGCAATTTCTATATCCTTACTCCTACCACACCTTGATTTCAAAGATCATATCTATAAAGTAGAATTTCTATTTAGGCTTAATGTTCCTAATAATGAATATTCATGGCATGTGTTTGAAGATGATAAACACATACTAAAATTAATTGAAGGGAAAGATCCTTTTGAAGACTAGTATTTTGAAGGAAGCGCTAGTGCAAATGGAAATGATTCAATGATAGATGATAAAAGGAAAATAGAGCTTGATATGATTCAATTGAAGGGTAATAAAATTCCACTTCATCTAATCTCTTTAGAAATTTTTTTTGATAGGCATGATGCATACATAAAGATGGAAAGTGATAAGAAAGGAAAAACATGTGGTGAATATGATGGAATCAATATAGAGACATAATTTAGTCCAAAAATTATAAACATGGGCAAGTGTTGCACACCAGAGGAGAGGATAGAGGTCAAGAAATTACTCATCAAATTTCAAGATGTATTTCCTTGGAGCTATGAAGACCTAAATAATTTCATGGGTGGGAAGTTCAAGCATGAAATCCATCTTAAACCAAAAGAAACATTGTTCAAGCAGAAACAAAGAAACTATAACCCTATAGTTGAAGGAGAAATCTTCAAGGAAATTGAAAAAATGTTGCAGGCCATGATTGTATACCCTATTCATTATTCCACTTGGGTTGCTAATATTTTGCCTATGAGGAAGAAGAGTGGAGAGATAAGGATTTGTGTAGATTTCAAAAATCTTAATTAAGCATCACTCAAAGATAATTTTTCTCTCCCTAATTTGGATTTTTAGAAAACTATTACAAGATCAGAGATGATGTCCATGTTAGATAGATTCTTAGGATATAATTAGATTTAGATAAATGAGATAGATTAGTTCAAAACTACATTTACTACACCATGGGGTACTTTTGCCTACAAAAGAATGCCTTTTGGCCTAATTAATGTAGGTGCAACTTTTCAATGTGGCATAAATTTGGCCTTTGAAAATTTGGAAGATAGAATTATTGTCATGCATACCTTAATGATTTGAAAATATTTTCCAAGAAGAGAAAAGATCATATCAGAGATCTACAAAGAGTGTTGCAAGGATGTAATGATCGTGGTGTCTTATTGAATCCAAAAAAGTCAGTATTTTGTGTGACAGAAGGCAAGCTACTTGGTCATATTGTATCTCAAGGAGTGAATATTGATCCAGATAGAATTAAATCCACCCAATAATTAAGTCTACCATTGAGAAAAATTGGAGTAAACTCTTTCTTTGGTCAGGTAAATTTGTTGAGGAGATTTGTTCCTGACTTCTTTGAAATAGTTAAATGTATAGTTGATATGACAAATGGAAATAAAAATTTCAAATGGAGTGATGTTAGGAAAAAGGCTTTTAAAGATATCATGGGTGTCTTTCCAAATCCCCCATGCTTGTCCATCCTAACTACACTAAAGAATTCATCATTTACTGTTATGCATGATAACATACTCTATTGGCTATATTGATGCAAGAGGATAAAGAAAGACCACAAGCTCCAATTTTTTTCATGAGTATGATTGAAGAATTAAGAATTGAGATACTTATAGATGGAAAAACATGCATATGTAGTGGCGAGAGCCCTTAATTTTTTTAGGTTTTATGTGCTACATTCTCATTCAGTAATATATGTGTTAAATCCTACAGTAAAAATTATTTTGATACAACAAGAAGTTGGTTGTAATAATAGAGGAATTTGGATAGGAAAAGTCCAACAATGTGATATAGAAATTAGGCCAACCAAACTTGGAAGAGATAATGCACTTTGTAAAGCCTTGCTAGAATATCAACAATTCAAAGAAGAAGATACTCCAAAAGTTCTTATGTTAAGTCTTCAAGATCCTTGGTTCTCAAAAATTGCTTATTTTCTAACATATGGTAAATGCCCTAATGGATTGAGTACTAAGAAAAGAAGGGATCTACAAACAAAAGCCTTGAAGTATGTGATTTATGATGATGTCTTGTACAAGAGAGCAATTGATGGAACATTTTTGAGATGAGTGGATAAAGAGTAGTAGGTCAAATTGTTGACATCTTTTCATAATGAGGCATGTAGTGGATACTTTTCTTCTACTGTCACTACATTTAAAATTTTGAGGCAATGTTGTTATTGACCTGACATGTTTAAAGATACATATAAGTGGGATGCTAATTATGAGAAATGTATGATGTTTACTAGTAAACCTTAGCTCATTGCCTTTCCTCTTAAGCTAGTGATAATTAAAGCTCATTTTCATCAATGGGGTTTAGATTTTATAGGCCCAATTAATCCTCCTTCTAGTCAAGGAAATTCATACATATTAACTACCACAGACTATTTCAATAAATGGGTTGAAGCAAAGCCAATAAAGAAGACTTCATCAAAAATAGGATGTGAATTTCTCAAAGAGCATATATTGATCAGATTTGGAGTCCTTGTGAAGTTGATAATGGATAATGCATCTTATTTTTCTTCTTTAGAGATTATTAATTTTTTCTATGATCATGGTATTTAAGTTGGGCATTCCTCTAATTATTTCCCTCAAGGAAATGGGCAAGTTGAGTCTAGTAGCAAGAATCTGAGTAATATTTTGAAGAAATTGGTCTCAGATAATTAGAAAAGTTGGCATAAGAAGATTTATGACACTTTATGGGCTGATAGAACCACACCTAGAAGAGTTATTGGTATCTCACCTTTTGAATTAGTCTATGGAGTGGGAGATAATTTGCCACTACCTTTAGATCTTGTTGCATGTAAACTAAAGGTTGAGATTGAAGAAGATCATGTATCTTACCAAATTGTAAGAAGAAAGGGAAGAGATGGTCAATAAGATCACTAAACATCAAGGAAGGATGAAGAAGTTGTTTGATAGAAGAGAATGGACTAGAAAATTTATGGAAGGTGATTTGGTATTGCTATGGGATGAGAGATATGAGCCAAGAGGTATGCACCTAAGTTTCAATCTTTGTGGAAAGGGTCATTTCATATAATACAAGTGAATCATAATAATTCTTTCAAGTTGGCACATCCCATTGGAGAAATCCTACCATGTTCTTGTAATGGGCATGATATGAAGTTGTATCAAATGTAAAATTGAAAGTACATAACCACTTCATAGTAGTTAGATAGGTAGGTTTTCCTTTCATGTAGCTTGCTTAATTTCCTAGGTAGTTCATTATTATTTTCCTAGTTTAGTTTTTTCTTTTTGTTTCCAACTTGTCACTTTTTTTGCAGAACTAGAGATTGCTAGAGTTCTTTCAAGCATTATCATGCTTAAATCCCTAGATTGAGCTAGTTGTTTCCCAAGTTTTAGCTCATATATTTTTGATTTAGGTTTTGAGTCAAGTCAAGTGTTAATGTCTTGAGTTCAAGTCTAGATTTCCCATAGGATAGCTTTCTTCTCATCATTCATTTGAGCTAATCTGATGTGAGAAATCATATGAGCAATGCACTAGTCCAATGGCTAGGTGATTTGGATTTGGAGGGTTTTTTATGTGTTTCCCTAATGAGAAGAAGGTCTAGATATTATAATGATTCATATTTCCTTATTCCTAATCATGTTGAAGACAATGATTCATGTTGTGTAATAGTTTTTCATGGAAGATATTATAGATAATCTAGATAGAATGCAAGAGAAGAAAATAAATCATCAAGAATGGTGAAAGAACTCAGTCAAAGGTGGTATGAATATTTTTGAAATGAAATCAATGGTTAATATTTAATCCGCACGTATATGTCACAAAGTTGACAAGTCAAATGGTTCAGAAGACTAAATCTAGATCGTCGATGAAGACCAAATAAAGAGGTGATGTTTTAATGATAGAAATATAAGTATTCAATGATGCATCTCATCAACCATCAGATCAAAAATAGATATATGTTTGTCTTTATGTCACTATAAAAAGTTGCACAAGGAATAGTTATGGCAAGATAGAAACAAGTTGACAAGTGAAACCTCCTTTCACTCATGTGCAGTAATTAGGAAACATCAATGAGGATCATTAATCTCAAGACACATCCACAGCTATTACTTTGTCATTATGAAAAGATGGGGATGTTTTAATCATAGCGGCATAGCAACAAAATGGCATGTGTCCTATTGGTTCCATCACATTCCATGAGACACAGTCATAATCTAGTCACAAAGTCCCACAAATCAAGGAAGTTCAATATTAGATTTTTCAAGCAATGAAATTGTGCCACCTATTTGCCATGATGTGCATAGCTATAAAGTGAGTCTACATTGCAAAGTAAAAGGGTTAACATCATATTATCACCACCATTAGGTCAAAAAAATACCTATGTTTATCACTATGTCACTATGTAAAGTTGCTTGACCGTTATTCATGTTGACATAGTGATAGTTCAACACATGTACATGGAGGGACCCATAGGGGAAGTTATTAAGAAAGGGTTATAATTTTTTAATCATGATTGTTAGTTTAAGATTGATGGCCATAATTAAAAAATGTAGTGACCATTGGAATATGAAATATATAGGCTTGACGCAAAATAATAGAAGATGAAGAAAATAGTGATTTTCTACAAGACTTTATGAATATTGTAGGAAGCTGAATAGTCATCATGTGTTTTTAGAAGCACTATGGATTCATAATAATTAATGGAGAAGATGACACATGTTCACATGACTAGATAATTTCATATCTTATTTCATTTTTATTTTGTGATCATTTCTCTACTCAACTGAAGGATGGCATAAAACTATAAATGTAACCTCGTTTGACAATACAAAGGTCAAAAAACTTGATGGTGAATTGGTCTGTAATTCCATTTACCCTATTTTCTTGTCATGTTTTGTTGCCCATGCATAGATTAATTCTACATTAATAGTTGAAAGACAATCATATGTGATTCTATGATAATCATATGGATTCCATTTCATTTTGGTAATTATAGTAAAGGTGATTCCATTTACTTTCTTCATATATGGTTATGTTTCTTGTCTTGTTAATTTCATATCATATTAGATAGTTTCATTAGGAAATGAAAGATAAATGTGTATGAATCTATTAGTTATTGATGGATTTCATTTCATTCAAGGCTAATAGTGAAGGCAATTCCATTCGCCCTCATATGCATATCTTCTTCATTCTTCTTCTACATTTAGATGGTTAATCTACATTCAAAATAGAATTAAGGGTAAAAAATCTCAAGATAATCTACTATAGTCATTCCATTGGGTGTGATAGGTTATTCAAATCCATCTTGCCTAAATTATTTGTGCCTATAAAAAATTGGTTATCCTTTATTGCTCTCAAGTTAAGAGCTTATAATATCAAAATTTTTAATCCCATAAAAACATATTCATTGCATGTCATTACAAATCATAGGGAGTTGTACCTAATAATTGAGAGGGTGGTGATATAATACATACATTGGCCCATTTATTTGTAAACATCCTTTTGTCTCTCCAAAACATTAGGTATCAAAGAGTCAGGTTTTGAAATCTAATATGAGGACAAATTGTTGACCAATAGTGTTCCAAGATGTTCCATGAGGGAGAACCTCATCCAAGAAAATCACAATGGGATTTTGAGCAGAAAATTTGGGTTGACCAAGACCCTAGACTTAGTAGAGAGATTCTATTGGTGGCCTAAAATGCAAAGAGATATAAGAAGGTATGTTGAGAAATGTGGAGCATGTCAAAAGGAAAAGGGGATATCATCAAATTTAGACCTATACCAACCACTTACCATTCCAAATAGACCACGAGAGTCAATAAGTATGGATTTCATAGTGGGGCTACCTAGGACACCAACTGATTTGGATAGTGTGTTTGTGATAGTGGATAGATTCACTTTATCCAATGCAAAAAAAAAAAACACATGATTATAGTCACATTGACCACCTTTTCTTCAAAGAGATAATAAGAATGCATGGCTTGCCAAAGAGCATAGTGGTAGATAGAGATGTGAAGTTCATGGGACACTTTTGGAAGACCCTTTGGAAAAAGTTATGAACCAACATGTCTCATAACTCTACATATCATCCTCAAATAGATGGATAGACATAGGTAATTAATAGGGTACTTGGTAACTTGTTGAGGTGTTTGACTAAAGAGTATGGAAAATGATGAGAACAAGTCATTCCTCAAGTAGAATTTTCTTATAATAAGAGTAGAAATAGAATTATAGGTAGGAGTCCATTTGAAGTGGTGTATGGATTACATCCAAGAGAAATTCTTGATCTTAAGGACTTGAAGGGATATAAAGGAATCAATGGTCATGCTGGTGATTTTGCTCAATCAATGAGAGAGGTTCATGAGAAAGTATAGAAGGCATTAATGGAGGCCAATCTGAAGTTGAAGTCAAAGAGAAATGAAAGGAGAAGAGATCTACAATTTGAGGTAGGTAATTTGGTGGTGGCATTCTTGAACAAGGCTAGACTATAGAAGGGCATACCAAGTAAGCTATAGATGAAAAAGGTTGGGCCATGCAAAGTATTGGTTAAGTATGGTCCAAATGCCTACATGATAGGACTACCCAAGGAGATGTCCATTTCCCCTATATTCAATGTGAAATACTTGATGAAATATAAAGGACTAAAGATGAATGGTGAATAGTAAAGTACTGAGGTGAGTAAGGATATGGAAGAACTCAAGGTATTTGATCAGATAAAACCATAGGTGGACAAGATTCTAGATTCAAGAGTGCAAAAGAAGACTAGGAAAAAGACATACATGGAGCACCTAGTGAAATGGAGACACCAACCAAAGTTAGAGGCTACCTAGATAGTAGAGATTTAATTCAAAACACATGGTATCAATGAGGAGATCTTAACTTCCTTGTTGCAGGGGGGGAGAATGGTGCAGGGGCACTTTAAGGTCTTTATGGAAGATCTTTATAAAAAAATTCTTGTAGGTGCTTCTATCTAACCACTAAGGTAATAAGGACTATAAATAAAGTACCAAATTTGATTTGGTGTGTGTGTTGAGGTAAGGGTGTTTCAGAGTCTTGTGATTTGTATATTCAATTAGGCTCTAGTGTCAAAGCCCTAGGAAAGTCAACAAAAGGGTCAAAGTTTGACCAAGACTCCAAAATAGAGTGGCACTTATATTTTTTATTTTTTAAGTGTTTTTGAATCCAAGGAGTTGATTTTTGATCAAGATATCCAAGTCAGGATAGGTAATTGTCAAATGAGCAAAAGTTGTAAAAATTGCTCATGACAACTTTGTAACTTTGCAAAATTGTCATGATAACATTTCCTAAAAACTAGGAAATAAATTTAATGAGGTTATAAAAACAACCTAAGGGTCCAAAAAAAATGTGGTAATAGGATATATAAGGTTAGAAAAACCCTAACTTGACAGTTGGAAGTGACATTGTACAGACTAAGTTTTAGAAACAACAAGAATTGACTGTGTTTTTATAATAGAAACTTCATCCAACCATTGAATGGATTAAAATAATGCATTGAGACTTCAATTTTTTAATGTAATTTCTTTGTGTAGCCTTGGTTTATTTTTTTGGTATGAATGGTTAACATTTTGTAAATTTCTTATGTTTCACTGGTTCACTGCCTAGTTCAGAGCTAGTTTTGTAAATATGAACCCTACCTAAAAATTTGTGGTTGAATTTCCATGGCCTCTCAAAATAAACTAGGGGACCTTGTATATATTATAAATATGGTCTATAGAGTCATTTTTTGTAGGAGAGATATTTTTTCCATTAAGCCCTAGGCAAGTGTAGAGGCATTTTGGCTGGGTGCTTATACAGAACAGAGAAAGGGGGCTTGCTTAATGGATTTGAGTGTACCAATAAAATTTTTAGAAGTGAAGGGGAATGTTTCTTAGACATTATTATGCAAGGAGGAGTGAAAATGAGACCATTAAAGCACCTATTGAGATCAAAGAAACCAAATAGTGTCACATGCCCTAGAAACCCTTAAAAAAATAGGGGTTTGGTGATAGTCCTATGTACAGACATCTTGGAGGTTTAAAACCTAGAAAATATTTAAGCATAGGAAGACCTTAGTAATAATACCTAAATATATTGGGGGTCTATTGGGAGGAATTAAGAGTTATTCCAAGAATTCTGATTTTAGGAGACCTAATTGGGCTAAAAAGGCTACAAGGCCTAAAATCTTGAAAACCTAGAACTCGATGGAAAACCCAAAGAAGAATCTATTGAGATGGATAAAAATGGATTAAAAACATGAAAGGAATATTAAGAAAACCTATTACTAGTCCCAAGAGTAGTATGGGGAGAAAAGTGGCTAAATTGAGCCCATGGGTTCATAGTTGGCTTGTGAAGGGTAGTTGAGTTTTTGAAGTTGGTGGTGAGTTCTATAAGGAGATAGGAATCCTAGAAGTTATCTTTGAGTAGGGTAGTAAGGAATACCTTAGTAAGACCAAAGAATAGGGCTTAGGAAGAGAAAGAGATCTCTTGAGAGTTAGTACTCCCCATAAAAATAACCCAATAAAAAGGAATAAATAATATAGGTATTTCTTTATTAGTAGACAACCATTAAATGTGTGTGAAGTTAGGATTTGATTTCTCATATTTATGAGAGGTTACTCAGGTTTTTTAATGAGACTTCAAACCTTTTTCCTTTATGCTCAATGTGTTCTTTAGTGAGTTAACTCCACCAATGTTCCCAAGTGCTTGTCACCACAAACATCTAGCAGTTTTAGAACAACCCTTTACTAACTAGCAAGAGCTTCTAGAGTCCCCTCATAATCATATTTCCAACCACTGCCAACCAGATGTGAGAATATATTTAGAGGGCTCTTAACAAGACATCATTATTTGAGTTTTCTTGGTCTCTAGTCAACTTTATAGGGCAAGCAAGTTTCCACTTGATTTACACTTGGAGTTTATTGTGTTTCAACAAGGTAGAGATTAAGCACTATTGATCTTGTGTGACCTATTTATTTTGAGGAGATCCCTTTATGTCACCCATCTTTCTTTATTTATTTTTGTACTCTCCCATGCATTCTTAGACTATGCAAGCAAGAGGTGGTGTTTGATTTATTGATCCCTCATTTTGGATGTCTTTTGCATTCAACTTTTAGTGAACTTTGGAAAACTGCATGCCAACAAGTGATCTTGGTCTGATTATGAGAGAAACCCCTTTCTTCTAAGTTTGATGAGTTTTATGATGGACCTAGCCACTATCTTCTTAGGTTATAAACAACATGGTAAGTCATTTATTTATGTGAATGATTAGTGCTAAGAGAAATCATTCTAATGTTTAAGTCATAAGTTGCAAACCCCTTATTTCCTACACATAATACCTCTTCTATAAAATTGAGACTACTTAGGGTGATGCACATACTTGTTTACTCCTAACTTAGACCAAAAGAAAGAAAGAAAGAAACAAAAACTGACTTAGCTATCATAGGAAAGACTAAGAAAGAATTTATTTATTTTTTAAATTATTCAAGCTTTGAAATAATGCTTTAGGAACTGGCCATTAACTAGAAATGAAATCTACTCCCCTTCTAGTGTGCAAAGCCTAAATGTGTTATCCCCTATGATTTTTTCAATTTGGTAGGGGCCAATCTATAGATGCTAGAACTTGGTATGGCTCCTATGCTTCTCCTTCGATTTATCTCATACAAGAACTAGGTTAGAGATCCTAAAAGCATTTATTGTGGTTCTTTTGTTGAACTAATTTTTGATGATGGCTTGATGTTTTGACACATATTCTAATGTCATCATTCTCTTTTTATCCAACTCTAAAATATTTATCAGTCTAACTTGGACTTTATCTATATTTTTGATGTATCCCCTCATGAGCTTTAGTATTGGGATTTTAAGATTGAGGGAGAAGATGGGCTCTTGTCTGTAAACTACCAAGTATGGGGATGTACCCAAATCATTCTTTATATTGACCCTATCAGTCCACAAGGTGCATTTCAATTGTGTATGTCAATCCTTTGGGTTCTCTATGAGTAGGCATTTTATGACCATTATCAAATTTTTGTTAGTGGATTTAGTAATTCCATTCTTGTGTGGGTAGTAGTTGAATGAAAAATTGATTATCACATAATTCTCCAAGGCCCATTGAGTAAGGAAAATTGATGCAAATTAGTACCAATTGTTTCATACTAGAAAGAAAGTCATCTCAAATCTAGTCATGATATGTTCTTCAAGGAAGTCAGTGATCACTTGTATTGTGCAATTTCAAAATGTCTCTACCTCACTCCACCTTGTATAGTAGTATGTAATTATCAAGATATAAGTATCCCCAATCAAAGATGGTGGGTTTACTATTTCAATGAAATCTAGCACCCACTTGGGAAGGGATGAATCTCAAAGATTGGTTGTAAAGGGAATGTTGGGTTTCTTTCTTTGTTAGCACTTGTTTGACAAACATGACATGAGCACATGTATTGATGGGTATCTCTAAAGAGGGTAGGCCAATAATATCCAAACCTCAAAATTTTGTGAGTGGTAGCTTCTACTAACCCATTCCCCATGTCATACTTATAATGATATTGTTCCAACACCTCTTTGGCTTTATCATGGTCCTAATACCCTAATATATCCCTTCATAGTTTCTCTTGTAGATTTTTCCATCTTGGAGCATATAGGATTCACATTTCATCTTTAGACTTCATTGTTGGAAACTGTTCATGTCTTGAGGGCATTAGTTCTATAGGAGATAATATACAATATCCTGATACCAAATATCAATTATGATCCCTTTACATATACACACGTGAGATACTATCCCTTGTTCATCATTATTGATTATAATTTTGGTCAACCCTTATCTCCTTACTAGTTTCATGGGAAAATTTTCCAAATCAAATTCTTGTAGGATAGTCATCTACTTCCCTCTTAATTATCCCAACTCATTCTACATTAGTAGTGCCTTGGACATGGGGTCAAGTACTATGGCATACACCTTACTCTAGAGTATATAATTTCATAATTTCTTGATCACTTTAACCAATGTAAAGGACTATTTGTCAAGAATTGGGTAGTTCAACTTTGTGTTCTTGAGTAGAGATCTCATGAATGTGATTGATCTCTCATCCTTACCCTCTTTCTTTTGCATGAGGATGTCAACACATGAATTCTCTAAGGCAAAAGAGTAGATTTTGAAAGGTAGTTGATAGTCTAGGCTAAAAATGACTGGGGTAGTGGAATAGCCATCTTGATATCTTTGAAATACCTTTTGACTTTAGGCATCCATTCAATCCTCACCCCTTCTTTCAACAGGTCATTTAGAGGATGTACTATTTTAGAAAAATCACTGATGAATTTTTTCACTAAGTTGATCTTCTGAAGAAAGGCTTTAACTCTTCATAATTTTTGAGTGGTAGAAACTTAAGAATTACCTCAAATCTCTTGGGGTCCATGAAAATACCTTTTTTTTTATTGTTTTCCCAAGGAGCTTCCCCTTAGTAACCCCAAATGAACACTTCTTGGGACTAAAGGACATACCATATTTCCTGCATCTTTTGAGTACTTGTTTCAAGTCAACAATGTAATTACTTCTATCTTTGGTGAACATTGTAAGGTCATCCATGTAGATGATGATGCATTTATTTACCAATCCTTTGAATGCTTCATCCATGACTTCTTAAAATGTAGCTCCCACATTGAATAGACTAAAAGTTATTCACTCGTACAAAAATGTCCCCCACTTGGTGGTAAATGTGGTATTTAATCTATCCTCCTCATCCACCATTTGATTATACCTATAGCATCCATCTATGAATAACATCATCTTAGATCCATTTGTTAAAGTAATAAGATATTGCCTTATTAATTAAATCATTTTGATTTAATTATTAAGTTATTTATTATCTCTAGTTTACTTAAGCTAAACTTTAAGTATATAATAGTTAATTTTTTAATTCATTATTATCATGCAACCTAGGTTTTACATTGTTAGGGTTTTGATCTCTTTTTATATGGATTGATCTCTTTATAATTTATTAATTCACTTTTGATAATAACAATCTCTCTTTTTGCTCATCAAGAATGTCTGATCAATGGATCTGGTGATTCCAACCTCCATAAGTTGATCTTTCATCAACTTCAACATAGTATCATAACTCCATGCCCTTGCTTTATTCTTGAGAGATTTGGCTTAAGTTTTTAGATCTATGGCTTTTAAAGGATTTTTGTATTGAATTTGGGGGTCTCTAATACTTGGTGCACTTTAAGCCCAAATAGACATCACTGTTAAGTTCAAAGCGCCAAAAAACCCCTATTTTCATACAAAATTTGTTGAATTTGGATAGAGTTGGAATATAAGGCTAAAAAATTTGCTTCCAGATTAGACACATTTCTTGAGGTGATGATTTTTTGTTACATTTCCCAAAGCAATGATTTGCAAATTTTTTGGTACACTAATGGAGATTTATTGTTGTAAAAATCAATATTTTGGCATGTTTCTCAAGGTATCAATTTTCTAAATTTTGCTATGTAAATCAATATTCTTTGTATGTTTCTTAAGGTAAATTTTCTATGATTTTGGTATGAAAATCAAGATATTTTTCATGCAAATCATGGTTTTTGGGAAAAAAAATCAAGATAGTTTTGGTACTAAATTAACATGCTTCTCAAGATAATTTTTGTTATTAGTGAGCATGCTTTTCAAGGCATACTAGCATGGATCCCGAGGCAACAATTTTTTGCTTTTCTAGTGTATTTTTTACCTATGTGTAGTTTTTTAGCCTAACTTTCTCATCTAGACTCTATTTTTTAGTCAAAAAGCTGATTTTGAGTCCATCATGATGGTGCAGTTTATTTGGACTTTTGATGTTGTTTGGTGTTATTTTTTACAATAGGAAAGATAAACTTTTAAGGAGGGGGGGTGAATTAGTGCTTTAAACTTTGAACCATAAAAAATTCATCACATATCCATCTCATACATTTAATAAGTAAATTGAAATACTATATAAAGTGTAGGATTTGAGCAAAAGTGCACAACAAATCCACGAAGCCCAAGAAAACTTGCATGTAGAAAACTTGTGACAGAGAAGAAAAAGACAAGAAGAGGCAAGGGTTTGATTTGAAAAAATCAGATGAAGAAAATATTATTCAACAGATCTTCATAAATTTACAAAGAGATCAATCCTTATAAAGGAGATCAAAACCCGAAAAGGGTAACCTAAAAGCCTAAAAAAGCTAGGATTGCACATTATAATTAATAAAATATTAATTATATGTACCTACAAGATAGCTTAAGAAAACTAGAGTAATAGGAAACTTAAATAATTAAATCAAAGTGATTTAATTAATAAGTGAAAACAACTAATTAGTCTAACACCCCCCCTTAAGCAAAGCTCAGGAGGTAAGCTAACCTAACACAACTATGAAAGTAGAATAATGGGTCCCGACAACAAGGCCTGATCAGGTACCCAATACAAGGAAATCTTTATAAATCAGAGAAATAGAGAAAACCACATGGGAAAAACCCTACTCCAAAAAGAGATAGCAAAGAATGTTCTAGAAGATAGGAATAAAGAGAGATCATGAAGAGAACCACTGAAGCATGAAAAGTCGCAAAACTCTGTCAAAAGGTGCTGATCTGTAGAACCTCCATGAAAATAGAAGGCACAAATCGAGCATGTTTATATGGTAGATGATCCATCTCACCAAAATGAATATGTAGCCAGTCACTGCAATCACCTAGTATTTAGGATTAGGTACAAAATACATAGCTCACACTAATGAACCATCAAACCAAGGAAGCATTAGAACAACAGAATAACCCCCCCTTAATGCAGATGGGGTGAGGTGACAGGCAATTGAAAAGATGGGCCAAAAATCTCCTACAATACAGGAACCAAACACATCGAGAGTGAGGTATAGACACCTATAAATGCACGTGTCACCGACACTACATGAGACAAAAGAGGAAGAGGGCACAAAATTGGAAAACAACTATCCCCCCCCATGGCACTTTATAAAATAGTGTGAGTACAACAAATCAAAATGATGAAAAGGATCTTGAAATGCAAGAGTGGTACTTTATATCAGTGCATTTTCATAAAGATGCTTACAATGAATATCAACAATGATAAAAAAAAGCATAAGGCTGGTACAAAAAAAAGTACAACCCAAAACAAAGCATCTGAAGCAACAAAATTGATCTCTAGACCTGAAATAGTCAGGATATCCACCAGCATGCAAAAATGCAAAAGGCTAAATAAAATGGGCCTAGAGAAAAATTTGGAACAACAACTAGGATCACTGAAAAGAACATAGAAAGAGCTTTCCAACGATATAAAGAAGTTCAAAATCGAAGATCAGATGCTCAAGATACGCCTCCTAGAGTGCAAAATAGAACATCTAGCTTTGACTACCAAAATAGGCAACCAAACTATATCAAAACCCAAAAACACCTATACCAACATCTTTGCCTTAGAACTAGCTTTCTGATGCATTTTTTGGATCAAAAAAATATGTCTGTATGCTCAAGTTACGGAAGAAAAACCAACAGGGCCTTGGTATGCAAGAAATAATTATTATTTTTAATTAAAAAATAATAAAAAAATAAAAAATCTCACAAAAAATTACGCCACCATGTGGGCAGAAGCAAAGTAGAGAAATTTGGCAGAGCTGTTGGTGGTCGTGGTGGTGGGCGAGAGGTGCCAGCGGCGGCGGTCATCGAGAGCTACTGCGGTTAGTGGACCGCTGGCTATTTACCACAGGTGGTTACCGCTAACCGCTAGCAGTTGCGGTGACTGCAAGTGGTTTTTTAAATTGCTGCAAGAAAAATGCCATTCAAATTTTTTTTTTTGTGATTTTTGGATTTTAGCACCTTGATCTGTGTGCCAGGGGCCATACAGCCCTGCCTGGCAATTTTTTTTGCCTCCCAGATCAATGTTGTCCAATTCGGACAAATTTTATATCAAAATAGGGGTTTTGATGCCTTTTGAATCCATCTGTAAGGTCTGTTTGACCTCAAATTGCTCCAAAAATGAGTGCCCCCCCCCCTATTTTCTCAGAAAAAGCCTAGAAAAACACCTGATTTGATCTTCCAAACCCTTGTTCTCCCTTTTTCTTGAAACGCTGAATAAGCTATAGTAGATCTAGCTTTGATACCATGTATGATTTGAGAAAAAGTGCACAACAAATTCATGAAGCCCAAGAAAAATTGCATGCAAAAAACCTGTCACGGAGAAGAAAAAGACAAGAAGAGGCAAGGGTTTGATCTAAAAAACTCAGATGAAGAAAATATTATTCAACAGATCTTCATAAATTTACAAAGAGATCAATCTTCATAAAGGAGATCAAAACCTGAAAAGGGTAACCTAAAAGCCTAAAAAAACTAGGGTTGCACATTATAATTAATAAAATATTAATTATATATACGTACAAGATAGCTTAAGCAAACTAGAGTAATAGGCAACTTAATTAATTAAATCAAAGTGATTTAATTAATAAGTGACAATAACTAATTATTCTAACATAAAGCATGTACATTTAAATCATGTAATCAAGTAAGCATTCACACATATATGAGACCATATATGATTACCTAGAAACCCTCCAATGAGAAGGTAAAAGTAGGGTGGAGATGACACCCACAAATCTTCACTACTATAGTAATAAAGTGTATCTAATGAAGGTTAAAATGTTTGATCATGAGACATGATCTACCCTATGAAAGGTTTGCCTTATTAAAGGCTTACAAAGACTATTAGGTCTTACCCTATTAAAGGATTTCAACACCCTATTAAAAGTGTCCCTTGTTAAAGGACTTCAACTCACAATAAAGTAAGCACCTTGTTAAAGGATTTCAATACAGCCTATTAGGACTACTCTGTTAAGAGATTTAACTAATTCACCTATTAGAATGTCTCATCATTGATCCTATGGTTAACACTTTGTTTCTTGATGATATAATACCTCTAAACTAATGTATTCTTGATCATTTCCAATCAGATATCTCTCTATTGTTTACTATTTCCTTCCTCTATTCTCCTTTAACTTATTTTACAATGCAATTTCAATTCCCAACTCCTTAGCCACCATGAATACTTTGTTTGTGCATGCAAACTTCTCTCTTTGCTCCTTCACACATGCACACATATAATGTTAATGGTTTGTCCTCCTTGAGAAGACTTAGGTGACCTAGGGTTAGGTATGAATTAGTGGCTATGGTTCATCTATTTTTCTGCTTAAACCTTCTCTTTACTTGATTGGATGCATGTACTTCATAGGGATTCCAACTTAAGAGTCATCCTTCTCACCAAAATATCATAATTCAATTTGTAAGTCAGCTCAAAAATGGTTTACATAGTAATTTGTGCCAATACAAACAACTATGACAAAACTGTGTTATTCGACATTTGAAGTCTTTGATGTTCGGCATACACTACTTTCTATACTATGACTTGGCATCTGAATGACTCTGCATGCACTACTTACTCGACTACTAAAACACTTGGCATACACTATTTTCTCGGTACTTGAGTGACTTGGCACATGAGTGACTCAATAGTCACTATTGGCTTGGCATGCTCTATCTTATACATGTACTCGACATATACTACTTATTTGGCATGAACTAAGTAAATGACTTAAGTGTATAGACACTCACTAGTCAAAACCAATCTGAGATCAACAATCTCCCCCTTTGACATGAGTGTCAAAAACACTTGGTCATGCAATAATTCTTTTATTCTTATGAGTATAACATATCTCTTATTTGGCTTTTGTTCAATATTTGAAAATATTAAAATTTTGCAACAACTTATACCTCAAAATCTTATAACTCCCCCTAAGTTGTTAGATTTGGTTTTGTACTCAAAATGTTACTCCTACAAAGTAGATGTGTCTCAACTAATACTCTTTTACTTGCTTTTTGTGCTTTCTATTCTTTGCTTACTCCCCTATGCCATGCTCTTACTCTTCCTTAGCTTAGCTCTCTTTCTCCCCCTTTGCTTAAGCTAACTTTCTCCCCCTTTTTAACACTAATGTCAATGGGATATACACTAATAGTGTGTTTGTCCAAGAAATATTAATGGACCTCAAGGATAATCTTAAGAGTTGCATCCCAATTGTCACAAGCTACCTCCAAAGATTTAATTTGGATGGCTAGCTCGACAGCAAGGTAAACTAGGCCATCTAATGTAGAAAGATTGAAGTCTTTCTTCATAAGATTCTCTACATAGCCTCACATCTTGTGAAAAATCTCCATATGAGGAGTCAATGTAGTTTGGATGCTTATAAAAAAAGCCCTTATGTTTGCTTCATCTGTAGATAATGTTGCTAACTAACTTTGGGTTTGCAATAAAGTCCTAAAATGCTTCTCACTTTGAGCTAGATTCATACACAATTTTACTCCTAATGAATTTATTTGACTTTTCAAGCTCAGAATGTGACTCATTGTCTCTTGTGTGAACAATGTAGGATTACACAGTTTGGTGTACAGAGAGAAAATGTTCTCTAGTACCCTCTTCACACTTTTTGCCTTAGTTGCCAATGCAACTTGTGTAAGTGCTATATCATTAAATATTTTCTCATTCACTTTACTTTGAAATTTCTTTTTAGACTATTCTAATATTTTTGCATTAATATCAAGGTCTGCATCACTTACCTTTTCCACTATATTTGTCAATTGTTCAATAAGTGGCTTTGTTTCATCTAGAGTAGGCAAACTAAATGCATCTAAGAAGATGTCTTTAATATCAAGCAAAGCTTGCTTCTATATATGCTTCCTTCTAAGTAGTTCTTGATGTTTCTTTTGAGCTAGGGCTTCTTGAAGTGTACCTATCCGCTCTATTGTCATTGTGGCGTAATCATATTTTGGAAAAACAATTTCTTCACCTAGGTTTACATATCTATATGTTATTACCTCTTCTTCCTTTGATGAACTTGGACTCAGCACTGAGAATTTCAAAGGTGTTGCATCTATGCTTGGGCTCTGAAGAGTGTGACTAGAAGGAATGCTAAATTTTAGTAAAGTTACTAGTGCTTGAATTGTTGCTAGCTCCTTTGGCTTTGGGGTCAACTTAGTCTCTTTAGGCTTGCCTTTTTTTGCCACATTACCTTGAATTGCACCTTGAAATTGTGTTGGAGGTGTAGATGTATCTATCTAACCTATTTGACTTTGTGTTTTAGTAGTGTCTTGAGTTTCCACTTTATCCTCTCCAATTGTATCAACCTTTTCTGGTGTAACTTCTAGTACTTTATTTAAAGGTTCTACACTGTGACTTCAGGGGTAATTGTAGGTGGTTCTTGTGTTTTCACCTCTTCCATTGTAGTGTTAGTCATTGATTTCTAAATTTCATCTACATTTACCAATACAATGTTGTCACATAATTTATCATGTAGTGTAGATTGATCAAGTATCTTTTTCAAGTCTTCCTCTATTAGGGGATTAATGTTCTGAGTAGTGAGACTAGAAACATCTTTTACTATGATAGTTTTAGTACTTACACTTGTTATTTGTTGAGGGCTGTCATTTGGCATTTGTGTATCTTTTACACTCTATTCTTGTTGCTACTATTTCTCATCTATTGCCTAATTATCTATATTCATTTTAGTACCTCCCTCAACTATGTCTTCATTATTATAATATTTAACCTTAATAGGCTTTTTTTCTCCTACTTTGACTATAGCTAATCCATATGTAAATTTCCACATCTGTGTAGTCTTCTTTACAACATCTTCTATGTTATTCTGTAATATGTTGAAGGCTCTATATTTAGGAACAAATCCAACAGCATATTTCTTTATGACTTTAGCAATTTGTGCCTTCCTAAGTTCAAGCATAACTTGAGTGAGGGTTGTCTCCCTAATTTTCCTTTCTAAGTTCAAACAATAGTGCCATTTTTTCTCAACTCTTTCACATAGGCTTTTAGGTATGGAGTTAGCAATCTCTAGAGGGGCTTTCTTGAAATTTCCCATCATGGCATATATTGCCTTCTCCACTTGATTCTTTTCAACTTTTCCAAGATTTTCAAAGTCAATGTGAGAAAAACCTAACAAATTTGCATTATTTCTAACATTCTCACATAGGCTATCTAAATTTGAAGATGAATTATGACTTACCACTTGGAATTAGTTGTTGTCATCAGATTAAGTTCTTTCCTCATCAGATTCAACCTGAGCAATTTATTTTCTCCTTGGTCTTTCCTATGCTCCAGCTTCCTACTCTATAGGTTTGGCTTTCTCTTTAGCCTTTTGTGTAGTGACAAGTGCACTAGCCCTTGTGGTAGGTGTTGTGGGTTTGGGTTGGCTTGGTTTAGCAACCTTCTTGGGTCTTGTCACTATTTGTGTCTTAGCCTTTCTCTTCTTCTGATAAGTAGGAAGAGGTGCTTCCTTAGCTTCTTCTTCTTAGCATCTTCTGTAGTTTCTATTTTTTACTCTTTTTGATCTTCACCCTTACCTTGTGTCAATGCAAGTGGTGCTTGAATTTGAGTATCTTCTTCTTCATCATCCTCTTGCTCTATCTTATTCCTACTTGACACCTTCACTGAATTTTACTTTCAATTCCTTACTAATTTCTCCTTCTTTTTGATGACAGAGGTAGTCTTTAATTCCATAATAATCTTAGATTTAGCCATCTCATAATTACTAAATACTTTGTCATCTTTGTCTATTTATTCTACAAGTAATGTTGTTATTGTTGTAGAGACCTCATCTACATTAATTTCATAGCCTAATGGCCTTAGCCATCTTACTCTTGGAGTTGCTGCTTGAACAATTGTATAATCAACATCAACTAGGAAACATACATCATTATAATGTTTTTCTACTAATGATACTTGAATCTTCAATCTCTTCTTCATGGATTTCTTGAAGTCTTCAAAGTAACTGGTCATTACTAACTCAAAAATTTCACCTAGTTGTTCAATGAATTCTTCTATTTGAACTGCAACAGACCTATTTATCTTTCATGCCATAGTGCCAAATGTAGGAAATGTGTTCTAAACATAAAAGAAGATACATATCAAAATAGATTCAAATTTACACCGACCACTCTTTGTTTTCCTTATTTCTCCTAGGTTTTCAATCAATTGTTGTGGCTGTAACTTGACAAGATCATATTGTAGACACTTAAAATTGTCCTAAACACTATAGTAATTGATTTAATATTTCCCTTGACACTATACTTGATTATTTATTAATTAATTATATTTTTCATATTCTTCTACTTATTTAATTAAATAGGTTCATTTCCCTAATGTATTTAAATTTAATTTGAATACATCCCCTCTAATGTGTTAAATTTATTTAATGCATAGTGCTCCATAAATCCCCTTTTAAATAAATTCCAATTTATTTTATTCCCTCCACTTTATTGAATTCTTTAATCCTGTGATTGAGTTAAATTTTATTTTATTTAATCCTAATCCTAAAACCTAGTCTACACCCATCACTCTCATCCTTTTGAGTCTATCCGTTAGTTAATCCTACTAATTTATCTTAAACACCTTTCTAAACACTTTTTAGCTCCTAAGTGTTTTCTCACACATGTGTGAGAATCTCATGATCCAATACAACTTCCACTTCATTTACACCTCTTACACTTCTTAAATCTTTGTTCCCCACTCCTTTCCCAAAGGTTGCTCACACATGTGTGAGCACACCTTGAGCCTCTCAAACATAAAAAGCTCTTTTTGACTTTTGCATGGCTTGCATTTTAGCCCATGTGTCTCCCTTGTGGCACCTATGTGAATTCCACATAGATTTCACCTCCTTAAAGCTCCTATCAAGCATATAAATAGAGCCCTTGTCTCAAGCATTTTACATCTCGCTCATTTGCATCGTTATCATGCTAGTATAGTTCTAGAGCTTTCAAAGATTTTATGCATTGTTACTAACCTTGGGTAGTTGCTAGTTCATTTGAATTTTTATTTTTAACTTATTTTATTTCTTGTGTCCACATTCACCTTCCTTGAGTGTTTTGAACATGGTTGTATCCATACCCATTGTTAGAAACACTCTCTTCATATCTAGTTAGTTCATGCACTTTACATTTCATTCTTAGACAAAATGAAATTCTATAGTTGTGTTTGGGAGAGCACATCTACATTCCTCACACTTAAGCACACCAACAAGGCCTTTTATGGGCACTTGTTGAGTTTCTTTGAGGTTGTGTGGGGACTCTTTCTTATTGGTTGTATTAGTATTAAAACACAATATTAGTTAGTAGTTTTCTTGATTTCAATATGGTTTTATGCACATGCTACTAACATTTTATTGTTTACACGTGCTCCCAATAGGTTAGGTTTTCACAGATACATTTTGGCATGCCCAGTGGGACCCATGTCCCTCTAAACATTCAAATTTTAAGCTAAAAATTGTCATTTTTCTATAAAAAAATTGTGGATTTTTATTTCTATTCATGCGCAGTGTCGTCTGTGTAGACGAACTATCGTCTGTATTTTTTAGTGTCTCCGCCATGTAAAATATCATCTCTGCCATGTAAAGTGGCATCTCCACATCTCAACTACTTTTTTTGCCTCTAAATTGGTGTCTCTATCTCTAAACTAGTGTCTCTATCTCTAAATTGGTGTCTCTACCTTTGAATTGGCATCTTTGCCTTTGAACTAACATGTCCACTATAGATTTTTGTTTGCATTTTTTGGGTGACCTTTTATTTTGGCATTTGTGATTTATTGGCAACCTGCTATTTTGTTGTCCGCATAGTTTGGCATCTTCGCTTTGCTATTGTCATCTGCGATCTATGCATTTAAGTAATAGGTACAACATACTTCCTTTTTATTCTATCATCTGTGTGTTTTGTCATCTCTATTATTTGTCATCTTTGTCTACATTCTGTCGTCTACAATTTTATTTATAAAAAAAAGAGTGTAAATCAAAATTTGACTTTTAGTGCTTTTATGAGATTGGAGTCATTCTAAGCCTATTTATGTATAGAAAAAATAACAAAAAATAAATAAATATTTTTTTCCATAGTTAGCTTTCATTTTTTGAGATTTTGTTGGAGCTAATCAACTTGTTTATTGCAGCATTGTAGATGGGAGAATTTTCAAAACACCTAACGATATTTTCTCGCAAGTTTTCCTTAAAGTTTTATTGCTCTTAGGAATGAACTTGAATACTTAATCATTTGTCTTGGAATGTATGTTGCAATTAATTTGATAAATCCAACACACTCTTGAATGTCTTGAAGCTAAAACAACCCAAAACTCAATCTTGAATGTCTTAAGGAAACTTACAATCTATCATTGGAATGAATGCACTAAACTCAATCTTGAATGCCATGGATTAAAACCTACATATTTTTCATTGGAATGAATGCTAAAATACACTCTTGAGTGCGCTATAGAGAACACATCTTTCATTGGAACACATGCTATTCAAATATACTCTTGAATGCATAAAGGTCAAATAACAATGCTATGATACACATTTCAATTTGGGTTTAAAATAAATCTCATAAAATCTTGAATGCTTAAGGATCAAAGAAAATTTGCAATGAATCTTTAGATTTGGTGTTTAAAATGAACATTAATTCAATCTTGAATGCAATAAAGGAACTTGCTCTATCTCTATCTATTTTCTTATGTTGATGCTGATCGATTTATTTTTGTTGACAAATCCTCAAATTTATTATGTTGACAACATTGTCAAGTTGGAAAGAACATTGTGTTGGTGTTTTAAATGGTACTTAAACTACTAAGCAACAAAATGCTTAATACTAGAATGACAGTACATACATAATCTAAAGACTAGCCTATTCTTATCAACAATTGCATATGTAAGGTATTTGGACCCAACTTTAACAAAACCACAAATGGTTTCCTACTCTTTTGGCTCTGCACAACCAGGGTGGGTATACCCAGGGATGGTTCAAAACTGAAACGACTATATGAGGATTATTCTTAGTTTCATTCTGATTCTCATTTCAAGATCCCCAAATATATACATAATTCTTACTAACTTGCTAAACACATCCCATAAACAGATATGGCCAAGAAGTCTTCTATAGATCTGCAGACGTTTTCAACAACAATGGCTAACTGAAGCTAAAAAAATTCCATGCAGACAAGTGCTGGCCAACTTTGAAGATCTACAGGAAATAAAAGTAAAATTTGATTTGATGATGCATTTGAAAAAACCATTTGTAAGATATTTCTCCTTCAACTGAAATAACTTGATCAGTGCCTAATCCATTGGGGTTCAGAGTCTATAGCAAAATCTAAGATCTAATTTGTTGCCTTACAACAAATTTTATCAGCAATTCTTATCAGAATTTATCATTCAAAATCCTTTTCAATACTTAAGGAATCTTATCACATTCATCAAAGCTTTTATTTAATACATTGAATTAACAACAATGATAGATGGATATACAACCTAACTAGATTGCATTCAATAGTACAAGCTTTTACTCATACAACATCAAGGTAGCTAAGTATTGAGAAGGAGACAAAATTCAGAAAGAACTGATATGGGGACAGTTCATAGTTTGTATTCATTTTCTTTGAAAATGGTATATCTTTTACAATAAACTCAGAATAGCCTTCAGAAAGAAACACAGTTCATTTTATCTTCATGTATTTTCAAAAAATTTGACAGAAAAATACATTACAAACTTGCCTTCAAAATTTGGACCAAAAACTAGACTAAGCACAATACTTAGAAGAAAAAGGATTCAGACCCTGCTTTAGCCTTGGGATCTCACTTAAATAATGTGAGATGCAACAAGCTTAGGGCTAAAGAGAGTGACACAAGTCCCTTAAAAGACACTAACAAATGTCTGCAGTAAAAGACAAAAAAAAACAAATAACAGAAAAGCTAACACATCAAAACATCCTAGGTGGGTCCCTTTTTGTTATACTTCTCATTTGTTTTAACAAGAAGATAGGATCTGATTCTCCAATTATTCTTCATCCTCAGAGTAAGTAGCCATGAGATTTGAAAGTGATGTATTGTCTTCAGTTACTTGTAAATTTACTTCAACCTGGGGATTTTCCATGTCCTTATTATTAACTTCGGGGGTGACTATTACTTTTTCATTTTCTTCCTCATCATCTTCTGATATTTGTTTTAGAAACTAATTTTTCCATTTATTAAAAACATCATCATCTGTCCAATCAAAGCTCAAAGCTTCTCTTTGTATCATTATTAAAGAATTTGCATTTTCTTCTAAAACATCAAATTCTCTCCCCATAGCAGTATAAAATAACTGTACTTTTACTAGTTCCTCATTTGTCTTTGCCCAGAACCAATGGCTAGTTTCACTCATGATGTTTATCATTCTTTCATTTAATATTTCATCCATCTCCCTTTTCCACTTTTCTTTTTCTTTTAGTATATCAACAAATTCTAAAGCACAAGGAAATAGTGTGAATTTTTCACCGATGTATTGGGAAAAACAGAGTGTTAATGTTCTCTGTAAAGAATCCCTTTCATCATCAAAATTCTCTAGCTTATTTAATAAATCAAAAATCTTCTCAACTTGATGATAAGGCATTTGGACTGCAGATATACATATGATTGTAATATCATTATTTCTCTCCCTCCATTTCTGTGCAAGAAGAGTCAGCTTATCCTTATCCCTGTTCAACTCATCCACGAGGGCTGCAATTCTTGCCAATTGATTAAAGAAATTTGACCATTGTATTTTATCCCTCAAATATATTACACCCTGTTTTAACTTTTCTTCATATTGATTTCTCAATTCTATTTGCAACTCATGCAATTTTATTTTTTCTTCTTCAAATTCCTCTGCAGTATAGAATTGTGGCCTTTCAGGGGTGTCAGGTATTTCAATAATAGGGGTTGATCTAGATCCAACCAATGGCTGTGAAGGGTATGCAATTGTAGGTGCACTGGACTCTCCCATTTTTCTCTTCCCCAGTATCCTCTCCATTTGAGGCATTTTGTTTTCCAATGATTGTATCCATACACCCCTTTCCTCATATGCCTTCAAAACTTCTTCAAACCTAGCATTGAGTTGGGAAAACTTATCTTCTTCTTGTCTAGATACAACACCACCCAATTTTAGCTTTTCTATAGCCATTCCTATTACTTGCTTGCTACTTACCTCATTAGGCCTGTATACTGTCAATGTGCCAGTATGTTCTGCAGTGGGAAACTCATGTATCCTGGTATTTTCTCTCTTATCTATGGACCACAAAACAAGGGCTTGGTGGTCATCACTAAATTTTATCCCTCTATGAGCCTGCAAGACCTCTTCAACAGTTGTCAGTTGAACATCCTTCTGCTTCCTTACTGAATCAAAAACAATAGCATTCACTATATCCCATTCTGGTAGAAGGAGGACTCCTGATTGTCTAACTATTTGCCTTCCATCTTTAGGAGTGAACCGGGCAAAATCACTCAAGAACTTTGATTTTACCTCTTCCTTGATAATCGAGTCATATTTATTTGGTTGCTCAGCCTTGATCTTCTCACAGGTTTTCTCAAAATTCTTTATATTTAATCTCCATAAAAATTGAGCAAAAGCCCTAGATCTTACAAAATTTTCATCATTAATAAATTTTTCAGAAGCTTGGACAACAATCGGTTCAATTTCCTTACCTTGGTAATCAGTAATGGTCAGGTCCAAGGAAGGTGTAGGAGGTTCTTGTGGCTCTCCAACATTCAGGTCTGTAGAAGTGACAATCATATCCCCATCTCCTCCCATTTGTCTAAGTTTTTCCTTTAGAGATGCCTCATCATCTATTTGGATTGGAGACTGGCTTGGGGAGTATTGTTCTTTTTGAGAAGAAGAAGACCCCTGCTCCAATTTTTGTCTTTTTGGAGAGCTGGCTGCAGATGGACTTCTTGACCTTGACTTTGCATGAGTGGGTACCTATTGCACACTCTAAACCATGACATAACCTATCCTTTTCTGCAATGTATATTGGCCAGGAGTTACTATATTTCTACTACTCATTCTTCTTTGTATTTCTGCTGCCTTGTCTGGGTATGCCTTAATAAGTATATCTTTCTTTTCATTCATAGTCTGAATTATTGTAGAAAAATTATTCATTAATGCCTGTATTTTATCTCCCCAATATTTCTTATCTTTCAATGGGTCATATTGGGAGTCAAAAGCATTAATGAATTCTAGGTTTTTACTGAAAACTATCCATTTCTCTTTCATTAATTCTTGCTCCTGCAATGTGAAAACATTTCTGATTACATCTTCCGAATAGTAAACCTGATGCACCATATGGGAAGCTCTCACCCTTTCTATTAATAGGTCATAGAATCCTTCAGGGTCAATGAATTTGGTGTGAGATTTTTCCATGTTGTATTTATTCAAAAACAAATTTAAATGCTTCCACCCCTTTTTAACAAAAACAAAATCATGCACCACAGTAACTATTGGAAAGAAAGTGCCCTTCTTTACCAATTCCCTCTCATCTATAGTACCTATCTGCCATAAGAGCTTGGCTATCCCTATCTTTAGAGGTACATGAAAAGGTAATACATGAGGTTTTCCTAAGAAACCATAAACTCTTATTACTGTTGAAACATTGTAGGGAATTATATCCCCCCAGTTGTGACTGACAAGTAGCCCCTTAGCATGTTCCTTGGGTCTGACCAATTCTAATAATGCTTGTGGGATTCTAGGGATATCTCCTCTTAAAAGAAGTCTAAGCTTTGATCCAAAATACTTGTCAAATCTTACATAACTAGCATCAGTGACCTTTGAAGTCATATCCACACTCCATAATTGCACTGGATTCCTTTCTCCATCCTTTGTGGTTTCTAACTTGATACCTTTGGAGAAGAAAGAATATCCTTTGTATAAACATACATGCATCATCAATGAATACCAACAGAATGGTTTGTTTACTTTCCCCTTTGCTATTCCAACCAACCTGTTGTGAATTTCTTTTGCTAGGAAAGTGGCAAAATCTAGAATGGTACTCATTCCAAATTGAAGGGTTTGAGCAATTATAAGGACCAAAAAACCTGGAATTTGATCACCCTCATCTATCCCCATGATCTTGCAAAGAGAAAAATATAGTGCATGAGCTCTCAGATTGAAATGTCTTCTTAACAATGGCTCTGGAGTACTGGCTGTGATCATAGGCAAACTTCCAACCCTAGCAGCATGCTCCTGTAGTGGCCCTATTCTCAATTACACTCGTTGTGCATCATATCTAGCTTGCAAATCATCTAGATCAATGATTTCATGCACAACATGGTTAGGGTTTAGGTTGAAAACCTCATTGAACAATTCAGGGCAAACCCTAAAAAGGTTGACCCCTAAATGATTTTTTACCCACCCTGTGATAGGGTCATACCTCTTTGCCAGGTCCATTAATAAATCGCTATCAAAGAAGACACTGGGGACTACTAGTTTTCCAATGTCAAATTCCCATACATTGCTCATAGGAGTGTCCAGTTTTTGCTTTGAAAACCATTTCTTAAACAACTCCAAACCTCCCATGGAAACCTGGGCATCCCTTATCCAATTAGATTTGTCATAAAATCCTTCTGCCACAACCAATCTAGGGTGTTTTGGAATGAGCTCCCTTCCCTTTGTTATTTCATGCACTGATAAAGGGAATTGTTCAAGAAAATCATCATGTACTGAACGTTTTAGATAATCTTTTTGTCCAGTAAACTCTTTTCGGGGTGGCATTTTAATCAAAACTTTGGAAAATTCACAATAGCAGATGCTTGAAATTTTACTCAGAAAGTCATGAAGCACTTACCCGCCAAAAATCGCACTTCAACGCTATATGATGTCTTCTGCAATTTTATTGGAGTATTAACTGAGAAATTTCGTGCCTTAGCTCTGAAAACTTGAACGCCCTTTTCTTTCTGTACTTTGGTGATTCATTAGTGGTGAAATCGTGGGCTCTTTTTATGAATTAAAATCGCATGCACCAGGTCTGGATCACATTTACTCTCAGTAACTGTTGCCTGCAATTTGCACTCAAATTTGAATCCCATCCGTAGATTTTATCAGATCGCACGGTCCTAATTTAAAATAACAAGGCTTCACAGTCCTTTTTGAAACATGCTACGTGTCATCATCACACTTCCTCGCATTACTTAAAAACCTGCATCTTTATTATGCGGGGATGCGTCAACCGTCGATCAAGACAAGATCGGCGATTGGAATAATCCATTTCATATTGATGACCAGCTAGCTGTACGGACCAATAGGAAATTTCCATGTTAGCTTATACTGATGGACAACACTTCACGTCAGCGGATACAATATCATCTTTTGAGCAAGCAAGGGTTTGATGTCATCACGGCCACGTGTCACTACTGCGCTTCCCCGCATAACTTAAAAACTTGGTTTGTTTATTATGCAGGGAAGCGTCAACTATTGATCAGGACATGATCAACGGTGATACCGCTTCTCATTCATTAAGCAACCAAAAATCTTCTGTGCATTCCTAGCATTACACGTCACCAGTCATTTGCAGTGTATCATATTGAAATACAAAAGTCTGACCCCACATTGCCACGCATTACCACCGCGCTTCCCCACATTACTAAAGAAAACTGCATCTTTATTATGCGGGGATGTGCTAACCCTTGATATCTGATAGATCAATGGTGATTTCAAAAAACATTTTAACTTGGCATCCTCTCAAACAGAAAATTGCAATTAAATGCATACAAAGGGTTTTCAAAAAGGCATTCTGACGTAAATAAAAATATTTAGGATAAAAAAACCCCGCCAACATATTTGAAGAAAGTACCTCTTTTTAAAAAAAATGAAAATGAGGGCACCACAGAACAAAGACATAGCTGATTTTTCACCCAAATATCAGAACAAATCCTATACTATGAAAAATCACACCAACACATTGTATGCTATAAACATGAGTGTCTTCAAAAATAGATAGAAAATCTAAAGCTTGATTGGCAAAGAAAATGTGTCTTTTAAACCCTGAGACCACTTATGTATTCTCTCCTCTCGTGCCTTCGGGTGATCTTGAGTGCACAAGAAATAAGTGGTCTTGTTTTCATTTTTAGGAGGCCTGCTTGGGGATTTCATCACCCCTTGGGATGACCTCAATTCTAGCATTTTGGTAGAGTATAAATATTAGGAGGTGAATTAAAAGACACCTCTCTTGGAAGTAAATTCTTGTCACTCTTGGCTAAGCCCCAAAGAAATTTATACCTTTGAGAAGTGAAGGTGGAGATTTGGGTTACCATCTCCTCCTAGCTATGTGACATCATTTTCTTTCATCTATAGATTTGGACCTAATGTACCTTGCATATATCAAGGACACCCCTAGCTGAGCTTTTATATCCTAGTCAAAACCTTATAGGATTGTTGGTGTGTTCAACATGCCATGTGTTTAAAAAACCTCCTTATTTGAAGGGGACACACCATCTAAGATTTTTCTTTTATATATATTTCATTAAATGCTTTTCATGTTATGTTTCAAAAAAATCCAAAAACATCATAAAAGTTCAAAATCAAAAAACATTTCAAAGACAAAAGTAACAAAAAGAAGCTCTTGGTTTCCACCTCACTTCTTCTATCCATCAAATTCATCACCATCATGGATCTCTTGTCTTATTCATTCAAATAATTCCTCAAAATATTAATCAATCTCAATCCTCTTAACCATTTCCTCATTTTCTTAATCATTCAATCAAATCCCTAAACATAATCCTAATCATGGTTCTTAATACACATCAAGATCCAATTTCTTCATTCATGATTCATCCTTATGATTCTTAATCCAATCCCTTATCAAATTCATTCCTTTATAATAAGTTCCTAATTCAATTGATTTTAATCTTCATCCAAAATCAATCAATCTTTCTTCATCTATTCAAATATTCTTCTAATTCAATTGTCATAAAATCTTCTACTTTGGACTTAGGAGCACTATCATAGTCCTTGGAATTTAATCCCAATTATCTTGAATGACCCAAATCTTATCAAGGTTATCTCAAACCTTCATCCAATATCAAATCAAATCAAGTCAAATCCAATCCAAATTAAATTAGAACAACGTCCAAAAATTTCTTCTAGTCTCAAGTTCATATTTCACTTCTCATCAAATCTCTTACCGCTCCTCATCTAATCTGAATGGATAAGAATTGGCTTAACCAAATGGTTGAAGATCTTCAAAAGCAATATGGAGTCACACCTCTAGCACAAAACCCATATCAAATCAATCCTCAAAATTGTATGTCCAATCCTAATCCATCTCACATTCCTTATTCTTCTACCTTTGACAAGGGAAATCCATCTCATTATCCTTTAACCACATCCGATTTCATTCATAGCCCACACAATTCCTCAAATACAAATGTCATTTCCAAATAAATTGAGAAAAATAAGAATTATATCTTGAGCCTAGCAAATTAAAAGCACAAATCTACCTTCCAAGACATATGTGCCCTTCCCCCATGTTTTGAAGATCATAATCCTCATGTCCAAAAACATCATCCCAATCCCCTAGCCATGCCTCAACCTCCACACAATCCTAATCCTTCAAAATCAACATCATTGCCACCTTGTAATAAGTTTATCTCACTAGAAACCTTTTCTAAGTATAAAAAAATAAATAAAGTGATCCAAACACCCAAAGTCATTCACCCAATTCCATCTCAAGACCTTCCTCCAAAGCATGTCATTATGGATTCCTTTTCTACTCTATATCCAAGCATTTACCCCTCCCATCATTCCCTTATCTATCAAGATCCATTTATCCCTCTTAGTCCATCTTAGGATCCCCTTCCTAATCAAGATCAAGACATTCCATGTACTGCGCACATTACTGATTCCATTCTGTCTCAAGAGTTACCATCCATATATCCTCTACTTCATGAAGAGGTTCCTTCCACTTCATCCACTATGATTCCTTCATTTCAAGATCAAAATGTTCTATCTCATAATTCCATTTCATCCACTCCATTATATGATCCTATCTCACTAGATGATCTAATAATTCCTTCCATCCCACTACATGATCCTCTTGTAAGTCAAGATCAAAGCACCCCTTCATGTGCATTTCATGATCCCAATACATCTCAAGATCCTATTATCCCTCATGATTCCTCTCATGATATAAATCCTCCACATGACCTTGCAACACCTATCCAATCCACTCATGAACCCCCTATACATGGACTGACATCTTGTATTGAAAATGATAAGTATCCCATTGAAGAAATAATGTCTCAAGATGTTATTACACCTTTAACTCCTTCCAAATACAAATTTCCTCCATCCAAACCTTAATGTTCCCATCATCCATATTCCAAGTCCATTTTGGGACCTTATATCCATAATCCACTTCCTTCCTCGTTTCCATCAATTTTGGATCATTACATACATTCATTCACCATATCCATTTTTCCACTTCATCCCCTCATATACCTACTAAAGATAAACAAGGGTACACCTCCTTGAATTCCTTTCAATGTTCACCCTCCATAATTTCATCCACCATCTCTCCATACCATTTATCTTCATACACCCATCCCATGACCAATAGAATCACATTGGATGCCAAAGATAAAGTGAATAAAAGCCAAAAATCTGCAAAAATCCAAGGATCAACATGTCCCCTCTAAATAACATGTTCAAGAAAAGAAAAATCAAAAGGCCACAAAGGCTCAAAATAAAAAATGTAAAAATCATGTGGATTCAAAAGCTACTTAATGAAGCAATGAATCTCAAAGAAAACTTCAAAATGGCATCCAATTTCGCTAATGCAAAGGCTTCCCTCATTCATAAAATCCTCAAAGCTTCCATTTTCCAAATCCATTTTGGGTCCTTATGTCCCCAAATCCACCATCCTAAATCCAACGTCTCCATCCATTTTGGGTCCTTATATCCCAAAATTCCCACCTTTCCATCACCCTTGAAGGTCTATGTCAATGATGATATTTCCACCTCCTTCATCCACTCATTCACAAGTCTCCCAACCTAACATCCATCAATCATGTCTTCCTCCCAACCATTTGACCCCTTTAATCCAAAAAATTTCATAGGTCCTTGACCTCCATTTCCCAACCCATTTCATCCTTCTTTTCACCATCTTACCAACATCATCTATGAGAAAATAGTCAAAATTCCTTGAAAATAAAAAAGAAATAGAAATAAATATCAAGGGATATCATCCATGTATCTAGATGCTTGAGTCCTCCCTTTGTATCCAATATCTTCCAATTCCACTTATCCATCCATTCACATTTCCTCTTCCACTTGCACTCTACACTGGGGACAAGCTCAATCCATACTGCATTTCCTTACATATCTTCCATATTGCCATCTATCTTCCTTCATTTTTTTTCCATAGTTGATCTTGACTATCATTTTCCTTCCATCCATCCATGCTCACTAAACATATCCCTTGCAATTCATCCATTCACATATTTGATCTTGACATCCTTTCCATATCTTGTATCCCTTGTCCTTGTCATGTTCATTTACTCCATCCTTCATACACAATCATACATAATTCCATTCTTCTTTCATATGTCCTTGATATTGGTTATCCCATCCACTTCATCCATTTCATATCTCACATATCATCCATACTGTTCATATCATTATCTGTATTTCATACCCTCCCTCCCATATCCCTTATTTATTCCACTTTCATGCCTATGCTCATGGTCAATACTAGAGGAACAACAAAAAAATGTTCATACATGCTTTGGAAATGCATATGCCTTCCCTTCCTTCATAATAACCTTTTTACCATCTTTCCATGTTCATTCATCCTTTCCCACCATTTTTTCCTTCCATTTTCTTTTCTTTGTATAGGGAAATTTTGGTCACTCCTTTGAAACATGGTCCTTGGCTCCCGATTGTCCTATATCGGATCCTTGGGTCCCCAATATTATTCCACCATTCCACTATCCCCACCCTTATCATCCATTTACCATTCCTTGGATCTCCCTTTTCAATGGTCCCACTCTCATCATTTTAATCAATTCAATCAATTCATTTCTCCTCTAATATAATCATATTCCTTCTTCTAATCATTTCATACAAATCAATTCCATAATCATTTCCTTCATTTTTCCATCTATTTGCATATACCTTGATCAAATTTCTAGTCTTCCGTTAAGCAAAATTTTCTCTAGAGAACATTTATCACTTGCTCTCTCACATTCCCCTTCCATTCCAATTCAATTCATCCATTGTCTTATCATATCTTATCCAAATTATTCTATTTATCTCATGACACTAAGCTTCAACCCATCAAACTGGGGTTATCAAAATAGTGATTGCAAATGAAACTTACACAAATTCACACTAAGACTAAATGCTTTGAGAACCTTGTTCCTTTCACACAATTGCCAGTGAACAATCACAAACATTTCAATAGAATTCAATCAAACAATCAATTTTCACCTTGCAGGATGCATCCTTCCTACACAAGCTTAACAAATTCACCATCAAAATAAAGTTCATGGAAATAACTATGGACTGAATGACTACTTGGTTATAAGGTCTTTTGTTGATTTTATCTTTGTGTATTAGTGATAGTCTCACCAAGTGTACTTTGATCTTCAACATCTTGGTATCATTTGAATAGTTTACCCTACTTACACATGTCATTTTGTGATATGATCTATCTTCATAATTTTTTAGCACATCTCTGTCAGTTTTTGAGTTATGGTTATGCATTTTTCACTGGGGGAAATGGGTTAGCACACTTTCCAACAAAATCCCTAACAATAATTTGGGTGTGGTCAAACCTCTCCAGTGTGTATATGTCATATTTTCCATCATGACTGTGAAAACTACATCTATTGTCCTAAAGTCTTTATTTTTGAGAGTCTAGTCCATGCAAAGGAATTTTTTCATCTATGCTACTATAGCATTTGATGCATAGCTCCTCTTGCATTATCAAACTAAGGTGTGCTCTCTCATATGAACACAATTGAATCTCATGCATTCATGTAGTTCAACTGCATTTATATTAATCATTATCCAACTCATCCAAATTTATTCCACTCTTACCAACAATTCATGCAAGCCTTATTTTGAGCCTTTTTTTCATTCCCTTTTCTTTCCCATGTCTATTTTCAAGAAAATGGGGCAAAATATATTGCTTTTTAACCCCATTTCCTCAAGGGAGCACCCTCCTTCCCTATGATTGCTATGACACAACTCCTAGGACTCCTATCCTCTTTGGGGCAACCTATATTTTCTTTTCCTTGATATAATGTCATTCCGACATCACATCAAAGAGGGGCAAAATGTAGACACTTAAAATTGTCCTAAAAACTATATTAATTGATTTAATATTTCCCTTGATACTATAATTGATTATTTATTAATTAATTATATTTTTCAAATTATTCTACTTATTTAATTAAATAGGTTCATTTCCCTAATGTATTTAAATTTAATTTGAATACATTCCCTCTAATGTGTTAAATTTATTTAATGCATAGCGCTCCCTAAATCCTTTTTAAAATAAATTCTACTTTATTTTATTCCCTCCACTTTATTAAATTCTTTAATACTATGATTAAGTCAAATTTTATTTTATTTAATCTTAATCCTAAAACCTAGTCTACACCCATCACTCTCATCCTTCTAAGCCTATCCATTAGTTAATCCTACTTATTTATCTTAAACACCATTATAAACACCTTTTAGCTCCTAAGTGTTTACTCACACATGTGTGAGAAGTTCATGATCCAATAAAGCTTCCACTTCATTTACACCTCTTATAGTTCCTACATCTTTATCCCCCACTCCTTTTCCAAGGTTACTCACACATGTTTGAGCACACCTTGAGCCTCTCAACCATAAATGCTCTTTTTGACTTTTGCATGGCTTGTCTTTTAGCCCATGTATCTCTCTTGTGGCACCTATGTGGATGCCACATAGATGCCACCTCCTCAAAGCCCCTATCAAGCCTATAAATAAAGCCCTTGTCTTAAGCATTTTACATCTCCCTCATTTGCATTGTTATCATGCTAGTATAGTTCTAGAGATTTTAGAAATTTTATGCATTTTTACTAACCTTTGGTAGTTGCTAGTTCATTTGCATTTTTATTGTTAACTTATTTTATTTCTTGCATCCACATTCACTTTCCTTTAATGTTTTGAACATGGTCGTACCCATAGTCATTGTTAGAAACACTCTCTTCATATCTAGTTAGTTCATACACCTTGCATTTCATTCTTGGACATATTGGGATTCCATAGTTGCATTTGGGAGAGCACATCTACATCCCTCACACTTAAGCACACCAACAAGGCCTCGTATGGGTGCCCTTGTTGAGCTGCTTTGAGGTTGTGTGGGGGCTCTTTCTTATCAGTTTTATTAGTATTAAAACACAATATTAGTTAGTAGTTTTCTTGATTTCAATATGGTTTTATGCACATGCTACTAAAATTTTATTGTTTACATGTGCTCTCAATGGGTTAGGTTTTCATGCATACACATATGTATGATCTTTATTTACAATCTTGTAACCCACATCTACTGCAATACAGGGTACACTGTCCAGTCTACTTGATTGATAAAACTTATGTGCAATTACCCTTACTACAAAATCTATTAGAGGATTTGTGATGGTGTCTATGGTCATTCCTCTCTTATTTTAATGGTTCCCATATTCTTTTCAATGACTTATTTGGGCTCACTCCTCATAGTCTTTGGCTGATCTAGGGTTGGATATCCTATTACCCTATGGATTATTCTTTTTGTGATTTTGATTGGCCCATTATCTAACCATAGAAAACTATCATGAATCCTTATCCACTCAGTTTTGAAAATGTTAGGGAAATCTAGGGCATGAGTTAACCCATTCTTTTCTATAATCTTGAATTCTTCCCTTAACACATTATTTTCACATAGTTTATCATATGCTTCTCTAATTTCCATGTCACCAATACTCCCAATTTTACAATTATAGCATTTTCTAACATCTTGAATCATTAGAACTTTTGGTGGTATCATATATAGCACACCAAAGAGATCTTGTTTGTATGCTATGTCTAGTATGGCTTTGAAAATAGGTTGTTTTACTTCATTGCTAACCAACTGAACATTCAAAACCTCTTTTCCTTCCACACCTTTTGCCTTCATAGAGCTAGACATCATTATACAAAATTAGGGTTTATGAAATTAGAAACAACATACCTTGACACATGATAAATACCTTGCAAAATCTGATGAGATGATGTCAAATAGTTGTTCAAGTCTCCTGCAATCACTTTGAATGAATTTCCAAATTTCTCTTCTTGCTCTCTCTCAATTTTGAATGATGTTAAATGAGCAGAAATTGATCAAATATCCCTTTGAAATGCTATAATTAATGATGAGTGCTTACACAACTATAAACTTGTCATCAACTAATTTCTAGCTCACTTGGCATTCACTAGTCTTTTCATTCAGTCAGCAACCATTACGAGCTCAGAAACAACTAGCCATTCTATTAGCTCAACATCCTTTAGCATTTCACTCAGAAATCATAGGAAAATTTGCATGCTCAGTGTTAGTGTAAATAATTAATTATTATTACACTTGACTTAAGTTTACTTAGGTTAATGCATTATTATATTAGTTTTCATATAGACACCTAGGAGTATGTGTTGTCATATGAGTTGTCTTGTTGACAACATAGGAGTTTGCATATTCAACTAAGTTGTCATGTATTTGTACTCCAATTGAGCACATGGTGTCTACAACATCTCTTTATGAGATACACCTATGTAATCTTATCCTATCATCATCACACAAACTCTTGTGCTCAATGGAGGATAATCCACTCTTGGTGGACATGTGCTTAGTTGTGAGGCTTATCACTTTGCTAACTCCTAGTCATTTTAGAGGCCTTTATATACAGAGACTTCTAGTGTGTATTCATGTCAGCTATTCATTTTCATATTGTTATTATGATCATACATTGTTGGTCCATATTGTGCTAAGTTCTTGAGCTTCATTCATTTTTCCCTAAGGCAAATTCATACATGGTATCAAAGCTGAGGGAGTTTCATTTCATAGCCATTGTAGACCATTTTTTGCTTCACTTCTTGAAGGGACATGATTCAGATCTAGAGTAACTACAGTTATTGGAAGTGTCTAGAGCCAAATTAGACCTCACTAGTGCATCTAAAGTGTCAATTTGATGAATTTTGACTATAAATTTTCCTACTCTAGGCCATAGTCAAAATTGAGGCAATTTTTTTTTTGCAAATTGGAACCTAAAGGCTTGATTTGTGAAATTGGTATGATCTTTTAGATCTATGCAATTGATTTTTAGATCTAAATTTTTTTTCATTTTTGTCTCTACCTTTTTTTGGATCTGTATTTTTTCAATTTTTTTTGGCCATTAGGCCTATAGGAAAGCATTTTTTGTAAGCAAACTGGGTAGTTAAATCCAGGTGCCCATAGCTAGAATATTCCATATTCAACTAGCTTCCATCACAAACTATCAACATACTCCATCACACTCGGTGAATCACACAAACTAGCTTTACATGACAAGTGGCTTATCTTCCAAGTCACAGTAGCTCACATCACTAGCAACTTCAAGCTATTTCAACATTCTACATGTTCCACCTTTTACTCACCTCATCTCCCTTTATCGTGGTGCATGTGGGATTATTTTACCACACCACCACCTATTCTTCCTCCCCCACTAACGACCTCCACATCACCAAGGGAAAATAACTTTTGATGAACCCCCTATCGACCATTTTTAGTGACCTCTCAGACAACACCCATTGGCAAGTTCCTTCACAGCACCACATCAGCATGCTCAACCATGTCAGAGCCTTGCCACATTGGTACCACCACCTCAACTACTGAGGAGCCATGTCAGCTAATCAACACATCAGTAACCAAGCTATGTCAACAAAAGTTAGCCTTGTTTGTACTGCTACAATAGCATGCTAGGTCATGTTTTTGCTAACATCACTATTTCATGGTCCTAAAATTGATAGTCATTTGATCGTCACAAGTAGGACATATTGTACTACTGTGATGGCCATTTAGATGTCAAATTTAACCTTGAAGTTTCCTAACATCATCAGGGTAGACCCCTCACCATATGTAGTTTTGATTTAACAATCCAACTTTAAGAGGGCATATCTTAGTCATCCAAACTCCAAATTAGGTGCAATATTTTTTGACTTGGGCAAGAATTTCCTAAAAATTATAGTGGCGCTATTATTTTCTAGTTTTGGTGCATATATTTGTCAAAAAAATTAGTTTTTGGTGATTGTACCTATCCAATCCTACTTTTTGGAACTTCAAATGCTCCGTATGGGCTCATTTGGACACATAATTAGGTTCTATTTTTTTTAAGTGCATAATTTTTTATCTACTTTATAGATCTACAATATGATTATTATGTGGACATAAATACCACTTTCAAAAATAGGTCCTTTTTTTCTTTGTATTGCTTTGATCAAACTTCAAAATTGTTGTACATTATAGCTACATTGCTAAGTACTAGATTTGAACTCCAAAAGGAGGTTTTAAACAACAAAATTGGAAGTCCACCTAGGACTAAATTGGCAAGTGGATATTGTAATCATAGTAAATATAAAGTGCCTAAAGCATTCATTTGGGGAGGGGGGTGTCTCTTGGTGTTGTGTTCTTTTCTTCTTCTTGTTATCTTTCTTTCATTGCATTATGGGAAACATTAAGGTTCCAAAATCAACACCACATAACTATGCCACATGGTCAATTAAAAAATGGTGTGAATTAATGAATGAAGAAGTTTCTCAATATGAAGATGGGTCTTTTCCAAAACCAATAGGTGATCAAATATCTCAAAGTGAAATTTGAGTTTGGGAAATAGTAGATGGGAAAGCCTTAGGACTCATTAGGTTAGTGGTTGATGACAAGATCCTCGATTAGATCATAAAATATAATACATCCAAGGAAACTTGGGATGCCCTTAAAAACCTATATGGGAAAGTGACTAAGGAGGATGTCTACAAGATTGAAGATGAGCTTATCTCCCTAGATCCTAAGAGATTTGATTCTATCTAGGATTTTATCATTAAGGTGAATGAGTTGAGAACAAAACTTAATGCTTGTGGTAGTCCCATTAAGGATGATAGGTTGATTTATCTCATTCATAATAAGTTACCATTTGAATACTCCACATTTGTCTCTTCTTTCAAAACCATAAAGGCTTCCCTAGGGTCTTCTTATCAAAAAATCACTTTTGATTACTATGCTTAGTTGCTAGAGGATGAACAAGTTAAGTTGATAACAATGGGAATTTTCAAGTCTTTAAATTCTAAGGCATTGATGGCTAATAGTGAGAGCTCGAAAAATCCAACTAGTGAAAGTTCAAATAAAGGCAATGGCAAAAAGAAGAAGTGGTAAGATAACAAACAAGGGGACACAAAAAAATTCAACACCTAAATCAAATCAACAAGGAAAGTCTTCTCCTAATACCATTAAAAAGGGGGACAATAATCAGGAAAAGAAGAAGTGTGCCTATTGTAAAATAATTGGTCATGATGAAAATTAGTGTTATCTCAAGCAGATTGATGAATTGAGAAATATCATGAAGAAGCACAATGTTATATTTCATAATTCTTATAAGGAGAAGGGGTCTTCATCTTATGATTCTAAGAGCAAAGGGCAAGCTTTACTCACAAACACTATTAGTTAGGGATAATGGATTATGGACTCAGGTGCCACACATCACATGGGTGCTTCAAAGAGAGATTTTTCTTTCATGACACCTTTAGAGGTACCACACATCTTTGTAGGGGATGATACTAAAGTGGAAGTTGCAAGAAAAGGTGAAGTTGAGATGGAAAGTGGAGTGTTCAAGGATGTTCTCTATGTTCCTAATCTTCCCTCTAACCTTCTTTCACTCTACCAAGTCACTCACTATGGAGGTGGAAATAAGGTTGAATTTCTTCTAGATTCGATGGTAGTGAAAAGCATCACAGATGATTCTATGGTTGCAATAAGTGAAGCTAAACATGATTCAAGGCTTTACACTTTCTCTTCCTTTGTTCCTAAATCTAATGCACAAGCTTTGTTAATGCATTCAAATACAAAACTAAACTATGGCATGAGATATTTGGACATCTCAACTACAAATATCTTCAATAGCTTAGTAGCAACAACATGGTTCATGGTCTACCTCAAGTAAATTTTTTAGATGGTGTTTATTTAGGTTGTACACTCGGGAATCATCCAAAAAAAATATTTGACAATGGAAAGTCTTGGAGAGCACAATGTGTTCTTCAACTAGTTCATAGTGATGTGGCTGGCCCATTTCTAGTGCTATCATTTGAAAAGTCTCGCTATGCACTCACCTTCATTGATGACTACTCTCACTATACTTGGGTATTCTTCATGGCTCATAAGAGTGAAGTGTTTGAATATTTTCTCACCTTCCAAGCTCAAGTAGAAAATAAGTCAGAGAAAGCCATCAAAGTTCTTCAAACAGATAATAGAGGGAGTATGTGAACTGATTACTTGTAGACTTTTATACTCAAGAGGGAATTGACCTTCAGCATTTAGTACCATATAATCCATAAAAAAATGGTACTGCCAAAAGGAAGAACATAACCCTGAAGGAAATGAACACTTGCATGACTACATAAGTCTCTTGATCAATTCTTTTGGGTTGAAGCAATGAATTGTTCTAACTACATCCAAAATAGGAGTCCTCATAAAGCTTTGGATGGAGTAACTCCTTTTGAAGCTTGGACTAGAAGGAAACCTTTTGTAAAGCACTTTAGAGTCTTTGGTTGTCAAGCATTGGCACGAATACCTCCACAGAAATGCAAGGCATTAGAACCTCAAATCAAACCTTGCATCTTTGTTGGTTATGCAGACTCTCATAAAGCCTACAAGTTGATGGATCCAAATACATTGGACATTTTCTATGAGAGGAGTTTACACTTTGAAGAAAGTTGTCCAAGATTTACTTCTTCAAATCCTCCTTCTTCCTTCTTCATTGAAGAGAGTGATAGTGATGATAGTGACTTGGAAGATGTTTGTCCATGACCCAAATAGAGGCATCAGACAAATGAGGTTGAGGATATTCCTTCTACTTCTACATATTTTTCCACTAGACCTAAATGGGCTCAATAGACATTGGATGTGGTATGACCATCGGCAGGGAATCCTTCAAATACTAGAAGGACAAGATCACAAAACAACTCACTCCCTTATTCTTATATTATAGTTTCTTTTGATCTTCAATCATTCAAGGAAGCTTCAAGAATTCTAGAATGGGATCAATAAATTGAGGAAGAATATAATTCTCTTATTAGAAACAACACATGGGACTTAGTCTCTCTTCCCAAGGGAAGAAAATTGGTTCAGTGTAAGTGGATCTATTAGAACAAGTATGTAGTGGATGGAACTATTGATAAGTATAAGGCAAGACTTGTTGCAAAAGGTTTCTCTTAGGTGCCTAATATTGACTACACTAAGACCTTTGCCGCAGTTGCAAAAATGAACTCCCTTCATTTGGCACTAGCTATAGTTGTAGCTCAGAGATAGGTTGTTCATCAAATGGATGTGAAGAGTATATTCATGAATGGTGATCTTCATGAGGAGATTTATATGGAGCAGCCACAGAGTTTCATTTAGGATTCTACTTTGGTTTACAAGTTGAAAAATTCTATCTATGGACTAAAACAAGCTCCAAGAGCTTGGTATGCCAAGATGGATTCTTTCCTTCTCTCAACAAGGTTCACTAGATGTCATTCAGATTTGAATGTCTACATTCTTTAGTGGGATGATTCTCATTTATTATTTGTGCTTTATTTTGATGACTTAATCATTACATGGAGTACAACATCCATCATTGATAGTGTCAAATCTACTTTGCAGGATAGATTTTTGATGACCGACTTGGGTCTACTTCATTACTTCCTTGATACTGAGATATAATAGTCTCCATTAGGGATCACATTATCATAACCCAAGTATGCTCTTGATCTACTTGCTCAATTTTACATGAGTGACTACAAGGCTACATCTACTCCATTTCTTTCAAGTGTTAAGTTAGAAGCAAAGTGTTTCACTCCACTTGTTAACGCTACTTTTTATGGATAGTTGGTTGCAAGTGTCATCTACTTGACACATACATGCCTTGACATATCGTTTGTAGTTGGCATAGTTTCTCACTTCATGTAAGAGCCACATGAACTTCACTAGAAGGCAACCAAATGCATCTTACACTATATCTAGGGTACACTTACATATGGGATATGCGATGTAGCTAGTACTAGATTACAGTTAGTGGCTTATATAGACTCAAACTATCAAGAAATATTGATTCTTGCAAATGAAATTCAAGATACATGTGTCATCTTGGTTTTGGCTCTATTTTTTGGTAGAGTAAAAAGCAGAACACTATTACTCTTTCATCTACTAAGGCTAAGTATCAAGGAGTTGTCATTGTGGCTACAAAAGCTTTTTGGTTACAACATATTCTGGAGGAGTTTGGTTTTGACATACCTAGACCCATAGTCATACATTGTGATAATTAGAGTACTATTGAAATATCAAAACATCTATTTCAACATCAATGCACAAAACATATTGAGGTTCATATGCACTACATCAAAGGGCCGATTCATGAGCAGGCCATTGCATTATAGTATTGTCCTATAGAAAAGTAGATTTCAAATATCTTCACCAAGCCCTTCACTAAGGTCAAGTATCTTCATTTTCTAGATATCTTGGGGGTGTAGGATTTTTCACTAGGGGGTCACATGACTCTTCTATTCTTTATTGTACTTATCTCTCTTTTGGGGGGAGGGTTTTTCCCATGAAGTTTTCCCTCTTTCTCTATTTTCAGAGAGATTGCATTGCATTGCATCACATTGTATATAGAGCATTACATTTGTACATGGGTACCTAACATGGCCTAGTAGGTGGGACCCATCATGCATTTTCATCATAGATTTTGTGAGCTTAAGTGCATTCCCCTAAGTTGCACTTAAGGGGGGTGTGAGTGTAAATAAATAATTATTATTAAATTTTACTTAAGTTTACTTAGGTTAATGCATTATTATATTAGTTTTCATATAGACACCTAGGAGTAGATGTAATCATATGAGTTGTCTTGTTGACAACATAGGAGTTTGCATATTCAACTAAGTTGTAATGTAGACAACACAGTTGTTTGTACTCCAATTGAGTACATGGTGTCTACAACATCTCTTTACAAGATACACCTATGTAAGCTTATCCTCTCATCATCGCACAAACTCTTGTGCTTAGTGGAGGATAATCCACTCTTAATGGACATGTGCTTAGTTGTGAGGCTTATCACTTTGCTAACTCCTAGTCATTCTAGAGGCCTTTATATATAGGAACTTCTAGTGTGTATTCATATCAGTTATTAATTTTCATATTTTTATTATGATCATACCTTGTTGGTCCATATTGTGCTAAGTACTTGAGCTCTTGATCTTGGTGTCATTTTGCCCTAAGGAAAATTCTTACACTCGGTAGTAACATGAAAAACTTAAAGATTTTTCTTTGATTCCTAATAACACCTTGCATCTTTATTCATGCTTATGTAAACTTTTTAGAACTAAATTCTTTGGAACTGATGAATGATATAACTTTGAATATCAGTCCCACATACCTCTTGATTGCATAGTTTGATGAGGTGTGATCACCTGAACCATTGGGTGAAGTGATCCCTTCTCCACTTGATGTGTTGCAATCCTCCTTTTTCTTCCATGTCTTGTTCATTTCATTTTTGAAATTTTCAATATCTGCCTTTCCTTTTCCTTTATTAAACTCACAACTTGGTTCCTTTGACCTTGTTAGATAATATCGACTGATGTGACCAATATTTAAACAACTAAAGCATGTGGTTTGACTCGACCATGTCTTGTAGTCACTTCTCAAGTGTGCTATAATAAAATTCTTAGGAGCATGTCCATACTCTTGACAATAGTGAGAACTATACCTTGTATTATAATCCCAGTTATAAGAGTTTCTATTGTTCTTTACCTTTGTTTGCTTGTTTGATGGCCGCATAGGTTTAGATCTACACTCAAAAGCTCTATGTCCATACTTCTAATAGTTATAACAATATCCTTCAAATTTTTGAATGTGCATGGTCTTAGTTTTGCATTCATGTTCTTGATGACCTTGTTTGTTGCACTTATGATAGTGACTCATGCTCTTTTTCTTAACATTTTAATTTACAATCTTTCTTCTGCATACATTTATAGCGTGTCCTTTCTTACCACAATCATGACAAGTAGGTTTGGAATTCTTACCTCTATTACTCATTTCTTTAGCACTTTTGGATGACTCTCCTTTACTACTTGTGTATCCCAATCTAGATGTATCATTATTGGATCTAGGGGATCTCAATAATTGCTCAACGTACTTGATGGCTTCATTAGGTTTATTAAAACTTTTAGCAAATTCTTTTTCCCTTTTTAGGTCATTATTTAATTGCTCATTTTGTGACTTCAATGTTGTTATCTCAATGTCCTTGAAATTCAATTTATAGGGGGCATTCATCATTTGACTCAAATTATCCAATTACATGTTAGCAATCCTAGTTAGCTTTGATGATTTCTCTTCCAATCTATTGGTCAAAACTCTTTTGTCATCTTCAATCATGGCTTTGTCTTCAATAGCTTTATTTTTTTGTTCAGTCACCTCACATAGTAATATGGCTTGTGATTCTAGCTCTAACTTGAGATTTTTAATTTCTTCTACTTAAGCTCTATTCTTTTCCATTAGATCTACAATTGCTGCATCAAAGTCATTGAAGTCTCCATTAGCAAATATCTTAGTAGTATCCATCTCTTTGAATTGTGTGTCATTCTCAATGGAATTTTTTTTCCTTCTTTTTAAAAATTTATTTAAATCTTTTCTTGCTTCATTCAGCTCATGTAGAATGAGTTGTATTTCAATTCCATGATTCTAAATGATCTTTCCCAACTTGTAGACTTCCATTTTAGGATCTTTTCTCAAAGTTGCAAAGCTTCTCTTTTAGAGAACCAATGCTTTGATACCAATTGTTTGAATTCACAATAGGAAAGATAAATTTCTTTCTTTCTTTTTTTTTTTGGGCGGGGGGGGGGGGGGATGGTGGGGGGTGAATCAGTGCTTTAGACTTTGACCCATAAAACATTCACCACACATCCACCTCATACATTCAATAAGTAAACTAAAATACCATATAAAGCATGTACATCTAAATCACATAATTAAGTAAGCATTCACACATATATGACACTAGGTATGATTAATCAGAAACCCTTCAATGAGAAGGTAAAACTAGGGTGGGGATGGCACCCATAAATCTTCACTAATGTAGTAATAAAGTGTAACTAATGAAGGTTACAATGTTTGATCATGAGACATGAATACCATGTGAAAGGTCTACCTTGTTAAAGGCTTACAAAGATTGTTAGGTCTTACCCTGTTAAAAGTGTGCCTTGTTAAAGGACTTCAACTCACAATAAAGTAAGCACCTTGTTAGAGGATTTCAATATAGCCTATTAGGACTACTGCAAGATTGGAGAACAAATATTGAAGAAGGAGTTTTGAATGCTAAAGCTTTTGTGGAGAACTTCTATCTTCTTGTCTCATTCTCTCTTGCACCCATGGCTTTCATCATGGGCTTTTATCATTGCATTTTCATATTAGTTTAGAGTCATATTTGCTTTCATAGATTAGATCTTACTTTTTTTTGCATTGTTATTATTTAGATTAGTTTGCATCTTCATTTTTATAAATATTTGATGATCATGGAGACTAGCACTCTTGCTTTTTCTCTTTGAATCTCTCATTTCATGGTGTACTTGCATGGGTATGAACTAGGTCAAACTGAGGGCCTCCATTGCAAACCCTTACACTCCATGAATAGAGAGCTATGAGTTGCCATTCGAGACCTCACTTTTGAGAAATCTTGGATATAATGACCCATAGTAGTGTGCCCACATTTTAGGCATACATTTTTGGTGCCCACCATGGGGCAACTCAGCTTTGCTTGCTGGTTTTTATGCAGATCTGTTTGTAGACTCAAAGAAACCCTACGTTTGAAATATTTGATTATATCTCTCAAATGGCTAGGTATTATGATCTAAATTATTTTTTGTAGGGTGGTGATATATCTGAAAATCTTTGGTCTAATTTTTAGATTTTTCTGAAACATTTTCGATTTTTTTAATGATTTTTCCTTAATTTTTCATAAAAAATCATATTTGAGAGTAAATCGACACATTTTTTGGAAAAATTTACAGTTTTGAAAATCTCTCTAAATTTTAAATAGAGTTGGTTCTTTGTCTTTTTATTTTAGACGTCATATTAGGGGTCAATAATTTGATTTATAAAAAATGGTTTGTTTCGATAAAATGACTCCTTAGGGCACAAATTAAAAGATCTTTTCGAAATTCTAACATTTTTGGAAATCTCTCTAATTTTTGATAGGGGTCACTTTTCTGTATTTTGAGTTTTGGATCCTAATTCATATCATGTAGATCCATTCTTTATGACTAGGTCAAAAATCAATTGAAAAAAAGGCATTTAATGAATAGTTTGCATTTCATTTTTACAATGAATCAATTCATGATGTGGGCTTTCGTTTGGGTTGATTACTGATTATTATCAGTCTCAAAATTTATATTTTTAGAGCTAACCCTAGTTTTGCATGAGTTGGACATATATTGCATATCTTGTGTTTGCTTGTTTTGTTTGTGGCTTTGTTTGTTGCGAGCGAGCGTTCAAGCGTAAACAAAAGGTACAACAAAGAAAAGACGCGTTGCAAGGATTACCAGGTATTTAATTTTAACTTTAAAACATTTAGATTTGGAACTAAAATGAACATCTCATGTGTTTGGCTTGAGTGTTTTTACATGCTTTCATATATTCACACTTCAATTGGGGCTTTAAAATTGAATCTAGATTTGCTTTCACACATTTGTGTTTCACATAGTAATTAGGCCCTATGAACACTATTTGAGAGATCTTGAGAGATTGAGCTTCATTTGCTTGCTTTACATGAGAATCTCCTCTTGACGATGGATCCTCTTGTAGGTAGGGAAGGATATTTGCTATTATCTTACTATTCAGATTGGATTTGTCCTCAAAATCCATTAATCTTCTCTCTTTTGCGATTGGTGGTGTTTGTTGTTGGATTTTCCAAAAAGTTGGTGAGGTAATTTCAAATTAGCATGTTGTAGACACTAAAAAATGGTTCACATCTACAGTTTCATCACTTCTTCATACTAATTTGTCCCATTTTTTCATTCTACTAACTTCGATCTTTTGGCTAGATTGACCATATTTCGTCATTTGTATCTGCTTTCACATCAATTTCATATCAACTCAAAATCATATCAAATCAACTCATAATCACCCCAAATCAACTCGAAATGACTCAAAATTAGTCCTAATCAACTTGAAACATATCAAACATCTCAAATAAATCATCATTTATTTGCTCCTAGGCATTGTTGTGGCTTTCAGTGCCTTGGAAATCTATCAACTTATCAATATTATCAATCTGACCTTAGTACTGTCATGGCTCTCAGTGCTAGGTCAAACTATCATTCATATCATCCAATCTTTGACATTTTTGAGGATTTCAATGTCAAATCATGGCATCATCAACCATTTTAATAACATTGACAATGTTCGTTGATGTTATTATGATCAAACCTTATCAATCAATTTCAATCTTGTAGCATTTACAATGTCGATTAAATGTTACAGATCAACCAATTCATGTCATGTGTCCTTGACATGTTATCAATTTCAATCTATCAATCAATTTGACCATGGCTTTGGTCTACTTTTCATCATCTTATTCCATATCTATCATCGTCACATTTTCATCAAAGGGTACAGTTTCATTCATTTAATCAATTTGGCCAATCATCTACTAATTTTCTCTATAGGATTAAATAACCCATAATTTAATCCTATTCTTTCTAATTATTCTTCCTAATTATCATCCTCAATTAATTAATTTTATTAATCAATTGATTCATTATCTACAAACCATAGAAACTTTTAATTTCCTAAGTTCCATTTTCCATCATTAATTCCATTTTTTACTAATTCTTATTTTGTGGAATAAGAGGATTTTTAATTCAAATATTCCATAAAATATTGCATCATAGTGACACTTGGATGTGACACCTTGTGGATTTTCCTTTGACACTTGGCTGAGACTTGTCATAATCAAATATCATTATCTCTTACGCATGTCTCTATTTGGCTTCTTTGTCATAGATTCTTGGCTTTAAGTGGGTTGAGGTGTCTTATGACGCGTCATAGATTCTCTTCCACATTTAGCCAAGTTTGACTTGCATGTGTCATAGAATCTCACAATTGGCATATTTTGTCATATGCGTCATGGATTCTCAAAGGAATCTCTTGTCACATCGCATATCTATGGGTGAAAAATCCAATGCTCTCATCCTCCATGTAAATTATAAATTGGACACTCTTTCTCTCATTTTGGGTCCTTGAATCTAAATGCTGGAGTCTTGAGTCCTTGAATCCTTGAGTCTTTGAGTCTCTACTCCTTTGCATTTTGCATTCTTGCTCTCACATTAAATCACAACTTCAAGTATTATCATGGAATTATCCACATCATAGACTTTTTCTTCAATTTTGTGTGCACTATAGGCAACTTTGGAGCTACAATCATTTGGAGAAGAAAGAAGGACATGGGAGCTACAAGCAAAAAAGGGGGTTTTCTATTGCTTTCTTTATTAGTTTGGCTTTCATGGTAGACTAGTGGGTGCTAACGTATGTTGATTGAGTTTGTGATTTTCTCATAGTATGTTATGAATTTAACCAATTTTTTTGGTCCTACATTTAGTAAAAAGTACAAAGACAGCCTTGATGTACTCACCAGAGGTCCAACATCTGCTCATCGTCGAAAGGTCTGCACCCATTCACCACAATGTTGCTCCCTAGGTAGTCGATCCATTCTCCTTGCTCCATAGCTCTTTTCTTCCAAATGAGAGAGTGAAAATAACCTTCAAACTCCTCTCAAAGCCATTTTATAGCTTTTTTCTATCTAGATGGTTGTGCCAAAGACCCTTTCTGTGTTGGTTGCGATGCCTATTTACACTCCGGAGGCCATAACTTTTGCGTTTTAACTCTGATTTTCAATCCGTCAGTTCCTATGGATTTTTTTTACCATTGTCAATGAAATTGACCTATAATATTCCTATGTTGGTCCATTTATCAAGGGGGCATAAATATATACCACATCGTTGGGGCATGCTTTTATGGCTTTTTTTTCGTTAGCATTCTTTGACACAACGCTCTAAATCACATTGTATCAAAGAGGGGGAAAATGTAGACACTAAAAAATGGTTCACATCTATGGTTTCATCACTTCTTCATAATAATTTGACTCATTTTCTCATTCTACTAACTTTGATCTTTTGGCCAGATTGACCATATTTCGTCATTTGTATCCTCTTTCACATCAATTTCATATCAACTCGAAATCATATCAAATCAACTCAAAATCATTTCAAATAAACTCAAAATCACCCCAAATCAACTTAGAATCACTCAAAATCAGTCCTAATCAACTCGAAACATATCAAACATATCAAATCAATCATCATTTATCTGCTCCTAGGCATTGTTGTGGCTTTCAGTGCCTTGGAAACCTATCAACTTATCAATATTATCAATCTAACCTTAGTACTGTCATGGCTCTCAGTGCTAGGTCAAAATATCATTCATATCATTCAATCTTTGACATTGTGGAGGCTTTCAATGTCAAATCATGGCATCATTGACCATTTTAGTAACATTGACAATGTTTGTCGATGTTATTATGATCAAACCTTATCAATCAATTTCAATTCTGTAGCATTTATGATGTTGGTTAAATGTTACATATCAACCAATTCATGTCATGTTTCAATCTATCAATCAATTTGACCATGGCTTTGGCCTACTTTTCATTACCTTATTCCATATCTATCATTGTCACATTTTCATCAAAGGATATTGTCACATTCATTTAATCAATTTGACCAATCATTTACTAATTCTCTCTATAGGATTAAATAACCCATAATTTAATTCTATAATTTCCTAAGTTCCATTTTCCATCATTAATTCGATTTTCTACTAATTCTTATTTTGTGGAATAAGAGGATTTTTAATTCAAATATTCCATATAATATTGCATCCTCATGACACTTGGATATGACACCTCATGGATTCTCCTTCAACACTTGGCCAAGACTTGTCATAATCAAATATTCTTATTCTCTTACGCATGTCTCTATTTGGCTTCTTTGTCATAGATTCTTGGCTTTAAGTGGGTTGAGGTGTCTTATGACGCGTCATAGATTCTCTTCCACATTTAGCCAAGTTTGACTTGCATGTGTCATAGAATCTTACAATTGGCATATTTTGTCATATGCGTCATGGATTCTCAAAGGAACCTCTGGACACATCACATATCTATGGGTGAAAAATCCAATGCTCTCATCCTCCATGAAAATTATAAAATGGACACCCTTCCTCTCATTTTGGATCTGAATGCTGAAGTTTTGAAAATCCAAATCTTTGAGTCTCTACTTCTTTGCATTTTTCATTCTTGCTCTCACATAAAATCACACTTCAAGTATTCTCATGACTTTATCCCTATCATAGGCTCTTTGCTTCAATCTTGTGTGCACTATAGGCAAATTGGAGCTACAATCATTTGGAGAAGAAAGAAGGACATGGGAGCTACAAGTGAAAAAGGGGGTTTTCTATTGCTTTCTTTATTAGTTTGGCTTTCATGGTAGACTAGTGGGTGCTAATGTATGTTGATTGAGTTTGTGATTTTCTCATAGTATGTTATGCATTTAACCCATTTTTTTGGTCCTACACATGTCAAAAAAATCTTGTTTACTATGTTTGGGTAAGGTGAAGGGGCTAGAGGAGTATGCTTTGTTCCCTTTTGGGTACATCAGAAACTTGGAACCCTTGAATCCAAACCAAGTCCCCATGTGGTACAACTTTGTGAGTCTACCTTTACTAGAGAGGGTTAAACCAAAGTGGACATTCCCTTAATTAGGTCAACCAAATTGACGGTACCTCAAGCAGTAATAGCCATTTTTGATGTGGTAGTAGCAACCGTTATATAAATGTCCTTGTGGGGGAAATCCTCATAGGTGTAGTCTTTTGTTGGGATGTCAAATCTCCTCAGTATCTTCGATTGATTAAATTCTTAGAATATGTCAAAACCTTGGTGCACCGAGATTGGATTTCACCCACTCTAGATTGCAAAAGCTACAGAGTTGAACATGACTAAGAACCATAGTGCTACCAAATTTTCTTTTCTAAGACTATGGGCATGATTGAAAAACATTTTGAGAACATACACGGTAGTGATTTTAGGGATTAGATTGATATTATGACACTACTCTAATTCATGTGCAAGGTTGCTTTGTCCCTTGCTCATTGTTTGAAGACATTTGTTTGAAATCCCTGTTTGCTATCTTGCATACTTGGTCCATGATTAAGAATCTATCGATATATCTAGTTGGACATTTAAAATGAATAAAATTTGAGTTTTTGAGTCAAGACTTTATGATCAAATTGCTTTGTTGTCCTGTTATTTTCAATCTACCTAGGTTGATCCAGTTTGAATTAGGCTACTTACCCCATTGTTAAAAGTCTTTTTGCACCTTAGGTTATTGTGCTTTGACCTCTTGAATTAGTAGTCATTGATTTCACAAGAGACCTTGTTTGGAGTTGGTGAGTTAGAAACCATCCTTGTTGAGAAACATATACACTTGGATCCTTTGATATTACACTTGGAGAGTCTTAGTAATCTCTTGTCCATTCACTTTTATCAAAATTCAATTTTAATTATTTATAATTTGGGTAAATCATCCTCCTGGTCTATATGTGCTAGGGTATTCACCCAAAGTTGTGGGCACCTCTGTGGTAGTGTTGGTTTACACCTATTGCAAAATTTTATCTTATCATTTCTCTTTTGGACAAGTGAGAGATTTTACTATCCTAGTTTGGTACCAATGTTTCTTAGGGTTATCCTATCAACTAGTACCTTTTCTTTCATGTTGGTTACAAGTGCTATTACATGTTGCTCAACATTCAATATGAACTCAAATGGTATCAAAATTCACAAAATGACTCTTGGTCTTCTTTCTTCTTCATCTTCCATGTCTTTCTATTGTCCCATTTCCATTCTTCCTCTTCTTCATGTCTTCTTGATTCTTTTCCTCCTATTATCATATAGTCTACCTTCTTCTTTTCATCCTTTCTCTTCTTCCATGCTTTATTCTTCTTCTTCTTCTAGAACCATGGATTTTGAATATCTTGTTAGGGACCCTCACTTCAGAGATGATGATCTTGACCTTCTTGCTAAATTTGAAAATTGTTGTTGCTCCAATAGATACATGGATGCTAAAATTGCGACAAAAATGTTTTAAAAAATGGATAAATCAGACACCTTTGCTAGGATCATGTGCAAGATTAAATCACAATATCCTTTTTCCAAATATTCCTTATCTTCCAAGTCTAATTATGATTCTTCTAGATATCATTCAAATTCTTTGTCTTCTAAGTCTTATCATAATTCTTCTAAATATCCTTCACATTCTTCATCTTCTAAGACTTATCATGATTCTTCTAAATATCCTTCACATTCTTCATCTTCTAAGACTTATCATGATTCTTCTAAATATCATTAAAATTCTTCGTCTTCTAAGTCTTATCATGATTCTTCTAAATATCATTCACATTATTCATCTTCTAAGTCTTATCATGATTCTTCTAAATATCGTTCAGATTCTTCATCTTCTAAGTCTTATCATGATTCTTCTAAATATCGACCAGATTCTTCATCTTCTAAGTCTTATCATGATTCTTCTAAATATCATTCACATTCTTCATCTTCTAAGTCTTATCATGATTCTTCTAAATACCATTTTGATTCTTCATATTCCAAGTCTTATGATGATTCTTCTAAATATCATTCATGTAGGTCTTCACCTACCTCTTCTTCACGATATCATTCTACTTCTACTTCTACCAAGAGTCTTATTCCTCTTATTGAGACATATGATAATGAACAACATGAAAAATCTTGTGGTATGCCTATCTATAATGCCTATAGTGACAATGACTATTATACTCCTACGATTCCTAAAAGTCCTCCTAGTCTTATGCTTGTGCTTAAAGGGGATGAGTCACGGAAAGATATTGATGGGAATCCATATGACTCAAATCTTGAAAACAACATTGATAAATTTTGTGAACAATACCTAAATGATAAATCTGCATTTTTTGAGGAAGAGAAAGCATTTTTTTCAGCTGAAATAAAACATCACTGCCATAAGAGTTTCTCTTCTCAAAACCCTCATGCTAAAAATAAAGATTACACTCTTGAGCAAGATCATGTTAATGTTGAATCTTTGTCTCGTGATGGTTTCCTTCCATCTTCTACTTCATCCACTATTCATACATCCGCTAAAGATTCTGAGTCTCTCAAATCTTCTACCAATCCTTCATCCAACAAAGATCCTAATGCTTTTCATGCAGTTCCCTATAGTTATCTTAAAGGCTACCTCTTAAAGAAACTCAAGCTAACCTTCACTTGGATGCAAATACTTTTAATAATGCTAAACCTAAAGAGCCTAAGCCTTCATGCGCTATAATGCCTACTTCAGGTAGTCCTTCACTATCTATTCCAAAGTCTTCCATACAATTCCAACATGCTTCTTTTTCCATAGGAGTGGCTTCATGTCAAGAGGACTCTAAAAATGATAAAGAAAAGTATATAAAGAAAGATCAAGATCAAGAGCTCTCCATGTCATCCAATTATTTTTACGATGTCTTTGATATGTTTCATGGTTCTTTTGATCCCTTATGCCCTTTCTTATTCATTCCACCATGTCTTAAGTCTTCTCCTAAGCAAGATCAAGATACTGCTTGCACCACTGAGATTATTGAAAATAAAAATGACCTTAGTATAGTTTCTCCTTCCAAAGATGATACTTTCATTAAGGTTATTAAAAATGATGTTGTTACTTCTAATGTTGAGCCTATTGAAAATCAAGAAAACAATTCTATGCTTATGTTATCCAAAGATCTTTGTCAAGATCAAAGTCTTCCATCTTCTTGTTCTACCACATCATGTTCCCTTCTACTTTCTACTCTTCCTAAATCTTCTCAAGATTTAAGTACTTCTATCAAAGAAGTTTCTCATATTCAAGATGTTCATAATCCTATTGGAAATCCTAATGCTCACTCTAAAGATGCTAATGTCCTTGATTGTCATATAGATGTTAATGAACTTATTGATTACCCTTTTGCATCTTCCACATCCATCCTTGGACCTCCCCCACTGATACTAAATGCTTCACATATTCCTTCCATTTTGGTTCCTTATGTCCCTTCACTTTCTCCTCCTAATTCTCCTAATTCATCATCCATCTTGGGTCCTTATGTCCCTCCATCTCCTATCTTTCCTCAAGATCAACATGGATGCTTATCCTTGAATCCTTTTCATCCACCCACTCACCTAAACCAGTCATATCATCCTTCTTCTTCCACAATTCCCAAGTCTTTGGGAAGTAACTTGAATGTTCAATACAAGAAAAAGAAGCAATTAAAGAATCCATATAAAAAAGAAGACCACCATGTCTCCTCTAATCGACATGGGGGCATAAAGTCAAAAGAGATATCTAAAAAATAAAATTATAAGACAAGTATGGGTTCCAAAATCCATCATTGATATTATCTCTACATCACCAAAAAGAAATGAAATATGAGAGAGTCTAATGTTGAAAATAAAATGAATTTGACATTCAAGCTTCCAAAGAATTTCACTTCATCTTCTTCCAAAAGCATTCTTCCATTCCATGTGCCTAAAGTGCAACCTCTTCTATCCACTTGCCATATTCCTTCACGTATTTCTTCATTCACATTTTCTACATCCCCTCGCCACCCTTCAAGGTGTGTGTTGACGTTGATCTTGCCTTCATTTTCATCTTCCAATCTTACTCACTTTGCATAAAGCCATATCCTCTATTTTTGTCTTCCATCTTCATTTCCCTATCAACATCTTTGAGCATACTATTTCAACTCCTTTTCATGTCATGGTTTAAACTTTCAAGAAGAATTATCTATAAAGCTTGACTTCTTCCAAAAAAACTTCAAAAAAATTGAACAATTGAAAAAATTTTGAGAAAAAAAAAAGAAAAAAGAAAAAAATGAAAAAATTGAAAATGTGCCTTGGTGAAAACTTGGTAATCAGGCACCTTGGTAGCAAAAGTAAAGAGAAATAAATTTGTCCTATGGTGAAAACCACTCCCTTGTGGCAACTTGGATAAGTACCATGATGAAAACCTAACAATCAGGCATCATGCATAGTTCTTCTACATCTTCCATCCATTTCATCTTCTCTCTTTGATCTTGACAATGTTGACCTATACACAAACATTTGGCTATTTTGTGAGCTATCTTGTGATGATCTTGTTTTCATTCCTTTCATGTTTAGCCTTCATATATGTTTTCCTCCATTCATTCTAGTCTTTCACTATCCTTTTCCCATTTGGTCTTGATCTAATAAAATAGAGTAAAATACGATGCTATGAAGTCTCTTGACATGTCTACTCCTTTGGATTGCATCTTTCCCACTTTTATATTATGCTTTTTTGAATTATCCTATACTGGCCTTTCATTTCTTGTCCAAATGTTCTTTACATGACAATTTTTTTCCTAGCTTGGGTACTCTTGAGGAGTGAGTTCTTGAAGATCACTTTCATTTGCTTCATACACTCCTTCCTTATCTATCATATTTATCAGCTTGTTGCTCCCTCATGTCTTCTACCTTGCTAAACATTGGGACTGCATGATGTGATCATGCTTGAGAGTTTGGTCCTTGTTTTTGTTTGGGGGCATTGTATATTATTTGTACATATTTATTGATCTTGAAAAAAATATAAAAAAATGATATATTTTAAAAAATTCAAAAAAAAAAATTGATATATTTCAAAAATCCAAAAAATGATATATTGTGAAAATTCTAAAAATTGAAAAATGTCCTAAAAAATGATCTTCTTAGTGACAACCTAGCAATAGGCACTTTGATGTATCTCCAAAAAAATTATATATTCCAAAAATACAAAAAAATAAAAATAAAAAATTCAAAAGTTCAAAAAATCAAAAAAAAAAAGTGCCTTGGTGAAAACCTGGAAACAGGCGCATTGGTAGCAAAAAATTATAAAAAGTCCTAAAAAAAAAAATGAAAAAATTCAAGTGGTGAAAACCTAGAAATGGGTGCTACTTGAGGCCTTTGCACCCCTATTTCTTAGCACGCATCCTCCACACTTAGACTTTCTCCTTGTTACCTTGGTTTGGAATTGGTCTTTGTCTAGGAGGCATAACTATGTTAGCTTTGGTCTCTTGGATGCATTAGTCTTTAGGACACCTTACAAATGGTGGTTTTTAATACCACCCCAACTGCATTTTTAATACAACCGTTGACATTGAGTGTTTTTCAACACTTTTTGGTTTGGTCTTACCCAAATTTTTCATATGATCTTCTCTTCTTGCAAGAATTTGATCCTTATCCTCAAAGCTAAGTATCAGTTAACACACTTAAATTTTAAATGCAACACTTAATGCTTGACTTATGCCATGATTTTTTCTTTGTGTGCTAACTATTAGTGATTTGTGTTGAGTGTCCTTGTCTGATAAGTCTCTCCATGATGCATCGCTAGAGGACTTGGGGCATGGGACATGTTTTTATTTTTATTTTTTGCTTGCAGGTGTGGTCTTGAAACTCTGGAGTGTCTCTTGTTGTCCCCTTGAAACACTTAGGAGATTTGAGGCATCATCCTTGATTGTTTTTGCACAACTTTTCTGATGATCATCTTGGCATCTATGCCTTGATGCGAGCATGGTATTGCTACATTAAATTTGGTAAGCTAACATCGAGGTCATCTTGACCTTTATGTCTTTGATGCTTATGTTAGAATCTTTCCACATTCCAGTCTGATATAAATTATATACATATCTTCATAGTTGCACTTGTGACTAGTGATGATTGTGTGATTTTTTGATGTTTGTTAATAATGGCCCAATGATAAAAATAAGTTCTTTTACATTCTCTAATGAATGATGAACACAAAAATCCTATGTTACAGTTTCTCTTTTGCAAGTACACCATTGCATTTTCATGTAGCTTGCATTATTAGACTTCATATTAGTTTGCATTTTTAGGCTGCATTATGAGTTTGAGAGGGTTCTCCCATCATCTTTATTGTGGACTTTTAATCAACTGTGGTCATGTTTTGATCTTCATTTCCTTATCTTCTTTTGTGATCTCAATCAAAATTTCTATCTTAAATAGTTGATTGATTTTGGGGCATTTTCTTTTCTTCCTTCTATTTCTTTCCATATCTTCCAAACTCCTATCTTCTATTTTCTTTTCCCCGCACTTCTTTTCTTTTAAATCACCTTTGGGGCATAATATTTCTTGCTTGATCTACCTTACTTCTATGATTCTTATATCTTTCATCTTACATCAAGAACTTTATCTTTTGTTTGATTTGATCAAATTTACCAATTTGTTGTTTCTCCTCTATCTCATTTTGATTTCGATCACGAGGGGGAAATACCTATCAACTTCAATCCTTGATTCAATTTTATCAATTTTATCCTTGACTTTTCTAAGTCAAAATTTATTTGTATTCTCTGTCCTGATGTGTTCCTGATTCGACCACACATCTGGGTTGTTTTGTGATCCCAAATCAACCTCACACTTCAATTTCTTTCTTTGACTACATGTGTTCCCAAATAGATCACACATTAGTCAAAGAGGGGCAAATGTATGCACCCTAAAATGGTTTCCTAGACTGTGGGCCCCCATTATTCAATTTATCAATTTATCAATTTTTTTGAATCAATGGTGTGTAATATTTTATTAAATCAATTTAAATCAATTTCCTTGATCAAATTCAATTATTCTATTTTTCTAAGGTTGATCATTTTATCCTTAGTCTTATTTAATTAAAAGAAAATCTCCTCTTTTAATTAAATTAAATAAGTCCCCCTTTAATTAAAAGAAAACCTCTCTTTCAATTAAATAATTCAACCACATTTAATTAATTAAGAGAAAAACCCCTCTTTTAATTTAATTAAAAGACCTTGCTCCCTTTTAATTAAAAGAAAATCCCACTTAAATATCTCTTTTTGATGAAAAAGGAAATAAAATAAATTCTTTTATTTAATTTCTCTACACTTAAATGCACATATTTCTAAGTGGGACTTATCTTTCCACTTTCTTCTCAACCACTCCTCTTTTCTCATTGGCGATCCTTATTTCACATGGATCATTATTTCTCCACTTTTGATTAAATCTTTTTCCTCTCAATCTAGATCGTCCAATCTTCTTTATAAGGGAGAGCCCCCTCCTCATTTTGGATACCCGTGATTATGCTATTGTTATGCTGCAGGATTGGAGAGAAAATTTTGAAGAAGGAGTTTTGAATGCTAAAGCTTTTGTGGAGAACTTCTATCTTCTTATCTCATTCTCTCTTGCACTCATGGCTTTCATCATGGGCTTTTATCATTGCATTTTCATATTAGTTTAGAGTCATATTTGCTTTCATAGATTAGATCTTGCTTTGTTTTGCATTGTTATCATTTAGATTAGTTTGCATCTTCATTTTCATAAATATTTGATGATCATGGAGACTAGCACTCTTGCTTTTTCTCTTTGAATCTCTCATTTCATGGTGTACTTGCATGGGTATGAACTAGGTCAAATTGAGTGCCTCCATTGCAAACCCTTGCACTCCATGAATAGAGAGCTATGAGTCACCATTCGAGACCTCACTTTTGAGAAATCTTGGATATAATGACCCATAGTAGTGTGCCCACATTTTAGGCATATAGTACTATCTATTTGATCAACTTATGTCTCTTTTTATCTTTGTTAACATGCTTTTGTATTATTTTTGCAAACACACTAAGATACAGTACCACTCTATTGCATTTCGAGATCTTGGACACCTTTCTATTTTGTTTTACTCACACTACATTATATAGTGCCTAGGGGGTTTTATGTTGGTCATATTCACCATCTTCTTTTGTCAAGTGAACATTCCTTCCATGACATTAGCCTCATTATGTGTCGATGACATGTGCCAATATAGGTGTTTGTACTTCTTTTGCACTCTTGATGTTCCTAGTTCTTCTTTCTACATGAGATATTGCATTTAGTTTTAGTGTTCATGTCTTACTTCTCAACATTATAGGGGGTTATGTCAGTTCTATTTCTTTCTTGGTTTGATGGAGTGAGCTATGTATTCAATATTTGATCCTATGTATTTGGTGATTGCAGTGGTTGTATACCTATGCATTTTGGTAAGATGGATCATTTACCATATAAAAATTATTTCATTCCTATTTTTTGATTCCATGAAGATACCTTCCATCTTTGATTTATCAGCTCTTCATACGTAGTCTTCTATATGTAGTCATGTTATATATAATGGAGGTTCTTTAGATCAACAGTTTGATAGTTTTTGCAGCTTCATGCTTCAGTGGTGTTCTTCATGATCATCCTTTTGTTCCTATCTTCTAGAACATTCTTTCCATCTCTTTTTGGAGTAGGTGTGTGACCTGTTGGGAGCATGAATAAACAAACAAATATTAGTTAAAACATACACATCAAATGCTCATAAAATGAAAGAAACTAACTAATTCTTTCTTGAGTTTTACAACTCAAAGTAACCAAAAAATCAAACCCTCAAGCAACCTCTACAAGTCAAAAAAGGCACCCGTGAGAGGCCTTGTTGGTGTGTTAGGATGTGGGGTATGTTTGGTGTTCTCTTTCAAACACAACAATGTATTGAATCTCTTGATGATGAAATATGAACCTAAGCTACATGAGATGAAGAACACCTCAAGAAATGGCTATGGTGAAAGCCATACTTGAAGGCATTCAAGGATGAAACTAAAATGCAACCAAGAAAGCTAACTAAGTGTGCAAGCTACACTAACATGTAAATACAAAGGAAATATGAATGCATAAGTAAACTAGACTAATAATATAAATGAAAAGCTAAACCAGCTACCAAATGGTTAGTATGCAACCTAGAAATCAGTATGAAAGCTCTAAACTCAAACTACTATGAAAGCTCAAATCTCAAACCAACATGATAACAATGCAATAATGGGAGATGCAAATGCTTGAGACAAGGCCTCTATTTATAGGCTTGAGGGAGGGTTTGGTGAGGTGGCATCCATGTAGGTGCCACATAAGGTGACATGCAAGCCATGCAAGTGGTCAAATATTCAAAATTTGCTCACAAATGTGTGAGCAAACTTGAGAAGAAGAGTGGGAGACAAGAGTACAAAGGGGAGTGTGTAGGCATGCCTTCTCACACATGTGTGAGCACACACTTAGGCTAATGAGAGGTATTAGCAAGAAGATTAAGGTGATTAAGTGGGATTAAAAGAGGAAGTAGTCTTAAGAGGATGAAAGTGATGGATGTAGGCTAAGTTTTAGGCTAGGCTTAAGATTAAATTAAATAGGATTTAATTTAATCATCAATTTAGAAGAATTAATGATATGTGGGGATTTAAATAAATAAGCTTTATTTAAAAAGGGGATGATGGAGGATCATGTGTTAAATAAATTTAGCACATTAAGGTTGGCAGTATTTAAATTAAATTTAAATACTAAGGAGATACTAAGGATAGTGAACTTATTTAATTAAATAGGTAGAAGTGTTAGAAATGGAAAAAGAAATATGTAAATAAGCAATACTAGGAAAGAATCTAAGCGAGTTAATGCATGAAAAGATATTACCATAAGATAAGAGAGAGAAAGCTTCAAGATCCAACACCATGAGACAAGATATTTGAAAAGGGGAAAGCAAAGAAAACCCCTTGTGACATTATGAATGAGGCATGAAAAGCCTCGCGAGAGAGAGAGAGAGAGAGAGAGAGAGAGAGAGAGAGAGAGAGAGAGAGAGCAATCGCTCATACAATAATTGAGAAGAGGAAGAAACCTCATGATAAATGAGAGAGGAGGGTCATCTCTTAAATAGAGATAAGAGAGAGGAGTTAGAATGTAACTCCCATGTCTATGAATGCCACCATTCATAAGTGTGTGAGGCCAAGTGTGAGATTCCTCTTAAGGAGGAATAATCTAAATTACAATAAATATTTTTCCTCACATATTCCACTAGAGGACAAAATAAGATGTAGTGGAAAAAGGACAAAAAGGAAATATATTAGGATACCTTGGCTTATATCCTAATATATTATAACAATAAAGAAAGGAGGTCTAACCTTGGTTTATAAACACACCAAAGAAAGATTAAAACTTCTAACAAGAAGAATATGAAAAACATATTTAATTAATAAATAATTAATTATAATGTCAAGGGAAATATTAAATAAATTAATATAGTGTTAGGACAATTTTAAGTGTCTACAATAGGGCTTTTCCCATGTGGTTTTTTTCTATTTCTCCTCTTTACATAGATTTGGTTGTGCTTGAGTACCTCATTAGGCTTTGTTATCGGGACCTAGTTTGCTTTTAGTAGTAGTTTCTAGGTTTTTAGCTACTCCCTAAGTTTATCTTAAGGGGTGGTGTTAGATTAATAAGATATTTCCTTATTAATTAAATCATTCTATTTTAATTATTAAGTCACTTATTATTTCTTGTTTTCTTAAGCTAAACTTTAGGCATATAATAATTATTTCTTTTATGAATTATTATCATGCAACCTAGGTTTTACCCTATTTGGATTTTGATCTTCTTTTATAAGGATTGATCTCTTTGTAATTTATTTACTCACTTTTGATAATAGAAAACTCTCTTTTTTCTCATCAAGATTGTCTCATCTATGGATCTGACAATTCTAGCCTTTGTAGCTTTTTGCTTCTCTCTTTTGTGATAGGCATTTGCATGCAAGTGATTATTGAGAGTTGTGTGGTTGATCTTTCATCAACTTTGACACCATTCACTATTTTTTGTATCTCATCAAGCGAGGGTAGCATATAGTTGTCCTTCTGAGATGTTTGGTTTAAGTCTCTAAAACACACACAAATGTAGATCTCTCTTCTTTCCTTTCTTACTTGCACAAGGTTGGCTACCTAAGAAGAGTGCCCAGTAGGAAAGATAATCTTAAAATCTAATAATTTCTAATTTTCTTTCATAATTAATGGTTTGATGATTCGGTTCATTAGTCTTTACCTTTGCTGAAAAGGTTTAGCATCAAATTTCAATGAGATATTGTGAGTGATGATGTTTGGGTCATAAGTCTTAAGTTCCTCATAACTCCAAGATATGACATCTCTATATTAGGTCAGAAGGCATAGCATTTCATCTCTTTCTTGAGGGGTGCTTTCCTTCTCAATATTGACCATTTTGAGATTACCTTCAATACCTAAGTTATAGAACTCACACTCATCATTCCCCTTTTCTTTAGGATCATGTAGTCTAACTCCATCATTCCATTGTGGATAGTGTTGGTCTTTAGGTTTAGGATACCATTCTTTTTCTCACATTATTGATCATCTTATTGTGCTTTAGGATTGTCATTAATTATTTGTCCTTTTAAAAAAACCACTGCACATGATGAATTCCAAAATATGTTTATCATCTTAAAAAACTTTGAAGTTCATTATGTTGTCTAGAATTGATTTGGTAGCTATAAGTTCACCATAAAACCTTTTGATTTTTGTGCTTTGTGTGGGTTGTAATGCACTGGCTGAGATAGCTAGTGCATTGACAATTGTATTCTTTCTTCTAGGAGTGGATTTAATGTTCAATGCTTTGAAGTCTTCCATAAGGTCCCACACCTAATTGTGATAGGCTATTAGCCTTTTTTCATTACAAGAGTAAATTCCTTTGACCTATTAAATCACTAGCTAAGAATCTCCCTCTACCATGAGAGCCCTTACATTATTCTCAAGTGTGAAGAGGATTCCTCATACTAAAGCTTCTTATTCTACCACATTGTTAGTACATATGAATTGTAAGTGATAGGAAGCATAGAAATATTTTCTTTTGGGGTTGATTAGTTCAATTGTCACTTTGGGTCCTTGTTTTCGCTTGGAAACATCCAACCTAAGAGTCCAAATTGGTTCTTTCTTAGGTGTCTTGGACATATATTTATTTATTTTGACCTTCTCTTTCACTTGGTCTTTGAAAGACTTACTAGGAACCCACTATGTCTTTTGTTGTGTTGTTCTATTACTGGTAACCACTTTTGATAATGGAACAATGTGACTTCTTTGCTTCCCTTGGATCTTATCAATTAGGTTGGAAATCTTAGAGACATGGGGTTTAGGATGGAAAACCTTCAAGACCTAGCCTTGAATTTTTACAAAATGTCACGTCCTATGTATAGTGACTATGTCCTTAGGAGGGGAGGACAAAGCTCATCCATTTAAAGATGTGTCATTGTATGATACATTAAGGTCCTTTATATTTTCTCCTATTAAAGGGTCTTCTTGTTAGAATATATAGTTCACCAATATAACTGAGAGGGGGGGTGAATCATTTATCTAACTATTTTCACAATTATCAATCTTATTAAATCTTTAACCAAATGAGCAATATAATAAAAAATCATAACAAGATACTCATGCACAATAACACTAGATATGTTAACTAGGGAAAACCTTGATCAGAGGGAAAACCCTGGTGGGGATGGTACCTACAAGATTATGTACTAATATAAATATTCCTTGTTAGAGGATGGACCTTGTTAGGAGTATATGAAAATGTTTAATATATATTAGTCCCTGTAAGAAGACTTTGAATCTCTATTAGGAGATTTTGATCCTGTTAGGAGTTGTAGAAGAAAGATGGATCCATTGTCCAAATAGCTTCAGGGGCAAGACCAATGAACCCACTATCCAAATGATCTTTATATTATTCCTTTCAGAATAATAGGATTGAACTATACTACTCCTTCCTCTTTATATGTCCTATCAACTAGACTTATGCTCCTTTTGATCTTAATGCTAGATCATAAACTTCACATCCAATAATCCCTTGGATCACTTACTCACATTCACCAAATACTCTGCTCCTTTTTGCACTTCCTTGATTACTTTGTATTCCATACATTAAATACACTCTTACAAAAAAGGGAAACATCTTTCCTTTATACCATTTATGGGCCTCCAAAAGGCCATTATTTTGAGATCCTTTTATCTTGCAAAAAAAATCATGACTCTATGATTTTAAGTAAATGAGCTTATGTTTTTATTAATATGTTATATATATATATATATATATATATATATATATATAAAGTAGAAGTATGTATAGTTCAAATATGCTATATTTGCTTGAATGTATGGAATTTTATGGTATAATGAAGAATATTATATGCTGATAAATGTTTCCTCATCCATGCTATGATTTGGGTAGATTTCTTCCTGTAGTCATAGGATTTTCAAAGAGTGATAGTTTGAACATTACACCTTTTCCAATATTGATGATGAAATGAATATGTGTAAGTGGAAGTTGTATGCATTCAATGTTTTGTAGGTACTTGCCACATGTATTCAAAGTTAGCACCTTAGTGCTAAGTTAAAGCCTACCAGATTGCTGAACTGCCAAAAATGTGAAAGTTATTGTATGTTTTTCTATTATGGTAGCGCATGAATATAGCTCCCTCAACCTACTATATTCTTGGAGGATTTAATTGCAGTTAATTATATTTATTTTGTAAACTTTATGAGTTTGTAATTGATCCTCATTGATGGAGTGATCATAGAGTTAGGAAGTTGTTGTAGTTTCCCTTTAAATAATCACTATTGTAGCTTTGAGAAGGATTTTTTGGAAGAAAGATAGAATAGATTGATTTTCATAAAAGTAGCATGTGATATTGTTTTTTATTAGATGTAATTTCTTACAATGAATGAATAGAATACAAAATTCAAGTTTACATCTTCTATCTTGATTGTCTTTTCTATTCACTCATCCAAGGGTGCCCACTTGGTGGGTGAACTACTCTGTTAGAATAGATTTCATTTCCTTGCTTATTTCTTCGCAAGGTATAATTATGTTGTTCCTATAGCCATTGATAATAGAATTAGTGAAATGTTCTTGCAGCATAGATGCATAGATAGGTTTATTGCTTGCAACATTACTTTAAATTTAAATTAAGGTGTTGTTTTAGTTTCTAGCTTAAGTCTCCTTCAACATTTCCTTTGTCTTAGTTGTAACAACTTAAAGAAGAATTAGATCATATACTTTGCAGCCACCCTCTCAAGCTTACGCTCCCAAATTGACAATATAAAATGAAGTTAGTATGTTATTTTAGGAAAATAGATGATACAGTCTAATCATGGAGTCGCTGTGAAAGAATGTCCAATCCTTTATTACTAAGGTATTAAGCTGACTAGCTAACGTATCTTCAAAATAATTTCTTCATTCAGCCTTGAGGCTTTCCCAATTAATTATAGATAATCAATTATATCATAATTAAAATAATACTATCAACTCACAATCTATACAAATTCTCACATGTGTGACACTAGGGCTTGCACAATTATTGATGTCACCATCAAACTATCTTCTATTATTGACTAACTACACATCTCTAGATTATATCTCTATTAGAAGATATAATGTACTCACTAGAAACCACTTCTTAGGTACTTTGTCTTTGTATTGCTTATTATAAATCAAGAAAATATTCCATACATCCTCGGCTTACTTTACGCGCATTGAACCTTATCATTAGGACACAATATGTAACATGTCCTTACCTATGCATCATTGAAAAATTAAGCCTCTTTTTGTATGACTTTGATCTATATTAGCTACCTTACCAATCTTCACAATATTACTACTATGTTGACATCAATGACAAACACAGTCATGAATACAGCATGTCAATACTACCAAATGCTCACCAATGCTAAAAATAATCCCCCAAAGGAATAACATCATCATTAATGCTAATAACCTCCTCCTTTGGCATTGATGTCAACATAGATGAAAAACATCTAGGTTCCAAGAATACCAAACAATGCTCTATTGATGTTGCTTCTTGTTCTCATCTTTTCAAATCCTCTTCATCATTCAAATCTAAAATCCTCTAGAACACTACTTTGTTTTGCATCTTCTAGATTAGCATCATAACATTTTCACCATGCAACTTCTTAGCTTCTCCCCCATTCAAAAAAACTCTTCATGTTGCATATCTCTGTTAAAGATATTCCTTCTCTTTTACATGAATCTTTCTAAATCTCCATAATAACTCTCTCTCTGCCATTGACATCAATGTCAAAGGCTTCATTATGTCAATTTACTACTTCAAGTCTTTAACCAGCTCAAGAGTCCAAAGACATTATTCAATAAAAATTACCAAGAGTCCACAATGACTCTTCTCATCATAGATAATCCCCCATTTAGGAAGCATCAACATTCAATCCAATCAAACAATACTGCTCTATACCACTAGATTGGTACAATCTCTACATCATCTACTCTAAAGTAGGCAAGGGTATAACCCCAAGGATACATCTTTAGTATTCAAATGTATCTTTAGGTAAGGGCTTTGTAAAGATGTTTGTAATTTGATCTTTAGTACTCACATACTCCAATTTGATCTCCTTTTCTGTTGCCTTTTCTCTCAAAATAGGATACTTATTAGATATTTTCTTAGTCTTAGAATGCAATATAAGATTCTTAGACATACTTATTGTACTTGTGTTATCATAGTATATGATAATAGATTCTAAAAATTCTATCCTAATATCCTTCAACATTTTCTTCATCCACATCACTTGATTACACTTATTTTTTGTTGTTATATACTCTACCTCAACTGTACTCTAAAAATACAATATTGTTTCTTACTTATCTAAGAAACTAATCTTCCTCCAAGAAAGAATGTTCTACCACTAGTGATCTTTCTGTCATCTAAACTACCTGCCCAATCTGCATCAATATAAGCAGATACCATATTCCATAATCAGATGTTCCCTTCAAATATATGAATATCCTTTTTATTGATGCATAATGATACTCCTTAGGATCATCTTTAAATCTATCTACAATCCTTTTTGCATTTAGTATATCTAGTCCAGTGTGAGTTAGATATTGAAAACCTCCAATCATGGATTTGTACTTCTTTTGCTCAACTCTAGGTGTCTCATATTTGCTAGATAACTTGTGACTAGTTATCATTGGTGTACAAGTGTACCAATAAGCTTACAACTTTCCAATCCAAATCTCTTCAATAAGTCTTTCAGATACTTAGCTTGTGAAATAAAAATACCATCATTGTTTTGTACAATCTACAAACCTAGGAAAAACTTCATTTCTCCTATCATACTCATTTCAAACTCATTCTTCATTTCTTCAGCAAACTTATCACTTGCTTCGTCATTACCTCCAAATATTATGTCATCAATAAATATCACTATTATCAACAATCCATTCTCTATTTCTTTCAAATACAAGTTAATATATGTTATACCTTTAGCAAATCCAAGTTTTGCCAAATATTTGTCCAACCTTCCATACCAGGTTCTAGGTGCTTGCTTCAAACCATATAGAGATTTCTTCAATCTACATACCATGTCTTTTTCTTTTGTTAGAGGAAAACCTTTAGGCTACTCAATGTATACCCCTTCTTCAAGTTCTCCATTTAGGAAGGCTAATTTGACATCCATCTGATACACTTTGAATTTTTTATTTGATGCATAAGCTAGGAATATTCTTACTGCTTCCATTCCAAATACATGGGCATATCTCTCCTCATAGTCTATTCCTTCTTGCTGTGAATATTATTTGTACACAAGTCTAGCTTTGTTTCTTACAACTTCACCTTGTTCATTCATCTTTTTTCTAAATACCCATTAGGTTTTGATAACATTCTTGTCTTTAGGTCTTGGAACTAATTCCCATGTTTCATTCTTCACAATCTGATCTAACTCTTCCTTCATTTCTTAAATCTAATAATCATCTTTACATGCTTCATATGTACTCTTAGGTTCAACTTGAGAAATCAAACATATATCTTCATTATCTATGTTCCTTGTCATCATTCATTTGTCTTTTCTTCCAATTTATCTACTCTAGAGGATGATTCTTTGTTAGAAGTAGGATTTCTAACTCAACTCTTACTTCTTCTCTTGGTTCAAATCTTTCTCCTCTTTTCTCAACAATTTTTCCATCATTCTCCAAATCATTGTTAGTTTCCAGGAAAGCTTCTACATTTTGTCCAACAATTCTAGTATTATCTTCTTCTTCATCAGAATTGTAATCCATCATCTTTTGCTTAATTCCAAACTTTTCATCAACTTTTATATTTGCACGTTCAACTATTGTCTTGGTTCTATAATTAAAATATTTGCAAGCTTTACTTTTCAATGAATAACCAAGAAACATACCTTCATCACTTCTTGGATCAAACTCCCAATATCATCATCTCTCTATATATAATATTTACTTCCAAAGATTCTAAAATACACTACTGAGGGTGAATGACCAAACCATAATTCATAAGGGGTTTTATCCATACCTTTTTTTATTTGTACCATGTTCATGGTGTATACTATTGTATTAACTATGTCTCTTCAAAATTTCTTGGCTACATCATTCTCAAATATCATTTCTCTTGTTGTATCTACTACTAAATTGTTTCTTCTTTCTACAATCTCATTCTTCTTGGGGATCTTGGGTGAAGACAATTGTCTCTTGATTCCATTCTCTTCAGAAAACATGTTAAACACTCTAGAGGTAAACTCTCCTACTCTATCTAATCTCAAACATTTTATCTTAACACCATATTCATTCTCAACTCTATTCTCAAATATCTTAAACTTATCAAATTATTCAAACTTTTCTTTAAGAAATGTTACCCACATCATTCTAGTCAAATTGTCAACAAAAATCATTAAATACCTTTCTCGATAGAATCCTCTTGTCCTTGAAGGGCCACTCAAATTTGTGTGAACAATATCCAACTTCTCTATAGTAGTGAATTTTTTGATGGGAAATGATACCTTCTTTTGTTTAGCCAAGATATATTCTTTGAAAACAATATTAGTAGGCTTTATTATCTTAGGAAAATCTCTAAGTCCAAATGTGCTACTAACCTTCACAATGTTATCAAAGTTTATATGACAAAACCTCATATGCCATAGCTAACTATTATCCACTTTTGAAACCAAACATGTTATTTCAGTGGGATTCAAGTGAAATACATTACCTTTAGGACCTTGTTCATGTTCCAATCAGCTTACCATCCTTATCTTTCATAATGCAAGTGTTTTTTGTGAATTGCAACTGATAACCTTTATCCACCACCTACCCAACACTCAACAAGTTATGCTTTAAACCATCAACAAAGTAAACATCATCAATCTTATTCTTTCCATCAAGAGTAATAGATCATATTATAATGTGACAAATGTTATTGTTATGAAATCTAGCAATACCTCCATCATGGTTCCTAAATTTAACAAACTTGTTAATATCACCAGTCATGTGATGTGAACATCCACTATCTATTATCCACTCAGATTTCTTTTCATCTTGGGAAACTAGATCGTTGTCTTCTCTAATTTCTTTGTCAAAATAATCTTCTTTAATGGCTATGAATCCTAGTTCATCATCACTTTCACTTTGAACTTTTCCATTAGATTCCCCATCTTCATTTACATACAGATAATTTCTAGGTCTTCTAGGCTTAAATTTTCCCTTATAATATTTCTCTCTTTTAGGATACTTAGATACATAATGACCAAATTTATTACAAGTCCAACATTTAAAAACATTCTTAATATTTGGTTCTCTTCTTACAAGAAAGGCTATACCTTCTTCAATCTTCTTATCTTCATCAAATATGGTTTTACTGCTACTAGCAAAATATTCTTGCGTGCTCACACTTCTAGACAAAATTGGTTAAACACTTAAGGCACTAAAAACTATTTCAACTCATGTCAATTCTCCAAACTGTCTCAAGCCTAATTTTTATACTTCCAATCTTCCAAGAAAATTTTCCCTGGTTAACTTCTCAGTATAGGGTATCAATAGTTCAATCATCTGTGCTACTTGCTTGAATGATAGTGTCAAAAGTTTCAAGTTCTTCCACACAACCTGATTTTCTTCCTTCGTTCCACCATATGATTTGATTCCTACAACAATCTTAGATATCCTACCAACATAGTTTCTTATAGATTCATATTCCATCATTTTAGCATCTTCAAATCTCCATATCCAATTCTGCAATCTTATCCTTTTTGTATGTGCACTTCCTTCAAAAATAGATTCTAATGCTTTTTGAATTAAATGGGATGTTGGAATTTATTTTACCTAAATAGATCTAGGTTCTTCTCTATGTTTTTCTCTCTAAATTTGAGTCTACAAATCAATGTCAGTCTAATAAAATAATTCCTTTGTGACATTCTTTTTGTTAGTTCTTGGATTAGGACCTCTTAAAAAGGAATCATAATCAAGTATCCTTTCCTGAATTCTAAACTTTTTATCAACTCTAACATTATCACTTTCATCAATAGTCTTAGATATTTGATTAAAATGTCTATAAGATTTTATTTTCAATGAATATCCAAGCAACATACCTTCATCACTTTTTGAATCAAACTTTCCAATATCATCATCTCTTTAATGTACATTACTTTCAGTTATGTGTTAATAAGGGTTTAAAAGGAAAAAAATGGTTACTTTTGATTCATCCCCCCCCCCCCCCCCCCTCTTAGAAGTACTCTTCTCATTTGAACATTCCAACAATTGGTATCAGAGCATTGGTTCTCATAGAGAGAAGCCTAACAGCTTGGAGAAAAAGGTTAGAACATGGAAGTCTTCAAACTTGGGAAGATCATTGACAATTAGGTGATTGATGTACAACTAGCTCTACACAAAGTAGAGGAAGCCAGGGAGGAACTAAGAAAATCTTTGACAAGAAGGAAGGAGATAGACATAGCTGAAAATGTCATACACTACAAGGAGATTGACTTAATACAAGTATTTTCCAATGGATATTCCAAGGAATATAATGTAGCAATAGTAGAATTAATGGAGAAAAATAGAGCACAAGCTGAAGAAATCAGATTACTCAAGCTTGAACAAGAATCACAAGCCATAATGCTTTGTGAAGTGACTGAAAAAAAAAAAGAGCTATTGAAGACAAGGCCATGATAGAAAATGACAAGAGAAATCTCATCAATAGGCTAGAAGAGAAGACAATTGAATTTGAAAAGATCTCAAATATGTAGTTGGACACCTCAAGCTAGATGATGAATGCCCATAATGAGCTAAACATCAAGGACATTGAGATCTCCACCTTGAAGATGCATAATGAACAATTGTAGAATGAATTGAAGAGAGAAAAGGAAATAGCAGAAAGTTACAACAAACCCAATGAGGCCATCAAGTACTTTGAGAAATTTCTGAAATCCCCAAGGGCTAGTAATGATACTTCAGGACTTGGCTACATCAGCACTAAAGAAGGAGAATCATCCAAGATTGTAGCAGAAAGAAGCAATAAAAGTAAGAACACTAAACCAACTTTTCATTTCTATGGTAAAAAGGGACATACCTCTAATGTATGTCGAAGCAAGAATAGTCATCAATATGATAAGCCTACAAATGCAAATTTTTGTCACAAGTACAAAAAGCAAGGACATTCAACACAAGACTATAGAACCAAGACCATGAAGACACCAAGATTTGAGGGTCACTGCTACAACTGCAAAAAGTATGGACATAGAGCATTTGAATGCAGATCAGAGCCTATGTGGACACCTAATTAGCTTAGAAGAGGAATCAATCATGTGCATCACTACAATTGGGATTACAATACCATGTATAACTATCACTATTGTCAAGAGTATGGACACATTCCTGAAAAATGCATAAGGACACATTTCAAGGGAAGTTACAACAGGTGGCTAAACCAAACTACATGTTTTAGTTGCTTGAAGATTGGTCATATCAGCAAAAACTACCCTACAAAGTCAAAAGCACCAAAGACTGAAGTCAACAAAGGAAAAGAGAAGATTGATGTTGAACAAATAAGAGGACAGATGAACAAGACATTGAAGAAGAAAGGTGAATGCAGCACATCAAATGGAGAGATCACTTCACCCAAGAGGTCAAGTGATCACACCTCATCCAATTAAGCACAAGACAAATGCATGAGGCTGATACAGATAAAGATGTATCATACATCAGCCCAAGAAAACATAGAAGTACTACAAAAATAAATATGCATGACAAAAGATGTCAAGTTAAAAATTAGAAGATGATGTCAAGCTACCTTTGGCTGCCGAGTGAAACTCTAGTATATGCCAAGTTGAATAGACTAGTGGATGTCGAGTAAGAGCTGTTAGTGGTTGTCGAGCAATTGAGAAGTTCAGTTGATGATGAGTGAAATTAGATAGTAGTTTCTAAATAGATGAACCTTAGTGGAAGCTAAGTTGACAAAATCTTTGGAAGTCGAGTGTACAACTATAATCACAAATGTAATAAATGCTAAGTTTTTGAACCTAATAAAGTTGAAAATTGTTCATTTTTGAATCATTCGAACACAAAGAAAAGTTGAGTAGAGTGAAGAGACAATTCTACAGTGATTTGTAGTGATTCTAATAGTGATTCAACTTGATTTCATCAATTCACAGGTACTTCATTCAAGTGTTGAGCTACGTAGAGTTTTAAAGCTTATTTAATTTTAAAACCTAGTTCGATAAATGATGGCATTTGGGTCAAAACCACTAAGGAGAAGGAAATTCATGAAATGCAACTTGTTAGTAATGAAGTCAAACAACGAAATTTTAGGCCCATTCTTGAAGTCACCTATAAGAATGATCCCACTGGTGCCCTATCCGTAATACCTGATAAAGTTGTTATGGTCCAAGACGTTTGAAAGTGTTATAACTACAAAGTTGGAGCCATAGAAGATTTGAAGATTTTTAATGCATTTGATAAACTATGTGATAATGCAAAACTTAAAAATGAATTCTCCATAGTTGAGAAGAAGGGTCTAACCAAAGCCCTAGTTTTCCCTACTATTTTTAAAATATAATGGATATGCATAGTGTTGAGCAGAATCCATGATGGACCTTTTTGGTTCTAAATAGGGCCAATGAAGTTTACAAAGAAAAATGTCCATAGGGTTATTGGTATTCCAACCCTAGATCGGCCAAAGACCCTGAGAAGTGACAAAAGGGAAGCCATAGAGAAGAATACAGGTGCAAAATGGAATAATAGGAGAATGACAATAGACACCATTACAAAACCCCTACTAGATTTTTCTGTGAGAGTCATATCCCACAAATTCTACCAGTCAAGTAGACTAAACAGTGTACCATGTATAGCAGTGGATGTTCCCTATAAATTGGTAAAGAAAGATCATACATATGATCTTGTAGAGCTTATGTTACAGCAGATCAATGAGAATCTGGGAGCTATAAGGAAGTCTAAGGGAGCTCAATGCAAATTTGGCTTAGTTTTGGTTTGTATGTTTTTCTATATCATGAAAGAATTCCCTTTAGTAGGCAAGGTGAAATGGGATTAGAATAAGACCATTGTTGAGAAAATCAATGGATTCATTGAGCAGATGGGTTAGAATTTTGATGCCCAAATGAATAGCTTTTTTGAGGACTTTAAGAAGTCCATGAAATAGAGGATGAGGATACCAGTCTCACTAGTTGAGTAGCATGTAAAGGATATTTTCTTTCTAGTGGACATTGATTAAATTTTTATACAAGTAGTCATACCTAGAGTGAGATGGCTTAGGCCATTGGGCTATGAACTTGATGTTGATCAAGCCTCAACAACAATAACAACTCTACTTGCAGAGGAAATTGACAAGGATGCAAAACATTTTGGAACTTATGATATTCACAAATCAAGGGTGGAGACAGACCTTAAGAAAGCCACAACAGTGAAAAAGAAGGACAAATTGATCAAGAAGATCAAGAAAAGATTTGGAGTTGAAGAAGCAGGCACAAAAAAGGAAGAGGAAGTTGATGAAGAAGAGGATGACAATGAAAATGAAGAAGATGAGCTTCTACAACTGACACAAGGTCTAGGTGAGGATAAAGAGGAAGGTGCTAAGGAAAAAGAAGCTAAGGAAGCACATATCAGAACTAAAGTCACCAAGAGGAAGGCTAAAACTCCACCTACTCCTCAACCCAAAGCAAAGAAAGTGGCAAAACCTACACCAAAGAAGCCTCCTACCAGAGCCACCACCAGAGCTACAACACAAAAGGCCAAAGAAGAGGTAGAGAAGGGGAAGAAAAATATTAAGAAGACTGATGAGGAGCCATGGAAGAGAAGAAAATATGTAGCTAAACCTAACTAAAACGAAGAAAAGATAGAGTCAAAAGATAATAGTTAATTCAAAGTGGTAAGTCATCCACCAAAGTCTTCAATTGACAAATTGTGTATAGAGATTACAAATGATGACTTGAAAGATTTAAAGAGTTTATATTTTAATAAGCTCACTAAGGAAGAGAAAAATAAAATAGAGGAATTTGTGTATGCTATGATGGCCAAGTACAAGCACACACCTCTAGAGCTGGATAGCTCAATGCCCAAGGAGTTGTACAAAATCGTTGAAGATAAATGGCATTTCTATCTTCAAATGGAAAAGGAAATAAGAGAATCTACTTTAGCTAGATTGTTGCCTAATTTGATTAAGGGTCAAATAACTAATGTAGTCAAGAGGCACAATAGTAGATTTACTCTAAAGCATAGGGAATTGAGTATTTTGCAAAATAAAATTGAAAATATTGTGAACAAATCCATACAGTTGTGGAAAAAAAATTATAAGAAAATTGATGATGTTTTTGATGAGGAATAAAAGGTAGAAGCGAGTGCCAAGAAAAAGGAAATGAAAGAAATAGGGAAGAAGGAGGAAGATAAAAAGGAAGAGGAGAAGAAGGCTGAGGAAGAGAAGAAAGTGGAAGAAGAAAAGAAAGATGAAGAGGAGAAAGAGGAAAAAAAGGGTATAGATGAGCAATAAGAAAAAAGTGTGCAAGACACATAGTATCACCTCCTAGCCCTCCTCATGCCACCATCACACCTATAGAGATTATCAAGATTAAGGATGTTATTGACACCTCTTGTCAAAACATCAATCCATTGACTGCAGATGACCTCACAAAGATCCTTGACCAATCAACACAAGCAACTAGATTATGTTCAAGCCCAATACTAGTCAATGTTGAGGAGTTGCAAAAAGTAGTAGTAAAATCAAAGGAAGTCAAGGTGAAAACACAAGAACCACCTTCGACCACTCAAACTACTGGACTCTTATTGCTTCCACCTCCATCTCCACCAAGAACAATAACAGATGCACTTCAAGTGTTGAGCGCAATAGCAAAGGTAGAAACAAGAAAAATAGAATAGCCAACAATAATACCCCCAACCATTGATGGTGAAAAGGAAAAACAACCTGAAGAGAAGGAAGAGAAAAGAGATGATGAGTAGACTTCCATACAAACTTTGGTTCAACTACCCAAAATAGGTACTCCCACTCAAACTCTTCAGAAGCTGAGCACTAAAATCTTAGCACTACAAGTTAGAACACCAGGCTTGACCTCAACATAAGTAGCCAAGAAACTTTAGTATGGAATTCCTGAGCTTGATGAGGAAATCACAATACCTTACTATGAATCCAACACTCTCACTGAGGAGAAGATTAATGAAATACAAAGTGCACTGGATAGAAGAAGAAGACAAGAGGTATTGAGAAAAGAATATAAATATAGGCAAGCACTGAATGAGATAAAGGACATCTTTATGGATTCCTTTAGCTTGTAGACACCTAATGAGTTAGGGCTAATAGTAGAGAAACTATCTAACATAGTTGACCAAGTGACAAATGAAGACCAAGATACAAATGCAAAATTAATGGAATGGTCAGAAAAAAAGTTCCAAGGAAAGGTAAATGAGAAAATATCTGGTGATATAGCACTATCTCAAGTTGAGATGGGTACAAAATTGGATAGAGTAAAGATTATACTTGGGAATATATTCTCCCTATACAACAAGTTGTGTGATTTTTCCAACTTCACACGAGAGACTAGCCAGAGGATACTAAGCTTGGAGAGGAATCTAAAGATTTCTAGTATGCAACTCCCAACTAATCTAGCTCAGAGTGAGAAGCATTTTTCTCAAACGCTTCACACACAAAGAGAATTAACTGTATTAACAATAGAGTAGGCAAATACAAAAGCTAAGTTGATGCAAATTCAATCCTCTATAACTCCTCACTTGGAGGTACTCCATAAGGAGCAAATGTATGCAAAAAAAATCCTTAAGAAATATTCAAATCTTTCTACCTTAGATGGACTTGTACATCTAGCAGCAAAGATTGCCATCCAACATAAGTCATTGGACATTGCACTAGCAAATTGGGATGTAGCTCTGAAGATACTCCTAGAGGTAAATAGCACATTTTTGGCTAAGCATGGTATTACTCCATAGAACCCTTTGACATCAGTGTCAAAAAAGGGGGAGATAAAGTAAGGGGTTATATATATATATAAGGGGAGATATGCATATATGTAGATACTATGGGAGAATACCAAATTTTGAACCATTTTTAATTACATTCTTTTATTCATTTTGAGAATAAAGTGGAAAGTTTGTAAAAATCCAAAAAAGGGGGGAGACTAGTAATAAAGGAGAAAGGGGAAGATGCAAAATTTTGAACTTCACATAGATCAGATATAACACAAGGGCTCAGAATACAAAAATAGGACAAAAGATAGAGAGAATCAGGCATATTAGCACATCATTTCAGTCTTAAGAATGGACAAGGAATAATCAACTTAGGGGGAGTTATAAGGTACATTGTTACTCACAATATTTTTGAAATTTTTGCATGTACGCCGAGCAAATAAAGAATGTGCTCAACAAGGTTAAGTTCATAAGTACTTAGTTAAGTGTTTTTGACACTCATGTCAAAGGGGGAGATTGTTGGTCAAAAGAATAGTCTTGAAATTTGAGTGTCAACACACTTAACCATTTTCGCTATATAAGCCAAGTACACAATGTATGTTGAGCCATAATTTCAATAGGTGTCAAGCCACAGTTGGTGTTGAGCTAGTCTGAACATAGTATGTGCCAAGTGATCTAGGAAATGTTCATGTGCCAAGTAATCCAAAAATGTTCAGATGTTGAGCAATACAAAACATACATGTGTCGAGCAATAAAGTGTTTAATAGGTGCCAAGAAAACCAAGAAAGTAATAGATGCTAAGAAATCCAAGAATTAGTGCATGCCAAGTATCAGTAATGTAATGAGTGCTAAGTAACTCAGGATCAGAATAAGAGTTTGTGCCATCACAAAATAAGATGTAAAACAGTTTTTGCATGACTCATGAAGGGATAAGAAGATAAGATCGAATCCTTACAATTACCTATGAAATCAACATGTAGCCAATCAAAAAATTGGAGACAGCATGCAACCAATAGGTGACAACAAAATATTTGAGCAGGAATTTGAGATTTAATATGGATCGTAGATACATACCTAACCCTAAGTCTTTATGATCTTTAAAAGGAGGTCAAAATCCCATTGCATGTGTGGATGAGAATAGTGAATGGGGAGATTATAGAAAAATTTCAGTGTGAAGAAGGAAAGACTTAGAGGAACAGAGTAGCAACTTCATATCAAGTTGATCAAAATAGTACAAGGGACAAGGAGCACACAAAGAGATTAGATCAAGCAAGGATTAGAATGAGAAGAGAAGATCTAGCACCTGAACATAGCAATTTTAGATTGCATTCAATCAGGTCAAATGTTTTAATACTTTCTCACAATTGTATTAGATGTTGAAATCCTATATTGATAGGTTAGCTTAACAACTAGGTAGGAGAACCTTTGGAGAAGGTGATTGAAAATCCTATGTATTAGGTGGGATTAACAACCTATTGTAAATACCTTAACAGGGTGACACTTCATGTAAGTGTTTGTAAATCCTCTAACTAGGTCACTATTGACATAGTGTAAAGCCTTTCACAGGGCAGACCATCAAAAGTGGTTGAACATTGAATGTTGTAGTAATTTTTTGTGGGTGTCATCCCCACCCTATTTTTACCTTCTTATTCATGGAGGGTTTTTGGGTTATCAATTCTAGTGTTATGTGTTGATGCATGTTTTCATTTCATGTTTACTTATATATTTACATGCATGTACATTTCTTTCAATTATGTGTTAATAAGGGTTTAACAGGATAAAAATTGATTACTTCTGATTCACACCAACCCCCCCCCCCCCCCAAAGAAGTACTCTTCTCATTTGAACATTCCAACACCAACTCTAACCACTCTCCTCCATAACAGCTATTAAACTCAACAAATGTATTCCCATCTCTAGTCACATGATCAGAACAACTACTATTTATAATCTAATTAGATTTATTTTCTTCAACTTGTGATATCGATACCTTTTCTTCTCTAACTTCTTTTTTTTAGGACTTTCTTCCTTTATAGAAAAAACTCCAATTACATCATCCTCATCATCACTTTCAGTCAAGAAGTCTACAATTTTGAAATAAAATTCACCATCCTCATTAACATAAAAGTAATCCTTAGGTACTCTTGATTTATAAGGCTTTCTATGTTTAAAATTATTTACTCTCTTAGGATATTTAGAAGAATAATGACCAACTTCATTACAAGTCTAAGACTATTTTATTTTGTTACCTTTAAGTTATCTCTGCATAAGTAGAGCAATTCCTTCCTCAATCTTCTTGTCTTCATCTTCTCTTGTTTGGCTACTACTATCATAATCTCCACTTCTGCTTGCACTTTTTGTCAACATAAGTCTATCTCTTTATGCACTGAAAGTAGTTTCTACTATAGAAAATTATCCACTTTGTCTCATCCACATTTTAGTTGACTATAGTCTTTCAAGAATAGTCTTTCTTGCAAAATTATTTGTGTAGGGAATCACTTGTTCAATTATTTGTGTTTTATATTTGTATGCAAGTGTCAAAGTCTTTAATATATTATGTATATAACTTCATCTTCTAATTTCTCTCCTCTAAACTCTTAATTCCTTTAACAATCTTTGATATTCTACTAAAATTACTTTTCATAGACTCATCTTCCATCATCTTAGCATCTTGAAATAAGCATATTCAACTCTATAATCTAACCTTCTGAGCATGTTTATCGCCTTCAAATTTACTTTGCAAAGCATTCCATATTTCATGAGAAAGTCTCAAAGATTTTACCTAACCAAATTCAATTTCAAGAAGAGGTGATAATAATGCTTCTCAAGCAAGCATGTTGAACATGAATATGTCTTTATCTATTATTTTACAACCCTCAAGATCTTTTTGTTCAATCAAAACCTTGTTATTTTTAGTAATCAACCAATATTTCAGACCCATGCATAATAGATGTGTCCTCATCTTTTCTTTCCAACTATCATAATTAATTCCATCAAACTTCAAACTATCTTTTCTAAAATGACTCACCATAGATCTCCTTAAGCTATTAAGATTTTCCTTCAAGAACATGATGCTATTATACCAATTGTTAGAAATTAAAGTCCACCCAGATAACTAAGAGGGGAGGGAGTGAATTGGTTATGTAATTTAAAAAAATCTTAGTATCCTTATTAATTTTGGAACATGTAAACAATAGATGCACCAACTATATAAATTTAACCATACACAATAGCAACATATTTGTCAACTGTGAGAACCCTTGATTAGAGGGTAAACACTGATGGGAATGACACCCACAATATGATGTACTAATATAAAGTTCCTTGTGAAAGGATGGACCCTGTTAGCAGTCAATGAAATACAATTAGTACATATGAGTCCCTATTAGGAGACTTTGAATACCTATTAGGAGATTCCAACCATGTTAGGAGTTGCACTTAGGAATTGAAAGGAAGATAGATGGACTCATTGTCCAAACATCTTATGTACTATCTTCACTAAATAATACAAGTTTACATCAACAATTATTCAATAGAAACTTATCTTGCCAAATATGGTTCCTTGTTAGCTCACTATACCTCAATTGAACCAAACACTCTTTGATCCAAAATATATTCACGTTTAATCTCACATAATACATCCAACAAATATAACCACATATCATTGTAGAACTATGGAAGTTAGCATGCAAAGAACATTACTAAAGATTATAGAATTAACAAGCCAAAAACAAAACTCACACATAGATTAGATAAAAGAAGGTAGAAAAAGGGAATGCAAACCAAAGGGAGAAGCACCCAACAAGCCTCCTTGATATCGTAGATGTGTCCAATGATGGGGATGTATGCTCAAATGTGCTTCAAGCCTTCAATGGCTGGTGAATGGAAGTGTAAGTGTGGATGGATTTTTCCATTATAAGATTATTTTGGTAGATTTTGGGCTCTCAAAATAGTATTATAACCTTAGCATAAAAGTGTGTTAGATTATGAGAGGGGAAGAGTCCAATTTATAGGCTAGGATGGCTAGGATGCAAGAATAGAAAAAGGATGCGAGAGGGATAGGATGCAAGGAAAAGGAAGCACATAGATTGTGCTTCTTCAATTCCATATCCTTGTGACAAATGTCACAAAGGGATTGGATAGGGGAAGAGGGTCAAAATGAAGAGTAAAAGGGAGTTAAGAGGGAGGAGTGTGGAAGAGGCATTAATGAGCCATTAAGGCATGTAAAAGCTTTAAAGTCCTTTGGATAGGAATATAAGAAGGATGGGATAAGACTTTGACTTTGGTTTGGGTTAGGAAGTCTTAACTCTTGTTTAAAGTTGTGCACATGTTTAGGAGGGGGATTAGGCTTGGCTTAGGAGGGGATTAGGATGCAAGTGGCATGGCACTAATGAGATAGGTTAAATAGCTGGCTAAGTGAGGTTAACATGGGTTAATGGATTGGATTTGGATAATGATAGGGTTTAAGAATGGTTAGGGTTTAGGAGTTGATTTATTAAATGATTTATCTAATAAAAGGTAATGTGGGATTAAATTAAATAAGTATAGTGCAATTATTTAATTTAATGGAAGAATAGGGATTTAATTGATAATTTGATTTTGGGTTATCATTTGATTTTATCAAGTGGACTATAGTTAATTAAATAAATAAATAAACTAGGGGATGATGATTATTAATTAAATATTAAATATTTAATCAATAATGTCCTAGAAGATGACTAAACAAGATTAATTAGTGATGTAATCAGATTTAGGTGTCTAAATTTTTCCCCTCTTTGACATAGTTTTGTGAAAACACTATTCGAAAGAAGTTTTAGATGTAAATGACACAAAGAATATTTTTAAAGCAACATAGTTTCCATATCTAGAATAGAAAGAGGAGAGATTGGACTATGTGATGCCCTCTCAAGAAGGCAGTGGGGAGAGAAGACAAGGCACAATGACTTCTTGAAAAGGTACAAAAAGTCAAGGTGAGCAAGAGGATGCAGAGGAGGCGGCAGGGGGGGGGGGAGCATAAAAGAGGGTAAAATTGCAAAAATAACAAGGCTGGGGTGAAAAGGGGGGCCTAGAGGGGTCAAAGAGGGATGTAGGGCACCATAGGGGGCCTATAATAGGGTCTAGGAGGGCCAAAAAAGAGTATCTACTCTCATATTTGCAACAAGATATTGTCATTTGTAAGCTCTAATATAGAGGACATGATGGTTGTGTAGGCACTATTAGCTCCTAATTCAATAGATTTGAAAATAAACAACAAACCAGACCAATACATCTAAGGCTAGCAAATTCCTATAATGGATGTACTTGATTGTTGATCTTGGGCCAACTATAAGGTTAATTAACTCTCCTTCTTCTTTAGGCTCTGCTAGACCTAGGCTGGTGGACCTCAAATTCTTTATATGGTACCAGTATAAAGGCATACAACTAAATCTAGATAATAGATAAAACCCCTTAATCTTCTATGTCTATGCAAGCATTCATGTTCATGAAATAGCTAATAACATAGCACATGAACCTAATAAACCAAGTGAGGGAAAATCTTTCAACTCTTAAACATAAAGGGAAAGATATTTGATTGATAATTTGGATCTCATCATAACTTGGGTATGCAATAGTAGAGAACATGCAATCTCTAAGCTAACTAGTCCCTTATCCATCAGGCATCAACTAAACCTTAACATACACATGGAAACTTCAAGTATATTTGTATATCTAGATGTTTTATCTATCTATTTGACTTGCAAACAGACATCAATCTTCATAAAAACTCTCACACTTGTTGTAATATCCTCCTAGTGTAATCTGCAACCTTGTCAATGTAAATAAGCATTTTGTAAGAATTTTCCTTAGGGGAAAATTCACTCAAGAACTAAGAACTCAAACATAAGCACAACTGTAGACCAGAAAGAGTATGATCAGAATATCGATATGCATTTGATTCAATATCAATGAAATTACACTAGGAGTGCTTGCATATAAAGGCCTTTGAGATTCATCTAGAATGTCTAGGAATCAGGATCATGATAAGTCATACAACTAGGCACATGTCCACCAAATATGGGTTATCCTCCATTAAGCACAAAAGTAAGTGTGATGATGAGAGGATAAGCCTACAAAGGTGTAGCATGCAAATTTATGTTGTAGACAACATGTGCTAAAAAGGGAGTGTGAATAACTATGTTGTCTACATGACAACTCAGTGAATGATGCAAACTTCAGTGTTATAGACACCATGTGCTGAATTAGAGTTGCGTACTTCTGTGTTGTCAACATGAAAAATCATAAAGGTACACAAACTCCTAGGTGTCTCACAAAAATAAATAATAAAATAATACAATATAATAAAATAATGCATTAACCTAATTAAATTTAAGTAAGTGTAAATAGTAAATACGTATTTACACCAACACCCCCCTTAAGTGCAACTTAATAAAATGCCCTTAAGCTTAGAAAAACTAGGATGAAATGCATGGTGGGTCCCAACTACTGGGCCATGTTAGGTACCCATGTACATAATGAAATGAAATCTATCATAAAGTGGAGAAAGAGGGAAAACCTCATGGGAAAAACCCTCCCCCAGAAAGAGAGATGAAAAGACTAGATGCATGTATGGATGGAGTAATCAAGACCCCCCCATTATGACATACATTAAGTATATACAATAGTGAAGAATAAGAAGAACAAGACCTCATAAGAGGAAAAAGTCCCTCCCATAAGAAAGAAGAGGAAGAGAGATGAGGTAGTCCCCCCCCTCAAATGAGGAATGTCGACTAGTGATTGCTACTTCAAGGAAGAAGCTGGTCCAAGAATGTTGAATGATGTTCCTTCCCTTTGGAAGAAACAATGACAAAGGTACAATCCCAAAGATGTCTGGTGGCCTTGAAACCTACTCAAGTGTCCTTGTGTTGATGCTGATGATTGCCCCTTCCAATTGTGTCAAAAAGAACGAATGTAGATCTGGAAAGGATGTTTGTTGAAATTGTTCCAATAAACCATCTATCTCCTCAACTGATAAAGAGACCTCCAACAATTGTTGTTCATAAGGATCTACAATCATGTCAACCTTTAAAGATCGATCATGTAGAGAATGGACATGAGGGTCAAAGTGAGCCCTCACAACAACTATAGAAGGATCATCTTCATCAAAGAGAAGATATAAATCATCAAGGTTGTCTCCCAAATATGTGGTGTGTGACTCCATGGACAAAATTGCAATGTCTTCCATGTAGTCATCTTTTGTTGTTGGAGCTAGAAGACAAAGTGTACGCTACTATGCTAGACCTATCATTATGGTAATTATGCATGTGGACTATATTGATGTCATGACCTCTCGCTGCAAATATTGATAGAACCATACATATCTAAATTTGTTGAAGCAATATTGTTGGTGTCACTATTAGTTTCCACAGTGTATGAAGTGCAAAGAGGATTAGAGGATAATATAGGTGAACTTTCCTCAAAGTGTACATCCTTCTCCACAAAATCTCATGAGTCTTAGGATCCATAAGTCCATATGCTTTCACACCATCTTCATACCCAATGAAAGTACAAGGGCCTAGGTGATGGTGCCTTGCATCCCCTGGAAGAAATGTTTTCCCATACTAGACAACCGAAGACTTTGAAGTGACTCACAACTAGTTTTAAACTACACCATGCCTCAAAAGGAGTTTTCTCATCTAGGGCATTATGAGGAGACCTATTAAGTATGTGAGTAGCACTACTAATGGCTTCAACTTCAAGTGTAGGATCAAGAGACTTGGCTTGTATCATGCAACTTGCCATGGACTTAAGAGTCCTAATCATGCAACAAGGCTTCTAAAGGAGACTTAGGCACAAAGTGGGAGAAGGAATAAAGCCTCTTGTCATGATTGACTTTTCGTGCTACAACCATTGAATCATCTTTTAGACTTCACACCATTACTAAATTTGGAAGGAACTCAACTTCATTTCCATCTCCATGGTGAGTGATTTGGTAAATTGAGAGGAGATTGGAGCTAAGATTTGGAATGTAGAGAACATCTTTGAATTCCCCATTTTCCATTTCCACATGTCCTTTCCCTCCAACTTCCATTTTAGTATCATCTCCCACAAAGATGTGTAGTACCTATGACTGCTTCAATGAAGAAAAGTCTCCCTTTGAAGAAACCATATGATATGAGGCACCTGAGTCAAGTATCTATTCTGAAGAAGAACTTGTATACATAACATAGTACACACACACCCTTTTCACTCAATCAAAAGACCCCCCCAAAAAAGATGCTTTTGGCACTTTATATGTAGTGCGTGTACAATGGGCCACTTGCCAAAATGTATAAAGTGGACTTCTAATTTTTCCTATTAAAACTGCCTTTTGAGGCCCAAATCTATCACTAAGCACTGTAGCTTAGATGTACAACAATTCTACAAAGTAATCAAAGCATTATAATGCAGAAAAAGCCCTAATTTTGAAAGTGAGATTTTTGTCCACCCAACCCTAGAATTTGACTATAGATATAAAAATTAGATAGAAAATAATGCACTTTAAAAAAAATGGAACCTAAAAAACTATCCAGATGAGCCCGTATGAAGCATTTGAAGTTGCAAAATGCATGATTAAATAAGTGCAGTCACCAAAAGATGCAATTTCTAAAAAATCCTTGCACCAAAACTAGAAAAGAACACCACCACTAAAATTTTTAGGAAATCCTACCCAAAATCAAAAAAAATTGCACCTAATTTGGAGTTGGGATGAGTGAGTTATGGCCTTGCAAAGTCAGGCTACCAAATCAAAAAGCAATTTGAAGAGAGGTATGGGTAGAAAACTGCTATCTTAAATTTGATGATCAAATGACCATCATAGTATTTATTAAATGCCTAGAAATGATGGTCAGATGATCATCAATTTAACCTTCTTTTTGGCTGACGTCAGCAAAAAAAGCCACCTAGGGTGATGTGGCAGTTAACTAGACCATATGGATTGTACAGATAGGTGACATGTGGTAGTACAATATTGAATTAGACTATTGACTTAGTAGAAAATGTGGTACAGATGATGTATCTTCTCTACTGATGTGGTTGGAGTCCTACGTGGAGGTCTACTAACGTGGGTGAGTCTTTAGCCAATGCGTGGTAGGATTACAAGTGTCCACATGGGGGCTACTTTAACCATTCATCATGCTACATGGTGTGTGGAAGACAAGTCTGTGTGGTGGACAAAGGATGAATCCATGTGTAGGCTCCAAAAATTGATGGTGGGCTTTAAGAGCAGTAGTGTCATATTTTGTTTGACGTCGCCAAAAAGATATATTGCAGTCACCAAAAAATTTCTCACCACTGGTGCAACAGACGGTCACTGGAGATAGCCATTTGGAAGCCCACACTAGAATTTGATTTTACGATGGCTGGAGGTTTAAAAGGTGGCAATCAACATTTGTTTAATAATCCCACATGGGATGTGCAAGGGGTTCCTCCACTATTTAAAATAGATAAGCTATAGTTATACAATAACAAAGGCCATCAGTGAGTGGAGGCTTGCCCAAATTAAGTGCTTGGGCAGAATTTAGTGAGATTTTCCCAAATTTAATTTTGTAGTTGCCAAAATTTGAATAGTACTGATAGTTGGAATATGGAAGGTGCCTGCGAGGGTAATTAGAGAATATTTCATTGCTTAAGGAATATATTGCATAGGGCTGGGGTGTGACTGCCCAGTACTTGTGCAAAAGAAATTTTCTTTGCTAGCCCAATTGTTAAAAAAATTTGAAAAAACTATCTGAAAAAATAGAGATAATAAAATTAAAAATCTAAAAAATAATTAATTAGATTTTCAAAATGACCATACCTAAGTTGAAAATCGGGGCCTCTGTGTGCCGATTTGAAATATTTTTTTTCCTAATGATCGACTTTGGCCTAGAGTAGCCAAATTCATAATCAATTTGCACCAAATCAACATTTCAAATGTAATGGTGAGGTTTGTTCTGGCTCTAGATGCTCCCAATTTTTGTGGTACTCTAGATCCAGGTCGAGGTGCTGAAGCAACAATGGTCTCAAATGGCTATGTGAAGAGAAATTCTCGAAGCTCTAATACCATGTAATAATTTTCCTTAGGGAAAAATTCACCCAAGAACTAAGAACTCAAACACAAGCACAACTATAGACTAGGAAGATTATGATTAGAATATCGATATGTATTCAATTCAATATCAATGAAAGAACACAAGGAGTGCCTGTATATAAGGGCCTCTGAGATGCATCTAGAATGCCTAGGAATCAACATCATGATGAGTCATACAACCAGGCAAATGTTGTAGACAACATGTGCTACAAAGGGAGAGTGAATAATTGTGTTGTCTACATGACAACTCAGTGAATGATGCAAATTCTAGTGTTATAGACACCATGTGTTGAATTAGAGTTGCGTACTTCTGTGTTGTCAACATGACAACTCATAAAGGTATGCAAACTCCAAAGTGTATCAAAAAAATAAATAATAAAATAATGCATTAACCTAAGTAAACTTAAGTAAGTGCAAATAGTAAATACATATTTACACCAACACATTTACATGGATCCTTGTTCCAATAGAAAATCTATCCAGACATACAACCTTAAAGGATTGCAAATAAGTTTAAGTTCTTTGTTCTTAAACACAAAACATTGCAGATAACAGAGGAAGGAGATGAGAATTAGAATGAAACTAAGGAAAATTAAGCTCTTGTATTAATTTCATTGAAACCAATACATATATATATATATATATATATATATATATATATATATATATATATATATATATATATATATATCTCAAAACTTAGAAAATATACAAAAGATGACTGTGTAGTATAAAATGCTTCAAAAGAAATACAATACTATTGTTCATAACAAAGGAACATTGAGAATGGTATCATAGTAGTTAGGAAATTCTCCAACTTTGGAACCTATCTAGTCTCACAATAATGAAAAAATGTCAAAAATTGGAACCATTACAAAGAAATATATATAGAAGAGAAGATATTTCATGATCTAGAATCTGAAATTGACATGTGTCCCACTGAAATTGTCTTCAATCTGATGTTTGTTGAAACTAACCTTCCTTCATCTACCTACAATTAGAACCATAAATGATGTAGAAAAATATCTAATATATCCCCCTAAAGTAATCAACAAAATATCCTTGAAGAAAAAATTAGATACACATCAAATCTGTGATGTGAACAAAAACTTCATTTGCAACCAACTTCATTTAAAAAAATCAAATCATCATTAAAGTTTCCAATGAAATCAAATTTGATGAAATTATGGCTATATCTGATTCTTAATTTTATCTACGACAATAAATTTTCATTTTTCACTGAGATTGCCCCAAAATCACAAAACCTCCTATAGCTGCCTCTAGTGAATATCTGCACAAAAACTAATTGTAGAAATAGATAATTCATTTCTTCCCAGTTCTAATGATATATTATAGTGCATGTTCTTGACAAAAATTATCTCTCAGACTGATTCAAAATTCCATGCCCTGGGTTATGAATAGAGCATTAAAATTGAAAAAATTTAAATCTTGCATAGTTAAAACTATATAGAAACATTAAAATAATTCAAATCTTCAAAATTTGAACCTCTGTGCATTTGAAACATGTCTGAATTTATTTATTTTTATTCATTTTCAAATCTTCTTGCCACTTGTCCACTTCTTATTTGCTATTTTACCTAGGTAGGCCTTGCAACTCCAATACCTTTGAAATATTTAAATTTTCCTCTTAATCTTTATCCTTATTCACTTTGTAACATCTTACCTTTCTTATTTGCTCCATCTGATCTCATGACAACATGATGAACACATTAATATATTATTAATATTTTAAACCTTTAAACTCCCCTCATAGCATCTTGCCCTTCTAAATCCATATCTTTGATCCTACGAATCATGGTAATTTCACCCCTTTAAAATCTTACAAAATTCGTAAGATCATAAGCCTTCATCCTTGGCCTCTTGATCTTACAGCTTTAGCGTACCATCAGAGCCCTTCCAAATCTGGCTCTTGACCATATGACTGCTTGCCACATGGAATCCATTTTAACATTTCATTTGGTCAAAATTTTGACCCTTATTCCTCCAGGTTGGGCATGGACGGGTTTCTCCAAGCAACGAGCTTGACATCTCACAAGATGTGTGTCTTTGAAGACATTTATCACTTATGTCTTTTGGCTTATAAAAAGTTATATCAACTATCATGTTCCTCATCTAGGATGAAAGGAAAAGGCTTCCCCTTTGGACATGAACTTATTTTCATCCTCATGGACCTTCCCCTTACCTTTGCTATCATGGACACTCCACTAATGTTGTGGATTTTTCCTCTCTATTGGGGACCCATGTATAACATGGATGCTCTATGGTTGGATGTTTTTGAGCTTTGCTCCAATCGTTCACATCTCCTTTAGCGTAGAGCTCATCCTTTATTGTTTTCAGCTACTTCAAAATGTGGGCTACTGCTATGATGTTGCCTCTTTACCTTGCAAATTCTTCCTTCAATGCACATGGAATTCTTCTATCATAGGCTACCCCTACCTCTTGCCTGTAGATCTCCTATTCAAATGCTCCTTCTAGCCCATTGGTCTTTGTTGCATATAATGCATGGAGCCAAAAACCAGCCTTCCTTTCATGTCATGGATATCCTTGTAGATGGAGCTTCTTTTCTTCAATACCATAGTTTGATCTCTTTGGTTTCTCATCACAATGAACTCCTAGTTAATGAAAATAAATCAAAAACCTGGCAGACACTCCATTCAATTTTCCTTCAATGTTTGTTCCTTTTATTAAAATGTTGCCTATAAAATAGAACACAATTAATGCACTTCATTCATTACCACATATTTTCTTCAAACATCCATTCATCCTCTATATCTCAAAATGTTTTAATGCACACTTCTGACCTATAAAATTAAATAAATAATCCCTTGCACATATTCGGCTCCACTATTGTTCACAATACATATGATCCTACACAATCATTTGGAAACAAATGATGATATGCATATAGTGAACATTGTAGCAATTAGAATAATTGCAATTTCCCATTCAAAGACCTCAATTTACACACAATCTTCATCAGTTTGATGGAAACGGTCAGACCCCAAAGTGGGTTTAGCTAAAAAGAATTTTTTTTTTGAACAACTGACATTGTAAAGTGATCCATTAATCTTCTCAAACTAACTAAAATCAAATTTGACCACTAATTGATCAATTAAAAATTAATTTACCCTATTCTTTGCAAACTATGACTTTTTGATAATAGGGCCTATCAACTGGCTTTAAACACTAACGCAAATAGATAATTGGGCTTTGAAAAATGGCACACTAATATTTTGTTCTGCAATCTTGCATCCTATCATATCTTGTGTCATGACGACACCTAGGTCAAAAGATATTGGCATTCAAAGTTGCCCAATTGAAACTGCCTACAGATCAACTTGTTAGAAAATTGGAAAATTTGTCTAGTTTGAGCCTTGAAAATAGGACAAATAGATGCCTAAAGGTACAAAAATTGGGGACTTAGTTCATTTCAATGAGGGGAATGTAAAATTGTGATTTGGGCTCATGACGAATCACAGGATGCATTTGGCAATTGTGTGAAATGGGCTACCCATAATTGCAAGACAGGTGACAATAGAAAAAAAGTATTCTTTGCAAATGAAATGGTTGTGAGAAAGTATGCAGATGGATTTGTCAAGGTTTACAAATTGGGACACTTGAAGTATTTTTAAAAGTTATAAATTACATTCAAAACCATGTTTGAAAATTGATTAAACAGATTCGTCACAAGCTCAAATCTAGAGTGTAGAATGTATGCAACCTCTAGAATGCAATGCAAAAAGAATTTTCTCATTTGGGTCAACTGAGTCAAAGATATGATTGGTCAAATAGGGCCTTCCAAAACTATGCACAATTAAATCAATGTGCAAAAACGATAAATCACCAACTTTGAGGGGTTTGAAACCTAATCAAATGGATTCTAGATGAGCTGAAAATTGGAACATTGGCTCTTTGATATGCATATTAAACATCCCCAATGTGGAAGGTCATGAAGCATTTTTGGGTAAAAGATATTCAAAAGAAAACTGAGCTACTATACACTATTTGACACAAGCAAAAATGTAGAAATGAACACTACTCAAAACAAAACTTCATTGAATCAATTAGGATGAAAAAATAACAATACAAAACACATGCATATGCCAAATGAAGGGTGTTAGACAACTGAAACACCACCTAGACCTTGAAATAATAGCTAGTTAAATATGCACGAAAAGCACTCATAGGAGCTAGATTTCAAATTTTGGAATGGTACTCAAAATGGGGAATGAAAATTTGAGTCCCATTAGGGATGACCAGAGTATTGGGTAGAAGTGGTATGATGAATACGGCCATGATGGACACCAGACTATTTGGTAGGCACTAAAAATTTTCTCTTTGGTTTTTGTTTTTTACTTTTATAGTGTTCCTGAAAAAGAAAAATAGTGTTCTCATAAGCATGGGTCTAGCAGGATTGCTCTAAGGATCAACAAAATCATGATCCCACAAAAGGGTCAAGGGTAAAGGGTAAAATATAGGGTCTTAAGTTATTTTTATAGGAAAGTGAATCTATCTTATAGGTTTTTTAGAATAGAAGATTTAAATGTGGGAAATAATTCTCGTTAGCAGGAATGCAAGCCCATTAAATAATGGTAGGTTAGGGTAGAGTTAACATGGGAATGAGGGTTAGGGTTGACTAGAGGGGAAAAAATGAGATGTATTCCCACTAAAATCTACAACTACAAGAACATAGGGATAGGGATGGGTCGTAGGAATGTAAACCCACTTGCAAGAATGTGGTCATAGGGTGAGGTTTGGTGGGTAAAAAGGGATTATGAAATATAGGGAGAAGAGGTTAATAGAAAGAATAACTGACACGGGTATGGTTTTCTAGATGTAGCTGTCACTCGATACATTAGTGTCGCAATAGTGACACACCGTGGTACTATGCACCATGGAGCAATTTACACTAGCTGATTGGGTGAGGATTGATATTATTAGGCTAGCGTATTTAGCAAAATTACCTCATACTTGGACATACATGGCTATGGTGATAGTGGTGTGTGAGAAATGGCATAACGAGATAGAGACATTTCATCTGTCAATATGCGAGATGACTGTCACCTTGGAGGATGTCTATAGGATCTTCCAACTACTAGTGTAGGGCATGCTAGTGATGGCCATGAGAGGAGTCACAAGAGAGAGGGGGGTGGATCTTTGGGTCTAATTTTGGATTCGACAGTATCAATTTGCACTAGTTGAATATCTAGATTGGGTGGCCATAGATCCATGCATATATTTCTATGTGTACGAGTTAGTGTCAGGGTACATTTCCCCAAATACCGATGGTACAAGAGTTACATTGGCATTGATTCCTATGATCTTTTAGATCATAGATGAGGGAGTTCTAGCTACATGGGACTCATGGATGCTCATAGAGTTATATAGAGATTTGTACCAGATACAATGTTAGGGTATAGGGCACCACTAGGGGAGAAGCGTGGGCTTTCTAACCCTATTATAGGTTTGGGCCTAGGAGCATATTGTGGTATTTAGATCAATTAAGTGGAGGAATAGGCAACTAGAGGAGCCTATGGTATATAGCTAGGGAGATCTACTAACATACCACCACATCAAGGATGTGGACTACTAGTGAGTCCAAATAGATGAGATTCAGGCAGTGACATGGAGGTCATATATAGGTCTTGGGCGATGGGTAAAGGAGAAGTACCAATTTCCTTTCACTATATTGTCATATTTTATTTTTGGGCAATGGGACTATATAGCCAAGTAGTATTGACTAGATAAGGTGCTATAATAGTTTGACTAGCTGCAAGATGTGCCAAGAGATGTAGTTTGGTACCAGAGAGTTATCTAGGAGTTGGTTACACTATTTGGGTTACCTCTAAAGAGAGGGGGATTATTTTAGGCATGGTGAGACAAGGTACCCTAGGATTAGGACTGGTTCAATGGGTCAACAAATGTTGGGTCCACATAGGTTTATAGGGATCAATTTTAGTGCCCATGAACAATGGGGAGAGCATAGGTTACCAAGGTGGTAAGAGAGATTGTCCAAGAAGCAAGGAGGGGGGGTATGATGTGAGGGTCCTAAGACAATAAGAGAAGGTTGTGGTGTAAGGGGAGGCACCATAGAGGAAGGGATAGAGAGGGAGAGGAGGAGAGGAGGGGGTAGGAGAAGGGGAGGCCACAGTAGGATAGGCCACAATAGGAGGGAGGATCCCAGGGGTTGGTTGGAGGAGGAGGAGGGTCGTCTGCTGGAGGAGAGGATGGTGGATTTGTGGGGAGATATGCCTCCTTATAGTAGGAACACAATTCCATGAGCCAACTATTGTGGGACAAACAATAGGAGAGGGACTATCTCATATATGAGCAAGATCAGTTCTAGAGGGAGCAGGATGCTACCCAAGGACAACTGGACAAAATAAAGATTGTGTTGGGGGGACAACAACTAGAGTCAGGGTGGTTGGAGGGGAGGCTAGAGGTGATATAGTAAAAAGAGGGATAAACTTAAAGGGAGGGTGTGTACTTTGCAAGAGAAGAGAGATAGGATGGTGGTGGAGGTGGCAGGACTTAGGACGCAGATGGCAGTGGGTGGAAGGTTGGAGGAGTAGAGGTGATTGAGGTAATTGAGGGGTGTGTTAGAGGATCTACAGGAGAGGGAAGGTTTCTATAGGGTTAGATACCATGCAATCATGCTAGTGGATTAGATCAAGCATTATAGGTGGCCAACGCAATTAGGTACAGTTGGCACACACAGAGGTATACCGAATGGTGGGGAGAGTGGGTAGAGCACTAGGGGATCTTCGAGGATTGTTGGATCTCAACAAACAAGGCAGAGCCATAGATCAAAATAGAGCCAGAGATAGCAGAGGGGGATAGTTGTGAGTTGGGATGAGGTGGAAAGCTCAAGGATAGGAAGATGAGGAGAGAGGATGAGGCCACTACCACCACTAGTGGCATAGGGTGTAGAGAGGTATCCCTATAAGTCTCACAGAGAGGAGGTGATGGACAAGGATGTATAGTGATCTACTATAGTTTTGTGTTGTTCAAAATATTGTTTAGATAGAGATGTAATTTTGTGGGCACATACCTAGATGTACTTGTATTGATGTATGTACTATATGGATATTGTATTGGACTATGATGGAAAATTTTGTATTATTTCAAGGGTGGGTGATGTATTCTTTATTCTTTATATATATATATATATATATATATATATATATATATATATATATATATATATATATATAGATATGATGAGCTTTCTTTGGGGTAGGATATGTGTTAATGAGTATTTTACTTATGGAATTTTATTTTACTATATGCTTTCATGAGATGGATTGACATGTGTTATGCAGGATGTGATGATTTATGAGATGGATGATATGCATGATGTTACTGACATTTTGTGATGTAGGATGTGATGTTGTTTATGAGATGGATGGTATGCATGATTTTATTGACATTTTGTGATGTAGGATGTGATGTGGTTCATGAGATGTATGATATGAATGATGTTACTGACATGTTTTGATGTGTAGAATGTGATGTTTGTGTATGGATAAAAAATGAAAAGAATGACAATGTAAAAATGAATCTAAAAAATGAAAAGACTGTGAGGTGGAAAAATGATAACTAAAGTAAACCTAAAAGACTATGATGATGAAAAAGGATAACTAAAATGAACCCAAGGAACTATGATGATGCAAAAGGATAAGTTAAGATGAACATAAAAACTATGATGATGCAAAAAGGATAACTAAAATGAACCTAAAAACTACGATGATGCAAATGCAAATGGAAATGGATCTAAAAACTATGATGATGCAAATGATAATGGAAATTATTCTAAAAACTATGATGATACAAATTATAATGGAAATAGATCTAAAAACTATGATGATGCAAATGATAATGGAAATGACTCTAAAAACTATTATGATACAAATGATAATGGAAATTAATCTAAAAACTATGATGATGCAAAAGGATACCTAAAAACAAACCTAAAACTATGATGATGCAAATGATAATAGAAATGAATCTAAAAATTATGATAATGCAAATGATAATGGAAATGAATCTAAAAATGATGATGATGCAAAAGGATACCTAAAAATGAACCTAAAACTATGGTGATGCAAATGATAACTAAAATGAATCTGAAAACTAAACCTAAAAACTATGATGATGCAAAAATGAAAAAAGAACATAAAGAGATTATGATGATGCAAAGGATAATGGAAATGGATCTAAAAACCCTAGGATAATGCAAAAATAAAAAATGAACCTAAAGAGACTATGATGATGAGGTGAGTAAGGAATGGATGTGACATGAATGCAAGTAGAAGGAATAGGAAAATGAATATAAGAGTAGGAGGGTGGGTAGGATGGATGTATATCATATTACTGATCAACCATAGCCTTGGATGGTGGTGGAAACAATGTGCACAACTATGAACATATTTTGAGATTGGGGATCTAGTGAGGGAATGGGTGGGGGTATCAAGGAGAAAGGAAAGATTGATAGTTGGATTGGACCTTTGGGGTTGGGGGAAACGAGAGGGAAAGAAAACAAGAATGGTGGATTCTTCAAGGATAGGATTTGTGAGATAGGTAGGAAGGATGTGGCAAGGTGAGATGAGGGAGATATCCTTTCATGAAAATTGTTAGAAAGGTTAATCTTTCCTTGGATATATTTTAATTGGGATATTCCAAGGGTCCCTACATGTAGTTTGTCCACTTGTACACATGTGGAGGACATGTCATTGTTTGTCCTTTATTCCACATGTAAGGACAACTCTTGTTTATTTCTTTATTTAGTTTATCCTCCTTAAGAGGATTGTGACACTTTGCACACACCTATTATGAATGTGGCATTCATAGAAATGGGAGTTACAAATGCAACTCCTCTCTCATCTCTATATAAGAGATGCTCCTCCTTCCTTCTACACAACTACACACCACTCTAAGCACTTGATGTTATTGTATTGAGCTACCTTTGCTCCAACACTCTCTCTCTCTCTTCTTTAGGCATTTGCCTTCATTCATAATAACTCACAAGGGGTTTTCTTTGCTTTCCCCTTATAAATCCTTGTCTCCATTGTTGAACCATCTTGGTGTATGCTCTTGGAGTTGCTTATCTTATGGTAACATTGTTTCACACTTAACTTACTTGGATTGTTTCTCGTTCCTTGCTCAACATTATCATTTCTTACATGGTATCAGAGCTTGGTTATCTAATCCTTGTTTTAAGTTTTGTGGTGAAGGTTGCCATTCATTGGAGCACACCTTATTTGGAGACGTTATTGAGAGAAGAAGATTGTGTTGTGATTTTAGCTCTTTTTAACTAATCTTGTGCATGCAAGCTTCATTTTTTACTAACCCTCTTTGGAAGGCTTGCCGCCAAAGGGTTTTCTTGCAAAGCTTCATATTTTTTACTAACCCTCTTTGGAAGGCTTGCCGCCAAAGGGTTTTCTTGTAAAGCTTCATATTTTTCACTAACCCTCTTTGGAAGGCTTTCCGCCAAAGGGTTTTCTTAGTAAATTTTAATTTTTTTTTAGTAAATTTTAATTTTTTTTAGTTTGTTTTGGACGGCATGCCGCCAAAACAAAACATATTACATTAGTAAAGCTTTCTATCTCTCTACTTTTTCTTACTTCATTTATCAAAAAAAAAAAATTTCTTTAGAAAAAAATAATATATTTTACTATATTGTGCCTTTTTTTAAAAACATAGTGCAAAGTTTTTTTATATATAAAATAAAAACATTCTTTTATTTTAGTTGGGCGGCCATGCCACCCCGTGCCTTAGCGCGCAACTGCCGCCAACGACACTATTCCCATTTCTCTGCGCGCAAGCGCCGCCGGTCCCGACTCGCGCCGCCGCGCGCAAACACCGCCGTTGCAGACTCGTGCCGCCACCGCCGCCAGTTCAAACTTACACCGTCGTCGCCGGTACAGCTCTGCAACTCTGCGACCCTTGCCGCGTGCAACCGCCGCGCACTCTTACGCCGCTCCCCACTCTGTTTGCATTTTTAAACCCCAACCACCGCTTCCGCCGCTCCCACCACGCGGCGACCACCGACCTTGGCCACTCCTGCCACGCGGAAACCACCGACCGCGGACCGCCGCTTCCACCACGCGGCGACCACCGACCTCGGCCGCTCCCGTCACGTGGCAACCACCGACCGCGGCCCTCCTTTCGCCACGTGGCAGCCACCAACCGCTTCCCTCCCCTTTCAACTTTTAAAAAAAAGTTTCCCCCTCTTTGTTTTACAATTTTGTTTTAACTAAAACTAATCCAACTTCTATTATATTAATTTTTTAATTGTTTAATAAATTAATTTTTAATTTTCTCTATCACAATTAGTTAAAATTAAAAGAAAATATTCTTAATCTTATATGAAAAAAAAAAACACATAAAAACTAATTGTTTTTTTTCAATTAATAAAATTTAATTTTTTTTCTCTCTCATTTAACAACATTTTTTTTCCAATCCATCTGATTTTCAAATTAAGGGCATTTATTTTTATTTTTTTCCAAAAAGTGAAGAATTTTTTTTTCCTAATCATGTCAACATTAATTCCAGAAATCAAACTTAATTATTCTAATTATCATTCTTGGAAAACTCATATCTCATTTATTTTTCGTTTTAAACATCTCTTCGAAATAGCCACTGACCCTTCTCTTGAGCCCGATTCAGCGGCTACTCAAGACGAGAAAGATACTTGGAAAGTTAAAAACGAAGAAGCTTTAGGGTTAATTGGTATTTCTATTATTCCAGATTTATATGGCTTAATTGCTCACTATTCTAAAGCTCATGATGCATGGTCCATCTTGAAAACCAAGTATGACAGTGGCGATGAATACTGCAAAATACAATTGCAAGATCAACTCGAAGATCTCAGGTATGTAGATTTTAAAGGTATGGATGAATTCCTCTTAAAATTTGATTCTCTTAAAAGTCAAATTATGGCTTTAGGTGTTCAATTAGAGGACATTCATTTAATCCATCTTATTCTTAAAAAATGTCTTCCTAGACAGTTTCAACAGTTTATAACCAATATTCATGCACAGATTGCTATTCCTACTTTAACTTCTCAGTTAACTTATGTTATTTTTCAAACTTTATTAAGACAGGAAGAAGCTAAGCTAATTCAGTTTGGTACTCTCAAATCAACTGAACATGCATTTGTGTCTAGAAATTCAACTAATAATTTTCGTTCCAATAATCATAATTACAAACAATCTAATTCTAATTCACATAACACCAACAATAAATTTCATCCCAAATATAATAATACCCATCATCCTAATAATACTCGTAATACTAATAATCTAAGGAACCATTCCAATTCCAAACCTCATTGTTCTTATTGTGGAAAAGATGGTCACCTTGTCAATAACTGTTTTAAAAAACAAAATGATAAAAAAACCTATGAATCATAGTACCAATCATCAAACCTCAAACCATAGAAAAGGTAATTCAACTAGTTCTAATCCTCGTCATGCTTTTACTTGTAGCTTTAATCTTTGTAAACCTTTAGAATGGATTGTTGATAGCGGTGCATCACAACATGTCACTTCTCATAAAGAAATTTTTGATTCCTTACAGCCTAATATTGCTAACATTCCTATTCAGTTAGCTAATAATCAGACTTGTAAAGTTGAAGGACTAGGTGATGTTACTATTCCTAATGGTAAATTGCATGATGTTTTATATGTACCTGACTTGAAAACTAATCTACTTTCTGTTTCACAGCTATGTCATAACTATAAAGTTGAGTTCTACAAAGATACATGTTATATTATAGATCCTCAAACCCTCAAAGTGATTGCTCATGCTAAAATGGATAATGACAATTTGTTTAAATTCCATGAATTTGCTACTTCACGATATTCTTTACATACTTCTATTGATTTCAATATATGGCATGAAAGACTTGGTCATTTAAATTCTGATTATATTACTTTCATGCAAAAGCATAATATGGTTGATGGCTTGCCTAACATTATTCCTTCCAAGATTGCCTGTACAGGTTTTATGAGTGGTAAGATGCATAGGGAGCCCTTTCCAAGTGGAAAATCATGGCGAGCAACTCATAAGTTGCATCTTGTCCATAGTGATCTTTTGGGTCCCATGGAGAATACCTCCATCCAAGGTTCTCGGTATGCACTTACCTTTGTTGATGATTTTTCTAGACGAACTTGGATCTATTTTTTGCATAGCAAGGATCAAGTTCTTGATATATTTATTGAATTTTAGTTGTATGTTGAAAGGCAATCTGGGTATAAACTTAAAATTCTTAGAACTGATAATGGGAAGGAATATGTGAATAATGCTTTTCATTCTTATTTGAAATCGTGTGGAATTAAGCACGAGCTTACTATTCCTTATACACCACAACAAAATGGTGTAGCGGAAAGAAAGCATCGGACCATTGTTGAAATGGCTCGAAGCATGTTGCATGCTAAGAATTTGCATTATAAATTTTGGGCTGAAGCCATGTTTTGTGCAACTTATATTCTTAATCGGACTCCTACCAAAGCTCTCAAGGCTATCACTCCAGAAGAGGCTTGGTCTAGTAGGAAACTGAATTTACATCATTTACGGATATTTGGTTCTATTGCTTATGTCCATACGCCTAAACAGAAAAGGCATAAATTAGATGCTAAGTCATCTCCCTATATGTTTGTTGGCTATGATGAACACACTAAGGGTTATCGTGTTTATGATTCCACTACTAACAAAGTTCAAGTTGCTAGAGATGTTTGTATTGCAGAAAATGGAGTTCATGATTGCTCTACTACAACGGATGAAGAATTCAGTGGCACTAAAATTGTGCTAGTGGAGGACCAACCTCCTTCTCTTAACCCTACTCTTTCTCTTAATCAAGTACCACCGATTATTTCTACTCCTACATCTCATGATACTCAAATAGATACTAATGATACTTTTCTTACTCATGATTCTTCCTCTACTGATAATTCCATTACAACTAAACGTAAACCTAAATGGGCTCAAAACCTCATCAATGAAGCTGATGATTATATTTCCAAATCTAGTGGAATTAAACATAGAAGGATTAATTATTGTAATTATGCTTTGATGACTACTATTATGAATTCTAACGATCCTAAGTCTTTTGATCAAGCTAACTCTCAACCTCATTGGCAGAAAGCCATGCAAGAGGAATATGATTCGTTACTTGCTAATCACACTTGGGACTTAGTCACATTACCTCCTGGCAAAAATCTAGTTTCATGTAAATGGTTATATAAAACAAAATTGAATACTAATAATGAAATTAGTAAATTTAAAGCTAGACTAGTTGCTAGAGGTTTCTCCCAAATTGAAGGCTTAGACTATAATGAAACCTTTGCACCTATTGCTAAAATGCCTACTATCAAATTAGTTCTTGCTTTAGCATCTAAAATGAATTGGCCCATTCATCAAATGGATGTTAAAAGTGCCTTCTTAAATGGTGAGTTACATGAAGAAATCTATATGGCTCAACCTCCTGGATTTGTTAAGAAAGGTAGTGAAAATCTCGTTTGCAAATTGAACAAATCTATTTATGGTCTTAAACAATCACCTAGAGAATGGTATTCTCAAATTAATTCTTTCTTCATTTCTCAAGGTTTTACTAGAAGCAAAAATGATCCTAATCTGTTTATTAAACATACTACCGATGATATTATCATTGTTATTGTTTATGTAGATGATTTAATTCTCACTTCTAGTTTAGACATTTTGATTTCTGATATTAAATTCCAACTTAAACAAAAATTTCAAATGACCGACTTAGGTATCTTACATTACTTCTTAGGTATGCAAATTTTTCAAACTCCTAATGGTATCTTTGTTTCTCAAAGCAAGTATGCTTATGATCTTTTAGAAAAATTTAAGATGAATGACTCTAACCATGTTTCAATTCCATGTGAATTAGGAACTAAATTAATGAATGATATGAATACTCCTTTTGTTGATGAAACTTTGTATAGATAGTTAGTAGGAAGTTTAAATTATTTAACTCTTACTAGACCTGATATTGCTTATAGTGTTGGTTTAGTGTCTCGTTTTATGTCTAAACCTCAACAAACTCATTTTAAAGTTGTTAAACGCATCTTAAGGTATATTAAAGGAACTATTAATATAGGCTTATTTTATGATCCATACTCTGAATTCATTTTACATGGCTATACTGATTCCGATCTAGGTGGAGATCCCAATGATGGGAAATCCACTTGTGGTTATTTTTTCTTTGTTGGTTCAGGTCCAATTTCTTGGAAAAGCAAAAAGGAACACTCTATTTCCCTATGCTCAACTGAAGCTGAATACAAAGGTTGTACCAATGCAGCTAAGGAAGCTTTGTGGATTCGAAGACTTCTTGATGATTTCGGTCTACCTCAACAATTACCTACACCTATACATTGTGACAATCAAAGTGCTATTGCCTTGGCAAAGAATCCAATGTATCATGCCCGCACCAAACATATTTCACTTCAACATCACTTCATTCGAGAACAAGTTGAAGACAATCAAATTATTCTTCTTTATTGTAAAGGAGAAGATCAAGTGGCTGATATTTTAACCAAACCACTTTCTAAAGAGAGATTTCAGTTCCATTGTAAAAATTTGGGTTTACAACCCGTTGAAGTAAACTCCCCAAGTAAAGATTAAGGGGGGGTGTTAGAAAGGTTAATCTTTCCTTGGATATATTTTAATTGGGATATTCCAAGGGTCCCTACATGTAGTTTGTCCACTTGTACACATGTGGAGGACATGACATTGTTTGTCCTTTATTCCACATGTAAGGACAACTCTTGTTTATTTCTTTATTTAGTTTATCCTCCTTAAGAGGATTGTGACACTTTGCACACACCTATTATGAATGTGGCATTCATAGAAATGGGAGTTGCAAATGCAACTCCTCTCTCATCTCTATATAAGAGATGCTCCTCCTTCCTTCTACACAACTACACACCACTCTAAGCACTTGATGTTATTGTATTGAGCTACCTTTGCTCCAACACACACTCTCTCTCTTCTTTAGGCATTTTCCTTCATTCATAATAACTCACAAGGGGTTTTCTTTGCTTTCCCCTTATAAATCCTTGTCTCCATTGTTGAACCATCTTGGTGTATGCTCTTGGAGTTTCTTATCTTATGGTAACATTGTTTCACACTTAACTTACTTGGATTGTTTCTCGTTCCTTGCTCAACATTATCATTTCTTACAAAAATGAAGGTAGTGGTGGTTTGTGGGGGGGGTGGTGGTGAATTTGGCTTAAAGCTTGAGAGTGGAGTACTTCATAAAGAAGGACCACCATGTAGTTTGAGCACTTGGTTTGATATAGGAATATTGGAGATATGTCAAGGTTGAGAAGAACACCAAGGCCTATTCACTAGTACTACATAGGGCTAACTTGAAACAACCACACAAGGATTGCCCCAGCATCACACATGAATCCCCGAGGAATCAGAGTGGAAATGATACTGGGTATTCCACAAGAAAATGACATTTCCCATGTTTATCATGTGATAAAAAATGATCATATGTTTGGAACATGCAAGGGTTGTATCCAATTGACTCACAAGCAAAAAAGACCTAATCAAAACCTCACTCTCTAATTGCCCCATTCATAACACACCATTATATAAAAGATCATGGCAACCTTAAGGAGGGAACAATTAAATTTCTTGGAAAAGATCATTTAGAACCAAAAAGTGAAATCCAAATCAATAAAAAGAATAAATCCATAAAAATAACCTTTTTCCAAAGAGATTGGCAAGACTGGATACTGACAGACCAAGATTAGACATGAGGAAGGATGCATCCTACAAGGACCTATTGGTAGTATCTAGAACTATGATGAGATAGGAAATCATAACCTTTGAGGAAAACACTTTGATGACAAGGAATCTCATGTAAGGATTTGCTAAAGTATTTAACCAAGAGATCTATAAATTGTGTCCAGGCATGAATGGACAAGAAAAATTGAGAGATATACAATAGGATTAAGCTAGGGACTAACTGTAGGGGTATATACAACAATCTAACCAAGATATTTATAGGGATCACTATATGAACATTCAAAGTGATGGAACACTTTAGTATGATAGGTTAGAGGCTTTATTTATAACAAAAAAAAGCTCAGGATGAGGGGATAACAAAAGTATCTTGATATAGTAGAATGTGAAAAAGCTTAGGATGAGGAGATAGTTAGAATCAATATATGGTACACTTTTGTCCAAGGGGTATGATACATGGATATGATACAGGATTTGAAATGCAATTGATATGATACATGTGATATGAAACATATGATAAGATATATGTGGGAAGTGCCATGATATAATAGATTGCTCTGATTTGACTTCCAAGCTTAGGGATGGAGATAGTGATAGTGATAGTGATAGTGATAATGTGGTGATGGGAACTTTGTAACACCTTGGGAAAATGGGGATTTGGATGATGAGATGTGGGGAGAGGTGGTGGATAAATTTAGATCACTGATAGATAATGGAAAGGCCAAGTACACATGGAAACTATTTGCTAGGTTTTCACCAAGGTACCTATCCAAAGTGTTTGCATTACCAAGTTTTCACCTTTGTACGCTTATTTTTCTTTACTATTTTCTTTTTCTTTCTTGGATATTTTGATTTTTTTGGTCTTTTTTAGTACGATAGATTGAGGATCTTAGGCATAGAACTTCTTGAGTTGAATGATGTTGGTGTTATCATTTAGTACTTCACCTTCAAGTGTTGATAGCTGATATGATCTTGAGCCAAACAATGCGGTGACAACATAAGGACCAACCAATGTTGGCTCAAACTTGCCCTTATTTTCTTAGTTTTCTTGGAATTTCATGTTTTCTTTGAGGACCATGTCACCTACTTGAAATTTTCATGGGTGAACTTTCTTGTTGAAGTAACACTTGAGGTGATTCTGGTAGACAGTGAGATGGTCATAGGCTTGTTTCCTTTTTCATCAAGTAGATATAGTTGTGTGATATAGCTACTATGTAATCCTCACTAAATATTTGTCCTCATAACAAGATGCACAAGGATGGGAGTTCAAATTCAATAAGCAAGACTACTTCAGCACCATAGACCAGAGAGTATAGAGTTGTGCATGTGGATGCATGAAATAAGGTGTGGTAAGCCCATAGGGCGGGGTTGATTTATAAATACCAATCATGACCAAAATCATTGACAACTTTTTTGAGGATTTTGAGTAGAGTTTTGTTAGTTTCCTTAGCCTAACCATTACCTTGTTAGAAGTATGGTCTGAAAAAATGGTGATGAATGTGGAGGGGGGTGCACAACTCTTCCATATTGAGGTTTTCAAAGTTACCTCCATAGTTTGTAAAAATGGTAGCAGGGATACCAAAATGGCATGTGATATGATAGAGAATGAATTTACATACTTGAACTCAGGTGGCAATGACAAGTGGGACTGCCTCCACCCACTTGGTGAAGTAATCTATAGTAGTAATGATCCATTTGAGGGCTTTAGTAGATAGGGGTGTAACAATAACAATAAGACCAAACCCCTAGCATGCAAATGACCATGGCAGTGCAATGGGTTGAAGATCTTGAGTTAGACCTCATATCAAATTTTTATGTTCTTTACAAGGTAGAAACCTTTTGACAAACTCATAAGCATCATGCTCTATAGTAGGCTAGTAGTATCTAGCTCTGAATATTTGTTTAGCTAGGACAATACTACTCATGTGAGCACCACAAAGTCTAGAGTGTACCTTTTTTAATTCCATAACATCCTCATTTTGGTCTAAGCACCAAGAGAGTATCATGATAACCTCGATGATATAGGGTGTTAGTTATGATAGTGTAGTGTGATGCTCTACAAATGAGGTTTTGGAGTTAGGTTCTTTTGAGATGAGGAGATATGATACCATTTTTTAGATAAGCATGAATTTTGTGGTAGTATAGGGATTAGGGACCAACCAAGATGCATACTTGTGTTGATTCATCATTCTTGTATGTGGGTTCATGTGGCTATTTGAATAATAATTCATATTGTGTAGCTTCTTGAGGGATCTCCAAGAGTAAACTGATAATGGCCATGGCATCTATAGCCTTTTTTTGTAACCTTGGCACTTGTTTGAATTAAATATAAATGAAATATTTCTTTAACTGATTTGGAGTTTATCATCTTTTGTTTGGTACTCATCAAGGACTTTCTTGAGAATCAATTATGAGTCTCCAAACACTTATAGCTTTGTTACATTACATTCAACTATTATTTTGATCCTTGTAATCAGAGCTTCATACTCTGATATGTTGTTTGTGTAGTAGAACTAAAGTTTGAAAGACTTAGGAATATAGTCACCTTGAGGGGTGACCAAAAATATGCCTACTCCAGAACCATGGGATGTATAAGATCCATCAAAGTATAGGTTCCATGATGGTTGTTCCTCTATCATCTAGAGATGTTCATCTGGGAACTCCATAATGAGAGGGTGATCAGTGACTAAAGGTGCATCAGCCAATTGATCTACACTAGCTTGTCCTTTAATCACCTTTATATTGACATATTGAATGTCAAATTCATTAAGAAGCATGACCCATTTTTCTAGGTGACCTTTGAGTGTTGTGCATGATAACATGTATTTCAAAGGATCAATTTTGGAGATAACTTGCATAGTATGACTCAACATGTAATGGTGAAGCTTCTAAGTGGTGAAAACTATAGCTAAACAAGCTTTTTCCATAGGCATGTAATTAAGTTCATAACCAACTAGAGTGTGGTTGATGTAGTGGATAGTTTTTCATCAATTTGTGCAAGAAGTTTGCCTATTGTTGTTGGGGTAGTTGTTATGTATAATATAAAAGGTCTATTGGCAATTGGTGAAACCAAGATAGGTGGATTAGCCAAGTATTGCTCGATATATTGAAAGTTGTATAGAAAAATAGGATCCCATCTAAAATTCTAATACTTCCAAATGTGTGAATGACTGACATTTATTTGCGAGCTGTGAGATAAATCTTCTAAGTGATTGCAACTTCCCTTGGAGAGAGTGAAGTTATCACAATATTTTGGTAGGAGACATATCCATGATGGCTTTGACCTTTTGGTGGTCAATTTCAATGCCTTGCCTTGATATGATAAACCTAAGAGCTTGCTAGATGTGATTTTGAAGACACATTTCTTGGGATTGAGCATAAGATGATACTTGGCCAACTAATCAAACACTTCCTCAAGGTGAGAGAGGTGATTGAGGGCATTTAGAGATTTAACCAAGATGTCATCCACATAATATTTAAGGGTTTTATAGATGAGGTCATGGAAGATGATTGTCATAGCTCACTGATAGGTTTCCCCTACATTCTTTAACCCAAATGGAATCATGTTGTAACAAAAGGTTCCCCAAGGGGTGGTGAATGTTTTCTTATGTTGATCTTCTTTTGCTATCAGAATCTGATTATATCTAGAGAAACCATACATGAGAGATAATAGTTTGTAGCATGTTGTGAGGTCGACAATCATGTCTTTGTTTGATATATATAAATCATCTTTGGGATAAGTTTTATTGAGATCCTAGAAATCTATACAAATTTTGATATCACTAGAGGGCTTGGTGATAGGTACCATGTTAAGGATACAACTTGAAGAATCAATTGGGTGAATGATCTTTTCATCTAACATCTTTTCTAACTCCACTTTGACTAGTAAAGCAACTTTGGGATACATCTTTTGGAGTTTCTATTTGATTGGTTTGACCTTTGGGTCTACGGCTAAATGATGTACCACTAACTTAGAATCTAGTTCTGGCATATCTTGATGAAACCATGCAAATCAACCTATGTTTTCTCAAAGTGGCTCAATGAGAAGATCTACTTGTTTTGATGGCAAGTATGTTACAATGTATGTGACCCTTAGGGTCTCTGTTTGTTTGATGTTGACTAGTTTGGTGTCTTCTTTTAGGATTGATGATACTATATGCCTATGATCTTATGGAGGAAGGATGAAATCTCCATTCTTAGGTGCCTTAGAGAGGTTTTCACCATCAGATGCGTTCTTTATCTTTATTTCATTTTTAAAATGATATGATGATACTCCAAAAGAGTTTTCACCAGGGGATACCTGTGCTTTTCTTTTTTTATTTTGATTTTTTTCTTTTGATTATTTTTACAACTAGAGATTTATTCCTCCTGAAAGTAACCCTTTGGGTCCACTTTGTAGACATAAGGTTATTGTGGTGGTGGCTTTTTGTATGTATCTCAGCTCTGATGAATTTTAGGAGCATGTGCTCAATAGAAAACTTGTTGACATGAATAACACTTGGTTGGTCCCAATAAATGAGTTTAGGATGAGTGAGGGGAAGGTCTATGAGGTTAATGGATAGTTCATAGAAAAAAAAGGCTCCTAAGATAAGTTTGTTAAGGAAAATATCATCGTAGGTTTTCTTTTCAACTTCCTTAGGGATTTCTTCAACTTCCATAGGGCTTTTTTGGATGTTTAAACATGCATGAACATCTATAATAGCAGCCCTAGTTATGGGGGGTATATAGCCTAGACCTTTCTTTTTCTCCTCTTATTATACTTCTATAGGTTGTTTGATGCCTAACTCTTCACACCCCAGGCTACCTCCTTGTGTTGAAGTTGATGAAAGATCAACCCCACAACTCCCAAGAATCACCTACATACAAACACCTATCACATAAAGAGAGAAGGAAAAGCTATGGAGGCTGGAATTGCCAAATCCATAGATGAGACATTCTTGATGAGCAAAAAAAGATATTACTATAATAAAAAGTGAATCAATAAATTACAAAGAGATCAATCCTTATAAAAGGAGATCAAAACCCTAATAGGGTAATACCTAAGTTGCATGATAATAATTAATAAAATGAATAATTAGCATATCTCTAAAGTTTAGCTTAAGTAAACTAGAGATAATAAGTGACTTAACAATTAAATCAAAATGATTTAATTAATAAGGAAATATCTTATTACTCTAACACCTTGATAATCCCACTATTTGGTAGCAAGGTGGTGTGAGTGTGGGTATTTCTATCTAAAATAGTCAAGGAGCTCTTTACCTTTTGGAGGTGGCTATTTGTATAATCAAGTACTGATGTAAGGGGTTGTTTCTTCTCCATTAAGGATTCCATTGGAAACCAATGTGGTGGGTCCAAGTTTTTTGAGTTGAGGAGTTGTGTCTAGATATGGCACTTGATAGGTTGGGCACCCCTGAGTATGTGGATCAAGTGATAGCACCAATAAAAAAGGTATCTGAGAGATTTTATTCACCACAACCTTGATAGTTGATCTTAATCATGGAGAGTGTGGAGGCTAAGATGGTGTCAGGATCGTGGCAAGTATCGGAGGAGCTAGCCATGGTGGTGCCAATCTTAATTCTAGGGTAATCATTTTTATAGGATGCTTCTACCATATTGCAATATGCAAAGGGTTTGGGATCATCATGGATGGTTATCTCAATGCCATGATGTAAAAATTTCATGCATTGATGATAAGTGTAAGGGATGACCTGCATAACATGAATCCATGGTCAGCTAAGGAGGCAATCATTTTTATAGGATGCTTCTACCATATTGCAATATGTAAAGGGTTTGGGATCATCGTGGATGGTTATCTCAGTGCCATGATGTAAAAATTTCATGCATTGATGATAAGTGTAGGGGATGACCTTCCTAGCATGAATCCATGGTCAGTTGAGGAGGATGTTGAATGTTAGGTTAAGATCAACTACATGACAAATTATTTCTTGAGTAGTAGGGCCAACTCTGATAGGTAGCAAGATAGTTCCTTTAGTGGTCTGCTCTAAGTCATCATAGACTTTGATAGTGATGACTTCATTTATGATATTTTCCTCAGTGTATCCTACTTCTTTGATGAACTTCAGTATGAATAGATTTAAGGCCAGTCCATTATCTATCATGACCCTTTTGACATCAAATTTAGAGATCATGATGGATATGTAGAGTGGAAGGCTATGATCTAGCTCAAAAACTAAAATGTTAGAAGCTTTGAAGGATAATGCACATGATGCAGAGAGATAGCTTATCAAGTTTCAAGATTTTGTGGCATTGATATCAATAGGGACATGAGACTCATGTAGAGCACTATTAAGGATTTCTTTTAATAGTAGACAAGTGTGGAGGAGATCTAGGATAGAGATGTGAGTTGGTATGTTCCCAAGGTGTTCCAAGATATTATATTAGGGTCTTGATGGGGTATGTGTAGATGGTTTGACTATGCTAAGTCGAGACCTTCTTATGGTAACTGCACATTGGTTATCTAGGCCTTTGATATTTACCACATTTACAGAAGGCTCTATCTGAGATATGTAGTCAATCAAATTATCATAGTCTAGTATGTTGATGTATATTTCTATAATTTATCATGGTTATCACCTTATTTGGTTTGAACATTGTTTGGTTTGTTGTTGGTGGTGGTGGTGTTATTTCTTACATGGGTCTTGCCGATATTTTTCTTGTGTGGGAAAATACATTTTCGTAGATAAATAATCCTACATTTAGAGAGGCTTTTTCCCCCACTATGATTTCTTTTTCATCAATGAGGTCTTGTACATAGTCCTTGTGTTGCATACACTTAAGAGTGGGGTGTCTTTTAACACGATGAAATTTTGAAAAATCACTTTCTCTATACTAGGATTCTCTTTACTGATTGTGATCTAATGGTTGTGTCTATGGATGTCGGATAAGATTGTCTTTGGTCAAATTTTCCAAAATGACATCAAGTGGCTCCCCCAAAGGGGTGTGTACTTGGGACTATCTTTTGACTCATGGCCCAACTATGATAATAATGGCATTGGTTTGATTTTGAGGATTGGGTGCTTGTATATTTTGTTGGGTTAGCTATGATGGAGGATGTTGGTAGGATTGTTGGTATGCACTTTGTTGATACACTGAGTGTTATTGTTGTGACATTTTTTGATAAGGATTATTTGGTGTGCTAGGTGCTGCTCTGACCACATGAACTTGTCAAGTATCTATGGCACCATCTATGACTATGTTTTTATTCTTGTTCTAATACTATGGTTTGTCATTATATTGTCCTTGTTCTTGGGTTTTTCCCTTGTAAATTTTGATGACACCATCTTTAATGCTTGCTCAAGGTTCATTCCCTTTTCCTTGATGTCTTTGTATGTTTTCAAGTAATTCATAACCATATGGTGTGAAAGACTAGGATGGTGTTGTTAATGAACATCTTGACAAGGTGGCATTTGGGTAAGGTACATGAGATCCGAGTTGTGAGAGTTTTCCATTGATAAAAATAATTAGAGAGACATTCCCCTCCCTTTTTTTTTGGTGTGGACTAGATCTATGATAGATAACTTGGTCTCAACTAGGTCAACATATTGGGCCATAGAGGCTTCAAAAAGATTAGAAAAGGTACTAATTGTGACCTAGGGTATGTGATAGAACCATTTAAGAGTGAGGCCTCTAGACTTTTAGGGAAAAGCAACATGACGAATATGGCATTGTAAGCCACTTCTTGGAAATGCATATAAAACTCTTTGACATGAATGATTGGATCTCCTTTCCCCCTAAATTTATCAAATTTGGGGACTTCAAATTATTTAGGGAAGGGTGTCATTGTTATAGTCTTGTCAAAGAGATATGGACAATCATTCTTAAACTTGAAGGTCTTGGATTTAGTTCCATCCTTGAGTTCTTTTAGGGCACTTTTCATTTCTTCCTACTCGGGGTTGATAGGTGTTATTTTTGAAAAGGGAGATTGCTGAAAACAGATTGATAGAAGTATGATAAATGTGTTTCAATCATTGTTTTTCCATTTATCTCAAACCTACTATTTGTTGGTGAGACAATTGCTTTTATGATTTAAGTACTATCACTTATTTTATTGATGAAGAGGATTTGATCAAAAGATGTAACAATAACATCTAGAGGAAAGGTTGGTTAGCCTAAGCAAGTTTAGAAGAGCAAGTTAAACAAAGTTTGTTTGCCAAGCTTGATTGAGTGGACAATAGGTGTCGAGAAAAGTTAGTGCAAGCCAAGCCAAAAATCAATTGGACTTGAGTAAAAGTCTATTTTAGTGTATGCCAAGTTAAATAGTTGATGTCAAGCACCAATAAACTTTAGTTCATGCTGAATGATTTTATACAGGATGCCAAGAAACACAATATGTATTGAGCATTAGAAGAAAGTTAATGTCAAGTGTTAGCATTATTTAAAAGGTCATGAATTCAATTGATCTGACCTGATAAGTTTTTTTTCTTGGATTTTGTCAACTGTGTGGAAGATAAGATTGATAAGATAGTGGCACAAAATTCATGGTAAACTATTTTGAGGAAAATTCAAAGAGGATTAAAGGAGAAGTTTCTAGAAAGGAATGAAATAAAATAACGTGTAGATTCATTGAATCCAACCTAATATGTCCTAACCCTAAAATGGATGATAGAGGATGAATGACAAAAGATTTTAATTCTTTATTTATAGGGATAGTTGTTCAAAAGCAAAGGTTGTTATGTGTAAAAACCTAAGGAAGACAAGGAGTCTATGGTATTGCTTCATTTAGTGACCTAAGTGAAGAGTCTGCATTGGCAAGTTAAGAAAAAAGGCTTAATGGTATGGATGCTTGAAGGGTGAACAAGCTATCAAAGCTTAAGTGTGTGAAAGCCAAGCTGAATGGAGGACTAAAATAAAAATCTGTAATCTACAAATGGAGTTGTAAGTTGTTATCAAACCAAACCTTACTGTTACTCTCTAATAATTGTATCAATCTAGGATAAATCATTTGGATTAAGGTTGACCTAATAGTCATTTGTAAATCATTTAACCAGGTGACATTCCAAGTCAATGGTCCAAAGTACTCTAAAAAGGATCGCTCCTAATAGAGTGATTGAAATCCTTTAACTGGGTCACATTTAACAGTGTGCATTGTAACCTTTAATAGGGTTGGCCTTTCACAAGGCATCACTTCAAAAGAGTGAGAAAGAGTAGCATGTTACTAGTGATTTTTACCAAATTGAGTTTCCATGTAAATCATTGTGTCAAGTATGTTGTTGAATTTTTCACATTTCATGTTTACAATTTTGCAAATTGATTTGATAGTAACCTACAAGTTTTAAGTGATTGCATAATCTTATGGATGCATGCATGATGATAAATGTTTTATGGGTTCACTAAGCTATGAAAAGATTTATTTGTACATTTGGACCTTGGATAACTAATTCACCACCCACCCCAATTATTCTAAATAATTCTAATAGTTATTGCTAGTGCCCCCAATCCTAGTACTCCTGACAGAGGGCATGTATCATATGTCACAAATGAATGTAGATGGCTTTTGTTTGTATACTGTGATAGATGAAATGTAGATTGTGCTACTAATGGGATGAGATTTATGGGTTGTTGGAATGATGGTTGGACATCTTTTTGTGCTTGCTAGATGTAGTTTGATAAGATGGTTGTTGCAATGGAGTGTAGATGTGAGACTATTGTCCAGTTGGAAGATTTTGTATGGAGGTTTGGACATGGGGAGACTACAGTGGGATTTATTAGAAGGGTGGTGGTGGTGGATATAATGGTGTTATATTTTGTGATTGTGTGCTTGGCTAAGGCAACAATTGGGAGTTTTATGGAGCCAAATAGTTAGTGTAAGGAAATGTGCTTATTGATGGCATTGACTGGCATGGTATGATTTAGTTGCTTCCTAGAGGTGGCATAGAAAAATAATTTGTGATGGTAGGTGTGGGGTTGATGAAGGATGATGGTGGTGGTGCTTTGACTGGAAACAAATGGGTTGATAGTGATAGTGGGTGGGATAAAAGGTGGATTGTTAGATATTGAGGAAGGCATCCTTGTGGTGTAATGAAGTATTGATGGGATGTGCTACTGAGAGGGATCGACTGTAGTGCTAGCAGATGCATATGAAGTGGAAGTGGAAAATCGAGGAAGGAGGGTGCAATACTACTAAGTGGGAAATAATTAGATTGGAAAATTGGAGTAGGAATGGTGGTAGTGTTTGTAGACATGGATGGTGTAGTAGTGGTATGTTGGGATGCTTTGTGGACTAATGATTGTGTCATGGTGGGTTGATTATTTTGTGGAATGGGAACACTGAGTTGGGTTGATGGTATATTTGGATCTACAGGTTCTGGTTGCATCATTTGTTGTCCTCATTTTGGTATGAAAAAGGGATCATTAGGATAATATGGGCCAATGGTTTGTGGCAATCTTCCAAATAAGGGATAGGTAGGATCAAATATGTCTAAAAGTGGAAGCCTCCCAAAGAAAAAGACATCAACGTTGTCTCTCAAGAAGTTCACCATGATGGTTTCCCTATATCTATCTATGATGGTGTTAACAATGATTATGTGTCCTAGTTGATTCACAAAGGCATCTATGTCTAGTGAGGGGCTTGACTCTTCTAGATTCTATGGTGGTGGACCATGTGTAATTGTAGATACTATTGGGTATGGTTGTAAACTAGTTGAACTACCACTAAGATTAGGATCCATGTATTCTTCTTCCTTTTATTCTTAGTGAGATGTGTGTTAGGTGGCATGAAATGATGATGTTCCTAAGGATGAAATGCATGATGGTAAGATAATAAGTGCAAGTATATGTGGGTGGATGATTTTTCTAGAACTTTCTAAGGATATAACAACTATGATGTAGGGATTTTCTAGGATGCAAAAAGACATATGATAGATGTGCATGAAGGATCCTTGTTTTACTAATATGATACCTAAGAAGCCTAAGGATGATTGATGTGATGTCAAAGTGAGAGAGGAGATGTTTTTCCCTATGTGTAAGCTCAAGATGTGATGGTGGTGTCAACACTAAGGTAGACTTGTGACCTTCCAGCAGACAATTGATGATTACATGTGGAGCCCAACCTTTTTCTCAAGGTGATGAGGGAAACAAATGAAAAAGATAGATTACCCTAAACAACTCTTAGTTTAAAGGATAACTGAGATAGTGTGATGGATTTAGGATGTAGGGTAGACATTTCTCAACAAAGTGACACCAAATGCTCAAGTATGCTAAAGATGATGGAGGACTTTGATCTATGATTTTGATTTGGATGGGGTTGGATTTGTAAAAACATGACCTAAAGATGATGGATCTATGAAATGCTTAAGTAGGATAAGAGCCCATATGATAACCTGAAAGGAAAAATCTATTATATGATAAGTGCAAAGTGTGTGTGAAAGAAGAGGAACCTAATCAAAGTGGGTATAGCTAGTGTAGTTGATGAGGCTTTGGTTGACTCCACATCTTAAGGTCATGTTTTGAATCTTTTGGTCCCACTCAATTTGTAAAGAAACTTCAATACCTTCTTTATCAATTTGATCTAGTTTAGCAAGTCTTGGATTAGGGATGTTCTTCTTGCGTTCTGCTCCTATTTCTCTATAAATTACTAGTTATGGAAGATTGACTTTTTTGAACTTGGATTTTGGTTGGTCTAACATAAGGTATTCTTACTAGGTTTATTTCAACTATGGGTTAAGGTAGTGACTATGCTAAGTATCTATGAAATGATTAAGGAGGATAATAACCTATATGTTAACGTAAAAGGAAATTCTATGATATGATAAGCACAAAGTGTGTGTGAAAGAAGAGGAACCTAATCAATGTGGGTATAGCTAGTGCAGTTGATGAGGATTTGGTTGAATCCATGTTTGAAGGTCATGTTTTGAATCTTTTGGTCCCACTTGGTTTGTAAACAACTTCAATACCTTCTTTGTCAATTTGATCTATAGTTTAGAAAGCCTTGGATTAGGGATTTTTTTCTTGCATTTTGCTTCTATTTCTCTATAAACTATTGGTTGTGGAAGTTTGACTTTTTTGAACTTGGGTTTTGGTTGGTCTAACATAAGGTATTCTTACTAGGTTTATATCAATTTTGGATTAAGGTAGTGACTATGCTAAGTATACCTTTTTCTTTAAGTTGGACAATATGAACCTTCTAGATAACAAATGGGTCTAAGTAGATAAGAATTGGTTTTTATCAAAGGATCGTATAATGACTTTAATTTTAAAGAACATAAAATGATGGAGTAAAAACAACAAGACTTAGGGTTGTTGCGAATAGGCTTAATAACAACCATTTTTAAACAACAAGGATAAGACTCTTTTGATAATGGATATGATGTATTGTGAGCAAGTAATGTCTCAAAGGACAAAGCAGCTTTGAGAGAGAGAAACAAGTGATCTCTTTAGCAAAAGGATTTGCTAGTAACCAATGTTTATGTTTTACAAATGTTTTTCATGAGGTCTTTTGCACAAATAAGATAATTCAAGCACACTTTTATCCCTAACGTCAATTTGGTGTCAATGTGTTACTCATTAGGCCTGTCAGGTAGAGCCCATCTTGGTGTTTTCTAGATCTAGTGAGATATTTCCCTCTAACCAAAGAGGTGAGTTGATACAAGATTTGATCGACAAACTTATATGTCAATGATCCTTCAAGGTATGAAAAATAGAAGGCCCCTACTACAGGGACACCAACTCTTGGAAATGAAATCCAAGTAGCCTTATGCCTCTACTAGGGAAAACACATACATCAAGTAACTTTATAAAAGTCTTATATTCTCTTGCACCATGAGTAACACACCAAGGATAAAAGAGTAGCTACTAAGTCGGTTCATAATTAGATTTGTGGAGTCAGTCAATCAGTTATTACATATGTGATTCACTTAAGAATCTATTTTGGACATGCTAAAATCATGGGAAAGTTTTCCCACCTCAGGCTACCCCCAAAAATGCATTGCCCAAACTTTCCTAATGGAGCAAGAAAGTTTATCCATCTTCTCATTTATATACTGATCAAGGGATTTTATTGGTTTGAGCTTCTATCCAAAGGGGACATGCTTCCTAGAGGATGATGAACTTACTAGAGGCACTCCTAGGTTATTGCAGATGATCTTGCTAACAACTTTTAATACATGTGTCATGTATTTAAATGGTTCTATTTGTGCAAGAAAGAGAACACAAAGATGTGCTAAAAGTAACAATCTCAATACAAACGAAACACTTGATTTATTCTATTTTTGACATTTTTAGTTTTTGTCCTATTGATAACTTGAAAACACTTGTGATCAGCATAAAAAGGTTTATTCCAACTTAACAGTGATGGAAAATATAATCAAGCCAGTCAACATAAGAAATCATGCATGTAAAAGCTTCAAAAAGGGTGGGAATAAGAATAATTTTCCTTAAGTCATTCAAGATTGTATGAATTCATTTTGAGTACTAAATTTGAAGTGTTTGATCCATAATTTTCTTTAACACTTAAATCAAATTTTCATCATATTCATTCCTTCTAACATTTAGCATTCAAGATTGTGTTCACTATTTAACCATTCATTCCATTTGAAAGCATTATAAATTTTCTTTAGAGCATTCAAGATTGAATTTGACTATTGTAAAACTAAAATAAATCTTCAAACAGATAGTTAAGGAACAAAACATAAAGCAACACATGCATGATATTCCCCCTCCAAGAATCTAACATAAAAAATTAAAAGTACCAATGAACCCACAAGACTCAACTTGTGTTCCTGCAACATGAGAATGAGGTCAAACTTTGTGAGATCGTGGGCTAGAAATGGTGAAAAAGGGGAAAGAAAAAATAAATTATACGCCACAAAAGAAATACTCATAGATCAAACCTGGCAGATAGAGATCCCATGACTATGATAAGCACTTCTATTGATAGGTTTAATTGTGGGTTTGAGGGTGGAAGTTAAGCAAGGTTTTCTAGGACTAGATTTCTAGCAGAGCAATCCTGCAGGTATTGCATGTGAACCCACTGGCATATACAAATAATCCCATGATAAAAAGGAAAATGAGAATGAAGTAGAGGGCTTAAATGATCACATGGTGGTTAGGGTTAGTTTTGAAAGTGATCCCATCTTTTTGAGTTCACGGTCCTACAAAGATTCCCCAGTAAACTTGTAGTTGTGGGTTCATGAAAACAAAGTGTTTTTAGGTCCTGTTGTGGGAAAATGGATGAGATGGTTGGGAGAGTGTTCCCAATATTGGGATTGATAAACCTACAAACAGGGTTAAAAACATAACACATAACAACAATAAGCACAATACAATGATTTTATTAATTAGTAAATGTAAGTGCAAACTAATTAAAAGTGACCTAAATGCGGGGTCCCACCTAGTGTACCAAAATGTAGAGCTATGAAAGTTAGCATGCAAAGAACATCATTGAATATTATAAAATTCACAAGCCAAAAACAAAACTCACATATAGATTAGACAAAAGAAGGTGCAAAAAGGGAATGCAAACCAAACAGAGAAGCACCCAACAAGCCTCCTTGATATCATAGATGTGTCCAATGATGGGGATTTATGCTCAAACATGTTTCAAGCCTTCAATAGATGGTGAATGGAAGTGTAAGTGTGGATGTATTTTGCCATTATAAGAGTATTTTGGTAGTTTTTAGGCTCTCAAAATAGTATTACAACCTTAGCATAAAAGTGTGTTAGATTGTGAGAGGGGAAGGGTCCAATTTATAGGCTAAGGGGTGGGGGGATGGATGGCTAGGATGCAATGATGGAAAAAGGATGAGGGAGGGCCAAGATGCAAGTCAGGGGAAGCATATGGATTATGCTTCTTCAAGTCCATAGGATTAAATTGGGGAAGAGGGTCAAAATGAAGGGTCAAAGGGAGTTAAGAGGGAGAAGAAGTGTGGAAGAGGCATTAAAGAGCTATTAAGTGTAATGTCCCTGAGTTGATAAATCTGCCATGTATTTGGTTTTATGAATACTGAAAATAACATTTTATTAGCAGCAGTTCATTCCCACTTTGCATATTATTGTAGTTTATTTCTTGTTTATGTTGTATGATACCAATTCCATGCACAAAACACAAAAAAAAAATAAACGTTTGATCTCAGGAGTTATAAGGGGTTTAAAACATTAAACGGAGAAATAAGAGGTTGAATGCAAACTATTTGACAAAATTCCTTTCAGGAAATTGGTTTAGTTTTTTGGGACATCCAGGGGTGCCCATTACAGTCGTATCAGAGCTATAAGTCCTACCATCCTGTGGAGGTCTTATAGGGAATTTGGAACGGTCGGATAGAGGGAAAAGTGTTTGACGAAATGTCAAAATGCTAAAATCAAAAATTTTAAAAAAACACAGGCTAAGCATTTATGTTTGAGCATGCGACATGGGCCTTATAATTTTCGTGATACCAGAGCAAGACAAAATAGGATTTCAGACTTGCAAAGCAAATAGTCTAGTACATCCATGCAGGGGGACATTGAATTCAGCCATACAAACACAAAGGAGATATTCTTTGATCAGGACAACAATATGGGTGATCGAGATGACAGGAATACAGGATTAGGCGAACGTGAGAATGCTGGTCCAGATTAGGGGGACGTAATTTTCAGACAATTACTGGATACATTAGAGCAAGGGGAGCATATGCAGCAGGAGCAGAATAGGCAAATGGACATGATGTTGCAGCTCATGGCTAGACAGATGGGTGTCAATATTAATCCAGGTGATGCCAACACCAGAAACAATAACAATGAGGGAAACAATAACAATGGGGGAAACAATAACCATGGAGGCCAAGGTAACAACAATGGTCCTGAGAATAACATTAATGGTAATAATGGTCATGACAACAATGGGAATGAGGCTGATAACTTTAGACACATTACACGCCCAACGCGGACTGCGAGCTCGAGACCTCTTCTACCCACCTTCCCACCTAGAGATCCGGTTCAACCAGTAAATGAACCGCAGATTATCGAGTTACAGGATTAGTTCAAGAGGGACTGGGAGGCTAGTGGACCAGAGTTTCAGGTGGATATTTCCCTAAGAGATTATATGGACTTGAGGATGAGACACATGCCTAGAGCAGGAGGGAGGAATCGCAACTTTGAGCTGAGAAAGAAAGTTGGAAAACTTTCCTTACCTTATTATGATGCTTCAGGGAAGATGATTACACGAGCTTGGGTGCAGAAGGTAGATACATACTTACAGCTAAATCCTATGCCTGAGGAGGACGCTATCAAGTATGCTGCTATGCACCTGGATGGCGTTGCACATGAATGGTGGCATCATGGCATGGTGACTTTGGGGCATAATCAGATTACATCCTATGAGGAATTCATCGAAACATTGATTAAGAGATTTGACACTAGGGATCTCGTGTACATTTCAAGGAACTAGTACAGTTAAAATAGTTAGGTTCTGTGGATGCTTACATTGCCGAGTTTTAGTGCTTGTATGTACTTGTTACTGATATCTCTTCTAGGAGATTGGTGGTGTTATTTTATGATGGTCTTGTTGATCCATTATGAGGTTGGGTGAAGGGACATGATCCACTCACCTTAGCTGAAGCAACTAAAAAGGCATGAGATTTAGCCCCTTTGATATACAAAGGAAAAAATCATTCAATAGATTCTTCGTACCGTAAGGACAAAGACAAAAAACCATTTAAGAAAGAGTATAGCAAACCCAAAGAAGGATCAAAAGGACTAGACAATGAAACCTTGAATGAACTTCGAAAGAAGAAGTTGTGCTTCCATTGCAGAGAGCCTTGGGACTTATCTCATAAATGTTCTCTCAAGGCTAAGGCAAATCAAATGGAGTATTTTTCAATAGAAGATTTAGAGTCAGAGGGGGAGGATCAGCACTCCGATTCAGATGAGGGTAACACTATAGAGGAGACCAGCATTCCTAAGGATGATAGATCGTTGGCACGCTTGACAGGGGCCCAAAAGGAAATCACATTTAAGGTCAGGGGTACTATCCAGGGGCAGAAAGTGATATCTCTTATTAACACTGGGGCTACACATAACTTCATAAATGCATAGTTGGTAGCTAGGAGAGGGTTACAGACAGAGGAGCATGATGGGTTTAGAGTCATGGTGGCTAACGGTGATAAATTATTATGTACTCAGAAGATATCTAATCTTCACATCAGGTTTGGAGATGGCTACGAGTTGAAGGATGAGTTCTATGTTGTGGACATGGGAGATTATGATGTCATCCTTGGCATGACATGGATGGCTTCACTAGTGGAGTTCACACTCAACCTAGTGAAATTGGAGATGAGATTCTAGCATGAGGATAGAACTGTGGTACTTAGAGGACTTTTAGATGGAGGTTGCAGAGTAGTGTCCTTGAGGAGAATGCAGAGACTTTTTCGTCATGATGATATAGAGTGGGCGGCAGAGTGCTACATTATGCCAACTTCACCAAAGCCACAAGAAAAGAGTCATCCACCAGATATCCAGAAGATACTTGATAGACACGCTAAAGTATTTAGCGATATTCCTCATGGGGTTCCTCTTGACAAAGGATGGAACATGTTATTGAGCTCGAGGAGGGAGCCAAACTAGTTATGATTACTCCCTATTGTCATCCTAAGAAACACAAGGATGAGATAGAGAAGGCGATTAAGGATTTGTTGGAGATGGGGCATATCAGGCCCAGTAAGAGCCCCTTTGCGATCCAAATACCATCAAATTAGGATGAGAGCAAAGGACATTGAGAAAATAGCCTTCTGATGTCACTATGGCCAGTTTGAGTTCATGGTTATGCCATTTGGTCTAACCAATGCACCCGCTACATTTCAAAGTTGTATGAACCAGGTATGCTGAGGAGATTTGTTTTGATCTTCTTTGATGACATCTTGGTCTTCAGTAAGACCTAGGAGGAGCACTTACATCATCTGGAGGAGGTGTTATCTATTCTGGAGAGAGAGTCATTGTATGCCAAGGAATCTAAATGTGAGTTTGGAATGACTGAGCTCCTTTACCTTGGGCATATCATTAGTGCAGATGGCATTTAGGTTGATCCTGAAAAGATTAGAGCTATTGTAGAGTGGCCTACTCCCACAAACCTTACACAGCTTAAGGGATTCTTTGGTTTATGTGGTTTTTATAGGAGGTTTGTTAAGGGATTCTCACAGATTACTACACCCTTGACAAATCTTACCAAGAAAGGAGCCTTCATGTGGACAGGGGCAGCACAAAGGTGTTTTGAGCATTTCAAGCAAGTAATGTCTTCATGTCCAATTCTAGCTCTATCAAATTTCATGAAGCCTTTTGAGCTTCATTTTGATGCATCAGGTGATGGGATTGGAGCAGTATTGATGCAGGAGAAGCATCCCATTGCATTTGAGAGTAGCAAGGCCCAGGGAGTTGAGAAGAGTTATTCTGTCTATGACCGGGAGATGTTGGCCATAATGCATGCATTGGCCAAATTTTGATTATATTTGGTAGGTGGACGTTTTGTGATCAAGACTGATCACAACAGTATTAAATACTTCATGAGCCAGCGTGATCTTAATGACCGACAACAAAAATGGGTGACTAAATTGCAAGCTTATGACTTTGACATAGAGTTTGTCAAAAGTAAGAAAAATGTGATGGCTGACGCCTTATCTCGGAGACCTCACTTATGTGCTCTGGCAGAGATTTTAGGAGATTGGAGAGACCGAATTATAGTAGAGTATGTCAGAGATGCTTAGGCTTCTGGATTGATTTTAGGTACCATACAAGATGATCACTATGAGGTGATAGATGGATTGATCAGAGTTCAGGACAAGATTTATTTGATTTCGTCATCACATTTGAGAGAGGCGATATTGAAGGCATTTCATGATGCACCCACAACAGGACATCCGAGGGTCTTCAAGACCTACAGGTAGATTCAAGAGCGATTTTCATGGAAAGGGCTCAAGGATGATGTTCAGAGGTATGTCAGGGAGTGTGTGGTTTGTCAATAGAATAAGGGAGAGCACACATTTCCTGCAGGTTTATTACAGCCCTTGCCCATTCCTGATAGGAAATGGGAAAGTATTTCGATGGAATTCATCACTATTTTACCATGAGTGCAGGTAAGGGATTGCATCTATGTGGTGGTGGACTACTTGACAAAGTTTGCTAACTTCTTTGCTATTCCGTCCACTTACACAGTAGCACAGGTGGCAGATCTTTTCTTTAGAGAGATATTCAGGTTACATGGGCTGCCCAGATTCATTGTTAGCGACCAGGATAGTAAGTTTATGAGTGTTTTTTGGCAAGAGTTGTTTAGGTTGTGTGGTACAGATCTTACACCTAGCACTAGTTATCATCCACAAACAGATGGGCAAACAGAGATTGTGAATAAATGGGTGGAAGGATATTTGAGGAACTATGTAACTACACAACAAAGGGCTTGGATCAGATGGTTGCATATGGGAGAGTATTGTTATAACACCACTTATCATATGTCCATCAAGATGACTCCTTTCATGGCACTCTATGGTTATGAATAACCTAGCTTCATGGATTTAGTTTTGGGGGACAATAGAGTGCCCAAAGCCAAAAACTTATTGCAGGATAGTCAGGACAACCTGAAAGTGCTCAAAGAGAATATACAATAGGCCCAGAATCAACAAAAATTGTATGCTGATCAGCACCGAATAGAGCGTAGCTTCGAGGTAGGGGATATGGTTTACTTGAGGCTACAACCATATAGACAGTCATCGCTCAAGAAGAGCAAAGCTGAAAAGTTGAAACCTAGATTTTATGGTCCCTACAGGGTGATTCACAAAGTGGGAAAAGTCGCCTATGAGCTTGAGCTTCCAGAGGGAAATTGAGTGCACAATGTGTTTCATGTGTCTAGGCTTAAGAAAGCCATTGGTCAGAATGTAGTGCCTTCTCCAGATTTACCCCCTTTGGATGAGGAGGGGAAGCTTGTGTTAGTACCCGAGGCTATTTTGGACACCAGAGAGAGGAAGCTTAGAAATAGGATAGTAAAGGAGTATTTGGTCAGATGGAGAGACCTGCCAGAGGAAGATTCTACATGGGAGAGTGAGCAGGTTATTCAGCAGGCTGGACTGAGATTGCTTGAGGACAAGCAATTTTAAGGGGGGTGAATTGTAATGTCCCCATTTTAGCAGTTGACCAAGTGTGTGTGCGTTATCCTTCTTCTACATGGTCCCAAGGGCTAACGAAGGGTTTAATGGGATCCTGGAGTGTTTTGGCCTAGTCATTTCCAGTTTGGGCCAAAACGAAGTTGATTTACTCAGTTTTAGGCATACTTACTATTTTTTGTAAGTCGGCAGGACACAGTGCAGGTCAATTTTGGTGATTGGATTTGATACTCCTTGGTGAGAGATTTTTGATGAGCTATCACTCGCATTATTTGGAGTCTAATTGCTAATACATTTTAATGCCTGAAGTTTTATTAAAGTAACGTCTAATTTAATTGTAAAATATTAAAGTGTTACTTTAATATTTATTTTATGGGGATGTGTACCCAAGGGAGACATAAGGGGTATTTTAATATATGTTTTATATACTACACATCTTTTATCCCACATTTCCCATATGAGTTGAGCGGACCCTTGGAAATAGAATAAAAGGAAGCATTTGTGGCTTCATTAGCCAGGTTGAATATGAGAAGAAATTGGTGTGTGAGTTGCAGCTCCGTTCTTGGCATTTGAGGACGTCTATCCTCTTTTGTAACATTCTAGACATCATTCCCTTGGGGTTTGGCCTTTTGAATTCTTCGTTATTGGCTTCATTATCAGGCAATTAGTTGCGTTTCCAGCTACAGGCAGATTTGGTATTTGCTCATATCTTCTTCACTACTTTTCTAACGCTTATGCCACTTTGAGGGAATGATATTACGAAGGTAGTGGACTGATTGAAGGACAAAGCACTGTAGCAACAAGTTCAAAAGCATGGGCTGGAGTATTATGTCAATACTGCTGAAGTAATTAGTGAGTTGATAAAACTACCATGTATTTGGTTTTATGAATTCTGAAAATAACATTTTATTAACAGCAGTTCATTTCCACTTTGCATATTATTGTAGTTTCTTTCTTTTTTATGTTGTATGATACCAATTCCATGCACAATACACAACAAACAAATAAACGTTTGATTTTTGGAGTTATAAGAGGTTTAAAACATTTAACGGAGAAATAAGAGGTTGAATGCAAACTGTTTGACATAATTCTTTTCAGCAATTTGGTTTAGTTTTTTGGGACATCCAGGGGTGCCCATTACATTAAGGCATGTAAGAGCCTTAAAGTCCTTTGGATAGGAATGTAAGAAGGATGGGATAAGACTTTGACTTTGGCTTGGGTTAGGAAGTCTTAACCCTTGTTTAAAATTGTGGACATGTTTAGAAGGGGGATTAGGCTTGGCTTAGGAGGGGATTAGGATGCAAGTGGCTTGGCACTAATGAGATAGGTTAATTAGCTACCTAAGTGAGGTTAACATGAATGAATGGGTTGGATTTGGATAATGATAGGGTTTAGGAGTTGATTTATTAAATTATTTATTTAATAAAAGGGAATGTGAGATTAAATTTAATATGTATAATGCAATTATTTAATTTAATGGAAGAATGGGGAGTGATAATTTGATTTTGGGTTATCATTTGATTTTATCAATTGGACTATAGTTAATTAAATTAATTAATTAACTAGGGGATAATAATTAATTAATTTAATATTTAATTTTTAATTAATAATGTCCTAGAAGATGACTAAATAAGATTACTTAGTGATGTAATTAGATTTAGGTGTCTATAGTCACAATGATCTCACTGATCTATACACTCTACCTCAAGAAAAACATGTTTCCTTTATACCAAGTCTTAAAACAAGTTATTGAGTCAACCTTGAGGCTTTCCCAATTTGAAATAATAATATAGGACCAACTTAAGATATTACTGCTGAGCTGTCATTTTACACGATGTTGAACAACATGAATTCTTGCGAACTCCTCACTTGAAAAGTTGATTTTGTGAATTGACTCCAAGGTTCCGAGTGATCTTGCAACCTATTGGAACCTATTCAGTTGAAGATAAATGTGAATATTCACAAGGAGGCATTTTTTGGTTCATTTTAATTTTGGATCGAATGTAGAATTTGCACATAGTTTCAAAAATAACACTAAAAGAAAACTATTTTTTTTTGTATTTTAGGTTTTTTATGAATGCAATCTAACCATGCAGTTAGTATGAAATCCTATTCTAACAAGGGGGTTAATAAAGAAAAATAACAAGAACTTAAAGGAAATAACATGAAATTCAAAGAAAATAACGTGAAATTGAAATCCTAACGGACATAAACTATAGAAAAAAATACGTCTACGAGTTAAGCTTTTGAAGAGTTTGATGGGTAACCAATGAAAGTAGGAGCAATGCTTCCTAGATTCCACTAATGCAATTGCCAATGGGAAATTTCAATAACTGAATGATATTTCACTCTTCATCAAATTGCAAGGCCACGGAAAGTGCATTCATGTGAGACAAAGAGTTATGCAGGCACAATTTCATGATTTCTTCTCAAGCTCATTACGTCAGTGGAATTTGTAAATTTGTAGCAAACACCAGAACTAAAAGATCGCACAACCAAAAACAATGAAATAAACCTTTGGCTCAAACACAATCTCATGAAGAAAATTCACAAAACAATGATACATTTAGGCAAGAATCACTACACTCCAAATTCGAGCACCAAAAGCATTATTATATTGCATAATAATGGCGACCCTGATTACATATTACAATAGAGTATTTATAAGAAATCATCTCCACAATTTGTGTTGAGAGTGAGAGATGTCTTCATTCAATAAAATTCTTTTTAAACAATAATACAACTAATTATATACAAACTAACTATTTAACTGGTGCTTAGAAGGACTCCATCCATTTTATATTCACTAATTGGATGCATGAGCCTTTTACATGTTTAAAACAAATAAATATGAGAGAAGAGAGAAAGAGAAAGCTTTGAGTTGAAGTGGAAGTGTCTGGAAGTGTCAAAAATAGAAGTTGATCCTTCATAGGGCATTTGTAGGAGTTAAATTGCCATCAGAATGCATTTCCAATGCATGCAAAGCTCTATTTTTTGAACTGGCAGTTGACTGTCGACATAACTTTTCCAAAAATGCACACCTATAGAGCTACGGACTTGCATACCTACAATCTATGGACCTATGTAGCTGCACACCTCAAAATGGTCCAAAATCCCAAAATTTTACCAAGTGTCAAAATTGAAATTTCGGCATCTGGGTTTTGTTCTTCTTCACGCCAAAGCTGTGTTTGGATGTTTTCCCTTGAATTTCTCTATAATCTTAGTAATTTTGGCCACATTTGGTAAATCCAAAGCCTCATATTTTTCCTTGACCTTCTGTTGGTAATTGTCTACCTCAATTTGGGTATCAGCAAAATCCCTGAGTTTGGTATCCAATTCTAACAAGGCTTCTTCTATGCTGAAGGCTTGCCAGATATCTTCATCACTCTATATTTCTTCAAAAGTCTTCTTAAAATTTGCTACTACTACCTCAACAGGCAATAACTTCTCTCTTTCTCATCTTCAAAAATATCCAAGCATGCATCACTATAGTATCTCTCTGCTTTCGAAATTTGCTCTTGGGCTTGGTCCTTGAGCCGATGCATCTCATCATGTAATGTTTCCATTACTTTATCGCTATCTGCTATCTTTTCTATCTAGTCATCAATCATATCTAATTCTTCTCTGGTATATACATCAATCAAAACCTGGTACCTTTGCCCCTTTATGGATTGTAGAGTTTGCAAATCCTTACTCCAGGCCCATACTTCATCCATAATCCTAAAGTCTTGCTTTAAAATTGGTAAAATTTTATTCACATTCTCCTATGTAGCATGAAGTAACTTCAAATTCCCTGTAATAATCAAAACTCCTTTCTCCTCAAATTTCTCGCCACTATTGATAGGCTCTCAAAAATGGATCCATTTGTACACCTCCCCCCCTCTAAGTATAGTGTTCAACGTCTGCTCTAGGTGCTCAAGATCTAGAGGACCAACTACTTCGGCTAGATATCCCTTTAAGATCTTGACCTACCTCTGAAGTGTTTGGAGTTTGGCATCATCCTATTCCATGTTCTTGAGGATCTCTTTGACTCCCATGGTTATCATTAGTTAGGTTGAATCCCATGTAGGCCTTCCTAATATAACCTCCTTCAATTTGTAATCCTTAAGACCAAGGCCTTCCACATTTGTGTCTTCAGGAGGGACATACACTTGTGCAAACAATACCTAGTTCCATGTGTTGGTGACAAATGCAAATGGTGTTGCCTCGTGTGATGGAGACTCAGGTTTATTCAAAATCTCTACAATGTCACAAATGTCTTCTTCTGAAGCACAAAATTGAGGCTTATTACTCCTCATTATTTACTTTTGGATCCATCTAGGGATGTGTTCTGCTAAGGACCTGGCTCTTAATGATGAAGGGGTGTGTTCTGCTACCTCCTTCCCCTTATTGCTCCTGCTTGGAGTCATCTCCTATTGTGAGGGCTCCCCTTCTGTAGCCTTAATCTTCATGGATCCTACAACTTGAACCTTAGTGTCTTGGGAAGGTGGTTGAGAATATTCCACCATTTTTCATTCCTTCAACACTTCATCAGTTTCCATTTGTTTTGGCCCCTCCTCCTATGATGATTCCTTCTAAACCTACTCTACTTCTAAACTTTGAGGTGGAGGAGTAATCGAGCTCTTATCTACCACCGCAATTTGTGGTGGAGATGGGGGAGTAAGATCAAAACCTTGTGTATCTAGTGGCATTTGTGTCCAGTCTTCCTATTGAGGTTCACCTGTAGCGGTGTCCCTGATCTTATCCCCGATCAAATTTGTACCCACAGGCATAAAATCAAAATTTGACATTGTAAAAATGTCATCACCCTTATCACTCTACTCATCCACCCACTGTTGTACTTCATCTTTCGAAGAAGAGAGTTCTAAGGGTCTTGCTTAGCTAGATGGCAGGGTACCCATGGCACTCTTTCTCCTTTGTAGCTCAATGGCTCTTGCTAGCCGAGTTCTTCCTTGTAGAGGCACTTGTTCCTCTTCCTCTTCTGATTCTTCTTCCTCCTCCTCTTTATCCCCTTTTAGAATGGTTTCAAGAATAGATGGGGAAGGCACCAATCTTCTGTTGATCCTTTGCCTCCTTTTCATATGGATCTTAATCTTCTTCTTTTGTTTCTTGGAGGCAAAAGGAGAAGTTGGCTCTTCTTGAGCAAGAGGAATGGAGACTTGTGGAATCTCTCCCTCTTTTGGTTGGCTAGGCACAATAGGAGGCAATTGAGGTTCATCCTAGACTTGAGTAGCTCCAGTATCTTGGGACCCTTGTGCACTCTCTTCTTGCTACTGGGGAGGTGCCTATTCTTTAGCCTCTTCTATTTGAATCCTCTGAGGGGAGGTCCTCTTCCTTTTGTTCTTTCCCTTCCTCTCTAGAGGGTGATAGTATCCAACTGGGCAATCAAGCTAGTATACTATCTCTAGCCTGATAGGAGGCTGGGCCACAAAGGTAGGAATTGTTACTTTCTTCCCTCTACCTCTTTTTGGGCGAGCATGCACATGAAAGATCACTATATTGGGTATTGGATCAAGCGAAAAAGGCTTCTTGATCCAATCCTTCATCATTCTAATGACATGCCTCGCCCGATGATTAATATCATCAACCTCCTCCTTGTTAACCTTACCATTCATAATGGGCCTTTCTCCTATTTTGTCTGAGTTGAATAGCTCCAATTGCCTTATCTCCTCTGGGATGTTCAACTAGAGAGCCTTCTCTACTAGATAAAAATTAATCCTACAATAATCCCTTACATGGAGTTATTTGTTGCATTCATCTAGTGATCTTCAACAACATCCTCATGGTGGAATTCCTTTCCTGCTAGACTCTCCACTCTCCCAATATTGTCAAAGTATGGCCAGGGAGAGTTGTATTCTTTGAGAGGATAATTCTCCCATTCCCACTTGAAGCATGGAATGTATTGTTTATGTTTCACTTGGTATGGTCCAATGGCCAAGGGCCATGCCCAACAAGGTCTCTATTGTCTCTTTATCTTCTCATATGCCAAGTCAATTTGCCAAGAAATCTCCAATAGCACCAGTTTGTCACTTGGATATCTTGGGAGCTTCTTAGGATTAATGGAGGCACTAGCTACCCACAGATATGTGAACATTTTGAACTAGATAAAGTAGGCTCCGAGAATTGTAATTTGTACTTTGGCTTCATCAGATAACCTCTTCCCATAATCTCCCTCAATGAATCAGATGATTAAAAAAATGAACGCATCATTCATGATTCTATACCCCTTGCTTTGTGCTAAGAGCTTCTTCTTTACCAACTGAGGTAGAATATATATGGCTAGGCATTAGAATCTTGCATACCACCTCTCTTGTACAAACTGGGGTAGTTTGTGGCCCTTGCTACAAGCAGGTACACCATGTAAGAAGTCATATAGAACTTCTTATCTTTTATTGCCCCCAATTGCTCACACAAGTTTTCACTTAGTGTGGTGGCCTAGTCCAATGGTATCTTTGCTCCCCTAATTGTTTCAATAAAGTTAATCATGAAGGTACTGAGGTGACCTGCAACAGGTAAACCCATGACTCTGCTTAGAAGAATGATGGAATAACCAATATCCTCCTTCATATATCCCTGAGTCATATCTACTTTCCCTATGATCCTACCTGAAGGTGTCTTCTCAATGAGGTAGGAGGATTGGATGATTTCCATTGCCTATTTATGGTGTTCCCTATACCATATTTCCATTTCTTCATAGGAGAGTCTAATGAACTAATCTTCCCTTGGGAGGTGGAAGACCCTTTCAATGTTATCAGGTCGTAGGTCTAGGACTACTTCTCCAGTCACACTCTTAACCACTTTCTCCTCAAAAACAAAATGTTGTGCCAGAGCCATGATCAATTCCACTGACTATACTGATACAGGATGTGAAGCCATGCTCATCAACCCAGAACGTATCAAAGCGAATATCAGTGTAGATCTCTCAGTGGGTTTATTGCATATTCTAAGGAAGTCACCCAGGTCTGTATGTCCCAAATTAGTATCTCTGATTTCTGCATGATCATCATCGAATCTTGATTTTGATGGTACACCTTGAAACTTGAAAAAGACAGGCTTGGGTGTTATTCCGGATGTGGATGCCATTTAATCTCTGCATGACACAAGAAAAGGCATTCATTAGGTCAACAATTAAACTTGGAAATAACAGTGCAAATACCTTAAATTTCACTAACAAAAGAAAAGAACATAAATATAAAGAACAAAATGAAATGCCCAATTTGGGGGCTTTTATTTTATTTTTATTTTTATTTTTTAGCTCTTAGGTTTTTTAGGGGGGAGGAAGAAATGTGTGAGTGCACAACAAAAGAGTGTGTGCAAGGGTACACTAGCACGTGACACGGTTAGGGTTTTCAAAATGCATCGCGGCAGAGGATGTTAGGCATGGTGGGTGTGTGAAGTGCTACTTGTAGGTGGAGCGCACATGGGCATGGAGATGACAGAGGAGTTTTTTGTGTTTTCATGGTGGAAAGGAAGTGCACGTGCATTGGGAGGCATGGCGTGTGGCACATTGTTTTGGGTGCGATGCTCAAATGTGGAGCAATATGTATGCAAGTGTGTTCCACACTCAAACGTGGCACAAGATGCATGTGAACATGGTGTGCACTTAAGTGTAACCTACAAGGTGTACGTGAGTGCAGTGTGCACTCAAGTGTGTGCTAGTGCGGTGCCATGTGCATGCTCAAGCACCACTCATTGCACATGTGCAAGTGTGGCACAAAGCGCACACTCAAGCGTAGAGCAATGTGCGCATGCGAGCATTCAAGCACAATGTGAGATGAGAGCATGGAATGAATTCAGTGAAGGGTTTGTACCTTCCAAAGCGTCGATGAATGAAAATTTGAAAATGTAAAATGATAGTGTTAAGGCAGGGGGTGGGGAGTTTTATAACCCCTCCACACACTCGCAACCTTGCGGGGGTGTGCAATGCACACCTCTTGTGCACGTGCACCTCTTTTTTTGGGTTTTTTAAACTTTTCTAACTCTAACATTTTCTTGAATCCCAAACTGTGATTTTGAGAGTCCAAAAAAAGGTCGGGGATCCCTATTCCTATTAAGGAATGGGGTGTGCATTGTGGGACCACAACAATTACATTAAACATTACATGACAATATTACATCTATTCACAATTACAAGAGATCTGGTTGTTCACAGTCTTCATAACTTTTCATTCATTGATCATCTAATTATGTGTGTTCAACCAAGCCATCTTCAACATGTTCTCAAACTTTGTGTTAGCTTTCTCAACCAGATTCCATCTCTATTAGGAGATAAAATCTAAACAATAGTACTTGCTTTCCATAAATATTGTCTAAAAGTTGCCTTCACCAAATTCTTCATAACTTTATCCAATCTTCATATTTATGAACATGCTCTTATCTTTAACATCTATATATATTGTAAAACATAATCTAAAGTGCGCATAATTTGATCATCGATCCTCAAATTGTGCAAATCAAATCTTTGTCTACTGCTCTACTAGTCTTCATAAAATAACAATTATATTGACATCAATGACGAATTTTGTCATGAATGCAACACATAATCACTTAATAATATCTCGTACACTGCTAGGATACTCCCCCATAGAAATACCATCAACATTCATGCTAAGAGACTCTAACCCTAAGAAGAGTCCCAATCCTACCCCTAGGCTAGATTTATCCTCTAAATGTAAGGTATATAGGAAGAGAGGCAAACCAAGTGGGTCAAACATAATTTAAAAAGTTCCCAAACATTCTAAGAATAAATTTCCTAAGTGCTTCAGGAAGCTTTTTGAAACTAAAAGAAACCCTTAAATGACTACTACTCTTAATATTACCTCTACAAACATAAGAGAACTTGAGGCCCCATATTGAGAATATTTAGTCAAGAGATTCTTGCACATGCACAAAGACATTGACATTCTATTGTTGGAAGAAGTTGCGGTGGTTTCCTTTAACATTGGGATCTTCCTTATGTGTATCTAGAGAGATGCAACTTGATTTTGCAAAAATCTTGAAAGAGGAAAATGTGGGACAACTATAATAGTAAGTCCAAAATGGAAAAATTCTATGACTATATGCTTCTTCTCTCCTCATAATAGAGAAGTATGGATGATTTTGAACAAAGATGGAAAAAATTATGGTATTTTATATGTTTATGCTCGTAATGACTATAGAGAGAGAATACAAGTGTGGAAATGGATTTTGGAGAGATTTTAATATGGTAAAACGAGCACAATACAAGGATGGAGGTTCCAATTTTTTGTGGAAAGAAGATGAACAATTTTTTTGGAATAGGATGGTCACTAAACTTAAGTTGGTGGATATTTTGGGAGATAAGAAATCAAACGTGCATGATGTTTTGTACACTTAGTGCAACAATAAACAATGAGGAAATATTATTTATTATAGACTCAACATGATCTATGCTCACAAGGATTGTTATAGATTTGGAAAATTTCATAAAGGGGTTAAAATTCAAGTTATCCCATATACTCTTTTAAACCACCACCCATTCAAAGCATGCATTTCTATGGGTAATGTGAGTCCTAGTACTCCTATTAGGAAAAAACATTTTAGTCTTAAAACCAAACTCTTGGAAGATGAGGATATAATGTCTTCTATCAAATTTATCAAATGTTTTAACAATATTAATGATAGGAACTCAAAAGGGAGAAGTTCCATTGTCACTTGGAATAGGAATATGAAGAGTTGGAAAACTCTCTTTTAAACAATTGGAAGGAAAATTTCTAAAGATGCAAGAAGACTTGAGGTTGATTTATACAATAGGCTAGTGGAATGTGAAATTAAGTTGGAGAATCTATATAATCTTCAAGCCCAATATTCCAAAATATTTCTTAAGGATTTTTTGTGGAAAATCCAAAATAAAAAAATTCAAGGTGTTAAGGTTAGAGCCAAGATGAATTGGGCATCTCATGTAGATAAGCACTCCAAGTTCATTTTCCAAATGCTTAAGGCTAAGGAATACATGGATATTACTAATAGAGTTTGGGATGATGGATTCAATCTCACCAACCAAGATGACATTTTATTTTCTTTTGAAGGCTTCTACAAATATGTTTTCATATTAGAAGATAATGGGCAAGATAAGGAAAGGGGCATGGGGATGATATCGTCCATTATACCTAAGAAAGTTTCCAAAAAAATGAACTAAGATATTAAATCTATATTTTAACTTAGAGGAAATTAAAGAAGCCATATCAACACTAGCTCTAGACAAAGAACCCAACTTAGGGATTGATGCTATTATATTTGAAGTCTACAATGATGTCATTGGGAAAGGAGATTAATGTATGACTCATTAAACTTGTCCCTAAGGAGGGTGATAAAATGCTCCTTAAGAATGGGACACCCATTAAAATTCTAAATGTACCATATAAAATAATGACTAAAATGTTCACTTAAAAAATATCCTCCCAAATGTTATCAACCCAACCTTGACAAGATATGTACTTAAAGGAATATATATAATTGAGAATATAAACACATGTTGGTAGTCAATGAATTTGTTACAAGACTCCAATTGACTACGAAAATCATATGATAGAGTGGAGTGGAGTTTTGTATTTAAGGTGAAGAAAAGCTTAGGTTTCTCAAATATTTTTTGTGGTATGGTTAGAACTCTCTTTGGTGATGATGTTTCCCAAGTAGAGTTTAATGGTGAAAGTTCAAGCTCCTTTAGTATGTCTAGATCCATTAGACAAAGTTTTTCCCTTTCCCCTTCCTTGTTCATCGTGTAGCACATGCCTTGTTCTACCTTGTATGAGATACTTGCCTCCCCTAGTGTTAGAAGCATAACCCTCCCTAATTAGATAAAGTTTCTTAATGTTTAATTAATATATGGCACTATTATCCTCATCCATTTAGAAGAAATGAATTTTTGAGCCTTAATGAGTGAGTTGATCATCTTTTGTGATTCCTTGAGAAGTAGAATCTCATTGCATAAATATATTCATTTGGACTAGAATGATTTTAATCCACCATAGTTGAACCAATTCTCTATCAACTAGGGGGGATTTCTTTTAGACCAAATATATTGGCATCCCTTTTTCCACAAATCTTAACTTGAAGGATATGTGGATTAGGTGAAATGAAAAAAAGATAAAAAGTTAAACAATTGGAATCATATATACCTCTCCTTGGTTGGGAGATATCAAGTATGCCAATTAATTTTGTCATTTTACATAGTTTATTATTTTTCATCTTGGCGATTTAACCAACATCAATTAATTTATGTTGAAAAAAGGGATTACTCATGGTCTGATGGAAAGGGGAATACTTAGAGACATGTTGTTTCTTGGAAATGGTGCTTTATAAGTAGATATAAAGGGGGCATGGGGCTAAAGGATCTTTGATTTCATGGTGTTGCTTTGGCAACCAAGCGGATTTCTAATGCCAATAGTGGAGACCATCCCTAAAAGGCACTACTTAGAAATAATATCTAGAGAGGTTTCCTAATAAAAAAAAATGTATGGAAGGGCCTTCACTTTAGAGACCTCCTTGATAGGAAATTCATATTAAAAGTAGGAGGTTCAAAGGTATTCAAGTTTTTATGAAAAAGATAGGAGTTTATCAGAACCTTTATCCCTTCTAACAATCTATTTGTCACTAATAATTCCTCATGTGGAGAAAGATCCATATGGTGGAACCTTACAAGGATAAGAGGCTTGCATAATTATAAGGTTTCTTGACCAAGGCCTAAACAACAAAAGGTATCACTATAATATGTGGCATAATAACTAATGATGCATTGATAAAATGTAAGGAGTTGTAAACTAGAATCTTCTTTCTGGATACAAAGTGGAGAACATATTTAATTCTAAGAGAAGCTTGTAAGAGTCTTGGGCTTCCTAGAGAGTACTTGGTAGACTCAAATAGATTCAACTCCCTCACA